>OX336340.1:3245738-4636781 GCA_946902875.1 Nematopogon swammerdamellus | reverse complement strand
TCCAGCGAAGCTTCTTCGCTGTGATAATCGAACTGGCAAAATGCTAAAATGTGAACTTTAAAATATGACGAATCCGAGTGCAGTGCACTGTCTATGGATGATGAATAAAGAATAAAGAATAAAGCAAAATGTTTAAATAAATAAATTTTCATATGATTGTTATTTTGACATACGTACATAGCGTCACGCCTGTTTCCCGCTGGGGTAGGCAGAGACAACGGATCTCCTCGATTTTGACATGGGTAATAATTTTGTTTATCCATCGTATCAGTAATTTATTAGGTTCTAATATCCTTTTTTTGTGTAAGTAATCTGGTATGGGTGGCTGAGTCGGAGGGGCCAAACCAAAGCACATGCTGCGACCAGCCAATGTCATCTCCGAGAAGGTATAGGTGTCATACCGAAGACTTCATGGATTGCTGGCTATACTGGACTAGAGGAGAACACAACCGAGGCTGCTATGCGGCCATCTTACATCCAGCACGGTGGTACGAACTCAGTCGGCTACAACTTGAGCCTACCACCCAGTAAGGAGCTACCGAGGCTGACGAAGCTCAATAATATTGTAAAGTTTCCTTTAACTTGCGTTGAAATCTTCTCTTCGCACTGCAGCGTGTTTTGCGAAATTTTGCAGTTCTTCTTCGCATTGAATTTGAACTGGTGGAATTTCCGACTGATCCAAGAGTACGTTAGGTTATTTTATGATAGTGTCCGTGATCAGATCGATTAGTCTGACCACGGACACCTTTTTGTGTCCGTGGTCAGATCAATCTGACTATCCAGTCTGACCACGGATACTTACCGTACCTACCTATGGATGAAATTATACGATAAACAATAACACGTTTCTAAGGCGTAGAAGACAAACTTATACTTTGTGGGGTTCCGTATCCATACATAAGTCTATTATTATGCCTACGACCTAGAACTTTTTTATCGTTCTAGCCTACGACGCTGTCTGTCTGTCTGCCTGTCCGTCCGCCTGTCCGAGGGCTGTATCTTGTGAATCGTAATAGGTAGCCGGTTGAAATTTTCACATAATATGCGTTATTATAGCGGATATGTCAACAAATAATAGAAAATAGAAAACGTAAAAAAAAATTGGCCCAAATCAATCAAACATTTTTTTTTGTGATGCGGAAACCTCCCTCCGGCGCGCGAGTCCGACTCGAACTTGGCGACTTTTTTATTTGTTTAAATCGTTATTGATATTTTCCTTCATTTTCGTCAACTTGTTGACGAAAGTTGCATCAATACAGCGCCCCAGTATTATGCGTCACCCGCGACCTTCCTTCACCGTTATCTCACCTCGCGATGAGCACACACAAAGGCGAATTGCTGCAAACGTTCGTTAAACTACAACATTATAATATTATGAATGTTTACGCTGCTATTGACACTGGTACCCACCCTTGAAGTAGGTAAAGAGGATCGTGGCAAGATTCAACATTTTACTTTGCAATATAATTACTATAATTATTTTATTTTGAGAAAAAAATCTGTGCAAATTATTTGTATTGTATTGTATTGTTTATTGATCTGATCATTCATATGGCAGTTGGACTGCGCTCGAACTTGTCACAACTTGTTTTATCCGGTTCGATTACACCCACGAAGAAGAACCGACAAGAAACTTCGCAGGGTATTTTTTTTATACATATTTTTACAAGTTTTTAGTGACTAGCCACATAATAACTCCGCCCACAGTCTATCGAAAACACAGCTTGAGAGCAAGATTAACCATTTTGCTGAGAGTTCTGACTACAAAGACTTATTATTTAAGTGAATCAGGTGTAAAGAGCCTTTGTCAAACTTCGATACGTAATTTGTATCAACATAATTATGTTAGTATATTAAACATACTACGAGTACAATGTAGTATAATTTTATTGTCAAAATTAAGAAATAAAAATATATGTATCAAGTTGTTAATGGGTTAATAAAATTTAGGTACTAATCGTACCTAGTCAAGAGTTAACTAATTATGCAGTCAGGTAAGTAGTATATACATAGGTAGGTATACCATTCAGCTAATTATGCTGCCAATTGGAGCAGGCCAATTAAAAGCAAAGTATTTAAATAAAAAAATTAAAGAAGATTTATCGTGGCAAGTGTAGCCCTTGCTTCATTATTTGATATTTGGTCAAAAAAATTTATGGAACAGTTGCACTACCCTTTCCTCTAATCTTCTTCACGTACTCTCATCACCCAAAGGTTGACTGGAAGAAATATTTTCAAGTCGAGTATTTTCAAGTCGAACCATTGTATAAGTTGGAACTGAATATCTCTAATATGGCGCTATTAGTTGCGCTTCAAAAGCGTGTTATTGGGAACGGCCAGCGGTGGCAGTTTTTATCCAAAGAAACTAAATTAAATTCTAAAAGAAAATAAGTGCCAAAATATATTAGCCTAAGTCTAAACTTGTGATAATAATCTCCTAACTCCTCCGCACATCCTATTCAGCGCGCCGCATTCCTACAGCCAATTTCGGTGCTTCGTTCTTCGCGCAAACTCATTTGATAGCCTCGCTCAGCCATGAACAATAGCTTTGTTTTGGCGCGTCTCGTTGATTGGTGGATTCCACACTGCATTCCTCATAGACAAAGATGACTCGCTGCACTATGGTGTAACATACTTTTGCCGTAAGGGCCGCTCGGCGCTTATTCAAGTGTCCTCATGTTTCGCATAAATTTATTGTTCGAGTCCACTGAGCGAAAATGTATTCTACTACTAGAGGCATCGCTACTAAGAAAGATGGAGAGAGATTGTGTCCCAACAGCTGAGGTATGAGGTAAGGTAGCGGGGTGGTGAAGCGCAGAGCCGAGCGGTGGACGGGAGCTCGCGAGCGGGAGAGGAGCTTGGTTGGTGCGGTGACAACGCCAACCAAGGCCAACCCAACACGTGCATTGGACGCCATCAGTTTTTCAAATATTTGTGGTATAAATTATCTGAACACACAACCGGACATAATGACTGGCGCGAGACGCACCGCGCGCCGCGCGATGCGCGCAGCAGGCGGCGGCGCGTGCAACGAGTTTGGCCGCTCGCGATCGACTGGTCTCAAACTGGTCGAATTGGTCTCAACTCGGTGGAGCCTTGCCCGTTCTCCGAGTAGGTAAATACTCTAGTCTAGTATAATAGATATTAGCTCACTGTTCGAGACACGTCGTGAATAGAGCTCTCGTCCCTCAACAAAACATATGGCGGCGAGAGTTCTATTTATTGGATATCCCGAACTGTAAATGCTGTAAGATTTTGAAGGTCAAAATGTTGCAATAATGAAATAACACACAATATTTTTTTACACATAGAAATGTTTTTCTTTATTACTTACTTAATTTAATTAATTAGTACAATGCTATATGAAGGTGCACCAGTTTATATAGCTAAATATTTTACAATAATTAAAATCTTCATACTATTATGAAAATATGCATATCGTCTGTATATTGTGGCAATTCGCCGACGCACCAAAGTAGTCGATATTGGTCACCGGGTGGCTAAGCTCAAGTGGCAGTGGGCTCGGCACGTTAGCCGAAGAGACGACGACCGTTGTAGTAAGCGTGTCCTACGCTGGCGGCCGTGGACAGAAAAACGGAGTGTGGGAATACCACCCGCCAGGTGGGGGCGACGACAACAAGTACGTCGGCGGAAAGCAGTGGTTCCGTACCGCTGAAGGTCGGGAGGACTGGGGGAAAATTGGAGAGGCGCATGTCTAGCAGTGGACGCATACACACTGACTGACTGACTGTATATTCCTTGGAAATCTTGAAAACTTGAGAACCTGAAATTGTACATCGAAGCTGCTAACGAACACACGCATGAAAAAAGTTACACACCACACGCCGTATCCCGACAATCGGGGTAAGCAGAGTGTCGGTGTTGTGCTGCAAGTACTCTGGTAAATTACAGCACAACACCGACCACCACGTTTAGCAAATTATTCGGACAAGATAACTATCAAGCAGCAAGTAAGGCACGAAGGCCCACCTGCTGCATGACTCGGTGGAATAGCCTGTCCCCCTTATGCACGGCATCTTTTCCCTTATCCCTTATAGTCGCCTTTTACGACATGCACGGGGAGAGATCCAAATCCAAATCCAAAATATTTATTTCGTAGAAAACATAATAAAAACATAGTAACCGACAAAATTAATCTAGATAAAATGAAAGTAATATGAAAGTTGTTTAATGTATTGTAACCGGTGATCAATACATACGACACCGAATGTGATCGGAGAAAGGCACTAGATTTTCGGTCTGTATTGCCTTACTCCGACACGCAGTGGGACTTCTTAGTACCGACCCCACACAATACCTTACCTTTTGATTTTTTATTTTTTTTTATGGGAACTGACACGTTTGGCTACATCACCTACAACATCCGTGATGTCAGCCCATAACACCGGGTGAACTTGGTGCCACGTCAGCCTTCCCTTCGGTCGTGCCGGCTACACTGAACTGGACGGAAAACACAAACTATTTACATAGCCGTTTCGACCGACCTTTCATTCAGTGCGGTGGTACCAACCCGGGCGGGTTAAACCCTACCACCTAGTAATATAGGAAGGGAGTCATATCCCTTAGTCGCCTTTTACGACTTACACGGGGAGAGATGCAGTGGGGCTATTCTTTTAAAGTACCGGCCCCACACGGTACAATATAATGTGTGAAATTACCTCAGTAGATAATTATTATGTAGCTGCATGTATTTTCGAAATAAGCAAAACGTCAACCTTTAGAATCGACTATACGACGCTATTAAAGATCCCTGCTTCATACATTCACACGACTCGAATCTTGCGCAAGCATATCGCACTGATCGTCATCAAAGCATTCATTGTCGTCACTCACCTATGGCGAATAATACATATTAAAGGTACTATTTCACAATGGGCGCGGTTAATTTCTAAGTAGAGGTTAGGGTTGAGTTAGGATATGCGTTAGAATTCTTATTCATCATCCATTAGACAGTACATTGAATTTTGATTCGTCATATTTTAACATTTAGCATTTACCATGTTGCCAGTTCGATTACCACAGCGAAGAAGAACTGGCAAGAAACTTCGCTGCATACTTTTTTACATTTACGAAAGTGTTTGCCACTGCCTAGTACGACACTATGTACATAGTACGAGTCATCACTATTTCTAAAAAATTATCACAAATACAATTTTTTTTTCTATAAGCGTAAACCATTCATATAACATCTTGGAGCCAATTGGAGCAGGCCAGTTTCCACAAACAACACCCGTTCACGAGCATTACGCCAGGGCCAGTCAACGCCTCCCTTTTGAGGGTGAGAGGCGACCCGGACCAAGCGTCACCAATTAGATCATAGAGATGGAAAGCTAGTTTAGAGTGGGTTAGATTGAGTGGGAACTAAATTAGTTTTATTAAAAGCTTCTAATGGTTTAGGAAACCTGATAAAATTTAGCTACATGCTGTTGCTGCGATGTCAGCTATTATAGCATGTTCCTGTTGTTACTAGGTGCCATGGGGTGGCATGCACCTCACTAAGACACATGAGTATTGCATTTTTGCGCGACTATTTTTATAATACGAAAATATTAGGAATTTTATATGATTTCTTTTAGATATTGCAAATAGATCATTGTGATGAAACTAATACCACGTCACTATCTAATAATTTATATTATTCTATGCGGACTGTAAACTTTATTTGTATTTTTTTTTCTATAGAAAAGTGTTGGATGTAAGGGTTTTTGTCCTCTTTTTTCCGATATAGCTGATAAAAATATGGTGAATATTTTTTGTAAGTATCTTGATATATGCTTAAACTCAACTCACTGTTGATGTGTAAACATCACTCGTGAGCATCACGTGTTACTGTGACTGCTACCAAATTACAATTCACTTCAGCCCCGAAAAATCCTCGTGGTCCCGTTTAAGATGTTCACACACCAATAAACAAAATTAAGACCGTTAAACCCAGAGTTAACACTCCCGATGCTGCAACCGGGCCTAACTCTCCGTTAGATAATAAATAATAGACGAAATCAGAGCCCAACGAAGATAAATGAAGAATCGCTCCGCGACTGCGCACGATGGGATGGGAAGACGGTGAAAGTCGTTCAATTCTTTTGTGATGTTGATTGATTCGGATGACTTGATGACTCGGATGACTTGAAGGCTGGGATGACTTGATGACAGGGACCGCGACGTTCCGGTTCGCCGGCGGGTCACGTGACGTGTCATAAGTTACACGCCCAATCACTGTTCGAGCATGTTAAGGTGACTTACATATACGTATACATAGAAGTAAAGTTTAATTGTTCAATAAAAACCATAGTGCTCGTGCCGAGGTACCAGTTAGCAGTCGACACGGCCAAATACACCTCACATCGCACAGTAAACTTCAAATGTAGGCAATGGAATTAAAATTATAATTTGCCATATATTTCCCCACAATTACAGTCTCCAGTCCTTCAAGAGGGTCGTGAATGGGCACCTGTCAGGCCGGCATGACATTCGAAGCCCTCGTATACGACCGAATGTCCATGGGCGTCGTTAGATACCTTATGGGTGGTTCGGCGTCATATATCGGGCTTTAAATAAAAAAAAATGTAGCCTAAAATACTTTTAACCTTTTTTTTATGGAAACTGACACGGTTGGCTACATCACCTACAACATCCGTGATGTCAGCCCATAACAACGAGTGAACTTGGTGCCACGTCAGTGCTTCCCTTCGGTCGTGCCGGCTACACTGAACTGGACGGAAAACACAAACTATTTACATAGCCGTTTCGACCGACCTTTCTTTCAGTGCGGTGGTATCAACCCGGTCGGGTTAAAACCTACCACCTAGTAATATAAGAAGGGAGTCATATCCCTTAGTCGCCTTTTACTACATACACGGGGAGAGATGCAGTGGGGCTATTCTTTTAAAATACCGGCCCCACACCTAACCTGCGATTTACAACTTCAAGTTGTGCCTCCAATGCGCCCCATAGAGAGCACATTCAGTTACAATCTTTCAGTGTTCGGGTGTGTGTGCGATTTATTCTGTCCTCCTCCGGGGCTATTCCTATTAGCATTTCATCGCTACTAGCAATTTCTCATGATCCGTCCGCTCGATCCAACGGGCTTCTCAATGCGTCTAGTGAGACAGAGCTGGGGCTGTCGCTAAACGGAAATTTCACACATTGCCCCCCTCTTTCCGCGCCTGCGCAGCTTGCTAAACAAGTCAGCATTTTGCATGACCTCCATGCTGGCAAGTTTCGGGAAAAACACTTACGCCATATAATCAATTTTGCTATGCTTACGCCTAAGTACCTACTTATATGTGTATCGGAAGTAGGTTGAGGGCCAGATAGGCTTAGTTATAAGGGCGTAGGTTATGTAAAACAGTACATTTTGGATATATTTATATTCTAGAACTAGCTTTTGCCCGCCGCTTCGCTCGCGTGAAATTCGTATTTAAAAAGAAGAAGTAAGTAAGCCCGTTAGCGTACCTTTATTTCGGCGCGCGGAACAATTCGGTTTGTATGAGAGCCACATCTTAGCGTAACCGGAACTTAATTCTGCCTTAACCCTGTCCTGTGTCCCGTATAGCTGTGCTATAATGTGCTTGTGCTAAGTTTCGTCGAATTTGGTTGATCGGTTTAAGGTGCTGGGCCCGCTGCTTTGGAACATCCTCCTGGATGATTTGCTGTGTCTCCCCTTACCAGATGGATGCTGCATCGCGGCATACGCCGACGACGTAGTGCTAACGGTGGAAGCTGACGCCCGAGCGGGGATCGAGGGGAAGGCTGCGGCCGCTCTCGAGCTCATGCTCGAGTGGGGCCGTGTCAACCGCCTCGATTTCGCGCCTGGAAAGTCAAAGACGTTGACCTTAAAGGGAAGATTCGTCAATAGATCGCCGACTATTCGCATGGCGAATACGAGCATAAAATCCCAAACTGTCACTACCTTCCTTGGCCTCGAGGTAGACCAGACGCTTAGTTTCGCGCAGCACGCGCGTGTCATCGGGGAGAAAGCCAACAGGTCCTTCGGCAGGATGGCAAGGGTGTCTAGGGCAACTTGGGGCGTCCAGTATCGAGCCCTAAAGGTTATATACAAGGGCGTGTGGGTCTCCACGGTGACATACGGTGCTGCGTGCTGGTTTGACCGAGCCGGGCAGCACGCCGTACGCAGCCTGTTGTTACGCGCGCAGAGGCAGGCCTTGATCCTTCTGACCAAGGCCTATAGAACCAATAGCACGGCGGGCCTCCCGGTACTTGCGGGCGTCCTGCCTGGAGACCTGGAGGTGCTTCAGGCTGGCAGACTGTGGCGCGCGAGGGAGGTTGCAGAGAGTAAGGAGGAGCTTCAAAGGTTAGGGCTCGCCATTAGGCGAGAGATCCTAGCTCTCTGGCAGGAGCGGCGGGACACGGCCACCACTGGCAGACCCCTCCACAGGTTCTTTCCCTGTGTCGGGGAGAGACTGAGAAGCCACTGGGTTCACTCAGACCACAGAACGTCCCAGCTCCTCACGGGGCACGGGAACTTCCGGGGTAAACTGTTTGATCTTGGCCTGTCTGATAGCGAGATGTGTGAGTGCGGGAACGGAAGAGAGGATGCCGATCACGCCGTATGGCACTGTGTGCTGTACGAGAGCGAAAGGGACCGTATGGTGGTGGAGGTGGTATACTACCCGGACCTGGTGTCGTCGGAGGCTAATTTTTCCTCTTTCAGAAGGTTCGCAGCCGGGTGGTTCCATGGGCGGGCAGACTTAGGAGCACACCGAACGTTTACAGACGAACCAACGACGGGGAACGAGCACGCTGGGGACCACGACAACGGCGACAGGATGGGACACGCAGCGCAAGACGGACTCGACGGGACGGGACGCGAGGGCGACGTGTAGCCCGAGGGGTGACGGCGCGCCTGTCTCAGCCCTTGCTAAAAAGAACAGTGGCCGAAAACAGTACAGCGGAAGACGTCGTAGCCGAAAAGAGCAGCGGCAAAAGAGGGGTGGCTGCCTGCGCCCCCACGACGCAGGGCGAGGCATGGCGCGCCACAGCTAGATGACCAGGTGAGGCGCGACGACCGACTGACGAACGCAGACGCCGGGGCAATTCGGGACGCGAGGACCGGGGCGACAAGTCGCTGTTTGTGACGTTGTCTCCCATCAGGGACGCAGACTGACGGACGCAAGATGTAGATGGGGACATTCTTCGGAGTCGGTGCACTCCAAGGGGGGGGGGGGGGGGGCGCTCAGAACGCCTTTATGAGTCCCTCCAAGGGGGGGCCGGACCGCAGTCAATGCGCGTCACCGGGACCAAATTGGTGGTATCCCGGCAGCAGGCCTCCCTGCGTGCAACGACTTTCAAATGATTGTTCCATGATGAAGTCGTGACACAGTGCGGGTGCTATGGCCGCAAGGCTGGTGCGCTCGGGTCAGTGGCGGGTTAATATCTGATCGGTTTAAGAGTTATGGAGGAACATACATACATACAGAAAATATTTCTAAAAATCGTCAATTTAGCTTTAGTATCATACATAGAGTCCACAAACGCAGTATCTCATAAAACAAAGTAACTTACTTCATCACCACCCTTTACAGATTTATTATTAGTATTGATGATTGATCATCATGACGGTTCAATAGGATACTGATATCGCCTTAACTATTGAAGAGAAATTGAAGTTGATTGTTGTAATAGCTTTCGTGTGCGATCTAGCTCTCTTTGTTGTTCCGCCTAGTACCACGAGAGGTCGCCTTTGATATGTTAGTATGCATTCGTATCGTATCTTAATATTTGTGAGGGTTGTCGTATAAAGTTCAAGATATGTATCTCTTTTTCGCACTTATGAATCTAGATCAGTGATTCGCAAACTGGGTGCCGCGGCACCCCGGGGTGCCGCGAACCTACGCCAGGGGTGCCGCGAAAAAGTGGACATTATTTGACCGAGCGAGCGCGAAGCGCGAGCGAAGCGTCTCCGTTTCAGCTTGGGCAAAAATGCGTACGTATGTCCGGATGTCCGGCTGTTTCTCAACAAGTTTTTGGTAATTTGGGTTGAGGTGCGCCGGTGAACATTTATTCAGTTTTAAGCTATGCAAAAACCTCGGCAAAAACAGACTCGCGAGGTCTACAGCTCACAGAGCCACTCACTAGTAGTAAATAATTAAATGCAAAATAAGTATAAAAGTAATGTACCTACCTACATACTTAATCGAAATAATAATGAAACATTTACATTTCGATGCGTAACTTTTACGCATCGTAAAATTGTGTTTTTTATCCCTTTCGAAAATATTACTTGATTTACATATTTGCATGATTCGTTTATCACAGTTCAGATATGATGCCTATGAAAGACACCAACCGAATATTGAAGCGGTGTGCCGCACAATTTATTGAACGGGTTAAGGGTGCCGTCAGCTAAAAAAGTTTGAGAACCACTGATCTAGATACTTACCTGAATTTTTTTTTATGGAAACTGACACGGTTGGCTACATCACCTACAACATCCGTGATGTCAGCCCATAACACCGGGTGAACTGACTGCCATGTCAGTGCTAACCTTCAATTCATGTCGGCTACCACTGAACTGAACGGAAAACACGAACTATTTACATAGCCATTTCGTTTCGACCGACGTTTCGCTCAGTGCGGTGGTACCAACCCGGCCGGGATAAACCCTACCAACTAGTAAGGTAAAATCCGAACGTCTCGTCTCGTCGTCTTCGTCTCCGGCGCACTGCCGCCGCAATCCCGAGTCATCCATCCGTCATGCGACATTGAAGCGCGTTCCAATTTTGAAACGGATCGTACATGCTCGTGATTGGACAATTTATGTTAACGAGACGTTTGCGAATGCATTTCGCGAACTCCGTCCGTCCAAATGAAAGACGCCGGATTACTGTAAGCGGGGTTCCTACTTCGTATCGTGAGTTTCAAACGCGCTGCAACGCCTGAATGCATGGAGTATAGAAAATATACCTTAATAGAAAGACCATTTCTATCCATGTTTAGATGGGCTTTTTCTCACTGACCTTTGTTTCTTGTCTATTAAATCCTTGGAATCCATACAGCAGCGCCGCGCAATCCGCCTATTGGTCATGTCAAGCTTACGGAGGGACTTGAACCACTGGAACACAGGCTATCAATCGGTTCACTTAGCGTGTTTTATAGGTAATACTATGGCTGGTGTTGTGATTCGAATTGCCTTCCCTCATCCCTCCTGCCCTCATCTGTATTCGTCACACACTTCGGACTCGCTCTAAACATCCATATGTTGTTGTCACCGAACTTCTGAGAAGGCATCGCTTTTCGAAATCGTTCCTGTGGCATGTCGTATCGTGAAAATATGGAACGGTCTTCCGGTGAGTGTGTTCCCTACTAACCTCACTCTCCTCCCCCCTATATAATGTACTCTGTGCCTCACTCGCTACTATCTATAACCTGGGGATCTTCAAAATTTTACAAAGACGTTTTTGTCCGAATTATATCTGGCATGGCGTCTCTCTGAGTGTGGCTTCGCACGGAGTGGTGTTATTGCCTCTCTCTGATCTTCCGTTGAAGTTTTGGGCATAGCCGGCTGTAAAAAAATCATTTCTATAGAAATTGGTTCTTCTTTCTTTCTAATTATATTCTATGTCTAATTATTTATCAAGTGACACCAATAGTTCAAGCAAATAGTTCGTGTTTTCCGTCCAGTTCAGTGCAGCAGGCACGACCGAAACTAAACACTCACATGGCACCTAGTTCACCAAGGTGTTGTGGGCTGACCTCACGGATGTTGTAGGTGATGTAGCCAACCGTGTCAGTTTCAATAAAAAAACATGGTATGATAAGAGGCCGTTAAGTACTCAGGGTTTGAGAGACTATTTGGCAATTGCAGCGTTGCGCTCACGCTGTGTGTTCTATCGCGGTATTGGTGTCGTGTATTGCGCGCCGTGCGCGGCGCATCTCGACTCTCGACCTTATTCGGCGGCATACCACGAGTACCACGACCGAGCAGCACGCCTCCCGAACATCGTTGGCTTGCGGGGGATACCTAACATTGGTCGAAACATCTACAACTCTACGGTGACGGATACTGTTATGAAAATATCGCCGTTGTCGCATTGACAGCTGTGACAAAATTATACCAACAGTTATTTTACCCCTGACAGATGTCATCGCATCTCCCGCTAGGTTGGCATCACATGCTGTCACTATTACTACGGTCGTAAAAAGTGTTAAGTACTTGGTAGTGGACTTTAAATTATGTATACATAGGTTCCTGCTGCTATAGAGAGGCGGGAATCGTATGCCTAATAATTATAGGATATAATAATAATTATTATCTATTATAGGAGTCTATGAGTTAGCTTATATACAAATGTTTATACTACAGAAGAACAGCGTAATCAAATCAAATAAAAAAACGTTTATTGCACGTATAAGTCGTACAGATGGTAGCACTTAATGCCTATGGCATTTTCCGCCAGCCTACCCTTTTTAACATATAAAACAAGGTGCAACAAAACAATCTCTTGAATAATATAAAATAGAGAAACAAAAATGTATGTACAGTAGGTAGTAAATTTTGTTGTACTTGCGGCACAACACCAATTACTCTGCTCACCCCGATTGTCGGAGTACAGCGTGTGATATGTATGTAAGATGTATGATCAACTTTCTAATAACGCGTTTCGTGTTGAATTTTGAATTTTGTGTTTGCCAAACACGCGTTCCGTGTTGATTTTTGCATTTTTTATTTATTTAATTTTGCTTATGGCCAGTTTTGGCCATTAAGGCGGCGACAAGCTCTAAGCGTGATCCCACATCTAAGCATTATTCCTCTGATCTGTGTTCGTGAGGGTATACATTTCATGATATTATTATTTTCGACTCAAACGTGTTAAATTGTTGTGTCAAACGTCAATCCATAGTAGGTATCCCGTCATATTAACGAGCTGTAATAGATTACCTATAACATCTCCACTTAAGCCAAACTTACTACTAGCGAGAGGCGCTTACGCAAATACAAATTTTGACGCGCAGCCCACGGAGGAGAGAGGTGGAGAGAAGTACTGATAGCTTACATTTATAAGAAAACATGTGTCGTCAGCGCGGGAGGTATAGGAGCTAGGGTTACCGACTGTCGGGTAGGAAAATCCGGGAGCAAAAAAAATATAAGTCGAACTTAATTGTTTATTGTATACGCACTACCCATCTAAAGTCAGCGCGTACGTTCGTGGCCTCCGGCAGGAATGAGAGAATGGAATGTATAGTGTTGTGAATCAATCTCTGAAAGTAACGAAGTTTACGAAACCTCTTTTTAGGGTTCCGTACCTCAAAAGAGGAAAAACGGAACCCTTATAGGATCACTTTGTTGTCCGTCTGGCTGGCTGTCTGTCCCTAAAGACACTTTTTCTCAGGAACGGTTAGACGTATCAATTTGAAATTAATACGAAATATTAAGGTCTACGTCTCCTCGGAGGTGTAAAAAAATTAAGTTTCTAAGTCAACGCAATCACAAGATACGGCCATTTATGTCATAAATTTTGCTACCGGCAAATGAAATCAAAACCTATGGAGTACTTCCCGTTGACCTAGAATCATGAAATTAGGTACGAAGCAAGGTCTCATAGCACAAGTAAAGGAAAAAATCCGAAAATTGCAAATTTGCAGTTATATCACATAAAAAAAAAGTTTGCTTGTTTTGTATGTCAAGACCCTTTTTCTCAGGAACGAGTCAAGGTATAAAGTTCAAATTAATACAAAATATTAACATCTACGATCGCTTAGAGATGTAGGAAACTCAAGCTTCTAAATTAACACAATCAAAAGATACGGGTATTGATGTCAGATTTTGATACTCGTAAATTCACTCAAAACAAATCAAAACCTACACAGGGTACTTCGCGTTGACCTAGAATCACGAAATTCGGTACGAAGCAAGGTCTCACAGCACAAATAAAGGAAAAAATCCGAAAATTGTAAATTCGTACTTACATCACATAAAAAAAAGTTTGCTTGTTTTGTATGTCAAGACCCTTTTTCTCAGGAACGGGTCAAGGTATCAAGCTGAAATACCACCGGCGGCGCCGCGGCGGCGGCGGCAGGGAGAATAAAAAAAAAAAAAATTAATTAAATTTTAAATTATTAAAATTGTTGCGCGTTTAAAATCACGCAGTCCAAAGCACAGGTTTCTTGGTCGTTGTTTTTGCGTCAACTGGCCGGTGACGAAATATTGGATTCATGGAACACAAAAAAATAAAATAATTTCAATTTGACAACGAAGAACTGTCATCTCGGCGTTAACTATAAAAATGAATGTTCGTTCGTTCGTTCGTCTTCTATCCGATTATGATGAAACTTACGTGGGTTGTTGTGCGCACCCGCGAATGTAAAGAAAACTTAAAAAAGTTCAAATTAATTTAAGGCATGCTTTTCGTTACGTTCATTCTAATAATCGGCACAACAATCAACGCTGACGGCACGGCGGCGCGCGGCGCCGACGGAACCCTCGGTGCGCGAGTCAGACTCGCACTTGTCCGGCTTTTTTATTTATGAGATTAAATTATTTATCTAATAAGGTTTTATTGAGTGATTGAAATACGAAGACAAAACAGGGATAATAGTTTAACGAACTATATGCCTCCGCCCGCAGGGGCTACGAACGTGCGCGCTAACAGTACCTTACTTACAATCCCAGGCACGACTGGTAGAGAATGCCTTTAGGCTTTCGGTTTTTTTTTACGGAAACGGACACGGTTGGCGCATCACCTACTACATCCGTGATGTTAGCCCATAACACCTTGGTGAACTAGGTGCCACGTCAGTGCTTCCCTTCTGTCGTGCGGCTACACAGAACTGGACGGAAAACACGAAATATTTACATAGCCGTCTCGAACGACCTTTCATTCAGTGCGGTGACTACCTAGTAAGGTAAGAAGGGAAGGGACCTACGAGTACAGTTTTACGTGGAATCCGACCACGGTCAGCCTCCAACGGTCGAGCGGCCATTCATCCAAGTTACTGACCGCGCCCAGGTGTGTGTGCTTATGATCACGATGGATAGTCGACCGAACGCACCGCTGAGCTGCTGAGGCTGACAGCTTGTTTCTGTGTAATATTTTTGGAACAATAAAGTATTTCTATCTATTTAATTCTAACCCTCCTACTCTCTACTCTCTCTCTTAACACAATTAATGTCTCATTCATTAATATCAGGCTTTCATAAATCCTTATATTTTAAAATAAAAAATTGTCACATCTTATCTTTGCTACTACCTACATTCAATTTTTTACACATTTTACACACCTAAAGCTTGGCTGTAAGAAATCTCTTCAAGTGATAAGTCCGCCTTTGCACCTCATGTACCTGCATTCATTGTATTATTCTTGTTAAATATTTGTGGAGTAATAAAGAATTTTCTATCTCTCTGACTAAACTCTCCTCGCTCCGTGGCACACACAGCCCGTCAAACATCATCGAGAGCAACTTACATTTGTTGTTACAGCCAAATGAACTCGCATTTCTTATACAGAGTAAATGTTAAAGGTGTCCATCAGGGCAGTAATGTCTCTGCTGGTATTTATAATGATTCGACACGGTGGCGGTGGTTTCGTTGCTACAGATTTGCCCAATCTCGTAAGGTTTCAATATCTGGGCCGCCATTGTTTTATCGGTATGGCCTTTCCCGTAGCTTCGTTCCGGTTGTTGGAAATTCTTTAACATCTTACCCAAATACATTCAAACTACATTTATTATACCGGACAAAGCGAACGAAATCGTATTTTACTACTTGTTACCTATTGGTAACAAAAGTCGCTGATACTAGTGGCGACATGAGTGTGACACGCCCGTATGTGAGGTTATAGAAAAGAAACAAGAAAAAATAATTTATTTAGGAAAATGTCTACGCCTGTTTTCCATATAGCCATGTCGCCTGCTCTAGAGAATCTCTGTCTTGCAGGAATACTTGTTTTATCAAAATAACATGTATTTACTTTTTGGCGCTCTTATTAATTATGTTAAGTTTCATATTATAATTAAGACAGAAGATAAGTTATAAGAAACATTATGGTGATAGTTTTTAGTAACATGTTTTGTAATTTTTATTAGTATTGTAGTTAGTTACCTAGCTCTTTCATGTATTGTGTTTTTAATTGTTATTTTAACATTCGTTAATTATATAGATGGCGTTATTGATTGGAGATCAATGTTTTTATATGAAAATGTTCACATTGCCGGGCAACGATTGCCCGGTCTATAACGTTTTTTTTTTTATGGAAACTGACACGGTTGGCTACATCACCTGCAACATCCGTGATGTCAGCCCATAACACCGGGTGAACTTGGTGCCATGTCAGTGCTTCCCTTCGGTCGTGCTGGCTACACTGAACTGGACGGAAAACACAAACTATTTACATAGCCGTTTCGACCGACCTTTGATTCAGTGCGGTGGTACCAACCCGGGCGGGTTAAACCCCACCACCTAGTAATATAGGAAGGGAGTCGTATCGCTTAGTCGCCTTTTACGACATAGACGGGGAGAGATGCAGTGGGGCTATTCTTTTAAAGTACCGGCCCCACACGGTACAACCTATTAAATATTTAAATTTATCTTTGATTCTCACCTTACCCATGCAAAATGTCGGTGTATTTCTACAGAAGTAGGTTGTTGGTTTTCAGTCTCAGTAGCTCAGTGGTGCAGTCTATGGACCGCCTTTCGTGATTTTAAGCACTGAGTGTGGTCAGAACAAGGATGGGTGATGTTTCGACCGTTGAGGTCGGCCGTGGTACAAATTCCACGTAAACCTATTGGCCACTACCCTTCTTACCTTTTTTTATTGCTTCCGAAGTGGTTGGCTCTGCCCGAAGTCGAAGCCTCAGGCGCAGCCAATTTCACCGCCAAGGAGGTGCCAATCCGGCTTGGAGGTGGACTATTGTCGCTGGGGAAAGGATATACCCGCGATTTGAAGATCCGTGGATTGTAGGAGTGGGGAAAGATATTCCCCGGAGGCCCGCTACACACCTTTGCAGTGCGACATAAGAACGATTTAGAGAATTGTGTAGTTCGAACCCTACCACCTAGTAAGGTGGTAGGATTTACCCCGTCCGGGTTGATACCATTGTACCGAATGGAAGGTCGGTCGAAACGGGTATGTAAATACTTCGTGTTTTCCGTTTAGTTCCGTGTAGCCGGCACAAACACTGACATGGCACCTAGCTCACCGAGGTGTTTTTGGCTGACATTACGGGTGGGGTGGTAAAGTAGGTGATGTAGGTTCCTACTAAGTATATCTAAACAGTAAGTAAATCTTGTATAGTAATGAAAATAAAAAAAATTATTTCAAACAGTTGGTCAACCCTATCATGTCTTTAACACCCGACGCAACAAGAGGCGTGTTATAAGTTTTTAATCATTTTACTTCATGTTGTCAACAATGTCGCCAGCATTCATTAACATTCATGTTTACTCAATGAGCGACGCGAGACGGCTGCGCTGAACAGAAAAACACTAAACGCTGAACGATGAGGGTGAGACCGTGCAACACGCACAAACATTGTACTGCGTCGTCAGTTATAGCGGAGTACTCTTTTCTATTCTGTGGTTATAGTGCGGAGTAGTTAGCTAGCGGCATGACATACTTCTTAGTTCCTGTTCCGACATCACTTTAGCACTTTGCTTCGATGAACTCGAGTTGTTCCATGGTGAATAGAAATGACTTGCCGTGATAACAGTAAAGAATAAAATATAATGATAAAACTTCTTTAATTCACTTCTTATTGCATGAGGAGTACTCGGAGGAGCTGTTTAACGCGATCCCGCTTTCCACCTCCGCACTCGTGCGCCGGGCGCGGGCGGTGGGCGGTTCTAGGAGGTGATATTGGCTGGTCGGAGCATGTGCTTTGGCCCCTCCGACTCAGTCACAGTTAGAATTAATTATTTTTTTCTTCAGGGTTATTTTCTTTTTCATTGCACTTAAAATCTACCTGTAAAATTGCAATACCATATATTATTGTTTAAATATACTTTTGCTTAATTACTTTTTCTTTTTATGTAATCCGTTATGGGTGGCTGAGTCGGAGGGGCCAAAGCACATGCTCTAACCAGCCAATATCACCTCCGAGAAGGTAGGTGCCATACCGGAGACTTCCCTGGATTGCTGGCTATACTGGACTAAAGGAGAACACAACCGAGGTTGCTTGCGGCCATCTTACATCCAGTACGGTGGTATCAACCCAGTCGGCTACAATTTGAGCCTACCACCTAGTAAGGGGCAAGGAAAGGGACCTACAGTTTTACACCGGTTCCGAACGGTGAAGCAGCGGGTGCTACTTACCTAAACGTTTATCAAGATCACTCGAATCATTTACCCATCATGAAACCACATACATAAAAACAACTATACATTATGTATAATATGCTTGGTCCACTAGCGGCAGTCTCCTTTCTACACGATGCTGCAGAATGGTCTTTCCGTTCGGTGCTGATCCGGTCGGTGGGAGATCGGAGACCTCGCTCGACATTCCATTTTGTATACCTTAACTGTCGCCCGGTCATCTGCGCGACGGTATTCTGGGCCTTTAGAGATCAAGAAGTAAACTCGCTAGTATAAAATTACTAAATATAAAAATAAAAACAAACATAATTTCACGACATTCAGCGGGGCAACAATAACACTCCCAATGAAGGAGATATTTATTTGAATATAGTAGATATTATAGTTTAATATTAGTCTTTCGTTTTTTTTTTTCATTGATATTATTTCTTTGTACATAAATCATTCGTGTGTAAATCAAAGTGTGCGTGTAGTGTACGTAAGCGTGTTAGAAGTTATACTTCTCTCTACGTTATTATTATTTTTTTTTTATGGATACTGACACGGTTGGCTACATCACCTACAACATCCGTGATGTCAGCCCATAACACCGGGTGATTATTATAAGTTATAGGTTTTTTGTTATTTAAGTATTTATAAGTTTTTTTAGTGTTTGTGTTTTTTTTTGTGTAGGCCCTTGGGTCCCATGGCCTTAATTAATTTAGTTACGCGGGATGCCATTTCAGATTCCGCTTTCGTAGGTACCGCGGAATACCATTTTTGTTGTGCTAGATATCCGAATAGGCCGAATCTCATTCTGTCTGAATCACAGTTTGTCTAGCAAAATTTATTCAACCTAGCCTGAATGAATTTCGATTTTATTTTGGAAATATCGATATCAATAGTTATATAATACATAGAAAGATTCGTGCTATCGTTCCGCCTTCATCATCACGGTTGACCTTTCTCCAGTGCTCAACTTCGCTCCACTTCACGGCACTTGAAAGATGTGACGCAAAAATATTCTTAAGTGAAGAAACACCCCCAGAATAAATACGTCCCAATCACTGCAAGCAGACGTTCCATCCGGCAAGGTCAACTGGCAACTCTCAATAACTAAATTACATCGATAGTGAACCGATACAAATTCGTTTCCACATTCGAAATTTGAAAGCGAATTAACGACCATTAATCATTATTTAGTTCGGACTCGTTAGAACAGTAGGACCGGGCGCAGTTGAATGGAAATTCATTAATCACTTGAAGTTTTGGCTTGATGATGATTTAGCTAATTGAACGAAAGGTCTTCGAGCTTGAAGGTAACTGAGCGAGGATGAATCTCAAATCTCACTTTGAGATTCATCCTCGTTTGCCCGCGATGGCTCAATATTAATATGAAGGTGCCAATATAACATCTTCATAGAGCTTTTAAATGCTGGTCCGCCATTTGTGAATTTTCATGAAATTTCCTTTGATTTAATTTTGTTTCCTTTTCTTTTCATTTCATTTTCATGTACTATTACGAAGATATTTTTTCTTTAATCTCATAAAAATTAACATACTCAATGTAACAGGAATTTTTTTGAAATAATTTTGTTTGCTTGTTTTACTTGATTAACATTTCAAACTAATATAAGAAAGCACTTTAATTTAATAAAAATATGATTTTGTTTTAAAATATCAATACCTTCTCCAACTTGTGTATTAACAAATCTCAGAGCTCTTGGTTCGATCGAAAGGTTCAAAAGGTTCGTTGGAAGAAATCACGCACATTGATAAATCCGCATTCTGTGTCAAGTGGTTATTAAAGTCAAGTTTCGTAACTAATGGCTGTTTTGTTTTATTTACGTACAGTGTGTATTAAAAAAAATTAACGTGATAATCTTTCTTCAATTCAAAATTATTTTCCCACCAAAGTATGTTGACCTCGGCTCGCAGCCTTCTCACGATGAATAAATAATTTTCCTAGTCTGTCTCGTGTGCGTGTCTGTTTATATTATTTTGTTTATCGTAATGTCCATCGACGTGTAATTCGTGCTTTGACGCCTCACATTTGGTAAAGCTCAGATTACATTTATGAAAAAACCGTCGCAATATGTACATACCAGTGAAGGAAACTTCTTCGCTTGGAAATATCCGTTGAAAATACGACGACGACCATATTTCCAAAAGACGGTACCGATCTGAAATCCAACTAAAACCAATTACAATAAAAAATAAAACAAAAACCCGACTACCTACGAAACACGAAAGAAATAACAAGATGACAAAGTTAAGACAGTCAAGTTAGTATAAAGCTAACTTATATTCATAAAAATAAAAGTCAAGTTGATCTTAGAGAGTCGCAGAAAATGCGTAGAAAATGCGGAAACGTTTTAAATCCTAGTATGGTAAGAGGCCTACCGCTTTACATGGGAAACCACGTAGCCGTGGTTTCCCATGTAAAGCGGTAGGACCCTCAACGACCCTCAACGGTCGAAGGATCCGTTTTAGGGAGTATTTTTATTATACGATATAACTATGCGAAAAATCGTCGTGACGAAATGATAGGGAATTATTTTCATAAATGTAAACTCGCTAAACTTACGACTAAACTATGTATAATTTTAGTGCTAGACTAGGCGGTTTAAATTGGCAAGTAGTTTAGTGATTAAGTCGTCGTTGGCCTATTATATAAGAGGTTTGGGGTTCAAATCTGCACGAATTATGTTTTCGATAATTAAAATACATGTAATACTGTGTCAAACTTTAGTTCCTTCCCTTGCCGCTACTACTGGCTGGGTTGTTACCACCGACTGGGTTGCTACCACCGTACTGGATGTAAGATGGCGGCATATCAGCCTCGGCTGGGTTCTCCTCTAGTTCAGTATAGCCAGTAATCCAAAGGGAAGTCTCCTGTATGGCACCTACTCGGACTGGATATGTGCTCCGACTCTAACTCAGCAACCCATACGCGAATCCTTAAAAAATAGGCCAAGTGCGAGTCCGTTTTCGCATCACAAAAAAATGTTGAAAAAAACGCTTCTAATATGGGGACCTCTTAATTTTTCACTCTTAAATTTTTTTATAATGTTTTATTATATCCGTCAAAATGTCACATATTCTGTGAAAATTTCAACCGGCTAGCTATTACGGTTTCAAAGATACAGCCATCGGACGTACGGACGAACGGGCAGACAGACAGACGCTGTAGGCTCAGTAGGCTTCCATATGTGGTACGAAACCTAAAAATGGTTAGTTAGGGCTAAATATGTAGATTACCTACGTATTTAGCCCGATACTAACATTCCTTTCTTTTCTCTCGTTCCAGATTTTACCGGTTCTGCAAGTCGAAGGCTAACAGAACCGATTTGTCTAATTAATTGACATTCTACACGTACTTAACCTAACCTAAATGTAAGCAGCTGTACACGCAAGCAACATGACGGTAGAGTGTAAGTCAAGATGCTTGTCTGCACATCAAACGTTATTAGAATTGATGCAGTGACAGCCGATGTGAATGATTGCATTGTACAACGTTCAAACCCGTCAAAATAATCACGAGTAACTCGGGATTCACACGATTTTAGGGTTCCGTAACCGTACGGAAGCCTATTGCTAAGCTTACGCCGTCTGTCTGTCCGTCCGTCCGATGGCTGTATCTTTGGAACCGTAATAAACCGCTAGCCGGTTGAAATTTTCACAGAATATGTGATTTTTTGGCGGATATAACAACAACTAATAAAAACAATTGCACGTGCAGGTCCGCTGTCTCTGCCTACCCCACTGGGAAACAGGTGTGACGCTATGTATAGAAACGATCCAGTGTACATTGTCACCTAATCGTGGACATTACGTGGCGCGGTCGTACGTTTTCTGCGCTTCGCGAATAATTTTCTGTCACTTCAGAGTCACTTTAAATACATACGACCGAAGACCGAGTGTCCATGGGCATCGTTAGACACCTCATGGGTGGGTGGCGCCACATGTCGCGCTTTCTATAAAAAAAAACAGATTTTAACACTCGTATATAGTACTAGATGAGCCCTTTCTCATACATCACCACAAAAAAAAAACGCGAATGAGGAACGTAAGCGCGCATTCAAGCATGATATGGCTTTCAATGTTTTAACATAACATAACCGTTTATTGGATGAAAAAAGACATAAAAAACAATATTACAAAGCACACAATAAAAATAAAACAGATAATAACTAAAAAACAATAACAAATAAATAACAATTTTGAAGAAAATAGCTAAATAACATTACATAAATAACATTTAACTATAAGGTCTTTCAATAGTAGGTAACGATACGCCAAGGGGTGTATGTGTATCAGATACTGATCACGTTCCCATACCATATATTTTTCACATATTTTTTTTTACGATGTAAAAAACATACTTATTAAGGTGAAATACGCGCACTTCACGTATTAAATTTGAGGAGTGAGTAGGTTTTTTATATCGTAAACCAAAATATTGCTACGGGAACGTGATCAGTATCTGATACACATACACCCCTTAGCGTATCGTTACCTACTAATGAAAGACCTTATATATATATTAGGTTGAGCATGTGAAGGCTTGTTTACCAAGTGGTAGTTCTTGGTGGGTGGACGGGGTCAGTCCGGCGATCAGGTCCTCAGTTTGGGACTATATCGCCTTTACCGACAGGTAACATGTTTCATTGTGCTTTGCCTCCTCTAGTATTTAATTAATTAATTAATTAAATTTTTTTTTTTTTTATGGAACCTGACACGGTTGGCTACATCACCTACAACATCCGTGATGTCAGCCCATAACACAGGGTGAACTAGGTGCCATGTCAGTGCTTCCCTTCATTTCATGCCGGCTACACTAAACTGGACGGAAAACACGAACTATTTACATAGCCGTTTCGACCGACGTTTCGTTCAGTGCGGTGGTACCAACCCGGCCGGGATAAACCCTACCACCTAGTAAGGTAAGAAGGGAAGGGACCTACAGTTTAACGTGGAATCCGAACCACGGTCAGCCTCCAACGGTCGAGCGGTCACCCATCCAATCACTGACCGCGCTCAGCGTTGCTTAATAACAGTTGACTAACCAACCGCGCCACTGAGCTACCGAGGCTGACGAATTTTCTTTAACGTATTTATTGATTTTTTTGAGACACCAACGAGTAACACCTAGAATATAGTTAAAAAAAAATACATTGGTTATTGTGTTAGTTAGTTGTTACCCAGCACCCAGTAGGGAAAGGGGAGGAAAGGGAAGTCTCCAGTATGGCAACTGCTCGGTGGTGATATTGGCTGGTCGGAGCATGCGCTTTGGCCCTTCTGACTCAGTCACCGGATTACACAAAAAAAGTCTATTGAGCATTTTTAAAAGTTTATCTCTCTATCGATGTTAAGTAGCAATCCCAAAATTAGAAATGATTAGATGCGCGATTAGAATATTTATCATTTATTTCGAAATACGACTAACTATCTCAGAACCGCCTTAACTAGTAAAATTTGCCATGACACGTTTTCTGTGCTGGCAAGGTGCATAAGCAAGAGTTTAGTTAATGGTTTAGTACTTTAAGTTTAAATAGCTGGTAATGAGTGGGCTGAATGCGCGGTAGAATGATGGTGTGTGGGTTGTGGGTGATAATGATAATGCAATGATTACGTCTAGTTATTATGTATGATAGATAATCCTAATATGATAGATAGACCTAATCAAGTATAGAGGTCTATATACCTATATATATATATTTAATTGGTTATTCGGAAACGGCTCTAACGATTTGGATGAAATTTTGTATTGCATGTAGCTCCAATCACTATTGGTATAATTTTGGTTTATGTTATCCATAACCTTTCAAAAAAATATATAATGGGTTTCTCGGAAACGACTTTTATTTAAGTTTATCTTTATAAGGCGCTAGGGTACTTATAATGAAATGAGCTAAAATATTATAGCACGATGTACAAGGTGGGCCAAAAGTAATCACCTGATGTTCTTTGGCTGTAATTTTTTTTTTAAAAGGAAAACATTGGTTCTACTTATGGATTATTTTTATTTAATGAATTAGAATATTTTTCATTAAATCGAGAAAATGATATCGGTCAAGTGTCCGCCGTCAGAATTAATGACCATACGGGCTCGTTTTATGGAATTTTTCATCACATGTGTCAGACTTCCGGCGATGGGTTCTTTAAGTGCTTCAAGAGTCCGAGGATTGTTTACATAAACCCGGGACTTTAAGTAACCCCACAAAAAATAGTCTGGAGCGGTCAAATCGGGTGATCTGGCCGAAGTCGGAAATCTTCGACGAAATTCACGCCACAGACGAATTATTACGCAAAAAAATTTATTCAATTATTCCGCGTTCTTGAGGAGAATAGCGTTCCATGGCTTATTGACGTGTATTCTGCATCTGTTTACTTCACAAATGTCAAAACAGAATTTACATTTGCCGCCATTTTGAAAAGTTATAGCGTCGTCCAATAGGGTGATTACTTTTGGCCCACCTTGTATTATATTGATAGTATAGGTAAGTACTTTATGGTCACATCATTAAGCCTACAGGGTGTTGCAGACTGCGGTAGCACTTTCGTGAGATAATAAAAAAAACCGGCCAAGTGCGAGTCGAACTCGAACACCGAGGGTTCCGTATCGCCATGCCATGGCACACAGCCACTCACGCCATCTATGGCGTGTTATGAAATGCTTCATATTAGTTAAAATTCTTCATGCTCTATTCTGTAGATGGCGCGCGCGCATACACTTATTTTTATTATTTGTTGTTATATGGGTCATAATAAGTAATAAATAACACATATTCTGTGAACATTTCAACGGGCTACCTATTACGGTTCAAGAGATACAGCGGACGGACGGACGGACGGACGGACGGACGGACGGACGGACGGACGGACGGACAGACAGACAGACAGACAGACAGACAGACGGCGTAGGCTTAGTAATAGGGTCCCGTACCGGATACGGAATCCTAAAAACCTGGTAAGTACGAGTCAGACTCATGCGGCGAGGGTTATGTAACCGCACGAGACCCTATTACCAAGCCTACGCGCCGCCGCCGCCGTCCGTGTGCTACCTTTAAAGCGCTGCATCTTTTAAACCGTACTTAATAGATGGAAATGCATTATGGCGTATATAATAAATGGAAAAAAGATTATCAGTGTTCATGTATCAAAAACAATTTTTTTTTTGCAAAGTTTGTTTTGTTTTTGCGCTCTCGTAAAAACGGTAATACATACAAGCAGGCTCTAGTGCAAACTAAAAAAATAAAAAAAAAGAGAGAGAGAGAGAGAGAGAGAGAGAGAGAGAGAGAGAGAGAGAGAGAGAGAGAGAGAGAGAGAGAGAGAGAGAGAGAGAGAGAGAGTGAACTAGGTGCCATATCAGCGCTGTGCCGGCCACACTGAAATAAATGAACAACACGAACTATTTACATTGCCGCTTCAAAGAAGGGCAGGGACCTAGTTTTACGTGGAATCCGAATCAGCCTCCAACGGTCGAGCGGTCACCCATCCATGTACTGACCGCGCCAAGGTGCGCTTATGATCGCGACCGACATTCGACCGGACGCACCACTGAGCTAACGAGGCTGACGAATCGTCTCTCGGATCGCGTGCCCAGCGCGGCACCCAACCTACCTCCCGCTAACAAGCGTTGCGAAAGCAAAACACTCATGTCAATCCAACACAATGTCCACGAGGTGATCCGATCATTCGCACGGCGCGGCGGGGCGGCGCGGCGCGGCGCGGGGTTCTCACGCGATACGAAGGTCGCAAAAGCCTGACTATGATGTTGCAATAATCATGTTGCAATATATTGGATAACGAATGAGTCTTAAAGAAGGGATAAGGACAATATGCCGTGCTAAAGGGCGACATGCTCGCCACCTCTCACCTTAACACGGTACTTCCACCGAGTCATGCAGCACGTGGGTCTTCGTGCCTTACTTGTTGCTTGATCGATTGAATCTTCTTCGAATACTTTGAGAAAAGTGGTGGTCGGTGTTGTGCTGCAATTTACCAGAGTTCTTGCAGCACAACACCGATTACTCTGCTTACCCCGATTGTCGGGATTCAGCGTGTGTGATATGTATGTATGTATGGAATGAGTCTTCACTTCCCCCGACGCCAAAGGAGGGGTGTTATAAGTTTGACGCCTCCGTTTGTCTGTGGCATCGTAGCTCCCAAACGGATGGGCCGATTTGGATCCGGTTTTTTTTTTTATAATAATGGTTTAACCGGGATGGTTCTTAGCTATGTAAGTAATCAAGTAGTAAAGTAATTATGAAGTAATAAAAAAGTACGTCTCACGCGGTATACGAAGGTCGCAAAAGCCTGACTATGATGTTGCAATAATCATGTTGCAATATATTGGGGAATGAGTCTTTCCCCGACGACGCCAAAGGAGGGGTTTGACGCCTCCGTCTGTCTGTGGCATCGTAGCTCCCGAACGGATGGACCGATTTGGATACGGTTTTTTTTATTATAAAGCTGGTTTAACCGAAATTATTCTTAGCTATGTTAGTAATCAAGTAAAACAGTAATTATGAAGTAATAAAAAAAAATACCTCTCACGCGGTATATGAAGATCTCAAAAGCCTGACTATGATGTTGCAATAATCATGTTGCAATATATTGGATAAGGAATGAGTCTTCCCCCGACGCCAAAGGAGGGGTGTTATACGTTTGACGCCTCCGTCGTCTGTCTGTGTGTCTGTCTGTGGCATCGTAGCTCCCAAACGAATGGGCCGATTTGGATGCGGTTTTTTTTTATTATAAAGCTCGTTTAACCGGGACGATTCTTAGCTATGTTAGTAATCTAATTATGAAGTTGTGGGATAGGTGGCGCTATCACAACATGGGCACTAGCCCCATACAACATCAGCTGCAGCTACACGTGGAGTCGGAGGACACGACGACACCGCTTCACCTTTTACCTCATAGCTCTACAAAGTAATAAACAATTACTTCTCACGGATGGACCGATTTGGATGCTGTTATTTAAAAAAAACTACAAATTGAAAAATTCGCCGACCCAAAGTCTTTTTTTTTATTTTTTATGGATACTGACACGGGTGGCTACATCACCTACAACATCCGTGATGTCAGCCCATAACACCGGATGAACTTGGTGCCACGTCAGCGCTTCCCTTCGGTCGTGCCGGCTACACTGAACTGGACGGAAAATACAAACTATTTACATAGCCGTTTTGACCAACCTTCCATTCAGTGCGGTGGTACCAACCCGGGCGGGTTAAACTCTACCACCTAGTAATATAAGAAGGGAGTCATATCCCTTAGTCGGTTTTTACGACATACACGGGAAGAGATGCAGTGGGGCTATTCTTTTAAAGTACCGGACCCACACGGTCAATAATTTCCGTTTAATTACTTACCTGAAGGAGTCGGGAGACCGCTAATTAAATAAGTATAAAACCTCAGAGCTGCGCGGGTATTTACTTAGCGGTCTCCCGACTCCTTTAAGTAAGTAAACGGAAATTATTTTTGACTTTCTAAGTATCGGAGTTTTTTTTCAATTTGTAATTTAATTCTGATGTTTTGACGTGAAGCAGAGAGTTTTTGTGGCAAGGAAACAATACATTATAAGGACAATAAAATACCTCCCACCACTCAGAGGACCGTGTCCATAAACCACGACCATAAAATACCGACGGACAGACGGACACCTGTCCGATTTTATAAGGGCCTCTAGCATCGCTTGCTACGGAACCCTAGCAAGCACATCTAAAGTAAAAGAATTCCTCCCAGCAGAATTTTTCTACCCGATAAAAATTTTAATCAAGTATTTAGTATTTATTTGTTGAGTAACAATAACAGATATTACAATTGAAATTGAATTCCCTATTATTACCACGTCTTGTACTACCTAGTCGGTTTTACATAAAAAGAATTATGTTGATACATTTATGTTGTACTTACATAATTTGTTTACGTAAGCCGAATATGGTTAAATTCATATATTTTGTAAACAGTTTTATTTAGCAAATGGGTTTTTTTACCTGGAGCCGGAATCTCTTGTCACATTGTAAGTCCCTAATATTCTGAGGTATCCTTTTACCTATACCTACATTAGAGTAAGAGTAATGTTAAAATTAAATATGAAATTTAATTCATAAAGACATTTAAAATTTCCACAGATTTCTCCCCGGAACTAATTTTCTAAGTCACCGGTGAATTCACCAAACGAACCCTCGCGAGGCCAAGCAAGCGTCTGAACTTTAAACTGTGCATTCCTCGTGCGAGCGCTACGATTCAGATGTCACCGCGAGTCACGTGAGAGAATCGTCTGCGCGCGCACTTCCTACTCGCTCGCGGGGAAATGGCGGCAAATGTCACTGCACTAATACTATTGTATTATAGCGCAAACATGTCTATGGTGAACAAAAGATCGTCAGGCTGGCAGAACCATAATGAACATGAATTTAAAGAACCATTATGTGGTAAATTGCTATTTGAAATACATACTTATACAGAATTATTTTTAGGTTTACGTACCCCGTACGGAGGCCTACCACGTCTGTCCGATGGCTGTATTTTGGAACCGTAATACCTAACCGGTTGAATTTTTCACAGAATATGTGTTATTTTGGCGGATATAACAACAAATAATAAAACATGGAAAAAGTAAAAAATTAAGAGGGTCTCCCATACAAGAAACTTGTTTTTCAACCTTTTTTTTTTTGATGCGGAAACTTCGATCCGCGAGGCCGTCTCACACTATCAAGACGTGCTTTTGTACCTCAAATGACATTTTTATGTGTATTATTTAATTTTGTAATATGAAATTTTTTACTATGTTATCACTAAGTAGTTCACATCGTTTTTAGAAGCGATTGCATAATAATAATAATAATAAAACTTTATTTCAGGTAATACATTTTACCTATAGTTAATTAAATTATAATTAAATATGATTAAAATTATAATTAAATTAAAATTAAACATAGCTGAAACTAAATTAAATAAACTAAAATCAACTAAAATATTATAAAATCGGTATAGTATATTCGCCTATATACATTTTCAATTATGGCATTGTTGCATTTTGCCAGTCGCTCCATGAAGGCTGCTCTTGTTGCATAGCCTAGGTAACGCTTTGTTTCAAATATCTCTCCTAAACTTCTTAGGAATTTTTTTTACGAGTGGAAGAGTATGCATACTTTTCGACGTGCTACATATTTTTAACATTTCAGAAAAAAAACAAACATGGAAATAGTGATCTCAAAAAAAAAATTTCACAAAAAAAAATTACAATAATAAGAAAATATTTAAGTAGTCCTGCCATGCTTACGTGAGTACGGTCGCCGTGGGCGCGCGACCTTTGTCGTTATGTCGCGGTGGAGAGGAATCTTCTGCCTGCCGCAGACTGAAGCCCGATGACCCTACAAGATAGCGGCTCGGAGGTGACGCGGAGCCATTTTTGCAGACCTTACACAATCGGAGGATGGATCGATTGATTAAAGAGATTTGTGTGAACTTTAGCTCTGCTTTAGCCTTCGATCATAAAAAATATTAACTGAACTATTTTTAATGAATATTATTTATGATATATGAATAATATTATGAATATTAATGAACTATTTTTTCTGTCTACGGCTTTAGCCGTCGAATCAAACATTCTAGAATTTAGAGGAGGTATCGAGTATTTATGCAAGTGTACGAATTTACACAAAAATGGACTTTGAAAATATAGTGTACCTCTTATATATTGGTAATTCTGAACCTGATCAATTTAAGATAAACAAAAATTTTGTGCATAAGCACGTAACTGAAAAATACTTATGTCAAATTATCCGTGCAGTAGAGACGTAGGCGGTTCCTTTTTTCCCGGAATTTACATTTTGGAAACTTTTTTTAAAATTTAAAATTATGTTTAATTAATAGTAAGTTTGAATTATATTATATATGTAGGTAGTATAAATAGGCAGAGCGGTCAGATTCATAAGTATTCATGTTCATGCTGTAAATATTAATGCACTTGTGAGCTGTAAGTTACTATCATACTTATAAGGCACTAACAAAACATTGTGACTTGCGAAGTTTGCTTGTCAGTTCTTCTTCGCATTGAATTTAGTACTGGCGGAATTTTCGACATGCCCAAGCGTAGGTTAACTACCTATGGATGAAATTATGCAATAAATACATATTAATCGAGTACTTTTTCACTTAATTCATTTGTACACAGATTTAGTATTTGTAATTCAAAATTTTCAGTTACAGATTTTGCATAATTTTTAATAGGCACTTCTGTACTAAAAAAACTCTAAGCAAATAGTTTTTGGTAAGTGATTGCGTGGTAAGTCCTATTATTACGCACATCACACAAAAACGAAGCCACTAGACTATAGGTAGGCGAGTAAAAGCACAAGAGTGCCATATCAGTCACGTCACGTAACGATAACTGACCAACAACGAAGTCCTAACTGAACCAACAATGAAATTAAAAAACCGCGTAAGCCAATGTTGTCGGTCAACAAAATATTACGATACACAAACGAGGAAAAGTAAATTTTATTCTTATTCAACAAAACCACGACCAATTTAAATTGCGGTCAAGAACTTTCATACGTGTTCGTAATCCTACGTACTTACTATTAAATTGTAGTTTCCTGAAAAGCAGAACACATTTTTCTACGATATAGCCAATGTAGAGTATGATGTTGCTTTAATGCATAATTCAATTTCCTTTATTCGTTCGCTAGTGTATCGTTATAGGAATTAGTTTTAATAAAGTTCATTTTTTTAAATAACTTTTTTACTATTTCTCAACGGAAGAATATTAGAGGATGATTTATGTTTCGAAATATTACAAATATTTATAAATATGCTTTAAAAAAAACCGGCCAAATGCGAGTCGAACTCACGCACCGAGGGTTTCGTATCGCCATGTCATGGTCGCGTCACTCACGCCATCTATGTATTAGTTAAAATGCTTCATACACTTTTCGGTGGATGGCGCGCATATACTTTTTAGTTTCTTGTATGGGGACCCCGTGAATTTTTTTTCTTTTTCTTATTTTTATTATTTGTTGTTGTATCGGCCACAATAACACATATTCTGTGAACATTTCAACGGGCTGCCTAATACGGTTCAAGAGATAAAGCCCTCGGACAGACGGACAGACAGACGACGTAGACTTAGTAATAGGGTCCCGTACGACGAATACGGAACTTCAATATTAAACTTCGGATTTTCAATATTAAAAACATTACTTTTGGAATTAAGTCTGTCTGTCTGTCTGTCCGTCCGTCTGCCCGATTAAGATTATGAAGCATTTTAACTAACCCTTCTAGTCCCAAGTGGAGCGCGCGCTCCAGTTTTCGCCGACGACCTATGGCTCCCAAGTGGAGCGCGCGCTCCACTTATTGCGCGCCTTTTGCGCGCCGCTAGTTTTAATTCAGTATCTAATTCTACCAATTCATGAATTTGAACTAATATGAAGCATTTCATAAACACGCCATAGATGGCGTGAGTGGCGCTAAACATGACATGGCGATACGGAACCCTTGGTGCGCGAGTTCGACTCGCACTTGGCCGGTTTTTTCATATTACTTAGTCAAGCAGCAGGTGGGTCTTCGTTCCTTACTTGCTGCCTGATACTTTATCTTATGTCCTGAATACTTTGCGAAACGTGGTGAACGGTGTTGTGCTGTAATTTAACAGAGTCCTTACATGCACACCACCCGCCAGGTGGGACGAGGACATCAAGTACGTCTGCGGAAATCAGTGGTTCCGTACCGCTGAAGGCCGGGAGCATTGGAGGAAAATTGGAGATGAATGCATACACGCTGACTAACTGACCACCTAGTAAGGGGGAAGGGAAATTTTGTTATTGTAAAGAAAGGTTGCTAACGACGCTGTAAGTTCTGGTAATGTGTGGACGCGATCGCTCGTTCGCTCGTGATGCGCGCGCACCGATCTGCATTGTAATTGAGTTTTCGTGGATTACTAGCCTAGCCTAAGACTAGCCTATGAGGTGTCAATTACATCTGTTTTCTACTTTGTTCTTACATTGTTGAATAGGTCCACTATTTTACAAAATGAGTAAGTACCCAAGTAATAACTTATTTGAAATACACTGAAGTTATGGATTCGGCCGTTAAAACTCAAGTACGTAGTTGGTAGGAATTGTAGTAGATATCGTAGTAATTTGCTTTACGACCCTATATTTACATTTTTAGGCAATAAACGTTTTTTTATTTTAAAAAAAATTAAGTTTTAATTTTGTGTTTAGTTTATAATTTTTTTTTTTTTGTGTTCTATATTTTTTTTATGGTGACAGCTCCACTGTTGTAGGCTGATCGTGGTTCCGATTCCACGTAAAACTGTATAGGTCCTTTCCGTAACGTGGTGGTCGGTGTTGTGATGTAATTTGCCAGAGTTCTTGCAGCACAACACCGATTGCTCTGCTTACCCCGATTGTCGGGATTCAGCGTGTGTGATATGTATGTATGTATGTATGTCCTTTCCCTTGTTACCTTACTAGGTGGTAAGGTGTTACCCGCTCGGGTTGTTACTACCGCATTGAACGAAAGGACGGTTGAAACGGGTATGTAAATAGTTCGTGCTTTTCGTCTAGTTCAGTGTAGCCGGTGCGACCGAAGGGAAGCACTGATATGTCACCTAGTTCCCTAAGGTGTTACGGGCTGACATCACGGATGTAGTAGGTAATGTAGCTAACCGTGTAAGTTTCCATAAAAAATATTTTAGATATTCTTAAAGTTTTACGTATTACTAATTGTCAAACCTTACTTATCAATACTAATAATAAATCTATAAGGGATGGTCATGGAGTATGTTACTTTGTTTTATGTGTGTTTGTAGACTGTATGTATGATACTAAAATTTAATATAAAATTTTTAGAAATATTTTCTGTATGTATCTATGTATGTTTCTCAATAACTCTTAAACCGATCATCCTAATTCGATGAAACTTAGTACAAGCACATTCAACTATACGTGACACAGGATAGTCTTCAGTTCCGTTTACGCTAATAAGTGGAACTTATAAAAACCGAATTGATCCTCGAGCCGAAATAAAGATACCGCAGCGGGCTTACTTATTTTCTTTTTTATAAATACGAATTTCACGTGAGCGAGGCCTCGGGCAAAAGCTATTTTTGACCTTATGACGTACCCCGAACATACGTCAGCTCCTATCAACAAGATGCATACAGATAAAAGGTTCTTGATGTCCGCAGCACGACACGACCTCGAGCGGAGTCTTCTCGTGGGATCCTCCGTCGAACTCGGCTTCAAGGCTTCAAAGCCTTAAAATGTACACGGATTCGCTTGTAATAATAAGCCTTTCGGTAAGTGGAATAATAGATGCAAATAATAGATCGTCTTTGCGTGCAACTGGGAGATAAATGTGTTCGTGTTCTTTTTTCAAAATTATTGCGTGAATCTACGACGGAATGAACACTTCCGATTAGATATTCTGTGGTCATGCGACATAGGCAAATTGCAGGAATATGATTAAATAATTTAAGAATTAAATACTTTTTTAAACCAATATTTGGTTTTAGTTTTTTTTTTTATAATATATATTTCGTATATTGGAAATAAAAAAACACATATTTTTCATGATATTTCGACTTATTGGACGTCGTCAAATAACATTTTTTTATATGATATACATATAATGATAATGTAAGTTTAATGTTTACATTAAACTTGAGAGGGCGCAAAGTTTTATTCATCAGACACATATTTTTTCTCGTTCTAGTAAAATAAACAAAAGAGCGCAAACACGAAACCAACTACGCCCTGCCCCCGTTTCGATCCGTACAACGGCACAGCGCCTCACAATGGGCCATCAGCACCGGATGACAGGTTGTCAGGTATTTCAACAGTCGGCGGTATTTGAGTGCGGGCGGGATGTTCCGAATAATTTGATCCACGACAATGGCGACGACGTGAAGGTACGAATTATATTGTAGATTTGGAATTAGTGTTGATTTATTTAAAGTTTATTTATCAACACGTGACAGGATATTAGTAAAGCTCGATTTTCTGGGTAATAAAACATTTTATTGACATATTATGAGATAAGAAGTAGGTTGAACTCATAATTTAGTTGAAATCCAAATCCAAAAGTTTATTGTCAAAATATATAGCACGATACCTACATAATAAATATATATTAATATTGAGCACTTAAGATATTCTATCTATGTCTATGTATCAATTTCTGTCTATGCTGTAATAGTATGGCTCAAACTGATTTCTAGGCGGAGGTAAACCGGAAATTGGTACAAACATAAACTTACATTGGGTACCTGACCAAAAGTCACAATATGTCATCTAATTAAATTGATTTCATCACATTCTTAAAAATGTGATTCAGACTGCTAGTCGTAGAGGCAATAAATATTACATTGCAGATAAATTTCCAAAAACTTAACTCCACGCCCACCATCTACTAGCTAGAGGTGCGTCTGCGCGCCGCACAACAGTAGTGTTTGCTTGCGTCACACGCCGAGTTCATTACGTATTCGCAGGTAATTAGGTGTGCAGCGCGCTGTGGCGAACTAGCGTCTATACGTACAGCGACCGACGACCGCTGACCTCTCCGCGCTCTGTTGTCTAGAGGGGTATGCAGTAACGATTAACGATGTCGAATTCGAATCGAATAATCGAAAAAGAATGACAGTGAAGCATAGATTTAAATAACATGCAAATATTATTTATTAGATAAATAAATTAAAATTTTAAATTTTATCTATGGAAATAAAATTATTCAAACTGTGTTACTTACGAAAAATTCTCAAATTTGATCTAATCGTAAGCTTTATTGTAACTTGTTGGTTGTTGACTTCAAAGCTTATGAAAAAACTTTTCGGATTTTATGCATTAACATTATTTTAATAAATTTCAGTTGTTCTTACTTCTAAATATAATAATTTTATTACGATATATTATTATAAAATATTATAGATGTTGATAGTAATTTCAACGCAAAGTACAAAACACCGACATGAAATATTTTTTTTTATGCTAATACATGATTATTTTTTAAAGATACGATTATTTTGTCTGAGAACAATAATTAAATTAAACACGAAAAAAGTAAACTTAGCACACCCTACTTTGAGCCAAAAGTTCGCGTTAGATCGAAATCTAGTATCGGTCGATACAGACTCGATCATGCAAGATCGCTTACACATTAGACCTTCTTCACCAGTATGTCAGTGGATCTCTGACCTTAGATGAAAGTGAGCATAACGTATACACCGGCACGGCAACTACTTAGATAAGTATTGCATAGAGTGAGTGTAACCTAGTATAGTGTTAGTGGATATTTTGAGACACGTTTAAGGCACTGCGTAATATATTCGTAAAGTGAAGAGAGGATTGGTGTTAACATAATTATATACAGACATACCACACGCTGTATCCCGGCAATCGGGGTAAGCAGAGTAATTGGTTGAACTTGCTTTTGAATCTCATGTAAACGTTATATTGTGTTTGTTTCTGTAAAATGTTTCTGGTACCAGAGTAATTATTGATGGAACTTGCTTTTGAACCTCATGTAAATGGTTTATTGTGTTTGTTTCTGTAAATGTTTCTGTTACCAGAGTAATTGTTGATGGAACTTGCTTTTGAACCTCATGCAAATGTTATATTGTGTTTGTTTCTGTTACCAGGTAATTATTGGTGGAACTTGCTTTTGAACATCATGTAAATGTTATATTGTGTTTGTTTCTGTTACCAGGTAATTATTGGTGGAACTTGCTTTTGAACCTCATGCAAATGTTATATTGTGTTTGTTTCTGTTACCAGGTAATTATTGGTGGAACTTGCTTTTGAACCTCATGTAAATGTTAGGTATATTGTGTTTGTTTCTGTAAAATGTTTCTGTTACCAGAGTAATTATTGATGGAACTTGCTTTTGAACCTCATGCAAATGTTATATTGTGTTTGTTTCTATAAAATGTTTCTGAAGGTCATGTAATCTGGTTTGAGTGGTTAGAGTTGCCAGAGTGCATGCTCCGACTAGCCAATATCACCTCCGAGAAGGTAGGTTCCATACCGGATACTTGCCTTTGGATTGTTGGGTATACTGGATAGAGGATTGCGCAATTAACTGTAGGTCCCTTCCCGTCTTACCTTACTAGGTGGTAGGGTTTATGCCGGCAGGGTTGGTACCACCGCACTGAACGAAACGTCGGTCGAAATGGTTATGTAAATAGTTCGTGTTTTCCGTACAGTTCAGTGTAGCCGACATGAAATGAAGGGAAGCACTGACATGGCACCTAGTTCACCCGGTGTTATGGGCTGACATCACGGATCTTGTAAGTGATGTAGCCAACCGTGTAAGTTTCCATTAAAAAAAGAGGAGAGCACAGCCGAGGCTGCTATGCGTCTATCTTACATCCAGTACGGTTGTACCAACCCAATCAGCTACAATTTGAGTCTACCACCTAGTAAGGAGCGCGAGAAGGGACCTACAGTTTTACACCGGTTCCCCGGTTCTGAACGGTGAAGCAGCAGGTTTTTTTTTATGGAAACTGACACGGTTGTCTTCATCACCTACAACGTCCGTGATGTCAGCCCATAACACCGGGTGAACTAGGTGCCATGTCAGTGCTTCCCCCTTTGATCGTGCCGGCTACACTGAACTGGTCGGAAAACACAAACTATTTACATAGCCGTTTGGACCGACGCGACGTTTCATTCAGTGCGGTGTTGGCATGCACGTATTTTTTCTCTTCAGAAAAAACAAATTTATACGTACGCCGACCGGGTTCGAACCTCGGACCTCTCGCAAGAGAAGCCAACGCCCACGAGACCACCACCATAAAAAATATATATTTTAACAATTTTAACATATTCACCACTCACTATATGTCATTTCTAGGCATATTAAATGGAAACCCTTAAAACACATTTAATAAAGCAATTTAGATAACAAACAAGAAAATAACATAATCGTCGATATATTTACACATAGGTAATCGTATGCAAACTGACATGTTATGAACTTATGAGTCATGCCATTTCAACGGTTCAAGAGTTCACACTACACTCGTGACCTGTACACAATCGTGATGACTTTATTTCTTCGCCGAGCTTGAATATATCTTGTCGTATTGAAAGAAAGTGTGCGAGAGAGAAGGAAGATAGGAGTGACAGAGAGGAGAGAGCGGAGCGGGGAGCGAAGAGGAGATGAATAGAGGAAAGTTACAGAAATATACATACTAACATCATTCTAACATGGAATACTGTCAGAATACTTATAATACTGGCTACTGTCAATGGAACCCTCTCCACAGATTATTAATAGTTCCCTCTCTCCTTACGGTCACAGGAAGAAGGAGAGTTTCCAGTTTATAACGTTCTACGCTGTTTTAATTTATTTACTTTTCAGGAATTTATTTTCTGTAGGTTTTCTGAATATTAATTTTAGATTAGTTTGTACCGTGTGGGGTCGGTACTTAAAAAGAATAGCCCCACTGCATCTCTCCCCGTCGCATGTCGTAAAAGTCGACTAAGGGATAAGAAAATTCGTCAGCCTCGGTAGCTCAGTGGCGCGGTTGGTTAGTCAACGGTTATTAAGCAACGCTGAGCGCGGTCAGTGATTGGATGGGTGACCGCTCGACCGTTGGAGGTTGACCGTGGTTCGGATTCCACGTTAAACTGCAGGTACCTTCCCTTCTTACCTTACTTGGTGGTAGGGTTTATCCCGGCCGGGTTGGTACCACCGCACTGAACGAAACGTCGGTCGAAACGGCTATGTAAATAGTTCGTGTTTTCCGTCCAGTTTAGTGTAGCCGACATTAAATGAAGGGAAGCACTGACATGGCACCTAGTTCACCCTGTGTTATGGGCTGACATCACGGATGTTGTAGGTGATGTAGCCAACCGTGTCAGGTTCCATAAAAAAAAAAAAAAAAAGTTTTAGTGTATTAGTGTATTTTGTATTACTGTTGTGTTTTTTCTTCATTCAATAAATTATAATATATTTAGTTAAATTTTATTTCATTTCATTCTATTTTATTTAATTCTGTTAAATTTGTTTTATTAGTTTTAATTTTATTTCTTCAATTTTATTATATTTCTTTTTGTTTTGTTTTATTTCGCTCTATTTAATTTCATTCCATTTATAACATCTCTTAATCAATTATTATTCCTCAATTTTGAGGAATATATTTTAATATTAATAATAATAATTGGTGCAGTGCACCGATGAGGCGGCGCGCGCGCGCGAAGATGAAGACGTTTAAAAGAGCTGCGCGACGACGTCGCCGTGCAGTCCGGCGGATACGGAGCTCTCCGAGATGGGGGTGGTGGTGGCCTACGTGTCTAGTACCACCACCTATCGCTCGTAGCTTGCCTCGCGTCGTCTCGGAGAGCTCCGTAGCCACGGCCTGCACCCGCCGGCGTGCTTGGAGGCTTGCCTCCCGCCGCCGGCGGTATTCCGTTTATTATTTTTATATTAATTTTGAGTATATGTGGTGTATTTTTATAATCTGTATATTTAAAATTAATGTAAATATGTAAATGTGATAATAAATGAATAATAATAATATTTTAATTTTTTTTATGGAAACTGACACGGTTGGCTACAACACCTACAAAATCCTTGATGTCAGCTCATAACACCTTGGTGAACTATGTACTATGTAGGTGCCATGTCAGTGTTTCCCTTCATTTCATGTCGGTCGGCTACACTGAACTGAACGGAAAACACGCACTGTTTACATAGCCGTTTCGACCGCCGACATTTCATTCAGTGCGGTGGTATCAACCCGGGCGGGATAAACCCTACCACCTAGTAAGGTAAGAAGGGAAAGGGTATACGTGGAAACACACACAGTTTGTCAGCCTCGGCAGCTCAGTGGTGCGGTCGGTCGACTGTTGTTAAGCAACGCAGAGCGCGGTCAGTACTTGGATTGGTGACCTCTGGACCGTTGGAGGCTGACCGTGGTTCGGATTAAAGGTTAAACTGTAGCCGTAGCGTGTGATGTAGCCAACTGTGTCAGTTTCCATTAAAAAAAAACAGAACCAAGGTCAGCCTACAACAACAGTCAAATATTCAAACATAAAATCCAAAATCTATCATATGGCGCTTACACCTTTCTGCCATTTCACTGTCGAATTATTACGTATCAGCCCTAAGGGTTTCCGGCAGCCGAGACGCAGCGTTAGGGAAAATGTGAGAGTAGAAATTAAATGTCAGTGAATGTTATAAGCGCGAAACCTTTGCACGACGGTTGTCACTGTAGGGAAATGTATTTTCTCTGCAGTCGGCTTACGTAATCTGGGGGATTTGAATACGTTTGTCCCGAAACGTCGTCGTCGCGCCACACACCGCGGAGACAATCGCGAGTAAAGCCGTTAAAATTTCCCCATACAAGTCATGTATCAAAATAAAGGTAAAGAAACGTACTATCGAATACGGGTACACGAATTACGGTACAAGATTTGTCTATTCCAGATTTCTCATAAATGTCAGTGGTCAATAGTGACTTAATTTTTTCTATAATTATTTTCTGTGTGAAGGGGAAGTGCTGCCCTGTCATGTTTGATACATGTTTCATATGATAATAGTCGCTAGTATATTTAAGCACAAATTGGAACCACTAGCACCTTTTATTGTTTTTATATCCACATAGGTATACCTATAAAATTCTGTGAAAATTTCAACCGGCTACCTATTACGTTGTTGTTGTTTTCGCCATAAATAGGCAGGCAAAGATCATTTGACCATACAGCCAATGGCTACCTATTACGGTTCCAAAGATACAGCAGTAGGACAGACAGACAGATAGACGGCGTAGGCTTAGTAATAAGGCTTCCGTACGGGATACGGAAAACTACAAAACCAACATGTGATCAAAGATGTGATAACATTTTGCAATAACGTCCGCTAGAAAACACCTCTGTCTGCACATTGTTCCGGCCATGTTCCGAAAGATAGAAAAAAGGTAATTTGATTATTCTGCTGTTCATTATTATTAGGAAACAATACGTATTGTCTCCGCAGTATCTCTCTGTGCAGTCTGCGCGCGCGCGAGAGGTGAAAAATGTGATTGTTCTTAGGTTTTCATTGCTGGATATATAATATGATCGTAGTTTAGCACGAAATACTTGGGACATTTATTGCGCCGTGTGGGGCCGGTACTTTAAAAGAATAGCCCCACTGTATCTCTCCCCGTGTTTTTTTTTTATGGAAACTGACACGGTTGGCTACATCACCTACAACGTCCGTGATGTCAGCCCATAACACCGGGTGAACTAGGTGCCATGTCAGTGCTTCCCCGTTTGATCGTGCCGGCTACACCGAACTGGTCGGAAAACACAAACTATTTACATAGCCGTTTCGACCGACGTTTAATTCAGTGCGGTGGTACCAACCCGGGCGGGTTAAACCCTACCACCAAGTAAGATTACGAGGGAAAGGACCTACAGTTTTACGAGGAATCCGAACCTCGGTCAGCCTCCAACGGTCAACGGTCACCCATCCAAGTACTGACCGCACCCAACGTTGCTTAACATTCAATAGCGACAGTTGACTGTCTGCACCACTGAGCTATCAAGGCTGACAAAAGGTGTACGTCGTAAAAGGAGACTAAGGGATATGACTCCCTTCTTATATTACTAGGTGGTGGGGAATAACCCGCCCGGGTTGGTACCACCGCACTGAATGAAAGGTCGGTCAAAACGGCTATGTAAATAGTTTGTGTTTTCCGTCCAATTCAGTGTAGCCGGCACGACCGAAGGGAAGCACTGACGTGGCACCAAGTACATCCGGTGTTATGGGCTGACATCACGGATGTTGTAGGTGATGTAGCCAACCGTGTCAGTTTCCATAAAAAAACACATTTTATAGAAGACAGGGAAATCTTTAAAATAAATAGCACCTACCTATGATATGAAAATGATGAGACTGTAAGAGGCGGCAGGGATGTGTCAAGATGAACATCTAGGCATATACCACCCAGATCGACCGCATAATATTACCACCACGCGGTTCCTCAGCTCATATGCTACAAAAACCGGCCAAGTGCGAGTCGAACTCGCGCACCGAGGGTTCCGTATCGCCATGGCTCGGTCAGCGCCACTCACACCATCTATGGCATTTTGATGTAATGCTTCATATTAGTTAAAATTTCATGATTAGTTAAAATGCTTCACACTCTTTTCGGTAGATGGCGCGCATACACTTTTTATGTTTCTTCTATGGGAACCCCCGTGATTTTTTTACTTTTTCTTATTTGTTGTTATATCGGCCATAATATAATAAATAACACATATTCTGTGAAAATTTCAACGGGCTACCTATTCTGATTCAAGAGATACAGCCCTCGGACAGACGGACGGACAGACAGACAGACAGACCGACAGACATCACAGACAGACAGAAAGACAGACAGACAGAGAGACACATACAGACAGACGGCGTAGGCTTAGTAATAGGGTCCCGCACCGGATACGGAACCCTAAAAATGGTTATTACACCTATGTGCGGGGACCCACCCGCGGATCCCGCACAGAGAAGGTATTGTATTGTAATGTATTGTATTGTTTATTGATCATTCATAGGCATTTAGACTGCACTCGAACTTGTCACAATTTGTTCTATCCGGTTCGATTACACCCACGAAGAAGAACTGACAAGAAACTTCGCAGGGTATATTTTTTCATACATATTTTTACAAGTACTTAGTGACTAGCCACATAATAACACCGCCCATAGTCTATCGAAAACACAGTAACTATCAAGCAGCCAGTAAGGCACGAAGACCCACCTGCTGCATGACTCGGTGGGAGGAGCGTGCCAATGTGAGAGGTGCACGGGGAGAGATGCAGTGGGACTATTATTTTTTAAGTACCGCCCCCCTACGGTACTGCATTGGGGCTATTCTTGGCTACATCGCCAAGGTCAAAACACTGGGATCAGCGGAGAACACGGCGTAGCGAGCGTAGCGCAGTAGGTTAAATCACGTGATTAGGGTACTGGTCCCGAAAGAATGGTCGAGTGTTGGGTTGTGACATATCCCATGAACGAAACTTCACAATACTTCGTTAATAATACATACACACATATCACACACGCTGAATCCCGACAATCGGGGTAAGCAGAGTAATCGGTGTTGTGCTGCAAGAACTCTGGTAAATTACAGCACAACACCGACCACCACCTCGTTAATAATCTAGAAGAGATTCTGCATCTCACATCCGGCACATTATGCAGGTGGATTGGTACCAACGGCAGGTGGCTGTGAGCTTGAATCATCGTGGGCGGGGCGTTTTGAAACAATCTCCGCGCAATGGAAGTGCTAAAATTCCGCCTTGTGCAAGCGTAGGTGTTTATTGGGTTTCCGGAAGTGGCACGGTTCATCGACTTGTTTTAAGTTTTCGTTTTGGGAAGTGTCTATTCGTAGGTATACCTACGAGTAGACCTGTCCGTACGGAAATGTCTATTCGTAGGTATACCTGCATGCTCCTGTTTTATACAAAAACGACATACGCCGCCTCAACATTAGGTTAGGGCTAATTTTTTTTAAACCATCAAAACGGCCTGTTTTTACATACATACATACATACATATCACACACGCTGAATTCCGATAATCGGGGTAAGCAGAGTAATCGGTGTTGTGCTGCAAGTACTTTGGTCAATTACAGCACAACACCGACCACCACGTTTCGCAAAGTATTCGAACAAGATTAAATCGATCAAGCAGCAAGTATGGCAAGTATTACATACCTGCGAATAGCACTGTATCGCCTAGCAGGTCTATTCGCAGGGAATCAAATAGGACACTCCGAGTTCTTAGTTAATAATCTCTGTTTAGCATACCTACGAGTTCTTAGTTATTAATCTCTTCGGCGTACCTACGAATAGCCCTGTCCTTCGTTTTGATGGATTTAGTAATTGTGTTGGATTTCGTGGAGCGTTCTCTATCCCTTAAGAACCCTGGGGCCTAAGGGATGGAGAATATGATTACTATGGGGCTGATATTAACAAATTATTGTTAAAAGCCCTTATAATAATTTTAAAAAACAAAAAGTTTACGTTTTGTGAATTATATAAAAATAACCCCGGTAAGACTCACCTGTCTGTCTTTCTGGTTTTCTGGTTAAGCAAGCACGGTGCAAAGCGTAAGTGAAAATTAGGGGGTTTTTAATTCAACACTACAAATTTAAACGAAAACATTAAAAAGCTACTGCCATAGATATAATCAATGAATAATTTTTTTTTAACTTTAGAAAGTAATTTTTTTTTTCGAAAATCTTGCTTAGTTCATGTTACTTCCAATAATTATGAGAAATTTTATAATGCGTTTTCATGATTGTTTTTCTATGCAGCGTTTTTAATAAAATCGTGTTTTTTTTAAAAGCTTCCGACCTGCCCTGATAGATGCAGTTTTACAACATATTGAAACTGAATATGTCAGGTGAGTAAATATTTATGGTAAATCCCTCAGAAAGAGATGGATTGTACTTGTAAAGTATAAATACCTAACTAACTAAGTACCTTGTTTCGGCGGCTTCGCCGCGCGGCAATATTATATCCTATCTACAACCATCCTGAGATGTACCAAAAAACGTCAGTGAATTTGAACCAGTTGTGAATTTATTGAGTAGTTCTCGATTTATAAGCGAATGTAGCATCGATGACGGCACACCTGTCGACTAGCATTAAAATGGTTACATCAATACTAATAATACATCTGGTCATGAAGTAAGTTACTTTGTTTTATGAGATACTGAGTTTGTAGACTATATTGTATGATACTAAAACTAAATTGACGATTTTGAGAAATCTTTTCTTTCTATTCTATTCTGTTCTATCCTGTTTCATTCTGTTCAATTCTGCTCCATTATGTTCCATTCTGTTCCAATCTGTTCCATTCTGCTCCATTCAGTTCCATTCTTTTCCATTTTGTTCCATTCTGCTTCACTCTGCTCCATTCTGCTCCATTCTGTTGCATTCTGCTCCATTCTGCTCTATTCTGTTCCATTCTGTTCCATTCTGTTACATTCTGTTGCATTCTGTTCCATTCTGCTCCATACTGTTCCATTCAGTTTCATTCTTTTGTATTCTGTACCTGTCTACAGGTGTCGTTGCGCAAACGGTTGACTGTAGCAGTGAAAGGAAACGTCTACGAAAACGAAACCTTCAATGCGTGAAGTAAATTTTACGTTTTGAAACAGGTTTTACAACCAAATTTCAAGCTGCTTATACACCAATCCATTGTTCGCAAAATGCTTAGATACCTGCTTTATCTCCGTAACATCACGGATGAGGCGTCCGGGCTGGCCAGACCGGCTAAAGGTCGAGTGAAGGCTGTCGGTGAGAAACTACAAACAGATCGTATGAAATTATAGTTATCGTCTAAATATGTGCATTAATCATAGTATGTCTGGGGGGCATATTGTAACGTAAGTGGCTCTTTATCATTCATAATGATATATGATAATTTTTATTCCGGTTTTTGTATAGTACATAATACATGCACGCACGGAATTGAAAGTTAGGCGAGAAATAATTGACATATTTGACTAAATCAAAGGACACATCATAAGGCGAGTACTTTACGCACAAGGACAAGATTCCATGCGAAAGGGCGACAATCTAGCCACCTCTCACCTAGGCACGGTCCTTCCACTGAGTCATGTCGTGCGTCTTCGTGCCTTACATGCTGCTTGATAGTTGTATTGTCCTAACACTTTGCTAAATGTGGTGGCACTTGGTAATAGTAATAATTTCTAGGGAGTTCGGTTCAATGTTTTTTTTAAATAGATTTTGATCGCACTATTTTTAGTAATATCACATAATATTGTTGACGGAATTGAATTGAATTATCACCTACCTACTTCACGGCGATTGAAAAAAATCCTTAGTGTGAAAGTATTCATCCCTTAACTTCCCACACTTATGGGTGGTATTGTTTCAAAAAAATTATAAAGGACCACCCCTGAGATATATCCTACTCATGAAAAAGTTAAATTACAAATTTAAAAAACCCCCGACTCTTAAAAAGTCAAAAATAATTTCCGTTTACTTACTTAAAGGAGTCGGTAGACCGCTAAGTAAATTCCCGCGCAACTTTTGAGTCTTTATATTTAATTTACTTAGCGGTCCCCCGACTCCTTTAAGTAAGTAAACGGAAATTATTTTTGACTTTTTAAGAGTCGGGGGTTTTTTAAATTTGTAATTTAACTTTTATTTCAAGCTTTTTAAAAAAAACCGCATGCAAATCGGTCCACTTTTGAAGATAATAATTTTTTTTATTACTTAATTACTTAATTACTTGATTACAAACATAGCTAAGAACCATCCCGATTAAACAGGCTTCCTAATAAAAAAAACCGCATCCAAATCGGTCCATCCGTTTGGGAGCTACGATGCCACAGACAGACACACACACACACACACACACACACACACACACACGTCAAACTTATAACACCCCTCCGTTTTTTTCGTCGGGGGTTAAAAAAAGAATAATCAAAATCGGTTGAGAATTGGCGGAGAAATCGAGTAACAAACACACAACAAAAAAAAAACATACAGACGAATTGAGAACCTCATTTTTTTTTTTTTTTATGGAAACTGACACGGTTGGCTACATCACCTACAACGTCCGTGATGTCAGCCCATAACACCGGGTGAACTAGGTGCCATGTCAGTGCTTCCCCCTTTGATCGCGCCGGCTACAATGAACTGGTCGGAAAACACAAACTATTTACATAGCCGTTTAGACCGACGTTTCATTCAGTGCGGTGGTACCAACCCGGGCGGGTTAAACCCTACCACCAAGTAAGATTAGGAGGGAAGGGACCTACAGTCAGCCTCCAACGGTCAGCGGTCACCCATCCAAGTACTGACCGCACCCAGCGTTGCTTAACATTCAATAGCGACAGTTGACTGTCTGCACCACTGAGCTATCGAGGCTGACTATCATCCTTTTTGGAAGTCGGTTGAAATTAACAGATAACTTGAATAGATTGTTTATCATCGATCTTTAGAAAGAGACAATAATCGGTAGTAGATGTCGTCCCTGTCATACGCTGCATCCCGACAATCGGTGTCGGGAATCGGGATACAGCGTATGGCATTGTATGTGTATATGTATGTATGTATGTATGTATATATTCTTTATTGAACACCAATTTATCAAAATTAGGTACAACAGGCGAGCTTAATGCCGCGAGGCATTCTATTCTAACTAACCTTTGGGATGTGGGAGAAGTACATGCAGGCGAACAAGAATAGTTTGTGACAATGTGTTAGATTAAAGAAATATGTATGATAAACTACGTACGAATACTACATAGATACTTTAATAAGCATAAATATGTATATAATAAACTTACATATTATATGTACATTAATCAAAATAATGTATGTATGTATAGCCAACTGACCATCTGTTGGGTGACTGACCGACGACCTCCCAACCGCACCTATATGTGCAGAGATTGCATACACCACGTAACCTCCTCGTCATAAACGAGACGCTATAAACACGCAACTTTTTGTCGTATAGATTATGCTCTATTACAGAAAATGTGTTGTAGGTACCTTACTCACTATGTGCAGGAGTATAATATTGTCTGTAGTATTTTTCCGAAGAATTGTAGGTGCGTACAATTGGTTGCTGCAAAACATTACTAATAGTGTGCCTTTTTATCTAATGGGTGAGCTGGAAGAGATTGCCACAGCCAGGGCAATAACTTCACCCATTGGATGAAAGAAAGTAATGGACCTAAACTAAAATGTTTATTCGGTGTTTTTTTTTCTTTCTTCAAAATGTTTATCTAAGTAACCCTCGTGAACCCTCGCTGAGCGCGGGTTCGCGAGGTAAGGCGGATTTGACTGTTTTGGGTACCTCTGGTCCTTCGGCACAGCCACCCATACTGGTTTTCATTTAAAAAAAAGTAGATATAGGTTTCTTTACGGTCTTCTCCTCGATTGTTGTTCTTCGCTGGAGCAGCACATTTGTAGCCACATTTTCTCATTAAACACCGATTTGGTCTAGCCTCTAGAATATAATTATACGTTTCTACGATGTGTGAGCGTATTCAAAATTAAAAATTTCAACTTTATTACACCACTACACTGCGTTAAGTTTAATTATAGTCCAGGAAAAGAATGATTGTAGACGGAAAGCTCGAAAGCAGAAAGTTTGACTTCGGAACCTTGTTCTGACAAATTAGCAAGTAAAGATACTAAAAGTCCCCACCACTGTGGCGTGCGCCCTAGGGGCAAATCTACCTTTTTTCGGACCTTGTGCGTTTTCAAAAATGAGTTTTTTACCTCACGTTTTTTGTCATACATTGCTTTTATTTGCATATAAAATCGGCCTTTTTTCGGACCATAATCTCGACCACGACTGAGAATTGGTAGACCTTCTTTGTGCCCCCCCTCTAGGGCGCACCCCCCAGTGGTGGGAACTTTTAGTATGTTTACCTCCTAACCAGTCAGAACAAAGTTTCGAAGTCAAACTTTCTGCTTTCGAGCTTCCCGGCTACACCCCTTATTTGAGCACTCATTTACTACGCTATAACCTTACGTAAGCTTACGCTATCACCGGCGCTTCAAAGTGCATCTCTCTCTAAGTAATATCGCCGTAAGAAGTCATAAAAGAACTCCGTACGCGCCCATATGAAGAGTCTTCTCAGGTCTAGACCTCAGCGTAATTTCTGCATATACTTAGGCGCACACATATCGGCACGGCGTGTATAGATGTGTAATAGAAGTAAAATAAATTAAAGCGGATAGAAGGATCATTAGCTCGCCTGTAAGAAATAAGTTCGCCTTTGATTTTTTTTTTTATGGAAAGTGACACGGTTGGCTACATCACCTACAACATCCGTGATGTCAGCCCATAACACCGGGTGAACTAGGTGCCATGTCAGTGCTTCCCTTCATTTTATGTCGGCTACACTGAACTGAACGAAAAACACGAACTATTTACATAGCCGTTTCGACCGACTCGTTTCGCTCAGTGCGGTGGTACCAACCCGACCGGGATAAACCCTACCACCTAGTAAGGCAAGAAGGGAAGGGACCTACAGTTTAACGTGGAATCCGGACCACGGTCAGCCTCAAACGGTCTAGCGGTCACCCATCCCAGCACTGACCGCGCTCAGCGTTGCTTAACAATAGTCGACTGACCGCACCACTGAGCTACCGAGGCTGACGAATTTCCTTATCCTTTAGTCGACTTTTACGACATGCGACGGGGAGAGATGCAGTGGGGCTATTCTTTTTAAGTACCGGCCCCACACGGTACATCAGTCAGCCATTAAGTCGGTCAGCGTGTATGCGTCCACTGCTGGACATACGCCTTTCCAATTTTCCTCCAGTCCTCTCGGCCTTCAGCGGTACGGAACCACATTATGTCAGCTCTCAAGACGGCTTCAGGCCATAAATCATAACGCTACGGCCTCGGCAGCCTGAGCTGTAAGCAAAAAATCACACGAAGCGAAGCCGCGGGCAAAAGCTAGCAAGATTATCTAAAGTCAATAAAAATGTGTATTTGTTGGGAAAAAGTTAATTATTTCATCATCATCAGCCTGTATCGGTCCACTGCTGGACATAGGCCTCTCCCAAGGCACGCCACCACACGCGGCCTTCCGCTCTTCTCATCCATCCACTCCCGGCTACCTTTTTTAGGTCATCTGTCCATCTAGCCGGGGGGCGACCCACGCTACGTTTGCTTGTACGTGGCCTCCATTCGAGCACCCGTCTACCCCATCGGTTGTCGGGTCTACGACAGATGTGCCCAGCCCACTGCCACTTCAGCTTGCTTATTTTCTTAGCAAAGTTAATTTATACTATAGTAGTTCTATTCTTTTCTATTCCTTGTCCGCAGGTCTAGGTGTGTACAGTAAGCACGCAAATCTATTACGCGCTGACCGCCTGGCCTGCTGCCTGCCCAACCGCAGGAGGCGAAAGCGCGAAAGGTCGACTTCTTGAATGATCGACAATGTCGACATCTTATTTTTAACGCACTCGGCAGTTCTTCTCACTTACTGGCATAACTGTTTATCGTTATCTAGCTGTTAATTTTTTATAAACATTATTACTCATATTTTTTAAATTGATTATTTTTTATATAAGCCAACATGGGTGGTTGTGCCGAGTGACCAAACGGTGCAGTCGACACAGCCAAAATCACATCGGGAAACCACGCTCAGCGGTGCGCCGTGCCAGCAGATTTAAGGACTGTTACTAGACTGTCTGCTAGACGACGACGTTTGAAGACATCCATAATAAAGGATTATACAAAAACGCCATCTTAAATAAGTACTGCTGAAATAAGTCGACAGCGATCGAACTCGCAGAAAATCGACATGCACTCGCTGATATACTGGGCACCTTTCGTTGTCTCGTGAAAAGTGACGTATATTACGGCTGTCAGTTTGAACTATCTTACCTTCTGTCACGTGGGTCTTGTTACGGTGAACAAGATATACATATAAATTGTTTCTCTGACAAGATTGGGTGTGACGAGACAAGACGTGCTTCGTACGTCTTGATGCAATATCAGAGTTGGATGGATCTGTATTTCGCGTCGACCTTTTCCGTCAACCTTTAGTGTGTCTCTAGGCGCAGTATGAGCCGCGATGACCCACAGATAGTCTTCTCTTGCGGGTTGCTTTACGCAACCTCTCCTCTCTTACGCATGCCGCAAGCCGTCATTCCTCTTAAGACAGCGCCGGTTTACATTCTACTAAGAAAATTATATGGTTTTGACAACATCGTTACATACATTTTTAGGTTCCGTACCTTAAAGATGTGTAAACGGAACCTATGATGTTCGTGACTCATGCGTCCGTCCGTCCGTCCGTCTGTCACACGGTCATAAATTCTAAACGGCTGATCGTACCAAGTTAAAATTTGGTACGAAATTAAAAAATATTATTTTGCATAATAAACTCTAGAATATATTTTCAAAATGTATTAAAAATTTACTTGTATCATTGAAATAATACAAATATTTTTGGACACATCGTTGGAACCGGGCCGAGTTGTACATATTATAAGCGAAAATTTTTTTTTTTTGCAAATCCTCCGCTGCCGCCCCTCGTGCTAGTCATAGATTTCAATGTCGATTTCACGAAAACACCCAACAATAAGCTAACGCAGTTTTTGCGCTTCGACCCGATTCTTCTAACCGAAGTCCCTACTCGTACAACATCGCGACATTTTACTTCCATTATTGGCATTTTCTCCAACATTTACGCAGAAGGTGGTGTCACCGAGACAGCTTTTAGCCGTCACAAACGTCACAAACGGCTAATGGCTTAGATATAGGTTCAACTATAAACAAAACTTATCGCTCTATTCTCGTAATATGTTAGTCACGGCCAGCACGGAACCTTTTTTAACACTGAAATTAACGCTAAACTAACACTGAACACTACCTATTTAATTAAATTTCATTAATTGAATTAAATTACATTCAATTGAATTTAATTTCCTATTTCTGAGTTCATTGACTGCTCCCATAACTTACTGGGCTCGGTAGGCCCTACCAGGCACGGTAGGATTTTGAAAGGGGAAGCCACGTCCTACAGGAAGTATGGTATGGTATATATCCTTTATTAAACAGCAATTTATACAAATTAGGCACAATAGGCGAGCTTAATGCCGCGAGGCATTCTATTTTAACTAATTTGGTAAGTGGTGCATACCTATCTTTCAATCTTTCATATTTATTTTAGAATAGAATAGAATAGAAACTCTTTATTGCACACAAATTGAAGAAAGAACAGGACCTACACGACAAGAAACAAGAAATACAGGAGTGTACAAAGGCGGACTTATCACTACAAGTGATTTCTTCCAGTCAACCTTTATTTTAATTTATAAACAGATTTTACTTCACGAGTGTAAGAAGTAATAAGGCCAATCGTGTTAGGCTACTTATGGCAATATTTTCATGTCACATTTAGGTGCCATGTCAGCTCGCAGCGCATTCATAAAGCGAATCAGCGATTTGCTAACGACTAGCTCTGGCAGAAAATCTCCCATAGTCCGTATTAATTGCGTGTGCTAAATTCGTTCTCATATGCGTTTCAAAATAAGACGTGTTTTAGTCGAAAGTAGTCAGTTTACATTATTCATTAATGTGTTAGTTGAATCTATTTGATGAAGCCGATGGAAGTACTCTCATGACGTTTAGTGATGAAATTTAACATTGAGAATATGTGCGTAAATGATTCATTTTATTACCATATGGAATGTAACGGTTTAGAACGATGAAAATTATGTAAATTTGTGTAAGTATAATATGTGCCCTTTTTACGCAGCGTAAAAGTAATTTATAGTTATGTACGTTTAATTTTTTTATAATATTTGTTTTTATTCAAACTGACATGGTTGGTACCGTGTGGGATCGGTACTTAAAAGAATAGACCCACCTGCATCTCACCCCACGCCTGTCGTAAAAGGCGACTAAGGGATAAGAACAAGATACCGTACTAAAGGGCGAAAGGATCGCCCCCTCTCACCTTGGCACGGTACTTTGTACGGTGGGTCTTTGTGCATTACTTGCTGATTGATCGATTGAATCTTGTTCGAATACTTTGCGAAACGTGGTGGTCGGTCTTGTGCTGTAATTTACCAGAGTTCTTGCAACACAACACCGATTACTCTGCTTACCCCGTTTGTCGGGATTCAGCGTGTGTGATATGTATGTATGTCAGGGTTATAAAATCAATGGTATGTATGTATTTTTTTATAATATTGGTTTTTTATTCATACTGACATGGTTGGCTAAATTTATTTTATGGAAGCGCGACATTCACACCGTTGACATCTGACTGGACGACGTGTTGGGTAGGGTGTCTTCCAGGTCATCGCAGTTCGGCGAGTCCTGACGATGTCATCGGAGCGAGGGACGAAACGTCGACAAGGTGTAACTCGTTCTCACGAATATACCGGGAGGGTGGCGGGTGGCCGTGTGGTTTGGGCATCGGCTTCTCATGCGAGAGGTCCGACGTTCGAATCCAGTCGGCGCGACACGTACTAATGAGTTTTTTCTGACGAAAAAATTTACATGCATACCTACACCTGCTGCTTCACCGCTCGAAACCGGTGTAAAACTGTAGGTCCCTTCCCTTGCCCCTTACCATGGTAGGCTCAAATTGTAGCCGACTGGGTTGATACCACCGTACTGGATGTAAGATGGCCGCATAGCAGCCACGGTTGTGTTCTCCTCTAGTCCAGTATAGCCAGTAATCCAGGGAAGTCTACGCTATGGCACCTATATACCTTTTCAGAGGTGATATTGGCTGGTCGGAGCACGTGCTTTGGCCCCTCCGACTAAGCCACCCATACCGGATTATATAAAAAAAATACCACATAACCGAAAACAGTACTATAATGGTCTAACAGCGGTAAAAGCCTAAACGAACAGTATTTCGCTTGAAAACACCAATTGGAAAAAGATACAAGATGTAACTTTATAACGCCCACCCAAGTTACATAAACTTAATTGCGTAGAGTTGGATAACGACAAATTATCACAACACTTCAATTTTAACGTTAGTGATTAGAACGTAATCTATTCGTGATTTATGGAAAAATTAAAGCAAGAAAGAAATTATTTATTCGTCACAAAATTATTCAACAATTTAACCAAATACATAACTAGCTTTTGCCCGCGGCTTCGCTCGCGTGAAATTCGTATTTAAAAAGAAGAAAGTAAGTAATCCCGCTACCGTACCTTTATTTCGGCGCACGGAACAATTCGGTTTGTATGGGAGCCACATCTTAGCGTAACCGGAACGGAATTTTATTTAGCCTATCCTGTGTCCCGTATAGTAAAATATGCTTGTACTAAGTTTCATTGAATTCGGATGATCGGTTTAAGAGTTATGGAGGAACATATGTACATACAGAAAAGATTTTTAAAGCTCCTTTCAAAGGTACCTATATACCTTTAAGCATGACTATAATGATCTAATATGATGAAAGGTACTTGGCGGTGTGTAGCGCAGTGGTTAAATTAGATACTCATAATCAAAATTATGTTCCAGGTCCTTGTGCTATTATTGCTAAACAGTTGTCCCACGCGGAATCTCAACTTCTATTATTATTGCATAAATTATTCAGGTTTATTGCTCAATAAACAATAGCCGCCTTGATTAACAGGAAGGCTCTATCGGCTGTCGTGTTACCCAGCTCCACAGGTACCTATATCTCGACCTATATTGGTTACTAGCTTTACTTACTACTAGCTCGCGGTTAAGGGCCGGGAGGACTGGAAAATTGGATAGGCGTATGTCTAGCAGTGGACGCTAACACGCTGACTGACTGACTGACGCTCGCGGTAAACTCGGTTTAATATTAAATACGATTCAAACGCAAATATGATAATAAAATCTCTAAATCGCTCTTGTGCCGCACTGCAAAGGTGTGGAACAGGCTTCCGGGGAATATCTTTCCCCACTCCTACAATCCACGGATCTTCAAATCGCGGGCCTTTCCCCAGCGACATTAGTCCGCCTCGAAGCCGGACTGGTACCTCCTCGGGGGTGAAATTGGCTGCGCTTGAGGCTTCGATCTCGGGCACAGCCACCTAGTTCGGAAGAAAAAAAAATCAACGATCTCTTCTTTTATTCCTCTCTCCCTCCCCCTCCTTCCCTCCCGCGCCTATTCCTCTTCCACCCCTTCCCCTCCGTCCTGTCGCCTCTTCATCCGGCACTACCACTGAACAACAAATTCCGTCCATACTATACTTTCTCTGTTACTGCTCAGCCCTATTGCTATTTAGCGTGATGGTATATAGCCTGTAGTGAGCCTCAAGAACTACTCTTTACATTGGTGGAAACCGCATCAAAATCTGTTCGGCGGTTCCGGAGTTTACCTCAAACATACATACATACAGACAGACCCTTCCCTTTTATAAGAAGTAGAGATAGAGATAGATATTGTTTGGTTACGGCCATATGTATTGTCGTATCGAATGTTTATCACTTTACGTAAAAAGTTTTCGACATTCCTGTGCTACATCAAAAGATGCACAAACATATAAAAAATATAATAAGTTAAACCATAGAAGCAATTTATACAGCTGCTGTCATGAATCCATCATGTCCGCACGTCTTTCTAGCTAGTCTGCACAGTGAAACAGACAAGTGGCTAGTTTTCAGATACACACACAATAGTAACCAGATAAGCTGGCTCACACCTCCGGCGCGCTTCGCACCGTAGACTCTGGTTCCGCTATCATGCCATCACACCAGGCGAACACACTAACGCACAAATACGCTCGCACACGCACAAAAACGCCAGGCTAATATAAGATAGTTTGTCCTGTGAGATCAGCTCCCCCAGATGCTTGCAGGTAAACTGTATATTTCCTCGAACAGAGTCACTAAGGGCGCGGTCGAAAGATACCGATATACTCTATCGAAGAAATAAGTAACTAAGGGCGAGACGATATGCTTCCTCGAAGTATCTAAGTCACTAAGGACGAGGCCGAAGGCCGCGCTGCGTTCGCGCGAACCACATATTCTCGAAAAAAGTACGTCCACCAAGGGCGATTCCGACAGTCGAGCTGCGTTCAGGTAAACAAAAGAATTATGTTGTCTCGAAGAAAGTAGATAACTCCCAAGCATCACGATCACTCGTGGAAACCTGTAAATCACATGAAAGCAAACAGAATTTCGGTACCGTTTGACTTTACTAATCTGTCCCTATAAGTGATGGCTTGATTTTACAACATCACAGATCACATTTGTGGTAACCCTACATAAATTGGGATATTTTTCGAATAAATCACATTAAAGTAAACCGATTCTCAAATTTCGATTACTTCCAACTATATTATTAACACACACACACACACACATCACACACGCTGAATCCCGACAATTGGGGTAAGCAGAGCAATCGGTGTTGTGCTGCAAGAACTCTGGCAAATTACATCACAACACCGACCACCACGTTTCGCAAAGTATTCGAACAAGATTCAATCGATCAAGCAGCAAGTAAGGCACGAAGACCCACCTGCTGCATGACTCGGTGGAAGTACCGTGCCAAGGTGAGAGGTGGCGAGCCTGTCGCCCTTTAGCGCGGCATCTTGTCCTTATCCCTTAGTCGCCTTTTACGACATGCATGGGGAGAGATGCAGTGGGGCTATTCTTTTTAAGTACCGACCCCACACGGTACTTTATTATTCAATCCTTAAGAAATATAGCGTCGTGTTGCACAAATTTCAATAATACCAAAGCAACATAAATTATACTTGTGAACAGTGGCGGCTGGTGACTTACGTGACCGGCAGTGCGCTAAGTACCTACCTATGTACTTAAATACCAAATTTCCCAACACATTCCCGTCATGTTATTTTAAGATCGGGACTTACGAATTTTTTAAACGCCTGCGTACGTACCTAGCATGAATATTCTTAAGACACTCAATGAGTTGCAAAAAAACAAGAAAAAAAATCCAAACAAGTTTTCTAACTCATTTTTAGTACCTTTATGAACACACCCATAGACCACAACATTACTGCAGCTTTCAAAAAGAAAACAGTAGTAATGTCCCAAAAATACTTCAAAAAGTATATAAAAATAAAAGCATTTGAAAAGAAAAATTGAACCCGGGATCACCTGATTGTAAAGCCTTACTATTATCCAACGCTTAGGCAAATATCGGCACCACTTAATTCACAGTACCACGCGACAGAAAGCACAAAACCTAACCATATTCCATTTTAAATATTCGCGCGCTAACGGGTATGTGACATCATCACATGACAGCGCAGCGCGCTGACTCTAGGCAGACGGACTCACAAGCAGAACGAATCGCCCGCGACGTGTCGCACGCGCGTCTTTCCACAATATACTGTCCTTCTTTTTCCGTCGTGTGTCACACGCAGAATGCAACCTTGTTCCACACATAATCGTATGAAGAGTGTTTTGTTTCACGCGGCGGGGCAGCGGCGTTTGACATTTTCTCATAGTAGACGTTCGCGGTGTTTTGTAATGCACTCGGCGGCGAGCTCGGCGGCGATACGTCGTATGTAGTACGTATTACGTACAGCAAAATCGTGCCTTGTTGTCTAGGAAATAGGAACGAATTCAGTTTGATATTTTTACTTCGATCGGTGACAATCATGGAGAATGTTTAATATTTTAATTGATTTATTTCTTTCGGGTGAAGGCGCTATATTTTGTGGTAGTGCGGCGCATGAGCGCACTTAAGGGCCAGCCGCCACTGCTTGTGAAAACCCTATGAAAAACGACTTAGTAGTTTTCGCAAAGCTAACCGAATTGATATATTTTTTTCCAACTGCATTCTCATATGAATAAATAGACGAAATAATAATACATAATGTCGCATTAAAAAGGCAAACACCGCAAGTAAATAGGTTTCGCTATTATTGAGTTATACATTCACACAGACTACAGACGCAGTATTAGACTCAAATATTCCCCGCAACCTCGCCCGCAACAGCGAACATCCATTGTACTGTGTGGGGCCGGTACTTTAAAAGAATAGCCCCACTGCATCTCTCCCCGTGTATGTCGTAAAAGGCGACTAAGGGATATGACTCCCTTCTTATGTTACTAGGTGGTAGGGTTTAACCCGCCCGGGTTGGTACCACCGCACTGAATGAAAGGTCGGTCGAAACGGCTATGTAAAATGTAAATGTAAATGTAATGTAAATGTAAATGTAAATGTAAATGTAAAAATGTATTTATTTCGGAAAAAGTCGGCCGTCTACATTTTTTGCCTCCGAAAATAGCCACTACGGCCGTAGCGTCGGAGACACAGTAATTCTACACAATATAATAAAGCTTGCGGGCCTTAACTATAGGTAACATAACATAGGTAACAAAATAAGTCCGACATAAAATATAAGCTTCGTTCTAAAAAATAATAAGTTTGTATATTAACTAGCGCCTAGGAATGGTGTAGAAATGGCGCCTATGTAAATAGTTTGTGTTTTCCGTCCAGTTCAGTGTAGCCGGCACGACCGAAGGAAAGCACTGACGTGGCACCAAGTTCACCCGGTGTTATGGGCTGACATCACGGATGTTGTAGGTGATGTAGCCAACCGTGTCAGTTTCCATAAAATTAAAAAAAAATCCGTTTCCGTAAATTCTTTCCAATTCGCTTCTATTCGCCGAGTATGTACGCACGCATCGCAACTCGATTTATGGCATAGATATGAAATCAGAGCACTCATCTAAGATTGAATAGCGTAAATAAAATAAAATTTAATTAAGTGTCGATGGCCGCGCTCTTTTGTTTTTTGTGCTATTTGATCCTTGATAAATAGTTCCTGTCTACACCCTTGTAACTTAGTGAAGTTATTAGTAGTCAAATTAAAAACAACTCGACATAAAAAACATAAAACCGACTTCCTAAAAAAAGTAAAACTAAAAAACTATTTAAAATAAAAATATAAAAACCGCCTTCAAAAATATATGAAATAAAAACCTAAAAAAAAAAACGAACCCTAGAGTTGAAGGCGGTGCTAAAAAGGCTACACAAATCACAAAGGATATTATCATCCGCTCATGTTTTCTTTCATGCATCATTTTTGCTTGCTTTAGCACCGCCTTCAACTCTAGGGTTCGTTTTTTTTTTTAGGTTTTTATTTCATATATTTTTGAAGGCGGTTTTTATATTTTTATTTTAAATAGTTTTTTAGTTTTACTTTTTTTAGGAAGTCGGTTTTATGTTTTTTAAAACTTTTTTTTTATTTCACAGTTTTTTTTAGTAATTTTTTGCTATTAATGTACTCGGCGGAATCGCTCGGCCTTCGGCCTCGCGATTCCGCCTCGCTTTCCAATCCGATCTTGACCCAATTAAAATAGGACCACGTCAGCTTCGATAGCTCAGTGGTGCAGACAGTCAACTGTCGCTATTGAATTTTAAGCAACGCTGGGTGCGGTCAGTACTTAGATGGGTGACCGCTGACCGTTGGAGGCTGACCAAGGTTCGGATTCCTCGTAAAACTGTAAGTCCCTTCCCTCGTAATTTTACTTGGTGGTAGGGTTTAACCTTCCCGGGTTGGTACCACCGCACTGAATTAAACGTCGGTCGAAACGGCTATGTAAATAGTTTGTGTTTTCCGACCAGTTCAGTGTAGTCAGCACGTTCAAAGGGGGAAGCACTGACATGGCACTGGTGTTATGGGCTGACATCACGGACGTTGTAGGTGATGTTGCAGAACTTAGTAGAATGGACAGACATAAACGTGTTACGGAAGCCTACTTTTATTATAAAATAACCGTCGGAGGACCTTGGTTGAAAATTGTAAAATTTAGTAGAACGGATAGACATGCATATGTTACGGAACCCTACATTCATTTTGCAGAACTTAGTAGAATGGACAGACATAAACGTGTTACGGAACCCTACTTAACAGTTGCACTCCGGGAGTGCCGGCAGATCCCGTGCCACTCTAACTTAACCCTTAACGCAATGACTTAAGGTTTCATTTTAAAAATGACGCTGACGCGATGTCGCGAGTTATACATTTTTACCCACCTAAAAAAGTGCCAAGAGCCGCTAAAGAAGTTTTCACTTCAAAAACCTCAGGGTTATCCCCTTTCAAATAAAAAAAAAAAGAATTTTCAAAATCGGCCCACAATTGACGGAGTAATCGCGTAACAAACATCCAAAAAAAGAAAACATACCGTCGAATTGAGAATCTTTTAGGTCTAAAGTAAATTTCTCGTGAAGACAAATGCAACGAGCCCAAACACGATGGGTTTATCATGTGTAGTTTAGGAGTTCCTATGGCCACCTTCTGTCTCCATCATCAAACCAGCTCGATGGTACTCGGTACAGTAGGTACTGGCCAGGTACCATAATAAATTAAACGCCGGTCGGAAAAGATAAAAAAATTTCAAATTTAGAATATTCATGAAACAAGGGTCCGAATATGTATCACTAGTATATCGATTCATGTATTTCAACAGGACAGAGAAAATTTCAAAATATTAGGTATTTAATACTTTTTAGTTTTTTTTTTTTTGTTTTTTGGAAATCGGTTTAATATTTTTTAAAACAGTTTTTATTTCATTCTTTTTAGTAATATTACATAAAAAAGAATAATCGAAATCGAATAATCGAAATCGATTGAAGTGGTACAGAATTATTCGCCATATGTGTCAGACTGCAAATTGCTGAATAAGTCCACATCACAAATGTTTTGCTGAAGGTAACCACACACCATACTAATTTATCAAACTGAAAATTGCCGAAAACGACCACATCACAAGTTTTGCTGAAGGTAACCACACACCATAGTATTATGCTGATTTTTCGAAAACCACTGAACCAATTTCGATAAAATTGAAATGGGACCACCTCGGAAGTATGACCTAACTAACAAAAAAAGAATTTTCTAAATCGGCCCTCAATTGACGGAGAAATCGTGTTACAAACATACAAAAAAATAAAAATAAAAAAAAAAATAAAAAAAAAAAACATACAGACGAATTGAGAACCTCCTCCTTTTTTGGAAGTCGGTTAAAAATAACAGAACGTAAAAATAGATACCTATAAGTATATGATGGATTCGGCTGGCCGCCGTCGTCAGAATTATCCATGGCAGCTATCTCTTAATGGGCGTATCGCAGGTAATGTTAGGTCGCATGAAATTAAATCACCAACCTCGTAATACAGAATGTAATTCTCATTGAAAAAAGGTACTTCACAATGCAAGGTAGGCACAAATCTCAGAGGGTAGGTTTTAATACGGAACGCGAGTGATTTCTACGTCCGTGCGCTGCGACCGCCACCAATGTCACTGTAGGTAGGACTGTCGCCTCCCCGCTGCGCCGTAGACTCCACCCAGCACCGCTACGTGGCGCTTGCGTTCCAATCCGAGTGATTCTATCGAGCACCACTAGATGGCTCGCATCCCGATCCGACACGGCCATCCTGCCAGCACACGTCCTCGTGTGTAGCTGCACCTAGAACAAACGACTCACGAGAGTACCTGTTCCACTCGGCCATTCCTGGCCATCTGTCCACCTCATTATAGGACTTCTAAATAGAGTAGGAGAATTAAGTAGAGCCATGTACCCGCCGCCACTTGCATCAATGCAAAAATCACACAACTGAAACTTTGGAGCTTCCCGCTCACTACCCGAGTAAGCAGCCCTCTAACGCGCCACGGCTCTCACAGCCGACCAGCAATCGCATTGCTGCCTCGCTTATCCATCTCGTGGATCGCGACTCTTTCATATGCCTATCCATCGCGTGGATCGCACATAATACGGCTGGTAGAGTCCTTACTCGAGTTTCCACCAAAACTTTACTCAAATTCCATAACCAAAAATCTATTCACGGACCTCATCAACATCATCAAACTCGGCTGGTACATGCCTTACTGGCATCTTTCTTAACTTATCATGACGTCACTTTGCAAACACTTGTCGGGCAAAACATGAAATAAAATTTCAAGAGGGTAGTTATTAATCGCTACACAACATAACCTGATCTGTGCTGAACACCTGAGTTTGACCAATGCCTGTCATCGTAATAACATCACTATTGCGCTTGCGGCTCAATTTGGATGCAAAACTTTCTTTAACTAACATTCAGCGCCAGAATCATATGTAACCAGAATCAAATCACCGTTATGTTCCATCACGCCTGAAGGTGGTTGCACGACGCAGGCCTCCACGCGCCGCTCGCCTTGCCCAGCACCGCCGGCGCCGCCGCCACCACCGCCGCCGCTCATACACCGGATCGCGATGTGTCCCGACTTGAACTCGCTCCACGTCATTCCTTGGTAGGCTACTTGAGATATCCAAGTCGATGCTTCACCTTTCAGCGCCCAGCTCACCGCCAGTACAAGTTGTCCGCCGTGTGGTGGATTTTCAGCGAAGCACAAATCCGCGGTCGCGCACCAAGATCTTGCGTCCGTATCCGTCTTGTCGGGGTCGAACTCCGGCAAGCGTCCATGGTAGCTCCGCTGGGGCACTTGCAGGGCCTCGATCAGCGCGCGCATGTTCGCGTTTTGTTGTTCGAACATGGCTCGCCAATTACCGCTTTCTTTGTCTTCATTTCGACCCAACATTGATCCCACTTCGGATGATGGATTCGGCTGGCCGCCGTCGTCAGAATTATCCATGGCAGCTATCTCTTAATGGGCGTATCGCAGGTAATGTTAGGTCGCATGAAATTAAATCACCAACCTCGTAATACAGAATGTAATTCTCATTGAAAAAAGGTACTTCACAATGCAAGGTAGGCACAAATCTCAGAGGGTAGGTTTTAATACGGAACGCGAGTGATTTCTACGTCCGTGCGCTGCGACCGCCACCAATGTCACTGTAGGTAGGACTGTCGCCTCCCCGCTGCGCCGTAGACTCCACCCAGCACCGCTACGTGGCGCTTGCGTTCCAATCCGAGTGATTCTATCGAGCACCACTAGATGGCTCGCATCCCGATCCGACATATATATTGTTTTTAAGTAAATTTTCAGTACCTATGTAAGTATATAATATGTGTAATGTCTATATTTTAAGCAAGCTTTGAAACATTGAAGATTACGAAGATACCGTCATGATACCTACTATAGAAGATGCAACAATTACTGTTCGACATTTAGAGAAACGGATACCAATGCCCGCTCAGTGCGCGTGGTGCGGAGGCGGAAAGGGGACGGCGGGATCGCGTTAAACGTCTCCTCCGAGCATTCCACATTTAATAAGCAGTAGAACACACCTTAGGGAGCCGACATCCTTACGGAATTGCAGTGGTTCTATAACGCGGGACACTTCAGAATCACCCACTCACTAGTCGCACTTAGTATTTATTTATTTGTAAAAGAAATCAACAGCAACATATTATATCATATTATAATAAACTATGGAACATTATCATATCAAATTAGCTAATAATAGATTTCATTGTTAGAATATTCAAATTTTTCAAGAGTAACTGTATTCTACACTGGCGGCCGTGGACAGGAAAACGGAGTGTGGGAAGACCACCCGCCAGGTTGGACGACGACATCAAGTACGTCGGCGGAAAGCAGTGGTTCCGTATCGCTGAATGCCGGCAGGACTGGAGGAAAATTCGAGAGGCGTATGTCCAGCAGGGGACGGTTACACGCCGACTGACTGACTGACTGACCTAGTAAGGTGCAACTGACAAGGTAGTAGGGACGTACAGTTTTAAACCGGTTCTGAAAAGTTTAACTAACTCATTTAGTAGTTATGTAGGTACCTGTATAATGCCTTTCAAAGTGGGCGTTTCAAACCATCGCGTCTACATGATCTATAGATAAACCACCGCCTATCAAATCCAATAAATTAAACAATTAATCGTATTACCAAATAGCTTACCCGAAAGTTTTAATGAAACCATCTAGTGCCTTACTCTAACCTTTGACCAACTTTGAGAAGTCTAACTAAAAGTACACGAGATGATAGCAAGCGGCATTGTAACCAGGTTTTTTTTAATGGAAACTGACACGGTTGGCTACATCAACATGCGTGATGTCAGCCCATAACACCGGGAGAACTAGGTGCCATGTCAGTGCTTTCCTTCGGTCGTGCCGGCTACATTGAAATGGACGGAAAACACAAACTATTTACATAGCCGTTTCGACCGACGTTTCATTCAGTCCGGTGGTACCAACCCGGGCGGATTGTACCCTACCACCTAGTAAGGTAAGAAGGTAAGGGACCTACAGTTTTACGTGGAATTCGAACCACGGTCAGCCTCTAACGGTCGAGCGGTCACCCATCCGAATACTGACCGGCCCAGCGTTGCCAACGTTTGGACTGCATGCATTCTATTTAGCAGCAAACAGAAGGTACTTAAGCAAATACTGCGCATAAAATGCATTGCAATAAACGTGAAAACATCCATAAAAAAAAAGGTACGCCTTTGTTGCATCGAACGCCTAAAAGTGTTTGTACACATTTCTTGCAAGAACGCCTCGACAAGTTAAGGTGACGCGAGGCTACGTATGGCTCGAATTTAAAAAGGGGTTTACCACCAATATTACTCATCTGACAGATTCAGTTTTAATATATTATGTAATACTTAATCTATTAGCGCAGATCGATAACTTTTTTGAAAACACGATTTGATTAACTTCGCTCGATAGAAAAAATCATGAACATGCCTCTGAATTTAGGTTATAAAAACTCAGAGGAAAAAAACGTATTTAAGGCAACGTGACCAAATCAAGGCCTTGGAAAAAAAAAATTTTTATTTGTTGAATAATATATATCTAAATCCGTAGCTTTCTACTTTTTTGGTTTCGATTCGTAGTTTTGGAATAAAAAAATAAAAACCGAATTTATGATTGATTGTGTTGCATCCTACTCCAACCAGCGAAAGCGGCGGCGCCTTGACAGAGGAGTACGGGTGAATACGGGTTGATAGGGCCTTAAAGCTCCTTCTAGGCATTACAATTTATATCCACATTGAGTGATAAAGTGACATATGATAATAATGATTAGCGACAGAGATCTCGTGGAATGTCGGCCACGCAATAGATCGTATATTGATTGTTTCGTGTCCCAATCTAGCGGGCCAGTGCAAGATGTTATTGCTATTAGTAATGTAATGACTTCACATAGCGATCCGTTTAACGTGCGGTTCGCATGCGACGAATATCATTACTAATTATAAACATACAACGGTACAACGGACACCAGACGTCGGCTCCAGGAACACCCGCAGTCCCTGAAGAAGCCCGTGACGTTGCGGGCGAAACGTCGACTTATGTAAGTCTTTAAACCTACTTCTGTAAATCCGCAAACTTAAAAATGAATATAACTAATAAATAACAGAGTAAACTTAAAAACATTAACATATTGTAGTGCCTGTTGTCTGTTTGTTTGTTGCTCTTAACATATCATTCCTATTAAATATAAATAAGAATAAAAAACAAGACATTTTCTTGCACTGCGTGCTCTCCCCGTGCATGTCATAAAAGGTGAGTAAGGGATAAGGACAAGATGCTGTGTAGATAGGCTAGCCACCTCTCACCTTGGCGCGGTTCTTGCACCGAGTCATGTAGCAGTTGGGTCTTCGTGCCTTACCCAACAAACAAATTGGTGCTCACGGCAGGTTGTTTTCGATCTTAAAGTGGTATATTGGATTAATATAACGCGTCACTAGTAGAGCTCTTGTCCCACCCTTACTAACGCTATTGTAAAGTCACTAAAGAACCTTAACCTGTATAAGAATGGGCCTCTATGTATTAAAAAACTCTTATAACGCCTGTCTTAACACCACAATGTTAGTTGGGTACTGGCTGCTTGATAGTTATCTTGTCCTAATACTTTGCTACTTGCTCGGTGGTTGTGCTGTACTGTAATTTATAAGAGTACTTGCAGCACAACGTCGATTACTTTGTTTATCCCAATAGTCGGTATACAGCGTATGTATGTACATTTTCTTGCACTGTGTTCGCCGCAGCGAGACGGCACGCGGTGGCGCGGGCGCAGAGCGGTTGCCGGCGCGGGCGAGGCGCGGTGACGCCGCCGCCGCGCGCGCGAGCTTCTCATCTGCCGCCAACTCTTATCTCATCTCATTGTTCTCTCTCCCTTGAGCAATCCGCGCCACTTTTACTTTGACCCTCTCCGCCATATTGCTCAGCGAGTCTGCGCATCGCGCTTTCATTATCTGTGCATCGCTAAAATATTACTTACGAGTTCAGTTTTAGCGGTGATTTGTTGGACTGCGTTATTATGGTCGTAAGATGGTCGCACAGCAGGCCTCGGCTGTGTTCTCCTCTAGTCCAGTATAGCCAGTAATACAAAGGAAATTCTCCGGTCCTTCTCGGAGGTGATATTGCTTGATCGTAGCTTGCTCTGGCCCCTCTAACTTAGCCGCCCATTCTGAATTGCATTTAAAAAAATTACAATATCAGTGATTCGAAAGTTCTATTTTTTATGAAAGCTTTTTAATTTTTTTTCCTTATACTGACACGATTGGCTACATCACCTACAAAAAGCACGATGTCAGCCCATAACACCGGGTGACCTAGGTACCATATCAGTGCTTTCCTTCATTTCATGTCTGCTACACTAAACTGGACAGAAAACAAGAACTATTTACATAGCCGTTTCGACCGACGTTTCATTCAGTGCGGTGGTATCAACCTGGGCGGGATAAACCCTACCACCTAGTACGGTAAGAAGGGGAGGGACTTACAGCATCTTCAGCCTCCAACGGTCGATCGGTCACCCATTCAAGTACTGACCGCGCTCAGGGTTGCTTAACAACAGGCGACCGACCGCACCACTGAGCTACCGAGGCTGATCTGTTGCAGTTATGATGCAAATTCATTAAACATGTTCCTGTAGGAGCTAAGCGCCATGGCAGTGCTCTTTAGGTTCGTTACCAGTTTATGTGAAGTGTATATAAGTAAATTGTAAGTAACCTGTGTGACAATAGTTGGTTATATCACCTTGGACTGATGATGTCAGCCATTACCCCATGATTCTGTAGCATGTCATGGGTGCCATGCGAGTGCTTACCTTATGTTGTTAATATACATTTATACTCGTATGCCATATCATCCATTTTGATGTGATGTTAAAGACATGAAATTCGAAGAAATATTCGAACAAGATGAGTTTCAGAACTATTTTAAAGTAACTATAAATGTGGTAGGGAAACCCCTGAAAACGATCCCGAACATAGCACGAAAAGTGCTATGTTGGTACAAGACCCGACCCAAGACCCGGCCACGGTCATAACTTGGATGGGTAACCGCTCGACCGTTGAGGCTGACTGTGGTTCGGATTCCACGTAAAACTGTAGGTCCCTTCCCTTCTTACATTAATAGGTGGTAGGGTTGCTACGACCGCACTGAATGAAAGTTCGGTCAAAGTGGCTATGTATGTATATATTTCGTATTTTCCGTCCAGTTCAGTGCGAGCTAAGGGAAGCACTGACGTAGCACTTAGTCCACCAAGGTGTTATGGGCTGACATCACGGAAGTAGTAGGTGATGTAGCCAACAGTATCAGTTTCCATAAAAAAAAAAAAATACTTATTCCTGCCTGACATCGTTCAAGCTATTAATAGCTAAAAAAGTGCTCAACAGAATGTTCCAAGTTCCCACCGCACCGGTCGGCTATCCCAGCGTCAACGGAGGTGTAACAATGTAATTGTACGTTATCTAATCGGCCAAAACGACGCCGCGACTCGCTAATTACGAATGCTTAGTCGTGTCTTCACTTCCCTGCGGCGCGGGGTGCCGTTCATCTGCTACGTAACTTAATCGATATAGGGGTGGAAAAGAAACAGTTTTTTCACGTTATTCTTCTATTATGAAAGTTATGCCAGGCCGGCGACACGGTTGAATGTATTGTGTGAGCAACCGCGCGTGCGCATGTGTGTGTTCCGGGGTGGGTGCGGGTCGACGGGAGCGGTCGGACGAACTCACGGGAGGTGACTCGTCGCACAGGCTGCGGCCTGCTGCGAGCTAGCATTTAGTTATTGTTCTTTCGTTTGGCAAGCGATGCGGTGTCGCGGCGTTCGCCCGCTGTTCATCTTTCTCTTTCTCGAACCGAACTCTCTCGCTCGCTCATTCCACCCGTACTCTGCGTTTACCAACCCTATCGTTCAAAGTGGACTCAAGCTACATACGCCTCTCCGTGCGTATCTATAGATCAACTAAACTCACACGTACAGGCTCGTGTCGCTTCTGGGCGTTAGCCCTATATCTCTCTTCTGTGGTTATGCGTTATGAAAACATAATATTCATAAAACATGCTAGTAAACTCAGAAAAAAACGCCATCGCCATCGTTACCGCATGCAAATTATTTGTATGTACTGGTATTGCGCGGTGCTGCCCGTAGGGGAAGGAAGAGGGGAGAGACACGCCAAAGAAGTATAACTTCTAACGCGCCCAAAGAAGTGTAACTTCTAACTCACCAAAAGAAGTATAACTTCTAACTCACCCAAAGAAGTATAACTTCTAAGTCACCCAGAGAAGTATAACTTCTAAGTCACCCAAAGAAGTATAACTTCTAACGCGCCCAAAGAAGTATAACTTCTAACGATCCGAAAGATGTATAACTTCTAACGCGCCCAAATAAGTATACGAAGTAGTCGAAGTTACAAGGTAAAGTTACGTCAAAACTGAACGGGCCCCTGAGACAATGTTCCAGTTTGATCCGCCGGAGATTGCGTGCGTATGGGAAAGACTTCTCGCGGAAGGGGACAACGGTTGGGCAACGCGTACTACGTACGCACGGGACCACTTGAGACTTGCCTTGCTTTCAATGATGGGATGACTGACGCCCAACATGTTTCAACATGTGAAATTCAACCGGGAATAATGACTGGCGCGAGGTGCCGCGCGATGCGGGCGGTGGCGCGTGCGACGAGTTCGGCCGCTCGCGAACGACTAGTTTCTCATGTGCCCCAATTCGTAAATTGTGCCTCAACTCGGCGGAGCAAAGCCCGTGCCCGAGTAAGAGCTCTAGTAAAACATTATACCTCGTTGTTGTCTACACGTGTTTTAAGACCGGACAAATGATTCTCCTTACACCTACGCTGTCTGGAGCCGCCATTTTGACTAAATGCTCTCACTCAGTCGTGGGCCCATCTTAGCTAATGATGCCTTCTGATTTATCGCCAGCATCTTCCGCGGTATGTGCTAACTGCTGCGTGCGCCTCGCCCACGAGAGAAGATTTGGAGTCTGCGGAGTCATCTTACGACATTCTTGTGTGACTATATTGCCTTTTCTACCGTTTTAGAGGTTGGATGAAAATGCATTGTACAGAGCCTTGGTTGCCGCAAGTATGACTCATGGGTGAACGGAGGCGAACTGCCCACAGTTAACTTTAGTGAAGAAAATTAATTCTGAACGAATATGAAAAATTGGAAAAAAAAATTGGGGGTAAGTAGGAGTCGCTTCGCACTCCTTCGCACTTTGTGGAACCACTTCCCTTGCCCCTTACTAGTTGGTAGGCTCAAATTGTAGACGACGACGGGTTGATACCACCGTACTGGATGTAAGATTGCCGCATAGCAGCCTCGGTTGTGTTCTCATATAGTCGAGTATAGCCAGCAATCCAGGGATGTCTCCGGTATGGCACCTACCTTCTCGGAGGTGATATTGGCTGGTCGGTGCATGAGCTTTGGCCCCTCCGACTCAGCCAACCATACCGGATTACATAAAAAAAAATCACAGGCGCCATTTGGAGAATGTATGTATGTATGTACCTATGTTCTCTTGATCATCATCAATCCTTCCTTACCTATAATAAAATCCAACGTCTGCTTTCTGTCTGAGTGTCTGTCTGTCTGTCCGCTTATAACTCGAGAACCACTGAACCGATTTTAATAAAAAAAATATACGGATAGCTTGATTCTTCCCATCAACTATAGGCTACTTACTATCACGCTAAATGGCTTATGAGGTTAGCAGTGAAGTGAAATATGAGAGCGGGCGGAGCCGCGGGCACAGCTTGTCAATACTAATAATAAATCTGTAAGATATGGTCATGGAGTAAGTTACTTTATTTTATGTATGAGATACTGCGTTTGTAGACTCTATGTATGATACTAAAACTAAATTGAGGATTTTTAGAAATCTTTTCTGTATGTATGTATGTATATTCCACCATAACTTTTAAAGCGATCATCCCAATTTGATGAAACTTATTGCAATCACATTTAACTATACGTGACATAGGACAGGGTAAATAAAATTCAGTTTCGGTTACACTAAGACGGAGGTTACACGCTAGGTTTTTCATCAGTTCAGTCCATCAGTCTGGTTAAACCATGGTCCAGACTGACCGTTTAATCTACTTTGATGGATGGATCTTTTGGAATGATGGACCAGACTGACGGATTTTAAAATATTTTGATACTAGACTGATGGCAGACTGATAGTGCGAATGCATTTTACGTCTGGCGTCAGTCTGGCGTCAATCTGGTCGTGACCAAGGTCACGGACTGAACTGATGAAAAACCTAGCGTGTAACCTCTGTCTAAGATGTGGCTCTCATCTCATACAAACCGAATTGTTCCGCGCGCCGAAATAAAGGTACGGTATAGCGGGCTTACTTACTTTCTTCTGTTTAAATACGAATTTCACGCGAGCGAAGTCGCAGGCAAAAGCTAGTGGTTATTCTTCACATTTTAGGGATTTTCAATATATTTCATTGACATCACTAAATTTCATATGGCTAGGAGATTATCGTAGGTAGGTCGAAAACTTCATGAGTAAAATGAAAAATTCCTTTTCAAACCCACTTCCATATCATTTTTCATTCGCATTCGTTCTCCCTGACTTCCAACAACCAACCGGTGACAAAACGAAAGTTCATCATCTTTATCGGAGCAAGAACATTAAAAGAACATTCCATTCAAGAAATGGTCGACCCTGGATACCACCGAAAACCGTAAGCATGAAATAGCGACGGAATCACGCCTATACTAAGGTCAGAAATCCACACCATCCTACAGTCCACTTTCAGCTTTCCAAATCACCAGCTAGTATTTTTTTTTTTTTTATGGAAACTGACACGGTTGGCTACATCACCTATAACGTCCGTGATGTCAGCCCATAACACCGGGTGAACTAGGTGCCATGTCAGTGCTTCCCTTCGGTCGTGCCGGCTACACTGAACTGGACGGAAAACACAAACTATTTACATAGCCGTTTCGATCGACCTTTCATTCAGTGCGGTGGTACCAACCCGGGCGGGTGAAACCCTACCACCTAGTAATATAAGAAGGGAGTCATATCCCTTAGTCGCCTTTTACGACATACACGGGGAGAGATGCAGTGGGGTTATTCTTTTAAAGTACCGGCCCCACACGGTACATTATTTTAAAGTACCGGCCCCAATGTTATCTTTCAATCTATCCATGCCGTGAGCTTTCTGGAAGCGCCAACGACTCCGTCAGCGATGCGCACGCAGGCAGCGGCGCCGGCGCAGGCGGGGGTAGCCGACTCTAGGCTGCGACGCCGCTCTCCGCCCAGCGCAGCCGCAGCGGGCAGTACCGCCGCGCCCGCGCACCAGACATGTCGCCGTTGTGGGTTGTGCTAGTGTTGCTGCCTGTGCTGGGTAAGTGTTAGTGAAGGGTGACATATATGGATGAAAATGGAAAGTTGTGGTATTTTGCGGTTTTTGGAAAATGTGGTACGACGCGACGGTAAGGTGTCAGGACATGGGGTTGATTTCGATGTTTCTGAAATTTTGTTTTGGCGTGAAATTTCGCTTGGGTCTGAAAATCATCTTCAGTCAGTCAGTCAGTCAGTCAGTCAGCGTGTAAGCGTCCACTGCTGGACATACGCCTCTCCAATTTTCCTCCAGTCCTCCCGGCCTTCAGCGATACGGAACCACTTCGTCTTCGTCGATAAATTATTTATTTTCAATATTATGTATACATAATTTTACATTTATAATAGTACTTACTAGGTATAAAAAAATTATACTTAAACTTACCATCAACTCTCCAATATGAAAAAAATCAAATGATATTCTATTTCGGTAGTTTATGAAAAAATTAATAAATGTATGTATGTATGTATAACATTTGACTAAAGTATCGATGCTAGTTTTTGGAACATTTTCAGAACTATTTCGTACAACGTGAGCGATGAAAGTGAACAAGTAATTACGCGCATGAGTGTTTTTTTTTGCGTTATCTAGTGCCATCTTTACGAAGTCAAAATAATTCGAGCTTTTGAAATAACTTTCCGAAGCTTAGATATATTTTAAAATATTTACCTAATAACTTAATTTCGAATTCCAGTAAAACTTCAAAACTAACCAACACACAGATGAAAGCTTCGAGTAGAATTTAAAAAAAGAATCACACACTTTTCGTAGCCTCGGTAGCACAGTGGTGCGGTCGGTCGACTGTCGGTCGTGATCATAAGCACACCTGGGCGCGGTTAGTTCTTGGATGGGTGACCGCTCGACCGTTGGAGGCTAACCATGGTTCGGATTCCACGCAAAACTGTAGGTCCCTTCCCTTCTTACCTTACTTAGGTGCTACCACCGCACTGAATGTAAGGTAGATTGAAACTGAAACGGCTGTGTAAATATTTCGTATTTTCCGTCCAGTTCAGTGTAGCCGGCACGACTGAAGAGAAGCACTGACATGGCACCTAGTTCACCAAGGTGACGTCGCGGATGTTGTAGTTGATGTAGCCAACCGTGTCAGTTTCCATAAATCAAAAACTTATTTCAAAGTTTTTCATTATGAACTTTCTTTTCACAATGGTCATCATGAGTGCACCTACCCTTTAGTTCTGCTTTTCAATAACAATATCAATAACAATAAAAATAACATAAACTTTCAACCCGAAACAAATGCTTTCACCGCATATTATTAGAGACATGTGGAAATGATAGCAGCTATAATGTGCACAAATAGTGCGGCCATTACAACGCATTCACGCAATGATTATGGCGCGGAAACAACAACGCGCCGCGTCCGGAGTCATACCACGCGCGCGGTTCGTAGTCGCGCACGAGACACGCGCGACGTGTCCGTGCGCTCGTGTGACACAATGAGGTTGTCACTTTTAACAAAACTGTACAAAACATAATTTGAAGAAAAAAAAATTTAAAAAAAATTAATATTTTTAAATTTCAAATTCCAAATTCCATGTTATTGAAAATTTTAACAAATTACATACCTACAGGTGTTTATTATTTCGCCGATTAGCTGACATAGCGCTCCCCGCTTTCATTTCCTCCACTCATGCTGTCTTTGGCCTTGTCTCCAACATGTTACCCTTTACAGTTGACAGGTTAGAGTTCAGTCATGTAGCGGATGCTGATATGAGGTGGGAGGCGCTATGTCCAGGCACGGATCCGCCAGAAACTCCCTTTCGTCAAAAAGATTGGGATCAAATCAACATCAAAAGAATTGTTTCAGCCCTTAATTTCGAAAGCCTTGTAGACGAGGCACGCCACAAAGCTTCTTGCGAAAAAGAATCAAGTGCCTGGCTAAATGCGCTACCTTCTAAAAATCTTGGCACGCTTTTGGATGACAACACCATGAGGATCGCTGTCGCTCTTAGATTAGGCTGTAACCTTGTGCAGCCCCACAAGTGTGTTTGCGGGGCACAAGTGCAGTCTAATGGTCTCCATGGGCTTCGGTGCAAAAAGAGCGCCGGCAGACACTCTAGACATCACGCTCTAAACGAAATTCTAAATCGCGCATTTAGCTCAGCCAATGTGCCATCATTGTTGGAGCCCTGCGGTCTCAGCAGAGATGACGGTAAGCGCCCAGACGGGATGACCTTGGTGCCTTGGTCGCGCGGTCAGGCTCTTGTCTGAGACGCCACTTGCGTCGACACGCTAGCTGATAGCTACGTTGTGTCAACAGCAAGAAAAGCTGGTGCCGCTGCTGAGGCTGCAGCGCTAGTGAAGCATAATCATTATATTGTAATAGCACAAAATTATGAAATGATTGCTTTCGCTGTGGAAACATTAGGTCCCTGGTCAGCTGAAGCAAAGTCTCTCTGCAAGGATTTAGGCAGTCGACTAATAGAAGTGTCCGGGGAGGCCCGAGCTGGGGCCTACCTCTCTCAGCGCATTAGTCTGGCCATACAGAGGGCTAATGCGCTGAGTGTCTTGGGAACTTTCCCTGGATCGGTCGGTATGGATGAGATTTTTTATTTCAACCTGATTTACAGATCTCATTCATATCACTGGTCCGGGGTTGTTCTTTTTTCTTTTATATGTATAGTATAGAAATCACTCTGTATACCTCTATAACCATATTGCAATAAATAATAACCTTTCCATTTTCGTTTATTATACTCGTTTATCTTATCTACGTAATTTACTAGAATTTTAAAATGATATGTATTTAGCTCTTCTCATCCATCCACGCGGAAGACCGCGTGAGGTGGCGTGCCTTGGGAGAGGCCTATGTCCAGCAGTGGACCGATACAGGCTGATGATGATGTATTTAGCTATGCTCGAAGAAGGCATAATACTTTCGTCCGTATTGGCTATTCTTCGTTCTATTTGGTGTGGTTTAGTTAGGTACAGGTGTTAGGTACTTTAAAGAGTGATAAAAATAGCAATAAGAAAGAAAAAAGAAAAAAAAATACTTTGACGTGTTAGTAAACTAGTACATATACCTACTCAAATTATTCATCCGCACAAATAAATCAATGTATAAATAAATGTATACTTGTTACAATATAACATGTATAAACCAGGTATATTATATGCCCCTGATATTATATATACATGTAATTACATCGCAGTAATATTAGTATTTATGGATTATAGTTCGGCTGAGCATTTATTTAACAACAATCAAATCCGCAAATATTTAAAATATGTTATTTATACAAATAAGTGTAAAACAATATTTATTACCATAACTTACATTCCACCAATTGAATCTCAAACAGCCAAAAGCTGACTGCAAGAAATCTCTGTAAGGGATAAGTCCGCCTTTGCACCTTATGTAAATGTTCTAATGTGCTTCTTACTCTCGAGGGTTTCTTCGAGCAATAAAGCATTTTCTATTCTATTTTATTACATCCTTCGGCCATAATTTAGGGGGGAAAGAAGAGAGTTAAAATTTTATCCGATTCTATTAATAAAAATGCCCCACACTGCCGGCAGTTACGGTAGGTCTGTTTCTTAAACGTCAAACGAACCATATAATAATTTTTAGGGTTCCGTATCCATCGTACGGGACCCTATTACTAAGCCTACGCCGTCTGTCTCTGTCTGTCTGTCTGTCTGTCCGAGGGCTGTATCTCGTGAACCGTAACACGTAGCCCGTTGAAATTTTCACAGAATATGTGTATTATGGCCGATATAACAACAAATAAGAAAAATAATAAAAAGTAAAAAATTCACGGGGTACCCATACAAGAAACAAAAAAGTGTATGCGCGCCATCTACCGAAAAGAGTATGAAGCATTGTAATTAATACATAGATGGCGTGAGTGGCGCTGACCATGACATGGCGATACGGAACCCTCGGTGCGCGACTTCGACTCGCACTTGCTCACACTTTTTATGAAAATTGTGAGCTAACCACTTTTGTCACACGACTACCGGTACTGTGGCACAGACGGGGTGCGTGCCACACTCACCGACTTCGGCGCTTGAGTTTGTACACGAGGAAGGTATGCTTACAGCTCGTGCGAATTTTATCGAATTATAGTTTAAATTAAATATAATATATTCAAACACGGATCTCTTTTGCACCTTCCCACTTCTTGCCCCCCTCCCCCTCCCCCTTCTTGGTCGGGAAAGAAGCGCCAACATGGTATTCGTCACACCCGCCGGACTCGCTCGGAACATCCACGTTGTTGACACACAACTTCTGAGAACGCATCGCTTTTCGAAATCGTTCCTATGTCGTACGGCGAAAATATGGAACGGTCTTCCGGCGAGTGTGTTCCCCACCACCTATAACCTGGGAATCTTCAAAAGGCGTGTTAATAAATTAGACAACAACCTCTTTGTCCGCCTTATAGCTGGCATGGCGCCTGTCTGAGCGTGGTTTCGCGAGGAGTGGGGTTATTGGCTGTGTCTTAATCGTTCTTTGAACTTTTGGGCAAAGCCATCCGTGCCGGTAGTCTATAAAAAAAAAAAGGACTAAGATAAAGCGAAATAAACAATAAAAATTATCACAAGAAGAACAGAAAACATTTTATTGTTATACAAGCTGTGCCCGCGGCTCCGCCCGCTCTCATATTTCACTTCACTGCTAACCTCATAAGCTATTTAGCGTGATAGTAAGTAGCCTATAGTTGATGGGAAGAATCAAGCTATCCGTAGAATTTTGTTTTATTAAAATCGGTTCAGTGGTTCTCGAGTTATAAGCGGACAGACAGACACTCAGACAGACAGAAAGCAGACGTTGGATTTTATTATAGGTAAGGAAGGAAATGCGTTATGGCGGGGATTACAATGAATACATGAAAAATGAAGTTTTTTTAGAAAATATAATCCAAAAATAAACCTCCCTCGGTTGTTGGAAATGCACCTGAAATAGTTTTCAGTTCAGTTTTCTTAATTTATTGACCTAACTAAAGATACCAAATTCAGATTCAGATATTTATTTCGCCATAAAGAACGCACAGCATTATCAATATTTCACTGAAACATAAATGCACATTCAGTATGGTTCGTTATCACGTACCTACGTAGTATCTTGCACATGGCCAATTCAATAAAATTTTCTTATCCGCAATTTTTTTTATGACAATCCAATGTGACTAGGTATGATTGTTTATTGTTTATTGTATAATTTTATCCATAGGTAGGTAACCTACGCTTGTATATGTCGAAAATTCCGCCAGTTCTAAATTCAATGCGAAGAAGAACTGACAAACAAACTTCGCAATTCACAATGTTTTGTTAGTATCTTATAAGTTATATATAAGATATATAATACTTATAAGTTATAAGTACTATAGTAACTTACCAATAATTAACCTCATTAGTACCTTAATTTTATTAACCCATTGACAACTTGATACTTCAAGTATCTTAATATTCATATATTTTTATTTTTGACAATTTATACTACATTGTAGTATGTTTAATATACTAACATAATTATGTTGATATAAATTACGTATCAAAGTTTGACAAAGATCTGAGCTTCCACACTTCATGTGCAGTTCCCACGTTCCCAAGAAACTGCAGTCGTTGTGACTTTGTAGTCAGAACTCTCAGCAAAACTGTTAATCTTGCACTCAAGCTATGTTTTCGATAGACTATGGACGGTGTTATTATGTGGCTAGTCACTAAATACTTGTAAAAATATGTATGAAAAAAAAATACCCTGCGAAGTTTCTTGTCGGTTCTTCTTCGTGGGTGTAATCGAACCGGATAGAACAAATTGTGTCAAGTTCGAGACGTGCAGTCTAACTGCCATATGAATGATCAATAAACAATACAATACAATATTGTCTGTGAATGTGACCAACTTCAATATGATCTCGCAAAACCATGCTCATAAAGGCACCATACCAGGGCTCACGCACTCTATGTACTTGCGCGCGATAACTACCTACCGCCGACCGGACCGCCGGCGATCCATAATTCATTGGGCTGCCGACAGCCGCGTGGAGCTAACCTACTACGTGAGCGCGCGCTCACGCTACTGCTTCGTACGGTCGTACCTACCTATATCCAAAGAGTTTCTTTGCCTATGTCTTAATTCAAGTTGACATGGCTTCTGTTAATAGTGGCAGTGGCAATTTATGTGCAGTAGATGGATGTAAATCCAGCAAGAGGAGAGATAAAAATCTCTCTTTTTTCCATTTACCTGCTGATGAAGAAATGTGAGTATATTGTTTTTGTTGAGCAATAATTACCTATTCTAAAAAACCGGACAAGTGCGAGTCGGACTCGCACACGAAGGGTTCCGTACCACCGTACAAGATTTAACACTATGTAGGTACTTTATTTTTTATATTTTTACTATTTCTTGTTATAGCGGTAATAGAAATACAGCCCGCTGAGACGGACGGACGGCGGGGCTTAGTAATATGGTCCCGTGGCACCCTTTGGTACGGAACACTAAAAACGGTAGGTAGATAGGTATTTTGGTTTATGTTGTTGTTGTGTGTGCTAGCAATACATATAGTGGCTGCTCAGACAGCTGACATATAGAGGTTGGTTCACTGAAATCGATTGCCTACGGCAATAAGTCCGCCTTCTGCCAAGCAGAAAGGTGTATGTAAAGGTCGACTGGAAGTAATTGCCGCCGGCAATAAGTCCGGCTTCGCTTGGCAGATGTATTTTTAATCTATACCGAATAAAATCGGTTAGATAAGCATGCGTACAGGTAACAATAATAACATTACAGGGGTAGTAGGTAGGTAGGATTACCTGAAGTATTTTCGGGCTGAACTAATTTCTTCCTTTAATATATTTTAACGAGGGCGAAGCCGCGGGCTAAAACTAGTAGTAGCCTATATGTTAAACAAAAAAAAAATTGGTACCTATCTAACAGTAAAAAAACATTTTTAAATCTGTGCTGCAGTGCAGCTCGCGAACAAACATTCACACATATTTCCTCTTTACAATATAATAATATTAAAGATTGTGTAATGCATTGATATTTTTATCGAAAGTAGCAGCCCTAACGTCACCGAATTTGCTTCAAGGCCCCGCGTCCGCGCGCAGCTGCAAAGCAATAATCACTTTACGCTCTTTCGTTTAGGTACATTTTCGCACGCAGCGACTGGCGTCGTAAAAGTTTAGGCTATTAAAGCCGAAGGTACGTAACTTTTTCTATGGAGAGATTCATCTGTTACGAAGTAACTATTTAGTAATCTGTGACCATACTAACATATTTGCTACAACTTATAATACAATACAACGCTTGAAAACATGGATTTGAAGAAACCCTAGTTTAAAGTATCGGTAAACACTAGATCCCCGCTCCTCGCCGGTGGACAATTCCTCACTCTAACCGTGCGCCATTACGTGATTTGCCTACTGCAGGGGTTTTCAACCTTTTTTTATTAAACTGGCACACTTTTTCATTTACGAAAACTTACGGCACACCACATTTATGCTCATACAGAAAGCATATGAAATTTAGAAAACTAAGCCTACTGGAAAACTATTAAGTAATCTGTGCTATTGGAGACTTCGTACATATGTACGCTTCATATTTAATTTATCAGTGAAAACTCTCATTTTTATATCCGATGTTGTCATAATGTTCTTCTTATACTCGAATTTAATTCAGTGAGGTGTTCAAACAAATCAGTCAGAAAATGTAATTGTGGATAATCTATCTATATAGGTAGACGAAAAATAATGCTTACTCTTTTCTTCCGCTGTTTTAATGCAAATTTTGAATGAGTTACTAAGAATTCGCGCCACACCTGGATGTCACTCGCGGCACACCCGTTGAAAACCCCTGGCCTACTGAAACCCACTGAGTCTGCAGTCACGGAGTTGCTACTCTCACGGCGCGTCGCGTCGCCGGTGAAAGTGAGCGCGGGTAGGTAGGACATCCGGGCACCGCACCCCGCACCCCGGGTCGTGGGAAAACTGCCCGCCCATCTGAGCTTGCGCAATCCTATCGGGCGGAATGACCTTCGTTGCGAGCTTTCAAGCGAGGCATAGGGCATAGGTTTTACAACATATAGGCTATAATTATACAACGTGTCCCAAAACTCAACGTCAAGCGGGAACCAGGGAGTAGGCCAGTTTATGACGACCCAGGGCAAAATAAGAAAAAAACATCGGAGTTATTTCTTTTTTATGATATGAGCATTTTTTTTTAAATGTTTCGTACAACATTTTTAGGTACCTACTACGACTACAAATTTTCAAATGTAATTGTTAAAATTTGATTATTGGTAGCCTAAATAACTCTGCTATTGATCAGTATCCCAAATAAAACCAAAATGCCCATAATTTTATCACAAAAAAATATTAAGTAAAATTTCAAACAATGCTCATATCATAAAAAACAAATGACTCCGATTTTTTTTCTTGTTTTTCCCTGGGTAGTCATAAACTGGCCTACATCCTGGTTCCCGCTTGACGTTGAGTTTTGGGACACGTTGTATAACAGCACGTCATTATTCGTATATACAGGGTGTAAAAACGGCGAGTACATTAAATTTAGGAAATGATTATTGGAATCAAGAATAACAAAAAAGTCAAATAACTTTTTTCTGAATTCCCTTTAAATAAAAGTTACAGTTTTCATACAAACTAATTGATTATTTTAGTGTAAAAATGATCTAATGGCAACAGGGCGACGCGGAGGGGTGAAGAGCGGGTGAGACGTGAGCGCCTAGGACGGAGGTGTTGGCGGAAGGGGCGGGGTTTAGCTTTGTGAGTGGAGGACTGGAGGTTGGCAGGCGGAGGGTGCGGAGCGGCATCAACGCGTTAAATTACACTAGACGAAAACATACATTTAAAAAATTCATATCTCGAAAACTAGACACTTTAGAGAAAAACTTTTTTTACTTTTTTGTCTAGGAAAAACATGAGGATTGCGCTGGCGAAATTAATGTACTCGCCGTTTTAACACCCTGTATATTTTTTATGTAATCCGGTATGGGTGGCTGGGTCAGAGGGGCCAAAGTACATGCTCCGACCAGCCAATATCACTTACGAGAAGGTAGGTGCCATACTGGCACATATGCAGCCCACTACCACTTCGGCTCGGCCGGTGTCCAATATCGACTACTCTGGTGCGTCGTCGGCGTGTCGGCGAGGTGCATAGCGTGCTCTTAACTGCCTAGAGAAGAGTGTTACAATAGAAGTTGCAAATAAACCGCTTAAGACACTTTTGTTTATCCTTAAAGAGGTCCAACCAAACACTCGGAGCCTCATCTTCGCAACCTTCAGAGCAAACGTGCCGAATAATTGCCACACTTGAGCCACTAAATGCCACATAATTGCCCCTCGTGACCCTGCCGCACGACCACAGGCGTGTGAGCACGTGTTAGGTGTATAATTTATGTACATATAGCTATTTAGGTAGTGTATTTATAATTAATTAAACATACATATGTAATATTCTGAAATTGCGAAAAAATAAAAAAGTGTTCGCAAATTATTTATTTTATATTTATGTACGTAGTTTGGTTTTCTTAGATTAGTTTCTAGGTTAAATAAATAGGCATAGTCGCGTTTTATGAAACAGCCCACCTTCTCGTTAAATAAAACTGAACAAGTTTTGTTCCACCGCTGTTTATTCTGAAATGGATGCAAATACAAATTTTTGGGTTAGGTTTTTTTCTTCTTATCTACTAAGAGAATCCGCGTTGCATTTAGTTAAAAATAAGCTGTTTTATATCGTCAAAATTACAATAACAACTTGTGCCATTAATTATCTCAAACTTAACTTACACTGTTATCCTCTTCGAAACTTAGCTTATGTCGCTGTCTCTTTTACTTATTCGTAACCTGTCTTGGATGAAAGATATAGCTCAGACTTGGCTGTGTTCTCCTCTAGTCCAGTATAGCCAGCAATCTAAAAGTCTCCGGTATGGCATTTCTTGGAGTTGATATTGGCCGGTCCGACAGTGTGCTCTGGCCCTATTAAACGATTTGGTCCAACGTTTTCCTTCCCCACAAAAACCTCCGAAAACCAAACCCAAGCCTACAGTTAACCTATCCCTCTACTAAACATAACTCAAGCAGTTATCTCTGCTCAGCTAAACCCAACTTACTGCAGTTATAAAGCTTCGAACTAGCGGCTTACTGGGTGCATCTCAACAGTATGCAGTCTGTAGAGCGGGCCGGTTACACAACGCATCCCGTGCACTTTCCATTTGCATCACGACACGAGCGCATCGTGTTGCATAACACTAAACACATCGCGCGTCCAGGCCGCGCGCGCATGACATCCCGACACAGTCTCATCCTGCTGGGTTATTTTTTAAACCGCCGACGCAAACGTATGCGTGTTAAAAGTATAACGTGTGTGTGTATGGGTATATCTGCCTGTGGCATCGTAGCTGCCAAACGGATGGACCGATTTAGATGCGACTTTTTTATATTTAAAAAAAAAATTGAAATAAAACTTAAATGACAAATAAACAAATTATTACAAATTTAAAAAATAATTTCCGTTTAGTTACATAAAGGAGTCGGGGGAACGATAAGTAAATAAAATATAAAAACTACAAACTATAATTACTACAAAGTGGGAGAAGGATACGAATGTTTATTTGATATCTTAGCTCGCAGCAAATATAAAAAAAAAACACTCATCAGAGCATTGAGATCTGTTTGATAAAAATAATGTCTTTACATTTAAATACTTATACATTCTGATTCTGCGTCCCACCCTTGGATCCTCCTTTGGAAGGCCTTTAATTTTTTTTTATTTCATATGGAGTTTGTGCCATTTCTTCCTTCAACCAAATGAAATGAGTACGATTGCACTTGCTTATGATTTTACGCATACACTTATTACAAATTTAAATTTTGTTATAAATATCACTATTCTAGCATTCATATGACTAGAACTTTCTTGAACGCTATAACAAAATATGCTCCACGAAACAACGCCGTTTATTTTTAAGAGTGAAAGTGTAATTATTTTCTTCTCTGCACACAGATTATTTAAAATAATTACACGCGTAGAATATGAACAGTGAATAGTTATTCTGATGAAGAAAAATAATGGATTAGTAATTTTGCTAATTGAACCTGAGGTGATCTTATCTATTTCATGTAAATTTTAGTGCATAATTTGAAATAAACACGAAGACTATGAATTAAAATGTATAATATATTAGCATGTCAGAAAAAGAAAAACATCGTAAAATGTTATGGTAGATAACTAAGTGGTTAAAATTTGGCCGCATAGTACCTTCGGCTGCGTTCTCATCTAGTTCAGTATAGCCAGCAACCCAAAGGGAACTCTCCGGTATGGCACCTTCTCAGGTGATATTGGCTGGTCGGAGCATTGTACTCTGGCCCCTCTGGATCAGCCACCCATTGTTATGATTATGATTTAAAGTGTGAGAGTTAGGGCCCTGACTGAGCCCTGTTGCCAATGTTGTAGAAGGTCTATTGTGATCTCTCAAAATTTTAGAGCTCACCCCCAAGTCCGATTTCCGCTATGAACCGAGTTATATTCGGGATTGAGTGCCTGTTTTTGGCATGGGTTAAAAATATAACTCCCAAAGATATGGCTTCTACTGTGAATGAGCACTTCATATTCACCATGGGCATTTCATCCTATTTTATACAGAACCTACTTAACGGTTTGTAGCTAAGGGTCATTCGGTGTAGGTGTTTGTTTAGTCTGCACTGTATCAGCTACCAATAGTGGATTACATAAAAAATGGGGAATCACGATAATTACGGTTTCGTCAACAGTTTCACAATTGTGACCTACGCGGAAAAAAGAAAAGATCTGACGAAAGCGTTATCAAACTGACGGAGGTGTACTGAAACTTCTGGATATAGTGCGAATCCCGCGCGGCGCCCGCACGCGCGCGTTGCTCAAGCCGCTAGATCGATCGTGCTAATCGATGCAAGTGATTTGCATGATTCTTTTTCCCACGCTGTTGCTGTCACGTCTGACGCCGCACCTTTGAGGAGCATACAGTCCAGCTGCAAGTGGAAACACACCTCTAGAACCGTGCCGGAAGCATGCACGGCATTTCGTCAGCCTCGGCAGCTCAGTGGTGCGGTCGGTCGACCGTCCATCGTGATCATAAGCACACCTGGGCGCGGTCAGTAATTGGATGGGTGACCGCTGCTGTGCCGTTGGAGACTGGCCGTGGTTCGGATTCCACGTAAAACTGTAGGTCCCTTCCCTTCTTACCTTATTAGTTGGTAGGGTTTAACCCGCCCGGGTTGATACCATACTCAGGTCGGTTGAAACGTTAATGTCAATAGTTCGTGTTTTCCGCGCAGTTAAGTGTGACGCAACCGAAGGGAAGGACTGACATGGCGCCCAGTTCACCAAGGTGTTATGGGCCGAGATCACGTATGTAGTAGGTAATGTAGTCAACCGTGTCATTTTCTATAAAAAAATGCACATTGACAATATGTTCAGTTGAATCTGTCATGATCGGCTGCAGTATCTACTACAAACAATCATGAGTACAGCATTGTTCCAGAAGGAACAAGGTGATCACACCTTGTTCCTGTTAAAACGAAGTTCCATGCCAGTGCTTTCGTTATTGTTTTGAACCGACCTTCATTGGTTGACACGGTTCGAGCTATTTCGTCTCAGGTCACCTCTAACGGCCCAAAGATTGCAACTTCTTGTTTATGTTTGACATATTTGGAGCAAACGACACATAACTTTGGACAAATACGACATGGCAATTAGACATACGTGTATCACACACACGCGTTGTTGTGTCTTTGTGATGTTGTTGCCCCGTACAAGGTACGCAGGCCGCCGGGGCAAATTCCACAGGTAGCGGTAATTCGCAAGTTCATTTCGCGAAGTCAATTGCGAAAATCTCTTTTTCTATTTGTTTCGCTCACACAAGTTAGTTTCATTGGCGTCTGTTATCGGCACGCATAGCTATAGCTATGCACGTATTTGTATGCAGTCTCCCAAAAGAATAACGTCGAAACCGCCGCTTTGAGAAGCGAGTTTTTTACGTTTCTCTTCTGAGACATTATTGTAACTATAGCATTGGGAAAGGGCAAATTGAAATTGAATAGACAAGGACAGCAAGTACGTTTTTCGCAAGTGACTTCGCAATATGAACAGACTTTAGCGACACGCCGCCGCTTTTTGGGTTGGAGTTTTGAGTAGCATGGAAATTTGTAGCGTAAGCTGATTTTGATATTTTCATTGCAAAACCACGGATAGCAAAAAGTAAAAAAACTAACGACATAGATATTTCTATGTCGATAACTTTTTAATTGTTGAGTAAAATATAATAATAATTATAATTTTTTTTATGGAAACTGACACGTTTGGCTACATCACCTACAACATCCGCGATGTTAGCCCATAACACCGGGTGAACTTGTTGCCACCTCAGTGCTTCCCTTCGGTCGTGCCGGCTACACTGAACTGGACGGAAAACACAAACTATTTACATAGCCGTTTCGACCGAACTTTCATTCAGTGCGGTGGTATCAACCCGGGCGGGTAAAACCGTACCACCTAGATAAATTTATCATCTGAATTAATTATTAAAATCATACCATCGTGCGACGGATGGCCTATATCGGCCCAAAAAAAACGACTCTTAATTTGTTTACGCTCAACAGCGTCTAGTTTCGTACAGACCCCGTTTAAAGTGGTTTACACTGAAAGGAGTGAAGTAAACGGAGCGTGCTACAGATGTGTGCTCGAGGTCGACTCCGGCGCCGGTTCCCATGCGTGATGCGATCTCGCCGAAGGAGATCTGTTTGTCTATTGCGCAACACCGGCCAGCGCGCAGCGCCGCTACTTACCATCACCGGCCCGGCACCCAGGCGGCGACGCAGCACATAGCCGACAGGTGCTCCATGTTGAAGAACATTGCACCTCCTAATCAAATCAAATCGTTTATAATCATTTTAACATTGAAAATGTATTTTCGATCGCTTCAGTATAGTCCCCGATTTCCAGCGAGAGTGCGAATTCGCCATGGTGTCGTGAGTTTTAAGGCTATTGTTTAGGGTGTCAAATGACGTGTATCTACAAGATCGTGAGTTTTTGAGAAAATCGCAAAAAAACCGCTTAAAGTAGCCGTATTTAGGGGATATAAAAAGGGCACTTTTAAACATCTTTCTAAATATATATTTTAAACTTTTATATTGTAGATTGACTCAATATCTGGGGATGTTTTTTGATTGTTTGGAAAAAATGAACAATTTTGAAGTTATGATTTTTTTAAATTTTCCCTTACGAGAGTTACGAGTCGTCTTTATCTTGCAGTGTGAGTAGTTAAAATGGTTTTCGTGTATGCATATACTTGAAAATTGAGAATTGTAATTTTTCAATTTTATTTTTGACAATTTTCCAGAGAAACCTTAAAATGAGATCTGTAATTTTTTTCATATTACAAGTACTCGGGTCTTTCAAGAGCCCCGCAATCACAATGTTACCTAATGGAAACTTATCAACATATGTCTCAATGTAATATTGTTATTAATATAAATTTCACAGTAATAAATTAAAATTATAAAATCAACTTAAACTACCTATCAAATAAAATAAAAAACTATAACTAAAAACTACTAAAAACTAAAAAACTAACTACAAAATAAAATATAAACCTATAACCAATACAAAACTTAATAACCCTCCTCCAGGTGTGACGATGTGGGCACTGTACCGAGGACGCTAGCGGCGTTGCCTCGCTGGATGGCCACACTGATACGCTGCCTCAGGAACTCGAGCGAACGTTGTTCTCCTGAAGCAGCGTACAGGGACATCCCGATGTCTTTCGCGAGCCGCTTTGCCTCCTCAGACCATGCCCCCATCGTCTCCACCGAAAATGCGGCGAAGATGTGCAGGTGTGACACCGAACTGTATTTGAACTTATTAATGGGTGGAAATAGAAAGTAATATTTCAAAAATATAAATTAATCGTATCAAAATATTTTGACTCTAATTAGATGATTATTGAATTCAAAAATCAAAAAAAGATGATTGTTTTTGGTGTTGTGTTTTGTTATATTTATATGGTCGTTAGGTTGGTTGTTCGATTTGCTTGCTTCGTTGTTTTTTATTGTTTGCTTGTGTTTGTTTGTTTTTTGTTGTTGTTGTTTTGTTGTGTTCTTTTTCAGAATGGTTGTTCGATTTGTTTGCTTAGTTGCTGGTTCGTTTTGTTGTTTGTTTTTTTGGTTGTTTTTTTATTGTTTGTTTGTTTATTTGGGTGTTTCCTTGTTTTTGGTTTGCATGTGTGTGTGTGTTTTTATCTCTTACCTCATAGCTCTTCAATAAATTGAGCAAAAATTTATGACCTAACATTTACGGCGTGACCTGAGTGAAAAATGTGAACTTGGTATTAATTAATGGATGGGCCGAGTTAACAACTATGATTGAGAGATTTTAATTATAGTAATATAAAAACTACCATTACATGGTGGAAGGTCAGGGTTATTATTTTTGATGACCTAAAGGACTCACATTGGTCCAGTGGTATTAGGGTTATTGGTCAAAGTTAAATGATAAATTTGTAGTGTAATGGTAAGAAAGAATAAATAAGTACACTTCTTATCATTACAATGTAATTATGTATTATTGTATTGTATTATGTAAACCATTGTACTATAATGGTTTTTAATTAACTATTTAAACGATCTATCTTATTATTAAATAATATTTATTCATAATATTAGATAATTACTGAAGACGGCTTTATTCGCCATAATATTTAATAAAATAAAAAGATGTGTCATTTTTAAATTAATTTTATTAAAAATCCAATTATACCTGATCTAAAATATTTTCTAAGTCAAGTAGATATAAACTTTTCAAAATATAAAATCTTCATTCTTCCAAATCTTTATACCTAAAATTTTTAATACCTTCGAATTTATTAATTTGTATGCAATATCCATTAAAACTGCAATATTGCGGTTCTCTATGAATGTATGCATACTATAGGAGGCTCACCATACTGCGGTGTGGAAAAGGTCGCAACGATCTCAACCGCTTCAACTAGGCGAGCTGCATTGAGAGTTGACCTCGCGACTCCGTTGGCGCCTCTTCCGAATGTAGCTATAGGTCGACGGAAAAATAGGTCGACAGTGTTCGGTAAGTCGACCGCTTGACATTCGGAGAGTTCGAAATTACAGGACGTTGATAGAGACAAACAATTCTGCGGGAAGGAGTCGCTTCGAACTCCTGCCGCTGTTCTTTTAACGTCGAATCACGATGGCACGTGGAGAATGCTTATATGAATGTTCTCTTGATAAACAGGCGGCGGTTGGCCGAGTGGTTTGGGCATCGGCCTCTCATGCGAGAGGTCCGCGGTTCGAATCCGGTCGGCGTGTACCAATGAGTTTTTTCTGGCGAAAAAAATTACGTGCATACCTACACCTGCTGATTCACCGTTCGGAACCGGTGTAAAACTGTAGGTCCCTTCCCTTACCCCTTACTATAGGTGGTAGGCTCAAATTGTAGCCGACTGGGTTGGTACCACCGTACTGGATGTAAGATGGCCGCATAGCAACCTCGGTTGTGTTCTCCTCTAGTCCAGTATAGCCAGCAATCCAGGGAAGTCTCCGGTATGACACCTACCTTCTCGGAGGTGATATTGGCTAGTCGGAGCATGTGCTTTGGCCCCTCCGACTCAGTGACCCATACCGGATTACATAAAAAAAACAATTAATGTCAAAAAATATAAAAAAATTGGTTGTCATGGTTACTCTTGAAACGTTACGTCATATTTTAGCTTACATGCATCCCACCTTGTATACGAGTAAGACGTGATTCCACGTCAAAAATAAAAGTTTTACTTTTTTTTTATGTAAACCCGCATGGGTGGCTGTGCCGAGAGACCAATGGAGCAGTCGACAGAGCCAATATCACCTCTCCTCGCGAAACCACGCTCAGTTAGGTGCCATGATCGATGCACTTTGATCGATATATCTGTGTGCACCGACACAGCAAGTCTCACGGTCAGCGGATTTTACTATATTTGATTATCTGTAGACTCAACGTATGACCAACATAACTGAAAAATATTTTTACAACACAAATTAAAGTATATATGTATCCATTAACAGTTGAGGCTGTAATATTATTAATATTAATTGTAACTTGAGAACCTTATAGTAAACTACATATACTCGTACATTAGAGTAAGTATATTTCTTTTATTCACAGAACCCGGAAAATGTGGAACGCATTTCCTGCCCCCATCTATTTCCTCCCAATTACGGCCTGGAGTTTTTTAAAAGGGGCGTGAAAAGGCTCCTGTCAGGCCGGCATGACATTCGCAATCCCCGTGCATCACAGAATGTCCATGGGCATCGTTAGACACCTACTTGTAGGTGAAACGATACCACATGTCGCGCTATCGATAAAAAAAAAGCATATAAACATAAGAAGAACAATTTGTGTCTAAAGTGATAAATAAACCTACTTGTAGGTGAAATGATACCACATGTCGCGCTATCGATAAAAAAAAAGCATATAAACATAAGAAGAACAATTTGTGTCAAAAGTGATAAATAAAATTAATTTAAATTCTTAATTCTTAAGATTCTCTGTTAAACTTTGCTAAGTTAGTCTAAGCGCGTCTTGCACCAACACGAGTTTAAAGTTAAGTAGCGAGTTATGGATTTAAACGCGGTTCACACATACAACGGGTGCTAGTTTAACGAGTTAAACTGGTTTATATATTAAATTTGTGTTGGTGCAAGTGGGCCTAAGTTGAAGTCTGAGCTAAATTTATGCAGATTGATACGTTGACCTTTTAACTCCCACGCAAACTAAATGAGTGTGTTAGTGTGTTACATAAAGTCGTACTGCGTCACATATCGAGAACCAATTTCCTAGACGGTTGGTTTTCCATTTCACCCGGTAGAGATATTGCGACACACTTTTCTCCAAGCCGTGGAATTTATTTGTCTTCGGTGCTGTCATAGGTCGGAATGTTGACCTTTTTAACTGTCAACCTTTTGACCTTTCGACCTATAGTGGCTCGCGTCGCCGGCGGCCGTAGCGTCTCGCGCAACAGTAGCTATAGCCATTGATGTATATTTAGAGATATGCCCATCCCATACATTACTCCCGAACAAATTTGTTCTCGACGAGAACTGCATAAATTGCAGATTTCACGGACAGCCGCTTCATACGGCGTGTGCAGCGCGTGTTGAGCGTAAGTCTTACTGTACCGAGTCTGTGGCGCAAAAGTGCGTGTGTTCAGCATGCCCGGTTGCTGTTACAAGTATTGTAACAGCTCAGATCGAAATTACGTAAAGAATGGCGTCTCCTTCCATCAGTAAGTATTTATTTTGCTGGTTTTTTTCTCAAATTTTATGTTAAACAGTTTTTGTATACGTAATTAATATAAAGAGCGAACGAGAAAGAGTAAAGCTGTGTTTTATGCAAGAGTAACAGTGACAAACGTTGTTGTTTGTTTCGCCTGAGCATGTTATGACGTGTTAAGAAGCCATGCTGACTTGTGTGACGTAGCTATCGCGTTCTCGTTCCCACCTGCCTACTGATCATAAGAGCGAGCGGAAATACGACAATCGCGCCGATGGGCGAGCGATGACAACTTTCTCGCTCACTCTTATCATCTGCAGGCAAGTGAGAACGCGACAGTAACGTCGTAGGGATCGCGTCACGTGACAGCATGGCGGTGTGTAAAATGCAAACACGAAAGTATCTCGTGGCAGGAGGCGCGGCGCGCTCCGATGCCCGCCGTTTACGGACATGAAACGACTATATGATGTAAGTGTGTGCTTGTGTGAGTATCACAATACTGTGTGTGAATGCACGCACACTTATTAAGACGAAACGTAGTACAGGTTAAATCGCGCGACGTTCGATCTATAAAATTAGACATCAATGGCTATAGCCATTATACTTTTTGTTTCTTAGATGTCTCATTTCCGGTCTACTTTCGTATGGCTCGTAAGGACTTACATAGAATGCAAACTTTAATGGCTAATTTCACAAGTCCGTCACGCACAAGTACACCGGGGCGCGGTCAGAACTTGGAAGGGTGACCGTTCGAGCGTTGAGAATGACTGTGGTGCGGAGTCTACATAAAACTGTCGGTAGGGCTTTTAACCCGACTGGACTGGTAACGAAACGACAGGCCTGGTACAATATTCCAAAATCTAATTGCATTCCCCGTCTTTTCTCCGAAAGTACTGAGTGTAAAATTTTGAAAAAATAGTGAATCCGGGCCTCTCTTACAGTTTACAGGAAAACCTAAACGAAAATCATAAAGCTCTCACGAAAAACGGACTGCTACGGAACTATCTCCACGCGAGTTCGACTCGCACTTGACCGATTTTCTTTATTCGATATTGTAACCGAATTTGGAAGATTTTTTAATCTGAACTAAAATACACACTATCTAATTCCGTATTTCGCTAATTTTATCAACATCATTTAATTCGAATTTATTTGGAAACTTATTAAAATATACATAATTGCACTGCAGACGATTCTTGACATTCACACGTGAAGCAACCAACCTGTTTAACTTAGACCAATAAATTCAACTCGTGAATGGCTCGCACGTTCACTGCTCAATTGACCAGGTCACAGATATAAATGACTGGGCTGCGTGCAGTCAATAAGTGGATTTACTTAACTCGGACGTTACGCAACAGCTTACAACATAATATATTATTATCATGCGATAATTTTTTATTATTATTGTATGTGTAAGAAATTCAGGATCTTGCGAGCTCGGTATTTTGAGCTTGAGGTCAACAAGAAAGAAAAAAAAGCCGTCAAGTGCGAGCCGAACTCGCGTAGAGAGGGTTCCGTACCACCACTTAATTGGCCAGTTTTTATTATTGTATGTGTTACCGTTTTTACTATACAGGGTGTTTCAGGATAGGCTTGAGAAACTTTAGGAATAGAAAGTACTCATTATTAGAAGAAAAAATCCTTATCACTCAAATCGAAATTCCGTATTTTTTTGTGTCATACAAAAATTTAAAATTGTAATAAAAACTCGATGGTCAGTGAGATTTGGCAACAGTGCTGTCTAGATTTAGGGAGTGCAATGACCTTGGCCAGTCCCCTTTTTCTTTTGATGTCATTCAAAAAGTGTTTGGAGTTTACCTGCAGTACAATTCTACTAGTTAAGCATGTTAGTTCGTCATTTTATTTTTATTTAATAAACATGAACGTTAACCGTCTACCAAAGGTCGATGAAACGATTTTCACCAAAAAGTACTTTAAAATGACCGAATCTGGGAAAAAGTTTCAGAGCTTTTCGTCTTCAAATATGGACCCCTTTCGAACCCTCAAGTTACGAAACTCTATCCTGAAACACCCTGTAGAGCAAAATCAATAAAAAGTTGAAAAAAAAACCTTTTATTGTATGGGGACCAACCGGCTAACTATTACGGTTCAAAATACAGCCCTTTGAAAGTGATGTAGGTTTAGTAATTAGGCTTCCGTACCATTAGCAAACAAAAAAATCAATACTAATAATAAATCTGTAAGGGATGGTCATGGAGTAAGTTACTTTGTTTTATGAGATACTGTGTTTGTAGACTTTATGTATGATACTAAAACTAAATTGACTATTTTTAGAAATCTTTTCTGTATGTATATAATATGTATGTTATGTTTTTTTTTATCGAAACAGACACGGTTGGCTACATCACCTACAACATCCATGATGTCAGCCCATAACACTACATTGAACTGGACGGAAAACTATTTACATAGCCGTTTCGACGGACGTTTCATTCAGTGCGGTGGTACCAACCCGGGCGGTTGAACCCTACCACCAAGTAAGGTAAGAAGGGAAGGGACCTACAGTTTAACGTGGAATCCGAACCACGATCAGCCTCCAACGGTCGAGCGGTCACCCATCCAAGAACTGACCGCGCTCAGCGTTGCTTAACCATCAATATCGATAGTCGACTGTCTGCACCACTGAGCTATTGAACTCTTAAACCGATCATCCGAATTCAATGAAACTTAGTACAACCACATTTTACTATATGGGACACAGGATAGGCTAAATAAAATTCATTTCCGGTTACGCTAAGATGTGGCTCTCATACAAACCGAATTGTTCCGCGCGCCGACATAAAGGTACGGTAGCGTGATTACTTACTTTCTTCTTTTTAAATAGGAATTTCACGCGAGTGAAGCCGCGGGCAAAAGCTAGTAAGTACATAATAATAACGAAATCAAAATTAAAAATAACGAATGCACACATGAACATCCTCCACAAAACTTTGACCTCAAAGAGATATCCGCTCACGGGATACAATATTATGTCTTCGTATAATTTAATAATAATCAGTTTTCCGCCTTCATTTCCTTCCGTATTGATGAGCGGCTGATCCATTGTTCTTCAACTTATCTTGCTATTTATTCGAGATTGATATCACGGAGGCAGTAAAGCGATTTCTTATTGAGCTTGGAGAACGCGCTTGCGCGTGCGATCATGGTATGAATGATTTAATTGATTTAATCTCATTGCTTTAGAGACTGTAAAGATATTCTAGCTACCTGTATCTAAAATTTAGAAAGGTGAAAAATTACATAAATAAATGCGGTCATGTGCGAATCGAAGTTAATTGGATAGGCTTCCGTAGGTACTTCGTTTAAGTTTTTCTGTAAAGTATAAGAGAAATTCTATATTCTCTATTTTTGGCTCAGTAGTTTTAGGGAGGGAGGAATGCTCGGTTTTCATTTATATTAATCAAAGTCATATATGAAAATCGAACATTCCCCCCCCCCCCCCCCTCCCCCCCCTTATCACCGAAACTACTTAGTCTATTTTTTTTATCTATCTGTTGCAAATACGGATGACCACAAAATATTATATGATGGCATTCATTTATATTTGTTTCTGAAGTACCTATTCCCTCGAATTGCAAATGTTTTTAATGCACACATAATATGACAACGTAACTCGTGTCATTTCAGCTTTATAAAACAATGGCATGTGAGTTAGTAATGGTGGCTGACGAAGCAGAACAGTATTACGGCGACTTGCACGTCAGACTGATCTCTTAATTGAACGTTTTATTAGGAAATTTTAGTACATCGAAAATGGTTTCCCTTTTTTTTATGCAAACTGGCACATCACCTGCAACATCCGTGATTTCAGTCCATAACAACTTGGTGAACTAGATAGGTACCATAGCAGTGCCTTTTGGTCGTGCCGGTTCCACTGACTGAACTGGGTGGAAAACACGAACTTTTTACATAGCCGTTTCGACCGTCCCTTTCATTCCAATTCTGTGGTACTAACACTTCTTCGCCGACATCTTTTAAAGTATGCATTTTAATTTATTATAATAATATAATAATAGCTCCACGCCGCCGGTGCATCTCATCGACGAAGAAGATGGAGCGTTGACGTCGGCCGAGCCACAACATCTACGGCGAGGGCGACGTCCACCATCGGCAAGCTTGGGGTCATCGGGACCTCGCGTCCCGTCTAGTGCCCCCGCTACCGGTGGTGCGTGCGACCATGAGGCGACACGCGCGCGAAGATTAAGACTTCAAAGAGCTGCGCGACGATGTCGCCGTGCAGTCCGGCGGATACGGAGCTCTCCGAGATGGGGGTGGTGGGGGCCTACGTGTCTAGTACCACCACCCATCGCTCGAAGCTAGTCTCGCGTCGTCCCGGAGAGCTCCGTAGCCACGGCCTGCACCCGTCGGCGTGCTTGGAGGCTTGTCTCCCGCCGCCGGCGGTATTACCGTTTTTAATTTTTTTATTAATTTTGTGTATTGTTATTACTTTGTATTTTTAATACTTGTATAATATATGTAAAATTAATAGAAATTTTGAAAATGTGAAATAAAGAACATATAATAAGAGAATAATATATTTTATAATATGTCATATTTCTTATAACAAGCACTTTCACATAATGCGTTTAAAAACAATTAACTTTATAATATGTCCCCCAAAAATTGACCCTCAAAATCGAAATTCGTTCATTTACGCTATACGTCCGTGATTGAGCAAGAGGACTACCAGCGAAGTCGCTCTACAGTCTCTTCAAGAATCTAGGGCTCCAAGATCGACGCTAAGCTCACATATGGAGAGAGCTTTGAAAACGTCACTGGAAGCATCCTACAGAATATGGATAGGTAGAGAGAGGGAGGTCGAGAGCGGGACTGGTGGTTCCCCGCGTCGTAGCCAACGCAGACAAGCTGACGAGGGCTTGATGCGAGCCGAAACGTGAAGCATGCGCGAGAAATTCAGAGTGTCCCGACCTCGATTAACACCCTCCTCTACTGCCGATGGGCCCGGATATGTTCGGTGAAGCCATCGCAAGCTTAGTTCAACACCTTCCTCAAACTACATTTATTATGTAAGTTAAGTAACACATTTTAACTTTTTGGTTCAATAGATTCGGAGAAAATAAGTTGTGACACGGACAGATAGACAGACACAAGAGTGATCCTATAAGCGTTCCGTTTTTCCTCTTTTGAGGTACGGAGTCCTAAAACACCGATGTCATAACATTGGTAATCCATAGATTACCAATGCAATCAGCGCCGGTTCAAGGCCGTAGGCCCAATCAAAATCCTAGCATCTGACGGCGCGGTTCGTCGACTGGTTGCGTGGAGATGACTGCAGCCGTTGCAACGAGGAATTAATACGACATCGGTTAGTGCGGTCGCACACTTGCGCCACTGCTAACCAGGTCAGCCCGTTCTCAGGCTTACTCTCCAGCCGGCATGCGAGAGATTGGAATTTCTTGTATCATACATAACGTTTTTTTTTTAATATTTGCTCCAAAAAACATTTTACAGAGACAAACGATAAGAGACATAAGTAATTTACATGAGGGGAAAAGGCGGAATTATGCCTTATAGGCATTTCTCCCACTCAACCCATCAGTTGGATGTTTGACTATAGACTTGAATGTGGGAATGTAACATATAATATAAGGAATATAAATATCATAAACTTTAACATACTATGCACATATAAGTACAAACTAGTTAATTAAATTAAAATTATGAGAGTTCGGATGTGTGAGACCCAGGGAGCAACGAATTCTGTAATTTTCGAAGAATATATTGGTTGATTAATTTATTAGCTTGCATGGTTTAGCATGTCGGTAAGTCAGCTTACGCCTCTCCCTCCAAATAGCTCTTCAATCCTTCCGGCCTTCAGTGGCGCGGAACCACCGTTTACCGCGACGTATCATTAGACTAAGCATGTTCTGCCAATAAGTTCATCTTCCATTTCTCAGAGTACCCATTTGTAAAATTCCCGACCTACCAACTTGATAATACAAGAGACTGACCGAAACCTCAACCTCTTTTGGAGCGTATGAAATCGCATCGTATAGAAACCACAATCTTCCATTATGCCCGAAACACGTGAAAGAACGAACCATATTGGGATGACAGAAACGTCGTACAGAAACTTCGAGATATTGTCGAAAAACGATTGTTGTGACTACAAAGACTTGATCGTTCTAGTCTAAAGAGAAAGCTAGGAAAGTTTGGTGTGTGGATTTTTATCAAACAATATTCTCTTCTCTGGTTCTTCCGTTTATCTTATAAGATGTAATTTCTATTGTATTTGTTTGTGCCTTTGTCAACTTGAGAGAGGAGAGGAGGCTCAAAATTAGACGCTTAGGAATTTTGTCTCGTCTTCAAAGTTTTCAATTTATATTTTGATAATGAAATTATTTTACTATTATTATAGTAACAGTACAGTATTATAAATTAAAACAAAAAATTCTGAATGTGCCCAACGGCATGTTGTGTTATTTATTGATTTTGAGAAATTTTAAGCAACACTACAACGAGTCCCAAAGGTTCTCGATTAGTGATCACTTTCGACCATACTACTCAGCCCCTATAAGAATATGCGCAATGTTACAAATATGTCAATAATTGCAACATTATCATATTGCTTGAAGCCCTATATAAATAGTTCGAGTATTTTTGAGTAAATTACATAAACGCAAACCGAAGTAGTGCGTTTTCTCTGACTGCTTTCCTCTTCTGAACCTACTGCTCAGCTCGTATGAATAATGGCGTGATGCTATGTTGACTATACAGGTTGTTTCAGGATAGGCTTGAGAAACTTCAGGAAAAGAAACTACCCACTCATTATTAGAAAAAAAATATCCTTCACTAATCGAAATTCCGTAATTTTTTTTGTTCATAGTAAAATTTAAAATTGTAATAAAACTTGATGGACAGTGAGATTTGGCAACAGTGCTGTCTAATTCTAGGGGGTGCAATAACCTAGTCCAGTCACCTTTTTTTTCTTTTGATATCATTCAAATTTAAGTGTTTGGAACTTACCTACATGCAATACAATTCTAGTAGCTAAGCATGTAAGTTAGTCATTTTATTTTAATTTATTAAAGGCGGACGTTAACCGTCCACCAAAGCTCGATGAAACGATTTTCACCAAAAAATACTATAAAATGACCGAATCTGGGAAAAAGTTTCAGAGCTTTTCGTCTTCAAATATGAGCCCCTTTCGAACACTGAAGTTACGAAACCCTATCCTAAAGCACGTACCAAGTTAATACCATGTTCTTAATAGATTCTACATATTTTTTTTATGGAAACTGACACGGTTGGCTACATCACCTACAACATGCGTGATGTCAGCCCATAACACCGGGTGAACTAGGTGCCATATCAGTGCTTCCCTTCGGTCGTGCCGGCTACACTAAACTGGACGGAAAACACAAACTATTTAAATAGCCGTTTCGACCGAAGTTTCATTCAGTGCGGTGGTACCAAACCGTGCGGGTTGAACCCTACCACCTAGTAAGGTAAGAAGGGAAGGGTCCGAACCGCGGTCAGCCTCCAACGGTCGAGCGGTCACCCATCCAAGTACTGACAATGCCCAGCGTTGCTTAACCATCAATAGCGACAGTCGACTGTCTGCTCCACTGAGCTATCGAGGCTGACATATCGATTTATCTGTTGCAGGCGCAGGCGAGCGATTCAGCTGTCGCGGTCGAATCCTCGGTGGCTACTACGCCGACGTCAAATCCGGCTGCAGAGCCTTCCACGTGTGCGTGAGAGTCGCCGGCGGGGGCATTAGGGACTTCCGGTTCTTCTGCCCGCCCGGCACCTTGTTCCAGCAGGAAGCGCAGACGTGCACGGACTGGGGCGACGACGACGGTCTGGCCTGCCCCGCGGACCTCTACGATGGTCAGTTTGATCTCTACAAGATCGGATCTGGTGAGCTCCGCTTCGCTTACTAACTGCACTGGTTAGGTAGATCGTGAACCAGATGATGCAATACTAGGAACTGTTTTTTTAATATAATATGTAATGGTTTTTAAAATTTTTTTTATATGGAAACTTTCATCATCCACAACATCCGTGATGTCAGCCCATAACACCGGGCGAACTTGGTGCCACGTCAGTGCTTCCCTTCGGTCGTTCCGGCTACACTGAACTGGACGGAAAAGACAAATTATTTACATAGCCGTTTCGACCGACCTTTCATTCAGTACGGTGGTACCACACCCGGGCGGGTTAAACCCTAGTAATATAAGAAGGGAGTCATATCCATTAGTCGCCTTTTACGACATACACGGGGAGAGATGCAGTGGGGCTGTTCTTTTAAAGTACCGGCCCCACACGGTACAGATGGTCGAGTCAGAGGAACCACATCTCCGACAAGCCAATATCACCTCCGCTAGGATTAGCGGAGGTTGTTAGAATTGCTCGCTATATTCGACTAGAGTAGAACTCGTGATCATAAGTCCACCTGGGCGCTGCTGTCTGTTTTTTATGGGGTGTTAGTCATTGACTGACACGCCATAATGGCTACAACGACATTCTACTTTCTGGACGGGCCCTCGTCATACATTTTACCGGTAGAAAGGGCGATTGGAGATCTTCTATATATTGCCAATATTTAAAACAGCGTAAGTGCGCGAGCGCCTCATACATCACGTTACGTTTCCGCTCTGTGAATGTCGATAGAGAAAGACGGTTAAATGGCAATTTGATACGTATAAAGGAGAGACAACGATTTGAGAGGGTGCTGAATGCTCACCAATAGCGCGCCTCTATTCGGTGCGTTGTATGCCACTTCCCATAATTTAATTCGTTGAATGGCTATACATTTGTGAAACCCTTTGGAATCGGAAATTGAATAACTCTTTACATTCCAAGATGGTTCAATTGGGTTACCCATGCTATGTCAAAAATTTGGCGTGAGAAATATTAGACCCTGGACACTATTGCTGTCGTAATACTCACTAGACAGACATCTGGTTCACGTAGGCATGTCCTCTGCCAAACTCAGCAAAACTGGTTGTCTTGAATGGCGTAATAATATCAAAATGGATGATGTAATAATCAACACCTTCACCGCAGTAAATAAAATCCCAATAGCTGTTTTCTGAAATAACCGTTGTTGCGAGAATTCCAACAGCTCTGTACGTATCATTACTGGGATTAATATCTATTGAATGCACTTTTTGATCGGCGCAATCGATTTTGAAAGCGGTTGATTTTAATATTCTTCGCCATTCATATCGCCAGGGCAGAGACTCATCGCAAAAGGAATAAAATCGTATTTTGAAACCACGATTTTATAAGTTTGAGCGTTATATTTTAAGCTTGGCACTTTAACTATTAAGACCATATTGTACATGAACCGAATGTAATACTGTTGTATTGAACCTAACACGTTTGACTTCGTGCTCTACTGCATCCGTGATTTCCGCCCACCACCACCGCAATGTCAGTGATCCCTTTGGTCGTGCCGGCCACACTGAACTGGGCTTAAAATACGAACTTTTTACATAGCCGTTTCAACCCACTTTTAATTCAGTGCGGTGGTGGTACAATTCGACCAGAGGGAAGCACTGACACGGCAACTGGTTCGACAAGGTGTTATGGGCTGATAATCACGGATGTTGTAGGTGATGCAGCTGTGAGATGTCAGTTTCCAGAAAATAAACAATATTTAAAAATTCGGACAGGTTTTAAACCCTGGTAGGGTTAAGGAGCGAGGTAAGGAGCGGGTGGCGAGGTAAGGGGTACGTCAATATGACTACTGATTGATGCTTCATTGGTTGAAAAGACTATAGCTTTGCTAAATACGCTTCTCTGAACTACCACATATGCAGAACAATAATGTGTACATTTTCTTACTTACTTAGTACTTTTTGGGATATGTTTACTAAGGGATAAGGACAAGGTGCCGTGCTAAAGGGTGACAGGAAGTCCACCTATCACCTTGATTCCCTCCACCGAGTCATGTAGCAGGTGGGTCTTCGTGCCTTACTTGCTGCTTGATAGTTATCTTGTCCTAATACTCGTATATTGCTAAGCGCGGTGGTCGGTATTGTGCTGTAATTTGCAAGAGTACCGATTACTCTGCTTACCCCGATTGTCGGGATACAGCGTGTGGTATGTATATACATCTATGTATGTTAGTATTTTTTGCTTGCTTCGTCAGAATTAATGCCTTACTGAACAATAAACATTGTAGTATTCTGCAGGACAAGCTAATGCCTAAGAATGCCATGACCTTCGCCTATAAAGCTGCATATAAACTGGCACGGTGCGTTGGCTCTCCAGGTCCAGGTGGCAGAGTTCCATCGGGCCATCAGGCGCATCCTATAACACGAGTGGTGTTCTTCGTACAGTTTTACATCGCGCGTAGCAGGATTAGCCTTTGGTTCAGGGAATCTTGAGATTAACTCGCGGTAATGTGCAATCTCTTCTGCATCCATGGGAGGCAAACCTAAGATTCGTGGAACCATAGACATTCAGAAGACAATCCTGCTATGCGCAAATTTGGCCTAACTATTGTTACCAGAACGTATAGGCCATAGTGTTACTTTTTGGCGTATTTATTATGTTATAATGTTCATTAACTTCAACATTAATGAATCCCTTAACCTTCCCTTCTCTTACCTTACTGGGTGGTAGGGTTTATCCCGCCCGGGTTGATACCACCGCACTGAATGAAACGTCGGTCGAAACGGCTATATAAATAGTTCGTGTTTTCCGTCCAGTTCAGTGTAGCCAACATGAAATTGAAGATAAGCACAGACATAGCATCTAGTTCACCCCGTGTTATGGGCTGACATCATGGATTTGTAAGTGATGTAGCAAACCGTGTCAGTTTCTATATAAAAAATAAAAAATCTGACGAAAATTCAAAAACGATGTCATAACTATTGGAACGTTTTTCATAACCTCGACTTCCATAAAATATTATGGAGGTCCAAGTGGAAAATTTTTTATCAACGCTTTCGTAGACTAATCTAAGAACGCATTTAATTTGGGACTTTTTTTAATACCTCAGTATTTAATACCTCACTGCTGGACATACGCCTCTCCACTTTTCCTCCAGTCCTCCCGGCCTTCAGCGGTGCAGAACCGCCGCCACTGCTTTCCGCCGACGTACTAGATATCGTCGTCCCACCTGGCGGGTGGTCTTCCCACACTCCGTTTTCCTGTCCACGGCAGCCAGTGTAGGACACGGTTACTACAACGGTCGTCGTCTCTTCGGTTGACGTGCCCACTGCCACTTGAGCTTAGCCACCCGGTGTCCAATATCGATTACTTTGGTGCGTCGGCGTTTTGCCTCGTTACTCACCATATCACGTAGCGATATTCCCAGCATGATTCGCTCCATTGCTCGCTGGGCAACTTTCAACCTTTGGACACCAGCGACAGTCAGAGTTCACGTTTCACACCAGTACGTCATAACCGGGTGGACTCACTGGTCGTATACAACGTGTCCCAAAATTCAACATCAAGAAGAGGGGCTAGGGATTAGGCCAGTTTATGACTACCCAGGGAAAAATAAGAAAAAAACGGAGTCATTTTTATTTAATGATATAAATTCAAACAATTCACGGAGGCAGTCAATTGTAACACTTAAAAAAAGAGTTATAGACATTGACCTACTGCCCTTGAAGTACACACGAGGCTTCATCAATGAAACACTCTGTAGGTGTAGGTACAACTCATTCTCGTTAGAAGCATCAGCCAGTTCAACAATGGAACAGGATGTGTAAGTGTTGGGCAATATACTGGATATAACAACGCATAACATGATGAAAGATAAAGTTTTTCTACGCCTGACGCCTCAAACCGTTGAATGACATTGCTGAATGTAAATAATGATATGATTTGAAATATTCGTGGGTTGATTCAAATTGATGCTAACAAATTGCGAAAACTGTTTTCAAATTTATTTTCTTGTTTCATTGCTTGTATTGCACTGAACTTTTTAGATTTCCGTACCCCGTACGGAAGCCTAATCCTACGCCGTCTGTCTGACTATCTGTCTGTCTGTCTGTCTGTCTGTCCTACTGCTGTATCTTTGGAACCGTAATAACTAGCCGATTGACATTTTCACAGAATATGTGTCAAAGGCGGGTATAACAAGAAATAATAAAAAAATTCAAAAGTAAAAAAATAAGGAGGACCCCATACAAGAAAGTGTTTTTCAAGGTTTTTTTTGTGGCTCGGAATCCGACTCGCACTTGGTCGGTTTTATTTAGCTTCACGTTCCGTATTTTGTTTTTTTTTTTCAGTCTAAAATTTACATTTTAAAACGTTTGCTTGAAGATAGCTTATAATAATAAGTGAATAGTTCTGAAGTAAACATACCATAACATACTTTGGAGTACAATGAAGATTAGCTATTATGAAAACACGTCTGGTTCAATGCCGTCTCATTATGCTTCTGTAATCCTCCTCAGGATTGAAGGTGCCTTCCGGAGGACAGCGCAACGAGGACACTGAGTTCTCTCTCCAGCGAGCCGAGACTGGCGACCGCCGTGTCTCCAACCAGCAGTCATCCTCCTCACAGCCCCAGTCTGACCTCCGCGCCGCCCACTCTTCGGACTTCTTCAGCGGCAGACGCGAAAGAGGAAGAGAAGATGCCTCATCTCCTTCTGATTCAACAGCGCTTACCGCACCGCCGGCGCCTCCATCGACGCGCGCCCCATACCGCCGTCCGCCATCCCGAGCCTCCCCAAGATCCTCAACCTTCGCAACGCAGCCTCCACCTGAACTATCATCACCTGCCTCGCCGTTCCCTTACGAGCCTCAACACAAACGCAAGCTCATCAGAAAGAGGCCTCTCTACGTCAGTTCTTCCACTTCCGCTCCAACGGAATACACCACCGCTAGCAAGCAATACTTCCGTTCCACAAAATCTGACTATGAAAAGTTCACGCCCTCCTCTTCGATCCCGAGTGAGACTCCGCGCCCGTCTTACGTCAACGAGGACAACGGATTCGTGGACGTCATCAAAGTGTCCCCGAAGATCGGAAGATACGACGCGCCGAGCGAGAAGCCGAGATACAACGAAAACAATGGACTGACAGAGGTCTACAATTACAACACGCAGGCCACTCCCAACTACAATAACTTCCACAAAAACCATAACTATAACAACCAGAACAACAATTTCGACCAAAATAATGACTTCAGTAATCAAAACAACGAGGAAAATTTCAACAATCAAAATAACAATTTGAATAACCAGAACCATCTCAACAACCAAAATAACTATAATAACCAGAATAATAATTTCAATAGCCAGAACAATAACTTCAATAACCAGAACAAAAACTTTAACAGCCAGAATGCTAACAATGAAAACTTCAACACTCAGAATAATAACCTAAAAAATTCTAGACCTGAAAACAGCCGCGCATTCAAAGCTACCGTACGAAACAACTTTAGTGTGGCGCCTCCCGCCGACTTCACCGCAGAAAACGAAGTGAGAAAGAACGTAGAAGTTAGCCCCAACGGAGTTCAGCGACCAACTGGAGGTGCATACGACAAATCGACCCGCAACATCGGCAGCAGCACTCCCTCCTATAGGAACTTCAACAGCGTATCGTACGACGCAGGCAAGAAGTTTAACCCTAAACAAAACTTTGCCAACTCTCCAACAACGCCGGACTACGAGAACACTCGCTTCACGGAGCCTCTCAACATCAACACGGTCGCCTACAAGACGAACGTCGGCTTCGAAACCCATCCGATAAACTACGCCGAAAGCGAGGAAGACGACGGCCAGTACAGACTTCCGACTGGCGAGGACGACGGCCAGTACCGACCGGAGCTGTACGAGCGCGAGAGAGAGTTGCTGAGCGGTGCGCACTCTCTTAACATTGCCGCTAGTAAGAACCGACTTCTAGAAGATGTGAAGCCGCACCGACATCAACAAACCTCGCAGACCGCTGCACCTAGACCGTTCAGCGCCGCCGCGCCGAGCGCTCCTCCGCCGCGACCCACTGAGAACTTCCAGTATCAGACAACGCCGAAACCTCAGCGACCGCGGCCTACCGAGAACTTCCAACCTATTGCGACCACTCCGAAGCCGCAGCCGAGGCCTACGGAGAACTTCCAGCCTTACCCGACAACGTCGAAGCCGCAACCGAGACCGACCGAGAACTTCCAACCTTATCCGACCTCACCGAAACAGCAGCCGACGGTCAACTACCCGAGCTACCCAACCACCGGGAAGTCGGAAACGTCGGCGCCCGCGCAGACGACATTCGAGTATTCCAACAGCGTGTTCACGACGCGTCGACCCGCGACGACGGTGTACATTCCGAGCACGCAGCACTCGCCGGCGCCGAGTAGCGTCGCTCCGCAGCCGTTCAAGCAAGACCAGGAGCCGGTTAGGCCGGTGCCCGCACAGAAGGTCCGTCCTCAGCCAACCCCGTCCTTCGCGAAGCCGGTCAAAGGCACGAAGGAAGATAGCAGCTACGATTACGCCTACTACGACAGCGACCCTGGTTTCTCAGAATACGATCAGATCGAGGAATTTGGGAAAACTAAATCGAAAGCATAAGGGCTCTTCATGGAGTTAGGCGTAGCTTCTTATTTAATGCGCTGCCTCCTTGGATCGGGTGATCGTTTTTATGAGATAAATTATAAATTAAGTAGTTATTTATTTTTTCTATCCTCACAGCTGAAGCTGTTTTCTATGCGTGTAAATTAATTGACATTTCTGATCAGAATATTACATTTATTATTGAAACGCTCACGGTCCAAGGAGGCAGGTCGAATAGGGTATCCCTAAATTATTTGTGATATTAAACTGCAGATGCATGGACAGGTTCAGGACAGGACGTGTATTTATGTGCGGCCAGCGATCGGAATCTTATTGGTTCAATGATTATTAACTTGTCTAATAGTCGGTCTGAGTCAGAATAGAGTAAGACGCCCCACTAACCACCACTCAGTCGTCGTTCAAATATTGGAAAGATTGTCAAACGTACAGGTAGATCATTGAGGTAGATCGATGTAGTAGTTACTTATACAATAGCACGTAAGCTTATTATAATAGATTGTAAAATATTTCATTGTAAATAAACGTTTTTACAGAGACAATGGGCTTTTGTGCAATTCGTTTGGTTTCTCAAGAGCGCGCGCGCGGCGTGAGAAAACCCCGCCAGCAATTTGTGTCGATTGGAGTCGTTTGGGCGTTCTAATGTCTCCGCTGTCACTTATTCTGTCACCTCACAATCACACTTATGTCATACTCTTCTGGTCATGGCTTTGGTTTTTATGCAATCCAGTATGGGGTGCCTAGTCAGTGGGGCCGGTGCAAGTGCTCCAACACCAGCCAGTGTGAAGATGTCATATCGGATACTTCCCTTTGGATTGCTATCACAATATCTACAGCTTTGGCTGCCATACGGCCATCTTTCGTTCAGTACGGTGGTATAAATCCATCAGTCCGCTACAATTTAAGCCTACCACCTAGTAAGGGGCAAGGGAAGGGATCTACAGTTTTGCACCGTTTCCGAACGGAAAGTCAGAAAAACTCTTAGTGCACATCGTAGATGCTTTTATAGTTTTTAAAATTGATTTTAGCTGATCCATACGATTGCGGGTTTCAGTAGCCCCTTGCTTGAACAAATGGAGAAAATATAAAATCAAAATCATAATTATATTTATGGCACCTGAAAAAAAAAATTTTTTTTTTTTATTGAAACTGACTCGGTTGGCTACATCACCTACAACATCAGTGATGTCAGCCCATAACACCGGGTGAACTTGGTGCCACGTCAGTGTATCCCTTCGGTCGTGCCGGCTACACTGAACTGGACGGAAAACACAAACTATTTACATAGCCGTTTCGACCGACGTTTCATTCAGTGCGGTGGTACCAACCCGGGCGGGTTAAACCCTACCACCTAGTAATATAAGAAGGGAGTCATATCCCTTAATCGCCTTTTACGACATACACGGGGAGAGATGCAGTGGGGCTATTCTTTTAAAGTACCGGCCCCGCACGGTAATTTTTTTTGCACAAGGTACAGCATAACACCGTAGGCGTTCTCCTCCAACCAACTTTTGGATTATCATGAAAGAGTGGAGTGGCAGAGAACAAAATAAAGATATGATGACATAGACATATTATTATTTAAACATATAATATAATGATCACTCGTATCAGCCGGCTTTCCCTCAACACTGGAGCCAATGGGCCTATTCCGGGACGATGGTAAGCGTCCAGATGGCATGACCATCATCCCGTGGCGTGAGGGAAAGTCACTGGTCTGGGATGCTACCTGCGCCGATACTCTGTGCAGCAGTCACGTTAAGGCATGCTCGAAGCGCGCCGGCGCAGCCGCTGAAACTGCAGCCCGCCACAAGCACATCAAATACAATTCAGTGGCACACCAGTACATCTTCGCCACATTTTCGGTGGAGACGATGGGGGCATAGTCTGAGGAGGCAAAGCGGCTCTTTGAAATTAAACAAAATAAAAATAAAATAAAACACATATAAAAATAAATATATCTATACATCTTCTATCTATCTTCTATTATTATTATACATTATTATTATACATATAATAAAATCGTAGACTTACCGTGTCTGTACATTAACTATTTTTGAAAAACAATAACTGGGGGACGGAAGGAATAAGTAATAGAACGTAAAAAAAACATTTTTGAAATTTTTGTCTGTTTGTCGGTTTGTTGGTTTGTCGGTTTGTTTGTGCCTTTGTGCGCGCATCACGCAAAAACCACTCATTGGATTCAAAATCTAATTACTACAAAAAATGAAGCATTATACTGAGTAACATTTAGAGTCAGTCTAACAGTCTCGTGCGCGCGCCGATATGATGCGGACGCCGCCTCGCTCGCTCGCCGCGAGCGCTAGTGACACTAATGACGTTACGTATTCGCGCGAAAACAAAATTATTATCAATGAGTTTCTGACGTTTGTGTTCTGCAAGATCGACACGCTTACAGAGCCAGATATAATTAGAATTTGTGTCACGACATATGGAGAAGAAGAAATTGACGATGCGAGGAAGCTGCTGTCGGGACTTCTGACGAAGAGACCGTCCCGAAAAAATGACGCAAAGAAGAATGTTCAGGACTGCATTAAAATGTTGAAGGAGGCGGAACCAGAAACGCTGCCTATTTTCGTGGCGAGAAATTTAAACAAATTACCGCCAGTCACCTGGGACCATGTCGACGTGTCCGTGTTCCTCAAAGATATCACCCAACTGAAACGCGATGTTAGCTCGATAACAACACGACTGAATGAGCAGTCGTCTCCAGCAACGAAGATTGACAAAGTACAATGCACCAAGGACTGCAGTATACAATGCGAAATTGTAAAAAGTTACTCAGCGGTAACGAGCGCGGGTAGGAAGCAAGCGTGCGAGCAGAGCAGCGCGGAGGCCGCGGCGACGATCGGCGACGACAGCGAGCCAGTCCCCATACCTACACTTCAGCGGCGTAGCGACGACGACGACGACGACGCCTCGCTGAAACTGAAACCGGTCCACCGACGCAGTACACGTGCACTCACCTGTGCCTCCGCCCCGCCAACACGTACTCCCGCGCAGGTCTGCCCCCCGCCCGCCTCAGCCATCGTGCCTCTGCTCGCTGCGCATGCGCGCTCGTCGCTCGCCCCTCTCGCCGCCCGCAACAGTCCAGCCTCACCGACTCACAGCGACAGAGGCGGGGCCGAGAGGGATGCCTCGAGCAGCGCGAGCGCGAAAATGAATGAAGGATGGAACGTGGTGGCGCGTAAAAAGCCGAAACGTATATTTTTCAAAAATAACAGAGGACGAGCAGAAATTGATTCGAGCCTGAAAATTACGTTTAAAGCCTACGAACCGAACGTGCCTCTGTATTTATCTCGAGTAGACAGGGTAACTCCCACGGAAGATATACTGACATATATTAAAATTAAGACGGAGCTAGACGTACCGATCACTAAATTAACCGGTGATAACAGTGAGTTTGACGCGTATAAAATTGAAGTACCTGGTAAAAAAGTTGATATTTTCCTAGACAGCGATCTATGGCCAAAGGGTATAGTATTCAGGAGATACTTGGAGCAGAGAAGGTCTCATCTTCGCTCGTCCCGGCCCCCAGCCACCGCCGCCGCAACGGATGGCGATGGTCAGCAGCGGCGATAGCGGATGACCTTAATGTAGTCAAGGTCAGGTTCGTGAGTTTCAACTGTAGATCAGTCAGGCGCTCCATTGATCACGTTCGCGAGCTGTGCAAGACGTGCGATCTGATTGCTCTGCAGGAGCTCTGGCTCCTGCCGGATGATATTGACCTGCTTAGCGAAATCGACCCTTCTTTCGGTTACCACGGCATCTCGGCGATTGACACATCGGCCGGTACTCTGAAGGGCCGACCGTACGGAGGAGTAGCCCTACTGTGGAGGAAGCGGACGTTCCCCCGCGTCTCGCCGATCGACACCGGAAGTACGCGGGTGGCGGCAGTGCGTATTCAGCTAGAGGATCGTAGTGAACGTAGTGTTATAGTGATGTCAGTATATATGCCCACTCAGTGCAGCGATAACTTACCTGAATTTACCTCAGTGCTAGGAACAATGACAGCTATTATTGAAAATGGTGATGATGAATGTGCAGTCGCGTTAGGAGATTTCAATGCGGATATTAACAGTCTATTCGATAGTGAATTGGTTAAATACTGTGACGAGCAGCAGTGGGAGTGTGCGGACACACGAATGCTCGGCAAACAGTCCGGTACCTACACTTATCTTAGTGATGCGCACGGTACCACCAGTTGGCTGGACCATTGTATTGTGACGCGCTCAGCGTGGCAAGCTGTTACAAACGTGGCTGTGATAAATGATGTGTATTGGTCGGACCATTTCCCGCTCTGTATAGATTTTAACCTAGACGTAGTTATTTGTAAGACTGAAGTTACATTTTCGAATGTAAACAGAATACTTTGGGGTCAAAGATCTCAAGCACAGATTGGGAGATATACATATTTATGTAACGAATATTTGACTAAAGTAAAGTGGGAATGTACTCGTAATAATTGTACTGGTTTTCCGTGCAACAATCAAGAGCATGCTAGGTGTATAGATGATTTTTACATTAAAATTATTGACGCGCTGTGCTCTGCTGCCGTGGAAACGCATCACAGTAAGAAAGAAAGAAAAAATCACGTAGTCGGCTGGAACTATCACGTCCAGGAGAAACACCGTATCGCCCGAATTAAATATCAACTCTGGTTGTTGCACGGAAAACCTAACATAGGTAGTGTATATGAAAATATGAAAAATGCTAGAAGCGAATTTAAAAATAAAATAAAATGGTGTCAACGAAATTCGGAGCAAATCAAAATGGACATAATAGCGAAACATAGGGCAAGTAAAGATTTTTCGAAATTTTGGAAGGCCACTAAACTGAATCATAAACCCTGCTTACCGATATCCGTAAATGGCGTCCAGGACCGGAGGCGAATAGCTAACATGTTTGCTGATCACTTCAAGGTAGAATCTCCGTTGCCGTCGCCGTCACCGTCACCGCCCTCGGTGCTGCCGCCCCCAGTGCAGCCTACGTCATGCCCGCTGCTCACCTACGGTCCAGCAGTGGGGCCGACGGTGCAGGGAGTGGGAGAGGGTGAGGAAAAGCGTGTTCCGCAGGTGCTGCGCATGTCTCCTGAGCAGGTCGCCACTACCGTTCGTCGCATGCGGCGAGGTAAGTCTCCGGGCCATGACTCGTTGAGCATCGAGCACCTGCAGTTTGCTGGACCTCTTCTGTATGACAGGCTATCATCTCTGTTCAACATGTGTATAGCTCACAGCTACTTACCTGCGGACTTCACGAAGACCATTGTCGTACCTATAGTGAAGAACAGGACCGGAGACGTCGCAAGCTTGTCTAACTATCGACCGATATCGCTTGCGACTGTTACATCGAAAGTATTCGAAAGACTGCTTCAACCTTCCCTGTATAAGCACTTGCACCTACACAGAGCGCAATTTGGCTTCCGCCCCCGTCTCTCAACAGATATGGCTATACTAGCGTTGAAGCAGACAGTCAGATACTATACAAAGAACAGCACAGCAGTGTATGGATGTTTCCTGGACCTCAGTCGTGCTTTTGACACAATAAACTATGACATTTTGTGGAAGAAGCTACAAGCGACTGGGGTCCCGGATGACATTACATGTCTGTTGAGATACTGGTACGGGAGCCAGGTGAACGCAGTGCGCTGGGGCGATGTGACTTCGGAAGAGTATAAGCTGACTTGTGGTGTGCGGCAAGGCGGTTTGACGTCTCCGGACCTGTTCAATCTGTACGTGAACCAGCTGCTAGAGGAGCTCACCAGCGCCAAGGTCGGATGCCATTTAGGTGATATCTGCATCAACAACATTAGTTATGCAGATGACATGGCGCTGCTGAGCCCCTCTGTCAAGGGACTAAGAACACTGCTGGATATCTGTGAGCGGTATGCAGGAGAACATGGGTTGACATACAATGTCAAAAAAACGGAGGTGATGGTATTTAAACAAGGAGGTGGGCCCCCTTTCATCCCTACGATAACCTTGTGCGGCTCTCCTTTGAGAGCCGTAACAAGGTTTAAGTACCTAGGCCATATCTTGACGGACAGACTGAGGGATGACGAGGACCTGGAGAGGCAGCGCCGAGTGCTAGCGATGAAGAGCAACATGTTGGCTAGACGTTTTCGATTCTGTTCAGTACAGGCGAAGATAACGTTGTTCCGTGCCTACTGCCAGGCGCTCTACACCAACCAGCTGTGGTTTCAGTACACGCAGCGAGCTTATAACTCGCTGCGTGTACAGTACAACAATGCACTTCGGTGCATGTTGGGTCTACCTTGGAGGTGTAGTGCGTCTGGCATGTTCGCCGAACATCGCATTGACGACTTCTACGGCATAATGCGGAAGCGGCGAGCAGGGTTTATGAAACGTATTTGTGAATGTGAAAACCCTATCATAAGCACAATCTCCCGACAATTATTTTACGTAAATGACGAAATTGTACAAATATTATTGTAATTGATGTAATTGATCTGATATTTTATTTTTTATTTCTAATTGTGTGCTGTATAATATGTGTTGTTTGTGTACAGATATGGGTTTATACCTGAATTAAACGTATATTTAATTTAATTTAATTTAATTTAGAGTTTATTTCATCAAAATCAACCCACAGAATCAAAAGATAATAATTGTTTAAGTTTAGTTAGAAAATATCTTATAGCACCACGCCACCGCGCCGCAGCCCCGCATCGCGGCGGTGGCGGCGTCCCGCGGATCTTCTCTTGTGTCATGGAAAATAAACACGGCTGCTGTAGACTGTTGAGGGTGAAAAATTTCGTGTGTGCGGTTTTTATCTGTTTTTATAATTTACATTACTTAATAAAAAAACACATATTTTTTATGATATTTCGACCAATTTGTCGTCTTCAGATAAAATTGTTTGTATATTTAATAAGTGAACTAATGAATGATAGATGGCGCTGTTATCTGGTAATTAGATTTATGAGTTCTTTTATACTTTCATTTTTTTTTTTTTTTTTTTTTTATTGAAACTGACACGGTTGGCTACATCACCTACAACATCTGTGATGTCAGCCCATAACACCGGGTGAACTTGGTGCCACGTCAGCGCTTCCCTTCGGTCGTGCCGGCTACACTGAACTGGACAGAAAACACAAACTATTTACATAGCCGTTTCGACCGACCTTTCATTCAGTGCGGTGGTACCAACCCGGACGGGTTAAACCCTACCACCTAGTAATATAAGAAGGGAGTCCTATCCCTTAGTCGCCTTTTACGACATGTACGGGGAGAAATGCAGTGGGGTTATTCTTTTAATGTACCGGCCCCACACGGTACATTAAAAGAATAACCCCATTCATTTCATTTTTAGGGTTCCGTATCCGATACGGGACCCTATTACTAAACCTACGCCGTCTGTCTGTCTGTCTGTCCGTCCGTCCGTCCGTCTGTCCGAGGGCTGTATCTCTTGAACCGTAATAGGTAGCCCGTTGAAATTGTCACAGAATATGTGTTATTTATTATGGCCGATATAACAGCAAATAATTAAAATAAGAAAACCGGCCAAGTGCGAGTCGAACTCGCGCACCGAGGGTTCCGTATCGCCATGTCATTGTCAGCGCCACTCACGCCATCTATGGCGTGTTTATGAAATGCTTCATATTAGTTCAAATTCATGATTAGTTAAAATGTTTCATAGTCTTTTCGGTAGATGGCGCGCTCACACTTTTTTTAGTTTCTTCTATGGGAACCCGTGAATTTTTTACTTTTTATTATTTTTATTATAAATATATACGCATGTAATACATAGTAAAATAGTATTAATTAATAATTATATTATTAAGAGAAGGCTGTGACCTGACGCTGTGACTTACAGATTGGCCACTGTCATTGGTTGGGTAGCAGGCTTAGATCTACGTAAGTTTGAGTTGCTTTTCGCACGGTCAGCTATACGTGGCACTTTCCCGAATTTATATGCTGTGTGCATATCTGTGTGTTCCTGGAAATTCTACTTCTAATATAGTTTACAGAGAAGCGTTATTGTAGATTAGAAATTACCATTGGTTACGGCTTCACATATGTAGGTCGAATCAAATCTATAACCTGCCCAATTAAAAAACACCAAAACAATTGAATCATACTAACGAACGGACAGACAGGGTCACGTTGCGTTTTATAACAGGCTGAGAAAGATCAAGTCTACGCGGACGTAGTCGCGGGCACAGCTAGTATACAAATATAATACATATGAATGATATGTAAACATACATTCATACAAATAATATGTACAGGGAAGGTAACAGTAGACTCTAACTAAATTAATTTTTATCTACATCTACACTAAAACATAAATCCTTACCTATAATAAAATCCAACGTCTGCTTTCTGTCTGTCCGCTTATAACTCGAGAACCACTAAACCGATTTTAATAAAACAAAATTCTACGGATAGCTTGATTCTTCCCATCAACTATAGGCTACTTACTATCACGCTAAATAGCTTATGAGGTTAGCAGTGAAGTGAAATATGAGAGCGGGCGGAGCCGCGGGCACAGCTTGTGTAAAATAAAATGTAAATGTAGGAGGTAATCAAATAGCAATAATTTAGATTAGCGAAAAGTGATTAACTGGCTATCTCTTAACTTTCTATAAACTATATATATAAACATTTTAAAAGTGGACCAACACAGAACAGCGATCGACGCCCGTCTTTCCCCGAGTCAGGCGCGCGTTCCTTGTTCTGTGGGTTGATAAAATACAATAAAATCAATAATAATTTAAGGAATGGGTGACTTACTTAACTGCGGCCGAAATTCCCAATTATCAATATATCATCAAGATGCCGTGCTAAAGGGCTACAGGCTAGCCACCTTTCACCTTGGCACGGCCCTTTCACTTAGTCATGCAGCAGTTGGGTCTTTGTGTCTTACTTGCTGCTTGATAGTTATCTTTCTTGGTCTAATACTTTGCTAAATGTGGTGGTCGGTGTTGTGCTGTTATTAACAAGAGTACTTCCAGCACAACACCGATTACTCTGCTTACCCTGTTGTCGACATACAGCGTGCATTTTTTTATAATGTAATGAATGAATACAAATATTGTTATGGAAGCGAAAAGTGAAAATTAATATATAATACTACTTATCTAAATATGAACCCAGCGGCAGCGCCATCTAACGTGATCTACACGTACTAAAATGACCGATGGCCGCAACATAGTGCGATTGTATTAGCAACTTCATAAACCACTTCATTTGAGCGCGTCGTCGGAGGTTGCGAGTCTTAGCCGTTAGCTACGAGATGTCGCTACTCTATGCTGGCAATAGACTTAGAAATATAAATATAATTTTTTTTTTCATATAAATATGGGAAAATCGAATTCACAAACAGATGTATTATTGTCATATTTCAAAACGCGACAGCGAGAGAGAGAGTTGTTATATCCGCCAGAATAACTGAAAATTTCAACCACTAGCCACTCACAACCGCACTTAGAGCTACATCTTAGCGTAATCGGAAGTGAATTTTATTTAGCCTATCCTATGTCTCGTATAATCAAATGTGCGTGCACTAAGTTTAATCGAATTCGGATGATCGCTTTAAGAGTTATGGAACAACATACATAAATAAATACAGAAAAGATTTCTAAAAAAATCTTTAATTTAGAATAGAATAGAATAAAATAGAAATGCTTTATTGCACACAAAAACACGGAGATACACAAGACAGAAGATAACATAAACAGAAGTGCAATAGATTTTACAATACCTACTTCACACAGAACAAGAGAAAATTTAGTTTTAGTATTATACATAATACATAGAGTCTACAAACGCTGTATTTCATAAAACAAAGTAACTTACTTTTTTTTTTATGGAAACTGACACGATTGGCTACATCACCTACAACGTCCGTGATGTCGGTCCATAACACCGGGTGAACTAGGTGCCATGTCAGTGCTGCCCCCTTTGATCGTGCCGGCTACACTGAACTGGTCGGAAAACACAAACTATTTACATAGCCGTTTAGACCGACATTTCATTCAGTGCGGTGGTACCAACCCGGGCGGGTTAAACCCTACCACCAAGTAAGATTAGGAGGGAAGGGACCTACAGTTTTACGAGGAATCCGAAACTCGGTCAGCCTCCAACGGTCAGCGGTCACCCATCCAAGTACTGACCGCACCCAGCGTTGCTTAACATTCAATAGCGACAGTCGACTGTCTGCACCACTGAGCTATCGAGGCTGACAAAACCATCCTTGTTGGTGATTACTCCATCACCATCCCTTACAGATTTATTATTAGTACTAGCTTTTGCCCGCGGCTTCGCTCGCGTGAAATTCGTAATTAAATTATTGTATTTGTTACTATTGCGGTCATTGTGGAAGACGACACCGCCCGGAAAATGTTTGTCACATCAAATATGAATACTTTGGTGGGGTCTACAAGTCACTTTTTACTCTACATATTTTCAACGCTAGACCTAAAAGCTTCTTGGGATTGACCGGTCGATCGCGATCGACCGGTTGGGCGCCACTGGATATAGTTTTATACCTATGGGTGGCCGAGTGGTTTGGGCATCGGCTTCTCATGCGAGAGGTCCGAGGTTCGAATCCCGTCAGCGTGTAACAATGAGTTTTTTCTGACGAAAAAATGTACGTGCATACCTACACCTGCTGCTTCACCGTTCGGAACCGGTGTAAAACTGTAGGTCCCTTCTCTTGCCCCTTCTAGGTGGTAGGCTAAAATTGTAGCCGACTGGGTTGGTACCACCGTACTGGATTTAAGATAGCCGCATAGCAGCCTCGGTTGTGTTCTCCTCTAGTCCAGTATAGCCAGCAATCCAGGGAAGTCTCCGGTATGGCACCTACCTTCTCGGAGGTGATATTGGTTGGTCGGAGCATGTGCTTTGGCCCCTCCGACTCAGCCACCTATACCGGAATACATAAAAAAATGGTAATAGAATAGATGTAATATATTAAATAAGATAATATTAGAATAAGTATTAATGAAAAGTCGGTCGAAACGACTATAAATTATAAATAGTTCGTGTTTTTTCGTCCAGTTCTGCGTAGCCGGCACGACCGAAGGGAAGCACTGACATTGGGCCCCGGATCACAAAGGTGTTATGGGCTGACATCACGGATGTAGTAGGTGATGACCAACCGTGACAGTTTCCAGAAACAAAGGTGTACATCGGCGGCAATCAGCGGTTCCGGAACCACCGATTTGGAGGCCGGGAGGACTGGAGACAATTTTAAGAGCCGTATGTTCAGCGAGGACGCTTAAGGCCGTGACAAACGCCAACGACCTCAAGGTCGTTGAGCATTCAGGAATTTCAAATTCCAAATTATTTTATGTACCACTTCTTATAAACCTCTAAATAGACTATCCATGAAAACTAAAATAAAAAAATAGGTACTTATGTAAGCAAAGATGGGTAGATAGATAGTCTAGATAGGTGAATTTAGGTACGTATAGTTAATTACCTCGATAATAATTTTATTTTTGTACGCGTTTTTTGTTTTTTTTATTTTTATCTCCTGTCGTGGTTACAATAATAAAATTTCAACAAGCCAGTTTTCTCAGTGCTGTGTGACCTTTGCATCAGTGGTATTGTAAAATTGTAATATTACACACATTCTCAGATTTTTTAAAATTCATATATTTATTATAAATTTAATATTATTTTATGTTGGTATTTTTTTAATTTTTTCAATGTGTGCCAATTGGTCAGTTTTGGAATTTCCGTACTTTTTGCATGTTTTTGCGTATTTCACCTATGCATTCTGACTTTTGCCTTTTATACGTCGTCGCTGCATACGCCACTGAATTAGTACCACAGCGCCAGTTCGTTGAATCCAGCGTGCTGATATGATAAATGACCATAACGTTTGTGGCAATCTTGTTTGACCAAGGCCTACCGCCTATACTTATAGGTACGTGGAACAAGCAAATTATGTTAAGCCTTGTTTGTTTATGCAAATTATTTCTGGTTTTGTTTGCAGGTATATACTAACTGTATATACTAACATAGGCGCGGTCACCCTGTCACTCTTTGGAAAGGATGGAACGGTCAACAATGAAGAATTAGTCAGCCTCCCTCCGTCGGTAGGTCAGTGGTGCGGGTGGCCGCGCGGTCAGTACTTGGATGGGTGACCGCTCGACCGTTGGAGACTGTTCGGATTCCACGTAAAACTGTAGGACCCTTCCCTTCTTAACTTACTAGGTGGTAGGGTTTATCCCGCCCGGTTTAGTACTACCACACTGAAGGAAACGTCCCGTCGGTCGAAACGGCTATATCAATAGTACTTGTTTTCTGTCCAGTTCAGTGTAACCGACGTAAAATGAAGGGAAGCACTGACATGGCACCTGGTTTACCCGATGGCATGGGCTGACATCACGGATGTTGTAGGTGATATAGCGAACTGTGTCAGTCTCTATTAAAAAAAAATTTAGTCACTGCGTTTTTCGGTTTCCGCTATGGGTTTCCGTACCCAGCGATGCCAGCCGAGACCCTTATAAAATCTGTCAGACATCCGTCCGTCCGTCCGTTCGTTCATCTGTCTATTTTGTCACACGCGCTTTCCAAGGTGATTACTCCTGAATATTTAAGAGGATTCATAGGGCAAAACAAAAATTCGATTCGGGGGCGCTGAGCAATCGAGCGCAGTGCGCGCGTTTATATAGTGAATTTTGTAGTTTTTGTTTGTTTAAAAATTATTAGGATTTGTTTTTTTCAAACAATGGTGCTTCAGTATCTAGAAAATTAAATTCCCTATACAATGACGTAAATTGTATTCCAAAATAATTATCCAGTATGGAACTAGCTCGACATAAGAAATTAAAATAGAGTCACATTCAGAAATTTTTTTCACCATTAAAAAATACTGTAAATTAAAAAGCCTGCTTCAGTGTTTAGTACATACAGTCTTTAGGAGATCTATATCCGCAATGTTTCTCAAACTTTTAAATATATAAATTTGTTTTCTAATGTTTCCCGCTAAAGATAGTCTATGTTGGTCCCAGCATAATCTGTAATCCACTATAACACCCAGATATTTAATCCATTTTACTTCTTGTAGTTTTTGTCAGCTACAGGGATGGTAAATTTCCGTAGATTTAGTATATCTGCAGGTATGTATTTTCAAACTGATCTCCTTTTGTGGCAGTGTGGTAGATTTTATACAGAAACGGATAAATTTGGTCTTATCGACGTTAAGAGTTAGCAAGTTTTCGTCTAGCCATTCTTTGAGTGTAGACATTCCAGTTTCCGCAAGTTTTACGGCATTTTCCCAGGAAGGAGCTGCAAAAACTCTTGTATCCTACTAACTGCTGTGTGCGAAGATCGTTAATATACATAATGAAAAACAGGGGACACAGTACACTGTTTTGTGGTACTCCAAGTAAGGTACTGCGCTTCTCGCTCAGCAGTTCTCCGATCCGAACTTTCTGAAACCTGTCCGTTAAATAAGACGTGAACTAGTCTAGAGGCAGACCTCTAATGTTATATTGTCGCTCCATCTTTCTTAGAAGAATTTGTAGCCACACTGGATCGAAGGCTTTGGCTAGATCCAGAAACAATTCGATACAGCGTTCAATATCATCTAGATTTCTGAAGATATGATCTGTGAGGTATCTAACAGCATTTTCGGTTTATTTGTTCTTACGAAATCCAAACTGATTACACGCAATAAGTTTTTTTGTCTCAAGATAATGTTTGAGGCGTTTTTTAACTACTTTTTCTAGTTCTACTTCCGTCTCGGTGTCAGAAGTTTCTTAATGTAGACTGGGGTGGCTGGTTCTTGATGTACTATGATGTCGTGCGACTTCAGATTTCGTTTTTCTTTCGCACATGTTAGATAATTTTCCCGAGCTTCATCAGATGTGAATTTTACAATTATCTCTGTTAGTTTTTCCCCCTTTTCGCGTAGAACTGATGCTATCTGGTTGGTCTGTATTGTACTCTTTATAACTGCAGAAACTTTTCCAGTGATACTCTTCACATTTTCATTTTCAGTTATGGGTATCCCCTTGATTTCTACTGACGTTGCGATTAAATCCTGCCTGAGATCTTCGTTTTCAATCTTAATTTTTTGTAGCTGCTGTCGATCTTCCTCGCCAAAAGCCTCGCTTTCCAGTTTCTTAATTTTAGATTTATGTTCGGTAATGTTCTTCTCTAATTCATCGTACTTGGCATTGAGAAACTCGTAAAGTTCCTTGTGTTCAAGAAGGTCATTCTTGATTTCCTCCTGATTCGCCAAGATTTTTGATATATCCGCTTGCATTTTCGCAAATTTTTGTGAACTCACACTAATTACAGTAGGGTCTTCTTTTAGTAGAGCGCTGGGTAAAGATTACGTTGACGTAGCTCGTGTCAATGATTTTCCAACAGTTTTTGCGGCAAGCCTTGTGAGATGAATGTCGATGGCTTCAGTTCCCATACCATCAGGAAGTAAACAGCACGGTCCCTTGTAGTCCAACTTTGTTTTGGGCCTCATTTTCCTGAACCTGGATTCACTGAGCCCCGCACATCCAAAGAGGTAGTGCTTGTTGCATGATGAACAGGTAATTGCATCATCCTCGTAGATCTCGCCGTCACCTTGGATCCAAATAATTTTCGACATGTTGCAGTAGGTAGCGTACGGGAAGGGTAGACTTATTTGTTATGTTTGAAACTTGCGGCCTTCAGGTGTTCTTCTTCAGCGTATACGAGAGATGTAGATACTCCAAGATTGCGTTACATTCAATAAGGCATGATTAAGTACCGGAAGGTTTTTGGTTTACTGTACTTCCAGTTTCAGCAACCACAGAGGGTTAGTTAAACATAAACGTTAAACACGACTGGTCGGCACGAAGTCACACGCGCAATAGGATAATATTTTGAAATTTTCTCTGTCATTGTATTGAAATACATGAATCGATATCGTGATTCATATTCGGACCCTTGTTTCATAAATATTCAAATTCGAAATCTTTTCCAACCGGCCAGATGCGCTTAATATATTACGGTACGAGTACCATCGAGCTGGTCTGATGATGGAGACGGAAGGTGGCCACAGGAACTCCTATACTACACATGATAAACCCATCGTGTTTGGGCTCGTTGCATTTGTCTTCACAAGCAATTTACTTTAGACCTAGGAGATTCTCAATTTGACGGTATGTTTTCTTTTTTTGGATGTTTGTTACTCCGCCAATTCTGGGCCGATTTTGAAAATTATTTTTTGTTTGAAAGGGAATAACCCTGAGGTGGTCCCATTTTAATTTGGTCAATATCGGATTGGAAAGCGAGGCCGAGTACATTAATAGCAAATATTACTAAAAAAAATGTGAAATAAAAAACTATTTAAAAAACCGCCTTCAAAAATTTATGAAATAAAAAAAAATCGAACCTTAGAGTTGAAGGCGGTGCTGAAGCAAGCAAAAATTAGGCATAAAAGAAAACATGAGTGGATGACATCCTTTGTGATTTGTGTAGCCTTCTTTAGCACCGCCTTCAACTCTAGGGTTCGATTTTTTTTTATTTCATACTTTTTTGAGTGCGGTTTTTATATTTTTTTAAGTAGTTTTTTTGAGTTATCACTTATCACTTTAGATATTAAAAAAATAAAAAGACAGGAACGTAGATTCGACTGTCTTATTACAACAAAAATATTATTTCATCCATTTATTTACACATTTCTTTTTATATAAATTTTCCTTTTTTTTTAAATTGAAACCTAAAATTAATATAAAATCAAACGGGAGTTTCCACCGCCGCGGCGGCGGCGGGGCGAGCCTAGGCTACCGATGGTGGGGTCCCAAAGAGAGAAACCTCCGGACTATATTATATTAACAATATTGCAGTAATAATCTGATAAGGTTTACCTACGCACCCACGACCATCGGATCAAAACTCCATCCTACATGTACCGCTAGGGTAATGGAGGTTATGCACGATACGCATGTATGGCGCCATCTATTATTTAGTAGCGTGAATATGTAGTAGATAGATATGTAGATAGAAATACATTATTGTTTCAAAAAATTTTACAGTAACAAACGATAAGTAATTTACATGAGGGGCAAAGGCGGACTTATCCCTTACAGGGATTTCTCCCAGTCAACCTTTGGATGTTTGAGAGTCGTATGTTGTGACATATAAGTAGTAATCGATTCTTAGCAAGTTTTTTGTATGGGCACAGAATAGAAAAGAGTACTCCGTACAGAAGCTGCTCTGTACAAACACTCACAAAGAAATAGCTACTCTGCGACGACGCGATAAAGTACAAATTGACTCGCCCAGAGCTGCATGCCTAACCACGATAATTGCCTACATTTCGCTTCTCTTTCTGTCGTGTAACTCTATCTCGAAAGCGCGCCGTTCAGCGCGTTAAGGGCTGTGTCTTTGTGCTGTCTTATTGTGAGGAATAAAATGAAGATGATACCTACCAACTTTTATCGTTCTAGCTACCAACGATATGATATTTAGCTACGGCAAATTCATGCGAACAAATTCATGCATGCGTTAGCGTCACAATTAGTTTCTCACATCGAAGCGTGCATTGCGTGCAACCTTCCAGTGATAGTTTTGTTTGATCAATAAATTTAATGATCAATGATCATCTACAATGTACCTATTATCCTTATACGAATTAGGCCATACACACCACGCTGTTCGGCGTACTAATGTTATTGGCAATATAATAATATCATTTTAAATCAATGACCTCCTACTATATGAATAAATAAATTACTAGAAATAAATCAAAATGCTACTAAACAAAATACTTACCTTTCTTCGTCTCTCGGCAATGAAAAAAAAGACAAGTTTTCATTTGTCTGTTGACTTTTGCACCCGTCCACTGCACAATAATTACGTGATTTCGACATTTTCTAAATTCGAAAGCGCCACACGCCCGGTCTGGCTGGATAGCGACAGCCCACTGTTAATTGTACATTAGTCGGTACGCCAAGCGGTAGGCATTTAACTCGCGACCTTGAGCGAGTGACGAAGGCCTGGTATGGGGATCCCTTATTTTTTATTGTTTTATTATTTGTTAGCACGTTCGCCATAATAACACAATATATTCTGTGAAAATTTCAACCGGCCATCTATTACGGTTCAACAGATGTCAATCCGTCAGGGATCAATATCCATATGGGCGTCGTTAGACACCTTATAGGTGGCTCGGCGCCACATGTCACGCTTTCAATAACAATGTGTGATGCAAGTGGGTTTTTTTTTTACTTTTGACGTACCAATGCGCTCGTCAATATTGTTTAAAGAAGACCACGTCAAATCGAAGATCAAAGTACTTCATTCTATTGACTGACATTATTACATTCTAATATGATCATCTATTTTACCACAGAACATCCATCGCGCGCTAATAGAGAATGGGCGATGAAATTCGAATTTGAATAGGTGACCGCTGAGGCTGACCGTGGTTCGGAAGGCACGTAAAACTATAGGTAGCCCCTTCCTATACTTTATTTGGACTTTTTACCCATTCGAATTATTTTTTTATGTAAACCAACATGGGTGGCTGTGCCGAGAGACCGATGGTGCAGTCGACAGAGCCAAAATCACCTGTCCTCGCGAAACCACGCTCAATTAGGCGCCATGCCAGCAGATTTGTGGACTGTTGCCAGGCTGTCTAGCCTGTTGATACGACGTTTGAAGACACCCAGGATAAAGGATTCAGGAAACACACTCGCCGGGAGACAATTCCACACCCTAGCGGTGCGACAAAGAAACGATTTAGAGAACCGATGGGTTCTCAAAATTATTAATGGCCTAAAACGTTTATACTAAACCATAAAAAAGTACGAAAAAACATTGAACTTCCTTTTTAGGGTTTGAACCGACTTCAAACCCTAAAAAGTATTAAATATTTTTTGATATTGAGTAGAAGGCGGAAAAAAGCACAAAAGGGTCCATCTATCAATTTTAAGGTTTGCTTTTGTACCGCCTTCCACTAAAGATCAAAATATGATTTAACACTTTTTAGGGTTTGAAGTGGGATCAATGCAGTTTTTTTTATTTCACTATTTTTAGTAATATCACATAATATTACAAACGGTTGACGGGAAGTAGGTGATTGAAAAATTCCTTAGTGTGAAAGTGTTCATCCCTTAATTTCCCACCCTTAGGTGTGGTATGGTTAATAGTTATTAACCTTGTTATCTGCACTATCCTTGATTCTAATTTAATTAATACATATAACTAAAAAAACTATAACTAAAAAAAAATACATAATGTTAAAGAAAAAAATCTTTCAAAAATAAATATAAATATACCCTACTTATGAAAATAAAAAGAATAATCAAAATCGGGTGAGAATTACACACAAAAAAACATACATGCGAATTTAGAACCTCCTTTTTTAACACGAGTTTTTTAAAGTCGGTTGAAAGGTCACATTCTTGTTTCATCTATATCATACTTAGATATCGTGGTGCACACTCTTTCTATATAGATACGTTTTTCTTTATTCTAAGTTTTCGCACGTACATTTCTGTGAAAATATTATGTCTTTAGTATACACCTACAGTGTACGTCATGCATTACATAACATATTGACTTGCGATGTGAAACGCAACCTTTGATCGGAGCGAGTTTTTTCTACGTGTGAGTAAATAATTCACATATATCGATCGGCAGACAATAATTGAACTTGACTCACACTGAACAGGTGGGCGGCCTTTTTTTGGTCCTGACCGTATTTACGAGTATGTGTGTGCGTGACTATGTATGTTTCCGTATGTATGTGCCTTAGTATGTATGTTTTATTGCTCTAAGAAACTATCAACAGTAACAAGCACATAGGAACATTTATATTAAGGTGCAAAAGCGGACTTATCCCTTACAGAGATTTCTTTCGTCATTCGCTTTCCCTTACAGAGATTTCTGTCGCCGTCCGCTTTCCCTTACAGAAAATGTTTTATTTCTCCAAGAAACTATCAACAGTAACAAGCACATAAGAACATTTACTTAAGTTGCAAAAGCGGACTTATCCCTTACAGAGATTTCTTTCGTCATCCGCTTTCCCTTACAGAGATTTCTTTCGCCGTCCGCTTTCCCTTACAGAAAATGTTTTATTGCTCCAAGAAACTATCAACAGTAACAAGCACATAAGAACATTTACTTAAGTTGCAAAAGCGGACTTATCCCTTACAGAGATTTCTTTCGCCATCCGCTTTCCCTCACAGAGATTTCTTTCGCCGTCCGCTTTCCCTTACAGAAAATGTTTTATTGCTCCAAGAAACTATCAACAGTAACAAGCACATAAGAACATTTACTTAAGGTGCAAAAGCGGACTTATCCCTTACAGAGATTTCTTTCGCCATCCGCTTTCCCTTACAGAAATTTATTTCGCCGTCCGCTTTCCCTTACAGAAAATGTTTTATTGCTCTAAGAAACTATCAACAGTAACAAGCACATAGGAACATTTATATTAAGGTGCAAAAGCGGACTTATCCCTTACAGAGATTTCTTTCGTCATCCGCTTTCCCTTACAGAGATTTCTTTCGCCGTCCGCTTTCCCTTACAGAAAATGTTTTATTGCTCCAAGAAACTATCAACAGTAACAAGCACATAGGAACATTTACTTAAGGTGCAAAAGCGGACTTATCCCTTACAGAGATTTCTTTCGCCATCCGCTTTCCCTTACAGAAATTTATTTCGCCGTCCGCTTTCCCTTACAGAAAATGTTTTATTGCTCCAAGAAACTATCAACAGTAACAAGCACATTAGAACATTTACATTAAAGAGGGGTATAGAATCAAAGGAAGATCTTTACAACTTTTTGGCGAAACGACATATGAATGCACAATTTTATTTTTCTTCATACAATTGGCTATTGAATTGTCATTAAAAAACTGCTTCAAAAGCAGCTCTTTCCATTAAAAACATAGTTCAGAAATTCACAGTAAAATAAAAAAAAACACCGCACTATCCATACGTTTAGTTTCAAAACTAGCACTAAGCAAAACTGTCCAATAGGAGAGCTCCATTAATCCTAACGAAGTAACGGGTCATTTAGAATAAACTGGATCTGAATAAAAATTTTTTTTATTAACCAAAAATTTGCAAAAGTTGATAGAGCTGTCTTTGATTTTATACCCCTATGAGGTACCGTGTACCGTGTGGGGCCGGTACTTTAAAAGAATAACCCCACCACTGCATCTCTCTCCGTGTATGTCGTAAAAGGCGACTAAGGGATATGACTCCATTCTTATATTACTAGGGTTTAACCCGCCCGGGATGATACCACCGCACTGAATGAAAGGTCGGTCGAAACGGCTATGTCAATAGTGTGTGTTTTCCGTCCAGTTCAGTGTAACCGGCATGAAATGAAGGGAAACACTGACGTGGCACCAAGTTCACCCGGTGTTATGGGCTGACATCGCGGATGTTGTAGGCGATGTCAACCGTGCCAGTTTCCATAAAAATAAAAAAAATAAGGTGCAAGGGCGGACTTTTCCCTTACAGAGATTTCTTTCGCCGTCCGCTTTCCCTTACAGAGATTTCTTCCTAACGCCGGTACATGAGCTGCCCGGAAAACACGAACGATTTTTTGTCTGTTTCGACAGACCATATTCAGTGCGGTGGTTACAAATCAACTCGCACGGATTGCCACCCTATAGTTACCACCTGATATGGTAAGGAAAGGGACCTACCGATGTGACTTGCATGCAAAAGTCATTGTTGACATCAACGTGACGTGTCACATAAACATTGCTTATAGCCACAGAAATTGGAGCAACTCACGGAAAAGCATTCCCATGCAGACGTGTTGCCACTTATAGCCTACGGAACTTGTGATGTGCCTTACATACAATAGAACAGAAAATGTTTTATTGCTCCAAGAAACTATCAACAGTAACAAGCACATAAGAACATTTACTTAAGGTGCAAAAGCGGACTTATCCCTTACAGAGATTTCTTTCGCTATCCGCTTTCCCTTACAGAGATTTCTTTCGCCGTCCGCTTTCCCTTACAGAGATTTCTTCCTAACGCCGGTACAGGAGCTGACCGGAAAACACGAACGATTTTTTGTCCGTTTCGACAGACCATATTCAGTGCGGTGGTTACAAATTAACTCGGAAGGTTTGCCACCCACCCACAGTTACCACCTGATATGGTAAAGAAAGGGACCTACCGATATTATTGATACCTACTTATTCTATATAGAGGCGACTTGTATGCAAAAGTCATTGTTGACATCAACGTGACGTGTCACATAAACATTGCTTAAAGCCACAGAAATTGGAGCAACTTACGAGAAAGCATTCCCATGCAGACGTGTTGCCACTTATAGGCTACGGAACTTTGTACCCACTCCACTTGTCGGACACGCGCACCAAGATTTCCGCACAACAGAAAAAAAAACGGCCAATTGCGAGTCGAACTCGCGCACCGAGGGTTCCGTATCGCGATGTCATGGTCAGCGCCACTCACGCCATCTATGGCGTGTTTTATGAAATGCTTGATATTTAAAGTTCATGATTAGTTAAAATGCTTCATACTCTTTTCCGTAGATGACGCGCATACACTTTTTAGTTTCATAAATGGCCCCCCAGTGAATTTTTTACTTTTTCTTATTTTTATTATTGGTTGTTAAATCGGCATTTTTTATTTTATTTTATGGAAACTGACACAGTCGGCTACATCACCTACAACATCCGTGATGTCAGCCCATAACACCGGGTGAACTAGGTGCCGTGTCAGTGCTTCCCTTCATTTCATGTCGGCTAAACTGAACTGGACGGAAAACACGAACTATTTACATAGCATAATAAATAACACATTTTCTGTGAAAATTTAAACGGGCTACCTATTACGGTTCAAAATATACAGCCCTCGGACAGACGGACGGACGAACAGACAGACGGACGGACGAACAGACAGACGATGTAGGCTTCCGCATGGATATGGAACCTTAATAAAAATGGGAGGCTCTTCACCTGAGTCCTTATGCAGTTAGGGCGTAAAACTTGAAACTTAACAAAAAAAAAAGATGTACGGCGAAGAAAATAATAAATTTTCTCTCTTTTAAAACTTTAATTTTTGTAATTAGAAGCATATTGGAATAACATTTTTTTTTTGTCAAAATATGTAAAGGTAAATGCAATTTACGTAAACCTAATACGTCAATTATAAACTACGAGTTTTCTAGATAGTAGATTCAATTCCTGCGGTGGTATAATCATCTAATATGGAGCATGACTGATACTACTGAATGGTAATAATGCCAGTTGTCCGATTACTGTGTTCAAGAAACCGGTTATCTTACAATGTTTCATTAATTGTACATATATCATTTTTTCCGGTAGACCTAGAACGTCTAGTAAGGATATCTGTACATTTTTTTATACAAGATAAATACATGTACAATATCAATAATTGATGAGTTCATTCAGATCACCTCAATTTTATTAACTACACTTTTTATACTACATTGTAGTATGTTTATGTACTAACATAATAAAGTTGATACACATTACGTATATTAACAAAATTTTGACAAAGGCTCTTTCCAACCTGATACACTTAAATTAATAAGTCTTTGTAGTCCAGAACTCTCTGCAAAATTGTCAATCTTGTCTCAAGCTGTGTTTTCGATAGGTAGACGATTTTATTATGTAGGTAGTCCCTAAAATACTTGTAATAATATGTCTGAAAAACCGACCAAGTGCGAGTCGGACTAGCGCACCGAGGTTTCCGCACCACCAAAAAAAATACACTTTTCTTGTATGGGAAGCCCTCTTAATTTGTTACTTTTAATTTGTTTTATTATTAGTTGGTAAATCCGCCATTATAACACGTATTCTGTGAAAATTTCAACTGGCTACCTATTACGGTTCAAGAGATACAGCCCTCAGACAGACGGACGGATAGACAGACAGACAGACGGCGCGGCGGCGTAGGCTTAGTAATCGAACCGGATAGAACAAATTATGACAAGTTCGAGTGCAGTTTTACTGCCAGAATGATCAATAAACAATAAACATTAAGAGCTGACAAGGTCGAGGTATCCTTAATTGGTGTAATATAACGTAATTATGTTTTTTTATGTGAACCAACATGGGTGGAGGGTGCAATCGACAGAGCCAAAATCGCATCTCCTCGCGAAACCACGCTCAGTTAGGTGCCATGCCAGCAGATTTGCGAACTGTTGCTAGGCTGTCTAGCCTGTTAATGCGACGTTTGAAGACACTCGCCGGAAGACAGTTCCACAGCCTACCAGTGCGATGAAGAAAAGATTTAGAGACCCAATGGGTTTCCAAAGGCCCAATCAATGTCAACAAGAAAAGGATGCTGAGTCCTATGCGACGATTGATGCGGAGATAGGACGGGTGGCAGGGAATAAGGGATACTCAGAGCAGCTCCCGTGATAGTACCTACCTGTAAAACAGACTGAGCGAGCCTACGCCTTACGCCCTAGTGCGGTCGCACTCTTACAGCTTTTAAAGTATTTTAGTTGACAACGATGCTGCAGAGCGATTTAAGGTGTATGATAAAAAAAGTTAAATTAAAATTTTTAAAAACCCCGACCCTTAAAAAGTCTAAAATAATTTCCCTTTACTTACTTAAAGGAGTCGGTGGGCCGCTAAGTAAATTCCCGCGCAGCTCTGAGTGTTTATATTTTATTTACTTAGCGGTCCCCCGACTCCTTTAAGTAAGTAAAGGGAAATAATTTTTTACTTTTGAAGGGTCCGGCGTTTTTTTAATTTGTAAGCTTTTTTTAAATAAACCGAATGCGAATCGGTAAATTTTTTAAGATAATACATTTTGAATTACATAATTACTTACAGTAGTAGATTACAAAAATAGCTAACAACTATCTCGATTAAACCAGCTTTCTAATAAAAAAACCGCATCCAAATCGGTCCATCTGTTCGGGAGCTACGATGCCACAGACAGACACACACATGTACAACTTATTACAACTTATTACCCTTGTTTTCGTTGGGGGTTAAAATTATGCATTTTATTAACCTATCTATGGGCAGACGAACAAAGTATATTTGACGTGTCCAGTCCAAGTGTAATTTAATTAGGTACCAATTGGATTGAATATGCTGAAATTATGCATTTGCAAAAGGTCGCTAATGGTTGCTAGTCACATAAATAAATGGAGTTATTTTGCAATGTGTAAAAGTGCATTAATGCAGTTCAATAATGCCAAGTAATGATATGTACCAATCACATTTTGTTTTGCACTGACTTTACTGCGGTGTAGAAGTCATTACTGCAGAATGCAGTTTTTTTAACAACCTTGTTTAAGACAAATTTGGTTTAATGCCGAACATGCCGATCACATAACGCTCCATTCCACGTAGTTTTAGCTCCCTTTAATAGCTTGATTAAATCGAGATAAAACATTTTTTTTTTACGTTTGACTAATGCTTGAACCCCGCGTTGGGCAAACAAAATAAATGAAAAATTAAATAATTTTAGTTTCATATCAATTGCTTTCATAGTCAGAGCACCTCTTAGAACCTCTTAGACCATCTCTTAGAAGAAGAACAGTTAGTCAGTCAAAAATAATTTCACTAAAATGTTCGCCCTTTTGACGTGATAACGTCACGTCTTATAAATTGACGTCTTAAAAAAAGTGTCACGTTCCATCTGAGCCTGTGTGTGCAAGCGAGAGCGCTTAACAAGCGATAGAGAGGCACAATCGGCCCAAGCGTCGGCTTGTACACATTTATCTCTATGGCTCTAAAGTACCAGGGCAGCAGAAATCGATGACTTTATCACGTAAAACTATCGTCCGTAAACCGACTTTACAGACAACCAATTTTTTTTGGTCAATGTGTGGACCACAGCCGCGGATAACATTTTCGTTTGTTTTGACAGCTGCAGAGCGCGTCCCGAGCTCGAGTCGAAGTACTCTATGTACGTTTTTGCGGTCGCGTGTCGCGCGCGTGCGACTAACACACCCCCGTATTTTTTTTTATTCCGTAGTAGCGGTGCTATTTTTTTATGGATACTGACACGGTTGGCTACATCACCTAATACATCCGTGCTGTCAGCCCATATCACGTTGGTGGACTAGGTGCCATATCAGTGCCTCCCTTCGGTGTTGCCGGCTACACTTAAATGGACGGAAAACACGAACTATTTATATAGCCGTTTCGACCGACTTTTCATTCAGTGCGGTGGTATCGACCGGGGCGGGTTAAATCCTACCCTACCACCTAGTAAGTTAAGAAGGGAGTACCAGCAATTTCTTACGGTCCGTCATAATCTCTAATTATAGAATCATTACCTCTCTCAATTCAATAATCAGTAGACAGAAACTACTCGTATTATAGTCTCCTTTATAACAGCCAAAGAATTAAAAACCGGCCAAGTGCGAGTCGGACTCGCGCACCGAGGTTTCCGCACCACAAAAAAAAACATTGAAAAAAAATACTTTTTTTGTATGGGAACCACCTTAATTTTTTTCTTTTTCTATTTTTTATTATTTGTTGTTATATCCGCCATAATAACACATATTCTGTGAAAATTTCAACGCGCTACCTATTACGGTTCAAGAGATACAGCCCTCGGACAGACGGACGGACGCACAGACAGACAGACGGCGGCGTAGGCTTAGTAATAGGCTTCCGTACGGGATACGGAAACCTAAAAAACTAAAGCGCAGTGGCGGCGTTCTGTCTGAGACACACAATAACAATCGCTTCCTTCGGTGACATGGACTGGCACTGCTTTCCCTAAAACCTCGACAGACACTGTCCAATTACACCAAAAAGTATTCGCCTGGTCACATTCGCGCAGCGCAACGCGCTACCTATTACGGTGCAAGAGATACAGTCCTCGGACAGACGGACGGACGGACGGACAGACAGACGGACGGACGGACAGACAGACAGACAGACAGCGGTGGCTTAGTAATAGGCTTCCGTACGGGACACGGAAACCTAAAAATAAAAAATCTGTTTTTAGGGTTCCGTAACAAAATGGTACGAAGGAACCTTTGCGTTAAGAATCTGCACTGTTGACAGCGCATAGTTCGCTGGATGTATAAATTGCGCGCGCCTTGAGCGCGCCAAACCATTTCTTTGATGCTTCGCCCACTGTCCACATCGACAGATAGCGAAACTTTTGCGCGTCCAATTTAACTATGTTGCTGTAATAATTAATTATTACGAAATAACATGAAACTTAAACTTATATGATTAAACAATTACTGATTAAAGTACGAAAAAAAATCATTTTAAAGATTTGTGAACTCGTGTGTGGCCAGTGAAGTGAAAGAAATAAAAAAAAACTCTTTGTGATTTCTACTACTAGTGGTAAGTAATTATTTCAAATTATGAATCATGAATGAGTTGTGTAGTTTATTGTTGTTTAATGCGTTGTTCTATCTGGTTTACGTAAATGTAATGTCTAATTGCTTCGCTCGCGTTAATATTTTATGTTACATTGTAGGTATTGTTGAAACCCTTAAGTAAATCGGTTTAACTAATATCGTCTAACTTAAATCGAACTAAAATAGGTTGAAATATACCAGCTTTTGCCCGCGCCTGAAGGTCCATTCTAAAATATTGGATAAAGAATTTCAGATGAGTATTTTCGGAGATTAGCTCCTACATCCAAACAAACTTTACCTCTTTATAATATTAGTGTAGACTTAGAGACGTTATATGTACCACAAAACAAAAATTTGAAAAACACGTTTCTTGTATGGCGTAGTCGTCCCACCCCCCCCCCCCCCCCCCCCCCCTTGTTTACTATCTGTATGTTTTATTATTGGCTGTGCTGTAGAAAGAGGCGGGTGGCGGGGCAAGTGGGAGAGAGGGGAGGGAGGGTGGGTTCGTTTGTGGGTATATCCCCCCCCCCCCCCCGCGGAAGTGTAAGGGGGAAGTGGGGGAGGCAAAAACGTAATAATGACTCAGTGAGGGGAGACGGTGTATAGGAGGGGTGCTATGCTAAGGAGGGGGGGGGGGGTGGGGGGGGAATAAGTATCTCCTGAATACTCCCCCCCACTTCATTGGAGATATAATTATGTACTTTTCGGTACTTTATCAGCTTACTAAACAAAAAAGAAAATATAAAAAACTTAGGATTGCCTCTTCTCCGGCGCTGCGGGAAGTGCAGCCCCTCCGTCCTTGTGTAACAAAGCGCAGACACCCATGCTCGCCTCCGCAGCTTCGGCTTACTCCGAGCTCCGCAGTCACAGCGGACGGTGGCTGCACTCCCTACGCGCCTCCGGCTTATAAAAAAACACTCCAGGGAATAGCCATACTAACAGGTTATGTCGGGGCGGTGAATTTTGTACTAAATTTTAAAGTTCACTAATATTTGGATAACTTTAAAAAAAATTCTCCAAAAGTATTTAAGTCTCCGGCAAAAAAATATTTTTGCTAATAATTCCTTAGACCTTCATCTACCATTCCCAGCTACCAGCAATCTTCTACTAAACCCTCCTTTTTCTACAGCGCACCCTAATTATTTGTTCTTATATTCGCCATACTAGCTGTGCCCGCGGCTCCGCCCGCTCTCATATTTCACTTCACTGCTAACCTCATAAGCCATTTAGCGTGATAGTAAGTAGCCTATAGTTGATGGGAAGAATCAAGCTATCCGTAGTTTTTTTTTTATTAAAATCGGTTCAGTGGTTCTCGAGTTATAAGCGGACAGACAGACATACACTCAGACACTCAGACAGAAAGCAGACGTTGGATTTTATTATAGGTAAGGATATGCTATCCTACCTATTCTATGCAACCAGATGAGCTATTACGGTTGAAAAGATACAGCTGTAGGACAGACATACAGACAAACAGAGAGACAGACAGACGGTGTAAGGATTGGTAATAGGCTTCCCTGCGGGGTACGGTGACCTAAAAAAGAACTATATGTTTCATCATCATCATCATCATCAGCCTGTATCGGTCCACTGCTGGACATAGGCCTCTCCCAAGGCACGCCACCACACGCGGTCTTCCGCTCTTCTCATCCATCCGCTATTTAACTATATGTTTATAACTTCATAATTAATTTGCGAATATATGCACAAGCAGTCAGTTAGTTTAATTTATTTACGTCTTCTGAATAATTTTAATATTTAGTTTTATCTGTAATAAATATAAACAACATAATATTATGTATTTGCGTCAGTCAACTCAACGTTTATGCGTCTACTGACAGACAGATATACGCCTCTTCGATCGCGATCAAATGCGAGTCGAACTCGCGTGTAGAGGGTTCCGTACCATTTCGGTTTCCGTGAGAGCTTTAAGACTTAGAATTTTCGTTTAGATTTTCCTGTGAACTGTAAGGGATGCCCTATGTTCTCCATTGTTTTTCGAAATTGTAGAGACAGTAGTACCTATCGGAGATCGGGGCGTCGATGCTATATTTTAATGATATTTGTATTCGTTTTTTCTGTTTGTTTCTGTTTGTTTTTTTAAACGGTTTTATTTAGCTTGACTCCGTATATTTGTTTGTTTGTTACTATCTTTGTTTCAAATCTTGCGACAACTTTTTCAACTACTTCTACTGAACCGATTTTTATGAAACTTTGCACACACATTGAGTTCTCGTGACAATACAATATTATGATAATTTCAACTTGGTAACGAGGGTCTGATGATGGAGTCAGGAGGAGGACAGTGGAACTCTTCAACCGTTACTAGTAACCCCCTCGAGTTTGGGCTCATATGGTTGGTTTGGACGAGTGTTCCATACTTCTACCAATACACTTGGTGATGAGGGTCTCATGATGGAGTCAGGAGGTGGACAGTGGAACTCTTCAACCGTTACTAGTAACCCCCTCGAGTTTGGGCTCATATGGTTGGTTTGGAAGAGTGTCCCATACTTCTACCAATACACTTGGTGACGAGGGTCTGATGATGGAGTCAGGAGGTGTACAGTGGAACTCTTCAACCGTTACTAGTAACCCCCTCGAGTTTGGGCTCATTTGGTTGGTTTGGACGAGTGTCCCATACTTCTACCAATACACTTGGTGACGAGGGTCTAATGATGGAATCAGGAGGTGTACAGTGGAACTCTTCAACCGTTACTAGTAACCCCCTCGAGTATGGGCTCATATGGTTGGTTTGGACGAGTGTCCCTTACTTCTACCAATACACTTGGTGACGAGGGTCTGATGTTGGAGTCAGGAGGTGGACAGTGGAACTCTTCAACCGTTACTAGTAACCCCCTCGAGTTTAGGCTCATTTGGTTGGTTTGGACGAGTGTCCCATACTTCTACCAATACACTTGGTGACGAGGGTCTGATGATGGAATCAGGAGGTGTACAGTGGAACTCTTCAACCGTTACTAGTAACCCCCTCGAGTATGGGCTCATATGGTTGGTTTGGACGAGTGTCCCTTACTTCTACCAATACACTTGGTGACGAGGGTCTGATGTTGGAGTCAGGAGGTGGACAGTGGAACTCTTCAACCGTTACTAGTAACCCCCTCGAGTTTAGGCTCATTTGGTTGGTTTGGACGAGTGTCCCATAGTTCTACCAATATACTTGGTGACGAGGGTCTGATGATGAAGTCAGGAGGTGTACAGTGGAACTCTTCAACCGTTACTAGTAACCCCCTCGAGTTTGGGCTCATTTGGTTGGTTTGTACGAGTGTCCCATACTTCTACCAATACACTTGGTGACGAGGGTCTGATGATGGAATCAGGAGGCGTACAGTGGAACTCTTCAACCGTTACTAGTAACCCCCTCGAGTTTGGGCTCATTTGGTTGGTTTGGACGAGTGTCCCATACTACTATCAATACACTTGGTGACGAGGGTCTGATGATGGAGTCAGGAGGTGAACAGTGGAACTCTTCAACCGTTACTAGTAACCCCCTCGAGTTTGGGCTCATTTGATTGGCTTGGACGAGTGTCCCATAGTTCTACCAATATACTTGGTGACGAGGGTCTGATGATGGAGTCAGGAGGTGTACAGCGGAACTCTTCAACCGTTACTAGTAACCCCCTCAAGTTTGGGCTCATTTGGTTAGTTTGGACGAGTGTTCCATACTTCTACCAATACACATGGTGACAAGGGTCTGATGATGGAGGCAGGAGGTGTACAGTGGAACTCTTCAACCGTTACTATTAACCCCCTCGAGTTTGGGCTCATATGGTTGGTTTGGACGAGTGTCCCATACTTCTACCAATACACTTGATGACGAGGGTCTGATGATGGAGTCAGGAGGTGTACAGTGGAACTCTTCAACCGTTACTAGTAACCCCCTCGAGTTTGGGCTCATAGGGTTGGTTTGGACGAGTGTCCCTTACTTTTACCAATACACTTTGTGACGAGGGTCTGATGATGGAGTCAGGAGGTGTACAGTGGAACTCTTCAACCGTTACTAGTAACCCCCTCGAGTTTGGGCTCATTTGGTTTGTTTGGACGAGTGTCCCATACTTGTCGAACGCAAAAGTATGAAACAGACATACCATCTGTTCAAATTGATTTTGAAAGAGACGGCGGACACCTTATCCATCCTAAAGCCATACAGTTTCCAGCAAAGTTTAATTATGGAACAGCTGAGAGACGGATGTTACCGATAATTTTGTCATGGGCCTCCACTGTCCATAAAATTCAGGGTAGTACTGTTGACCGTGCTGTCGTGTATTTGGGCTCCAGACTATTTGAGGAGGGTCAAGCGTATGTTGCATTGAGTCGCGTAAAGTCTTTAGAAGGGTTATGTATTGAGGAGCTTGATTGTGAGTAATTGACAGGTAAGAAACCGAGTAACAAAGATGCAATGAGAGAGTTGGAAAGGATGACGAGTTTACGTAATGAATGATACGAGCCAAAAATCAAACTAAAAACGAGTAAATAAAAAAATAGGTAAAAAAAGTTTTAAGTTAAACGGTTTTATTAAAAATAAAAAACTAAAAAAAAAAACAGCTGTACAAAAAACTAGAAAATAATAAGCACACAAGCCTGGGCCTTCTTAAGATTTTACGTATGGGTAAGAAATCGTGCAATACTAGCGTGCTGTCTTCTCATGTCGGATGCCAAAGGGCACATTGTGTCGCTGCGTCAGCGGAATAAGTAATAAATTGAGACTTTTAACAGACTAATATAAAAACGTGGGGCGTATAATATGCGTAATAAATAACATGCGCCCCACGTTTTTATATTAGTCTGTTAAAAGTCTCAATTTATTACTTATTCCGCTGACGCAGCGACACAATGTGCCCTTTGGCATCCGACATGAGAAGACAGCACGCTAGTATTGCACGATTTCTTACCCATACGTAAAATCTTAAGAAGGCCCAGGCTTGTGTCCTTATTATTTTCTAGTTTTTTGTACAGCTGTTTTTTTTTTAGTTTTTAATTTTTAATAAAACCGTTTAACTTAAAAGTTTTTTTACCTATTTTTTTTCATTGATACGTCATATGGTGCACTTGAAAAATAAAATTTACCTATTTGTCCCCCAGAATTGACCCCCAAAATCTAAATTAGTTCATTCACGCTAATATGTTCGTGATTGGGTCATCGAACTCTAAATAATATTATTTTATGTTTATATGTTAGTACTAAGCACGTACTTTATATATATTTTTAATTAGAAAAATGCAATGTCAGCCTCGATAGCTCAGTGGTGCAGACAGTCAACTGTCGCTATTGAATGTTAAGCAATGCGGTCAGTACTTGGATGGGTGACCGCTGACCAAGCCGCTGACCGTTGGAGGCTGACCGAGGTTCGGATTCCTCGTAAAACTATAGGTCCCTTCCCTCCTAATCTTACTTGGTGGTAGGGTTTAACCCGCCCGGGTTGGTACCACCGCACTGAATGAAACGTCGGTCTAAATCGGTCGGCTATGTATATAGTTTCTGTTTTCCGACCAGTTCAGTGTAGCCGGCACGATCAAAGGGGGAAGCACTGACATGGCACCTAGTTCACCCGGTGTTATGGGCTGACATCACGGACGTTGTAGGTGATGTAGCCAACCGTGTCAGTTTCCCTATAAAAAAAAATGCAAATCGAAAATCATTGGAAAAAATACATCCCGACCAGGATTTGAACCTGGGTCTCTGGCTTGAGCCGCCAACGCGATAACCAACCGCATTATCTCCAAATGTTCGATCTATTGCACCTTCTAAATAATGTACCAAAAAAGTTTTTTCGTCCAATAGATTCGGAGATAAAAGCTGTGACAGATGGGCAGACAGACACAAGAGTATAAGGATTTAGTTTTTTCCTGTTTTGAGGTAAGGAACGCTAAAAACATTGAAAAAACACGTTTCTTATTATGCTTCAATCCCCCTATTTTTTTTACTTTTTTTAATTAATTATTAGTATATCCGCCATTATAACAAATATTCTGCGAAAATTTCAACCGTCTACCTATTACTTATACGGTTAAAAAAATACAATCCTTTAAAAGTAGAACAGAGAGACAGATAGATGGACAGACGGACAGAAAGACGGATGGTGACGACGTAGGCTTCCGTACCGGTACGGAAACCTTAAAAATGCAAACAATTTATACAAAATGTGCGTACATATTAATTAAAATATTGCTTCAATGATCAGGGTCATGCTCATGACCTGGTCCCGACGACAGTTGCAGATTTTTACCTCGCTGAATGGCTAGGCTGATGTAATTTAGTCGTGAGCCGTCGTTCAATAGAATACTTACATTGTATGCACAGGTATATATTCTTTATTGAACATCAATTTTATACAAATTACGTACAATAGGCAAGTGCCGTGAGGCATTAAATTCCAACTAACCTTTGGAATTTAGGAGAAGTACCTACATGCAGGTGTACAAGAAAATTTCTATTGCTCTTCTGTATGTTATCTTCTGTCTTCTGAGTCTTTATTAGTGTTTTGTGTGCAATAAAGTATTTCTTTTCTACTCTATTCTTTTTTATTATTTTATGGCAATGTATTACTACCCGTCCTCTACGGAAGCATTAACCAAAACAATCCTTCTACTACACCAGGTGGCGGGCGCGATCGGCGCCGGCGCATTACTCTCGAAAAAAAATCATTTTGGAAGATTTTTCCATAAAACTTCATGAACTAACATATGGATTGTATTTACAGATAAATATTCTAGCTATAAATAGTATTTTTTTATATATATTGCATATTATTATTTTGTAAAGTTGTGTTATATGAAAATCGCGACCTGTCTCAGATTTTTTATTTTTATAAATTTATTAGACCGGAAATCGGTCACATAGTATTTTTATTATAAACACTAATAAATAACGGACCTAATCATACCTTTCTTGTGTATCAGCAGCCCCCGTGTCAACCACAATAAAATTTTGAATTCGCAAAAAATGTTGGCAAAAAAAACACTTTCACCAAGTTTCTAGGCGAAACCTAGGTCACAAAAATGGCTCATTTCTCGTAAATTTACGACATGCAAGCACTAAGCGGCACATATTATTCAACTAGAAGAACTAAGGAACATTTCTGTCACCTCACTTTTTCCAAAAAAACGATTTATTTTGAGAAACAAGCTTCTCAAAACAGGCAAAGTTTGTATGGCGCGAGACCTAGGTCACAAAAATGGCTTGTTGCTCGTAAATGTACGACATGTAAGCACTAAACGGCATATATTATTCAACTAGAAGAACTAATGAACATTTCTGTCACCTCACTTTCTCCAAAAAACCGATTTATTTTGAGAAACAAGCTTTGACAACAACAACAAACAGGAAAAAATTGTCAGTATGGAGTAGGACTTTTCTTCGACTTTTTACGTAAAATGCATCTCAACTCAGTACAAACAAATGTACTCAATAGGTCCGGAATATAATGAAAAAGAGGAAAAACATCACTTACCGGTCCATTCTTCTGTATTTGGTGAACAAACTCAACGAACATTCACTACACCGACCCACAACACAACACCCACAACAATGACGACAGATATGATATTTTTTTCCTACTCTGTCGGCTCGTTATAATCTTCGGTAATGATAGTGTTGGTAGATCAATTTTGTCAACTTTATAGTATGTCTCTTTGTAGTAATACTCCCATAGTAGATTGTGTAGGGAAAAATTATTTTTCGGCCCATGCAGCGGTTTGGAGCGGTGGCGGGTTAATATTGACCGCTCCATAGATGACGGTATAAATGCTCGGCGGGCAATATTGCCCGCTCCAGTGATGAAGGGTACTAGACTTAAACAGTGAAGAAATAATGATAAACTACAAGCGAATATTACATAATAATTTAGTATGCATACATAAATGTATATAATAGGCGTATAATTTGTAGATATAGATGGAAATCGTGTTTTCCAAAAGCTTCCGCTGTGCTCTGATTTTTTAAATTTTTTTTTTTTTTTTTTTTTATCGATAGCGCGACATGTGGCATCGTTACACCTACAAGTAGGTGTCTAACGATTTAACGTTAAATATTTTTTTTTTGATACGCGAGACACTTGGCGCTGTCAGCGTGGATGGTTGAGCCGACGACACCCAAAAGCATTCGGTTTCGAACGTGGGCTGCCAACATGGATTAAGAGGATACCCATAGCTGGCTGCCTTGCATAGAAAAAGGTCGTAAGTCCGTGTTGTTTTTTAATTAAAAAAAATTCTTGGTAATAATATTTATAAATCTACAACGATAGAGATGACGATAAACGATAAAAAAATAAAAATAAAATAAAATAAAAAAAAACGATAGAGTTCTGTGCTTGTGGTTTAGTTATATATCAGTGCAATAAAAATTTCGTTTTATTCATTCAATTTTGCGTCAGATGAAAAAAATCTAAATTATATCATCTTCATCACTGATAAATAACAAAACCACAAGCACAGAACTCTATTGTTCTAGATTTTTTAATTTTATTACCATTATTTTTTTTTAATTAAAAAACACCACCGACTTACGGCCTTTTTCTATGCAAAGCAGCCAGCTATGAGTATCGTCTTAATAAGACTTATTAATCCATGGCTGTGAATGCCATGCCGTGCCGGCGTTACAGATGCGTTTTTACGCTGCTCTTGAAATATCCTAAGTGATACACTGAAGGAAACACATCGGGAGGAAGTCCATTGCAGAGTTTCGCAGTGCGGAAGATAAAATAAACACTGGAGAGCTTAGTGCGCACTTTAGGCAGCTCTACAGTAAAGGGTTGCATTCCCTGTCTGCTACGCGTGGACCTATGGCGAAATGGTGTTCTGGATAGTTGAAGTTTTACTTAAAAAAATATTCTTTATTCACAATATAAAAACGTAATAAAAATAACTGAAGAATAAAAACCTACCTAACAAACATTAAAATAACTATCAAAAGGGGCGTTTTCAAATGTTCCACTTTGACATACACTTGTGGCATTACCCCGCTGGATGGCAAGGCTTGCCCTTTGAATAAAGTAGGCCCTTGATTGCGGGACGCCAGCTGCGTCCACCAGCAGAGGGCCAAGCCTCTTCAAGAAGCTTCTGGCTTCACTGCTCCACGGACCGAGGGTTTCAATCGCAAACGCAACAAATTCGGAATCTTGAATGATATTGCTACAGGGTGTTGTAACGGCCACTACATTAAATCTAGGAAATTATTATTGGGATCAATAGTAACAAAAAAGTCAAGTAACTTTTTTCTGAATTCCATTTAAATAAAAAGTTACAGTTTTCATACAAACTAATTGATTAATTTAATGTGAAAAGTATCGAATGTTCCGCACGAACGTGGGAATGAAAGGCGCGCGGTGAGAGCGCGAGCAAGGACGAGTGCACGAGCGAGAAGATGCGCAGCGGCGCGGCGCGACGACGAGACGTGAGTTTTCCGACCCCGGCCGTTCCCGCGCCAGCACCCTCCCCCCGCGCGCGTCAAATTACACTAGACGAAAACATACATTTCAAAAATTAATATCTCGAAAACTAGACACTTTAGAGGAAAACTTTAATTTCTTTTTTGTTTCGGAAAAACATGAGGATTGCGCTGGCGAAATTAATGCACTGGCCGTTACAACACCCAGTATATTTGTGCGCCGGTATATCCCAGTGCGTTTGAGGCTCTCCGCCCCGGCCGCGGCCATGAACTGAATATGTTAGGTGAGCAATATTGATGGTACATCTCTCAGAAAGAACGGAATCGTACCATTCATGCAGCCTTAAGAGTTTAAGACATCGATCGACGACATGCATTGTTAAGCGACTTTATTGATGAGATTCCCACAATTACTTCACGCTGGTTATCATTTCTTGAATAAGTTACCTATAACATTAGCTGGTCTACAACCGGGTAATAAAGGTCGAGAGGATGCTAGATGGATCAACAAATATATGGGAAAATGGTAGGGTTTATTTAACCTGCTCGGGTTGATACCACCTAACTTTAATTTAGTCTATTAGTCATTTAAAATTTCTTGTTGCTTCATATTTTGGGGTACCCTGTATTATTAGATCAATAATTTATCTATGGCCTGTCTGTGGGTAAAAAATAAGACGTATTTTGGCGCCAGTTTGATCAAAATCGGTTCAGTGGATCCGGAGATATCCGCGTGTGACCGACATACGGACAGACGACAACACAGTGATGCCATAAGGGTCCCCTTTTTCTCAGTTTTGCGGCGGCGGGAGGGACGGGACCCTAAAAACAACACAATGAACACGTAAAAATTTAAGTCAGTCTAAGATTTTTTTTTAATTTTATAAATGTATGTAAATACCTGGTAAATTTTCTAATATAATAAAAATTCAGTCTGGCGCAAAACCGGTTGGTGAGCGATTAAGTATCATTGACTGAGACGGGATTTAATAGGACAAATAAGCAAATACGTATAAAGAGAGCAGTTTTCTAGTACATCGGAAAACTTGAAATAAGTAGTTAATACACGCGTTTACCTTTTTGTTAACTAACGACATTTTTATTAAACTGGAAAATAGCAACCTTCTGTTATCAAGATTAGTTGCAGCAAACGTACGTGCGCAGGCGACAAAAGGTATTGCTAATAAAGAAAATAAAAAACCGACTGCGCAAAGTAAAGGAAACAGTAGAATGTCAGTACTATTGAACAGTATTGACGTTTTATAAAACAGTGCAGTCAGTCGGGCTGGGTTTAAATTCGTCTCTAAAGGTGAAGCGATGTTGTACGTAGGTTTTTTTTTTTTTTTTATTGAAACTGACACCGTTGGCTACATCACCTACAACATCCGTGATGTCAGCCCATAACACCGGGTGAACTTGGTGCCACGTCAGTGCTTCCCTTCGGTCGTGCCGGCTACACTGAACTGGACGGAAAACACAAACTATTTACATAGCCGTTTGGACCGACCTTTCATTCAGTGCGGTGGTACCAACCCGGGCGGGTTAAACCCTACCACCTAGTAATATAAGAAGGGGTCATATCCCTTAGTCGCCTTTTACGACATACACGGGGAGAGATGCAGTGGGGCTATTCTTTTAAAGTACCGGCCCCACACGGTACAGTAGGTATTTATCCCACTTAATTATTTACCATTCTATAAATTTTAGAATGTGGGTACGTACCCTATTGTGTATTGTATGGTGTTACAATACACATTAGGGTACGCACCCATAACACGTGAACCATTTGGGGGGAGGGAGGGATTTGTCAAAATACCACGGGTTCCAGGGGGATATGGGAGGGGGGGTATTCACTCTGTCACGTAGGTAATATTTCAAAATATAGTTAAAAAAACCGGCCAAATGCGAGTCGGACTCGCGCACCGAGGTTTCCGCAAAACACAAAAAAATATTGAAAAAAAACGTTTCTTGTATGGGAGCCTCCCTTAATTTTTAAACTTTTTCTATTTTTTATTATTTTGTTGTTATATCCGCCATAATAACACATATTTTGTGAAAATTTCAACGGGCTACTTATTACGGTTCAAGAAATACAGCCCTCGGACAGACGGACGGACGGACAGACAGACGGGGGGGTCTAAAAGTGGCCTAAATTCGGTCATGTGGTGGTACCCAACTTCCCTTACACGTTTGTCATAATCGTTCCTGTGTCTTACTCATTCTTATGCGTCATCCGAAATCTATTTTACGTTAAAATCATAACCTGTCCAGTGACATTTACATAGTCGGGTAAAAAAAAGTTAAATGTCCTCACAGATGAACCGGTCCGTTCACATTCGAGCAACCACAAGACGTGCAAGAACTCCAATGCTATCTTGTTTCATCGCCCAGCTTACTCGTGTCTATACAGCTTCCGAAATAACTGCGGAAGATACAAACAAGATCACATCCTTTGTTAACAATAAAAAGACGGTCGCGCGCTTTCATCAGTTGAAAAAAACTAGTTTCTTGTATGGGGACTCCTTCATTTTTTAACTAAATTTTTTTTTTTATTATTTGTTTTATACCCGCTAAACGCCAAAATATATTATATAAATTTTGTGAAAATTTCATCCGGCTACCTATTACAGTTCCAAAGATATAGCCATCGGACGGACGTAAAAAGAAAAGTCGCAAAATTGAAAAAAAAATTGAGTTCTCCATACATTTTCAGGTTAGGTATTTCCGAAAATGTATGAAGAACTAATTTTTTTTCCAATTTCACCGTGCATTTTTGGAATCTACTTAATTTTCGATAAGGATTAACCCCCTGAAATATCCGGGATGGTAAAAAAATCACCGAGTAATATATTTTTTTATATGTATATATAGGTGGTAGATATAGGTATTGTACCGTGTGGGGTCGGTACTTAAAAAGAATAGCCCCACTGCATCTCTCCCCGTCGCATGTCGTAAAAGTCGACTAAGGGATAAGAAAATTCGTCAGCCTCGGTAGCTCAGTGGCGCGGTTGGTTAGTCAACTGTTTTTAAGCAACGCTGAGCGCGGTCAGTGATTGGATGGGTGACCGCTCGACCGTTGGAGGCTGACCGTGGTTCGGATTCCACGTTAAACTGTAGGTCCCTTCCCTTCTTACCTTACTAGGTGGTAGGGTTTATCCCGGCCGGCCGGTTGGTACCACCGCACTGAACGAAACGTCGGTCGAAACGGCTATGTAAATAGTTCGTGTTTTCCGTCCAGTTTAGTGTAACCGACATGAAATGAAGGGAAGCACTGACATGGCACCTAGTTCACCCTGTGTTATGGGCTGACATCACGGGTGTTGTAGGTGATGTAGCCAACCGTGTCAGGTTCCATAAAAAAAAAAAAAAAAAAAAGGTGGCTGTGCCGAGAGACCAATGGTGCAGTCGACAGAGCCAAAGTCACCTCTCCTCGCGAAACCACGCTCAGTTAGGTGCCATGCCAGCAGATTTGCGGACTGTTGCTAGGCTGTCTAACCCGTTAATACGACGCTTGAAGACACCCAGGATAAAGGATTCAGGAAATACACTCGCCGGAAGACAGTTCCACACTCTAGCGGTGCGACAAAGAAACGATTTAGAGAACCGATGGGTTCTCCTATGGAATATCCTTTATTATTGCGTAACCGAAGCGCTTTTAAATATTTGCTCAAATTATTGTATGTTTTACTTAACATGTACCTACTTATTACCTAGACAATGAAAACATGCTAAAACGTAAGTTACTTTGTGTGCACTTTGTGCACTTTCGCACATAACTGTTACATTTGTCAGTTGGGTTTTACGTACGTCTGTGCCGCACAGAATTTGTGCGCCAACTTTCAGGTCATGCTATTGTATCGAGTTCAATGTTCAACCATTTAAAATGTTGATAAAATACCTCTGTGTGTTTCCCCAAGATAAATGTGGCCATTACTCATAGGAGGCATTTTATTATACATACATACACGCTGCATCCCGACAATCGGGGTAAGCAGAGCAATCGGTATTGAGCTGCAAGTACTCTGGTAAATTGTATTGTAGCACACCATCGACCACCACGTTTAGCAAAGTATACGGACAAGATAACTACCAAGCAAGGTAGGAAGGCGTGAAAAACCACCTGCTGCATGACTGTGTAGAAAGACCGTGCCTAGGTGAAAGGTGGCTAGCCTGTCGCCATACGACCGAATGTTAATGGGCGTCGTTAGACACTTTATTAGTGGCTCGGCGCCATATGTCGAGCTTTCAATAAACAAAACAATATTAAAATTATCAAAGAGTTTGTATTACGTCGCTGCGCTCCTTTGTCCTTTGTCGGAGCGCAGCGATGTAATACAAACTCTTTGAAAATTATAGGCGGATATTGTTTTTTTTGTTATGGGAAGCACCAAATATGGCGCTAGCCAGACTAACGCAGAGGTGTAGTCCGACTACGTAGTCCGAATTGTTTCTTGCAACAGTAATGTTTTTTACCTATCGATAGTAAACGATAAAAGAGAGTGATACTGATAAGGCAGAAGAGAAGAGAAAAGATAATTATGCATTTGAGTGGTTGTGATTTTCCCAATTCACAATATTCCCCCTTATCACTATCAGTAAACGCGTGCTCGCTCGCTCGTCCATTATCAACAGTGTCATGTCAAAGCAATCAGTTCGAGCGAGCACGTAATTTGCAGCTATTTGTGGTATCGGCATTATTTATCGATCCTGTTTGACGGTCAGTTACGTGACTTACGCAACTTAGATCAATGATGACTCGTAAAATTCGACCGTCGCGCCAACACCGCGCCTGCGCGCCGTGTTGCCGAGCACGCGCCGCATTGTGTACGGCAGAGGTTTCCAATTATTTTCGTCTACTGAACCCTAAAAGATTGTCCTTCTGTTGGCGGTACACCAAGTAAATTAAAAAATATTTTTTTTATTATGGAAACTGACACGGTTGACTACATCACCTACTACATCCGAGATGTCAGCCTATAATAATCGTTCTTGTGCCGCACTGCAAAGGTGTGGAACGGGTTCCCAGGAAATATCTTTCCCCACGGATACATACATACAGTCCACGGATCTTCAAATCGCGGGTTAATAGTCTCTCCCCAGCAACATTAGTCAACCTCCAAGCCGGACTGGCACCTCCTCGGCGGTGAAACTGGCTGCGCCTGAGGCTTCGACCTCGGGCAGAGTAACCCAGTTCGGAAGCAAAAAAAAAATATAACACCGGGTGAACTAGATGCCATGTCAGTGCTTCCCTTCATTTCATGTCGGCTACACTCGTTTCTTGATTGTTCTCTTTTCGGAATAATTTAGGAACGCCGATTACACTTCTTACCCCGATGGTCGGGATATAAGCGTATGGTATGTATGTAGGTAGGTGAGCGGGGAGTGCTTTAGACATTTTCTCGGTTCTGTGAATTAATTACCTTCAGAACCGGGTGGCATCTGTAGTGGGTTGGTTGTGTAGGGGTGGACTTATGCCTGGTTGAAACGATGCGAGTTCACGCACGAGAACTGCTTCTCGAACGCATTCACGCACCGTGTAGACAGTTCTCGCAAGCTCACATGCGTGCAAGAACGCAGCGTCGTTCGCGCGCGAACGGGTTCATGCATGCTTATTAGTTAGCGTTCGAGAGGAGCGTCTCGAACGAAGTTTGTTGGTGCAAAAAAGTTTTCTTAGTGGTTTTTGGTTGTTTACGACACCATGACAAAGTGGACTGATGTGCAAATGATTACGTTATCGTTATATACTTATCCATTTCCTTATCCACATAGATCTCAGATGACTACCTTCTTATATTACTAGGTGGTAGGGTTTAACCCGCCCGGGTTGGTACAACCGCACTGAATGAAAGGTCGGTCGAAACGGCTACCTAAGTAAATAGTTTGTATTTTCCGTCCAGTTCAGTGTAGCCGACACGACCGAAGGGAAGCACTGACATGGCACCTAGTTCACCAATGTGTTATGGGCTGACATCACGGATGTTGTAGGTGATGTAGCCAACCGTGTCAGTTTCTATAAAAAAAATATCTTTTCTGTTTTTTCTTCTTTATTTTGTTTCTTATCAAACGTCGTGCTATAAACGCTAAAATTATACCAATTAATACACGCCAGACCTTCGTCTACAGACTCCATTTTTGCAAACTGACAAATAGAGAAACACACCTTAAAATATTTCATTGACAAGTTTATTGACGCTACCTTAAATAATTAACGCTAAATTAAGTAGATAGTAGTAGTATTAGGTAAGTGTAAATAGTAGTCTATAAGCAAATGATAGCTTAAATTGTTTTTGTCTTTTATCTGGTTCTGTACAGCCCTTGTCATTGTTTGTCATTGTTTTTATTGTTTTTAATTGTTTTTCACTCTTATATTTCACACTATATTTGCCATTCGAAAGAACGAATTCAAGTGCAAAATTTATTTGCCTACGAACGATAATAAAAAACCTAAACCTAAACCACAGACGAGCTCGAACGAGATATGGAATAGTGTAAACAGTTCCACGAACGCTTCATGAATGCGAGTTTACTCGTTCGAGAAGGCGGCATGCTTCTCGTGCGTGAAATCTCGCATCGTGTCAACGTACCATTTACTCTCCAGTACGTGTACGTGTAATGGGGAAGGCCTCGAACACTCTCTATGAAAAATAGGGACGTCCCTACGGATTTGCAGCATAAATCGCGCGATAACTCAGGGTCACCCACCAGTCACACGGCCCGCTGGCCGGCACGACGCTGGAATCCGCTGGATTGAGTCCAAACAATATAATGATTGAGTCCAACAACGACTTGCTATCTGGTATAATGCGCGGGACGGATCTCGGCGTGTCGTCGCCGCAGCGGGCGACCCGCCACGCGAATACACTATACAAGTACGGTGCGGGTGCGAGGGAGAACACTGACGAGCCGCTGCGGCGGCGACACGCCAAGATCCGCCCCGGGCATTATACTTCTCGTTTAGCTAGTGCTGGCAGTACTGCAAGCAAGACCTAATCTGCGTTTAAGGCTTAATATGGTTTAAGGTTAAGGACATAACATTAATAACATCAAGAATGTAATATTAAAAATGTACAAACAATATTTATATGTTTTTTTATGTAAATTGTTATATATTTTGTACTTACATAATAAACTTTATTAAATTTTAATTTTATATCTTTATTAACACATTTACAATATTTACATTAATTTCACAAAGAATAAAAATACAAATATATAGGTACCTAAAATTAATATAAAAATATAAACGGAGTTTCCACCACCGGCGGCGGGGCGAGCCCAGGCTACCGATGGTCGGGTCCCAAAGAGAGGAACCTCCGGACGATGCGTGCAGTGTCGAGCAGGGCTGCCTTCTGGATCTGGCCCTTGACCCAACCACTCAGCGAGAGCCTCTTAAGGTGGTCATCGAGGCTCTTCGCTATCAGCCAATTTTAATTCATTATTATTATTTTATTTTTAATTTAATTTTCGGTTTCATCAAATCTATTTCATTTAAAAAAATATTAATATATTGCTGCACATTAAGTATCAAAATTTGACAAAGGCTCTTTACTGGTACAGTTAATTAATAAATAAGTCTTTGTAGTCAGAACTCTCAGTAAAATTGTTAATCTTGCTCTCAAGCTGTATTTTCTATGGACTGTTAGGCGATGTGATTATGTGGCTAGTCACTAAAATACTTACCAAATTGACCCCCCCCCCCCCCCCCCCCCCCCATTAAATGTAAAAGATATTTTTATCGAATTATTAATGAGATATACAGAGTGTTTCAGAATAGGGTTATTTAGATTTGAGTGATAAGGATTTTTTTTTTCTAATAATGAGTACTTTCTATTCTTGAAGTTTCAAGCCTATCCTGAAACACCCTGTATATGTGCGCGTCATAATTATGCCTAATTTCAAGTTTCTACATTACTTCGTTTTCGAGAAAAACCTCTGTGACAGACAGACACACGGACATAGGAGTGGTCTTGCAAAAGTTCAGTTTTTTTCCTTTTAAGACACGGAACCCTAAAAATATTAGTCGATTGGTTGATGTGATGATAATAATTATGTATAATGCTAGACCTAGAACAGTATTAGCCTAGTTTGGCAGTAATGACGATAATATGATCTGTGAATCTAGACGGTGAAATAATTTATAAAAACAAATTAATAATTAAAAAATAATAAATGTTATGCGTGTAGCGATGCTTCAAGCTATATGAATTGTTGACCAGTATCTCATATACAAAATAGATAGATGAATTGCTGACCAGTATCTCATATGCAAAGTACATACTTACATGAATTGTTGACCAGTATGTCATAGGCCAAATACATATGAATATAATCTATATAATTATAAATACTAGGGAATTAAATTTAAATAGAAACTAAAACTACCTATCAAAATACGCAGAGATTTTGGCATTTCCGCTCGGCTTAAGAGATAACCTCGCTGAAAAATAATACTGCCCGGAACCCTATCAAATTAAAATTACCTAAACTAAAACAAAACAAACAAACTTTAAAAATAATTAGCCTCTCTAGAGACTACCACGATCCGGTTGACCTACCGCCAGAGTCATAGAGCAATTCCCTCAACGGCCTCAGTTTGCTAGATAAAAAATTTCATCCAAAGAGGCCGACGAGGGGAAAGTTCCCATGAATTTGTTGACCAGTATCTCATATACAAAATAAATAGATGAATTTGTTGACCAGTATCTCATATACAAAATACATAGATGAATTGTTGACTAGTATACAAAAGGCGTGTCGATATGTCAGCAGTCGCCTGAGGCTACACGTCTCCGCGGCGGCGGAGGAGGCGCCGGCGGCGCGGCGAGTTGGTTCGTCTCGTTCAGAACCTTGACATACGCGGGCGGTTGCCGGCGCGTTCAAACTCGGAATGTTTGACGGCCGACGGGTGTCGACTTTTTCAAAACTGCTGCATCGAACCGGCGCGCGCGCAGATGCGTCCGCCGTTTCCTTGTTGCGCCTGAGTTCGATAAACCCTAGTAAAATTAAATTGAAATATTTCGGTATGACATCGGGACAAATTCGAATTTTTTAAATGATTTGCAATGTTTACGTTCTGACATACATACATAGGTACATAATGGCACGCTTGTTTCGCCGTGGGGTAGGTAGGCAGTTTTCTGGTATTTCATTCGGTGTGTATAGATAGATGCTAGACTAGACCTTGCTAGTACAAAAGTAGTACCTAAGTAAAGCTAGTATAAAGAAAATGATTTTTTTTCTTTAAGGATACATACATACAACTGTCAGCCTCGGTAGCTCAGTGGTGTGGTCGGTCGAATGAGCGCGGTCAGTACTTGGATGGGTGACCGCTCGACCGTTGGAGGCTGACCGTGGTCCGGAGTCCACGTTAAACTGTAGGTCCTTTCCCTTTTTACCTTAATAGGTGGTAGGGTTTATCCCGGCCGGATTGGTACCACCGCACTGAGCGAAAACTTCGGTCGAATCGGCTATTCGTATTTTCCGTCCAGTTCAGTGTAGCCGTCATGAAATGAAGGGAAGCCTGACGTGGCACCTAGACCACCCGGTGTTATCACGGATGTTGTAGGTGATTTTTTTTTATTGCTACTGAACTGGGTGGCTCTGCCTGAGGTCGCAACCTCAGGCGTAGCCAATTTCACCGCCGAGAAGGTGCCAGTCTGGCTTGGAGGTGGACTAATGTTGCTGGGGAAAGGCTATTAACCCTTTGAGATCCGTGGTTTGTAGGAATGGGGAAAGATATTCCCTGGGAGCCCGTTCTACACCTTTGCAGTGCGGCACAAGAACGCTTTAGAGAATCATGTAGTTCAAAGAACTCTTCTGTCGACTACAAAGGGATGTTCGGCGAGAGTATGGCGGGTTTGGCGAGGCGAACAGGAGGAGAAGGGATAAGGGAAGCAAGTTCGTCAGAGCAGCGGTCATAGTGGTACCGATAAAACAGGCTCAATGACCCAACGATACGTCTGTGCTTTAGAGGTTGAAGGTCCTTTGTGAGTACAGAGTCACCAATGAGGCAAATGGCTCGTCGCTGAATAGAATCCAAGGCTGAAAGAAGGTACTCAGGGGAACCCTCCCAAAGAAGACTGCAATATTCCATCACCGGTCTTACTTGTGCTTTATAGAGTGTAAGCAGTTGGACCGGCGTGAAAAATCGCCGACAAAGGATCCCTAATTTTCGAGACGCTAGTTTCGCCTTGGACTCTATGAAAGATCGAAACCCAACGTCCCTGGACACCTCCATACCCAGGACGCCCAGACTACCATAGTTGGGGACTTAGCTGCCCTGAAAAGTGGCTTGGAGAGGAAACGGATCAGCCTTAGTAGAGAAGGCACAAGCTTACGTCTTAGCTACGTTGAAGTTGACCAAGTTCTTATTCCCCCAAGAGCACTGGCGGACTAAGGCGGGGGCGGCAGGGGCGGTCCGCCCCGGGCCCACACCTAGGAGGGGCCCCGGTTTGGCATAGAAAAAAAAAACCCATACAGAAAAAAAAATTAAAAATTTTGTTCTTGCGAGACGGATGTCGTATATTAAGTCGAGCATGTGACAGATTGCTTTTCCCTCGCTCTTCAGCTGTTCGCATTCGGCAGTAGTGTTGCAGGTAGGTTGTCTTACTTAGTCTGAAATGTATAAACGCTGTGCACTTTTTGGGAGTATTGATTTTATTTACCTTCCTAAAATATTGTCATAGGCGAATTCATGTTACCTCTTGAACAAGGAAGCCGGAGTTCCAGAGTTTACCAGTTCTATGGAGGACAGATCTGCAGAACCGAGTGGTACGCATCCGTGGTAAGTTCAGCAAATTTAGTTTTTATGGATAGCACGACATGTAGCATCATTTCACAAGTAGGTATTGCGAATGCCATGCCGGCCTGACAGGAGCCTTTTCACGCCCCTTTTGCAAAACCCAGGCTGCACTTGGGAGGAAATTATGATGATTAAAGTATTGATTATTATAATTGATTATATGGTTGGTACATTTAAGAAATAGATTATAGGGAAGCTGCAGCTTTTTTCGACAGTTGTGAAAAAAAAAAAATTTTAACTACAAAAAACAATAGCATGATAGTCAAACCATTGCTGTAGTTTTTATTTAGGCGATTTGTTATTATAAACACAATTTTGGAAACACATATACATGTGGTATGCAACCCTCGGTGAGCGATCTGGTTCGCACTTGGCGTTTTTTTTTTATAAAACGTGTCAGTTGGCTAAGTACACGATCTGTTACACCCGCAATTGTAAGCCCATTAGTGCCCTAATTCAGTGGTGCCATGTCATTGCTTCGCTTTGGGTAGTTTCTACTACACACGCGCGGCCGGAAAACACTTTATTTTTAGTCGTTTAGAACGGCCTTAATTCAGTGCGTTCGTCTCTTTTAACCATACAAGATACTTATGTATGACAAGAAATCTTGCACGTTACCTCTATCAAGACAAAAAAGAAGTTACTGCCAGGTGGAACGACATCATGCTACGATAAAAATGCTCCCCTTATAAATGTTCTCGATTTTTTATGTGCCAATGTGTATTGGCTATTTGTGGCTAAGCCTTTTAATTACTTGTTTTTCACTTGTAAATCTGTTTGTAACGTGGTAAAAATATTGATTAAAATTTGAGTTTCCATCTGCATTGTGTTCAATTCAGTAAATATTCAAATCTGGAGGGCGCCAGGGGGCCCAAAATTAAAGATCGCCCCGGGCCTCAAAATGTCTTAGTCCGCCAGTGCCTAAGAGGACTTTGAAGAGATACTTTTTCGAGAACCTTTAAGCGAGAACCTTTAAAATTAACCTTTAGCGTCTCGCGTTTGCTGCTGAGGCCTCTCTACCCTTCCAGTCCTTGATGAACCCTTCGTGCACCGTGCTGTCGTCCGCGTAACAGTGTATTTCGCCGAGCGAGAGCATGTTTAATGAACAATGGAAACAGGGTAGGCAACAGCACGGATCCTTGTGGAACACCAGCATTGATTGAGTAGTCGGCCGAGCAGGCACCATCTAGGGTGACAAAGATCGACCGACCACTCAAAAAGCTGGAGATCCAAGTGCACAGTTTTGTAGGGACACCGGAAGTTTGCTTAAGATTCCCCGGTGCCAGACGCGATCGAATGCTTTGGATATGTCCAGAGCGAACGCCAGCGATTCCCCAAAACCATCGAGCCTATCAGCCACATGTAGTATGCAGCCAACCGTGTCAGTTTCCATAAAAAAAAATACATACATAACATCACAGCTATCTCCTGACTGGGTGGTCGCCCCTCTTACTACAAAAATTACTCAAACTTCGATTTCCAATTTTAATGTTTATTTTATCGATTTTTTAATCAAGTTTCTATATCTCCTCATAACAGTATTGCACATATTTATGAAATGTTAATACATTTGAAATTGCCGGTAAATTACATTCGACATTACCAACAACGAGCGTTGGACTTCGATATAATACTCGTATATATCGTCAGATTGCATTAGGTAGATGGGATGTAACCGAGTAGAGTAGAGACTAACCGCATTAATTAAGAAATGGAATTGGGACAGTATCATGATGTTGAAGACACTTTGCGGTATTACTTCAGTCACGTCGTCGGCTCTAGGATACTCTAAACTATGTACTTACAAAATGGTTCTAGTCTTCATTAGACAAGGTTTTTTTTATGGAAACTAGACACGGTTGGCTACATCACCTACAACATCCGTGATGTTAGCCCATAACACCGGGTGAACTACGTGCCATGTCAGTGCTTCCCTTCATTTCATGTCGGCTGAACTGAATGGAAAATACGAACTATATTTACATAGCCGTTTCGACCGACGTTTCATTCAGTGCGGTGGTACCAACCCGCGCGGGGTAAACCCTACCACCTAAAAATATAAGAAGGAAGTCACATCCCTTGCTCGCCTTTTACGGCATGCACGGGGAGAGATGCAGTGGGGCTATTCTTTTAAAGTACCGGCCCCACACGCACGGTACAAATAGTTCTAGTCTTCATTAGTTATACAGGTTGTTGTAACGGCCACTACATTAAATTTAAGAAATGATTATTGGGATCTATAGTAACAAAAAAGTCAAACAACATTTTTCTTAATTTCCTTTTAAATAAAAAGTTACGATTTTCATACAAACTAATTGATTTATTTAGTCTATTAAAAGGATCTAATTTTCCGCACGAAATTCGCGTCAAATTACACTTGACGAAAACAAAATTTCAAAAATTAATATCTCGAAAACTGGACACTTTAGAAAAAAACTTTGTTTACTTTTTTGCCGCGGAAAAACATAGGATTGCGCTGGCGAAATTGATGTACTGGCCTTTACAAGATCCTGTATATAAGGAATAGTGTACAGGGTGCCCCAGATCGACCGCAAAATTATTATGACCACGCGAACCATAAAAAACATTTGTGTGACTTATGAGTCATAACATAAGTCACACAAATGTTTTTTATGGTTCCGTAAATCAAAAGAGAAAAAAAACGGAACCCTTATAGGATCACTCTTGTGTATGTCTGTCTGTCTGTCCGACTGTCACAGATTATATTCTCCGAATCTAGTGGACGAAAAAAAGTTTATTATCGTGAAAAACATGGAAACTACAAACAGAACTAAAAAAAATGCGGCCAAGCGAGTCGAACTTGTGTAGAAGGGGTTCCGTGCCATTCCATTGTTCGAGAGAACTTTAAGACTTGGGATTGTCGTTTAGGTTTTCCTGTAAACTATATGAGAGGCCCTTTATTTCAATTTTTTTTTTTAATTTTAGTCTCAGTGGTTTCTGAGATAAGACCAAATAGAGATAAGGACCAATGCCAACAGAATGTTCGATTATTGCATATTTAATATCTTTTCTGGCTAAAAAAATATTTGTATTCCTTATAACGAGGTATTTTCATTGATATATCACATGATGCATAAAAAAAATTTTACTTACTCATTTGTTCTAAAAAATTTATCCTCAAAATTGAAATTATTTTATTTACGCTATACGTCCGTGATTGTGTCATAAAACTCTACATACAGGGTGTCCCAAAGCTCAACGTCAAGCGGAAACCAGGGAGTAGGCCAGTTTATCAGAACCCAGGGAAAAATAAGAAAAAAAATCGGAGTCATTTGTTTTTTATGATGTGAGCATTTTTTGAGAAACGTTGAAAATTGATATTTTTAGGTACTACGACTACAAATTTGCAAATATAATTGTTAAAAAAAATGTATTGGTAGGTAGCCTAAATAACTCTGCTATTGATCAGTATCTTAAACAAAACCAGAATGCCTGTAGTTTTACAAAAAAAATATTCAGTTCAATTTTTTTCTAAAAAAATAAATGACTCCGATTTTTTTTCTTACTTTTCCCTGGGTAGTCATAAAATGGCCTACTCCCTGGTTCCCGCTTGAATTTGAGTTTTGGGACACGGTGTATACACGGTGTTGCAACCCCAACCGTAAAACCCGACAGGGGGTGATTCTGTACGTGAAATAGAACAACTTTTGTTCTACGACGTTTTAATTTGAAGAAAAAAAAATTTTTTTCTCCATAAATTTTGGGAATAGGTATTTAAAATTTGTATGGAAAAAATATGTTTTGTTTTGTTTAAAAACAAATTTTTCGCCACAGATTTGGTTTGTTTCACATATAGAATAACCCCCTTCTGCAACACCGTATATAATATGGACGAAATTTCCGCTTTTTTCGTTCAGTAGATTCGGAGAAAATTATCTGCTACAGACGGACAGACAGAAGCAAGAGTGATCCTATAATGGTTCAGTTTTTTCCTCTTTTGACGTACGGAACCCTAAAAATTATCATTATTGTACGAAAAATCGCTCTTGATGTGAACGAATTTTCCACATAAAATCCTGAGAAACCTGTTTTGTTTAGAGCTAAGGAAACATAACATAAACTTTTAAACATTTAAAATGTGGGTCGAAAAAAACTCTAAGTTTTTTTTTTATAAACTCATTGACACAATCTATATTTTAGCACAGTGAAAATGATCTTTAGGTAAATCTTATTTCCGTAGATGGCAGTTTTCCTGCTTCAACATTTCGACAACACCCGCTTCCGTATAAAAACAAACGTTTATGTCACTGCAAATGTGACGACTTCCATCCTAAACGGTTTGTTTTGCGTCACGTACGATACTTATATTTATTTAAAACCCGCAGAGTTTATTTGGGCATGCCTTATCTTCTTCTCTACTACTTATAAAAGGGGAACGTCAAACGTGTCTATATGTATGTCTGGGGTAAACTCCGGAACCACTTAACACATTTTGATGTGGTTTGCACCAATGTAAAGAGTAGTTCTTGAGGTTCATTTAGGCTATATCCCATCACGCTAAATAGCCTTAGGCACAGATTACTTAATAGTTACTTCGTAACAGATAAATCACTCCATAGAAAATGTTCCTACCTTCGGGCTTTAATAGCCTACTGTTTCACATCGCCAATCGCTGCGTGCGAAAATGTACCTTAACGATCGAGTGTAAAGTGTTTATTGCTTTGCAGCTGCGCGCAGTTGCGTGGGCGAGCGTCTATGTATACTTCGCGCGGCTGACAAATTCGTACTGAAAAAGACCGCCGGCGGCCCGTCGGGCGATAGGTAGTTAGCCCGCGCGAGAGAGAGATGAGAGATGATAATAAACGATCGCTTCTCTTATATCCTCTCTCTCTCTCCGATTAAATCCGATTTATACGCAAATTTTGCGTTAAATCGGATTTGCTTTTAAACCGAGTCTACCGCGAGCGAAGCCGCGGGAAAAAGCTAATGTGTGATATAATATCGTATGGGCACAGATTACTTAATGTATGGGCCTTAAACTATTAGTAAGATTAGAAAAAATAATCACCCACATACTTTCACCTATGTACTGCTACATGGTTCGGATTCCATGTAAAAATGTAGGTCCACCGGGTTGACTGGATGAAATTGCCTAAGGCAATAAGCCCGCCCTTATTAAGTGGAATAAAGCGTAATATTATTATCATTTCAACCAATCTTAACGCGAGCGAAGCCAAAGCCACAGGCAAAAGTTAGAAGATCACACCAACAACGCCATACGCTACTCAGTGCCGAGTGTCTATTACGTAAGTTGATAGTTCAAGTGTAGAGACGGGACTCGAACCTTGATCGACCAAACGGTAAGTGCTGTATGAGTGACCCCGACATCTTGCACAATGCAAATTATTTTCATAGACACCTTCTTCTGTTGTCGTTTATTATTGCGCAGCTCTTGTGCGCAGTGATGAGGGTACCGTAGAGCCGTGTGACGTGAATGTCATCATGTCATAATATGAAGCGGCCGGTGGCCGGGTGGCCTGGTGGTCTGGGCGTCTTCGGCTTCTCTTGCGAGAGGTCCGAGGTTCGAATCCGGTCGGCGTGTACCAATGTAAAAAAAAAACCTGCTGCTTCACTGTTCGGAACCGATGTAAAATGTAACCGATGTAGGTCCCTGCCCTTGCCCAGTTTAGTAGGTGGTAGGCTAAAATTGTCACCGACTGGGTTGATACCACCGTACTGGACGTAAGATGGCCGCATAGCAGCCTCGGCTGTGTTCTTCTTTAGTCCGGTGTAGCCAGCAATTCAAAGGGAGATTTCCGTTATAACACCTGCCTTCTCGGTGGTGATATTGGCTGGTCGGAGCATGTGCTTTGGCCCCACTGGCTCAGCCATCCTTAACGGATTACATAAAAAATAAATTAGCAGTCATGGGGACTGACGACAGAAGTGAGAACTTGAAACTTTGGAATAATAAAAAGAACTGGCTGACGACGGTAGTAAATTCGCAGAGCGGCCCGTCACCCAATGGCTGTTTGACAGTGCAACTTTTTAAGAAAGCATGCGTGTTAACATGCATCAACATGCATGTCGACACGCCACGCGAATTAATAATTTTTACCCCCTACCGAAAATCTCTCAACCCGCCTAAAGAAGTTTTCACTTCAAAAAATGTCCATAAACTTCTACGGTCTACGTAACGAGGAACATCTTGGAACATACTGTGAGATATGTTCTGACACACCAGTAGAGCCTCGCCCGCAACGCATGCAGCGTTCGCGCAACCTTTACGTATCTGCACGATGTTACCGTTTTATAATATCTATGGGTTACGGATCCCTCATGCTGACATGCTTTTTTTTGTAAAATTTTTTGTTTAGCAAATATATACCCATCTGTGTACAATTTTGTAATTAGCTATTCTTTTGTATAGTATGAGTTATTATTATGAATCTTTGAGCCCGACTTTACGGGTCAAAAAACCCTCGTGAGCACTCTGCCGGATGGAGAACTCGAATTTAAATTCAATAATCAAATTAATTTATTACACATTAACACATTTTTAAACAGAGGCTCTGCACTAGAAAAAATTCACATTGAAAATGACTTTTAGGGCGTATTCAAACATAAGAAATATGTAAATCCCCATTGAATCAATCTACAATATATAAGTATAAAAGTTTAAAATATATATTTAGAAATATTTATAAAAGTGCGGTCTTCCGCTCTTCTCATCCATCCACTCCCGGCTACCTTTTTTTAGGTCATCTGTCCATCTGGCGTGCCTTGAGAGAGGCCTATGTCTAGTAGTGGACCGATACAGGCTGATGATGACGATGATAAAAGTGCCCTATTCACACCCAAAAAAAACCGGCTAGTTTGAGCGGTTTTTTGCGATTTTCTCCAAAACTAAGCCTCACGCACTCTATGTACTTGCGCGCGCTAACTACCTACCGCCCGACGGGCCGCCCGGCGGTCTATTTCAGTGAAAATTCGTCAGCCGCGCGAAGTATACATAGACGCTCGCCCACGCAACTGCGCCCAGCTGCAAAGCAATAACCACTTTACACTCGATCGTTAAGGTACATTTTCGCACGCAGCGATTAGCGACATGAAGCAGTAGGCTATTAAAGCCCGAAGGTAGGAACATTTTCTATGGAGTGATTTATCTGTTAGGAAGTAACTATTAAGTAATCTGTGCCAAAACTCTCAAACTTTTTATATTTATTTTTTTCACCATCTTGTAGCCCTCGTCGATACGCGTCATTTCACAGCATATGTAGCCTTAAAACTCACGACACCAGGGCAAATTCGCACTCTCGCTGGAAATCGGGGACTATACTGAAGCGATCAAAAAGACATTTTCAATGTCAAAATGACAGTCCGCGCGTATTGTGTACTCCGCAAACGTCATCAGTGGTTGAAAACGAGGTTTTTATTTTTATGGAAACTAACACGATTGGCCACATTGCATATTACTACATCCGTGATGTCAGCCCTACAACACCTTGGTGAACTAGGTGCCATGTCAGTGATTCCCTTCGGTCGTGCCGGCTACACTGAAATGGACTGAAAACACGAACTATTTACATAGCCGTTTCAACCTATCTTTCATTCAGTGCGGTAGTTGTGCAGGTGGTTGGTACCAACCGTAGCGGTTTAAACCCTACCACCTAGTAAGGTAAGAAGGGAATAACAGATTTACGTGAAACAGAACCACGGTCAGTCTCCAACGGTCGAGCGGTCATCCATCCAAGTACAGACCGCGCCCGGGTGTGCTTATGATCACGTCCGACAGTCGACCGACCGCACCGCTGAGCTATCGAGGCCGAAAATAATTGAACGCAAGATTAGGAACAAATCTTGTTTACATACAGAGAACTGCACGCACGCAGTAAACCCGTGGGTTATACCAAGTAAATGTGTCAATGTTGAACTGTCATAATGATACTCCGGCGCCTATTAGGAGGTAGCAATCTCGATAGGTAGCAATTTGCTAGCAACACAGTGATCAGCGCTGGTGTAACCTGTATTCAAATAGTCTCGGGGCTTACTGTTCTTGGAAATGTCCAGTTCATTTCCTTTCCAGTCGATTACTGCGGAGAAGAACCTGGCAAGAAATATCTATCGAAATTTTTCGGAATATGGGGGGGGGGGGGGGGGGGGAGGAGATGCTAGATTTCTGAAAAAAAAAATTAATATCTTTTAAACATTCCCTTTTCATTCATATGTTATATGATGTACAAAAAAATTTTTTTTTTCAATTTATGTACCATATTTTAACGTTTTCGTCCAATCGATTCGGAGAAAATAAGCTGTGTCGACAGACGACGTATAAATTTAATGTTTATGTGTAATTTCGATTCACTACTACGTGTTAGTACTCAAATAAGTCCACCTTTTGTAATGCAGAAAAATTAAATACAAAATAGAACTTCTGCCGTTAAATTTTGACATAGACCTACTTGGTACGTGTACGCCGAAACGCGTCGAGGCCTTAAGCATTGTTAGTCATCCTCAATTAAACATTGTGGATTAACCTTAAGGCGACTGATGTAGGTAGTTAATTTAAAAGATTTTTTTTTTCATATTAGCAACATCAAAATTATCTGACATAGTTGACCACATCACCAGCCAAACACATTTAAAGCTTTTTCCTGACATAACTATTGGCATGTCAGTGTTTCCCTTTCATAGCGTTGGCTACACAGGATTGGTCGGAAAATTTGGACAACTTTTAGTAGACAATTTGACCTTCACTCAGTGCGGTGGGCCAATCACCAAACCGAGCGGGTTTAGCGCTACCAGCTAGTAAAGCAACCTTACAGTGTTATATTGAAGCCAAGCCATGGAGCGTATCCTGGAGGTCTACCGGCGTTAGATGACTCGCTAACTCACACAAATGCTCGCATATTTCAACCAATAGCCGGGCCGGATCCCTCAGCGAACGCCTTCTGATTGGTTGAGTGAGATCGTATCTCATACTCACTTCGGCGAGTGAGTAACGCCGCCGGCGCAGGGGCAGGTACAGGGGCTGATCGGGGTGTATTTTTAGGTTTCCGTATCCGGTACGGAAGCCTATTACTAAGCCTACGCCGTCTGTCTGTCTGTCTGTCCGTCCGTCTGTTCGTCCGTCCGTCCGTCCGTCTGTCTGTCCGAGGGCTGTATATCTTGAACAGTAATAGGTAGCCCGTTGAAATTTTCACAGAATATGTTTTTTTTTTTTTATGTAATCCGGTATGGGTGGCTGAGTCAGAGGGGCCAAAGCACATGCTCTGACTAGCCAATATCACCTCCGAGAAGGTAGGTGCCATACCGGAGACTTCCCTGGATTGCTGGCTATACTGGACTAGAGGAGAACACAACCGAGGTTGCTATGCGGCCATCTTACATCCTGTACGGTGGTACCAACCCAGTCGGCTACAATTTGAGCCTACCACCTAGTAAGGGGCATGGGAAGGGACCTATAGTTTTACACCGGTTCCGAACGGTGAAGCAGCAGGTGTAGGTATGCACGTAAATTTTTTCGTCAAAAAAAACTCATTCGTACACGCCAGTTGGATTCGAACCTCGGACCTCCCGCACGAGAAGCCGATGCCCAAACCACTCGGCCACCCGCCGCTTAATGTGTTATTATTGAAGATATAACAACAAATAATAAAAATGAGAAAAAGTAAAAAATTAAGGGGGATACCAATACAGCAGACGTGTTTTTTTTCAATGTTTTTTTTTGTGGTGCGGAAACCTCGGTGCGCAAGTCCGACTCGCACTTGGTCGGTTTTTTTCTTTTCATTTTCGGCTTTGCATCTATCTAATGACCAAATATTTGTCAAATCTTCTTCAATGCCAAAAGTTCCAGTTCAAATCCTTGTAGCTGACGATATTATGTTTATTTGTTTGTTGGTTAATTTAAATACACGGTGTTACATCCCCTTTTTTTCACTGAAAATGTATTGTTTATGTGAAATTGAATAATTTAGGGTTTTTTTTACATTATTGAATTTTTTTTTTATTTTTTTTTTTTATGGAAACCGACACGATTGGCTACAACATCCGTGATGTCAGCTCATAACACCGGGTGAACTTGGCGCTATGTCAGTGCTTTTATTTAATCACTTTCTTCATACAAAAGTGCTTTAAAACGTTTGAAATTTTGATATTTAAAAACAAATAAAATGCTTGTCAAGTGTGAACTTTCTTCACACTCAGAGGATAACGTAGCTATTCCCTTCTTTCATGCCCGAGTAAACACTGGTAGCGATGATGCACGCACGAAATTACGAAACTGCTACGCAACCCCTGTGTGAACAACGGTTAAGACGATACCCATAGCTGGCTGCTTTGCATAGAAAAAGGTCGTAAGTCGGGGTAGTTTTTAAATTTAAAAAAATTTATGGTAATAAAATTTAAAAATCTACAAAAATAATGTTCTGTGCTTGTGGTTTAGTTATTTATCAGTGCAATACAAATTTCGTTTTATTCATTCACTTTTGCGTTAGATGAAAAAAATCCAAATTAAATCATTTTTTTCATCTAACGCAAAAGTGCATGAATAAAACGAAATTTTTGCAAAGCAGCCAGCTATGGGTACGTCTTAAACCGTATAATCTCCAGTGTATTTAACATATATAATGCCCCCGCCAAGTTTGGTTTTACCACAACTCACAAGCCCAGATAGGAGTTTTGGCATTTATGAGGTCAGTGAATTGATGAGATAAAAATATCAAAGCGAGTTATTTTCGGTTGCAAACGGTACCAATAAAAAAAAAATTCCCTCCTTGTGACGCACTCGGGTAAAAATAACTTGATAATGACCCTAAGGGCAATTTTGTGATCATCATCACCAAAATAAAATGTGTAACAGGTCGATTAGTACACCGATGAAAAGGTCTTGTATAAAGGCTTATTTGCAACAATTTTTTTTAACAAAACATGTTTAATTGTATAAAAAAAATTGGTTGTCTGTAAAGTCGGTTTACGGACGATAGTTTTACGTGATGACGTCATAAAGTATATAAAGTGCGAAGTCAGATACAAAATCAGTTTATAATACTTTATCGTGCTTAGAAGTTTAATTCTTAAATCGCAAATGTGAGTACTTTAAAAACTAATAATATTAATTATCAATATAAACTTTTAATTTACGCCATCTACATATCAAAGCGCATACTACAACGTTGTAACACCTACCTAACTGCGAATCAAGTAAACTTCTGCTGAAGTATTTCATTTACTATATTGACGCTAGATTTCGCCCCAAAAGACTCAACGCCATGAAATCTTCACCTACTGGCGACCGAATTCGCTTCGCTAGTACATGATAGATTTAGCCGGGTGGTTAAGACGTCTGGTCGGTCACACAATATTGGTGGCAGGGCCGCGGGTTCGAGGCTCGCAAAAGACGGACAAATATATTTAGTATTTCCTACTTTCCTTATATGCCTCTCTATCGCTTGTTACGCGCTCTCGCTTGCACACACAGGTTCAGATGGAACGTGACACTTTTTCGTGTGTGCAGCCGGTGTTCATCAATTTATAAGACGTGACATCATTACGTCAAAAGTTAACAGTTATAGTAGTAGTTTTTTCTCTATCTTGCAAACGGTTATACTTACGTCAAGCGTCAAACTTGGTGAAGTTATAGTGCAAACTCTATAGTAAAACAAGCACAATAAAAATCCGCCAAGTGCGAGTTGGACTCGCGCACCCCAGGTGCGCGCACAGACAGACAAACGTTGTAGGCTTCCGTACGGAAACCTAAAAACCGGCCAATTAATACGTCGTGGTACAGTGCGCGAGTCCGACTCGCATTTGGCCAGTACTATTTAATTTCACTTCGAGAATACATTTTCCGTGAGCCAAACGGCGGAGGCACCGCAACACCGTGTTCCTACTTACTTAAGTGCGATATCTCGCAATTGAGTGTCAAAATTAGCACCTCATTAGTCTCGCCTCGCTATAATCTATGCATGTCTGTCAGACTATTCTAGTTCATAAATGGTATAACAGATTACATTTTGAACATCAAATCAAATCAAACTCAAAATATGTTTATTGCCTTTTAAAAATTTGCAAAAGGTACAACTTAACGCCGTAGGCGTTCTCCTCCAGCCAACCTTTGGGTTATCTATCATGAATGAGTGTGGAGTGGCAGAGAACAAATAAGAATGATGTAGATAATTTCAACAAATTATACAACATAAATATAAATAAATAGATAAAAATATATAAATACATACAAATATACACGAATAAAATATACAGAGAAAACTAACATTAGACTCTAACTAATCCATAAATAGCGAGTAATTTATCGTTCCAGAAAGTGATACATCAGACATCACCCAGGTGGTGCAGGTACCTTAATCCTACTTAGCGTTCCGGATTTAACCCTGGAATACTAACAACATTTTAGTCTTCCTTCATCACAACCGGCGCGTGAACAAAGTGGGGCGCTGATGTTGCACCTAGTTCCCACAGGAGCAAGCTGTACTTAATTGGCTGACATCATGGGAGTAGCAAGTGATCAGCCATTTATGGTTCTGTAAAAATTAAAAATTTAGAAAACGCCCGAAACATCAAAAACCCTCAAAAATAAAAAATGATAATTTCCGCTTAGTCATGATCATGAGTGTAGCGTAGCACGTACGTGATCAGCCATTTATGGTTCTGTAAAAATTACAAATTTAAAAAACGCCCGAAACATCAAAACCCTCAAAACTAAAAAATGATAATTTCCGCTTAGTCATGATCATGAGTGTAACACGTGATCAGCCATTTATGGTTCTGTAAAAATTACAAATTTAAAAAACGTCCGACACATCAAAACCCTCAAAAATAAAAAAAATATAATTTCCGCTTAGTTAATTAAAGGCATCGGGGGACCGATACATATTTGTTTACTTAGCGATCCCCCGACGCCTTTAATTATCTAAGTGGAAATTAGTTTTTTGGTTTTTTTAAATTTGTAAATTAACTTTTATTTCAAGCATTTTTAAGAGAATTAGTTTTAACTTGTAATAATTTTGTTAGGTTAAGTTAGGATAGGTAATTAAGGTTACAAGTACATAAATTAGTTTTGTAATCATTTCCGTTTAGTTACTTGAAGGCGACAATTTAAAGTGAAATACATTTCCATTTTACAGCAATTAGGAATTTCACCAATTAAGAAAAGTGTCGATGATCTTCGAATCGGCTGACCTGATCTTTAACAAACATAGCCAAGAACACCAGTTTTCTAATAAAAAAAACCGCATCCAAATCGGTCCATTCGTTTGTGAGCTACGATGCCACAGGCAGACACACAGACAGACGTTGCTGTCAAACTTATACTTACCCCCGACACAAAAGACCCCTCCTTTTGTGTCGGGGGTTAAAAGAGTTCGAACGAAAGTTCAATACTTTATTCACCTTACAGCAGTGTCATTATAACTTTGGAGCAAGTGTGTGGGTCTGTGGCGCATACATTATCAATTGATGTTACCTTATGTAGAATGTCTACTTCCGATATATTAAAAAATATTTGGATACGGAAGTGCGGCACAATATTTGGTAGCGAGAAGGCCAAAGTCGTCCACAGTGGATTGTTTAAATATTTTATAGCCATTTAAAATGCAGTCAATGTTAAATGAAATAAAATAGGTAATTTAGTTGTCTTAGAAAGATTGGAAGTGTTAGAGTGGAATTTCTCATATTATTAGGGTTAGTATAGGTTAGGTTAGGTTAGGTTAGGTTAGGTTAGGTTAGGTTAGGTTAGGTTAGGTTAGGTTAGGTTAGGTTAGGTTAGGTTAGGTTAGGTTAGGTTAGGTTAGGTTAGGTTAGGTTAGGTTAGGTTAGGTTAGGTGAGGTGAGGTGAGGTGAGGTTAGGTTAGGTTAGGTTAGGTTAGGTTAGGTTAGGTTAGGTTAGGTTAGGTTAGGTTAGGTTAGGTTAGGTTAGGTTAGGTTAGGTTAGGTTAGGTTAGGTTAGGTTAGGTTAGGTTAGGTTAGGTTAGGTTAGGTTAGGTTAGGTTAGGTTAGGTTAGGTTAGGTTAGGTTAGGTTAGGTTAGGTTAGGTTAGGTTAGGTTGGGTTAGGTTAGCTTAGGTTAGGTTAGGTTAGGTGCGGCACAATATTTGGTCGTGAGAAGGCCAAAGTCGTCCACAGTCGATTGTTTAAATATTTTATAGCCATTTAAAATGCAGTCAATGTTAAATGAAATAAAATAGGTAATTTAGTTGTCTTAGAAAGATTGGAAGTGTTAGAGTGGACTTGTCGTATTTTTAGGGTTACAGGTACGGCCTAAAAGAAAAAAAATCGGCCAAGTGCGAGTCGAACTCGCGCACCGCGGGTTGCGTATCGCCATGTCATGGTCAGCGCCACTCGCGCCATCTATGTATTGTTAAAATGCTTCATACTCTTTTCGGTAGATGGCGCGCATACACTTTTTAGTTTCTTCTATGGGGACCCTCGTGAATTTTTTACTTTTTCTTATTTTTATTATTTGTTGTTATATCGGCTATTAATTATAATTTCAACGGCCGGGAAACAGACAGACATACGACGGCGGACAGACACCTAGTTATTGACTCATTTCATAATAATTATATTATGTTGAAATATGAGACCTTATGAGACCTTCAAACAAAGTAACGACGTGATAGTTTTTTTTTGTTATGGAAACTGACACGGTTGGCTACATCACCTACAACATCCGTGATGTCAGCCCATAACACCGGGTGAACTTGGTGCCACGTGAGTGCTTCCCTTCGGTCGTGCCGGCTACACTGAACTGGACGGAAAACACAAACTATTTACAAAGCCGTTTCAACCGACCTTTCATTCAGTGCGGTGGTACCATCCCGGGCGGGTTAAACCCTACCACCTAGTAATATAAGAAGGGAGTCATATCCCTTAGTCACCTTTTACGACATATCTACACGGGGAGAGATTCAGTGGGGCTATTCTTTTAAAGTACCGGCCCCACACGGTACGGTAAGATAGTGTCAATATGATGAAAAAAATTTCATCCCATCTCTGTCTGTCTGTCTGTCCGAGGGCTGTATCTCTTGAACCGTAATAGGTAGCCCGTTGAAATTTTCACAGAATACGATTTATTATGGCTGGTATAACAAAAAATTAAAATAAGAAAAATTAAAAATTCAAGGAACTAATACATACAAGAAACTACAAATACATACATACTACATATACAAAACTACTAATACATACAAGAAACCCATACAAGAAACTAATAAGTGTATGATTATGTTAATACATAATAATTATGTTAATAATTCTGTTAAATTTCCGTCTTAACTCATCAACTTCTTCCAGTAAATCTCCGAAACTGTATGGAAATTAAATAAAATGTATGTACTAAAATATGATATTTCGTTATATCTGCCTGTATCTGCCGATCGGACTCTTTTCAAAGTGCTTTGCTAGTGCGAAATATCGAAATTTTTCACTTTTTCTTGCTGGCCTAACATCCTTAAGGAGGCCGTTCCCAAAATAATACTTAACTTATTCAAATGTCCGCAGGAATAAAACATAAAAAAAATAAATCTTGTTTATACGAAGATAATAAAAATAAACTCTTCACGAAGGATGGGTCCGCCTTTTGCCTTCTCAGATAAGGTATTTCTATTTTTAGATTTATAAATTCCAGCTGTGACGTCAATGCCAAATGCACTGACGTAAGAATAAATGCGTGTATTGTATAACTGCTCTAATAAGGATGTTATTTTGAACCAAACTTGTATTTGATCTCGTGCGTATAAAATGTAAATAACATCATTTTCTTGCTACAGTCCTACTGGTAGTACCACAGACAAAAAACATTGCCCTTGGTTCTACCAGTAGGACTACGCAGTAAGACCACGGGCACAGAATACTTCCACGGGCAACAAACGATACCTACATACTTGGTACTTGTACTTGGTACTGGTACTTGGTACTTTGATCATGATATTTATACATACATACATACATAGCGTCACGCCTGTTTCCCGGTGGGGTAGGCAGATACAACGGATCTCCATGATATTTATAAGTGGAACTATTACGGTTTCTTCCTCAAGTGGTTAAAGTTGACTCTGTCGACTGCACCATTGGTCTCTCGACACAGCCACCCATGTTGGTTTACATAAAAAGTGATTAATTTAAAAATCCCATATATACAAAAGTACGAAGAGAAAGAAAGTGGACAATAGCGCGCAAAGGTGGATTTATCGCTGGTAGTGATATCTTTCATTGAACCTTAGATTAGAATAGATCAAACAAGGCTACTTTCGATACTTTTATATAGTTTCTCGGAGATACGAAGTCACTGAAGCGAGACCGAAGGCCGAGTTGCATTACCAGCCGGTTCAAGTAAACGATATACTTTCTCGAAAAAAGTATGTCACTGAGTGAGGGTGAGGCCAAAGGCCGAGCTGCGTTCAGTCAAACGATATACTTTCCCGTAAACACTAAGGCCCACTTGCACCAACACGAGTTTAAAGTTAAGTAGCGAGTTATGGATTTAAACGCGGTTCCCACATACAACGGGTGCTAGCTTAACGAGTTAAACTGGTTTATATATTAAATTTGTGTTGGTGCAAGTGGGCCTAAGATCTACTTTCTCAAAAATAGTAAGTCAGTGAGGTCAATGCCGAAGGTAGTGCTGCGTTCAAGTAAAAACATACTTTTCCGAAAATCTTAAGTCACCAGGAAGCCGAAGGCCGAGGCGAGCGTTCGAATAAAATACAGAATTTTTCGAAGAATGAAATTTTAGGAGAAGAAGAAAGCGTTTAAATAAACGTATGAATACATCTCCCGAATTAGGGCTAGGTCGAAGGTCTATAAGAATGTGGTATGACTGGCTTGACCTGGTTTTTTTTCCCCAATTGTTTACCATAATTTCCGTATTTTTTCCTTTTGTTTTAAAGCGTATATACAGGTGTGCGTTTTAAAATTTACATACTAATCAATTCGGATTTTTTGTAAAATTTTAACACTGGCGTATTTTCCTTTCGGTCTCTAGAATGATATAAATATTGATGAATATCGAGTGGACACAAAGGCCACACAAGAAGCCAACGCACCCGCTTGAATAAAAAAATATATGTCAAGTGTGACTTCACCCACATGTACAGGATTTCGTAGCTCATTTCTCTATCGTGCATCTTTACGTGATAATGATAACTTTAGAGCTAAATTGCAAACTATCGCAAATCTAAAAAGTTCAATTACAAATTTAAAAAACCCCGACCCTTAAAAAAAGTAAAAAATAATATCCGTTTACTTAAATAAGTCCGGGGATCGCTAAGTAAATACCCGTGCAGCTTTGAGTTTTCATTATATTTTATTTACTTAGCGGTCCCCCGACTCCTTCATAATTTTCGGGGTTTTCGAAGATGTAGCCTCAATAGTCGACCAAACTTCCGGCATCTGATTAGCCAGTAGAAGAGGAAAATTAGCACAAAGTCTCGTAATGTTCCGGTAGTCCTGTCTGTTTGTCTTGACGATTTCTGCAGTCTTGGTGCCGAAGGGATCACAACATTTCTGTCCTTCCATTCGACTTTTGCTTAAGTGGTAGGTAATAGCATCCGGTATTATTAGCGTTAGGAAAGTGGTCTTTTTAGGAAGTGGACAAACTGGGAAGTGGTCGTTGTGGGAAATGGACTATCAGGGAATATTCATTCTGGGGTGTGGTCCTTTAGGAACAATAATGGAAATTATTTTTGACATTTTAAGGGTCGGAGTTTTTTAAATTTGGAATTAAACTTTTATTTCAAGCAATTAAAAAAAAAAACGCATTCAAATCGGTCCACTTTTTAAGATAATAAATTTGATTACTTAATTACTTGACTACAAAATATAGCTAAGAACTAGTATTGAGAAGTTTTCCGGAGCATTTTCAAATTTAGAACATGTAAGTACCGGTCGCGCGGGCACTTTGTTCAATTCGAACTACAGATTCAGATTCAGATATTTATTTCGCCATAAAGAACACACAACAATAACAATATTGCATTGAGACATTTTTTATTTTGTGGAACTGACACGCTTGGCTGCATCACCTTTATCATCCGCGATGTCAGCCCATAACACTGGGTGAACTTGGTGCCACGTGAGTGCTTCCCTTCGGTCGTGCCGGCTACACTGAACTGGACGGAAAACACAAACTATTTACATAGCCGTTTCGACCGACCTTTCATTCAGTGCGGTGGTATCATCCCGGGCGGGTTAAACCCTACCACCTAGTAATGCATGCATATTCAGTATGGTTCGTCATAGTTTTTTTTGTTATATGTTCTACTGCGCTTCCATTGTTAATCTTAAGACTCTTGCAAATTATCACTAATTTTGGCCACATACGGAATGATTTAATTTCGCGACAAAGCGCTCTTGACACACAATCTTGCCGTATTGTGAAATTTTTAAAATATTTATAAACTGGACCAAAACAATTTAACCATTATTTTTTTTTTTGCTTCAGAGCTATGGAATAGCGTGGCGGTTAAATTGTGCGTTCGATATGGGATGCGCTCCATAATAAACGTGATCAGAATTAAGTTTAATTTAAAAAAACCGGCCAAGTGAGAGTCGAACTCGCGCACCGCGGATTCCTTATCGCCATGTCATGGTTAGCGCCACTCACGCCATCTATGGCGTGTTATGAAATGCTTCATATTAGTTAAATGTCATGATTAGTTCAAATGCTTCACGCTCTATTCGGTAGATGGCGCGCGCGCATACACTTTTTTGGCTACTTCTATGGGAACCCCGTGAATTTTTTACTTTATTTTTATTTTTATTATTTGTTGTTATATCGGCTATAATAACACATATTCTGTGAAAATTTCAACGGGCTACCTATTACGGTTCAAGAGATACAGCCCTCGGACAGACAGATGGACAGACGGACAGACGGACGGACAGACAGACGGCGTAGGCTTAGTAAGGTCCCTAGGGTCCCGTACCGGATACGGAACCCTAAAAAGAAAAATTTTAATCAAAACATAAAAGTTTTAATGATAATATTATCAATTGGGACTTGAATCTTATATTATCATCACAATGCTCATCGAATGTTATACTTAGTAGACAGATGTTACTATTCAAGATGCGAATTGTTTTCTGAGCACAAGCGGAGTTCATCGGCCTATACATTGCTCCACGGAGCCATTACAGAAGACAAAAGAATAACCAAAGCAGAAGCCAGAAAATTGCAAAATGCAATGAAATGCATCGATTACGATGCATTCCGACGACGCCGCCGATCGCGAGCCATCGCGTCGGTGGCCTCGCTACGGCGTCACGTCCAAACACTTCGCTTGTTTATTTCCTTGATTTTTCCACGCAATTACTAACATGCGTCACCTGCCGGTAGGGTGACCATTTTAAAGGGCATTAATCAGGGATACGAGATTGTCTACGCGCGAAATCAACGCGGGCGCGCTTGTGTATTAGACGTTATTTTTTCAATGTAATTTTTGATTTCACAATTTGATCGTCTATTATATATAAAACGTTACGTGATATTATTATAACGTTAATATCCCAAAATTTTACGCAAATGGTCGTATTGCCAAGTTGTAATGCGTCGGAATTGAGTATTATTCTTTTTTGGTTCGTAAAATGTACGTTATAAAAACATTTTTCATTTGTAAATATTTAATATCTTAGTTTTTAGTCCCGCACCGTCACTCATATTAAATAATGAACTCGGCTTACCGGTGCGATAATGGCGAGCGCATCTCTGCAGCTCGACGTTTCGAGTCCTCTATGGGACCCGTTCTCAAGCTCCTGTCAGTGACGTGCTGGCTGCCGGAGGAGCTAGCACGTCCTCTTGAGAACGGGTCCCATAGAGGACTCGAAACGTCGAGCTGCAGCGATGCGCTCGCCATTATCGCACCGGTAAGCCGAGTTCATTATTTAATTTAATATCTTTTGAGACAGTTTTCGGTCGATATCGACCGAAATGCACCGTACGGCATCTATCCCTTATTTGCGCGAGTTAATATTGATTGCGACTACGATTCCGACGATTAATACTCATCCGGAGGCGCTCTAAAACCATAGCATGTCCTGAAAACAAAGGTTCTACTGGTCACCATACCGGAGAGCGACTTCGAGATGAATCGAAATCGACTTCACCTCGCATTCTGTAATGACAACCAGACGTAGTGACCGACGGATATCACGGGGACATGTTTGATTATGATCATAATAGACGTATTGGCTGACGCCCTCGCGGGAAACCTTGACAGCGAACGGTCAAAGGTGTTTTTTTTTTGACAGACTGTTAGGGAAGCGCAGCGTATGAATGAACACAAACTAAAAAATATTTGCTTATACTCGCTGAGATCAACAAAGCTTTTGACTGCGGACAAATATTTATAGACGAAAATTGCGGATGAAGTTCGAGAAAATAAAACAAGAAGGTGACCCAAATGACGTTCGCTGGTGAACGAGGCGCGAATAAAATTATTAATTTACACCAATAAGATGCGACTTTATGAAACAGTCAAAAAGAACAAAGGCAGTATGCAAATGTTATGCACGTACGATGTTCCACAGCGGTAGAAAATGCTGTAGTCCCGGCGCTCCGTCATACTATTTCAATTGAAATCGTCTTTTAAGTTCAACAACATAATTTTCTACGTATTTTTGATATAATAATAGTAAACGGACGTTTTGTTTACTTTTTGTTTATAATTCATAAATTACATTGAATTGTTAAATCACAATTAAATATTCTCATAAATTTATTTTTAAAAATAAATTATAGGCTAGCCGCTAGCTATTACGGTTCCAAAGATACAGCAGTAGGACGGACGGACGGACGGACGGACGGACGGACGGACGGACGGACGGACTGACAGACAGACAGACATACGTTGAAGGTTTAAATAGGCTTCCGTACGGAGTACGGAAACCTAAACACAGAATATTTAACTATACTTATTCGCATAAGTCACTTCCTTTTTTTTCTCTAATCTAGAGCGTTACATATTCACGTGAAAACTAAATATTGCGCACTTTTCACAAACGAGATAAAACATCGTACGACCGGACACTCCCGAAAGTAATCAACACATCAACAAACAAATTTAATATTGCCTTGACTTACTTCGATAAGTCCATATTATAATGTACGTCCGTTGAATAATATATTTTAATAGATTATTATTCTATTGAGACGAATTATCAGTTGGCACTGGACAGATGTTAAAAATTTTGTGAAGCTTATTTTAGAAGTATTTGAAGGCGTGTCGTTTGCTAAACAAGATTTAGCCGTCTGAGATATTTTAGGAACAGTTGGCCTCGAAACTGGTCTGCTAGATTCAATGTATTGTGCGTATATTCCGGGTGAGGTGAGTTAATAATTTTTATTTGTTTATGTGTATTTAATATTTCATGGAAATAATAAACAAAGGTGGCTTTAGGTGCTCAAAATCTGTTCCACGAAAGTGTTAAAAATTCATTGGTACTCCATTCATTTTGTATTATACAGACTGTTTCAAGATAGGCTTGAGAAAGTTAAATTCATTGGTACACCATTCATTTTGTATTATACAGACTGTTTCAAGATAGGCTTGAGAAAGTTAAATTCATTGGTACACCATTCGTTTTGTATTATACAGAATGTCTCAAGGTAGGCTTGAGAAACTTCAGGAATACAAAGTACTCATTATTAGAAGAAAAAAATTGTAATCACTCAGATCGAAATTCCGTATTTTTTTGTTTCTTACAAAAATTTTAAATTGTAAAAAAAAAAAAACTCGATTGACAGTGAGTTTGGGGAGATTTACAACAGTTCTGTTTAGGTCTAGGGAGTGCAATGAACTAGTCCAGTCCCATTTTTATTTTGATGTCATTAAAATTTAAGTGTTTGGAGTTTGCCTACATGCAGTACAATTCTACTAGTTTAAGCATGTAAGTTGGTCATTTTATTTTTATTTAATAAAGACGGACATTAACCGTCCACCAAAGCTCGATGAAACGATTTTCACCAAAAAGTACTATAAAAATACCTTATCTGGAAAAAAAAAATAAAAACCGCCTTCAAAAATGTATGAAATAAAAAAATAAAAATCGAACCCTAGAGTTGAAGGCGGTCGGATATTTTTGCTTGCTTTAGCACCACCACCTTCAACTCTAGGGTTCGATTTTTATTTTTTTATTTCATACATTTTTGAAGGCGGTTTTTATATTTTTTTAAATAGTTTTTTATTCCACAGTTTTTTTAGTAATTTTTATTTGCTATTAATGTACTCGGCGGAATTGCTCGGCCTTCGGCCTCGCGATTCCGCCTCGCATTCCAATCCGATCTTAACCAAAAAAAAAATGGGACCACCTTGGAGCTAGGCTGAACCGAACAAAAAAAGAATCATCGAAATCGGTTCACAATTGCGGAAGATATTGCTGAACATACATAAAAAAAAATACATACAGCCGAACATAGAACCTCCTCCTTTTTTGAAGTCGGTTAAAAAAGTTTCAGAGCTTTTCGAATTCAAATATGATCCCCTTTTGAACCCTGCAGTTACAAAACCCTATCCTGAAACCCCTGTGTATATGGCTGGTATACATTCGGTGGGTTAGAATTTGTGAATTATTTCATTTATGTTAGATAGAAGATTTATATTATGTTTGTCGAAGTTAGTGGTAAATTATTTTTTTAGGTTTCCGTACCTCGTTCGGAAGCCTATTACTAAGCCTACAATGTTTGTCTGTCAGTCTGTCTGTCTGTCCGTTCGTTCGATGGCTGTATCTTTGGAACCGTAATAGCTAGGCGGTTGAAATTTTCATAGATTTGACGGATATAACAACAAATAATAAAAAAGTGAAAAGTGTAACAATTAAGGGGGTCCCCATACAAGAAACGGGTTTTTTTCTAAGTTTTTTTTTTGTGATGCCAAAACCTCGGTGCGCGAGTCCGACTCGCACTTGGCTGGTTTTTATATGTATATCGTAGGGCTCGTAAAATATATAATTTTTAACAGTAACAGAAATATCGACACTTTAAAGGTAAAATTCACTAAGTGCTGGGAGCATTATTTCGAGAAATCAAGGTTTAAAGATAGAGGGAGTTATTATTTGTCATGGAACGATCATCTTACGCTTAATCTGGCAGATTTTTTGGTTAATAATACTTTTAAAGACATACTTCAAAACTGTAATGATAACAAAAAATTTTTTTTTTAGTTTAAGTAGAAAAAAATTAAAATGTACTTAGCAACTTTTTCCTCTGGATCTGTCAGTGTATAAGACGTACTTAATTAATTAACAGGTTCAATAAAAATGTATTTACTCTTTCAATATTATTTTATTTTTATGTTTAAAAATTTTACATTGATAACATGTCAATGCCGTGCTAAAGGGCGATAGGTCACTCTTCTCCGTGGTCGGTCTCATCTGCGTCTGGCTCTGGAAGCCTTTCCACATCCGTAGCAGCAGTAACAGGTAGCGACTGATACCACAAATGCGTTTCTTCTGGGACTAGACCCATTCTACATACTTTTTCCAGATCTTCTTTCTTTTTTTTAGATATTGGGAGGAGACGGTTGTAGACTGGGAAGAGTTGTGGTTCAACTTCAGGTTCCTTCCTTCGTCGAACATTTCCGGCAACAAAAATTCGTTTGTACTCCGATTTGTGATCATACCTATAAAAAAGAATGTCTTGTGTTGTCTTTTGAAATTTCAAACATTTTATTTTCAACCATGATACTTGATCTCCGAGTTCATCTCTGTTTCTGTTCCTTATTGTTTTAGAGGCGAGGGCTTGAAAGTCTTTGAAATCGGAGAACTTGAATTGTCGCAGTTGGTATGGTGGTTTCGGTTCTTTTTGTTGGTTTCTTGGTAGCCGTAAAGTGCTTCTACCAGATCGAGCATTTTTGAATATATCTGTCCAGTCATTCATTGTGTAAGCCGTTTTATTTCGTTTAGCATTTTCGATAGCCGAGTGCATTGAATCACACTCCATGTGAGTGTGACCCGATTCCAAGAACTTAAGTTCAATTTTATTTAAGTGCGTGTGTTTCACTGCATAAAGCAAAGCTGCAGCCACTTGTTGGTTACGGTTTTGGCCTCCGCACGTGTCAGAGAAGAGAGACATTTCTTTGACTGTGGATGGCAAGTGCTCAATGTAGTACAGCAGAATGGACGCGATTTCATTACTGCCTCTTTTCCCATTTAACTCATTCCAATAATAGCAATATGCATTATTCCCTTCACCCTCATAAATCGTCAAATTATATACGCATATCTTTCTTGTATAATAAAATTGAGATACACTGGAGTATGGCAATTGCAGTACGCTCTGCAAATCAAAATTAGCCGTGATAAATGTATTGTCATTTTTACAGCGATCCTTATCATTTTCCTTTGCAGCATTGCATTCGTTTTTTCGAATGATATGTTGTGAGTACTCAATCTCCATGTCTTTCTTTTTGTTTATATCGCCTGTATCAAATCTGGAACATATTGGACACTGGTCTTTTTTTGGCTTAAAGAATGACAGATTGTACGATGTGCAAAACACTTTTCTATAGATGAATTCGCTTACTGGAGCTATCTGTTTTTCTGAGCACTTTTCCTTGTAAAGGGCGTACATTTTTAAAATAGATAATTGAGAATCCAGGTACTTCTTCTGTGTTTTTTTCCTAACATAGTGCGACTCCATACAAGGAAAACTCTCTATGTGTTCTTTGATAACTTTGATTTGCTCATCTGAAGTTTTGTTACCGGGAGATTTCCTACCTCGTCTGTCGATACCATCAAATGTGCCTGTTGAGCTCGTACCTGCAATGGCTGTATTAATTGGGCCGTTCGATATGCAGAGCGTTTTTTGAAAAAAACTTGCGCATACTCTGAAACGACCAGTGGGATTTTGCAAGTAATATGATTTTGATACTGACCGAGCAGCGCTGCTTGATTCATCAATCTTCCGTCTCTTAGGTGCAATCGTTTTCACACATTGGATAATGAAATCTTTTTGACGCTGGAAGTCTTTCAATCCCCAATATGACTTGCAAATTTCGGTTCGTTCCAACTCCGTGAAGTTGTCATTGCAGTGGAATCGACAACGACTACAATTTGCTTGCTTAGGATTCTTACCTTCAAAATCCTTGGTTTTATTATTGTATGGCAAACACATAGATCGCTTATTTTTTATTATGTTTACTTTCCAGTTCTGTGGATCCCTTTTTCTCCAACGCGTCGGAGGTTGTGCAGTGTGCTCTTCAGGTAGTTCGTCAGAATCTGTACTAATGGTTCTTGTTCTTGGATGTGGATTGATGAAAGTAAACGTTGGATCGGTGTGTGAATTATCTGATGAGTAATCTTCACTATTAGAAGAATATGCAACTAAAGGTTTTGTTAATGTAGACAGCTTGTCACGTTCTTGGTAGTCACATCCAGCCGGTTCGGTCTCTTCTTCTAATATTCTTTCAATATCTTCTTCTAACATTCTTCCGTAGCTAGGCTCAACGTTTTGGCTGCCGCTTTCAATTATATAACGTCCAGCCGGTTCGATCTCTTCTTCTAATACTTCTCCGTAGCTGGGCTCAACGTGTTGGCTGTCGCTTACAATTACTTCTTGAATCGCGTGTTCTGCAGAGTAATGAACCTGGAACAAGGCGCCAAGATTATACCTAGTCACTAAAACGACAATACAAGGTAAATATCTTACCAAGTTGCTAAATTTTCTGACTATAAAAGTATATAGGTGGCGTTTATTTTAATAATACGTACTAACAATCAATGGCACAGCCGCCGGCTCGTTACATCTTTGGTCGTCATGTTCAGGTGGTTCGATCTCTTCTTCTAACATTCTAACGTAGCTAGGCTCAACGTGTTGGCTGCCGCTTGCGATTATGTAACGTCCAGACGGTTCGGTCTCTTCTTCTAATACTTCTCCGGAGCTGGGCTCAACGTGTTGGCTGTCGCTTACAATTACTTCTTCAATAGCGTGTTCTGCCGAGTAATGAACCTGGAACAAGGCGCCAAGATTATACCTAGTCACTAAAACGACAATACAAGGTAAATATCTAACCAAGTTGCTAAATTTTCTGACTATAAAAGTATATAGGTGGCTTTTATTTTAATAATAGGTACTAACAATCAATGGCACAGCCGCCGGCTCGTTACACCTTTGGTCGTCATGTTCAGGTGGTTTGATCTCTTCTTCTAACATTCTTCCGTAGCTAGGCTCAACTTGTTGGCTGCCGCTTGCGATTATGTAACGTCCAGACGGTTCGGTCTCTTCTTCTAATACTTCTCCGAAGCTGGGCTCAACATGTTGGTTTCCGCTAGCCGCGTAAGAATGATCTAAGTCAATCTGCTCGAAGAGGTCGCCTTTTGATCTTTCTATAGCCGAGCGATTCTGAAAATTAATATTTCTTTCTTTGTTAGTGTTCTATGCGCTCTCAAGCTGCTCATCTGAGTGCGATGAAATTTTGGTAGGTAGGTACCTAAGTAACTTTCGTGCACATTTGCGTAAAAAGTATAAAGCACGATAGGTTATGTTTTATTTGAGGAATGGTTATATCTTATTCTAAAGCTTTATGTACGTATTTCTAAGCAACCTGACAGTAATTTGGTAAAGTAGTATTAAATTTACGTAGATAAATGTGGTTATTTCGAGGTGAAATTTACTTACACGTCTCTGCTCCATCTGCCCCATTCTTTCGGCATCCCGAACAGTTTTAAGCATTAATTTTGTTCTGTCACTCATTGTTACCACTTGAACTTTTGTAACACATAATTAAACACACCAATTTAACAGAAAATCACGTAAAATTTCAGCACATGTACCAACAACGCCAATTTCAAAAAAGACAACTGACAGTAAAAGATTACAAGTGAAGTGACATTGACAAATGTCATAGAGGTAAAACTGAACAAGTACTTAATGAAATTTTCTTCTTGGTGTTGGGTGCCGTTCTTTGTAAATTTCCTAAGAGTAAAAATCTTTAAGTGCATGATGAATTTTACTTCTCGGATGTTTCTTGAAAAAATGTACTAACTTAATATCAACATTTTAAAAACCTGAGTTAATATTTTACTAGCCACTTGGTGATTTTTTCTTCTCGTAGTTTATGAAAATGTAAATGTACTTATGTCAAAAACTCGTTTTTGGCCAAAATGTCACTTAGTGAGTTTTACCTTTAAAGTATCGATATATGCTTATCATTTATTTAGCAGGTTTATTAGGTGTGTGTACAACCACCGTACATGTGTGTCGGTTGATTAGGAAAATATAATAATAATCGAGTGCTAATTCAAAAAAAAACTTAGCACTTCGGTAATTAATTATGTGCCTACCAATGTTTAGAAATTAGACGATTCTATGCCTCAAACTAGAAAATTTGCGTTCCACAGTGCCTTTGTTTGAAATAAGCCGTAATGCCCAATTTAACTTTTAACTTTTTTTTCAGCATTCACCACATGTAAGAATTTTTTTTTTTTTAAAGGAAACTGACACGGTTGGCTACATCCCCTGCAACATCCGTGATGTCAGCCCATAACACCGGGTGAACTTGGTGCCACGTCAGTGCTTCCATTCGGTCGTGCCGGCTACACTGAACTGGACGGAAAACACAAACTATTTACATAGCCGTTTCGACCGACCTTTCATTCAGTGCGGTGGTACCAACCCGGGCGGGTTAAACCCTACCACCTAGTAATATAAGAAGGGAGTCATATCCCTTAGTCGCCTTTTACAACATACACGGGGAGAGATGCAGTGGGGCTATTCTTTTAAAGTACCGGCCCCACACGGTACTTTAAAAGAATTTAGTAGAATTTTCGTATCATTGCATTTATATCCTTGTTTACATAGCGTATATTTAAGAATGTAAACATTTGAAATTCATAACTAAAGAAGTACCTATGCAACGATAGGCCGTATGAATGAAGGCCGGTTTCGGTCACTGGACCCGTCGCGGACTCTAATCTAAAACATTCTGCATTATAGGTTCTCAATAACCTCTTATTAAATAGATTCGCTCAAGACCATCGAGCCATAATGAGCGTGACTGCCTGCAGTGTTCATTCGTTCAGTGTACTAGCGGCCGTGAACAAAGGCGCTCGAGTTCTTCGAGCGCGCGTATATACCATCGTTCTCGTTATGTTAATCGATTTAATTAATTGAACATTGAACATTGAGGTTTTGAAAAGTGCGGAATAAGTGTTCGGTTTAAAGTGCGGCTGCGGCAAATTTAGGTATTTACACATTCTTTGCATTGTTGCCATAAGTTTGAAACATTTGAAATGTGATGAAAAATATAATACAAATTATTAATAACCAAAAAGGTTGGCAGTGAAAATAAAAAAAAAATTTAATAGGTTTCATCTATTATGGACGTAAATTTTTTTACATACTTAGGTGAAGGAAAATTCGCATTTTCCAACTCTTGAATGCATAAATACTATCCTGAAATCACCACAGACTTGGACTAAAAACTGAAACATGTTTTTAGTCGTCGGAACTTGTTCGACAATGTCTGGCACCTTACAACTTGTAGTTAAGTCGGTGTGCGTAATTCTATGGTCCTAGGTCATATTTTTTTTGCGCGCGATGTAAAGTGATTACGCCGCTAATTTGTAAACAATGAAAAAAAAAATACACAGATTATGTTTATGACAACACTATACATGGTGATTCACTTACATATATTTTTTATATACACTTTTATATAATTGCACATTTTTTTTATGGATAGCGCGACATGTGGCATTGTTTCACCTACAAGTAGGTGTCTAACGATGCCCATGGACATTTTTTGATGCACGGTGGTTGCGAATGACAGGAGCCTTTTCACGCCCCTTTTGAAGAACTCTAGGCTGTACTTAGGAGGAAATAGATGGGCAGGGACATACATTATAATAATAGACACTTACATACCACACGCACGCTGTATCCCGACAATCAGGGTAAGCAGGGTAATCGGTTTTGTGCTGCAAGTACTCTTCTAAATTACAGCACAACACCGACAACCACGTTTAGCAATGTATTCCAAGATAACTATCAAGCAGCAAGTGAGGCACGAAGACCGATCTGCTGCATAACTCGGTGGAAGGACCGCGCCAAGGTGACAGGTGGCTAGCCTGTCGTCCTTTAGCACGGCACCTTGTCCTTATTTACGACATGCACGGGGAGAGATGCAGTGTGGCGACCCCACACTGCATCTCTCGTCACATAAAACGAATAGCCCCACATTATAATACTTTGTAACAATTACACAAAAATAATCTTTATTATCTTTATTATTCCTTGCTAAATATCTATATAATATTATGTTATCTTCTAATTAAATTTAATTTTTATTTTAAACATTAACAAAAAAGTAATACTAATAACTAAAGAAATAAACCTACCTAACAAACATTAAAATAACTATCAAAAGGGGCATTTTCAAATGTTCCTAGAACACTTGCTGGATGGCAAGGCTTACCCTTTGAATGAAGTAGGCAAATTTAATTAAATTTTTAATATTAGACAAAAGAAGAATTTATATTAAAACTAAACTAAAAAATAATTATAACAAAACAAACTATAAATTAAATACTTCTATTACAACTAAACAAATGAAGAAAAATATTTTATATTTTCTTATACATATACAGGATGTTCGGCACATGGACCGACAATATTTTTTGGTAGGTAAGTGGGGTCATTTGCAAGGTTTTGACCTATGACACCTTTTGTCTGGTGTCACGTGGTATCGAGATACAATTTTTTTTTCTTTATTTTTGAAAATTACCAAAATCTTAGCTTTAACCCCTTGTAACTTTTTTCTTTATGATTATATCTGCTCGAAATAAAATTTATTTGATTTATCGATGGTATCCTTGTTCTAGAAAAAATATCATTTGATGAAGTTAATACCATGAAAAGGACTTATTACCTCCCAAATTCCAAAGGACGAGTAAAATTATGACAGAATCTTAATTTCTTAATTCATTAAAAAAAAACGGACAGCAATTGAGAGCTTCATTTTCATTTAAAAAGTTCGCTAGTTTACGCCCTTTCCAACGATATACCACACCGTTATGGTCGGCCTCATACAAAGTTATTGTCGTTCTGTTCTGGTCTCTGTCCCCAAATTTTGGCCACATAGTGAAAGATTTGTATGGGCTGACATCACGGATGTTGTAGCTTGTAGGTGACGTAGCCATACGCGTCAGATTCATTAAAAAAAATAGGTTGTAACAATGCTGCCTGTGACTGCGTTCTCCTCTAGGCCAGTATAGCCAGCAATCCAGAGAAGTATCCGGTATGGCACCTACCTTCTCAGAGGTGATATAGGCTGGTAGGAGCATGTGCTTTGGCCCCTCCGACTCAGCCACCCATACCGGATTACATAAAAAAAATATTGTTTTCGATACATTATTTTCTCTTATATTACACATTCTTTACCTCGTATATTACATATATATTACATATCATATATTACTCGTATATTACATGTATATTACATATATATTGTATATTATATTATACATTCTTTACCTCGTATATTACACGAATAAACATTTGGGCAGAGTGACCTTCTATCTGAAATTTTTAACATGAACACTACAAGTAGATATTCAAACAATAGTTGTGTCATTTCAAATAGATCATTTCAATTCGTATGTACATAAATAATTAACTTAATATAATTCCTTTTGCATGTATGACTTGGCAAAATAAAATGTTTTATTCAGTGAAACCAAAGTGAAACATGTACAAACGAAAGCAAAGATACTAAAAAAATGAATACTTAACAGAAAGAACTATAGATATTATCTAGAAAATTGAAACTAAAACTAACCTAATAAATACATTTCAAAACTGTTTTGATAGTACCGAGGCTGCTGGCCGCGTTCTCCCTATGAATTGACAGATTATTAAATTATTCTATATCATTCTATAATTAACTGAAACATACACTCCACACATTTTGCAAATTAATTTATCGCCTATCAGTGGTCAACATGACGCATTCTGGTATTTTTCGCATTTAGGTATAACGATAATATTATTCTCATTGACGCGATTTCACACATTTTATTAAATTTAAGTATATATTTTTTTTATGCAAGCTGACACGGTTGGCTACATCACCTGCAACATCCGTGATGTCAGCCGATAACACCTTGGTGAACTAGGTGCCACGTCAGTGCTTCCTACACTGGCCGGCTACACTGAACTGGACGGAAAACGCTAACTATTTACATAGCCGTTTCGACCGACCCTCGGACCGACCTTTCATTCAGTGCGGTGGTAAACCCTACCACCTAGTAATATAAGAAGGGAGTCATGCCCCTTAGTCGCCTTTTACGACATATACGGGGAGAGATGCAGTGGGGCTATTCTTTTAAAGTACCGAACCCACACGGTACAAGTATTATTGCATGGTATTTATTGCATTATGGCTGAATCAGAGGGCCCAGAGCATATGCTGGTCATACTAGCCACTATCACCTCCACGAGGGTGCCAGACTGGAGACTTCTCTTTGGATAGCTGGTTTACTGGACTGTAGAGTTTTTTAATCACAAATGTGATGAAGAGATGCAAGACTTTGCTAAACGTGGCGGTCGGTGTTGTGATGTAATTTACAAGAGCACTTGCAGCACAACACCGATTACTGCGCTTGCCCTGATTCTCGGCATACAGCGTGTGGTATTTATTCATTTTATTATTTTATTTATGACTTTTGTATTACCTTTAACTTTGCTCTATTGAAAAAAAACATCACCAAAATCGGTCTTATTTATTTATTTATATATTAGAGAATTCCACAGCTTATATTAATACAACAAATTTAAAAATGAACAATATAAAACTTAATAGCCAAGAATAGAATTCCTCCGGTTTACATGCATTTGATAAAATATGGTAAATAAAAACGATAGAAAATTACAAAATTAAAAGATTAAATAAATTTAAAATAAAATAAAATAAAATTGAATTTTTTTTTTTTTTTTTATGGAACCTGACACGGTTGGCTACATCACCTACAACATCCGTGATGTCAGCCCATAACACCGGGTGAACTAGGTGCCATGTCAGTGCTTCCCTTCACTTCATGTCGGCTACACTAAACTGGACGGAAAACACGAACTATTTACATAGCCGTTTCGACCGACGTTTCGTTCAGTGCGGTGGTACCAACCCGGCCGGGATAAACCCTACCACCTAGTAAGGTAAGAAGGGAAGGGACCTACAGTTTAACGTGGAATCCGAACCACGGTCAGCCTCCAACGGTCGAGCGGTCACCCATCCAAACACTGACCGCGCTCAGCGTTGCTTAATAACAGTTGACTAACCAACCGCGCCACTGAGCTACCGAGGCTGACGAATTTTCTTATCCCTTAGTCGACTTTTACGACATGCGACGGGGAGAGATGCAGTGGGGCTATTCTTTTTAAGTACCGACCCCACACGGTACAGAAATTAATTACAAAATAAAAAGTCTAAGTATCAAGTCAAAAGTTAAAATTCGATTATTAATAAATAAGAAAATTTGATAAAAACTACATTAAATTAAAACCATGATAATCTGTGAATTACAAGTTTCAATAAAATCTCCTTACTCATAAACAAATAAATAGAATCTAAAATGCAAGATCTTTCTTTATTTCTACTAATTATATTCGCATCGTGCAAAACTGTAGGGCTCTTTGCTTCTTACCTTACTAGGTGGTAGCGTTTATCCCGCCCGGGTTGGAACCACCGCACTGAATGAAATGTCGTTCGAAACGGCTATGTAAATAGTTCGTGTTTTCCGTCCAGTTCAGTGTAGCCGACATTAAATGAAGGGAACCACTGACATGGCACCTAGTTCACCAAGGTGTTATGGGCTGACATCACGGATGTTGTAGGTGATGTTGTGAACCGTGGCAGTTTCTATATAAAAAAAAAGGAATAAAAAAATACATTTATTTTATGATGTATTGTTACAATTGTACAAATAGTTTTCATTCAAAATTTTGACTTACGATGAAATTCTACAGTACGTCTATATCCCTTTCGTTCTCTCAGCGATATTTCGGTCTCGCCCTATCGCTCTATCCTTTTTCAAGCGTCACACGCAGCCTTATTTTAAATAATACTAGCTTTTGCCCGCGGCTTCGCTCGCGGTAGACTCGGTTTAATAGCAAATCCGATTTAAACGCAAATATGATAGTCGATCGCTTCTCTTATATTCTGTCTCTCTCTCTCTTTCCCTTCCCCTCTCCCTCCCTCGCTCCTCCCTCCCCACCGTTCTTCTCAGCCCTCTCCATTCGGCACTACCGTTCGGCACTAAATTCCGATCATACTAAACTTTCTTTCATACTGCTCAGCCCTTACTATGTTTTATATGTTTAATTAACTAGTATGTACTTATATGTAGTGTATATTATAGTATACATAGGGCACACTAAAAGTTTCCGGAATTGGCCACTTACATAAACAATATTTAAAAAGTAATTACAACATTTGAAAATGGAACTCTTTGGCTGTAGAATGCAGTTTGTTTCATCTGACTGTCAATTGTTTTTACCCTGTGGCGCCATTTTAAAAATTGCGTGTCTACATTAACATAAATTTAACCCGGGAAAATTTTCGTAGTATGATTTTCTACGATTTTAAGTATAATTTGACAGCTCATCAGAGCCTCGCTCGGCTTCAATCTGCTTTTGGCGATGAAGCACCATGCAAGACGACTATTTATTGCTGGTTTGCAGAATTCAAGCGCGGTCGTGTCAATCTCAGTGACGAATCTCGCGATGGTCGCCCGTTTACCGCTGTGAACAACAAAAACATCGATGCTGTGCGCCGTATGATCGAAACAGACAGGCATGTGACCTATCATGAGATTCGGGCATCCTTAGACATAGGCATGAGTCAAATACAATCAATCCTACACAAACATTTGGGTGTGAGAAAGCTGTGCTCGCGGTGGATCCCACACAGTTTGACCGAGGCTCAAAAAACGCACCGCGTCACTTGGTGCAATGCCATGCTTACCAGATTCAACAAAGGCGCTTCAAATTTGGCTTGGGACATAGTAACAGGTGACGGCACCTTGTGACTTTTTTCTGTTCCCAAAAATTAAGAACCAATTACGCGGTCAACGATTTTCATCACCAGAAGAGGCTGTCGAAGAATATGAAAAACACGTTTCTGAGGTCACCACGGAGGAGTGGCACAAAAGTTTTCAAAATTGGTTTAATCGTAATAAAAAGTGTATTTACGCAAAGGGAGAATATTTTGAGAAACAATAAATTCATTTTTGACCTTTAATAGTATTTTATTCTTATTAATTCCGGAAACTTTTAGTGTGCCCCACGTATTATAGTTATTTTCCTTATATTATATTTTACATTCCCACACTCATGTCTTTTGCTACTACCTACTTATATCTCGCAACATACGACTCTCAAACATCCAAAGGTTGACTGGGAGAAATCCCTGTAAGGGATAAGTCCGCCTTTGCCCCTCATGTAAATTTCTTATTGTGTGTTTATGTTAAATGTTTTTTGGAGCAATAAAGTATTTCTATCTATCTATCTATCTATCTATCTATCTATCTAACCCTATTGCTATTTAGCGTGATGATACTCGTATATAGCCTATAGTGAGACTCAACAACTACTCTTTATATTGGTGCAAACCGCATCAAAATCTGTTCAGTGGTTACGGAGTTTACCTCAAACATATAAAAGCGGCGGGTGGCCGAGTGGTTTGGGCATCGGCTTCTCATGCGAGAGGTCCGCGGTTCGAATCCCGTCGGCGTGTAGCAATGAGTTTTTTCTGACGAAAAAATTTACGTGCATTCCTACATCTGCTGCTTCACCGTTCGGAACCGGTGTAAAACTGTAGGTCCCTCCCCTTGCCCCTTACTAGATGGTAGGCTCAAATTGTAGCCGACTGGGTTGGTACCACCGTACTGGATGTAAGATGGCCGCATAGCAGCCACGGTTGTGTTCTCCTCTAGTCCAGTATAGCCAGCAATCCAGGGAAGTCTCCGGTATGGCACCTACCTTCTCGGAGGTGATATTGGCTGGTCGAAGCATGCGCTTTAGCCCCTCCAACTCAGCCACCGGATACCGGATTACATAAAAAAATACATATACAGACAAACGTTCCATTTTATAAGAATTAGAGATAGATATAGAGATTTTTTATCATGTACAACATTCTGTTTGTGTGCCATATAAAATACAATTAATATATGCAAGTAAATACATTCCTCGATACACATTCATAAGCAATTTCTTTGTTCGCAGGTGTAACAAGATGGATCTGTTACGGCATGTCATAGATGGTTACCATGACATCATGGACAACAAGAGCGACCAGAGGGTGAAGGATTGGCCCATGATGTCATCACCTTTTCCAACCCTCGCTATCTGCCTCACATACGTATATGTCTCGAAGGTAATTTTCAATTTACTAAATATATCGCTTAACATTCCTATATAGTCGACAATATCGCTACGTGATATGGTGCGTAACGAGGAAATCCGCCGACGCACCAAAGTAGTCGATATTGGACACCGGGTGACTAAGCTCAAGTGTCAGTGGGCTGGACACGTCAGCCGAAGAGACGACCACCATTGGAGTAACCGTGTCCTGGAAAGGAAAACGGAGTTTTTATGGAAACTGACACGGTTGGCTAGATCACCTACAACATCCGTGATGTCAGCCCATAACACCGGGTGAACTAGGTGCCATGTTAATGCTTCCCTTCGGTCGTGCCGGCTACACTGAACTGGACGGAAAAACACAAACTATTTACATAGCCGTTTCGACCGACGTTTCATTCAGTGCGGTGGTATCAACGCGGGCGGGTTGAACCCTACCACCTAGTAAGGTAAGAAGGGAAGGGACCTACAGTTTTACGTGGAATCCGTACCTCGGTCAGCCTCCAACGGTCGAGCGGTCACCCATCCACTGACCGGCTCAGCGTTGCTTAACAATCAATAGCGAGTTAGCGACTGTCTGCAACACTGAGTTATCGAGGCTGACAAAATGTTTGTTAATCCCTGACGCAAAAGGAGGGGTGCTATAAGTTTGATGCATCCGTCTGTCAGGGTGAGAGGGTGTGTGTGTGTGAGTGTGTCTGTCTGTCTGTCTGTGGCATCGTAGCTCCCAAACGGATGGACCGATTTGGATGTGTTTTTTTTCATAGCCGACTATCATTGTCTCCCTCTACGGAGACCAAGCCATGCTGTATCGTCGTAGCCCCACTGCGACGTTGCTATCGCTTACTCGCTCACGCTTGCCTACCGATGACAGGAGCGAGAGAGAAAACGAAGATTTCGTCGGTCGCCCGATGAAGGGTGAGCGATTTCATGTTTCTCTCTCGCTCCTGTCATCGGTAGGCAAGCGAGAGCGAGTAAGCGATAGCAACCTCGCAGTGGGGCTATGACGATGCAGCATGGCTTGTCTCCGTAGAGGGAGACAATGACAGTCGGCTCTGGTTTTTTTATAAAAAGCTGGTTTAACCGGGACTGTTCTTAGCTATGTTTGATCAGGTCAGCCGATTCGAAGATCATCGACACTTTTACAAAAAAAATATTTATGTAATTGTAACCTTAATTACCTAACCTAACCTAACTTAACTTATCCGAACAGAATTATTACAAGTTCAAATACGTCTCTTAAAAAGCTTGAAATAAAAGTTACAATACTAATTAAAAAAACCCCGACAGAACAAAAGCCCTCAACAATAAAAAAATCATTTCCGCATTACTTAACTTTTTTAGGAACGAAGTACAATCAATTTGGAGTTTTTTTTAACAAACAGGATTTTAAGTTAGGGTTCAAACAGTTTGAGACATACTGACCCCGAGGTGAACTAAAAAAAACTTTGTAAAAAAACAGCCAATCTTCCAACATGTAATAATTAAGGTGATGTAGCCGACTGTATCTGTTTCCATAAAAAAAAACCTGTGTAGGGTTTCGTGTTTTACACATACATACATGCCATACGCTGCATCCCCACAATCGGGGTAAGCAGAGTAATCGGTGTTGTGCTGCAAGTACTCTTGCAAATTACATCACAACACCGACCACCACTTTTAGCAATGTATTAAGACAAGATAACTATCAAGCAGCAAGTAAAACACGAAGACCCACCTGCTGCATGGCTCGTTGAAAGAACCGTGCCAACGTGAGAGGTGGCTACCCGGTCGCCCTTTAGCACGGCGCCTTGTCCTTATCCATTAGTCGCCTTTTACGACATGCACGGGGAGAGATGCAGTGGGGCTATTACTTACCCCACACGGCACACGATAAAAAGTCGATAAATATTCCACAATTCATCGCGTACTCGAAACCCTAAAAATTGTATAGAAATAAAAACAGTGTGAAGTAATAATTCCTCCAAGAGTAATAAAGAGTGGGAATTGCCGTACGGTATTTTTTAATTTTGTATTTGATGTTTTTATGCATGTTTTTTTCTTGTTTACAAGCCGTAGATCTTGTTTAGATCTTATAGTTCTTGTGATTGCAACTTTGTACATATGTAATTGACATAACAAGGCCATAAACGACTGTTTGATTAGTGATGACTCTGATGACATTCAACATTTGAACCATCTGGTCTCATCGATAGTTTGAACAATGATATGTACTTATGTATATTTTTATACAAACTGAACCTTGGTTATAATTGTTTTATTAGCAATTGGTCTGAGTGCTGTAGTAACTTGCTACCCAATACGGGTTGCTACAAACAAATGGACCGATTTGGATGCGTTTTTTTTTATTAGAAAGCTGGTTCAATCGGGATGGTTCTTAGATATGTTTGCAATCAAGTAATTAAGTAATCATAAAATTATTCTCGTAAAAAAGTGGACCGATTTGCATGCGGTTTTTTTAAAGCTTGAAATAAAAGTTAACTAAAAAATCCCCGACCCTTAAAAAGTAAAAAATAATTTCAATTTACTTACTTAAAGTAGTGGGGAGAACGCTAAGTAAATTCCCGCGCAGCTCTTGAGTTTTTATGTTTTACTGAGCGGCTCCCGACTCCTTTAAGTAAGTAAACGGAAATTATTTTTGACTTTTTAAGTATCGGGGGGTTTTTTTTAGTGTTTTAAAACCTATAACGTCCGTGATGTCAGCCCATAACACCGGGTGAACTAGTAACTTATATAAATATTGCAGTGAATATTCGTTTTTAGGGATTTTGGCACCTAAATAAATACTTACGTACGGTAGGTAGATATGTACAATATTGTCTGAGGGGTAGAAGGATAATTGACTGCAGGATATTGAATAATATTTTAAGAAGGTTTTAGGTTTTATTTCAACTTTTTTTCGTTATATTTTTTTTGTTTGTTACTTATTTACAATTTATTATTTATTATTTTACTTACAGTAATCTTGAATGTTAGTATTTAGTTTTTCTTTATTTATTTATTAGGTTAATTTTATCAATGTTATACATTTGTTAGTTAGGTTTTAATTATTTAGTTATTAGTATCTTCATTTACAGCAGAAACATTAAAAGATATTTATTATTTATTTCTTGAAAATTACTTCGTGAAAATCGAAATTAAAACGAGCAAGTAGTTGTGGCGTTTTTAAAGACGGTTTGAAAACGGAAGTCACGTGTGATGTAACTCAACCTAATCAACCAAACAAAGGTAACGAGGTTCTAATCACCGCATTTAAACTGTACTAGTTTATGTCGCAAATTGGTCAACATATTATGAATGGAATTCCCCTAAATGGAATTTTATGCAATACGTAAAGGTATTAATGTGGGTTAATAGATCCTACATAACGGAACTAAGGTTTTGGTTGATCGGTGCAGAGGTCTGTTGACTATTTATCTCAAGGTCCGACGACGGTCGAATCGGCCGATGTGAACCAATGAGTTTTTGACGAGAAAAAATTACGTGCATTCCTACAACTGCCGCATCACCCTAGGTTCATTCCCTTGCCCCTTACCAGGTGGCGGGGTTGAAATGTAGTAAAGTAAAAAAGTTAAGTAAAAAATGTAAGTATTTATTTCAAAATAATTAGGCCGTGGATGGATGAGAAGAGCGGAAGACCGCGTGTGGTGGCGTGCCTTGGGAGAGTTCTATGTCCAGCAGTGGACCGATACAGGCTGATGATGATGAGGCCGTCTACAGTTTTTGCATCCGAAAATAACCGCTACAGCCGTAGCATCAGACGAAGATACAGTAACTACCTATATCCACAAATTAATAATAATAGTATGTACAGTGTGGGGTTGGTGCTTAAAAAGAATAGTGCCACTGCATCTCTCCTCGTGCATGTCGTAAAAGGCGACTAAGGGATAAGGACAAGATGCCGTGCATAAGGGCGACAGCCTGGCCACCTCTCACCTTGGCGCAGTCTTTCCACCGGGTCATGCGGCCTTCGTGGCTTACTTGTTGCCTGATAGTTATCTTGTCCGAATACTTTGCTAAACATGGTGGTCGGTTGTGTGTTGTAATTTACCAGAGTATTTGCAGCCCAACACCGATTACTCTGCTTACCGCGATTGCCGGGATACGCCGTGTGGTGTGTAAGGGAATGACAACAGAACACTCTTGTATGCGTGTGAGCAACGTTCACATAGTAATTTTATAAACAAATATGAAATTTAATGTTTCAGGTGCTGGGGCCAAAAATTATGGAAAATCGGAAACCTTTCGACCTACAGAAAGTGTTAGTGTGGTACAACTTCCTACAAGTCTTGTTCAGCACGTGGCTCTTTTATGAGGTAAAAAAACTATTGATAACATACATATTATATTATTATTATCACAATTATCTGTGAATATTTTCCTGAGCTCTGTAAGTGTAGGTTAAAATTAATTATAAATATTTTTTTAGGGTGTTGTACCTCAAAAGTGGGAAAAAACGGAACCCTTATAGGATCGCTCTCGTTTTCGCTTTCGTTTCGTCTCGACCTGTCTGTCCGTCTCTCACAGCTTATTTTCTCCAAATCTACTGGACGAAAAAAGTTGAAATTTGATACATATACAGGGTGTTGTAATGGCCAGTACATTAATTTCACCAACGCATTCCTCATGTTTTTCCGAGACAAAAAAGTAAATAAAGTTTTTCTATAAAGTGTCTAGTTTTCGAGATATAAATTTTTGAAATTTATGTTTTCGTCAAATGTAAATGACGCCCGCGCGGGGAGGGTGCTGGCGAGGGAACGTACGGGGTCGAAAAACCACGCCGCGCCACCACCGCACATCTTCTCGCTCCGGGCACTCGTCCTTGCTCACTCACTCACCGCGCGCCTTACATTCCCACGTTCGCGCGGAACATTAGATCCTTTTTACACTAAATTAATCAATTAGTTTGTATGAAAACTGTAACTTTTTATTTAAAGAGAATTCAGAAAAAAGTTATGTGACTTTTTTGTTACTATTAATCCCAATAATCATTTCCAAAATTTAATGTACTGGCCGTTACAACACCCTGTATACAGTTTGATGACCCAATCACGGGCGTAGGTATAGCGTAAATGAATGAATTTCAATTTATGGAGAACAAAATTGGAAAGTAAAAAAATAAATAAAAAAAAAACATTTTTTCTCTGAAAGTACTGAGCCTAAAATTTTGAAAAAAAAAGCGGTAAAGTCCGAGTCGAACTCGCGTGAAGAGGGTTCCGTACCATTCCGTTTTTAGTGAGAACTTAAATACTTAGAACTATAAGAGAGGCCCTATATTATTCCCTTTTTTTTATTATTTTAGAATCAGTAGTTTCGGAGTTATGGGATGGGGGGAATGCAGAATGTAAATAGTTTGTGTTTTCCGTCCAGTTCAGTGTAGCCGGTACGACCGAATAGAAGCACTGACGTGGCACCAAGTTCACCCGGTGTTATGGGCTGACATCAGTGACATCACAGATGTTGTAGGTGATGTAGCCACCCGTGTCAGTTTCCATGAAGCACTGACATGGCACCTAGTTCGCCAAGGTGGTATAGGCTGACATCACGGATGTTATAGATAGATGATGTAGCCAACCTTTTCAGCTCACATAAAATTGTATAGTTAAATAAAAGTTATAATATGCCTATTCTCAAATCAAAACAAACGTGCAGCTTCCTGAATCCTTTAACCTGGGTGTCTTCAAGCATCATATTAACGGGCTAGACAGCCTTGCAACAGTCCGCAAATCTGCTGGCATGGCACCTAACTGAGCGTGGTTTCGCGAGGAGAGGTGGTTTTGGCTCTGTCGACTGAACTATTGGTCTCTCGGCACAGCCACCCATGCTGGTTTACATAAAAAACAAAAAAACTCGCACAACAAAATTTTATGGCTTAGTGAAGGGAGATTCCCTTCACTAAGCCATAAAACTTTAATATGCGAACTGCACGTTTGTTTTGATTTGAGAATAATAAATGTTTTCTCTTGTGTAGAGCGTGATGGGAGGCTGGTTCACGGCGTACAGTTTCCGGTGCCAGCCGGTCGACTACTCCAACAACCCCAGAGCGATGAGGGTAAATACTTTTAATATTTATACTATCGTTTGTGTGAGTGCACGTTTCATCTCCGAGTAGGTGCCATACCGGAGATTCCTCTTTGAATTGCTGGCAATGCTGGACTAGATGAGAACACAGTATTCATAAAATAAAATACACGTTCATAAAGTGACATTTTAAAATAATAAAAAAAAACAATAATATTTATCAAAGGAATTAAAATGGGGAATAAAAGCGCAAAAGATATATATTAAACATTAAAATTAAAATTGAAAAAATCTGATATTTCATTTCTTACATAAAATGAAATCAAACTTATTACAGGAATAAAGCCACACTTTCGAACATTAGAACCAATCTATTATCTATTACATATAATAAAATCGTAGAGGTAAGAAAGTCTGTAAATTGAATGTATTCGGAAAAAAACTAACCAGGGTGGCTTAAAATGAGATACTGAACATGTTAGAACAGTTTTTAAAATTTTTGTTTGTTTGTTTGTTTGTTTGTCTGTACGCGCATCACGCAAAAACCACTGAACGGAATCAGACGAAACTTTGTATAGTGGCAGTTTATATGCCGGGTTAACATAATACGTAAAAAAAAATAACAAAAATAAAAAAAATATTTACAATTGTAAACATTACTGCGCGTTTAAAATCACGTAGTCCAAAGTACATAATTATATCTTAAGAACTGGCAGCAAATACAATTTGAATAAAATATTCATTCGAAATTTAAAAATAAGTAGATACAACGAAAATGACAGTTCTTCTTTTTTATAACTTGAACACAATAGTCTATACATATCTATTCTTTCTATACATATCATAAAATCGTAAATGCAAAAATGTCTATTTGTACGCGCATCTCGCAAAAACCACTGAACGGAATTTGACGAAACTTTTTATAGTGACAGTGTATATCCCGGATGAAAATAATAATTAAAAAATATAATAAAAATCACGTAATCCAAAGTAAAGGTAAAAAACAATTTTAAATGTCATGTTGACAACGGAGAACTGTCATCTCGACGTGAGCTGGCCGGTGACAAATTGAAAGTCGAAGTTATGTCGCTGTCATTGGTGCAATAAAATTTATATATCTGTTGCCCGCGGCTTCGCTCGCGTGAAATTCGTATTTAAAAAAAAGAAAGTAAGTAACTAAAGGCGGGCCCGAAGGCGGATCTGCGCTCACGTAAACGATATTCTTTCTCGATGAAAGTAACTAAGGGCGAGGCGGAAGGCGGAGCTGAGTTCAGGAAGAAGAAAAACATTCTTGAAGAAAGTAAGTAACTAAGGGCGAGGCCGAAGGCCGAGCTCTATTCTGGAAGACCATAAACCTTCTCGAAGAAAGTAAGTAACTATGGGCGAGGCCGCAGGCCGAGCTGCGTTCAGGAAGAAGCTAAACCATCTTGAAGAAAGTAAGTAACTAAGGCGAGGCCGAAGGCCGAGCTACGTTCGGATAATTGAAAAACCATCTCGAAGAAAGCAAGTAACTAAGGGCGAGGCCGAAGGCCGAGCTGCGTTCAGGAAGAAGCTAAACAATCTTGAAGAAAGTAAGCAACTAATGCGAGGCCGAAGGCCGAGCTACGTTCTGACAAATGATAAACCATCTCGAAGAAAGCAAGCAACTAAGGGTGAGGCCGAAGGCCGAGCTGCGTTCAGGAAGAAGCTAAACCATCTCGAATAAAGTTAATTAATATTATGATTGATTTAATTTAATTTAAATTTTATTATAAAGTCCACGTTTCTAACAGCAAATATACCGTGCATCCTAGAACCTCGCGGTTATTCCCGGCTGGATTACTTACTTCCTTTATTTGAGAAAGGTTTATCGTTTACCTGAAAGCAGCTCGGCCTTCGGCCTCGCCCTTAGTTAGTTACTTTCTTTAAGAAGGTTTATCGATTACCTGAACGCAGCTCGGCCTTCGGCCTCGCCCTTAGTTACTTGCATTCTTCTTTGAAATACGAATTTCACGCGAGCGGAGCCGCGGGCTCAGCTAGTACATAATAATACAATTAAAGACGAAAAACAGTTTCAGAGAGTCACTGTAATGATGCACTTTCAGTAAATCTAATGGATTTAGGTGACAAAATATTTATGTAGATGCATGTATGCCTTCTGTAGCTATTCTATCATAGACGTATAAAGGAAGTATATTATTTCTCTATGGGTAGAACAGAAGAAGAATAGAATAACTTTATAAAATTTCTGAATGTGTCTAAAAATACTCCGGAATCCACGTGACAAATAAATTTTCCAAGTATTTAATATAGATATATTCTCGAAAAGTTATCAAACGGTGATGATATTAATACGTACATTAACTTATATTTCCATTTGGGTTTTCACCTCTGTCTGCGGTAATAATTTTGTGGTATTTCATCCTTGTAGCTCATATATAGCTATGCTGATACGCACTTCCGAGTTTGTGGTGAAATAAGACTAATTATGTATAGGTAATACGCCAATCGACTGTACTAAAAACATTTATAGGATTTTTAATTTATTTTTCCTGTCTATTTATTTATTTTATATTTATTTTATTTTTTTATTCTATTATCTAATATTAATAATGAAATTAACATAAAGTATTCCAAAATATATCACAGTAAAAATTAAAATACAAACTTTGTCCTGTGTGAATACGTTATATTTTGTGCTTTATAGTTAGGTATGTAATTGAAAAAATATATTCTGATAAATAAACAAAATTGCTACTTACATGAATAACCCCACTTTCATTTATTTAGTGGTACCGACCGGGTTGTTGCCGCGGCACTGAATAAAAGGTCTGTCGAAGCGGCTGTGTAAATAGTTCGTCAACATTTTCCGTCTAGTTCAGTGTAGCCGGCACGACCAAAGGGAGATTGTTTTGATTTTTATTTGGGTAGGAATTGGGAGTTGAGGTCTAGGGTAGGCAGTGGATTTATACCTTTTGACGCACGCGCCTGCCGCCGCGCACCACATGTGCGCAAAACTTTTAACAAATTTTCCGCGATGCAAGTTACGCGGCGCAAAATACGTAATCCAAGTACTATTTTTTAAGCGACGCAAGTTACGCGGTGCAAAATACGTAATCTAAGTACTATTTTTAAGCGAAGCAAGTTACGCGGCGCAAAATACGTAATCCAAGTACTACTTTTTAAGCGACGCTAGTTACGCGGTGCAAAAATACGTAATCCAAGTACATTTTTAAAGCAGCGCAAATTACGCGGCACAAAATTCGTAATACAAGTACAATTTTTTAAGAGACGCAAGTTACGCGGCGCAAAATTCGTAATAAAAGTACTATTTTTTTTAAGATACGCATGTTACGCGGCCCCAAATACGCAATACAAGTACTATTTTTAAAGCGACGCAAGTTACGCGGCGCAAAATACGTAATCCAAGTACTATTTTTAAGCTGCGCAAGTTACGCGGCGTAAAATACGTAATCCAAGTACTATTTTTTAAGCGACGCTAGTTACGCAGCGCAAAATACGTAATCCAAGTACAGTTTTAAGCGACGCAAGTTACGCGGCGCAAAATTCGTAATAAAAGTACTATTTTGAGACGCATCCAAGTACTATTTTTTAAGCTACGCAAGTTATGCGGAATACGTAATCCAGGTACTATTTTTAAAGCGACGCACGTTACGCGGCGCAAAATACGTTATCCGAGTAATATTTTTACGCGACGCAAGTTACGCGGCTCCGTCATCCAAATACAATTTTTACACGAAGCAAGTTTTATTCGGCGCATCCACTTACCCAAGTAAATTGTATATGCAACACAAGTTACGCGGCGCCAAATACGTTATCCGAGTAATATTTTTACGCGACGCAAGTTCGCGGCTCCGTCATCCAAATAAATTTTTTACACGAAGCTTTAGTCTAAAGTTTTAGTCGGCGTATTTACTTACTTTACTCGATTTAAATTGGGAATGTTTATTTCACGACACAAGGCGTTTAGGTAAATTGTCTTGTTCGATTACAAATTAATGCAAATTCACATTAGTAGGGTCGCGATCGCGAACAATGCAACTTAGCGTACAATTTAATCTTTGCAAATCACTGAATGCATAATGCTTAATAATTAAAATTAAAAATGCTCAATTGAAAGGGAAAAGCAGCATTGTTGCCTTGTTGCCCGTAAAATAATCACTTCATAATTACTTACCCACATTTAAAAACATATATGACAATGCAATGTGGGTTCGATGTTAAAAGAAATATTTTGTAATTCACGTAACTTTGGGACGAAAAAAGACTTTGTCAGGCTCAGTAGCTAAGTGGGGCGGTCGGTCGACTGTCGTCGGTCGGATTATAAACACACCTGGGCCCAGTCAGTACTTGGTTGGGTGACCGCTCGATCGTTAGAGGCTGACCGTGGTTCGGATTACACGTAAAACTGTACGTCCCTTACCTTCTTACCTTACTAAGAAAGAGGTAGGGTTTATCGTCTACCACTGTTTTATATTGTACTAGCTGTTGCCCGCGGCTTCGCTCGCGTGAAATTCGTATTTCAAAGAAGAATCTAAGTAACTAAGGGCGAGGCCGAAGGCCGAGCTGCGTTCAGGTAAACGATAAATCTTCTCAAATAAAGTAAGCAAATAACGGCGAGGCCAAGGGCCGAGCTGCATCCTGGAAGACAATAAACCTTCACGAAGAAAGTAAGTAACTAAGGGCGAGGCCGAAGGCCGAGCTGCGTTCAGGTAAACCAAAAACCCTCTTCTGCCTTCGGGCCTCGCCTTAAATGACTTCCTTTCTTCGATAGCATATAATATCGTTTACTCCATCTATTTATTTAATAAAATATATAAAAAAGTAATATTAATAACTAAATAATTAAAACCTACCTAACAAACATTAAAATAACTATCATAAAAGGGGCGTTTTCAAATGTTCCTAGAACACTTGCGGCATTACCCCGCTGGATGGCAAAGCTTACCGTTTGAATGAAGTAGACCCTTAATTGCGGGACACCAGTTGCGTCCACCAGCAGAGACCCAAGCCTCTTCAAGAAGCTTTTGGCTTCAATGACTGCTCCACGGACCGAGGGTTTCAACCGCAAACGCAACAAATTCGAAATCTTGAATTATATATCTATAATATTTATTACGTTTGAGGCTGTCCGCCCAGGCCTCGGCCGCGCCGGCCGGTCTTGAAGATGCCCGAACGTGACTTGGAGCCAATGTGAGAACACAGATGGCGTCCCACATCAAAGACCTACCCTTGGCCCATGGAACTAAGGTGATACCATCGGGCCTCTTGCCATCCAGCCGGGAATAACCGCAAGGTTTTAGGATGCACGGTATGTTTGCCGTCAGAAGCGTGGACTTTATAATAAAATTTAAATTAATTTAACTCAATCTTAATATCGCTTAGTTACCTACTTTATTTGAGATGGTTTAGCTTCATCCAGAACGCAGCTCGGCCTTCGGCCTCGCCTTAGTTACTTACTTTCTTCAAGAAGGTTTACCTTCTTCCTGAACGCAGCTCGGCCTTCGGCCTAGCCCTTAGTTACTTGCTTTCTTCGAGATGGTTTAGCTTCTTCCCGAATGCAGCTCGGCCTTCGGCCTCGCCCTTATTTACTTGCTTTCTTCAAGATGTTTTATTATTTATCAGAATGTAGCTCGGCCTTCGGCCTCGCCTTAGTTACTCACTTTCTTCAAGATGGTTTAGCTTTTTCCTGAACGCAGCTCGGCCCTCGGCCTCGCCCTTAGTTACTTCCTTTCTTCGAGATGGTTTATTATTTATCAGAACGAAGCTCGGCCTTCGGCCTCGCCTTAGTTACTTACTTTCTTCAAGATGGTTCAGCTTCTTCCTGAACGCAGCTCGGCCTTCGGCCTCGCCCTAGTTACTCGCTTTCTCCGAGATGGTTTATTATTTATCAGAACGTAGCTCGGCCTTCGGCCTCGCCTTAGTTACTTACTTTCTTCAAGATGGTTTAGCTTCTTCCTGAACGCAGCTCGGCCTGCGGCCTGCCCATAGTTACTTACTTCATTAAAGAAAGAATGTCTTCCTGAACTTAGCTCCGACTTCCGCCTCGCCCTTAGTTACTTTCCTCGAGAAAGAATATCGTTTACGTGAGCGCAGATCCGCCTTCGGCTCCGCCTTTAGTTACTTACTTTTTTTTTTATACGAATTTCACGCTAGCGAAGCCGCGGGCAACAGAAATATAAATTGCACCAATGACAGCGACATAAGTTCGACTTCAATTTTTTTTATTTTTTATTTATCAAACATTTTGTCACCGGCCAGCTCACGTGACAGTTCTCCGTTGTCAACTTGTCATTTAAATTTTATAATAATTTTAATTTTTAATAAATTTTTTTGTTTATTATGTTAATCCGGGATATACACTGTCACTATACAAATTTTCGTCAAATTCCGTTCAGTGGTTTTTGCGTGATGCGCGTACAGACAAAGAGAGATTATTAATTTAACGATTTTATTATATGTATAGATACAAACGTGTGTACTTAAAAATCGTGTTATTTAAAAATAATATTATTAACTATATTTATATAAATATGCTAGAAAGAGACAACAATATAGTCGAACCTGAGCCTGCTTGACTAGAAATGCTAGGTAGGGATCAACCCGCCCGGATTGGTACCACAGCACTGAATGAAATATTAATTGAAACGGCTATTTAAATAGTTCGTGTTTTCAGTCCAGTTCAATGTAGCCGCCACGACCGAAGGGTAGCTCTGACATGGCACCTGGTTCACCAAAGTGTTATCATGGCTGACATCATGGATGTAGTAAGTGATGTAGCCAACCGTATCAGTTTCCATAAAAAAAAGATCCATCAGCTCTATTTCTCTACAGTACATTTTCTCATCCTACAACGGGTCTGGTTGCTGTCGGCCGTTAATTATAACTAATTAACCGACAGATCTAGCTCATTTATTCTACGCAGAAAGGACATAGAACGCCCGTAGATCCGATGATCTTGAATCGCGTGATCAAGGTTCCTTCTACTATTACAGGTTAAGTATAAAAACAAAACCGGCCAAGTGCGAGTCGAACTCGCGCACCGAGGGTTCCGTATCGCCTTGTCATGCTCAGCCCTGCTTACGCCATCTATGGCGTGTTTTATGAAATGCTTCATATTAGTTAACATTCATGATTAGTTAAAATGCTTCATTACGTGCTTAGTACTAACATAAAATATTATTAAAATATTACTTCACCTGGCTGGACTATAAAATATATATATAGGATATATGATTTATTTTCCTACTACTACTGTGACTGTGACCTTTCCTATTAACGAGACACGAGAATGCAATATATCGTTAATTTTTTTCTGGTGGTAATTTGTTGATGCAAAATTAACGACCAGATTAGCAAGCACCGGTAGGTCAATTCCGCTTCTTGCCCGTAGTACAGTTGGGATTGTCCTGTTGACTGGACCATGGTTGAAGTTTCATGCAGTAGTCTAATTTGACCGGACTTCGGTAAAATAAAGATTTCCCTGGTACAGTCACAGTGACTGAGTCACTATAGAAAAAAATCCTACAACCAAGAATTTGTAGGGTTCCCTATCAGTCAGTTCGGATGCTTATTACTAAGCCTACGCCGTTTGTCTGTCTGTCTGTATGTCTGTCTGTCTGTCCGAGGGCTGTATCTCTTGAACCGTAATAGGTAGCCCGTTGAAATTTTCACAGAATATGTGTTATTATGGCCGATATAAGAACAAATAATAAACATAAGAAAAAGTAAAAAATTGACGTGAGTCCCCATACAAGAAACTGAAAGGTGTATGCGCGCCATCTATCGAAAACAGAATGAAGCAGCGCTGATCATGACATGGCGATACGGAACCCTCGGTGCGCTAGTTCGACTCGAACTTGGTCGTTTTTTTTATCGATCTATGTAGCACTTGAATATAATATAATGATCGGTATCTTATACGGCTTCCTACGATTAAAATTCAAATTAGTTGGAAAATGTGTAACGGAAGGAAGTATGTAATTAAAAGTAATTTGTAAATGTTGCCATTAATTGTAGGATGTAATCATCCCTAAATACACAGCGTCACGGATAAAATTAAAAAAATATATATATTAAAATAGTAATATTATTATATATTGAGACTTAAAAAATTAGACAGTATTTAGTTTAATTTAGGGAAATTAGTTTATTAATTGATAGATAATACATAAATTAAATAAATTTATTTCCACGTGCCAAGATCCTGCTGACACACCTCTGCCGCCTCACGCACTTGACCATTTTTGGGCAATGATGCAAAAATTAACACTATAGCAAATCTAATAAAATTTAAATCCAATTTCCTACCTACTTATTTAACTTAACTTATCATTGATGTGAAATATGTTAATTAATACGTTATTATTATCAATGGGAAACTAATATTAAAATAAAATATATTGCACAATAAAAAGTGACAAAAGGCGGACTTAGCCTAAAGGCATTATCTACCAGTAATACCTGGGATTGTGAGTAGGGTTAATGGGGTGTACCGTGTTAAGCCGGTACTTAAAAATAATAGTCCCACTGCATCGTTCCCCGTGCACGTCGTAAAAGGCTACTAAAGGATAAGGACAAGATGCCGTGCTAAAGGAGGATAGCCTAGCCACCTCTCACCTTGGCACGGTCCTTCCACCGAGTCATGCAGCAGGTGGGTCTTTGTGCTTACTTGCTGCTTGATATACCTAGGTAGTTTTCTTGCCTGAATAAAGAACGCGGTGGTCGGTATTCTGCCCCCCTTAGAAAAAAAGACATAAGTACATCAGAGCATGTTTCGAGAAAATCGCATAAACGCGTTTGCGTAAGTTTGGCACATATTTAAAAATGCTACAAACCTGGGTATTTGCGATGATATGGAAGCATAAATGAACTTTTTTTTAAATGTGAATTCGTGGAAATATTTAACACATTTCTTCGTATTTTCTTTAAAAAACTATTTCATCCTAGTAAAACTACAAGTATTTCATCAATAGTACTAAGCTTAAAAAGCACAAGTAGCCATTTATGTTTTTCTTTCCTAGAATTTAAGAAATATTTCAAGAGTTTTAAGGAAGAAAGAGCATAAGTACGCATTTGTGTTTTTCTTCTTTAGGAAAGTTAGAATGTCTTAGTAAAATTACTTGGAAACAGTAACAATTTAAAAGCGTTAATATGCATTTTAGAGCTATAGAAGATGATATTTTATGAGAATATGTGCGTATGTAAATTACCTATTATATACTTACTTTAGATATTTCTTTATACGTAAGATATTTCGCGTGGACAGTTAAGAATAATAAGAGGCAATTCTTGAACATAGTTTATTAATGTAAAAAACAAAAAAAGACAGATTTAGAACTTAATTATGACAATCGATTATTATTACGTACATAGCAGTCATCATATTCAGTAGTTAGGTCAGGAGCTGAATCATTAATGCAGAGGTCCTCCCAGAACTTTAGGCTATTTGAAGGCATTAGTTGTGGCAGGCGTTGCAATATTTCTCGCTTTCTCTTTGACGTTATACCTCTGTTAGCAGATTTGTAGGAGACGGTATTTAGGCCTTTCTTCAAACAAGATTGCTTAATGAAGTCGATCTCCGTCATGTTTTCATCACTAAATGATTTTTTGAAAAGCATTGTCTGTTAGGTAAGGTTGCGGCGTGATGTTCTTTATTTTTGCTACCGATTTACAATCTTCGTATGAAAAAAAATCTTCTGCGCTCATTTCGCGCACTTTAAGTTTTCTTTTGTTAGCCATTTGAACCGTTGCTATGAAAACGGATCTCGGAATCGACAATTAATGTTCTTCCTTAACCTCCAATTTTTTTTTCAAACCTATTCAATGACGACACACGATATAAGAAAAAAAAAATAAAAAAATCATCCCCGCTTTACGTGTATGGGAGATACCCAAAAATTTTTTTTTTCAAAATTTTATTGCACAACGTTTTCGGCGTGATTAATATGTATAACTATGCCAAATTACAGCTTTTTAGTACCAAGAGTCTCATTCACTTGCTAAAGTAAAAAGACACAATTGACACAAATTTATGTCTTTTTTCGTTAATATTGCGAGTTATGCTTTTTCTTCTAAGTTTCAATAACGCATTGAAGGAATATGACATTTTTCAAATACACATATATGCGCACTTATTAGTTTTCTGTTTAGGAACATGAATTTGTGTTTTTCTTTCTTCTTATGACGACGAATTTGTTAAAAATTGGGTGTACTTATGCTCTCTCAAAATCTAAACTAACTGGAATATTTCAACGTTTCCTAGACAGAAAAATCACATTTTTCCCACTGATTCCATATATGTAACTTAATTTCGACAAAAATGTCACTTATGCTTTTTCTTCTTAGCAGGGCAGTGTTGTGCTGTAAGTTACCAGAGTTCTTGCAGATCTACGCCGATTACTCTGCTTACTCCTATTGTATACAGCGTGTGGTTTTTTAATTTTTTTTTATGGAAAGTGTCACCGTTGGCTATATCACCCACTACATCCGTGATGTCAGCCCATAACACCTTGGTAAACTAGGTGCCATGTCAGTGCTTCCCTTCGGTCGTGCCGGCTACACTGAACTGTACGGAAAACACGAACTATCTACATAGCCGTTTCAACCGACCTTTCATTAAGTGCGGTGGTACCAACCCGGGCGTGTTAAGCCCCACCACCTAGTAAGTTAAGAAGGGAAGGGACCTATAGTTTTACGTGGAATCCGAACCACGGTCAGCCTCAAACGGTCGAGCGGTCACCCATCCAACTACTGACCGCGCTAAAGGTTGTTTATTAACAGTCGACCGACTGCACCACTCAGCTACCGAGGCTAGTAAATCTGAATGTTGGTCAAATACGAGTAAGAAGTCACCAAGGAAGAGGCCGAAGGCCGAGCTCCATTCACATAAATGATGTATCATGCATATAATTATTATTGGTGGTAACATTTAAATCGCATAAAAGCTAACAGATACCCAATATCGATTACTTTCGACCATACTACTCGGTCCCTATAAGATATATGTGTACTTATGATCACGACAGTCAGTCGACCGACCGCTCCACTGAGCTACCGAGGCTGACAAAATGTAGTATTTACGTTAGGCATATAATATTGTTTGACATGATAATGAAGACACGCTGCCCGACGACGCGATGCGAAGAGCATTTCCTGCTTCCTAAGTTTAAATAGTCATAAAAATTCACATTTTATTCAATGTCAACACACAAGTTTAGCATATTACGTATTAGGTATACTAGAGTAACGAGCCTCTACCACTCGAGTTATCTGTACCGTAGGATTGATGCAGACATATGAAAAGTTAACGATAAGTATAGGGAATGTTCTAGCTTTTCAATATACTTTATTAATTATCTTTAGTGAACCTCGACTTTGAAACAGCAAGTTTTTTTCGCTCGATAGAAAAAAAAATCCAAACATTTCTCTATTTTTTCTATTGTGAAAATATAAAGAATTAATGTAATATTTTTTATAATTTTTCTCTAAATACTTATATTCTTTAGTGAAGCACGATTAAGTAATGAATATGCATATTATATCTCAATGAAAAATTTTACAATGTACAAATTGACTTATTAGAAAATCACAATAACAATGAAAAAAAAAACTAAAACTAAAATTAACTAAAACTAAAAATAAAAAAAATTTCATCCATCTCCGCCGACTCCCCAACACTAGCCGCGTTGCCCCTTTGAATCTCCAGCCCTATTCGCTGGAGAAAAAAAGATTTGGCGCGGCGGTCGCCCGACTTTTCTATTAACAACTTTCCGAGCTGATCAGAAAAGCATTTTGCGTCGGGCGACCACACGCCAAGGGTTTCCACGGCGAAGGCTAAAAACTCAAAGGAGCAACACAGCGTAGAATATTTGCTCTTCTTCAAATTTTGGGCCCGAGAGCAAAATTCACTAAGTTCAAAATTTTCATACCTTATTAAAATAAAAACTATTTGCGCGCTATTCGCATTCGCTTTGTTTTATCGTAAGCGCCTTGTGGCGATTCCATTCCGCTCTACAAAAGAGGAGACTGCCTAAAGAGGAAACGGGGGGCGGCGCGGCGCCCCTGTCCCCCCGCTCCCATTTCCGCTGAGCGCATGACGTCACTATGAGTGGAAGAGGCTTAACACTTCTAAGACCACACAACTTGACAAAATGTAATACGTAATACATTTATTATTATTATAATACGTAGGTGAATAATACCCACATAATACCATTAAAAATTATATGCATTCTATGGTAATTTTCAAAACTTTAGTAAAATATCACAAATAAAAAACAATTGTATTTTGACGCTCCCTGAATATTCATTGGAATACACATAAGGAAAATATTTTATCAAATGTGCGCGTAATAATTAATAATATTTATTTTTAGACATAATAATATCACTGAGTTAGTAAAATCGTAACATTATTCGTAATTGTAATTTTTCTATGGGATTCTGACATACACAAGGTTTATTGTGTGCCAATACAGATCTCGAGCAGAGTAGAAACTGTCTCACATATTAAGTCCTTAGGTTTCCACATAGACCCTACACTCAACTGGAAACAACATGTAGAAAATGTGTGTGATAAAATGTCATCAGCTGTGTATGCACTAAAAAAACTAAAACAACTTGTATCCCTTACAACGCTCAAACAGTGTTACTATGCATATGCACACTCGCTACTCTCATATGGAGTTATTCTGTGGGGAGGGTCGACCGATGCTGTTCGAGTCCTTCGAATGCAAAAGAGAGCAATACGTATCCTAGGAGGAGCCCCCTACCGTGCCTCTTGCCGACTGCTATTTGGATCTCTAGGAATCCTGACTGTACCTTCCTTGTATATATACGAAGTTATATGCTATGTTCGTGAAAATATCCACAAATTCGAACAAAATAATGTGAATCACAGTTACAATACAAGGAATGGAGACAAATTAAAGTCAGTGACACATCGGCTCACCTTAGCTGAGAGGGACCCGAACATTATCGGTCCAAAATTTTATGAGAAACTTCCAATACAAATAAAAGACGAAAGTAGTGACAGAAAGTTCCAGTCCCAAGTGAGGCAAATGCTGTTGGATAAATGTATCTATGATTTAAACGAATATCTTAATTAAGATGCCAGAATTAATGTTAAAATTTATTATTACAATCATGTAAATTGACAACATTTACACTATGTACTTGTATGAACACGAATAATAACTGACATAGCATACTAATCCCTGTGAAACAAATATAATTGCGAACAGTGTGTTTTTTATGACGAAATAAACAAACATAAACATAAACATAAACATATTATTGCATTTTAGGTACCCAAAAATTACTCAACCGATTTACATGGGATTTTTACCAATATGATCGGTGATGTTTGGGTACCAAATTTCACGCCAAATTTTGACATTTGTGTAACATTACGGCATCTTTTATATATAGAAATCCAGCATACACATGCTGGATGGCTGTGCTAAGTAGTATGTGATCATTAACATTTTGTGTATATAAAATTCCGCCATCTCTTATGGGGACCGAGTAGTATTTTCGAAAGTAATCGATATTGGGTATCAGTTGGCTAATTTATGCGATTTACATGTTTCCATCAATAATAATTAGTTATATCTGATATAATACATCATTTACGTGAATGGAGCTCGGCCTTCGGCCTCGTCCTTGGTAACTTCTTACTCGAGCAATAACTTATTCTTCGTATTTGAGCAACATTCAGATTTACTATTAAATTACTTTCACGCGAGCGAACCGCGGGTACAGTTAGTAAATGAATAATAAGCACTGACATGGCACCTAGTTCACCCGGTGTTATGGGCTGGAATCACGGACGTTGTAGGTGATGTAGCCAACCGTGTAAAGTTCGATAAAAAAAAAATTAAAAAAAAATATGTATCTCAGAGCATGGGAAAACAATAAAATTGTTTACTGTTAAAAACAAATTTTTTGCATAAATTAAGAATATAATACGTACTAGCTAGATATTTTTAGATATACGATCAGAATACAAGCAAGGTTCACGTTCGTTTTATATGTAACTTATTTTTTAGGGTTCCGTATCCTTACGAGACCCTATTACTACTTTAAGCGGCGGGTGGCCGAGTGGTTTGGGCATCGGCTTCTCATGCGAGAGGTCCGAGGTTCGAATCCGGTCGGCGCGTACCAATGAGTTTTTTCCGACGAAAAAATTTACGTGCATACCTACACCTGCTGCTTCACCGTTCGGAACCGGTGTAAAACTGTAGGTCCCTTCCCTTGCCCCTTACTAGGTGGTAGGCTCAAATTGTAGCCGACTGGGTTGGTATCACCGTACTGGATGTAAGATGGCCGCATAGGAGCCTCGGCTGTGTTCTCCTCTAGTCCAGTATAGCCAGCAATCCAGGGAAGTCTCCGGTATGGCACCTACCTTCGCGGATGTGATATTGGCTAGTCGAAGCATGCGCTTTGGCCCCTCTGACTCACCCAGCCATACCGGATTACATAAAAAAAACAAATTATTATTACTAAGCCTACGCCGTCTGTCCGTCCGTCTGTCTGTCCGCCTGTCCGTCCATTTGTCCTACCTACCTTTAAAGGGATATTTTTCGAACCGTAGCGTAGGTCTGTTAAAATTTTCACAGACTATGTGTTATTTATTAATTTATTATTGCGAATATACTAACAAATAATAAAAAATACAAGAAGTAAAGAAATTCACGGGATGAAAAGTGTTTTTTAACATTTTTAGCGACGCATCTTCTAACGTAACCTATATTATATTTTTATATTTGATATTTAATAATTGGTTAAGTACTTTATAGTTAGACATAGTGTCAAGCTTATCTCTTTTTCTGTCAAAAATTTAGTTTACAATTTTTAAGCGTGCTTGTGTTTTTGAAAAACAATAAAAAAATTATAAAATGTAATATTTATTTTGTATTTTGTTGAGTTCATTTTCAATGTACCTCGAAGTTCGTGTAATGCACGAGATCTGTGAATGTTTTAAGCTTTTCTTTTTGCTCTATCTTAAAAACTCTAATACAATAATCCAACGTCGAACTTGGTTTGATTGTAAAAACTGACCAATTACATTTAATCCCATTTTTGTGTAGCCATACATACACTACACCAGGTGTTCACAAAAATCATGTTCTATTTCAGTTTTTTGCCTCACGTATCGCTTGTGATCAACATTCTTACATTCTTGACCGGTTTGGTTTAGCAAATTAAACCAGTAATTTCGAGGTAATATTCAATAACGTGTAAATATTTAAAATTAGGTTTCAAGATCAGATTTGTTTTTATATGCCTATTTTAGGAATACCATCTGCATAATGCTTATTTTAATGATGCATTTAGGGCTAAAACGAAAAAAATACTAAAAAAAATTAGGACTTAATTTTAGGTACTTATGTTATGTAAAGTCGGTTGAATTAGTTTTTTATTTTTATTAACAGCGCGACGTGTGGCATCGTAACACTTACGAGTAGGTTTCTCACGATGCCCATATTGCCCATGGATGTTCTGTGATGCACGGAGATTGCGATATACCCGTAAAAGAGAGCGGACTGAGTAAATAAATAAATAAATGAAAACAGTTTTGCAAGTTTAAAAAAAAATTAATTGTTCTGTGTCCTGCCTGCCTGAGTCAGCATACTTTTTTTTATACATATATTACCTATAGATTGATTTAAACAATTTTCAAATATCTTAGTGATACTTTTAGGACCTATACGAAAAAACAATCGTAAAATTTTTTTCTAGAAGTTTTTTATATTTTCTTTCATTATTTCCATTTTAAAATTAATTTCAATGTGTGTATTTGTTTCAGATGGCGGCAGGCTGCTGGTGGTACTACTTCTCGAAATTCACGGAATTCTTCGATACGGTAATCATTCATTCACTTTTCACTATGATTCTAAGTCAGTCGGCGTGTATGCGTCCACTGCTGGATATACGCCTCTCAAATTTTCCTCCAGCTCTTACTACCTTCAGCGGTACTCGGCCACTGCTTTCCGCCGACGTACTTGATGTCGTCGTCCAAGCTGATTCTAAATGTGCCTTTAAATACGAGTATATACATAGGTACAACTAAAACTAAACTCTAACTTAAAATTTAAATATTTTTGCTGTGTCTTCATTGGACGCGTGAGATGTTTAGCACACAGTGCTGACACTTTCGCTGACCCAATGCTGTTTTTTGAAAGCACCCAATGCACTTTTTTAAGGAAACTGACACGGTTGGCTACATCACCTACAACATACGTGATATCAGCCCATAAAACCGGGTGAATAAGGTGTCAGTGCTTCCCTTCATTTCATGTCGGCTGCACCGAACTGGACAGAAAACACGAACTCGTCGTTTCGGCCGACGTTTCATACAGAGCGGTGGTATCAACCCGGGCGGGTTAAACCCTACCACCTAGTAAAGTGAGAACGGAAGGGACCTACAGTTTTACGTAGAATCCGAACCACGTTTCGCCTCCAACGGTCAAGCGGACACCCATCCAAGTACTGACACTTTCTCTATACAAAATCGTCTTTCGGCATTTATGTTTTCTAGTCCCCTAAACCTTATCCGATTTTTACTAATTTGTTTTTCTTGTCATCCAATTTACGTTCCTGTAATTTTTTTGTTTAGATGAAAAATAACTACAATACCGGAGCTAAAAATTTATAATTCAAACGAAATTTTTTTGTTTTTTATTTTTTATGTCGTGAATTTCATTAAGCTTTATCGATTCATCACTGTAGATATTAAAAAAACAGGAACGTAGATTCGACTGTCCTTATTACAACAAAAAAAAAGAATTGTAAAAATCTGGTAAGGTTTAGGGGGCAAAAAACATAAATGCCGTAAGACGATTTTGTATGGAGAAAGTCAACTTCCGCCTCGTCTTAACAACAGTCGACCGACCGCACCACTACTGAGCTACTGCACCGATGCTTTAAATTTATTAAAAACTTGAATTTAACAATAATTCTTAATGGAATTACCATTGGTATCATTTAAAAATTATTTTATTTTATGTTTTAACTTGAAAATCACAATTTTTCAATATCAAAATCATTGAAAATAATGACTCTAAATCTATAACAGCACTGCGATAGAATTGAAAAAAATTGTAACGCCATCTAGTGGTACTACAAAATTTTTTGCTTCCATTTTTTGTTCTACGCTGTGAATCTTAGGCTGACGACACAGAATAGAAAAGAGTACTGGCGTCTGACGATATATTCACGTTGTTGCAGATATTCTTCGTGATGCGTAAGAAGTTCGACCACGTCTCCAAGCTGCATGTCATCCACCACGGAGTGATGCCTATGTCTGTGTGGTTCGGCGTCAAGTTCTCACCCGGTTAGTATTATTGATGACTAGCTTTTGCCCGCGAATTCGTCCGCGTGGATTAAAAAAAAACATTTAAAAAAAACACGTTTCTTGTATGGGAACCCCCCTGAATTTTTTACTTTTAAAATTTTTTATTATTTGTTATATCCGCCATAATAACACATATTCTGTGGAAATTTCAATGGGCTACCTATTACGGTTCTAGAGATACGGCCCTCGGACAGATAGACGGACGGACGGACGGACAGACAGACGGACGGACAGACAGATAGACAGACGGCGTAGGCTTAGTAATAGGCTTCCGTACGGGATACGGAAACCTATAAAGAACATAATTCGAAATTGAAGTTTTTATGTGACGTTGATAGGCTTTTGTTTTTCTTGGGAGAAAATACGCTTTTGAATATTTATTGATAAATTTGGGCCAATTTTCGCAATGTCTATAAATTATAGCCTATATGTTATATGATGTATAAGCTATAGTACTGTAAAGTGTCATCAAAATCCGTTCAGTAGTTTTTGCGTGAAAGAGGAACAAAGATCCATACATCCATACATTCTCAAAAACTTTCGCGTTTATAATATTAGTAGGATGACCGAAATGACATTGATAACATATGTACTAGCTTTTGCCCGCGGCCTCGCTTCCCGTGACTTTTTGCTCACAGCTCAGGCCGCCGATGTTGTAGCGTTGTGATAATATCAGTATATTATAGAACCTAAAACAATCATGAGAAGTGACAGAATGTAACAGTTGCAGGTGGTCATAGCCATAGGCGCCGACTACGTGGGTGCTCAGGGCCTCCAGCACCCACGAGGTGTGAGCAGTGGGTGCGGAGCACCCACGACGATAGATATAAAAACTGATCAGTAATAGGATTTGAGCTACGATAAAAGTGCCTTATTTACTTACAAGCCTTTGAGCGGCCACATTTACACATTCGCACTAGTGGCGCGACGAATAGCGAACGTTACTATAGTACTCCTATATTATTCCATACCATTCAATAGAATATAGGGACACTACATGCGTAGGTACATCGTGCAAATCTGTAAATGCGGCAAATGCAAAACATTGTGCGAACGTTTTGCGAATCCATGCTGCCGGGTGCCGGGAGAATTAGTGAAAAATTGGAGAAGCATATGTCCAGCAGTGGACGGCAACACGTTGATGATGATGATGATTGTTCAATAAAAAAAAATTGCATGAGCACCCACGAGGATTTCTAAAAGTCGGCGCCCCTGGATAGCACGTTCTTCACACCTCTGTTCTTTCTCTGCAGGTGGTCATAGCACATTCTTCGGCATGCTGAACACTTTCGTGCACATCGTCATGTATTCGTACTACATGCTGGCGGCGCTCGGTCCCTCCGTCAGGAAATACCTCTGGTGGAAGAAGTACCTGACCGCTCTGCAGATGGTAAGTGTCTGTACTTTGATGTTATACGAGTATCACTAAGGTGTGAGTGATACCTACTTGCAGACATACATACATATCACACGCTGTATCCCGACAATTGGTGGTGAGCAGAGTAATCGGTGTTGTGCTGCAAGTACTCTGGTAAATTGCAGCATAACACCGACCGCCACGTCACGCAAAAGTTTCGTACAAGATAAAACTATCAAGCAGCTTTCAAGTGAAGCCCGAAGACGCACTTGCTGCTTGACTCAGTGGAGTGACCGTATCAAGGTGAGAGGTGTCTAGCCTGTCGCCCGTGAGTGATATACGTGTGTGTATTCCTGCTTGGATGATTCAAATGAATTGTTTATACGTATAAACTCAACCTTTTATTGATGACTCGACTTGAACCCTTAGGTTCTTTGTTTTTTATAAATTGTATTATGAATAAAACATTGACTCATTGTTTGAAATTTTTTGCTTAGGTATAGTATGACGATAATAATTAATTAATCGTATAGTATTAATATACCGTGTGGGGCCGGTACTTAAAAAGAATAGCCCCACTGCATCTCTACCCATGCATGTCGTAAAAGGCGACTAAGGGATAAGGACATGATGCCGTGCTAAAGGGCGACAGGCTCACCACCTCTCACCTTGGCACGGTACTTACACCGAGTCATGCAGCAGGTGGGTCTTCGTGCCTCACTTGCTGCTTGATCGATTGCATCTTGTTCGAACACTTTGCGAAACGTGGTGGTCGGTGTTGTGCTGTAATTTACCAGAGTTCTTGCAGCACAACACCGATTGCTCTGCTTACCCCGATGGTCGGGATTCAGCGTGTGTGATATGTATATGTATGTATGTATTAATATAATATTTAAGAGTATCTTAAGCAAAACTCAGTATGTAAGTTATATTAAAAAAAACTCTATAAGGTTTCTTGTCCGGTTCTTTCTTATTGCATTGCGCTGAACGGGACAAAAAAAAATGATAACGAAAACCGTACTGAATATGCATTTTATGTCTCACAAGCAGTGCCCGCGGCTCCGCCCGCTCTCATATTTCACTTCACTGCTAACCTCATAAGCTATTTAGCGTGATAGTAAGGAGCCTATAGTTGATGGGAAGAATCAAGCTATCCGTAGAATTTTGTTTTATTAAAATCGGTTCAGTGGTTCTCGAGTTATAAGCGGACAGACAGACACTCAGACAGACAGAAAGCAGACGTTGGATTTTATTATAGGTAAGGATAAGGATTGAATATTGTTGATGTTGTTTGTTTTTTTATGGTCAAGTAAAATCTGAATCTGAATACCTATATCACTGGTGTAACCGACCACATCAGACACCTATAAATAAGAAAAACAAAATGGGCTGACCTATGATACGAGTTGAACTCATGCACCGAGGCTTCCGTAGCACCATACAATATATTTGTTTTAGGTATTTAAATAAAAAATTATGATTACTTAATTACTTGATTAAATAAATTCTTACAGATAGATTTTCTATAGGTACGTTAATAACATGATTTATATATCTATATGGTCATCTGCGTAATCAAAATTGTTAAAAAAATAAATAAAAAATTGCATTTTATTTCATTCAGTTCGGGATCCGTAGCGCGACCCAACTAACATTTTGGCCGATTTTTATTATTTGTTTTAATTTAGAGTTTATTTTTTATTTTTATGGAAACTGACACAGTTGGCTACATCACCTACAACATCCGTGATGTCAGCCGGTCAGCCCATAACACCGGGTGAACTTGGTGCCACGCCAGTGCTACCTTCGGTCGTGCCGGCTACACTGAACTGGGCGGAAAACACAAACTATTTACAAAGCCGTTTCGACTGACCTTTCATTCAGTGCGGTGGTACCAACCTGTGGACATACACGGGGAGTGATGCAGTGGGGCTATTCTTTTAAAGTACCGACCCCACACGGTACAAAAGTTTGCACTGTAATCGCACCAAGTTTGGCGCTTATATATATTAACATTTTTGCGACAGATCAAAAGGAAAAAAAAAACGTTGAAAAAAATAAAACAGGTTTCTTGTATAGCCCCCTTAATTTTTTTTCTTTTTATTATTTGTTAGGATATCAGCTATAATAATAACTCATATTTCGTGAAATTTTCAACCGGCTATGTTAACGCTTCAAAAGATACAGTCCTGTATATTTAGGACATGTATACGCCGTAGGAGAGTCCCATTACGAAACCCTAATAAAATAAGCAAGAACGTGCTGGAACTAAGGACTTGACTAAACATGTCTATATACGGAAGGTGGTTGTTCTCAATCAGCTATCTTTATAATTTAAATAATGTTTTATTCGATACACCTGTTCTACATTCAAGGTCTACGCCTACGTTCAGGTGATATAAATAAGGACTAATGGTTATTGAGGGCAGTATTTTTTTGGTAGAACATATACATACTTTGCATTCAAATAAAAGAAAAAAGTAATTAATTAAAAACAAGCATTTATTTAAGTTTAGGTTTTCGTTCAGTTAATTCAATGCCAAATGAACATGCATAAATGAATGCATTTAAAATAAATTTTAAACAATCTTTTCTACAAACAATTTACTGAAGTAAATACCTACATATGTACATTAATATTGCATACCGATCATACATATCTAAGGTAAGAAGGGAAGGGACCTACAGTTTAACGTGGAATCTGAACCGAGGTCAGCCTCCAATGGTCGAGCGGTCACCCATCCAAGTACTGACCGCGCCCAGGTGTGCTTATGTATGATCACGACCGACAGTCGACCGACTGCACCACTGATAGAAATAGATAGAAAATGCTTTATTGCTCCAATAAACATCAACATTAATAAGTACATTAGAAAATTTACATGGTGCAAAGGCGGACTTATCCCTTACAGATATTTCAGTCAGTCAGCGTGTAAGCGTCCACTGCTGGACATACCTACGCCTATCCAATTTTCCTCCAGTCCTCCCGGCCTTCAGCGATACGGAACCACTGCTTTCCGCCGACGTAACTGATGTCGTCGTCCCACCTGGCGGGTGGTCTTCCCACACTCCGTTTTCCTGTCCACGGCCGGCCGCCAGTGTAGGACACGGTTACTCCAACGGTCTTCGTCTCTTCGGCTAAATGTTTGAGATTCGATTAATATAGTGGAATGTAGGAATGTAAGTAGGTAGTAGCAAAAGAGTTGAGATAGATAGATAATACTTTGTTGCTCCAAAACATTTAACAGTAACAAACGATACGTAATTTACATGAGGGGCAAAGGCGGACTTATACCTTACAGGGATTTTTCTCAGTCAACCTTTGGATGTTTAAGAGTCGTATGTTGTGAGATATAAGTAGGTAGTAGCAAAAGACTTGAATGTGGGAATGTAAAATATAATATCCTTACCTATAATTTTAGATTTTACATTCCCACATTGAAGTCTTTTGCTACTACCTACTTATATCTCACAACATACGACTCTCAAACATCCAAAGGTTGACTTAATTCCATATTATGGAAAATAACTATGATAAACTATAATATACACTACATATAAGTACATACCTACTAGTTAATTAAACGTAGAGTTGAGCGTGAGAATTGAAAATAAAATAATAACAATAAGAATCAGCTACCGAGGAGGCTTACCTTATATGGGGCCATAGGGCCATTCTCGTTCATCATACCATTTTGTTAAAATTATTGTCTCCGTCTTCCAGGTGCAGTTCGTGCTGGTGGTGGTGCACGCGTTCCAACTGCTCTTCATCGACTGTGACTACCCGCGCACGTTCGTCTGGTGGATCGGCATGCACGGTGTCATGTTCTACTACCTCTTCTCGGACTTCTACAAGCAGGCCTATATCAAGAAGGAGGCTAGAGTAAGTTTTTTCTTTTAAATGTAATCCGGTATCGGTGGCTGAGTCAGAGCGGCCAAAGCACGTGCCCCGACCGGCCAATATCACCACCGAGAAGGCAGGTGCCATATTGACTTCCTTCTGGATGGCTGGAAGTAGTGGACTAGAGGAGAACACAGCCGAGGCTGCTATGCGGCCATCTTACATCCAGTACGCTGGTACACAGCCGAATGGGTTGATACCAACGTGTTAGACGGCCGCATAGTAGCCTCGGTCGTGTTATCATCTAGTCCAGTATAATAGCCAACAATTCAAAGGCAAGTCTCCGGTGTGGCAGCTTCTCGGGGGTGCTATTGGCATGTGCATAAGAATAGCCCCACTGCATCTCTCCCCGTGTATGTCGCAAAAGGCGACTAAGGGATATGACTCCCTTCTTATATTACTAGGTGCTAGGGTTTAGCCCGCCCGGGTTGGTACCACCACACTGAATGAAAGGTCGGTCGAAACGGCTATGTAAATAGTTGTGTTTACATGACTGCATGATGGAATTGATGATTGATGAAGTTCTACAATATTCCAAACTGAATATGGAGGCTGACCGTGGTTCGGATTCCACGTTAAACTGTAGGTCCCTTCCCTTCTTACCTTACTAGGTGGTAGGGTTTATCCCGCCCGGTTTGATACCACCGCACTGAATGAAACGTCAGTGAAATGGGTATGTAAATAGCTCGTGTTTTCCGTCCAGTTCAGTGTAGCCGGCACGACCGAAGGGAAGCACTGACGTGGCACCGAGTTCACCCGGTGTTATGGGCTGACATCACGGATGTTGTTGTAAAAAATGTGCTCTGACTCCTCTGGCTCAGCAGCTACCCATAAAATGGATTGCATGAAAAATACTAATTTTATTAGTTGAGTACAGTTCCCTCAAAACTTAAATGCCGCTCGACCTACCTGCGCAGTCAACGAATTTTAGGTCACCACTCGTAGATCATAGGGTAGATAATTGCTTTACTGCGCATGCGTGAACCCAAGATGCGACGACATTAAAGTCTACCTTATGTTCCACGAATTATGACCTAAAATTCGTTGACTACGCAGGTAGGTCGAGCGGCATTAAAGTTTTGAGAGAAGAGAACTACCATTGACCATTTGAACCGGTTTCGAGTCGTCTTTAATTCCGCCATCTTTGTTTCAGGCTGCCAGAGCCAAGGCGAAGATCGAGACGGAGCTATCATCAGAGATGAAGATACCACTGCTAAACGGCAAGAGTTTCAGCAACGGCGCTGCCATCACGGAGGGGGTGCGACAGAGGGTGGCTGTCGCGACGCAGTAGACTCATTACTTATTAGTGACAATAAATTATTGGCCTTTGGCTTTAAAGATTATATTTTTAGTTTAGCTTTAAGTTTTTAGCCTAGCGCCGCACTGAGCATTATTTCGGCTGTGAAAATTTGCGGTAAAAATTACGCCCCGTGTGGGGCTAGGCTTATAGTTGTTGCATCTCATGACGGCACATGTTCTTAACTTTTTCCATACATTTTAGAATCTCATAATGACGCTACCTCCCAAATTTCTATGTGAAATTGTCAGCAATTTTCGTGGTCTATTCTTTAGAGTAGCAATTGTCCACTCATATCCTCACTTTAGGGGAAAGAACCGCTTAGATGCCTTAATAGCTCATTTGCCTTCGTGAGGTGAAACAACTATACACAAGTGGTGCCCCTCATAATTTAGTGTAAAAAGCAGATAGAAATTTGACGTTACGATAAATTTTTTGACTGATAATAATATAAAATTAAGTGTCATACAAAATTGCAGTTACAGCGGTTTTGTATATACGAAGTAATTGCTCCTTGTCGATGACCCAATCTTTAAATGTTTTGTTGATATACAACGTAGATTTGGGTGCGTGCATGGGCATAACTGTTTTTTTTAGCTCATGTTCAGTAGGATTTATAAACAGGTACCTATTGTACATTGTGGTCTGGGACCAAAATAATAACAGGGTGTTACGTAACGGCGGTGTAACGGCCAGTACATTAATTTCACCAGCGCAAACCTCATGTTTTTCCGAGACAAAAAAGTAAGTTAAGTTTTTTCCTAAAGTGTCTACTTTTCGAGATAATTTTTGAAATTTAGGTTTTAGTCAAGTGTAATTTGACGCGCGCGGGGGGTAGAGTGCTGGTGCGGGAACGGTCGGGGTCGAAAAACTCACTCCGCGCCGCCGCCACCGCGCATCTCCTCTCTCCGCGCACTCGTCCCTGCTCGCTTCCTCACCGCGCGCCTTTCATTCCCACGTTCGTGCGGAACATTAGATCCTTTTCACACTAAATAAATCAATTAGTTGGTATGAAAACTGTAACTTTTTATTTAAAGGGAATTTAGAAAAAAGTTATTTGACTTTTTTGTTACTATTGATCCCAATAATCATTTCCAAAATTTAATGTAGTGGCCGTTACATCACCCTGTATTATGTAGACAGACCGATATACTTTATTAGGCGTCCGGCCAAAACCAAAACTAAACCACAGAGGAAAACAAACAATTGTCCTCTGTTACTAAGGAACAAATTTCTGGTCAGTTTGTTCAGGAATGAGTTCCTCTCAAAGTTCGAATCAAATTTGTACTCCATACGTCAGTTTTGTATGTCAATCAGTCAGCGTGTATGCGTCTACTGCTGGACATACGCCTCTCCAATTTTCCTCGAGTCTTTCCTGCCTTCTGCGTTTGTTGAAAGGTTGTTGGTTTCAAAGGTTGAAAGTTGCTCAGCTCCAACTCCAAGTTGCAATGGAGCAAGCCATGTTGGGAATACCGCTACCTGATAGTCGTGTTAGTGGGCTGGGTACGTCATCCGAAGAGACGACCGCTGGAGTAACCGCGTCCTACACTGGCGGCCGTGGACAGGAAAACGGAGAGTGGGAGGACCACCCCGAGGACCAACCACAAGGTGGGACGACGACATCATGTACGTTGGCGGAAAGCAATGGTTCCGTACCGCTGAATGCCGGGTTTTAGATGTAATTGGTGTAAATTTGGCTTCTCAGAATTTTTGAATTAGTTTTGTATGAGATCATGATTTTTTTTCCTTGAAGGCTCATAATCACAGGTAAATACCTAGGTACTAGGCAATGTATTCGAACTTTTTTTTCGTTGTTTATCGTTTATATCACTTGCCATGTAAATGTTTATAGAAATTAAATCCAACGTAGATATTACAGAAAATTAAGACGAGACGGAAGTTAACTTTCTCCATACAAAATCGTCTTTCGGCATTAACGTTTTTTACCCCCCTAAACCTTATCAGATTTTTACAATTCTTTTTTTGTTGTAATAAGAACAGTCGAATCTACGTTCCTGTTTTTTTGAGCTACCGAGGCTGACGATAAATTCACGTTGTTGCAGATATGTTTGTTTTTTGAATATCTAAGGTGATGGATGACTAGCTTAATGAACTTCATGACATCAAAAAATAAAAAAAATAAAAATTTTCTATTTTTTATTTAGAAATAAAAATTTTCAGCTCCGGTGTTGTAGGTATATTTCATCTTAACAAAAAAATTACAGGAACATAGATTGGTCCGTCTCTAAGAGAAGAAGAAATTGTAAAAAAAGGGGCCAAGTTTTAGGGGGCTAGAAAACATAAATGCCGAAAGACGATTTTGTATGGAGAAAGTCAACTTCCGTCTCGTCTTAAGCTTATGATGGTAGATACCTACTTTATAAGAACCATCGGCACAGCGGCGACTCCTGGTCCTGAATATTGGGTTGGCTCTGGCTAAGGATTTTTTTTTTCATTATTTCATAACTTAGGTACCTACGCGTTAATTTATTTCTACCACAATGAGTTCAAAAACTGAAAGACGATTACGATATAGATAGTTTATAATATTTAGTTTAAACGATTTATTTTGCTCACTTACGATTTATTTGTCTGTAGATAGGTACCTACTGGTTGTGTCAAAGCTGTCGAGTTGCAGCCGACAACAGCGACGTCTCCTCTGGCACGACGACGACGAGACAGGCATACAAGCTTGAATTGTTACATTTTATTTGTACATGAAGTCCACTCTTCGTTCCACAGACATGAAATTTTCGATGACTCGATCGTGAAAATCTTCTTTCTTCCACAATTTTGTTAGCAACTCCTTTTCCACAGATATGTAAGAGTGCCAAATTACTGAGTCTCTCTTGTCCTTGAGTGCTCCGTAGATAGCTCGTTAGGAGTTTGCCATTATAATTACCAATAAATCACTTTAAATTTAACAACACTGCACAGGATTCATCCATACAAAGTCCATATCTACATAACGGAATATATGCAGCTATCAACTCGCAAGCCAATGCGCACACACACGCGCACATCGCATCGCATCGCACGTCGCACAGCACAAGAATACTCGTCGTGTGGACGCAGCGCGCACACACCCGCACACGCAACACACACACCTACCTAGCTCGCTCGCTAGCTTGCTCTACTCGCTACCGCGTCACTAAATGCACTCCCCGCTGCGCCAACTCGAAAGGCTGATCACACTCGGGATGATCAGACTGATCAGACTCGGGTCCGCGCGGGACGGGGGGGACATCGGTCGCTTCCGCCTTGTATGGAATACGATGGCGCTTCAAAATGTAGCCAACCGGCCAATGAATGCCTTGATGTGTCGTCATTCGTCGTCGCCCGCGTTTGACGCGCGCGAAATTTCAAATTATGTAACGGGTACGGGATTGACGTTTTATCTTATTAATCGTGGATTATATGACATAAATAATATAACTCCGAAATTTTTTCACATTTATTTTAGCCTGATACTTCTGTATTAATGGTGTCATTAATTTTATTTGGTTTGGCGGCGCCAACCTCGCCAACTGAGAGGAGTCGCCGCTGCATCGGCAATTCGTAGAGTAAAAATGTATTTCTGCTCAAATAACATAATATAAATAAGTGTAAGTTATTGTTAAGATCTTGTATATAGGAAAACGTGATTTAGATTGTAATAAAATTAATGAATATATATCACACACGCTGAATCCCGACAATCGGGGTAAGCAGAGTAATCGGTGTTGTGCTGCAAGTACTCTAGTAAATTACAGCACAACACCGACCACCACGTTTCGCAAAGTATTCGAACAAGATTAAATCGATCAAGCGGCAAGTAAGGCACGAAGACCCACCTGCTGCATGACTCGGTGGAAGTACCGTGCCAAGGTGAGAGGTGGCGATCCCGTCGCCCTTTAGCACGATATCTTGTCCTTATCCCTTAGTCGCCTTTTACGACATGCACGGGGAGAGATGCAGTGGGGCTATTCTTTTTAAATACCGGCACCACACGGTTTTTTTTTAATTTTTTTTATGGTACGGTAAAATTAATGAATATTGTATTGTATTTCAGCCGTTCCCCTCAGAATATATTATTGTATTCTCTATCTATGTAATTATTTTTTTCTAAATAATTAATAGAATCTGAACTTATTTTCTATAATATCTTCTATACTTACATATTTTCTACAAACTCCTGTTGTAGGTTTATGCGTAACTGACGGACCAGTGAACCGATAAACATACGGGTTTATGTTTGGACTCACTTATCATATCATATTAAATGTTAGAAAAGAGTTCCAGAGTCAAAAAATATTCAAAGTAAAATTTTTAATTCAAGAAAGCATTACTTACTTCATATTTAATATAAAAAAAACATTACAATATTTAAAAAAATCATACCTATTAGGCTCGCTCGAGTACACCTATGTATTACACATATTATGTGTAATACATAGGTGTGTAAATACGTTTAAATGATTCAAAATTATTGCTTTCATACCTTTCAATGAGTTACCTACTTCCTTGTGTGATATACTCGTAGAATCCATAAAATATTAGATAAGGTAGATATGTGGGTAATAAAATAACTAATAACTATAAATGTATTAAAATAAAAACATTAAATACTGTAATCTAACTAAAAATGTCAAAATTTTGTTTGATACAATGTTACGGAATAAATAAATAATGTTCACATAATCGAAAACAAGAGTCGCACATACACACTGTAAACATCACAGAGCATGAAATGCGCGCGCCCGCCCCTACTAGAGGCGCCGTGAGCGCGATTTCTCTACAACGGCGTTGAAGCCTGTGGGCGTGGCCTATGACTTACATATGTGTGTTGTGCGTGTGCATTTGTTTTGTGCGTGTGCCTAACTTGCTCCTCTTTGTGTGTAGTGTCGATACTAGCACACACACACACATACGAAGCGCTAGCAGCTCAGCGTACGGTTACACTACAGCGTAGTGTTTCAAATATCATTGCTTAGGGCGCCTCTAGTAGGGGGCGCGGGCGGTAGGTATTTGATGCTCTGTGGTACACACATACAGACATATCATATCACACACCCTGAATCCCGACAATAGGGGTAAGCAGAGTAATCGGTGTTGTGTTGCAAGAACTCTGGTAAATTACAGCACAACACCGACCAACTTACTTATAATTATGTATTTATATCAAATGACTACCGACGTTTATAATAATATCTATTATTTTATAAAATATGTACCTATCTATTTTTAATCTAAGTTTTAAGATCTGGGTACTTATATTTAATTAAAATAATTTTTATAAGTTACGACGAATATACTATTTTAATAAAAAACGTTTTGTTTCAATTATATCGTCCCGTATCAACCTCGGTATCACCGTGTCTGTCTGTGTTTAATTAACGACGCTAAAGGAGGGGCGCTATAAATTTGAGGCCTCCGTCTTTTTTTTTTATGTATTCCGGTATGGGTGGCTGAGTTGGAGGGGCCAAAGCGCATGCTCAGACCAGCCAATATCACATACCGTGCCATACCGGAGACTTCCCTGGATTGCTGGCTATACTGGACTAGAGGAGAACACAGCCGAGGCTGCTATGCGGCCGTTTTACATCCAGTACGGTGGTACCAACCCAGTCGGCTACAATTTCAGCCTACCATCTAGTAAGGGGCAAGGGAAGGGTCCTACAGTTTTACACCGGTTCCGCACGGTGAAGCAGCAGGTGTAGTTAAGCAAGTGCATTTTTTCGTCAGAAAAAACTCATTGGTACACGCCGACCGGATTCGAACCGCGGACCTCTCGCATGAGAAGCCTATGCCCAAACCACTCGGTCACCCGCCGCTCGAATGTCGCCGACTGTATGTCTGTCTGTGTGTTTTCTTTATGGAAACTGACACGGTCGGCTACATCACCTACTAAATCCGTTGGTACCACCGCACCGAATGAAAGGTCGGTTAGGATCCTGATGAACTGATGAGTTCACAGGGATCCCCTAGGGCAGCCATACTCAAAGGTGCTCCGCGGAGCACTAGGGCTCCGCGGAGCCTCTGTGGGGGCTCCGCGAAAATACGAGAAAAAAAAATAAAAAAACTGCCTTCAAAAATGTATGAAATAAAAAAATTTAAATCGAACCTTAAAGTTGAAGGCGGTCGGTTATTTTTGCTTGCTTTAGCACTACCGCCTTCAACTCTAGGGTTCGATTTTAATTTTTTTATTTCATACATTTTTGAAGGCGGTTTTTATATTTTTTTAAATAGTTTTTTATTTCACAGTTTTTTTAGTTATTTTTATTTGCTATTAATGTACTCGGCGGAATCGCTCGGCCTTCGGCCTCGCGATTCCGCCTCGCTTTCCAATCCGATCTTGACCAAAAAAAAATGGGACCACCTTGGAGCTAGACTGAACCGAACACAAAAAGAATCATCGAAATCGGTTCACAATTGGGGAAGATATTGCTGAACATACATAAAAAAAATACATACAGCCGAACATAGAACCTCCTCCTTTTTTGAAGTCGGTTAAAAATACACCTCTCCTCTCTGGCTCGATTCAGCTCGGCTGCGTAGACGAACTCAACTCTCTTCTATCAAATCTGATACAACCAATTGATGAAAAATAAGAAACAGTTTCATATGTACCTCCCATTAGATATTTAATTATTGTTTTTCTCTTCTATTATAATATTAAGTAAGTAACTTGTTAAATTGTAAATATGATTATTAATAAAGAATTCAAAAAAACTATTTTTTTTTTATTTTAGGGCTCCGTCAAATATTTCGCTTTCCAAAAGGGTTCTGTCACCAAAAAAGTTTGAGAACCGCTGCCCTAGGGAATCGGGTTTGGGGATCCTGGTGGCCTCACTGGTCGAAACGGCTATGTAAATAGTTTGTGATTTCCGTCCAATTCAGTGTAGCCGGCACGACCGAAAAGAAGCACTGACGTGGCACCAAGTTCACCCGGTGTTATGAGCTGACATCACGTATGTTGTAGGTGATGTAGCCAACCGTGTCAGTTTCCATAAAAAAAAAATTATAAGTTTATCTGATAGTATGGGCGGCCGGCTGGAGGCAAACGGTCGCAGATCGCTGTTCTGTGATGCTAAACTAAATGTATTGTAATTTATAAAGCTCTGCAGAATCCATTGGATATTTTTTCAGTTTGAGCTGCATTTATATTAAACGAACCTATTTTTCAATATTAACAAAAGTGCCTGCAAAAATGAAACGGCAAGCAACAATTGATACGAACATTTATAAAGGGTGGAGGCATACAGGCACAGATTACTTTAGTTACTTCTATAGGCGTTATATCAATTCATTTAATTAAGTTTTACTCAAAGTAGGGTCCGTGGACCCCCTGGAGGTACGCGTCCGCAAGTCTACTGGTTGTTATAAAGTTACAGTGGTCAAATAGAAGTGATACAACTTTAAATTTAGATAATTTTTATAATAAACGAAAAATACCATATAACCTACATACTCTTTTTTTTTCATGTAATCCGGTATTGGTGGCTGAGTCGGAGGGGCCAAAGCACATGCTCCGACCATCCAATATCACACACCACACAAACGGAGTATGGGAAGACCATCCGCCAGGTGGTACGACATCAAGGACGTCAGCGGAAAGCGGTGGTTCCGTACCGCTGAAGGCCGGGAGGACTGTAGATAAAATTGGAGAGGCGCATGTCCAGAGTGGACGCATCGCATACAAGGTGACTGACAGACTTATTTTGCCATAGGTAATTATTTTATTCAGGCTTGCCAACTAAATAGGCTTGCCAACATGCCTTGACCAAAGTAAAGTATGCCCAAATGCGAACTCTTTTCATCGCGTTTTTTATCACATTTTCGTATTTTTCAGCGGTATCCCATTAACAAGGTGTCGATATTCTCGTCTATCGGCATTCTGCTATGCTGAAGTATTTGTTTTTTTTTTTGGAAACTGACACGGTTGGCTACATCACCTCCAACATCCGTCATGTCAGCCCATAACACCGCGTGAACTAGGTGCCATGTCAGTGCTTCCCTTCATTTCGCGCCGGCTACACTGAACTGGACGGAAAACACGAACTATTCACATAGCCGTTTCGACCGACGTTTCGCTCAGTGCGATGGTACCACAGAGCATCAAATACCTACCGCCCGCGCCCCCTACTAGAGGCGCCCTAAGCGATGATATTTGAAACCCAATAACCGTACGCTGAGCTGCTAGCGCTTCGTATGTGTGTGTGTGTGCTAGTATCGACACTACACACAAAGAGGAGCAAGTTAGGCACACGCACAAAACAAATGCACACGCACAACACACATGCACACGCACAACACACATATGTAAGTCATAGGCCACGCCCACAGGCTTCAACGGCGTTGTAGAGAAATCGAGCTCACGGCGCCTCTAGTAGGGGCGGGCGCGCGCATTTCATGCTCTGTGGATGGTACCTTCTTTACTATCGTTTTGATTTACGTTTTGTTTATAGACATCCAGAAATATCAACCTTCCGGTTATATACAAAATCCAGACGTCAATCTATCCTACCTGCACTCTTGCGAGTACAGAGATCATGTATGCCAGATCGAGGCCCCATAGCTGTACCGTTTTTTTTCCGAAATAATCCCATGGGAATACACAGACTGCGACCTTTCCCCAGCCGATCCGAGCCACCACCCGTCCACCCGAAGGAACCCCCGACCGAAGTCGAGAGCCGGGGGTGAAGCCATCACTGCCACTGGGGTCCAACCACAATCTGTGCCCAGGGCCTCAGCGTTTTGTACTAGCCTAAAGGCTTTTGTTTTCACCAGCTATGTATATGCGTGGAAGTGCATATGACCACCACCTAATGTGTACCGGGGATCCACCGGACTCGAATGACAGACTCACGTCAGCGTCATTAGCTCGTGAGAAATCCATCTCTCTTCCACATGTAAGTGTGTGTTGCACCGACATACCGATCTACATTATTCGCATGTCTACCAATTCTCCACATTGGTTACGGAGCTCTAAGTGGCTCACCACTCGCAGCTTTCGCTTCTTATTCCCGTGTTAGGTGCTTTAACTACACAAGTAAGGAAGCACCAGGGAATCAACGCTAAACCACAACCCCTGCGAGGCCACAGGCCTCGGACGGACGGACGGACGGACAGACAGACAGACAGACAGATGACTTAGGCTTAGTAATGGACTTCCGTATAGATGTGGAACTCTAAATATAAAAACAAGTTTATTTAAGTCGACTAAGGGATAAGGAAATTCGTCAGCCTCGGTAGCTCAGTGGTGCGGTCAGTCGACTGTTGTTAAGAAATGCTGAGTACCAAGTCTTGGATGGGTGACCGCTCGGCCGTTGGAGGCTAACCGTGGTTCGGATTCCACGTAAAACTGTAGGTCCTTTCCCTTCTTACCTTACTAGGTGGTAGGCTTTATCCCGGCACTGAATGAAACGTCCGCGTCGGTCGAAACGGCTATGCAAACAGTTCGCGTTTTTCCGTCCAGTTCGGTGTAGCCGAATGAAATGAAGGGAAGCACTGACATGGCACCTAGTTACGCGCTGACATCAGTTTCCATAAAAAAGGTAGCCGGTTGAATATTTTCACAGAATAAATATTTTTTTCAAGCTAAATAATATATTAACTATCTTAGCGATACCGAGGTAAAGTCCCGCGAACTCAAACCAATAAAAAAGAAATAAAAACTAATTTCAAGTAAAAAAATCTATTTAAATCATATCGTGTCATTTCATTACATGAAGGATATATGCCAACAAATAACAAAAAAAAAAAAGGAAAAAGTAACAAAATATGTAGTGGGTCCCCATGCAAGAAACGTGTTGAATCGATTAGTACATATTCGCGCTACTAAATAATAGATGGCGCTACAGGTACTTTTCATTTCAGTGCAGACATAGTGCAAAACATAGACGGATATTGTTTTTTTACAGGACAGAAATGATATGGTATAGTGGATCTACTGAACCCTCTTCCCACACCCCGTTTTCCTGTCCACGACCGCCAGTGTAGAACACGGTTACTCCAACGGTCGTCGTCTCTTCGGCTGACGTGCCCAGCCCATTGCCACTATATCGACTACTTTGGTGCGTCGGCGGATTGCCTCGTTACGCACCATATCACGTAGCGATATTCCGAGCATGGCTCGCTCCATTGCTCGCTGGGCAACTTTCAAACTTTGGACAACACCGACCGTCAGCGTCCACGTTTCACACCCGTACGTCATACATAACTCATAACGGGGAGGACACACTGGTCATATATATATGGCTTTTTTTTTATTTTGCGGAAGGTCAGACCTCAGGGCGAATTTTAACTTTCCGAAGGCAGCCCAACCCAGTTGAATTCGTTTCTCGACCTCCTTTAGCAGATTTTGTCTACCAAGCCGCAGAATTTGACCGATATACGTACTATTCAACCTGTTCGATCACTTCTCCGTCAATAACGATTTGCCCTCCCGTCTTAACCTCGGTCGCCATGACCTTGGTTTTGTCCCGGTTCATCTTCAGACCCACCGTCATCGACGCTGTACAGAGGTCTTCCAGCATGATCTGAAGCTGATCTCGGGAATTTGACAGAAGGACAATGTCATCGGCGAAACGCAGATGACTGAGAAGATCACGTTGATACCCATGTTGTCCCACTCAAGCGTCTTGAACACATCTTCTAATGCGTTCGTGAAGAGCTTGGGTGAGATCACATCCCATGACTGCCTTACTTACGCCCTTACCAAGGGGGATGGGTTGGGTATTTTCGTGGAGCCTCACAATCATCGTCGCGGACCGATATATATTTCGGAGTACCTCGATGTAGCGGTGGTCGATTCTGCACCTCAGGAGGGAGTTTTCGACAGCCCATTTTTCAACTGAGTCGAACGTCTTCTCATAGTCGACGAAGGCTAGGAAGAGCGGCTTGTTGTATTCCTCGCACTTTTGCACCACTTGTCGCACAGTAAATATGTCGTCCATGGTGCCGTATCCCTTTCTAAATCCAGCTTGCTCACGAGGCTGGTACTGATCCAGCCTCTGTGTCAGCCGACTCGTGATGACTCTTGAAAAAACAGGTGGGTTCCTCCCGCCAGGTGGGACGACGACATCGTGTACGTCGGCGGAAAGCAGTGGTTCTGTACCGCTGAAGGCCGGGAGGACTGGAGGAAAATTGGAGAGGATATGTCCAGCAGTGCACGCTTACACGCTGACTGACTGACTGACTAACTGAACCCTCCGTGCGTGAGTAAAACTCACACTTGACCGATTTTTTTTAATTGATGGCGGGTAAAAGTCCATTATGGTGCTTATCTACACAAAACCTAAACAAACAGGACTATTTACCCATTTTGTGAGTGGTTTTGCCGATACAAAAAGGGGCGGTGATTTCATAGGTATTCCGTGGACGGTGCACAAAGGCATAGGCAAATACAAAATAGCTGGCGTCATAAAATTTTCTGAGAGTCTTCAACACAGATTCCCAAGTAGTCACCTTAGAATACACATTTTGATGTGAGTAGTGTTTAGGTAAACAGTATAAGTAGCCGTGTTTGAACATCTTGACCTTGATGGACCCTGGACTTGGCTTGTACGCAGGGTTGCCAAATGTTTTAGTTGAAAAAACCGGTCATTTTTCATCAAAGGGCATTTGATTTTTCAGGTTCAAAATTAAATTGGATTTTATTTACAAAATTTTTCATGACCTCATACCTTTGAAAATGGACGGGAGATAGAGTAATAAATAAAAGGGTTGAATTAATCGAACTTACTGCAAAATCTAAGAAAACAGTAAGATTAGTATTAAAATGTTCTGAAAAAGTAAATATTGCGTTACATGAAGAAAAAAACCGGACGTTTTGGTGTCCGGTTTTTCATTATTTTGGAGACCGGACACAAACCCCAAAAACCGGACTGTCCGGTCCAAAACCGGACATCTGGCAACCCTGCTTGTACGTGTCACATCGCGATGACATGTCATCAGGATAGATAACCCGCGAAATCGTGATTGCGAATTCTTATTTGTATGAGAAATGCATGCATGCGAGAATGATGGAAAATACAAGAACACGTTTTTGGGAAGGACGATGCTCATATGAAAAAAAAGGTCAAGTGCGAGTCGAACTCGCGTGGAGAGGGTTGCGTATCATTAATTCCATTTCCCGTGAGAATTTATTTTCGTTTAGTTTTCCTGCAAACTATAAGAGAGGCCGTATGTGTAATATATTCCCTACTTTTTCGAAATGTTAGTAGGTATTTTAAACTATGCGTTTTAAAATTATAATAACACTAGCTTTTGCCTGCAGCTCCGCTCGCGTGAAATTCGTATTTCAAAATAAGAAAGTAAGTAATCCCGCTATAGTTAGTACCTATTTATTTCGGCGCGCGGAACAATTCGGTTTTGTATGAACAAATTGTATGAGAGCCACACATCTTAGCGTAACCGGAAGTGAATTTCATTTAGCCTATCCTGTGTCTCGTATAAGTAAATGTGCTTGAATTATATCAATTCGGATGATCGGTATAAGAGTTATGGAGGAAAATACATACATAACATACGGAATAGATTTCTAAAAATAATCCATTTAGTTTTAGTATCATACATTACATAGAGTCTATAAACTCAGTCAAGACCATCCCTTATAGATTTATTATTATGCTTCCGTAGTCAACAAGGAAACCTTATAGTTTCGCCATGTCCGTCCGTCTGTCTGTCCGTCTTTCTGTCCGCCGTTTAGCTCAGAGACCCATAAAGTACTAGAAAGTTGTAAGTTGGTATGGGTATACATATTAATAACGCGTGATAAAGTGGTAAAATAAATTTTTTTAATAATTTTTTTATGTACATACATATTCACTTGACCACTAATAATAAAGTACTAGAAAGTTGTAAGTTGGTATGGGTATACATATTAATAACGCGTGATAAAGTGGTAAAATATATTTTTTTTAATAATTTTTTATGTACATATTCACATGTTCACTTGACCACTTTTTTTTAGTATTGATGATATATTTGTATTCCTTATATATAACGAGCCCTTTTCATCAGTATGTCACATGAAGCAGTTGAAAAAAAAAAATTTTTCAACTGCTAATCTGTCCCCGAAATTAACCCCCACAATCGAAATTCGTTTACTGTAACGCTAAACGTCATCACTCATCATCAATCAAACTCTCTAAATTTAAACTTTTTTCGTCCAGTAGATTCCGAGAAAATAAGCTGTGACAGACGGACAGACAGACCTATTGACTGACACAAGAGTGATCCTGGGCATCCCTTTTTTCTTAGGTTTCCCTTTTTTCCTCTTTTGAGGTGTGGGTGGAACCCTAAAAAACCAGAGCCAACAGGAATTAAACTTATTTCCGAATATTAGGTATTTATTACAGGTAATAAATACCTAGGCATTTCTTCTCAATAGGTTAATTTATATGTAGTTATCCGTTGTCGGGTCGAGAGGGGGGTGCGGGACAGATACTCTAATCATGCGTTGCATACTAAACTAGAACTGAGCAAGATAAGTTTGAAATCTTTCCGTGAGATGGCGCTGCCAGTAACAAATATGTCGTTCTCATTAGTATGTAACTAATAACTGTTATTTTATTTATTATGTTTAAATTTTTATGTTGGATCTTGAAAATTTTAATTTTTCAACTGTTTTAATTTCCATTACCTATACTAGAGTTGGGAAATACTGACCAAAGTCCGCACTGATCAGTATCAGTGTCAGTACACGAAAATACTGATTACAAATATCTGTTACAAAGTACTGAATCAGTGACCCTCTAAGAGTGAAGACATAATACGTCATACACACTGACAAAGGTCTGCAATAACCAGTCCAGTGGGTATCAGTGCGAATATTGAAGAGAAAATCCTGAGTTTTATAGTTAACAGTAATTTGCAACTTGCAACAACAAAAGAGTAAGATAAGCTGTTAAATAACAATGACTATTCTGAGCTGACCACCCTGTACGTTGTTGCTTTTACTGCATTCTTCAAACAAAAGAATAAAATTTCATTCTGTTTTTCCAATGAATCATAAAAATGGGCAGTAAGTAATTTGTTTATGGCAGTCAGGTGTGCACTGTGCAGTGAACAGAATGAGATAAGATATTTTGGAAATGTTATTCAACCAACATAGATTCTTGGAAGAATAAAATGTTAGCCTCGGTAGCTCAGTGGCGCGATCGGTCGCCCGTCGGTCGTGATCATAAGCACACCTGGGCGCGGTCAGTACTTGGAGGAGTGACCGTTCGACCGTTGGAGGCGGACTGTAGTTCGCATTCCACGTTAAACTGTAGCTCCATTCCCTTCTTACCTCCCGCTCGGTTGATGCCACCACACTGAATGAAAGGTCGGTCTGAAACGGCTCTGTAAATTGTATTGTATCGTTTATTGATCATTCATATGGCATACCGCATAGACTGCACTCGAACTTGCCACAATTTGTTCTATCCGGTTCGATTACACCAATGAAGAAGAATCGAAAAGAAACTTCGCGGTAGTTCAGGATAGCCGGCACGACCGAAGGGAAGCACTGACGTATCACCTAGTTCACCAAGGTGCCTATTTACATGTTAAATTAAAGGTGAAGTGTCTATTTTCACGTAACTTTAAAAACATTTATAATGTCAGAATACTTAGGTAGACACTAAAAACACTAAATCTAATACATATGTAGTTATTCCACAAAAAACGTACGAATAAATGACTCGCACGCTTGCACACAGGCACGCGCCCACGAAACTTGAAGTTCGCAGTACATCATTTAAGTCAGTGCATTGCACTGCCTACTGAATGCATGCGCTGCAATGATTGAAAGACTGACTGATTCGTCGCACTGGACTGCAGACAAACCAGTATCGGTAACATGCAATAATTCCGTACATTCAGTCAGTACTAACCCGCGCCTACAAAAATCAACCCAGCTGCCCATACGTAGAGCTCGTTTTTGCATGTCAATAACTAGCAGCAGTCAGTGCGGTAACAGGGTTTTCATTCAGTGCGCATTTCGCACCGTGCAAAATTCAACCCAGTGACGAAGTAGTAAAGCTCATTTTTTAATGACAAAATTGACTACGGGCAGCGCAGGGCTAGTATGGTTGCGTCAGTAAATGCAAAAACCAACCTTGTACGAAAGACATAGAGCTCATTGTTGCATATCTATATCAACTACCAACTGAGTACTGACTGTAACAGCTACTTCATTGAAGCTGTACGCATTCCGCGCACTGACATAGCCGCACTGATGCGATTTATCTGTTCCAGTGCATATTTGCCAAGTCTAACCTATACCTATTTTTACTTAACATTATTTAACTGTTGGAAGTTGAGAGACAACAGCAAGACTGTCCCAAAATAAGTAATAAAATAAAATATAGCGTTAGATCAAATCCTGCATGGTAAAAAATTCAAAATTACAAGTTCAAAGCGCGTTAGTCGAGGACAAATGGTTGGATACCTCATTCGTCAAAATCCATTCAGCCGTTCCGAAGTTACGAGGGATTATAGAAACTCAACCACATATATACCTACCTAAATACCTACACATGATCATAATAATAATTCTCCAACTCAATCCACCGTAGAATTCATTACAGTGAAATTACCTACGTTGTTCGCTCCTTTGCGATCGCAGTCGCGTAAAAAAATAGGTCACCGAAATCCAGTGTTGCCAACTCAAATTTTGAAATTCTCCTAGATTGACTTCGAAAATCTCCTAAAAATCTCCTAGAAAATTTTCGTCCTCCTAAAAAATTCTCCTGTTATTCAAATTATAAAAATTTCACCACATTTTTAGTGTTTCTTATACGTATGGGACCATATTACTAAGCCTAAGCCGTCTGTCCGTCCGTCTGTCTGTCTTACCTCTAAAGAGCTGTATCTTTTGCACCCTGAAAACCAGTCAAGTGCGAGTCGAACTCGCGCATCGAGGGTTCTCTGTCAGTCAGTCAGTCAGTCAGCGTGTAAGCGTCTACTGCTGGACATACGCCTTCAATTTTCCTCCAGTCTCGGCCTTCAGCGGTACGGACCACTGCTTTCCGCCGACATACTTCATGTCGGCGTTCCACCTGGCGGGTGGTCTTCCACACTCCGTTTTCCTGTCCACGGCCGCCAATGTAGTACATGGTTACTCCAACGGTCGTCATCCCTTCGGCTAACGTGCCCAGCCCACTGCCATTTTAGCTTATCCACCTGGTTTCCAATATCAATTACTTTGTTGCGTGGGCGGATTGCCTGCTTCATTAGTCATTCATTACGCACCATTTCGCTTAGCTATACTCCCAGGCGCGCCCAGCATGGCTACTTCCATCGCTCGCTGGGCACCTTTGGAAAACAACTATAGTCAGAGCTCACGTTTCACACCCGTACGTCATAAACGGTAGGGCGCACTGGTCATGATAATATATACAGATTAGACGTCGGGGCGAATTTTAAATTTCCGAGGCAGCGCTACTCAGTTGAATTCCACCCTCGACCTCCTTAAGCAGATCTTGTCTACCAAGCAGTATTTAACCGAGATATACGTACATACTCTTCCTTCAATCTGTTACATCACTTCTCCGCCAATAATGATTTGTCATCCCGTCATAACCACGATTGCCATTCTAACCACCACCTAATTCGTCTGTTTTAATTTTTTTTAGTTTTTAACGACACCAAGTTTGACACTTTGTACGTATTACCGTTTTTAAGTTAGATCAAAACCAAACAATTTTTTTCTTTAGAAAAAAAACCTTTCTTGTATGGGGAAGCCCTTAATTTTTATTTATTTTTTATTTGATAGGATGTCCGTCAATAATAAATAACACATGATCTGTGAAAATCACAACCAGCTACATAATACGGTACAAAAGATAAAGCCGTTAAAGTAGTGCGGACTGACGGACAGACTGTCGACGTAGGCCTAGTAATACTACTGATTATTACAAAGAATACATGTAAATAACATTGATTGATAACAAAGTTTTCGTTCGGTTAGGCCCGCCCGGTAGTCGGCTTGTTGGTCGATTAATGCACGCACACACAGAGTCCCCACATCCCCTCACATTATCCTATCTAAAGAGCAAGAAGGGGAACCTTGCTCTTATCAAAAGACAAATCCTATGGTATATTGTGTGACTTGAGAGGATGGTTGGTTGATTCACATACAGTTTATTCATTGTGTTGTCACCGTACACACCGACATAATATGTCTTTGTTATTAGTAAATATATGTTTCTCACTCCTAAACATTCTCCTGTAATGATTTTCTTTCTCCTAGATTTTCTCCTACTCTCCTGACAGGCAAAAACTTCTCCTAACACCGCTGAAATTCTCCTGAATCTAGGAGAAAATCTCCTAACATGGCAACACTGCCGAAATCAAAGAGAATATAACCACTACACCGAAATGATGAACGCATCCAAAAGGCGGCGCCAGCAGCAGTGTTACCAGCTAATAGGTAAAATTGTCTCTAAAATCTAAATTGTGGAAATAACGTAGGTAAGTTTTGAAAAAGCACTAACTGTCTAACTAATTATGTAATAGATGACTTATAGTCACATATTACTGGTATGTAAGTCACAGTACAGCTTGGAGGAAAGTGACAAAAACAACGAAGAAGATTGTAATTTAAATTGTGCATCTAAGAGAGTTGCGTTGCTAGTTATAAATATATTTCGTTTGCACAATACGAACACATTCAGTGAATTTCAGTGACACAAAGTAATACATACATTAAATACATTTTACGTCAATTTTATGACCGGCGGAGCGCGGGGCGGCCAATGCCGACGGCCAAGCTGAGCGGCGCATCTTGACAGTTAAGTACGGCAAATCGAGCGAGGTCATTCTATTTTTACGTACGGCAACATTAAGTCGTTCAAGTCGTCAAGACAAGAGCGACTGCGCGGGCGGGGGGAGAAGGAAAAGAGACAGAACAGAAGGAAGGAAGGAAGCGAGCGAGAGTGGGTGGCGGCAAGTAGGTAACCTAAAAACTCTCGGGTTTCTACCTATATTTTCGATATTGCTCGAGGAAGGAAAGCGAAAGGATCTCGTGAAAACCATCATACAACATCGGCTGACACTGCTTGTCCGCCCGCTCGCGTTCGCTCGTGTTTGCGATCAATTCGGTCAGGAGTTTGACCATAGTTTGACGGATAGCGGGTGCGTCACCCCCGCTTGTGGATTTGGGTGGAGTAGGTGCTCTTGAATTTGTGCCGATAAGCCGCATCTCTCTACACTCGTGACCTACAGGTATGTTTATTTGTTTACTGTATAATTTGTAGATAAATGTCAGTTTCTCAGCTCAACCGCGAGGCGTAACATACTTACATTGAATAAGATCTTCTATTTCCAAAAACAAATAATGTGTAATTTTTTTCTTCAAAAATAGACCTGTTTGTGCTGTAAAATACATAAATGCGGTACTACCTATAATAATCATAGTCCTTGCTTCACACCATCAAGGTTTTGGAGATGGTCAATGTAAAGACAATTTTAGTCTAAAAAAATATTATTCATGGGTAATATTATCATAAAACAAAATCTAAATATTTATTGGACACCGTTAAAACTATGTACAAAAGGCGAGTACAATACCTTACAATGCATGCAATCTCTAAAATCATGAAACCTGAGTAAAAATAAGTCAAAATCCAGATTTTCATAAAAAAACTCAGAATGCTTCACTACATGTGGCGCCGAGCCACCCATAAGGTGCCTAGCGATGCCCATGGACATTAAGTCGCATGCCATGTCGGCCTGACAGGTGCCCATTCACGCCTTTCCTGAAGGACCCTTACTTACTTGTTACTACATAGGTCATTGTGTTTAACCTGTGTTGGTACCACCGCACTGAACGAGGTCAGTCGGTGGCTATCTACCTAATTTCTATTCCGTAAATAATTATTATAATTAAAATTCCGCTCTTCATGAGAGATGACCATCAATATTACTCACCTGATACGAGTATATTCAGTTTTAATATTTGTTAAACTTCATCTACACCTGCTGCTTCACCGTTCGGAACCGGTGTAAAACTGTAGGTCCCTTCCCTTGCCCCTTACTAGGTGGTAGGCTCAAATTGTAGCCGACTAGGTTGGTACAACCGTACTGGATGTAAGATGGCCGCATAGCAGCCTCGGTTGTGTTCTCCTCTAGTCCAGTATAGCCAGCAATCCAGAGAAGTCTCCGGTATGGCACCTACCTTCTCGGAGGTGATATTGGCTGGTCGGAGCATACGCTTCGGCCCCTCCGACACAGCCACCCATACCGGATTAGATAAAAAAAAAATCTATCAGGGCAGATTGGTAGCTATTTGAAAACACAATTTGATAAATTCACTCGATAGAAAGAATCGGGTTGCCGAGTGTTCTGGGCGTCAGCTTCTCTTGCGAGAGGTCCCAGGTTCGAATACAACCGGCGTGCACCAATGAGTTTTTTCGATTGAAAAACATGCCTTCACAGAGCGCTCTGTGGTTCGGATTCCATGTAAAAATGTAGGTCCACCGGCTTGTCTGGAGGAAATTGCCTAAGGCAATAAGCCCGCCCTTGCCACGCATTAAGTGGCATAGAGTGTATTAAAAAAAAAGAATAATGAAAATGGTACTTTTTAATTTTTTTAACAAAATATCTATGTATGTAGCTTTTTACTTGATTGTTTCGGTGCGGTTGAAATAAAAATAAAACCAAAACTCAATTTTTGCTTGTACGCTTGCTTGCTACCATGCTTGCTTATCTTCTATGAGCCAGCGTAAGAAGAAATGCTTTTTATCTTTTGTGAAATGATAATAGATAGTAAATGTAGGTACAGTGGGTGGCCAAATTATTAGACTCACCACACTTAATGTCATAGTTATCAATACAAATTTGCTCTTGGGAAAAAAAATTCCACCTCCTAAACCTTTGAACCTAAACTATTGCAACTAGGTATTTTTTATTACTGATATATTTGGCATACACCTACGTTACCATTTTCAACCTATGAACATCGACTTAACTTAGAGACAAAGTAGAAAATCGAAATTTTTTAATTCTATACATAAATTATTTAAATGATATGAAAATAAATAATCGGTATTTATAAATTTGTCTCCAAGTTAAGCCGACTTTCATTGGATTAAGGTGTAAATGTAGGTTTATGGCAAATATATCAGTAATAAAAAATACTTAGTTGCAATAGTTTAGGTTCAAAGGTTTAGGAGGTGGAATTTCTTTTCCCAAGAGCAAATTTGTATTGATAACTATGACATTAAGTGTGGTGAGTCTAATAATTTGGCCACCCACTGTAAGTAGTATATAATATTATATTGATAACACAATCAACATCTATTTATTCCAGTGAATCATCTTTTCATACAATATGTTTGTTTGTAAATAATGTGTTATTGATTATGTCATAGTCATGATTAATGGTTAAAAATTATTGTAATGATCAAGTCATTGCCAAGAATAATATAATTTACATCTTATCTGTCAGTTCATTGACACATTATTACTTATTCAATTATTCATGCGATAAAATTTACATACATACAGGGTGTCCCAAAATTCAACGTCAAGCGGGAACCAGGGAGTAGGCCAGCTTTGCACTAGCCAGGGAAAAATAAGAAAAAAAAAATCTGAGTCGTCGCATGGTGGACACTAAATAATAAATAATTTTTTTTTTTTTTAATTTTACTGAATATTTTTTTTGCTAAAACTACAAGCATTCTGGTTTTTTTGGGATAGTTATCAATAGCAGAGTTATTTAGGCTTCCAATATAAAAAATTGAACAATTATATTTGCAAATTTGTAGTCTCATAGTACCTAAAATGTCAATTTTCAACGTTTTTCAAAAAATGCTCATATCATCAAAAACAAAGGACTCAGATTTTTTTTTCTTATTTTTCCCTGGGTATTCATAAGCTGGCCTACTCCCTGGTTCCCGCTTGACGTTGAGTTTTGGGACACGTTGTATACATATCACACACGCTGAATCCCGACGATAGCAGGGGTGGCCAAACTTTTTACATCCGAGATCTCCCCAACAAATTAAAATTCGTGAGTGTAAGGTCTACTGAAGAATATAATAAAAAAACAGATTATTTATGAATCAAATTTTTTTTATCAAAATGTAAAATCATTATGTGAGAAACTTGTCTTACATTAATCTTATGTTAACTTACAATTTATTTGACACATGGCATTGCAAATTTCCTACAAGTTTTTCAAACTGAGGTTCGTATGAACTTATGGATATGCGCAAACATGACGTCAAGTGTTCATCCGTCAATCGGGATCTATGCTTAGTTTTTATCGCATTCATTGTAGAAAATGCTGATTCACACAGATAAGTTGACCCAAAATATTGCCAATAACTTGTTGTTATTGTCGACAGCTGATGATGCTATGAACGCACTTGACACGAGGCCGTTGTGCTCAGTAACACGGCTATAGGCTCATTGTAGCCACGTCGAGCTCCTTCACAACACGCCGCAGCCCTTTGAGATCCTTCCACGCCTTTGGGTCCCCCCTTTCAGAAGCGAAAACCCCCGAGCGAAATGTCTCCAGATGTGCCGGTGTCTCCTCCGCCTCAAAGCAGGCCCTGCAGAGGGGACTCTCTGGTATATCAATAGTGTCCAGGTGCTTGTTAAGGCCCTGCCAACCCGTATTCAACCGTACTCCTCTTTCAAGGCGCCGCTTTCGCTGGTTGGAGTAGGATGCAACACAAAACAATAAAAAATTAGGTTTTTATTTTTTTCTTCCAAAACTACGGATCGAAACAAAAAAATAAAAAGCTACGGATTTAGATAATATTATATATTCAACAATAAATAATATATATATTTTTTCCGAAGCCTTGATTTGGTCACGTAGCCTTGAATACGTTTTTATAATTAAATTCAGAGGCATGTTCATGATTTTTTTCTATCGAGGGAAGTTAATCAAATCGTGTTTTCAAAAAGCTATCGATCTGCGCTGATAGATGAAGTATTACATATTATATTAAAACTGAATCTGTCAGGTGAGTAATATTGGTGGTAAACTTCTTGCAATTTGAGTCAGGCGCAGCCTCACGTCACCTTAAGTAGGCAGTGTCCTGTTAGTAGCCCCACCACCGTTCTCAACTGTTGTCTCCGAAATTGCAGGAATTGTTTCGTTGAGTCTGGGTCTGGTGCTGGCACTGCTTCCCTGGATTTCCCTGGAGACTGACCATTTAATATAGTTAGGGAGGTGAGATCGCTAAATGGCGGCATTCTCGAGCACCGTCGAGACCTATTAAAATCGAAAGATGAAGTAATTTCGAAAAGAAAAGCTAGTACGGTAAAAACCATTTTAGCGGTGGGTATGGTGTGTACAGTTTTTTTCAAAAATGTAAAAAAAACAGTTACTTGGACATTCTCGAGCACGTCAGATATTCATACCACGTATGCCCCAACGGTATACTTATCTGCCGGTTTGCGTGGTGGGGGTAGGCATACAAGATAGTAAAAAATCCCAAAAAAAAATGTACTCGAGAGCGTCAGATTTTCAGAAGGGGTGTTAAGTAGGCCCCAAGGAAGCTCCCTTCAAAAAAACTGACGATTTCGGCGTGACGATAACTTACGACAAATTTTTGAAAATGCTAAAAAAAAAGGTTCTTTTGAAATACTCGAGAGCGTCCGATTTTTATAGGGAGGGTTTATCTCGGTGTCCTGAAAGCATATTTTCTTAATCTGACAAAAATGTTGGTGGGTTCTCTTATACATGTTTATGGCACATCCCTCTTTTTTCGTTCCACTCCTTTTTGCTTACGGTACGTCCAAAAAACAATTTGAGGATCAACAGGCTATTGAATATTATAATTAAATGAAACTGTATCTACATGTTAATAATACTTTTTTATCCAGATTTTTATCCAGAGATTTTTGAGAAGCTTTAGGAAAAAAAAAGTTTGAGATATAATAAAAGTTAGATAATTTAATCATTGTTTCATATAAATGTTTTTTGTAACATCCTTGTTTTCGAGATATAGGTACTCAAAAAACCGGGACTTTGAGTTTTTATGATGCTATAAGTCCATAAGTTTTGACTTTAGACAAAAATATAAAGAGACCTTTTTTGTGTAAAATAAAATTACCTTTTTTTTTATTTAAACCTTTTTTTCGTAAAATGTATCCTTTGTGATTTATATGCCGCAACGCGTTTTTCGGAAGACGAAATGGCTCCTCCACACTTCCGGTCATGCGGAAACCGGCAGATTTTGTATTTCTTGTAAGTTTTAGATTAAATTCTTCAAAATAAAAAAAAATTGATCGCGCTCGAGAATACCGGATTAAGGTTTTTTTTTACAAGTTCGCGACCCTATAACTTTGTGGCGTCAAGGACTTATCGTCAGATTAGTTAAATTTAGTCTTAAAACACTAAAATCAACCCCCAATATCTTAATCTGGCGCGCTCGAGTATTTCAGACTATCGTTTTTTTTTTACTAATCTGATTGTCTATCCTAGGCGATAGTCACTAGATAAAGAGCTAATAATTTCCAAAGTTGTTCTATTAGGGCTAAAGTATCTCTCATATCTTAAACTGATGCTCTCGAGTATGCCCGAAAAATCCCCTATTCGCCTCCCTAACTAATAGCTATTACTAGAAAAAAATAATATTTTATGAAATTTTTTTTCTTTTCAGTTTTTATTTAAAGTTCACTTTGTACGCAGTCGGGTTTTTTCTTTTTTTAAATTAAATTGTTTTCTTGCCTCTGCGGTTGGAAAGGAATCACTCCCTTTAAAATGACATTTTACAACTTAAAATTATTAAGATATAGAAATTGATCGGTCTCATGCTCGAATCTTAATTCTCGATCTAGCCCACTGACACAATTTTTTTACCTATATTTCGTATACTTATCTAATATAATCTAATCTCATCGCGTTATGTAGCTTAAATTATTTTTATGCTGCTGATAATTTTTTTTTATCATTTTACACCTGTGAGCCGTATGTATGCATAGAAGACGGAAAGAAAGATATGCGCTTATATTAATTGGTTGTTTCTAATCGTTAGAGTACATAACGTCGCTTAAGTATCAACACTGCGGAAGTAATTTTTAAACGGAAAAAACATTTTAATGTCATTGGATAGAGGATTCAAAGACGCGTCTTCTAATTGGTTGCTCAAATGCCTAACGACCAATCAGATGCCGTAGAGGGCTAAGAATGTACAGCGCGGAAGTCACCCGTTTCGGATTGTTTTGGCAAACACAGCGTATGTCATCAGTCCATCATAGTGTTCGCCGCGCGAGGGTGTGATGTGTATTCGACGATAGAAAACTACGGAATATACTTTGAAAACGGAAGAGAAAAGAGAAAATAAAGATGCTTGAAAAACTTGCTAAATAATAGGTTTTTTGTTGTTCCTGTAAAATGGCCGAAAATGACTTCCGCGGTGTTGATACTTAGGCGACGATAAGGGAATATTCCCATACCACGTGATCGATTTTAGGCCACTTTTGGAACCGCCCCCCCCCCCCCCCCCCCCCCCCCCCCAAGGGGACCATGTGTAGTATCTTTACTGAACCAGCCCCCCCCCAGTTTTCACGTGGTATTTCAAAATTTGCTTTTTTTTTTAATGTATTTATGTGGATTAAGCATAATATTACGGTTGTACAATAATTGACTTAGCCAACGAACAACCAACACAACGAATGTGTATTTTAATATTATTTCCATGGTTGTATGTTTGAATGTGACCAGGCGAATACTTTTTCTTGTAATTTTTTCGCCGTAGACGCAGGACGTACCTAGACCTGTACCCAATTCACGAGATTTAACCTACTACGCTACTCCGTGTTCTCCGCATCATTTTGTATGGAGAAACGGAGCAGCGCCTCTAGTGATAGATTTGCGAACTTCGTTTCTCCATACGAAATGATGCGGAGAACACGGCGTAGCGTAGTTTAAATCTCGTGATTAGGGTACTGATCTGGCGGCAGAGGTGTGTCAGGATCGTGGAACGTGGAGATCCATTGTCTTTGCCTAGCCCATTGGGAAGCAGGCGTGACACTATTATGTATGTATGTAAGGAATGTTTAAGTTTACTTATCTTTAAAATTGGCCTAACAACGGCCATTTTCGAGAGAATAATATTTGACAAATACAACATTTCAAAGTTATTTTTTTTTATGGAAACTGACATGCTTGGCAACAAACATCGCCTACAACATCTGTGATGTCAGCCCATAACACCTTGGCGAACTAGGTGCAATGTCAGTGATTCCCTTTGGTCGTGCCGGCTACACTGAACTGGATGGAAAACACGAACTGTTCACATAGCCGTTTCGACCGACCTTTCATTCAGTGCGGTGGTATAAATCCGAGCGGTTTAAACCCTACCACCTAGTAAGACAAGAAGGGAAGGGACCTACAGTTTTACATGAAATCCGAACCACGGTCAACCTCCAACGGTCGAATGGAATCATTGGTCAACTCAGCCCACAGCCCACTCAGCCCGCGCAAATGACCACTATGAAATATGTATTCAATTTCAAAGTGGTCAACTGAGCCCGCGGGCTGAGTTGACAATGCAAAAATAAGTACATATTTCATAGTGGTCATTTGAGCCCGCGGGCTGAATGGGCTGTGGGCTGAGTTGACCAATGATTCGTCGAATGGTCACCCGTACTATAATGGTGCTAGCTATTTTCTTAGAAATGTGTGGTAAATTTATTTTTCGTTTCCTTTTTGTCATTCAATTAGCCAGAAATGTCAAAAACAGGAATCCCAGGAAATGCCAATTTGCTCTCTCTGATAAAAAAATATCAATACTTTCGGTACCTACAATGTAAGAAGCGGAAATGATTAACTGCCAATGGGAGGAACTGTATAACTTATTGGAAATAACCAATTGGCATAGTTTAACATACCGGTTGGTTGGTGACCTGATCTGTCATTTTAAGTCAGTTTTTATATTATTTTTAATCCAAGCCTCTTAACCTCCGAAAATAGCCAATGTCAAGCTTCTATGGACATTTGGACTTACCGGTTTTCTATTTAGATCTACGCACTGTATGATTCACATTCCTCGAATTACCTATATTTTTAGGGTTCCGTATACGGTACGGGACCCTATTACTAAGCCTACGCCGTCTGTCTGTCTGACCGTCCGTCGGTCCGACGGCTGTATCTCTTGAAGCGTAATAGGTAGCCCGTTGATATTTTCACAGAATGTGTGCTATTATGGCCGATATAACAACAAATAATAAAAATAAGAAAAAGTAAAAAAATTCATGGGGGTTTCCCATAGAAGAAACCAAAAAGTGTATGCGCACGCGCCATCTACCGAACAGAGTGAAGCATTTTAACTAATTATGAATTTTAACTAATATGAAGCATTTCATAACACGCCATAGATGGCGTGAGTGGCGCTGACCATGACATGGCGATACGGAACCCTCGGTGCGCGAGTTCGACTCGCACTTGGCCGGTTTTATCTCTAACGCCATTTAAAATAAATCTACTTCTCAGCATTGCCGATGACTCGGAGCTGACGAATCCACAACTGTGCGGTTATCGAGTGATATATGGGTGATTCTACGTTAAGACTTCCTAGCGACGGCCACAACAAAAAACCCAACATTTTTCGAAAAATTTACACCAGGAACATAATATTTCTTTAAAATACAGCGTCTACTTTTATGGCAGTTAATTTCATCATTTCAATTTGCTTAGTTTGACTACAATCGCAAATTAACCTCGAAAAATATCTCTCCCCTGGTCTGTCCCTCAACAGTATTTTCAGTAAATCAGTAACTTTTAAGTACTTCTCAAATGATAAAATAGGTTAATATTGTTAATTTTATAAACTAGAATAACTGATTAATGTTGTATATTAGTAAAACTACAAAAACATTACCTTTTTCATTAAAAAAATTCAAGACTAAACTTGTCCCCTACATTTTGTGTCTCCTCCCCTGACTTTTTTAATACCTTCAACATTGGGTAAAATAATTTCGTAGTTGCGAACCCAAAGCTGTCAACACCCAGTGTTTCACGTGAAGTTAGCAGCAAACATCACGAAAGCCATCCGCACGTTTTCATTGGCGGCCATTCTGGACACGCCTGTCGTGTTGTGAGGATGTGAACAGTGAACACGGTCTCTCCACTGGAGAGCATTAAATTGTAATTATTTATGTAAATAGATGATTTTATACGTTAATTAACTGTAATGTATGCACAGATTATCATGTTTGTTTGTGGTTTCTTAATGATAAATACTTTAAAGGTAATTTGCGTTTTATCGCAAAAAATTCTCTCCCCTGCCATATTTCCCCTGCCTCGAAAGACGCCAGGGTAGAGACAAAGCGTCCAGGGGAGATATTATATATGTGAGCTCAGTAATATGTAGTAGGTATCAACATGTACTAGAACCGTTATGAGACAGTGTATTCATTTTTAATCTTCTGTGTTAGTTATTATTGTTATTATATTCGCCTTTGGTAGGCAGGCAAAGGTCACGGACCATACAGTCTGTTTCTGGCTGTACATACTAGGGTAGATCCACAAGTTCGTGGCCTAAAATAGAAAGAGCCATGACATTTTTTTAAATCTACCCTCATTTGTTAGTACAATTCTTCAGTATTAAATGTGCGAAGTTTGGTTCCGATACTGCAAGCTATATTTTTTCCGCGATTAGTTGTTTAACGCTATCTGACAAAATTTTTAATAATGGAGAAAATTGAACACCGAGCAGTGATGAATTACCTCCATAAAAAAGGCATGTCACCGAAAGATATCCATCAAGATATGGTGAACACATTGGGGGAGTCTGCTCCATCGTATTCCAGTGTCAAAAAGTGGGTAGCTGAGTTTAAGCGGGGTCGGGAGAGCATTCAAGATGACGCTAGGAGCGGAAGGCCTTCGACGTCTACCACGAAGGAAAGCATCAATAAAATATGTGATCTGATACTGAGTGACCGAAGATTGACCATAAATAAGAAAGCTGAGATCACAGGGATTAGTTATGGCCGGGTACAAAACATTATATCTGAAGAATTGGGGTTCCATAAGGTTTCTCGTTTCGTTGGGTCCCAAGATTGCTTTCAGCTGAACAAAAACGAGTTCGCTGCACAATTTTCCGCGATTGTTTGGAACTTTTTGAGGCAGATCCCGAGGATTTTTTGTGCCCTTTTTTGGATGAAAGCTGGGTTCACCACCATACTCCTGAATCAAAACAACAATCGAAGCAGTGGAAAAGATCTGGCTCATCCACTCCGAAGAAGGCTAAGGTCGTTTTGTCGACCAACAAAGACATGGTTTCAGTTTTCGGGGATGCGACGGGGATTATTTTCGTGAATTATTTACCAAAAGGCCAAATTATCAATTCAAAATATTATTGCAACCATTTGCGAAGACTTCGGGAAGAAATCAAAGAAAAAAGGCTGGGGTTGCTGCGGAAGAAAGTGTTGTTTCATCAAGATAATGCCGGGTTCACACTTCAGCTGAATCAATGTCTGAAATCCATAATTGTGGCTATGAATTATTGCCCCACGCACCTTATTTGCCGGATTTAGCCCCCTCGGATTACCACCTTTTTCAAAATTAAAAAAAAACTAGGTGGCTCGGCTATAAATTTCCGAGCCACCAGGCTCGGAAATTTATTTTTAAGGCAATATTATTTTAAATAGGTAAAACTGTAGGTCCCTTCCCTTTCCCCTTACTAGGTGGTAGGCTCAAATTGTAGCCGACTGGGTTGGTACCACCGTACTGGATGTAAGATGGCCGCAAGCAACCTTGGTTGTGTTCTCCTCTAGTCCAGTATAGCCAGCAATCCAGGGAAGTCTCCGGTATGGCACCTACTTCTCGGAGGTGATATTGGCTGGTTAGAGCATGTGCTTTGGCCCCTCCGACTCAGCCACCCATACCAGATTACATAAAAAAAAAAAATATTCTGCCAATTGTTTTTAAAAGCCAATAAGTTATTAAAATGTGTTTTTTTTTATTTTATTTTTGTGGCAAGAAAGAATTTGCGTTTAAGGCGCTACTTATTTTATTAATATGGAAAAACTGTTTGGAATGTAAGCCTGATTAATGATTAATACAAACAACTTTAATTTAAAGTTGATTCCAATAAAATTTATCAGTGCTTCATTTACAAATCTACACACGAAGTCCCTCCCCTGTTCATATTGTACCCTACCCTGTCACCATGTCCCTCCCCTGTATAAAATATCTCCCCTGGTCTCTTCTAAAACGAGAAAAAATTAAAAAAATGACTGGCCATCTTACAGAAATGCAAAAAGTAGCTGTTTAAATAAAATTATACTATTATAACTTAGAATTTAAAAGAAAATTGTCGTGCCGCCATCCCATACAACCAAGGAAGTCTTAACGTAGAATCACCCATATATATCAGTGTCGATCGATGTACTTAACCGATACATATTGTCAGTTCTGGCGACACTTATCTGATCCCTCCACACCTGAATATTGGGATATGAATCATGGTTATCATAGGCTCTTTTTGCAATTTGCTTATTTGCTGGAGCAGTGAAAACTTTATTAACACTTGTTTATCGCTAGACCTGTATGTATGTATTTTTTTTATGGAAACTGTCACGGTTGGCTCATCCATCACCTACACATCCGTGATGTCAGCCCATAGCACCGAGTGAACTAGGTGCCATGTCAGTGCTTCCCTTCATTTTATGTCGGCTACACAGAACTGGACGGAAAACACGAACTCTATTTACATAGCCGTTTCGACGGACGTTTCGCCCAGTGCGGTGGTTTCAACCCGGCCGGGATAAACCGTTGCACCTAGTAAGGTAAGAAGGGAAGGGACCTATATAGTTTAACGTGGAATCCGAACCACGGTCAGCCTCCAACGGTCGAGCGGTCACCCATCCAAGTACTGACCGCGCCCAGGGTTGCTTAATAAATAACAGTCGACCGACCGCACAACTGAGCTACCGAGACTGAGTAAAATGTATGTACGTATGTATGTATACTTAAATACATACTATTATAATATTTTTAACCCATGCCAAATACACGCACTCAACCCCAAGAATATAACTCGGCTCATAGCGGAAATCGGACTTAGGGGTGAGCTCTAAACTTTTGAGAGATCACAATAGATCTTCCTAGGTTGCAGTAACGACAGGGCTCAGGGGTCCTAACTCTCATACTTTAAATCATAATCACATAGTATGTATGTGTGTATCTATGTAACGGAATGGGAATGCCGTCTTCCAAGAACATTTAATAGGTAAGGATGTCGGACCTTCCCCGCGCCAGCGTAACACGATGTTTGCATAAACGTACAAATTCCATTCGTTACCAACCAATGAGAGCGCGATACCGCCCGATACCACCCAATCAGAGCGCGCGCCGTCCTCTCTGCTACCCGCGGAGCTAGGTGACGCTGTTTCTCATATAAGCATTGGACAGTCTGACGTCCAAACTCTCTAAATGTTCTTGCCGTCGGCCTTCAATATTGCAAATTATACTCGCAAATATATTCGGTGAGGCTATCTCCTACCAAGCTACCTTATTTTACAAAAAATCAAGTTAAGTTGAAAACATGGTCTACGCACAAACATGATTTGTTTTGTCAACCCTATAAAAAAGATGACCGGTCTATAAAAAAAGAAAATCTAAATGTTTTCCATCGCACATCTGAAATCACAATAGTGGGCGTTAACGCTATCTTCCATCATAGCAGACTGAGCAAATGTCTGGTAGGTACACGTGATAACACGTTAGTTTGATAAAAAAAAACTTGATAATACTCCTCTACCGTGCCATGCCAACTTGACATTACGATATGGTAAAATCCGAGGAATCCGAGCCATTTTTGGGTTAAAAGTTCATGATCGATTGTTTATGAGTACAATTTTAATTGGTGTATAAATTTTTTTTTCCATTTATTCTACGTTGTAATTATTGTCTAACATTAAAACCGGCCAAGTGTGAGTCGAACCCGCGCAACGATAGTTCCATATCGTCATTCATGCCATCTACATATATATTATTTAAAATACGTCATACTGTTTTCGGTAGATGGCACGGATATACTTTTTATTTTATTTTTATTTTTATGGAAACTGACACGGTTTGCCACATTACCTACAATACAACATCCGCGATGTCAGCCCATAACACCGGGTGAACTTGGTGCCACGTCAGTGCTTCCCTTCGGTCGTGCCGGCTACACTGAACTGGACGGAAAACAGGAACTATTTACATAGCCGTTTCGACCGACCTTTCATTCAGTGCGGTGCTACCAACCCGGGCGGGTTAAACCCTACCACCTAGTAATATAAGAAGGTAGTCATATCCCTTAGTCGCCTTTCTTTCTTGTATTGGGTTTGGGACCCTGTGAATTTTTTACTTTTTCTTATTTTTAATATTTGTATATATACCATAATAAATAACACATATTCTGTGAAAATTTCAACGGGCTTCCTATTACGGTTCAAGAGATACAGCCCTCGGACAGACAGACAGACATACAGACAGATGGCGTAGGCTTAGTAATAGGGTCCCGTACGACGGATACGGAACCCTAAAAAAGTAGGTACCCGCTTTTCAAATTGTTTTCTGAAAAATTTAACCGCAGTGCTCCAATACATTTTCAGGATTAAGTGCATAGACTAATCGTCGTTTGGCCTGAGACGTCGAGCGAGCCGCATACCACATTATGTACAATCATACAATAGCTTGGAGGACGGAGTAAAGCCGCCATAAAATTTATTAATCATCAGCCACGCAAATTTAAAAACTACAATTTATTCTATTGAGTTTACTGAGTTTGAGATTGCTCATAAATATGTTAGATTAGGGCTTTTATTAATGCCGATTCCACATAATCAGGGAGAGAGAAAGAGAGAGAGAGAGAGAGAAAGTCCGACTAGTAAACGGACAAATTATAGTAGGATCAAAGGGTCCTTGCAATTCGGGCAATAACGGTTTATGACAGGTAAACGAATCTTTCGACGAATCAGTGCTTTGTCGATAAAAAGTCACCATGGTCGATAGCAAGTTATTCACAAATTTTTATTTATCTGAATTAATAATATTCTTTAAGATACTTAACATATTTATTAATAATAGGTACCTATTTCGCATACTCAAGCCCTTCCTTGTAATATTTGTTATTCCAGCTTATTTTAGAACTCATACATTTTTTTTTTCAGTGTCATAAATAAATACATTATGTATCTTAATTCAGATAAATAAAAAAAAACCGGCCAAGTGCGAGTCGGACTCGCGCACCGAGGTTTCCGCACCACAAAAAACATTGAAAAAAAAAACACGTGTTTTGTATAGGAACCCCCTCAATTTTTTACTTTTTCTATTTTTTATTATTTTTTGTTATATCCGCCATAATAACCAGACATCGGAATCCGCGGGGCACGAATACGACCTTGTTAGGGATTGACTACGGCGATCAATAAACAATCGACACTGTTATCGATACTCATATTTATTTGTTTATTGTATTTTATTCATGTCATATTTCAGACCTGAATACTTATATACCTACAGTACTTATATAAACATGTATACTTTATGTTAACGATTAAGTAAATATAATACATATTTATATAAGGTCTTTGAAAATTAGTTCATAGTACGCTAAGGGGGGGTTCTGTATCATATAGGGAGTAAAACCTATATAAAAATTTTTGGACCTTGGGCTTTTTTTAAGTAAAAAAATTTGTTATGTAGGTATTTAAATAAAAAAATAGGTGGTTGATTTTTGTAACCTAATCGATTCAGTTTCATAACAGTAACAAAAAAGTCTTCATGACCATTATGATGTAACACGTGTAAGTTGGTAAAAAAAATTAAATTCTTTCTATTCCATACTAATAAAACTAAAATTGTGGTTTTTCACAATTTCTGAAAGAAAGAGATATACGTGTTGGAAGACTTTTTTGTTCCTAGCACGAAACCGGAACGATTAAGAAAAAATTTTTTTTTACATTTAAAATAAAAAAAAAAAATTTGTGAAAAAAAAAATTCTTTGTTCTTCAAAAGTGATCTATTTCCGATACAGAACCCCCCCTTAGCTTACTATGAACTGATTTTGTAAGACCTATTTTTTTGGACCTTGGCCTTTTTTTTATGTAAAATATTTTTTTATGTGTTTAAATAAAAAAATAGGTGGTTGATTTTTATAGCCTAATCGATTCAGTTTCATAACAGTAACCAAAAAGTCTTCAATATCATTATGATGTAACACGTGTAAGTTGGTAAAAAAAATCAAATTCTTTCTATTCCATACTAATAAAACTAATATTGTGGTTTGAACAGATTTGTATTGTACCTACAAAGTAAATACAACATTTGTTTATTATATCTTATTTTCTATAGAAATACTCTTAGTTTTAATAATCGACATTATTTCATATTATTCTAAAATAACGATCGATTTTCGATATTTGTGGATACATTGTCCCATCACTAAACAACCTTGAATCATTCGTGCCCCGCGGATTCCGATGTATGATAATAACACATATTCTGTGAAAATTTCAACAGACTACCTATTACGGTTCAAGAGTTACAGCCCTCGGACAGGCAGACAGACGGCGTAATAGTAATAGGCTTTCGTACGGGATACGGAAACCTAAAAAACGTGAATAGCTTTCTATCGACCAATGTACCTTTTTATCGACAAAGCGCCGCGCGCAGATTCGCTTCCCTAGATCATAAAACTTTATTGCCCGACCTGCCAGGACGGTTTGATACTACTATAGTAACAACTATAGTAAAGAGCATTAAGTGAATTGGCGGAGGGCGCGTGACGCGTATTATTTGCATCAACGACTCTCATACTATTTTATCCAACTCCCATATTGTTCTTGGTTTATTTATTTCATATAAAACTTCTTCCTCTATTTGTTCCATCACAGCGGCTTTCACACCAGCTCCTTTCTTCCAAGGCTCATCGCTTAAATTTAGCGATCACCTCGGGTTCCTCCGAGTCGAACTTTTGTCGCCATATTGAAGACAAGTCGCTGTTTGTTACGTTCTCTCCCATCTGGGACGCAGACTGATGGACGTTAGACGTAGATGGGGAAGAAAGCCTTTATGAGTCCTTCCAAGGGAGTGCTGGACCGAAGCCAATGCGTGGCATCGGGGCCCTGTTTGGTGGTATCCCGACATCGGGCGTCCCTGCGTGCAACGACTTTCAAATGATTGTTCCATGATGAAGTCGCGACACAGTGCGGGTGCTATGGCAAGGCTGGTACGCTCGGGTCAGTGGCCGGTGAATATTGTCCATCCTGGCGACGAAATACGAGGGCGGGTCAATAAGTCCGTGACTTTTTGAATTTCCCGCCTCTTATCTGAAAGGGCAACACTGCTCCTGTCAGCAGGCATCTGTCAATTGACTCCTGGCAAACTTTGAACAAGCTGCGTCATTTAGTTTGTGTTTGACAGCCATTGATAGCAGACTACTGTGCGATTTGAGGAGAAAATGGAAAAAAGTGAATTTCGTGTGCTCATTAAGCATTATTTTTTGCGGAAAAAAACCATCACTCAAACCAAGGCTAAGCTTGATAAATACTACGGGAACTCTGCACCAGCAATTTCAATGGTAAAAAAGTGGTTTACTGAATTTCGTTGTGGCCGTACAAGCACGGAAGATGCCGAACGTTCTGGACGCCCAGTTGAGGTCTCTACACCCGAAACAATTGAAAAAATTCACGATATGGTGTTGGCCGATCGGAGATTGAAAGTGCGAGAGATTGTGGAAGTTATAGGCATCTCACATGGCTCAGTGGTTTCAATTTTGAATGATCACTTGGGTATGAGAAAGCTTTCCGCAAGATGGGTGCCGCATTTGCTCACAATGGACCACAATGCAAGGGTGCACACATGTGCAGTTTCCATTGCATAAATCCATGAATTAGGCTACGAATTGCTCCCTCATCTGCCCTTTTCTCCGGATTTAGCCCCGAGTGACTATTTCTTGTTTCCCAACCTGAAGAAATGGCTCGGCGGAAAGAAATTTGACTCCAACGATGAAATCATCTCACAAAAAAACACCTATTTTGATGACCTCGACAAATCTTATTTTTTGGAAAGGATAAAAAAATTGGAGAAACGTTGGACAAAGTGTATAGAGCTCAAAGGAGACTATGTAGAAAAATAAAATGATATTTTATCCAAAAACCTGTGTTTCATTCAAAAAGTCACGGACTTATTGACCCACCCTCGTAGCACTAGGAAGATGTGTAAACATCTACTGGAAAAGCACCTAAACTACTATAAGCACTTTTTTTTTTTAATCCGGTATGGGTGGCTGAGGCGGAGGGCCAAAGCGCATGCTCCGACCAGACAATATCACCTCCGAGAAGGTAGGTGCCATACCGGAAACTTCCCTGTATTGCTGGCTATACTGGATTAGAGGAGAACACAACCGAGGCTGCTATGCGACCATCTTACATCCAGTACGGTGGTACCAACCCAGTCGGCTACAATTTGAGCCTACCACCTAGTAAGGGGCAAGGGAAGGGACCTACAGTTTTACACCGGTTAACGGTGAAGCAGCAGGCAAATTTACGTGCATACCTAATGCACGTAAATTTTTTCGTCAGAAAAAACTTATTGGTACACGCCGACCGGATTTGAACCGAGGACCTCTCGCATGAGAAGCCGATGCCCAAACCACTCGGCCACCCGCCGCTTTAGTAATTTAAACCGGCCTGTACGTCGTACGTGTACATCTTGCCTCGCGCGTGGTGCTTGTCATTTTCAACCGACTTCCAAAAAGGGAGAGGTTCTCAATTCGTCTGTATGTTTTTTTTTTGTGTATTCCACCCGATTTCTCCGCAAATTCTCAACCGATTTTAACGGTAATTTTTTTCATGAGTAGGGTATACCGATTTCAATATTATGTGATATTACTAAAAAGAGTGAAATAAAAAAAACTGTTTTAAAAAAACATTGAACCGACTTCAAACCCTAAAACGTATTAAATAATATTTTGATCTAGAAGGCGGTACAAAAGCACACCTATTGAATATGGACCCTTTTGTGCTTTTGTACCGCCTTCTACTCAAGATCAAAATATTATTTAATACTCTTTAGGGTTTGAAGTCGGTTAAATGTAACAGTTTTATGATTTTATGTAGATCCACAAATTACAACATCAAAAGGGTAGTTAGCGCCGTAAGCCTTGGCGCGTGTCGACAGTCGTTCCCCTGGCGGCGACAGGTGCGGTCCGACCTCTGTGTCAATTTGCTTCTTTATAGTTCCATCTCGCTCTGACCGCGGAGGCGAGAGTGAGACGGGTCTAGTGCGCCCCCGGTAGGTGCGGCCGGAGGGCTCGCTAATTAGGGCAATCGGCCACGCACGCATTCCACTTGAGTCTTGCTTGACCGACAGAGGCGGGGCGAGTTCTGATGGGCTCGTTTTGAAATGTAAGCCTTCTGTTGCCAGGAGACCACCGTACCGTGTGGGGTCGGTACTTAAAAGGAATAGCCCCACTGCATCTCTCCCCGTCGCATGTCGTAAAAGTCGACTAAGGGATAAGAAAATTCGTCAGCCTCGGTAGCTCAGTGGCGCGGTTGGTTAGTCAACTGTTATTAAGCAACGCTGAGCGCGGTCAGTGTATGGATGGGTGACCGCTCGACCGTTGGAGGCTGACCGTGGTTCGGATTCCACGTTAAACTGTAGGTCCCTTCCCTTCTTACCTTACTAGGTGGTAGGGTTTATCCCGGCCGGGTTGGTACCACCGCACTGAACGAAACGTCGGTCGAAACGGCTATGTAAATAGTTCGTGTTTTCCGTCCAGTTTAGTGTAGCCGACATGAAATGAAGGGAAGCACTGACATGGCACCTAGTTCACCCTGTGTTATGGGCTGACATCACGGATGTTGTAGGTGATGTAGCCAACCGTGTCAGGTTCCACAAAAAAAAAAAAAGACGCCAACACTCATTGTTGAATCAGATTCAGAGTGTAATTAAATGAAATGATAATGCTTATTTTTCATAAGTATATGTTTACAATGTTCCCTTGCTTGCTAACCTAGAAGGTGGGTGCCTTACCGGAGACTTCCCTTCGGATTGCTGGCTTTAATCGACTGAAGGAGAAGGTACCGAATGTGCACCTTTCGTCTATTTCACGGAGAGTGCTCGAAGGGGCTGTTTAACGCGATTCCGTCGTCCCCATTCCACCTCCGTAATACGCCCGGTTCTGTAGGTATTTAATTCATAGAACCGGGAAAATGTGGAACGCACTCCCTGCTCATCTATTTCCTCCCAAGTACAGCCTGGGGTTTTTCAAAAGGGGCGTGAAAAGGCTCCATGGGCACCATAAGTCACCTACTCGTAAGTGAAACGGCGCCACATGTAGCGCTTCCCATAAAAAAAAAGGAGAGCACAGCCGAGGGACGCTGCTATGTATGCGGCCATATTACACCCAGTACGGTGGTATCAAACCCAGCCGGCTACAATTCGAGCCTACCAACTATGATGGCAAGGGATTAATTACATTATGCAGATAGAAATAAAGAACTCACGAACTTTGGACCTGCGTCTCTAAATGTATCCCCGCAAAATCCACACTTCAGCCCGGCGCGCGGCGGCGGCAGTCAGTTTCAGTTTCTTTACTGAAGAAACTGAAACTGACTGCCGCCCCCGCCGGGTGATGATTTACATTATGCAGATATAAATACAGAACTCGCGACCTTTGGACCTGCGTTTCTAAATGTATCCCCGCAAAATCCACACTTCAGCCCGGCGGCGGTGGCAGTCAATTTCAGTTTCTTTACTGAAGAAACTGAAACTGACTTCCGCCGCCGGGTGATGAATTACATTATGCAGATAGAAATACAGAACTCGCGAACTTTGGACCTGCGTCTCTAAATGTATCCCCGCAAAATCCACACTCCACCCCGGCGGCGGCGGCAGTCAGTTTCAGTTTCTTTACTGAAGAAACTGAAACTGACTGCCGCCGCCGCCGCACGGATTGGTATTTGATCAATCTAGCCGGCCATAAGTCGATTTTGTAAAACTAACTCGACATAGAAAAAAATAGCTGCCTAGGAAAGTTGAGTAGTCAACCGACACTCGCCTACCCTTACCTTGCCCCTCCGCCGTCGCCCGCCTGTATCCGATCAGCCCGAACTTGATGATCGCCGTGCGCGCAAATATTGTTTCTCGATGATTTTCACGCATACGTACTTTCGAGTGCTTAAATTTAATTTAGCAGTCATTGCTGAAAGTGAATCGCTATGGATTGTGTTGAAGCGGGTAATTGACCATTTGTTTTCAATGTTATGCTTTGTAACTGTTATTTTTTCTATTTTAGTTAAATATTTTTGCAGAGTGTGTATTTGAGTTAGATTTTAAAGCCAATTTATACAAACTCGAAGGTATTTGTTGTACTTCAGGGTTCGTCCCGGCAACATTTTATACTAGAAAATAAAGATGGCGGTTTATACTAAAGGATGTTGTAAGAATCCGCTGCGGATTCGTGCGGATTGTGAATCCGCAGCTAAAAACAAAAGGGTCAGGGAATCAAAATTAGCAAATGAAAATTCGCACATCCTACAACACCTTGATGAAGCGGAAAGATCCTCAGATGAATCAAAACAGTCTTCGGATCAAGGCCACTCTGGTGAAGAGCTGTGACACCCTACATACATATACTACACACATACACAGGTATATTTCGAATAATTATATTGTTTGTAAGAATACTTTACCAATGCCTATTTTCTTTGTCTTATATTTCCTATTATTTTCTTTACCAATTATTTTTATAATTATTTTAACACCAGCCCATAATTGAAAAACACATTCTGTAATAGTTTAACTGCATAAATAATATTGGCCACCTAGATCGATCAAATACCCCTTAGTGCGCCGGGTGATGAATTACATTTTGCAGATAGAAATACAGAACTCTGGAGCTTTGGACCTGCGTCTCTAAATGTATCCCCGCAAAATCCACACTTCAGCCCGGCGGCGGTGGCAGTCAGTTTCAGTTTCTTTACTGAAGAAACTGAAACTGACTTCCGCCGCCAGGTGATGAATTACATTATGCAGATAGAAATACAGAACTCGCGAACTTTGGACCTGCGTCTCTAAATGTATCCCCGCAAAATGCACACTCCACCCCGGTGGAGGCGGTGGCAGTCAGTTTCAGTTTCTTTACTGAAGAAACTGAAACTGACTGCCGCCGCCGCCGGGTGATGAATTACATTTTGCAGATAGAAATACAGAACTCGGGAACTTTGGACCTGCGTCTCTAAATGTATCCCCACAAAATCCACACTCCACCCCGGCGGCGGCGGCATGGCAGTCAGTTTCAGTTTCTTTACTGAAGAAACTGGAACTGACTGCCGCCGCCGCCGGGTGATGAATTACATTATGCAGATAGAAATACAGAACTCGCGAACTTTGGACCTGCGTCTCTAAATGTATTCCCACAAAATCCACACTCCACCCTGGCGGAGGCGGCAGTCAGTTTCAGTTTCTTTACTGAAGAAACTGAAACTGACTGCCGCCGCCGCCGCCAGGATATGAATAACATTATGCAGATAGAAATACAGAACTCGCGAACTTTGGACCTGCGTCTCTAAGTGTATCCCCTCAAAATCCACACTTCAGCCCGGCGGCGGCGGCAGTCAGTTTCAGTTTCTTTACTGAAGAAACTGAAACTGACTGCCGCCGCCGCCGGGTGATGAATTACATTATGCAGATAGAAATACAGAACTCGCGAACTTTGGACCTGCGTCTCTAAATGTATTCCCGCAAAATCCGCACTCCAGCCCGGCAGTCGTGTCGTCCGTCTGGCTCACTGCCATTTGCAGTTGCGATGCCGCCGCCGTTTGCTTTTTTCTGTACGATTACGTTGAGAAACGAAATCTTTTTTCGCATCCTGTCTGGTTTTGAAATTCTTCGAAGACTCGGAATATAAGTTTATACCCATTTTTTGGATAGCACGCGGCGCAGCGGAACGTCTCGCCCCGGTCGGAACTCGGGACACGGCAGCGCGGCGTAACTTGCACGTATCTAGTTCGCTTTCGCGCTCTCACTAAAATTTGTACCTTTTTGTGTAGTAAACAAGTTATATATTGCATCTCGCTATCTTGAAAAGTGCATTGTATCGTCGCGTCGCGTCTCGGTGTGAGCTGACCCTTATGATCACGATCGACATTCGAACCAACGCACCACTGAACTACCGAGCATGACAGTTCACCTGTACTTAGCTTTCGCGCTCTCACTGATATGTGTACCTTTTTGTGTAGTAAACATGTTCTATATTGCATCTCGCTATCTTGAAAAGTGCATTGCGGTGTCGCGTTGCGTTGTGAGCTAACCCTTATTACCACGATCGACAGTCGACCCACCGCACCACTAATCTACTGAGGCTGACAGTTCACCAACACAATGTTCACCGGAATGAACAAATTGTATTAATTTTGTATTTACTGTGTATAATGCGCGGGGCGGATCTTGGCGTGTCGCCGCCGCAGCGGTTCGTCGGTGTTCTCCCTCGCACCCGCACCGTACTTGTATAGTTTATTCGCGTGGCGGGTCGCCCGCTGCGGCGACGACACGCCGAGATCCGTCCCGGGCACTATAATTCATGTATTTTTATGCATTGATCTCCTTCCTATCCATGCACTCGTATTAATCTCCTACCCACTTGTTTGTGAGCAGTACACAATTATAATATGTACCTACATAATATATTATGATGCTATAAGTACCTAATCTAAGGTATTTCTCTGACGTCAGTGAAGTGTTGCTGACAACTTTTGCAAAACAAGTTGAAACATACTTTAAAAGGAATTTTTTTATCAGTAAGTAATATTTGAACTTTCTTCGAATTGCTGACGGGGAAACGAAACGATCGAATTATTAATACGTATTATTAGAATTGGCTTTTTCATTAGTATGCCGCGGTTTTTTTTTATGGGTAACTTTAAAAAAGTCTTCAACGCTACATGCGTCACAGCTTCTCCGTCAATACTACCTACCTATAATCTGTTTTTATGATACAATCTTATAAAGACTTTGTGCAGAAATAAATTGAATAAAAAACGGGCCAAGGAGGGCTCCGTACCACCGCGTAATTGACCGGTTTTTGTTATTGTTTGTTTTACTTTAGAGTTTCCACTATAATCACACCAAGTTTGACGCTTGTATGTTTTTCCGTTTTTACGATAGAGCATAAAGAAAAAAAAAAACAACTTTGAAAAGAACACGTACGAATACGGAACCCTAAAAACTATATTTGCGTAGGTATCGCGTTTGGTCCGGTAAGTAAAAAGAATAGGCCCGCTGCATCTCTCCACGTGCATGTCGTAGTAGGCGACTAAGGGCTAAGGACAAGATATGTAGATCGATAGGGTAGCACCCTCGGCACGGTTCTTCAGTAGCAGTAGGTAGGTAAACTGTCTTTATTCTTCTTGCTGCTTGATAATTTGTCTTGTCCTATATTTTGCTAAACGTGGCGGTCAGTGTATTTTTTGCAGCACAACACGTGATTACTCTGCTTATCCCGTTTGCCGGGTAACAGTGTGAAGACATGCATATGGTAAATTAATCGAATGTATCGAAGGTTTTAAATTAATTTTATTATTCCAGTTATGTAAGTGAATTTATTCTGCTCATACATGCCGGCGTTATCATATTATTATGTATTAATATTTTTTTTATTTAATTATGTATTTAAGGGTTTCGTAGCAGGCGACGTTGGCAGGGGTCCTTATAAAATCGGTCAGGTGTCCGTCAGTTCGTCTGTCTGTCTGTCTGTTTGTCTGTCACAGCCTGTAGCGAGCTATCTTCTTGAAACTTGGAATGTTTATAGATTCCAGGGAGATGAAAACAATGGTAGGGGTTCCCAAAAAAAAATTTTTTTTTTTTTTATGAGAACTGACACGGTTGGCTTCGTCACCTACAACATCCGTGATATCAGCCCATAACACCGGGTGAACTAGTTGCCGTGTCAGTACTTCCAATTAATTAGGAATTCCAATTAATAGGGGTCGCAAAAACTAAGTTCAAAAATAAAAGTTAAATTTATAAATTTAAAAATCTCCCGACCGTTAAAAAGTAAAAAATAATTGCCGCGCAGCTCTGTCTTTTTATATTTTATTTTCTTATCGGTCCCCCGACTCCTATAAGTAAGTAAACGGATATTATTTTTAATTTTTTAAGGGTCGGGGATTGTTTCAAATTTGTGATTTAACTTTTATTTCAAGCTTTTTTTTAAATCCTCATCAAAATCGGTCCATCCGTGAGAGAATTTTTTTTTATTACTTCATAAGCACTTTATTGCTTGATTACTAACATAGCTAAAAACCATCCCGGTTAAATCAGCTTTCTAATAAAAAAGACCGCATCCAAATCGGTCCATCCGTTTAGGAGCTACGATGCTACAGACACACAGATACACACGTTGAACTTATAACGCCCATCTTTTTGCGTCGGGGGTAAAAAATATTTTTTTCTATGTAATCCGGTATGGGTGGCTGAGTCGGAGGGCCAAAGCGCATGCTCCGACCAGCCAATATCACCTCCGAGAAGGTAGGTGCCATACCGGAGACTTCCCTGGATTGCTGGCTAACTGGACTAGAGGAGAACACAACCGAGGCTGCTATGCGGCCATCTTACATCCAGTACGGTGGTACCAACCCAGTCGGCTACAATTTGAGCCTACCACCTAGTAGGGGCAAGGGAAGGGACCTACAGTTTTACACCGGTTCCGAACGGTGAAGCAGCAGGTGTAGATAGGCATGCACGTAAATTTTTTCGTCAGAAAAAACTCATTGGTACACGCCGACCGGATTCGAACCGAGGACCTCTCGCATGAGAAGCCGATGCCCAAACCACTCGGCCCCCCGCCGCCGCCACTTAATAAAATATTTTTAACATGTTTACAGTTTGCTCTGTCGGAGGCGATTATTTCGAAACTACTTACGGAACCCTCTATGTGTGAACAATGTTCGCACTTAACAAGCTTTTTTTCGAGTACCGTTTGCATCCGAAAATAACTAGCTTTGATATTTTTGTCTCATCAATAATTAATTCACTGACCTCAAAATTTCCAAAACTCCTAACGCAGATGCGGTTTGTTGGTTGTGGTTAAAACCCAGAAGTTATTTTTAGTATCTGCTTCTTTGCAACTGTTTTTGTTTAGTTCTCTTATTTGATACCAGTATTGACCCTACATTGGAGATCATGTATGTATACACTTTACGATAAAAAAAGTCTGCTAAATGCGAACGTTGAACACACAGAGGCGAGGGTTCTGTAGCCATTTCCTACGTGCGTGTGCATAGCCGGGGCCAGGGACGTGTATTATATTTATTGAGCAGATTATTATCGTCTCAGACAGTAAATTTAATATTTAAACCTATAACGTTTTATAAAGTTAAAACAAAAACCGGCCAAGTGCGAGTCGGACAAGCGCACCGTGGTTTCCGCACCACAAAAAAAAAAAACGTTGAAAAAACACGTTTCTGGTTTACCTCCTTAATTTTTTACGTTTTCTATTTTTATTATTTGTTATATCCGCCATACATAACACATATTCTGTGAAAACTTCAACCGGCTAGCTACTACTACGGTTCCAAAGATAAAGCAGTAGGACAGACAGACAGCCGGCGTAGGCTTGGTAATAGGCTTTCGTACGGTGTACGGAAACGTAAAAAAATGTTTTATGATGTTGAACTTGTCCTATATTTTATGGGTCTTACGTTGGGTTTAGATGTTGAATGTGGTGTTGTTATTGGCTGTGTATGATGTTCCATTAAACTTTTGGGAACTGCCAACCATGCCGGCTGTTTATAAAAAAAATCTGTATTTGATTACCCCCTCAGGCACCGCTTAGGTAGGGTGTCCCAGATCGAACACATAAACGACCGCGCCATACAGCTGTAGCCAAGACCTCAGCTCATAAGCTACGAAAATAGTTGTTATTATGTTTGTTTTATCTCACTAATAATTTCCTTTTTTTTTCAGAATTTTAAGCGGAAACCTGGGGTGACATTTTTGTGATATTTGTATGTATTTGCTCTGTGATATATTTTTTTTCTCAAATACTACTTTTGTATGGAACTCAAATATTTACATATCTTTCGGAAGCTGAAATAATTTATTCTTTAGATTCTATTGAAGAAATCTTCTTTATATCTATCTATTTGAAGAAAATCAAAAAAATTATCATTATTGCACGACAGAGCGCTCTTGTCGAACCATCTTACCGCATAAAATCCTCAAAAACTTGGAAACTTGGGCTTATGTCGATTAAAAAAGTATAATAACCACTTTTGTAGCTTATGAAGTTATGAGCCGAGGAATTACGAGGTGGAGTTTTTTTTTATGTAAAATGACACGGTTGGCTACATCACCTATAACACCTTGGCGAACTAGGTGCCAAGGTCGGTCCAAACGGCTATGTAAATAGTTTGTGTTTTCCGTCCAGTTCAGTGTAGCCGGCACAACCGAAGGGAAGCACTGACGTGGCACCAAGTTCGCCCGGTGTTATGGGCTGACATCACGGATGTTGTAGGTGATGTAGCCAACCGTGTCAGTTTCCATAAAAAAAAAAAACAAAAATGTCAGTCTTCCCTTTGGTCGTGCCGGCTACGCTGAACTGGACGGAAAACACGAACTATTTACATAGCCGTATCGACCGACCTTTCATTTCGTGCGGCGGTGTCAACCCGGGCGGGTTAAACCCTACCACCTAGTAAGGTAAGAAGGGACCTACAGTTTTACGTGGAATCCGAACAACGATCAGCCTTCAACGACCCATCCCCAAGTTCTGACCGCGACCTATCACGAGATATAACCTACACCGCGTACTACGCTACGCCGTGTTCTCCGCATCATTTTGTATGGAGAAACGAAGTTCGCAAATCTATCACTACAGGCGCTGCTCCGTTTCTCCATACAAATGATGCTGAGAACACGGCGGCGTAGCGTAGCGTAGCGTAGTAGGTTAAATCTCGTGATAAGGGTAATGGGTGTGCTTTATTATGATCGATCACGAAGGATAGTCCATGATCTTAATCGGTAATACATGTTATGCGTTCGTCCTAGCCTAGCACACCCTGTCTATCGTTTATTGTATGTAATGCATATGCGTCGTCTGTCAAGATTAATATGCATTCATTCCTAGAAATTATTGGTAGTTACATATTATTGTTGTGCACTTAAACAAGCCAGTGTCTGGCACTTATGAATAGTGTAGTGTGGCGCAGCTCTGCACAAGGCCAGCTGCATAGTCAACGCGTTAGAATATCCTGTAATATAATGTATTTTCATTCATTATTATTGTCTTTAACTACACGTCTCGTAGATATCTCACGACCGCAAAATGTTCTCAACTTAAAGAGTTACATACTTATTTTCATGACTTCCAAAAAGGAGGAGGTTCTCAATTCGTCTGTATGTGTGTGTAAGTAGGGTATCTCTCAGAGGTGGTCCTTTTTTTATGAAAGAATTTATGAAAGAATACCACCCCTAAGGGTGGGAAATTAAGGGATGAACACTTTCACACTAAGGAATTTTTCAATCACCCACTTCCTGTCAACCGATTTTAATATTATGTGATATTACTAAAAAGAGTGAAATAAAAAAAAAATAAAAAAAAGCATTGAACCGACTTCAAACCCTAAAAAGAATTTTTTTTTATTTATTTATTTAGGTAAATTCACAGTGCATTTACAATGTTACATAGACATAAAAAAATGGCTACTAATGACAGCATTACGAATTTACACAAAATAGACACAGATGTAAAATTAAAATTACACTATACCTATATTTACTTAACTATTCCATTGTAAAAACTAAACAGGACAAATTCAAGCGTAGTGTACCACCGTACGAATGAGTGACTAAACTGAACATAGAAGTTATTAGGGAAAAAATATTATATATTATATGTGTGTGAGAAAAAGAAAATGTAATTTTTTTAAGTATATTAGACAAAATATTACGGAATTAATTAACATTCCATAAAGTTTTTTATGTATTTTGATTTGAATGAAGAGGGACTAGTACAAAACAGATCAACATCATCACAAATTGAATTGGGCAGGTGTCCAGCTCGCCAGAAGAATGAGTTCTGTCTATAGGAAGTTTGGACCCTAGGTAGATGGATGATGGTACGACTCCTGTTTGTGTATGATCGTACTTGCAAGTCGAGGAATCCTAAGAGTTCGGGGCAGTCGATTGATCCATTAGCCAATTTGAGCAGGAAAGTGACATCCAACATTTCGCGTCTGTATGTCAGGGGAAGTAGTCGATGATACTTGCACGCGCTATCCATCCCTGGGAATGACACGTCTGCACGGTAATTAATATGTCTCATAAATCTCTTTTGTATGCGCTCTAGTCGAAGCTTGTGTATTCATATCTTGGGTTCCACACTTGAGAACCATATTCAAGATGGCTGCGCACATATGCACAGTACAGCGTTTTTAGTGCCAAAGGATTTTTGAATTCTTTCGATATTCGTAAAATGAAACCCAGAGCTTTACTTGCTTTCTTTGCTGCAGTAGTAACGTGTGCATCAAAGAGAAGTTTCTCATCAACTAAAACTCCTAGATCCCTTATCACATTGACTCTGTTTAATTGGTGTCCAAGTAAACTGTATGTGTTACTAATTATATTTCGTTTTCTCGTGAATGTTATACAGGTGCATTTTGCAACATTCAGGTCGAGACGATTGATACGGCAGTAATTCTCGAATCTTTCAAGATCTTCTTGGAGTAGTGAGGCATCAGAGGGTTCCTTAATGGGCATTATAATTTTCATGTCATCTGCGTATAATAATATTTTTGCATGACGGAAAGATTCGCTAATATCAATTATAAATATTATAAAAAGTAACGGCCCCAGAAGCGAACCTTGAGGAACTCCAGAAGGTACTTGAACCCAGCTTGACACAAAACCGTTGATAACCACAGCCTGACTCCTATTTTTGACATAAGAGCAGAACCAGCGATAAAGGTCACCGTGAATGCCAGCTCTGTGCAGTTTCGACAACAGAATACAGTGATCAATTCTGTCAAAAGCCTTACTGTAATCTGTGTATATTGCATCCACCTGTATTCTGTTGTCCATGCTGCTACTGACGGTTTCGGTTAGGAGCAGTAAGTTGGTCACCGTCGATCTTCCACGTAGGAATCCGTGTTGTGCAGAACAGAGAGATGTTTTCAAGGCTTCGTATAGCTGGTTATGCACGATCTTTTCGAGTAATTTACTGAAGATACAAAGTTTTGATATGGGACGATAATTCTGAATATTGTTTTTATTTCCAGTTTTATGTATGGGCGCACAGTATGAAATTTGACCTGATTTTCGGACATGGTATTTTTATTCCCAAACTAGTTAGTCTTTACTATTTTAAAAGCTAGAGTAGAACTCCCGTCTGTCAGTTACGTATAGTTGCAAAGTTATGAATTTTTGAAAAAGGTAAGTTTTTTTTGGCCGAAAAATAAAAAAAAAATATTACTCCGAGATTATGGAAAATATTAATAATTATATTTTTTTATATACAAGAATGACTATAGCCCCATTTTTTGAAGCAATTTCGAACCTTCTACAGTTAGTACAAAACGAGCAATAATTTTTTTTTTATTTTTCATTTTTATTTTTTTTCTCCTAAACCAAGTCGCATTAGCACAAAATTCTTACATTACAAATAACCCCAGACCTTGTTTAATAAGTGCTAAAAAAACTAAAAGATAATCCCGCTTGGTATAGGAGTTTTAACTAAATAATGTTTAGGCCGACAATTTTACAGTCAGGGTTGGCACTTTTCGAATCGTAGTTTAATTTTATTTTTTGGCCGAAAGTGATTTTTTTATTAAATTATGATTAATTATCATGATCGGATACGGTAAAGCGATTTTTTATAATTGCGTTATGCAGTCATTATATTGATATGGTCCCTTTTGAAAATAATGAAAAATTCCCGGGATTAAAAAAAATATTTCTAGTAGTGATATACCTAGTTAGTAACTTTCGATTGTTTTAACGTGCTCTGATGCACGTAGGTATACGTTAGCTATTGTAAACATTCCAAATTATATCAATAAAAACATTGGTAAGAAATTAGCTGTCATACCCCAAAGCTTTTCTGTTAGAAAATGCCTAGAGATCCTCTCATCTCCAACATTAGGTTGCGCCACAGACAGAAAAAGTTGCGAAAGTTACCACTTCCATCTCAGGCATTAGCATTGCTAAAACCGGCAGATGCCAACACTTTCGCCGAAGAATCTGCACCGAAGGATGCTGAGGAAATCAAAATCGATGCGGAAAATCGCATCGTGTTTGTACTCAAACTTCAGGTCTCGGTGAGATCTATCCATCTGTCACATAAACTTTTGTTTTGGTCATAACTCGAGAACCACTGGTGCTAGACCCATCGTGTTGGTACTCAAACTTCAGGTCTCGGTGAGATCTATCCATCTGTCACATGAATTTTTGTTTTGGTTATAACTCGAGAACCACTGGTGCTAGACCCATCGTGTTGGTACTCAAACTTCAGGTCTCGGTGAGATCTATCCATCTGTCACATGAATTTTTGTTTTGGTTATAACTCGAGAACCACTGGTGCTAGACCCATCGTGTTGGTACTCAAACTTCAGATCTTGGTGAGATCTATCCATCTGTCACATGACCTTTTGTTTTGGTCATAACTCGAGAACCACTGGTGCTAGACCCAACGTGTTGGTACTCAAACTTCAGGTCTCGGTGAGATCTATCCATCTCTCACCAAGATCTGAAGTTTGAGTACCAACACGATGGGTCTAGCACCAGTGGTTCTCGAGTTATAACCAAAACAAAAATTCATGTGACAGATGGATAGATCTCACCGAGACCTGAAGTTTGAGTACCAACACGATGGGTCTAGCACCAGTGGTTCTCGAGTTATGACCAAAACAAAAGTTTATGTGACAGATGGATAGATCTCACCGAGACCTGAAGTTTGAGTACAAACACGATGGGTCTAGCACCAGTGGTTCTCGAGTTATGACCAACACAAAAGTTCATGTGACAGATGGATAGATCTCACCGAGACCTGAAGTTTGAGTGCCAACACGATGGGTCTAGCACCAGTGGTTCTCGAGTTATGACCAAAACAAAAGTTCATGTGACAGATGGATAGATCTCACCAAGACCTGAAGTTTGAGTACCAACACAATGGGTCTAGCACCAGTGGTTCTCGAGATATGACCAAAACAAAAGTTCACGTGACAGATGGATAGATCTCACCGAGACCTGAAGTTTGAGTACCAACACGATGAGTCTAGCACCAGTGGTTCTTGAGTTATGACCAAAACAAAAGTTCACGTGACAGATGGATGGATATCATAAATCTACGTGAGGATAGCAGCGGCAGTGACGAGGACCTCTGTGACGTGGGGGAATCATCAGACAGTGATGAATATGGAATTACCCGGTACTACGGCACTGGGTTAACCTATCCACCTACAATAGAACGAACAGCTGAAACGGTGGCTGAAGTAAGTACATTAGGCACAAAATTTAAATAATATATAATTTTAATATTTAATAATTTACCGTGAAAATATAAATATTTAACATGATTCCAAGCAAAAAATAAACAGGTTTATTGCAAAATTTCATTCATCAAATAAATAAACAATAATAAAATACATTTTTTAAATTAAACTATATTCATAACCTCAGTTCACAGTCACTTCAATCACTCTTTGCGAGAGCGAGAAGTGTAGAGAAAGAGAAACCGCTCGGCAATAGTTGCTAGGTTGAATGGAGTGTAAGTATTCTTCAATACTGTTATTATTGAAATTATTATTAATAAATTGGCATCATTATTTTTGTTCATCCCCTGCCTAACCCTAAAATAATAAATGTAAAGAAATATGCAAATAAATATTATATTCCATAAAACGTATCTTGTTTTTTATTTATTATTTTAATTACTCTGTACTTATCTGTAGGTATATTTTAAGAAAATTTTTTACTACATACATACATACATAACGTCACGCCTGTTTCCCAGTGGGGTAGGCAGAGACAACGGATTTCCACGTTAAAATTTAAAATTTCTCACAAAATTTTTTACTGTTGGTCTATTTCAAGTCTTGGTTAATTTATTCATAGATATATTTGGACAAACTATTATTTAGTTGTTTAAAATTTTCGGCCAAACTTGGGCCGAAATTTTATGGCAACCCTAACGAAAAATCTTGAGTAGCTATAACTCCTATACCAAGCGGGATTATCTTTTGTTTTTTCTGGTACTTATTAAACATGGTCTAGGGTTAATTGTAATGTAAGAATTTTGTGCTAATGCGACTTGGTTTAGGAGAAAAAAAATAAAAACGAAAAATAAAAAATAAATTTTTACTCGTTTTGTACTAACTGTAGGAGGTTTGGAATAGCTTCAAATAAGGGGGGTAAAGTCATTCTTGTATATTGAAAAATATAATTATTAATATATTCCATAATCTCGGAGCAATAATTTTTTTTAATTTTTCGGCCAAAAAAAAGTTTGTTTTTCAAAAATTTATAACTTTGGAAGTATACATAACTGACCCACGGGAGTTCTACTCTACCTTTTCAAATACTAAAGACTGACTAGTTCTGGAGTAAAAAAACCATGTCCGAAAATCAGGTCAAATTTCATACTGTGGGGCGTGACAAACGCTGATTTCCATAATGAGGGAACAACTCCTTCAGATAATGAACGTTTGAATAGGATTACTAGAGGAGGACATAGACTATCAGCACAGTTTTTAATAAAATTTGGGGATATTTTGTCTTAAATCATATTTTGTATTAAATCATATTTCGATCTTGAGTAGAAGGCGGTACAAAAGCACACCTGAAAATTTATAGATGAACCCTTCTACTCCAGATCAAAATATTATTTAATACTTTTTAGCGTTTGAAGTCAGTTCAATGTTTTTTTTAAACAGTTTTTTTTAACTCGTCGGTCAGTGAGTCAGCGTGTTTGCGTCCACTGCTGGACATACGCCTCTCCAATTTTCCTCCAGTCCTCTCGCTCTTCAGCTGTGGGGAACAATGACTGCTTTTCGACGACATTCTTGACGCCATCGTCCCACCTGGCTGGTGATCTTCCCACACTCCGTTTTCCTGACCATGGCCGCCAGTGTAGGACACGGTTACTTCAACGGTCTTCGTCTCTTCAGCTGACGTGCCCAGCCTACTGCCAGTTTGCGCTCAGCCACCCTTTGTCCCAATATCGACCTTTTTTTTATGCAAACTGACACGGTTGGCTACATCACCTACAACATCCGTGATGTCAGCCCATAAAACCGGGTGAACTTGGTGCCAGGTCAGTGCTTCCCTTCAGTCGTGCCGGCTACACTGAACTGGACGGAAAACACAAACTATTTACATAGCCGTTTCGACCGACCTTTCATTCAGTGCGGTGGTATCAACCCGGGCGGGTTAAACCCTCCCACCTAGTACTTAATGTAAGAAGGGAGTCATATCCCTTAGTCGCCTTTTACGACATACACGGGGAGAGATGCAGTGGGGCTATTCTTTTAAAGTACCGGCCCCACGTGGTACCTTTGGACGTCGGCGGATTGCCTCGTTACGCACCACATAATGTAGGTATATTCTCAGCATGGCTCGCTCCATTGCTCTCTGAGCAAATGTCGAGTAATAGGAATCCTATTACTAAGCCTACGCCGCCCCGCCGTCTGTCCTACTACGTTTAAATGGCTGTACACGAAAGATACAGCTCTAGGACGGGCAGACGGACAGACACACAGACAGACAGACAGACAGACGGACGGCGCGTAGGCTTAGTAATAGGCTTCCGTGCGGATACGGAACCCTAAAAAGTAACTGCATTGTTGCACGTTCTTCATACGAATTGCTTGCCCCGACGAGACGACGCGCCGCGCATTGAGTTTTGTTTCATACAATGCCGTACAAAGAACAATCGTGTGGCACGCCGCCACACCGCGCGAGTGAGCTCAGCAGGTCTATTCTAGTAAATTCTGACAGCGGAATCAGCGCGGTTGTGGCGCTGAGAGCCACTTACCAAATTGGGTCTCAAAAATTCCTTAGTGTGAAAGTGTTCATCTCTTAATTTCCCACCCTTAGGGGTGGTATTCTTTCATAAATTCTTTCATAAAAATAAGTTAATTTAAAAAATAAAAAAACCCGACTGCGTAAAAAATAAACTTTAAATAAAAACTGAAAAGAAAAAAAACAAGTCCAGTAGTCTAGAACTCTGTTCAGTAATATTGAATAACTACACCATTGAAATAGTTTCATGATCGATACACACATATAATAAAACAAATAATAAACTCTAATGCGGAACATAGCGACTTTAACAGTCGGGACCCATTATGGGGAAAATGTCGATGGGTCCCGACCGACAGACAGACGGACGGCGCGTAGGCTTAGTAATAGGCTTCCGTGCGGATACAGAACCCTAAAAAGTAACTGCATTGTTGCACGTTCGTCATACGAATTGCTTGCCCCGACGAATTGCTCGCGCCGCGCATTGCGTTTTGTTTCATACAATGCCGTACAAAGAACAATCGTGTGGCACGCCGCCACACCGCGCGAGTGAGCTCAGCAGGTCTATTCTAGTAAATTCTGACAGCGGAATCAGCGCTGTTGTGGCGCTGAGAGCCACTTACTAAAGTGGCTCTCAGCGCTGATTCCGCTGTCAGAATTTACAAGAATAGACCTGCAGCTCACTGCGCGCGCGCCGCCGCGGCCGCCCCGCTATAGTGGCTTGTCGCCACTGCTGTCCTGTGCTTGTACCGTGTGGGGCCGGTACTTAAAAAGAATAGCCCCACTAACATCTCTCCCCATGCATGTCGTACAAGGCGACTAAGCGGCGGGTGGCCGAGTGGTTTGGGCATCGGCTTGCCATGCGGGAGGTCCGAGGTTCGAATCCGTCGGCGTGTACCAATCAGTTTTTTCTGACGAAAAAATTTACGTGCATACCTACACCCGCTGCTTCACCGTTCGGAACCGGTGTAAAACTGTAGGTCCCTTCCCTTGCCCCTTACTATGTGGTAGGCTCAAATTGTAGCCGACTGGGTTGGTACCACCGTACTGGATGTAAGATGGCCGCAAGCAACCTCGGTTGTGTTCTCCTCTAGTCCAGTATAGCCAGCAATCCCGGGAAGTCTCCGGTATGGCACCTACCTTCTCGGAGGTGATATTGGCTGGTTAGAGCATGTGCTTTGGCCCCTCCGACTCAGCCACCCATACCGGATTAAATAAAAAAAAAAGGGATAAGGACAAGATGCCGTGCTAAAGGGCGACGGGATCGGCACCTCTCACCTTGGCACGGTACTTCCACCGAGTCATGCAGCAGGTGGGTTTTCGTGCCTTACTTGCTGCTTGATCGATTGAATATTGTTCGAATACTTTGCGAAACGTGGTGGTCGGTGTTGTGCTGTAATTTACCAGAGTTCTTGCAGCACAACACCGACTACTCTGCTTACCCCGATTGTCGGGATTAAGCGTGTGTGATATGTATGTATGTATGCTGTCCCAACTTTAGCGATACAAGGAGTCTAGGAAATGATCGGTGATCCAATCACGAGATTTAACCTACTATGCTACGCTACGCTACGCCGCCGCCGTGTTCTCCGCATCATTTTGTATGGAGAAACGAAGTTCGCAAATCTATCACTAGAGGCGCTGCTCCGTTTCTCCATACAAAATGATGCGGAGAACACGGGGCGTATCATAGTAGGTTCATAGTAGGTTAAATCTCGTGATTAGGGTATATACTGGGCCCGCTGCTCGTTGCGTAAATCACACTATCGTGGAGTCTGTCTGACATGATCTGGTACATCCAGGGACGTATTTATAGCTTACACATAGGTTGTTCTGGCGAAATAGGGATATCGGCTCAACTCAATAAGATTGTGTCTGTTCTGTATTTCGCCGAGAGGAGTACCGATACCGAAAGTTCTATGATTATTATTATGTGAGAGGCAGATTTGAATTGGGCAATTTTTTTTTTATAATATAGGATGAAGTTTAAAAATTCAACCCCCCATCCCTTCGGTCATGCCGGAGGGCGGATGAACTGAACTGGGCGGAAAACGCGAAATATTTTCATAGTCGTTTCGGCGGACCTTAATTCGATAAGGTGGTCCTTGGTGATCCATCCGAACAACCTACCACCTAGTAAGTATTGGAAGGTACCACTACAGTTTTACGTGGAATCTTTACTACCGCCAGCCACAACGGTCGGACGGTTAACCGTCAAAACCCTAACTCGCGCTACTTCGCCTCGAACTCATCCGAACGTTCGCCTACCTAAGTAGTAAGTAAGTAGGTACGTAGGTATTTTTTTTATGGAAACACACGGTTGGCTATATCACCTATAACATCCGTGATGTCAGCCCATAACACCGGGTGAACTAGGTGCCATGTCAGTGCTTCCCTTCATTTCATTCGGCTACACTGAACTGGACGGAAAACACGAACTATTTGCATAGCCGTTTCGACCGACGACGCTTCGTTCAGTGCGGTGGTAGCAACCCGGCCGGGAAAACCCTCCACCTAGTAAGGTAAGAAGGGAAGGGACCTACAGTTTAACGTTGAATCCGAACCACGGTCAGCCTCCAACGGTCGAGCGGTCACCCATCCAAGTGCTGACCGCGCCCAAGGTTGCTTAATAACAGTCGACCGACTGCACCACTCAGCTACCGAGGCTGACAAACGTACTACGTATGTAGTACCCAAGAGCTATATACAGTATTTCTATAATAAGCATGCAATTATTGAATTAAATATTATTAGCGTAATTGAAACCACACAAATTTTTTCCACACTTATTTTGTTTTGCTGTTTTTATTCCAGTCGTATCTACGTAAATAGGAAATTTTTGACCGGAAAGTTTTGAGATGTGCGGCTTTGCTTGCGGTGTCTCCGCCAATACCCGGATGTCAGTAAGCGTTTACACGCCCACTGCTGGACATATTCCTCTCCAATGTTTCACCCAGTCCTCGCGGCCTTGCTGCGGAAGCACGTCCCGCTTGGCGGGTGGTCTTCCCTCCCACCACGCTACGTTTCCTTGTCCACGGCTGCTAGTGTAGCACCCGGTGTTTAATCCAACGTTCTGACGTGCTCAACCCACTGTCATTTGGGCTTAGCCATCCGGTGTCCTGAGCTGAGCGGTGTGCTTCGCTCGCGGTAAACTGAGTTTACCCCGAGCGAAGCCTCGGGCAAAAGCTAGTCGGATAAGGTGTTTTGTTAGTCATGTCATTAACTTCGGGAGGGTTACATACACACTCAAATAAACACTTTACGTAAGAAAAAAAACCATATGTTTATAGGAGCATTTTTTTCTCTTAACAAAAAAATAAAATCAAATAAGTAGCTGTAAAAACCAATCATAATGACCTTGTGACTTACTTACAACAAACAGCTGTTCTGCGTTTGAACATAGTACGGTCATTGAGCCCGTACAATGCAAGTTACCTACTGTTAACACACAGGTTAATGTTTAGGTAGCAAACATGTTTTGTTAAATTTCTCGAAAAGTAATACTATAAACATAATATAATTTTTGCGTAACGTGTTTATTTGAGTGTGTATGTAACCCTCCCGAAGTTAATGACATGACTAACGAAACACCTTATATTATAATATGAGGCAGAGGAAGTACTTACTAAGTACTCAATAATGTACACTATACATTTTCTCAGCTTCAAAGACCGGTTTCTTCTTATATTTGCTGCGACTGATGAAGTGATGACGCTAGTTCTCCTCCCTGATGGCTGCCAATTAAGCACCACGGCTAAAGTGCCATTAGAATGCTCACAACTGATTTGTATTATTTATTATCAATATTAGCTTTTGCCCGCGGCTTCGATCGCGTGAAATTCGTATTTAAAAAGAAGAAAGTACGTAAGCCCGCTACCGTACCTTTATTTCGGCGCGGAACAATTCGGTTTGTAAGAGCAGCATCTTAGCGTAACCGGAACTGAATTTTATATAGCCTATCCTGTATCACGTATGGCTAAATGTACATGTACTAAGTTTCATCGAATTCGGATGATCGGTTTAAGAGTTATGGAGGAACATACATACATACAGAAAATATTTCTAAAAATCGTCAATTTAGTTTTAGTAAGTATCATACATACATAGAGTCTACAAACGCAATATCTTATAAAACAAACTAACCTACTCCATAACCATCCCTTAAAGATTTATTATTAGTATTGATTATCAGTATGTATCTGTCAGTCAGGCAGACATGGAATTCGCAACCCCCGCATGCGACCGAATATTAATGGGCGTCGATAGACAGCTAAGCCACCCGGCTCAGCGCCACATGTCGAGCATTAAAAAAAATTGTAATTTGTCATATTAAAAAGTAAACGCTTGGTCTTTCAAATAGAACAGCTTTAAATAGGTACCTACACCTTAGTTTTCTTTTTGACTCAATCCAGTTCTCATATAAACTTATTTTAGTTGTTGTTGTTCGGACTCGTTCTCCGCGCCTAAGCCCGCTCTTGTGCAGGCCTTTTGCGCGTCCCACGGCCTTACTCCAACCAGCCGAGTTCTTCCAGGAGGCGGCACACTCCTTGGGTCTTGGCACGCCTCCTGAAGTGTAGTAGGGCCTCCCAGCTCCTTCGCCCTTATGTCTGCCAACTCCTCGCACTCCAGCAGCACGTGGGTGGGTGTCTCGTCCGCCTGCAGGCATGCTCTGCACAGTGGACTGTCCGTTACTCCAATTACATAGAGGTGTCTGTTAAGGGTACAGTGACCAGTAAGCATACTATCACTATGCGTAGTTTTGATCTAATGACACGGAGCAGCGTCTTGGCGAGACGAAGATCCGGCTTCGCCATTGCCTCCCTCGCCTGTCTGCAGTCACTGCCCGCTGCCCATCTGTCTATGTGTAGTTGATACGTACGTTTGTGTATCCAACTTTTCAGTTGGTTGTGTGGTAGTGGTACTAGAGCTTCGGGTCCTTCAGGTTTGCTGCTGGATCCCCTCTTCGCGAGTTCATCAGCAGCATCGTCGCCCCGGGATCCGCTGTGTCCCTTTATCCACTGTAGCGTTACCTTGTTTCTTGTAGCAATGGCCTCCAGCGCGAGGTGACATTGACGGATTTGTCCTGAGCTCATTATACTGCCGTTCAGCGCCGCTAGTACTAAGGCGCCGTCCGACAGTATCTTGATGCTGTGTCCCTCCATGTTCCGCTGGGCCACTATTGTAGCTGCTTCAATGATCCCGACACATTCTGCCTGGAATATTGAGTTGTGTTGTCCAAGGTAAGTGACCTGTTGATGTTTAGGTCCAGGGAGTGCGCTGCAGCACCTGTGCCTGTCTTCGTCTTGGAGCCATCGGTATATATGCGTAGCTCCTCTGATTGGTCTTTGGCCTCTCCGGCCAGGTTGATAGTGTATAATCTCACAAATACATACAATTTGGGATGCGGTCACAGCAGGCCGCCAGTAGCGGTATCTCCGCTGTTACCTTCTGAAAAAGCTTTGTGTGTGGCAGTGTGGCGTTAGTGTGCCAGAGTCCCAGAGTTTCTGAGTCTCACCGCCGCTGACGCAGCCTCCTGTAGTACGTACAGGTCTAGCGGTACTAGAGATAGTATTACCTCCATAGCTGTAGTCGGAGTTGTGCGCATGCATCCTGTTGTTGCCACGCACGCCAGTCTTTGGAGTCGCTGTAGCTTCTCGACTCCTGTGCTCAGCTTTGTTCTGGGCCACCAGACAGTATTTTAGTTATGGCGTTATTTATTTTACTTTTTTACAGCACCATCTATGGAGCAAAATGCAGAGGGGATTCAGGGGATACGATCGGAACCGTCAGAGAAGTTTGTTGGTTTTTATGCTAATGCAAGCGAGATTAATTGAACGAATCCCAAAAAATATATACCTATACTATATACCTATACCTATGGCTGTCGAGGTCATTAAAATTTCGTCACGAATAATATTTCCACTTGGTCATGTTTGACCTTACAAACATAATGTAATTGCCGTAGAAATTCTCCACACGTTCAGCTTCGTGGCGTCTTAATGTTGCGTTTAAGAGAATCCCAACAAGTTTGCGCGCCTAGCAATCTGTAAGAGTGCCTAATACAGTGGCTATGAATGCCGGAAAGTGCGTGGCACCTACCTACGTGTGTGTGATACTGATAGATTGATAATACCTGCGCGTTCGGGTTATGTAGACCGACATTGACGTGGGCCGGTGGTAGGAAAGGTCGAGGCGAGGGCGATGGCAGGGATTGTAAGTAACTAAGGTCGCTCTCTGTGCAGGGTCGGCAATCACTGGTTGAATGCTTTCCGTATGGGATAATTGCTGGCACTGCTGTCAGCTCTTCCGGTCTAGATTGCGTGGCAACATAATATGGCACTTGTTAAGGCTGCATTGCAGCTGCAAGGAAAAATCTGCTCTTTCTGTGATATGCACCAATCAATATTACTCTTTTTTTTTATGGTAACTGACACGGTTGGCTACATCACCTACAACATCCGTGATGTCAGCCCATAATACCGTGTCGTGTCAGTGCTTCCCTTCATTTTATGTCGGCTACACTGAACTGGACGGAAAACACGAGCTATTTACATAGCCATTTCGACCGACGTTTCATTCAGTGCGGTGTTACCAAACCGTGCGGGATAAACCCTACCACCTATTAAGGTAAGAAGGGAAGGGACCTACAGTTTAACGTGAAATCCGAACCACGGTCAGCCTCCATATATTCAGTTTTGTATATTGTAGAACTTCATCAATCATCCATCATGCATAGGGAAGATCGATAGGTTTTTAAAAAGACGATTTGATTAGTTCGCAAAAAAAACGGTTCTTTGCTCTCATGGTCGGAGTCTCTGAGCCAAGGGCCAATTTGTAGGGTCGCTCAGTGTGTTCTAGAGGTACTACATATTATGGACGTTGCTCGGAGGAACTTGCATCCCTTATTCCTTAACATCACTCTTTTGTTGTTTACATTTTGCTTTTGACGACCTATAGTTTCTCAAAATCGTTTATCTGTCGCACCACTATGTTGTACCACCGATTTTGCGATGGGACCCTAAAATCATGAAAGCCTCTGAATTTACTTATAAAAAATCTGTTAAGTGCGAGTTTTGCTCGCGCACGGAGGTTTCCGTATCTATCCGCATATCTTTTGTCTTTCAGCAATGCAATGTATAAAAGCCTGTGGCGCCATCTATTATTCAGTAGTGTGACTAATCCATTTTTCGGTACGTTTGTTGTATGGGAGCCCCCTTAATTTTTAACATTTTCTTTTTTTTATTATTTTTTGTTATATCCGCCATAGTAACACATATTCTGTGAAAATTTCAACGGGCTACCTATTACGGTTCAAGAGAACAGCCCTCGGACAGACGGACGGACGGCGGAGGCTTAGTAATAGGTTTCCGTACGGGATACGGAAACCTAATAAAAACGCATGAGACGTAACGTGACCAGAGTAAGGTTTGAAAAAAAAATTTTATTCGTTGATTAATAATTCGATGTCGATAGCTTTTTACTTTTTTTGTCAGAATTCGTAATTACAATAAAAACATCAAAACCGAATTTCGCTTACGCTGCAAATTTCCGCGCGATGCATCCTTTATTATTACTCCAACGCGCAAAAAAACGGTGTTGCTATCTTGCTTGCACCCGTGACATTTGCACCGTGCTTGCTTACCTTGTATGGGGCTTTAATGGCAGTAAGCACATTTTCATGTTGATATATTGTCAGGAAAAAAAAGTACAGAGCGTTACCAACTGAGGTAGTTCCTGGTCGAGTGGGGAGGGATAACCGGAAAGCAGATTACGGCGACAGCAATACTGTTGGTGAGCAAAGTGGACTGTATGAGATGGATAAACCAGATAATATCACAAGTTGATACATACACGATAAAGTTATTGAGGAATTATGCGCCGGAAAACGAAGGAGGAGCAGGACTCATCGGCACGGCGGTGATTTAGTAGAATAGAATAGAATAGAAATGCTTTATTGCACACAAAAACACAGAGATACACAAGACAGAAGATAACATACAGAAGAATAGAAGCTAACAATTCACACGGAAACAAGAGAACAGTAGCGTGCAAAGGCGGACTTATCACTTTAAGTGATTTCTTCCAGTCAACCTTTGGTTGTTGAGATTATTGTTCCAGGTAATGTTCCTTAGTCTTGTGACAGCGCCGCCTTTTCTTGAATTCTGCATTACTGTCCAGGCTAATTGTCTTGCGCTTGGTCAGAGTTCGCACTTGCGATTCGGCATATTTTACACGGCGGGACACGATCGTCTTGCTTTCTCCATTTTCTTTCAGACAAATTCTTGAGATGCATTTTTAGATTATTGGAAGTTTGATACGTGCTGGCGTGCTTGTCGCTGCATTTGATGTGCATGTTGTTCGGTGGTCCCGATGTATAGTGGAAATAGGAACAATAGTTTGTTTTTCAGGATTGACGCAAAATCCAACAGATACTATTGATAATCTATTGAAAGTAAAGTCAATATTATGATAAATCAGAATGATGAACCATTAATAAGATTCGTTAAGTACTGCGAATTATTATTATGAAATATGTCTTGTCTTATTTTTAGGTTTCCGTATTCCGTACGGAAGCCTATTACTAAGCCTACGCCGTCTGTCTGTCTGTCCTACTGCTGTATCTTTGGAACCGTAATAGGTAGCCGGTTGAAATTTTCACAGAATATGTGTTATTATGGCGGATATAACAACAAATAATTAAAAATTGAAAAAAATAAAAAATTAAGGGGGGTTCCCATACAAGAAACGTGTTTTTTTTTCAATGTTTTTTTTTGTGGTGCGGAAACCTCGGTGCGCGATTCCGACTCGCACTTGGCCGGTTTTTTATAAACGGCCGGCACGGGTGGCTGTGTCCAAGAGTCAAATTGATGATCAGGCACAGCCAATAAGATCACTCCTCACGAAACCAATCTCAAGAGAAGGTGCCATGCCAGCTATAAGGCCGACAAAAAGGTCGTGCCCTTATTTATAAAGATCCCCAGATTATACGTAGTAGAGAACACACGGGAAGACCACAAATCTTTAGCCATGTGCTAGGACTAGTCTCGCATGGCCGGTTTCCGTGTTCAACGTTAGACATACAGGAAAACCAAGGTGTTCTTTGCCTCGCTAACTAGCCGGTCTGGTTGGATAGCCGGAATGGTCTGTCTGGTTTCCCCCTCATCCGACTTGCAAGGCTGTTTGAAAACCAGGCTGCGGTAAGCGGAACTAACTGCCACAACGCACGCTCGAAATAATCTCTCGCACCTTTACGAAATGCCAACCTCCTTCACTCTGTCGATAGAAAGCTCAAGCAAACATTCTTTATCAGTTACAACTCTCTCGATAGTAGATTAGTATCGGTTCTAATCAGAAATATCACAATTTACGGTTTTCAGCCTATTTACAAATGTCAAACCCACACATGTTCTCGGATCTTCATCCTACCCGTCGATCAACCAAAGCACTAGACATGCGACCCCCATACAAGCATGTTACAAAAGCGGACCACATTTTATTTATACTTACACCGGCCTTAAGATATAGTATGCAAGGTCTTGTGTCTTGTGCCGCACTGCAAAGGTGTGGAACGGGCTCCCAGGGGATATCTTTCCCCACTCCTGCAATCCACGGATCTTCAAATCGCGGGTTAATAGCCTTTCCCCAGCGACATTAGTACCTCCAAGCCGGACTGGCATCTCCTCGGCGGCGGTGAAATTGGCTGCGCCTGAGGCTTCGACCTCGGGCAGAGCCACCCAGTTCGGAAGCAATAAAAAAAAGGGGATACAAGTATGAAAGTACAACACGCAAAGAAGACATGGAAACCTGGAGCCACCCTTTTGGAAGAATGACCTATAAGTTAGACTGCGCTTATATGTCTAGTTCCAGTCAAGTTGGACATGTAAAAGGAGGCTTTACGGTTCCTGAGTTGGTATTTCCCTAAATGGCAATAAATCTTGTTAACTATCCCTTGTGTGCGCGGGGTAAGCCGAGCCGTTCCATTTTAATGTGTACCAGTATTTACTCCGCCACGCTATACCAAATCTAGTATTTTGGTTTATCTATGACCCTACCCTTACAATAGGACTAGGTAATGCCGATTAGGACCACTGAACTAGAACGAACGATGAAATAAAATGGTTTACCGCCCATTTCGATGTTGACCATCAAACGGCGGTGCTTTCGGCATGAGCACGCTGTAATGGGCTAACGCCGCAAATCTAGGCCGTTCATGTTAGGTCACATAAAGCATTGTTTTCGTATGTGTGGCATCAGGTGTTTCGCAAACTGTGTTTTCTATCAATAGCGTGGGCAGCGCGGTATTTCGTAAAGGTGCGAATCGATTAAAGGCGGTCGGGCTATTTTTATTATGTTACAGGTGATCTAATAGTGTTTCGCGATAACGAGAATATTTTCATGATCACTTGATAAAAATAACTTTGCTTCGTACGTGCTTCGCTTGTCACCTGCGATGCTTTCGTTTGACTAATGGTCGAGTGAACTATACTCTGCTCGGCCAGTGTTGAGAGTGACTCGTCGCAAATAATGAGCGTTTACATTGAGGCGAATTCTCTGAACCGGTCCGAACAGAATGGACTTTTGTTATCAGAGTTAATCCTTTTGAAATATTAGGTAATTGAATTTGTCCAAAAATAATGTAGAAATAAATTCCTCAAATAAGATGAAAAAAATAAACAACTTACGGAGATTCGTATTATTCTGGGAAATTGTCTGTAAAAATGTTGATGGAATACTTTTGGAAACCTGTGTCGAGTGACTTCCAAATGAAGACTGAGCTATGTAAACGCGCATTCGCCCCCTCGGGGGTTGGGAGGCGCGGTAGCCTGTGATGACTGATGAGTCACTCTCAACACTGGGCGACTAGAGTATAGAAAGAAAGAATTAAAATATTGTGTTTATTTATCTTTTTTACCTAAAAAACAAGTAAATATTTTGGAGAAAAAAGATCCCTATAACGAGAGCTGCAACGCACATTTTCAGGTAGCCCCATTGTGGCTTGGCGTAGGTAAGGTGAACCTAAATCATTTGACTCTTTAAAAGTTAGTATCTGAGGAACTAGCATACCTTATTCCCTGCCATCCTCCGCAAATACTCGTCGCAAAGAGGCTAAGCACCCTATTGTTTTCGATAATGGACTTTTGGGAACACATCGTTTCTCAAAATCGTTACCTTGTCGCACCGATAGGATGTGGAACTGTCTTCCGAATCCTTTAACCTGCCAGGGGGTGTTCAAACGTCGTTATCAATAGGCTAGACAGCCCAGCAACCAGTTCGCAAATCTGCTACCCTGACATCTCTCTGAACGTAGGTTCGCGAGGCGAGGTGAATTTGGCTCTGTCGACTGCACGTAGGTTCCTCGACACAGCCGGGTGGCTGTGTCGAGGAACCTACGTGCAGCTGGTTTTTTTTTCATAAAAAAAATATGGGAAGCCCTGGCGCACCACAAACGCGCTATCAAAGATTCGACGGCAAATGGGTGCGAAATCGATACATCGAAACTCTGACTCTGAACACACCAGCCAGCCGAACATCACCTAAGGAATCTGGGTCACGTATCTGGTGGTCGCGCCTTCCGTTACGTAAGAATAAGTTCGATGTGATGCTGGTCCGTCCGGTACATCGCCCACAAACAATATGGTCGAGCGAGGCATTCTCACGTACTAACTACGGCGTCTTCTAGCGGGCCTATTAATGTATCGACGATAATTTGATGCTCTGCTTTGCATACGGACGGACCACGCAATATCCCTTCTGGCCCAAGTTTATTGTACCAATATCGTTGGTGTACAAATCACCATACTATGAAAACTCTCCTTGAACTGTCTGCCAGTGAAAAAGGTAATTTGATTTACTTTTGTAAATATCTTGAAGGAAAATAAAATAAAAACCGGTACTACAAAAGAATAGGTCCACTGCATCTCTTCCCGTGCATGTCACAAAAGTGATTGATAAGATACCGTGCTAAAGGGCGACACCACAGCCACCAATCACCTCTCACCTTGACACGGTCCTTCAGTCATGCAGTAGGTTAATAGTCTTCGTGCGTTACTTGCAGCTTGAAAACTGTTATCTTGTCGTAATACTTTGGTGAACGTGGTGGTCCGTGTTGTTTTAGAATTTACCCGAGTTTTAGCTGCACAACACCGATTACTCTGCTTAACCCGATTTTCGGGATACAGCGTGATGGTGTGTGTGTATAAATACAAAATAGCACAATGAAAAAAAAAAGCACAATTCCAGCAGAAATGTGCCCCTCAATAATAAAGAACAAAAATCTTTTGTTCTTTATAAACCTCCGAGAAGGTCCGACATAATGGAGACCTCCCTTTGGATTTCTGACAATACTGAACTAGAAAGAAAGATAGAGCACTTCCGACGCTGCTGTGCGGCCATCTTACGTTCAGTACGATGGTATACCCAGTCGGCTACAATTTAAGCCAATCTACTCTTGAATCGCACCAACAAAATTGCAGTCGCTCAGTTTTCGTTGAAATAATCGAACGAGGTCGCAGAGACGTGGCGCGAATTCCTGCCGCGGCGGCGGCGCGGCGGCGGACCCGTATTAACAATATTTGTTGCTTCGACCTTGGCTTCACTGTAGCAGCGCTGAAATCCGCAGAGTTCTTTCCGCGATTTCAGCACACTTATTTTTACTTCCTACGATAAACGTGACGAATGACACGCGCCTTATTTATAAACATTTACTTAATCCACGGTGTACGTGAGCTCCCTGCCTGGAAATCTTACGTTCAATACGGTGGTACCAGCCCAGTAGGCTACAATTTGAGCCCACCATCTAGTGAGATTGCCAGCTACTCTTGAATCGCTCCAACAAAATTGCATTCGCTCAGTTTTCGCTGAAATCATCGAACGAGGTCACAGAGACGCGGCGGCGGACCCGTATTAACAATATTCTTTGCTTGAACCTTGGCCTCACAGTATCGCTGAGTGCGCTGAAGTCCGCAGAGTTCTTTCCGCGATTTCAGCACACTTATTTTTACTTCCTACGATAAACGTGACGAATGATACGCGCCTTATTTATAAACATTTACTTAATCCACGGTATACGTGAGCTCCCTGCCTGGAAATCGTACGTTCAATACGGTGGTACCAGCCCAGTAGGCTACAATTTGAGCCCACCATCTAGTGAGCTTGCCAGCTACTCTTGAATCGCTCCAACAAAATTGCAATCGCTCAGTTTTCGCTGAAATCATCGAACGAGGTCACAGAGACGCGGCGGCGGACCCGTATTAACAATATTCTTTGCTTGGACCTTGGCCTCACAGTATCGCTGAGTGCGCTGAAGTCCGCAGAGTTCTTTCCGCGATTTCAGCACACTTATTTTTACTTCCTACGATAAACGTGACGAATGACACGCACCTTATTTATAAACATTTACTTAATCCACGGTAATACGTGAGCTCCCTGCGTGGAAGAGCGGTAACTGTTTGTGCAATTAATTTTCGTTTGCCGTGCTAATGGAGGTCCAATGTACGTACCTTTTTTACTCGGAAGGATGACTTTAGTATTTACTCTATATTATCCAAGATATATTGTGTAAATTATTCTTTATATTCGTAGCAAATAATATCTATCGGTAACATTTTCCAGTAATCTTTTCCATTAAGGCGACTGACTGAATGCCATTTATATCCTAGAAGTTATAGTTTTAGTATTTTTTTGAAAAAAATAGAAGCACTTAATTTAAAAAAATCGGTCAAGTGCGAGTTTTACTCGCGCACGGAGGGTTCCGTAGATCTGCTTTACCATACCTGTCAAAAAACTATATCCATCTATCTTTTGTCTTTCTGCAATGCAAAATATAAAAAGGTACCATCAATTATACAGTGCTAATCGATTCTTAGCACGTTTATTGTATTCTATAATTTTTTTACTTTTAACTTTTTTTATTATTTGTTGGCACATCCGCCCTAATATAATAACACATATTCTGTGAAATTTCAACCAGCTACCTATTACGGTTCAAAAGATACAGCATTCCCTCACAGATTACATGTCGTTTTCACTGATAAAAGTTCGCGGTAGCTTATATACAAACTTACTCCAAACGCGTCGATGCCGCAATACACAAAAATCTAAATTGATCAATTCAAGATCAAAATATTTTGTTGAACTTCTACGCCTTGTGCATTTTGTATTATACTTCGCCTATTGCCATCATGCGAACCCGGCCAGTAACTCTAAAAATTTCCCTGTATTTTGTGGTCTGTTATCGTCTGTGTATTCAAACGTTAGTTTTCCACATACGTTTACATATCAGACGTCATCGACCTCAATAATTTCGGCAACAACATAAATATAATATCGTTTTAATGGGCAATCGTTAATGGCTTATCCATATACGTTCATATACGTTTGTTTTGCTTCAGATGTATCCATTCGAGTACCGGCGGTGATCTTGGGCTGGTCTGGTTGTCTTCTACTCTTCGTCTGCTGTTAGGTGAGTCTTATAATTATGTTACATATTTTTATTACCAAGAACTCAGTTATTATAATTCGAGGTACATACATACAGCGCCTAGCCGTCCGCCTTGTTGGAGACCCGAAGCTCACTGATGATCTTTCTGGAGTCTCTGAGCCATAGACGATTTGTAGGGTCACTCAGGTACTATCATGGACGCTGCTCGAAGGAACTTGTATCCCTTATTCCTTACCATCCGACCTGTCTTCGAAGCAGTCGTCGCAGAGAAACTGAACACCCTTTTGTTGCCGACATTGGGCTTTTGGGGACCCATCGTTTCTCATTATCTTTCCTCTGTCGCACCATTATCGCCAGAGTGTGGAATCGTCTATCGGCTAGTGTGTATCCCGATACTTTCAACCCGGGAGTCTTCAAACGTCTCGTATTAACAATCTTGATAGCACTTCTATATAGTCCGCAAATCTACTGGTGTGGTGGTGGTGACTCACTGTGCGTGGATTCGCGAGTTGAGCTCGATTTGCCTGCGGCTTCGCACGCGTGAAATTCGTATTTAATAAGAAGAAAGTAAGTAAGCTCGCTACCGTACCTTTATTTCGGCGCGCGGAACAATTCGGTTTGTATGAGAGCCACATCGTAGCGTAACTGAATTTTATTTAGCCTATCCTGTGTCCCGTATAGCTAAATGTGCGTTTACTAAGTTTCATAGAATTCTTCTAGAAAGATTTCAAAAAATCGTCAAATTAGTTTTAGTATCATACATAGAGTCTACCTACACACGCAATATCTCATAAAACAAAGTAACTTACTCCGTGACCATCCCTTACAGATTTATTATTAGTATTGATATTAAATAGAGCTCCCGCCGCCATACAAAACATGTGACGAAGAGAGCTCTATTTAAGTGTCTCGAACTCGAACCATACGATTACAACCGCATACTTGAACAAGAGTACTGGCTTTGAAAGAAGAGTGCCCACATCCGGAATACTGGTGGTCTCGGTTGTATAATGATGGTATAAACATAATCGTTCTTTCCTTGCTTCTATCGGATTAAATTTAACATCAGCACTGTGCGTTTGAGAATATTTTTGCTGACTCGAATTTTGCTGCAACTTGTTGATGCAACTAAACACAACTTTTTGTACAAAGTAAGACATATACTTTCAAATTGCTGAGGCGACTAAACTATTGAATAAGTGTGTTTTATCCACAAAATCAACGATTCAACCAAATTATCGAACGATTTCAAGCAAATTATCGAAAGATTTAAAATCTGTAGTACACGTCTAACATGGCCTAGCCTGGCTCTGTAGAGTGAAACTCTTTGACTCGATCAAGCACTTTCTAGAGGTTACTTCTCCTAACCCTTTTGCAGGTAGGCAACAATGTATCATTCGGTATCGACTCTACGATACGAGTTAAAAATCAGTTAAGTTTGACTGTCGGGCGTCAAACAAAAAACAAAAAACAAAACAAAAACTTATTTATTGTTCCAAAATCAAGATTCAAACAAACGTGTCCTACAATACCTATTATCCCTATTATGTAATCGATAACTAGCCCGTACGTGGCTACACAGTCATGCAATCCAGCGAAGTGGCATTGAACCACACTAATTGTCACGAAATCACGGGGCGAGCTATCGGAATTGAATTTGCTAGCAGGTCAGCTTGGTAGCATAGTCAAACAAACAATCTTGAATGAAATATACGAGAACCTCGCAAATCGCGGCATGTTGAAAGCATTATTTCATAATTATTACGATGAAGAAACCTTCCCTTGCCCCTGACTACCTCCTCACCTACCTTCTCGGAGGTGGTATTGGCTGGTTGGTGCGTGTGCTTTGGCCCCTCTTGATTCAGGCACCCATACCGGATTACATAAAAAAAAATTACATTTGAAGAGAAAGATCGCCAGTATAATATTTAAAAGACATATCACGAAGAAGTCTAATCTAGTAATAGTCATAATCGGTCATCAATCATCATGGGGAGGAATTATAAGCTGTGCTCAGTATGGATTCAAAAAACTCCGAAGATCGACATAACATTGAAAGGCAAGAAATGCGAATGATTTTCCACATCATACTTACTGAGAATAATTTGGAAATCAATTAAAGAAGCCGACGAAGAACCTTTCATGAAATTGGAGAACTAGTTCTAATAGCACAATGTAACTATTGTAGGGTGCCACATATTAGATAAACATTTCTTTTCCCATACGCATCTCAAGCATTCCATTATTATTTTTTCCTTGAGATCACCAATTCATTCATGTATTCGTCTCGTTTTATGTCTGAACGAATTCAAAGTATTTCGCTATTTTTAGACGACGAGATCCTCATTGGTTTATATCCTTTCTCGTCTCTTGGATCGCGCGCAGTTGTTTTCGAGTTGGCTTGGGAAAATCCATCTCTGCCTCCGGACCGGTTATCTCTCGGTATGGTGTCGGGAGTACTAATTAATTCGTGTTGTACTCGTGATGATAAGTGCTTTTGACGTCATCGTGATCGCGCGTGACGCGTCCGGCTCGACTGCCGGACTGCCTCGTCTCGTCGACAGGTGAGCGGTGCTCCGGCGCAGCGTCAGTATCAGGCTAGTCGCTCTGCGAAGCGCGCGCGCCTGCTCGCCGCGGACCAATCACCACGCGCATACCGAAACGTACGCGCAGGAAAGTCTACGGTCGCGTTCCGTATTCCGGTGCCTTTTTATGCACTCCGCATCCGCTATTTAGAAAGGACACTTTCGATCGACTTTCGTGTCCGCCCCCTTCGAAGTGCTTTGGATACATATTCTTCTACTATTGGTGAGTTTTTCATGTACTCTTTTCATAATATTGATTTGAGCTGTGAATTGGAAATGTAGAAGAGATGGCACAGATAAAAAGCTAGGTATATTCGTCCAATTTCAGAATTTTGTACAAATACTTAGTACAAAATTATCAATTTTTGTTTTGCAACACATTTTGTATTCTCTTGCATTGCACCTGCCCGGTGTGGAAAGAAAAGCTCATTGCTAAATTTAAATTTCTTCCACCCGACCACATTTGGGTAAAACAATTGTGCGTTGTTTTTAAAATGCGAATAAAAAAAAGCAAACATTAAAATTGAAGTTGTTTCTCTCATCCGAGTTCTCGGAAGTGTTCACAAGCTTTTGCAATTTTTCTCGAAAAGTCTCGTAGTGGGTTTGTGAAATCTTGCAAGCGGCGAGACGAGACGCAGTAATGCCCGTTCGTCAAACATTGACGTTTACATTGGTGGTAAAGTATTTTATTTGCTCTCATCGTTTGCTCTAAACGCTCACATATCCGGGAAACCCTAGCTCTAACTGTCGCACAATCGCAACCTGAATGTCCTGGATTCGACATCTCTGTAGTAATTAAAATGTTCCCTTTCTTCTACTGGGTAACTTTGGACATAATAGTTATGCTTACTGGATTGGATAGACTTGCACGGGGATTGTGTATGCAAAGTTTATTTTTACTAAGTCTAGTCCAGCAAAAACGGTATTAAATTGCGGATAATAAGAAAACAAGAAAAAATCGCATATAATATCGAGAAAAACCCAGGTTCATGAACCTGGGTCATACATAACCCAGGTTCTCGCGTTACAGGGCCTTTCGTTTGACTTTATTGTTCCATTTTGGAGCCTTCTGAACTTCATGCTATTAATATGAATGCCGAAGTCGAACGAAAAGCTACAACAGCCGACAAAATTGCATAAATGCACAGGACAAAACAAACAATTATAGCGAGTCATATTGAACATGCATTTGCGTCATTCAACATAATATAATGGTGTTTCTAATGCGAACAAAATTTACTGAAATACCAGGACGCTATGCGGTTAGGTGCGTAACTCCTTCGTTCATTGTTTAAATATAATAGAAATACTTTATTTATTAGCCAAAAACACTAACAAAAATACAAAATACAGAAGATAACATAGAAGAGCATTAGAAATTTACAATAATTCACACAGGAAAAAGAGAACAATAGTAAAAATGTAGAAGATGATAATTATTTTTTTTTCAATTTCGCCTGTTCTTTTGCTGTAGCTGTCAGTTTAATTAAAGTACTCATCCACTCCCTAAATCACTGCAGGTATTCACTAAATCATTATTTATAACGCGAGGTGATAATTCTGCTTAACTATCTTGAAATAGTGTACAATTTTGCAAGAGAAGAAGATACCCTACATCTAGGCACAATTTGTGCATTTTTCATTTTTCGCACATCTATTCTTGCTCTTATTACGTTAACACAAAACAACAAGTATAAGAGAGGCTCGCACAATCGCGGTCCGCTGCTTTCGGGGCGGTTACTTAATTCTAATTCTAAAACCTGACGTATGGCCTCTCTAAGGTTGAGCAATGTTTTTCTCTTCCATCTTTGTAACTAATAGTCTTTGCGACCCCAATTTGCAATCTCAAATAAGTTTACCAGTTTCCCAATGAAAGGTTCGCCGCTCAACAGGTTTGAAAAAAAAAGAAGTTTTTAATGTGTTTAATCATATTGAAATCATTTTGCAAATTCAGAATTGCGACGTACATCCTACTGAATAAACATGAAATATTATGTAAGAATACATTTATATGTAGATTAAACCGAAATAGAATACGATATTTTGGAGTTCGGGCAAGTTTGAAATAGCTCAATGTTTCTAGGTTTGGACATGGAGAAAACGTTTTTTTTTTATGGAAACTGACACTGTTGGCTACATCACCTACAACATCCGTGATGTCAGCCCCTAACACCGGGTGAACTTGGTCTGAACGGAAAACACAAACTATTTACATAGCCGTTTCGACCGACCTTTCATTCAGTGCGGTGGTATCAACCCGGGCGGGTTATTCCCTACCACCTAGTAATATAAGAAGGGAGTCATATCCCTTAGTCGCCTTTTACGACATACTCGGGGAGAGATGCAGTGGGGCTATTCTTTTAAAGTACCGACCCCACACGGTACTGTTAGATAGGGAGGAATCACGATTTATCTGTGGAAGAAATGACATTCACGATACAGTTGTAAAAGGTCTTGCGATATTCGCAATTTAAATTGATAACGCTAATATAATGGGAACGAAATAATGACTGCTTTTTTATGGGAAACACGACATATTATAGTCCAATCAATGAAGCATTTCCACTCGGAATAATTTCTCGGTCGCTGAAACTTTGCAGTGTGATAAAGTAGGGTTTAAAATATACGTTTGACAAATTATCTAGGATATTTGATATTTGGAAGTTAGGTATTTATACCTAAACATGAAAATCGCTTATAACTACTGGTGAAAAATTGCTCCGTCCGAAATTCCTTCGGTAGGTATATGATATTATATATGAATAAGAGTATGAAAATTTCGATCGCAAGTGATTTTCATGTTTAGGTATAAATACCTAACTTCCAAATATAGAAAATCCTAGTTAATTTGTCAAAGGTAAATATTTTAAACCCTACTTTATCACACGGCAAAGTTTCAGCGACAGAGGAATTATTCCGACGTGTCCATACAAAGAATTCTCGTTTGCTGGACTAATATGGCGCTCGCCAGACTAACGCAGAGGTGTAGTCTGGCACCACGGGCATCCTTTATTATTTATTAGTGATGCGTCGGTGCGTGTAATGAAATGAGTAATGAATGAATGAATGAGGGACATTTACGGATTTACGTTCATTATTTATTCATTTTACTCGTAATTTTATTTCGCTTTATTCAGTTGTAACATAATGTTATGAACTTTATTTCATTAATAACTATTAACGACTCGATAATTAATAAACACTACAATACTTTAAGCATAAAATCCAAAAGTAATGATAAAACATCATTAAGGCGCCTAGTAACGCCAACGACGTATAGCGCGTATTAGTTTTCATAAGGGGTTTTTTTTTTCATAAATTGCTATCCTTCGCATTAGAACTTGGAAAATCGTGTGATCGATAGATATAACAAATGGCGTCATTTTGCTATAACAATTCCATTCAAATTCTCTTTAGTTTCTGAGATCAAGTCTTCAAAGTTCATGCGGAAGAAAAAATCGACATTTGGTTACCTTATAGTTGATAGTTGAAAATGACAAAATTTTCCAACCAAAAACGTGTGATCGATAGACAAAGAATTGTTCTACAAGGTGGGCCAAAAGAAGTCATCCGATGTTGTTTGGCTCTCTTTTTTTTTTCTAAATGAAAAACTTCGATTCTGTTTTTTGATTATGTTTATTTGAACCTTTAGAATTTTATTGGTCAAGTCGAGAAGATGATATCGGCCAAATGGGCGCCGTCACAATTGATTGCCATACGGGCCCGTTTTAAGGCATTTTTCATCACTTCGGCGAGAACTTCGGGCGACAGATTCTCGCACTCGTGTCGAATGTTGTCCTTGAGGGCTTCCAGAGGCTCGGGCTTGTTCACGTAAACACGGGACTTCAAAAAACCCCACAAAAAAAGTCTGAAACGGTTAAATCGGGCGATCTTGCGGGCCAGTGCAAATCGCCAAAACGAGACATGAGGCGACCCGGGAACGCCGCCTTCAGAATATCGGTTGTGGCTCGCGTAGTGTGTGCCGTTGCTCCGTCCTGTTGGAACCACATGTCCCTCAGTCCTAATTCGTCCAATTGCGGCAGAAAAAACTCGGTCAACATGGCCCTATAGCGCGCACCGTCCACTGTTGTCGTTTGGCCAGCGGCGTTCTCGAAAAAAAAAAATGGCCCGATGACTCCTCCAGCGTGAACAGCGCGAACGGGCGCTCCGGGGCCGGCCACTCTTGGCAACGTCTCGTGTGGTCCCATACTCTTCAAGGTTGGTGGACAAACGGCGCAGTGTTTGCGCAGTCGGTGTCGGACGGCCGGGGAATCGGCGACGGAATTCGCGCTGCGCGCCAAAACCACAGACGAATTGTTACGCAAAAAATACACACGATTATTCCGAGTTCTTGGGGAGTGTATCGCTCCATGGCTTGTTCACTTGTATTCTGCATCTGTCAAGTCAACAAATGTCAAAACTGATTTGACATTGGCGGCCATTTGCAAAAATGAGAGCTTCTTCCAATAGGGTGATTTCTTTTGGCCAACCCCTTGTATATTTTGCAGTAGTTTTTAGCCTTTAAATTGGTCTAGTTATCACGGGCTACTTTTTCAAAAATCCACATGGCGTTACTACGCGTCTTAATAATCAACAAAATTAAAGAATATGCTAAACTGCCTAAAATAAATACTTCAAAACTAAACTAAGATTTAGACATAAAAATATCACTCCAGTTCGTCCCCCAGAACCCTTAAGGCATGCCTTGAATTTCTTTCCTTAATCTTTGAATTTCTAGGTGGTCTATGCGGCTACGTATAAAGAAAGCCTTGGCTCGTCGATCCCGAACTTTTCCACCAGAAATTTGACAATAAGTTCGACAAAAGCCACTGCATCCAGAGACCACGAGCCAATATGTAGTTACCAATTCCCATCCCTGAAGCCAGTAGCTCAATAGTGTTTTCAGGGACGCGTGCTACGTGTTGTTCTCGTAATTTAATTTAATTATTATTTACTGTATGATTTGTTAAGTTAGTTTAAATAAAACTAACATTATTCCACTTTGCCGGAGCACCCGCATTGCGTATTGCGGAGTTGGAGTTACTCGCATCAGGAAATGATAGCCCAAACTCCGTTATGAAATATTTCGTCACAAGCTACTAAATGCAAGCGAAAGGAGATCATTAACGTTTCATTATTTTTGAACCAATTATGTTTTATGAACCAAGAGAAACATGTTTAAATATTTTTGCCGGCCTGCAAAAACATAAATGTGTTCAAAATGAGCGCCGTCCATTTTGCGGTCAATTTAATAGATAGTTAAAATTTTCGAATGCCAAGGTTACGACCTAGTGCAAATACTAAAAGGTAGCTTAAACTTTACGTACCGTATACCCTTGTACTCAATCATGTGCGTTTATTTACTCTATAGAGTAAACAAGACTGATGACTTCAGCTCATTACTCATTACCATAATATGTATAATGGTCAATGGTTGTTGGATCAATATCTTTATGAGTAAATAATTTCAATGTAAAAATATGTACATTGAGTGTGCTGAATTGTACCGGCAATTACATTATTGCCTTATAATGGGTTTTGGAATTTTAATGGTCATTGGTCATGTGATATTGGAGAGCATGATAAGGTTTCAATACTATTGGTACTATACAATTTTTATCAGACTACGGCGAAGCCAACAAGGTTTTATACATATTTTTCAAACGATCGTGTTCAAATCTATTCTTTGAATATTGAATATTGAAGAAAGGCTACACAGTTGAATATTGTAACAAACTTCACATCAACGACGTTATGTGGCGTCTAGCTGACATAGCTAAGATTGATACAGACGATTTGAATAACGACAATATCATTGTAGTGAAGTTAGTTTTAAAAATTAACATAGTTACATAATTTACACAAGGCTTTACTTGCGCGGATGATATTGATGTTGACCTCGTCGCAGCAGCTCGAAATAATATTTCGCGTATACAGACGCGTCGCGCCTCCGCGTACCTACTCCGAATGCGATAGTGTCACTTTATGTAACAACGCGGATATTGATCACGCCATTTTAATAGCACTGATAGACCCTACGCTTTCTCAATTTATTCAAGGGCAAGCTACTACGAAGATGTCTCGTCATGAATAATAAGCTAATCATCGACGATCCCTTCGATAGCGCCTTCCTCATTGCTTAAGGGCTCGTTAGTGATTACTGATTACATTTCTGCGAATTTCGACTGCTTGGGCATTGCTGGGTTTTCACAATTTTTTTTTGTCTTTTGCACATCGGGTTACCCATTCGACAAACTCGTTTCGAATTCCAGATATCTTACTGGATTACCAGTTTCGTTTAATATTCGATTAAATATAGATTTGTTAACATCTTCCTTCATTATCTAATCCTCCAGAAAGAAGGAGACTTAGTAAATACTTAAAAGTCAAAGTTGGAAAAATCGCTACAGAAGGCGATTGTCAAGGAAGCGATTCAACCCCGCGTTCCAAAAAGAAGAATCTCCTGAATTCTACGCGAAATTTCCGATCAGGCTAGAGCCAACCACGTGTTTACCTTTCGGGTTAGAGCTGACCGTATGTCCGGCAGCCTTATCAAGTTATCAGCGCAGTTTCGAGTGGTGCTTTAACTGCACTTGCCCCTCGCTCTGCGACGCGACGTACGCACGAGTAAACCGTCGAGCACGATCCAGCATCGAGGTCGCGATGCGACGCTGTTAGATAATGTGGGCAGAGCATGAGGTTGCGCATTAGCTAATAAACATGAGCGGCTCGTCACCGCTCCAATGGACGCGACGTCTTTCGCAACATATCGACTCGCGCGCAGACGGCGGCGCATCCGAGTTGAATTTCTGTCAGCCCCACAAGTAAATCGTAGTGACACTAGCTTTATCCCCCGGAGATGTGGATCTTTTTCTCCGTGACAGCTTCGCGAGGTGTGCGGATTGGTCGGTATTGATGATAGATAACGCTTCTGACGTATCCGCCAGAATCCGACTGCAGGCATTTGAAAGTCAACGTGCATAGAAATTTGAAGGATTGATTAAGGGTCGTCTAGCCTATCACAAATGTTACGTGTAATGTAATTTAATAATCATTAATCACACACGTGCAGTGCCTCTATCGGGCCAGTTGGTACTAAAATTGTCATATAAATATTTACTTGAGCACTTTACTTGTATGAATGAAATGAATGAAACTAATAAATGAAAGCTTTATTTGCCCCATTTCATATCACCATTTGAAATAACACTTCAATATCCTTCGCTAATATTAGCGACAAATTGGGCCCAAATCAGCGTGTGCAATAGACAACGTATTGCGCTGTTTTTCAGTAGAACCCATTTTGCCGAGAAATAGATGGTATATAACCATACATCGGAATCCGCGGGGCACGAATGATTCAAGGTTGTTTAGTGATGGGACAATGTATCCACAAATATCGAAAATCGATCGTTATTTTAGAATAATATGAAATAATGTCGATTATTAAAACTAAGAGTATTTCTATAGAAAATAAGATATAATAAACAAATGTTGTATTTACTTTGTAGGTACAATACAAATCTGTTCAAACCACAATATTAGTTTTATTAGTATGGAATAGAAAGAATTTGATTTTTTTTACCAACTTACACGTGTTACATCATAATGATATTGAAGACTTTTTTGTTACTGTTATGAAACTGAATCGATTAGGCTATAAAAATCAACCACCTATTTTTTTATTTAAACACATAAAAAAATATTTTACATAAAAAAAAGGTCAAGGTCCAAAAAAATAGGTCTTACAAAATTAGTTCATAGTAAGCTAAGGGGGGGTTCTGTATCGGAAATAGATCACTTTTGAAGAACAAAGAATTTTTTTTTTCACAAAATTTTTTTTTTAATGTTAAATGTAAAAAAAATTTTTTCTTAATCGTTTCGGTTTCGTGCTAGGAACAAAAAAGTCTTCCAACACGTATATCTCTTTCTTTCAGAAATTGTGAAAACCCTCAATTTTAGTTTTATTAGTATGGAATAGAAAGAATTAAATTTTTTTTACCAACTTACACGTGTTACATCATAATGGTCATGAAGATTTTTTTGTTACTGTTATGAAACTGAATCGATTAGGTTATAAAAATCAACCACCTATTTTTTTATTTAAATACCTACATAAAAAATTTTTTTACTTAAAAAAAGCCCAAGATCCAAAAATTTTTATATAGGTTTTACTCCCTATATGATACAGAACCCCCTCCTTAGCGTACTATGAACAAATTTTGAAAGACCTTATATAAATATGTATTATATTTACCTAATCGTTAACATAAAGTATACATGTTTATATAAGTACTGTAGGTATATAAGTATTCAGGTCTGAAATATGACATGAATAAAATACAATAAACAAATAAATATGAGTATCGATAACAGTGTCGATTGTTTATTGATCGCCGTAGTCAATCCCTAACAAGGTCGTATTCGTGCCCCGCGGATTCCGATGTCTGTATATAACACAGAGTATCAAATACCTACCGCCCGCGCCCCCTACTAGAGGCGCCCTAAGCGATTGCGATTATATTTGAAACCCAATAACCGTACGCTGAGCTGCTAGCGCTTCGTATGTGTGTGTGTGCTAGTATCGACACTACACACAAAGAGGAGCAAGTTAGGCACACGCACAAAACAAATGCACACGCACAACACACATATGTAAGTCATAGGCCACGCCCACAGGCTTCAACGGCGTTGTAGAGAAATCGCGCTCACGGCGCCTCTAGTAGGGGCGGGCGCGCGCATTTCATGCTCTGTGGTATATAACATATACCTAATTCTATTTGTACTTACACGCTACGCAACGAAATGTCAAAAAAATAAATCTCATAATCGAGCCTCTGCACCTGAATTGCACAATATTTGAGCTTTGTGAGTCAACGTGCAAAACTACCCGCATTCGTCGCTAACTCGCTACCCTCATACGGGGGCCCGCCAGCCAACCTAGGCCTACCTGTGCCGTGTGAGTTTTGGAAACCGGTTTTAGGTGTTCACGACAACAGGTCAGGTTTGTCAGGCGGTGTACCGGTGTCAAAACCGGTATTTAAAACCATTCTTTTTATTAATCGGTGTATGATTTTAAACCGATTTTTTTTCTTAGAGACAGGTGTTATCTTGAAAGCATTCCTTCAAATTTAAATTTGTTCTTTTTACAGGACTTATTTTTAGAGATAAAGCTAAAGTGAAAGCACATCTATCTCGTCCATAAGGTGCTCTCTTGCCGACTGCACGTCGTCATTCCTCAAGTCTCTCTTAAAGCGGGGATCTAGAAGGGAACATTTCACAAAAAATATTTCAGGTGTTTCGTCAAAATCCGGTGTCGTGTTCGAAACCAGTGTCATGGTCGAAACTGAGTCTAAAACTGAAATGTTGTCGCTATAACACAGGTACATGGGGCAGTCTGCATTTTGCAACCGGTGGTGTTGACCTAACACCGGTATTTAACCGGTTTACCGATTTTTGGCCCAGGCCTACCCAACCGTCGCGTGAAAGGGTGCTCAACTCAAGCTTATCGGTTTTACCAGAAACCTATTCTTCCACGAGTGAACAGTTTCATATAAAGTTTGACATCTACAACGCTTCCCAATTTGAGAAATACCGAAGAAATCGGATTTACTTGAAGCTATAAAAATTTATTTTCCGGAAAATTCTTAAAATATTGAGCAAACAATTTGCATTACGTGACATATCATCAGTTATCATCACACAGACAGAACCGATAAAGTTGGTTCCTATATGATTTTTGTAAGTACGTACATTATTTTTATCTCTATTGAATGATTGGTTGCCCTGGCAGACGTGAAACCCTTTTCGGAAATATATAATGAAATTGTAGATTGAGTTGTGTATTCTTATAATTTTCTTGGAAACAAATCAATTATATCCCACACATTATAAAATATCTACATTGACAACAAAACATTGAATGACAGGGCGAAGCGCAACAAAGGCAAATAAAAATAAAGACGGAATTGTGCATTGCTAATATTCGAGGGTAGACGTATGGTGGTGATGGTGACCCGCAGCGTTTTCCGCTAATCTCGTGTACTTTACCTTACATAAGCGTCCTCCCCTCCGCACCCCTCTACCCGCCGCCCGATCGCCGTTCATCCCGCGGTGAAAGTGCGCGTCCGACATCGCCAGCTGACGACGACGTCCGACTCAGCTGCGACTGCGCACTCCGCTCGCGAACAATACCGGCGGCTGCGCAGGCGCCGATTTATCACAGACTATGAATTCAAACCCGCAAGATTCGTCAATCACATGACCATTGAAAAAAATATTCACCTTAACTGGCTTTGCTCGAGGTCGGAACCTCAGCCAATTTCAGATGAGGTACCTGACAGGCTTGTATGTAGGCTGACTGAAGTCGCTGGGAAAAGGTCTGACCTGGGAAAAGGAACGGCCCTTTGAAGATCCGTGGATTGTAGGAGTAGGGAAAGATATTACCGGGAACTCAATCCACTCCTTTGCAGTGCGACACAAGAACGATTTAGATATTTGTGACGTTTGAAGCACTCTTCTGTCGACTCAAAGGACCGAGAGTTTATGGCGGGTTTGGCGAATGCGAACAGAAGAGTGAAATGAGGGAAGCGAGTTCCTCAGTGCTGGAGATTATGTCGTTCTTTACGAGGATTCCAGCTTAGAATGGTGATTGATCTAAGGTGGCCAATATTGACCTTGCGTGTTGCTGATATATTCTAAAAGTTTCGATTTATTATCATGCTCAATTGGTACGTAGAAACTAAAGACCATCGTGGAAGTCGAATCACCAGATATTGGAAGCATCTCAATAACGGAAACTCAAAAATCTTACGCGAAGAGACTCAAATATTTTCATCAGCTCCAAAACTTGGAAGCCGCTTGAAGTTCAATGAACTTTGTTATTTTTGCAGGTGTGTTATCTAACTATTGATTCTATCGTAAACGCGGAGAAATCTCGGGAATATTTTAACCGGTATTTCTGCTCCGGCGGTACTTCAAGATCTACTTGGCCCACGTCAGGCGGTCGGCTCGCTCGTGTCTGGAAGAATAAATTATAAACTGGACTTGATCGATAGTTGTGTACCTACGTCAGTGACGTTTGTTAGTCCTACCTAACTCGTTGGTTTTGACGGCGCTGTTGACGTTATTATTGTGTAGGTCTCAACCACAGAGCACGGAACGCCCCCCGCCCGCGCCCCCTACTAGAGGCGCCCTGAGCGCGATTTCCTTACAACGGCGTTGAAGCCTGTAGGCGTGGCCTATGACTTTCATATGTGTGTTGTGCGTGTGCATTTGTTTTGTGCGTGTGCCTAACTTGCTCCTCTTTGTGTGTAGTGTCGATGCTAACACACACACACACACATATACGAAGCGCTAGTAGCACTGCGTCCAGTTATTGGGTTTCAAATATTATCGCTTAGGGCGCCTCTAGTAGGGGGCGCGGGCGGGGGGCGTTCCGTGCTCTGTGGTCTCAACCATTAACATAATTAATTTACGTTACTTTTCGCTCAGAACGCGCCCTCAATGGTTAAATGTCCGCCTACGCGGGACGGTAACCTTCATTGATTGTCGAATTTTCTTGAAACTTGCTTCTTCAATGGTTAACCAATTTAATTCGAGTAAGTTCAAGTTAGTAATCTTTGTGCCAGATTCACACTACATTGATCGATAAGTGCCTTTGCCTTGGGTTAATGACCAGTGAACACCTTTTGGTACAACGAGTAACTTACACAAGAAAACAACTCACCATTTCGTATATTATAATCGTACGCCATATAAACCATTAATATAGCCTACTGACACGGTTTCCTCGGTGCAACATTCTTGTGCAAATGATCCGAATATGTAAATTGGATGCTGTATTTTTTTTTATGTAAACCAACATGGGTGGCTGTGTCGAGAGACCAAAGGTACAGTCGACAGAGCCAAAAACCCCTCTCCTCGCGAAACCACGTTCAGTGAGGCGCCATGCCAGCAGATTTGCGGACTGTTGCTAGGCTGTCTAGCCCGTTGATACGACGTTTGAAAACACCCAGGTTAAAGGATTCGGGAAACACACTCGCTAGGAGACAGTTCCACACCCGAGCGGTGCGACAAAGAAACGATTTTGAGAACCGATGGGTTCTCAAAAGCCCAATGTCAACAACAAAAGGGTGCTCAGTTTCTCTGCGACGAGTGCTGCGAAGATAGGTTGGATGGCAAGGAATAAGGGAAGCAAGTTCCTCCGAGCAGCGTCCATGATAGTACCTGTAGAACAGACTCAGTGACCCTACAAATCGTCTGTGACTGAGAGACTCCAGATCATCAGTCAGTTTCGGGTCTCCCACCAGACGGACGGCTCGGCGCTGTATTGAATCCAAGGACGCCAACATATACTGGGGGCTGCCTTCCCAAATGTGGCTACAGTATTCCATCACCGGCCTAATCTGCGATTTGTACAACATGAGTAGTTGTGTATGTCGAGCATACAAAATTTTTTTTTTAGCATAAGTAGCTGTCATATCTGAGTATACCAAAGATTACTTAACCGCAGAAGCGCATATACGTCCGCCATTCACCAGAGACTGTGAGTGTATTCCGCGCCAAGGATGACTTTTTGCAGTCATCTTCTTCGGTCACGTCACTCAACTGGTTTCGAGACGAATGTACAAAAAAATTTAGGTCGAAAAATTGCAAAATGTCTGGAAATTCTGAAAGAAATATTTTCATATTTTGCACACCACATTAAAAATGTTCGTGGAAATAATAGGCTCTGTAATTGTTCCTATAATATTATCAGACTGGATTGTGAGAAAATTTCCATTCCATCCACGGCATTTACATTTAGAAGAATATTATATTATCCGATATGAATTATTTTTCATCATAAAATATGCAATGAAACTTATACGGCATTATTCAGTCTACCATGAATTTCACTGGTCTAAAGACATCGCTGGATTGATCTCACGAAATGGACCAACCCGAAAAGTGGTAATTTAAATATCCTTGTGGTGTACTTCATTTGTCAATTTTCGTCGTCGTCATAATCGAGTCGTTCTCCACTTCGCCTGCCTCGTAATTACCAGCACGTTTACTTTTACTTGTTGCATTTACAATGTAAACTGTTCGTCTCACTTCTGTAAAATCATCGCAGTCGGTATGCAGTTGCATTTGCCACCTGTTGTGAAACCAGATTTGGCAATCCGCAAATCTGACTGAGCGGTTGGCGCAATCTCTTTTACGGTGGTGCCTGCGAGGAGTAACTCTCCTGTGAAGGTTGCTGAAAGTGTCAGGCCGTTTGTCCACGCGTTTTTGTCGGGCCGATTCGCTCGCAATACAAAATCGAGCGACCACCGACATGTCGCTTGTCGTTATCTTCCCACGTGGTCGAACAGCCATAGTCCTGCAAATGATGTCGTCATTCTAGTGCCCTATATGATCAGTGCAAATTGTGTGAATGTTTCTAGTGTCGCGTCGGTTAAAATTAAGTCGTTCGATAGCATTTTCTGGTCTGTGTTCGATAGGGACAAACGGGGGGTTGACGCTGCCAAGATTGACATACGCTGTATATTGAAAGATAGAAATAACAAGCGGATGAACAAAGCAAGTTTATTGAACAGGTTTCTTAGTTCTTCTCTTGGGTTTCGTCTAAAAATTGCGAATGAAGACCCCTCCAGGATCATTATGGTTGAGGTAAATTAAGGTTATACTTTTAAACATGATAGCTCTTCTGCCGCCTTTGACATTTCTTGGTTCTGGTTCCTCAAAGCCCCACTGGTTACTGTGGGATAGATAGAATCTATGATGCAGCCAGACAGCAGACCACCTACAATCCACATCAAAGAGAATTTAAGTATCTACATTGAAATCCTTCAAGCACTATGATTCAATTCTTAGTGAATGGCTATTGTAAATAGCAGATGATCTTAGCAGGCACGTAAATGCATTACTCACTCCGTTCTGCGTGCAATTTACCTGATTAGTCAACACGCGAAAATGTGTCACTTTCGTGTGGTTAACCAGAGGATTAAATTTCCACGAGGGCTCGCCTTCAGTATTGGCAATCTGATTGTAAATGAAGTGGGTACTTTAGATAAACGGAAACACCTTGATAAGAACTTCAAAGAAATACCCCAAGGCAAACGCTCAGTGGAAGAATGTATAGAGAAATGATATTATTGCGATTGAATAAGATAGGAGAGCAGAGGAAATGGTAATGTTATCGGTGCGCCAGCGCACGCGGAAGGTCAGTAGCCGCATTGTAATAGCTCACTCTCGTTCGGCCAAGGTCGTGTAACGAATGCCTAGTTACGTAATGCCGAAATCAGTCGGCAGGCGGCGCGACGGTACGACGCGGCGGCAGCGGCCGCGGCGTCGGCGCGCGCGCGTTCTAGCTCCCGCCTCCACAACCATCTACATTTTTGTATAGTATATCCATAGATTTTGTCTGGTCACGCTGACGGTTCTGTAATTAATTGTGACTACTTCGCTTGGTCTCGTTTTGGTCTTCGATGAAATCATAGACGTTTTCTTGAGATTCAAATTAAATAAGATGCTTTGATCGTCACATAATTTTTGGTCTCTGTATTGTTGTTACGTGTAGGTATGAATCGAGGAACCTATTCTTCATTATGTAAATCATTAGATGTAGTAATGGAAGCACTGCCCCTTATAGTACAGCTGAGGGCTAGTTTAAGGGGCAGAAAATTTGCAAAAATATAATGAAACATTGTGTAGAAATAGTTATGGTAAAACTATAAAAGTGTAGATATGATTGTATGCTACGAGTATGTTTTGTTTTATAATAACAAATTCTTGAGAATATATTTTATAAATTTATTAGTATAAAGTAAGTATTTTTACCCTTTTACCTTTACGTTTTAAATAGCGATCAGTGCCATAGTTCCATCTTCAAGGAAAAACTAAATATACCTCCTTTTTCTTCTCCCCTCCTCTCCCTATTTCTTAGGAACACTATATTTTTCTATCCTAACCTTGACCTACATATATAGGTCAAGGTCATGTATAATATAATAATATGTAGTCTCCAAAACCTACATAACAGCTTCGAATGAGAGCAATTTGATCTGTTCCAATTTATAAATGATTCACGCTCAGAGACACACGATAAAGATATGAAACAATGTGGCAATGATAACGTACAGGAATTTATAACAAATGTTGATTGTATGATAGATAAAAACTCTTGTTTGACCAGTCTTAGACCCAAAATTGCACGTGTACAGGATCACACTCTTGATACCGCTAAATGTGACCATTACCTCGCGGAAATGTATAATCTCTTTCTTCTGTATCCTTGAATCATATTTATATTATCCTGGAAATATATATTATTATTTTTTTTTTATGGAAACTGACACGTTTCGCTACATCACCTACAACATCCGTGATGTCAGCCCATAACACCGGGTGAACTAAGTGCCACGTCAGTGCTTCCCTTCGGTCGTGCCGGCTACACTGAACTGGACGGAAAACACAAACTATTTACATAGCCGTTTCGACCGACCTTTCATTCAGTGCGGTGGTACCAACCCGGGCGGGTTGAACCCTACCACCTAGTAATATAAGAAGGGAGTCATATCCCTTAGTCGCCTTTTACGACATACACGGGGAGAGATGCAGTGGGGGTATTCTTTTAAAGTACCGGCCCCACACGGTACAAATATATCATTTATAATATTTGTGGAACCATAGACAATCATACAAGAGGATAACCATGCTCCTTCCGCCAATGGGGTAATATCCGTAAAACCAACGATCGTAGGCCACGTCTCCAATAGACAGTAACTTATTAATTAATATCACATAAAATGCGGTGCAAATGAATTGGGAAAACTTGAATTGCGAAATCGTTGTGTGGTAAGAATTGTAACCTGATCCATCACAAGACATTTGAATAGCGACATAATTGACCCCTTCTGCATTGTGTTTCAATTCAATCATGTTTGCAGTGTTGGACACTAAGGTTATTGCCAAAACAAAGACGGGATGTGTGCAATAATCGAAACAAACAAGACCGCAAAAAATGTGCGTGCATCCTAAACGCACCTGGCGGCTGTCAATACAAACTGACATGTCATCTCGCCTCCGCGGCCTTCAGCGCCATCGCTATACTTAATTTCATACGTCGTTTTCGTTTCCCGAAGCTCGATTATGCCATCATAAAGCCACATCATGTGACCCTAAATGTGAGACGTATTCGTCAAAAAGTAATGACCGCCTGAACCGAACGAATGCTCGCAACAGCTTACCGCCTCGTCAGAACTAGCGGATTCTTCGCTCGAGCCGCAGCGAGCGCTAACTATTTGTATATTCTTCCCGCTATTTTCGCCTCTGAGCCGTTTACGTCGAGCTGGACGGTTTTGTAATCGTATTCGATGCATACATCGATCGATGACAGTGTCGGTTTCCTCACCGCGCGCGGACGGCGGTAGAAAGCGGCCAGCGGCAGCTGGATTGAGACATTTTTGTTTTCGTTTGGGTATCGTACGATCGCCACTGGTAGGCCAAGGCTGACCGCAAGAGGAGTGCAAGTCAGCCAGTTGCAGCAAGATGCAGCCGGCGGCGATCTCGCGGCACGCTTTTTTTGTCGATTTCGCTCTGGTTTTGCGCTACACTTGCGCGGAACCTGTTTTAACATTTCGGTAACAGCAGCGCTCGCCGGTGATTGTTGTAGGGGCGACATTGTCCCGGTTTCGAATCTAGAATCTAGATCATACCACAACGCCACACCCTGTTCCGCAATGCGCCAGGCAGAGACAACGATTCTCCGTGTGCCACGATCTTGAGACACTCATAATGTTGACGAACTCCGAATTAACTCGTGATCCTAAGCTAGAGATTGTAAAATATTGTTAAAAGAAAAAGACGGGGTTGTGTCAATAACGCGACCGCAAATTTTACGTAGAATACGTCAAGCTATGCCCTGTCTGCTACCGCCGCCTCCTGAAAGGATTTTATGTATTTTATAAGGGCAAAGGGTGATGAGATGATACGCCGTGTCATGGCGATGGTAGCGCCATTGAGATATATCTGACTTACGTTATTTCAGTTCCTTGAATTCTCCCTTGCGCCACCCAATGTAAACCGCTTATACAACCCGATTTAGTTTCCGAAAAAGACGCATTCTACTGTTTTACATCAAAAGATCACACCACAATATTTCACACACTCACCGCTTTCAATGAGAATTCGTATGCCGCTTCGGATTATAAACGCGCGTCCCCAATTTGCGACTCCCGGGACTACGACACGCGACGTGTTATCATCAGCATTCAACGCGAATCTTCATTGCGTTTGCAACATCCTAAGGTATTAGGTCTCGCATTTATTCTATACGCGTTGTGATGTATTCAAGACGAATCGCACATCACTCGGGATGTTGATTGACTTAAATTAGGCACATTAGCGTTATTGTACGTCACGCCAGTGCGTTGTTTACTATCGAAGTAGTTTCTTCTACATACTTAGCACTATTAATAAAAAAGTCAAGTCTATCATGTGTATTGTTTCAATTTGAATGGACATGATAATGTTTAATATTTTTTGTCTTTGTTTTTTGACTCTTCGACGTCAGTGTCCGCAAGTTCGTGTCAGCGCGACAATGTGCTAATTATGTTTGCATCCACGCATCCTAAAATCCGCGTTGTAGGTAGGTACGTTTGCGTTGGATGGAATGTGGTGATTCGAAGTGATAATTTAAGTATTCTAGTATTGATTATGTCATCTTGATCCGGTATGGGTGACTGAATCAGAAGAGCGGGAGGGCACATGCACCGACCAGCCAATATCGCAAAAAGTTGCCGCCATACAGGAAACTTTCCTCCAAATTTCTGACTGTACTGTACTAAAGGAGAAACCGGCTGATATGCGTCAATCTTTCGTCCAGTACGGTGGTACTAATCCACTTGGATACGATTTGACCCTTATACCACCTAGTAAGTGGCAAGCAAAAGGGACCTACAGTTTTACACCTGTTTCGAATGATGAAACAGCAGCGCATAAATGCATTTTTTCATTAGATAGGCTCATTGGTGCACCTCGTCGGCAGGTTTCGAGCCTCGGTCCCTGAGATCAAGAGCCTGCCTCAATGACTGCCTGCCGATTTACACTTTCCCGCTGGCTGTTGCGTTTTTCGCACCCTATTCATGGTTCTATTGACTTAATATTGCACTAAACCATTATTAGTCCTTTAAAAGATTATTTCCATTTGTTGCAGATTCTGTGCACAATAAACACCACAAGAATGGCGAGCCTTGTGCACTGGTATCGCGACCTTATGGACAACAGAGGCGGTGAGTTTATGTCTTTCGTTTATGATTTTAACCACAGATGAGAAAAAGAACGACTAGAGTGATCATGATCAAGCATTTTGCGTGTCGCTTGCTGCCTTAAGCCCAGAGTTGTACGATGTCGATGACAGAGGATGTCGTCGGCATCTTGGCGCGCTCTCATTGGTTCAAGATGTCGTGCTACCACAGAGTGGCTGCAATGCAAATCACTGTATGTGCGCGCATTGCTTTTAGTTGCTTGGTACTATTTTGGCGACACATGTAACAAGGAAGGGGTTCTCATTCAGACCGGTTCACATTGTGTATTTTAGCGACACATATAACAAGGAGGATGTTCTCAATCAGACCCGTTCACATTGTGTATTTTAGCGACACATGTAACAGGGAGGAGGTTCTCAATCAGACCCGTTCACATTGTGTATTTTGTCGACACATGTATCAAGGAGGAGGTTCTCAATCAGACCGCTTCACATGTGTATTTTATCGGAGGTTCGCAACGCAAACAGACCTGTTCACATTGTATATTTTAGTGACACATGTAACAAGGAGGAGGCTCTCAATCAGACCGTTTCACATTGTATATTTTAGTGACACATGTAACAGGGACGAGGTTCTCAGCAGACCGTTTGTCGTGATATCAAGTGATACTTTTGACCAAAAATATTTCAATAAGTTGGTTTTGTTGGACAATAAGTGGTCGTACAGCTTTGCTCAATCTCTCATTGCTAGGGATTTAAAAATGTATCGACATTTCGAAAATGTAGATATACATTATTATAATCTATATTTAATCGAGACCGGTTTCATTGATCATCAATATTTATTTTTCAGGATTGGATTAAAACGATATGAAAATCTACTTCGATACTTAATGAGTATTATAGCATCTTAAATATTGAGATATATGATGTGATGATATGATAGTCCATACTCTGATAGATAACGCAGCAGTTATGGGGTTAAGCGTGGTTTTCTATCTACAATACATAATTCTATTTGGGTTAAGTCAACAGTTCGAGTAAACAGGCGCTCGTTCAAAGGCCTTTGCCACCGACCACTGAGCCTGCGGAACAAAGATCCGAACGCTCGTCTAAATACGCGACGCAATATAACTATACGATACGCTCCGCCGTTGAGCGCCGCGTTCGATTGGCCGTCGCTCTGGTCGCTACCTCCGCAACTCTGCCTGATTAACTCTGCACGTCCTTTTTTTTTTTTTATTGTTTCCAAACTATCTGGCTGTGTCCGAGGTCGAAGCCTCAGGCGCAGCCAATATCACCCCCGAGGAGGTGCCAGTCCGGCTTGGAGGTGGACTAATGTCGCTGGGGAAAGGCTATTTACCCGCGATTTGAAGATCCGTGGATTGTAGGAGTGGGGAAAGATATTCCCCGGAAGCCCGTTCCACACCGATTTAGAGAATCGTGTAGTTCGAAGTACTCGTCTGTCCACTACAAAGGGGTGTTCCGCGAGATCCTTGTTTTTTGACGCACTGCTCGGTTTCAGTGTTGCAAATACGCTGTCGCGTCTTTTAAGAATCAGTGGTCGGTGGCTAGACCCCCCCCCCCCCCCCCTCCTCCTTCCCCAATACAACATTGAAAACAAGCTCGCTGCAGCAAACCTGTATTTGGGTTCTATTTTCATACAATCGTTTTCGTTACGCAATGTAGTCTCATTAGCCAGACTGTGCGCATTGAAGTTTACAAAATTTGAGGGTGATAAAAAATCCAAGGCCGATCGATCATGCAATGACTTGATCGAAATAAATAAACTATAGTAAAAAAATGTTTGCCTCTAGTTACGTCTGTAAAGATTCTCCCAAGACAACGTCGGTATGTTATCTATAGGTAGGTACACAAAAATTTCCACTTAAAGATTACCTGCTTTTAAAGTTCTTTAATATTTGTCAGGAGCATATTTCTAATCTCAATAGACAGAACCTTTTAAGTTTCAAGTGGCCCTGTCTGAGTCGTCCATCCCTTCTACTGATAGTGATTTGTTTTGGCATAAGCGAACGCAACTTTAAAATATTGGTACAAATCGTTGAGGGCATGTTTCTCTTCATTTTCGCCTTTGGATCTATACTGTAATCATTATTATAATATATTATATATATCATATATGATTATATTAGAAGTAGTTTGTTGAACTCTGGAATTCTAATACATCACTCCTTACTTACATAAAAAACAACGTTTTACACGTTCATGAAAATTATATTAACAAACATCGGAATACGAGTGTAAACAACAAGTGCGAATACGGAAGTGTAAAATTATACCCAAACTCCTACGCACACTAATCGACAGGTGTATGTCGACAGCTGGTCTAGGGACTATGGCCAAATGTTGTGCCTACTCTATCGTTACTATTTCCCACTTCTGATATTTTATAGCGTTACGGACTACTGGCGTTCGACTCTCAACAACGCCCAACCCCAACCCGGTTCCTGTTCAACCTAATATTCCAATATAGGCTTCAGACTGTCCTGTCAGTCGGTCGATTAATTTAATCTCCTGTCCAATCTCTGAGCGTGTGTTTCACTTACCGACAAATATTCTCGCCGCTTCCGGCCGTTGTGAACTCCTGGCTGGAGGACACTACAAGTTTCAAGTCAAAATGCTTTAATTCTCGCCACATGATTAGGGTTACTATAAAATCAATAATGAGCATGAAACCTCGTAAAAAATTACACTTCATTATAACTTCTGACACGCTAAGATATCCCATTTCTGACGCTACGAAATCCCAATTCTAACATGCTAATATATTCCACTTTTTTTTATTGAAAGCGCGACATATGGCGCCACGCCACCTGTAAGGTGTCTTAACGACGCCCATGGACATTCGGTCGTATGCGGGGGTTGCGAACGCCATGGCCACCTGACAGGTGCCCATTCACGCCCCTCTTGAAGGATCCTTTCCTGACGTCTTCTGACGTGCTAAAATATTCTACTTCTGATACGCTAAGATATTTTCACTTCTTAAACGCTAATATATTCCACTTCTGACACGTAAAGATATTCCACTTCATACATTTTTTGCGCGTAGTTGATGCCCTCGCATGAATGGTCTCGAGATTGGCTTTCTGTCTTCACCGAACTACTGGTAAACAGGAGTCATCCGCAAATAACTACCTCGGCGAAGAGGTACGCCAGGGTCCTCTTACCTCCCAGTGAGGCTGCTTCAGGCGGTTGCCACACGTGTCTATACAGCATCGGACCTTTGTGTAAGATAAGATATCCCACTTCTGACGCGCTAAGATATCCCACTTCTGACGCGCTAAGATATCCCACTTCTGTCGCGCTAAGCACTTCTGACGCGCTAAGATATCCCACTCCTGACGCGCTAAGATATTCCACTTCTGACGCGCTAAGATATCCCACTTCTGACGCGCTAAGATATTCCACTTGCAACAGCGCTCGCCTGACGCTCCGCCGTGCATGTTGCCCGCAGACCCGCGCGTGAAGGACTGGCCGATGATGGCGTCGCCGCTGCCGACGGTGGCGGCGTGCATGTGCTACGCGTACTGCGCCCGCGTGCTCGGCCCGCGGCTGATGGAGCAGCGCAAGCCGTTCCGGCTACGCGAGGTCCTCGTCGTCTACAACTTTGTACAGACCGTCTTCAGCAGTTGGATCTTCTATGAGGTAGTGTACAGTAAAATTTTTTTTTATGTTATCCGGTATGGGTGGCTGAGTCGGAGGGGCCAAAGCGCATGCTCCGACCAGCCAATATCACCTCCGAGATGGTAGGTGCCATACCGGAGACTTCCCTGGATAGCTGGCTATTCTGGAATAGAGGACTGGAAATCGGCTACAATTAGAGCCAACCACCTAGTAAGGGGCAAGGGAAGGGACCTACAGTTTTACACCGGTTCCGAACGGTGAAGCAGCAGGTGTAGGTATAAGGGGCAAGGGAAGGGACCTACAGTTTTACTCCGGTTCCGAACGGTGAAGCAGCAGGTGTAGGTATGCACATAAATTTTTTCGCCAGAAAAAACTCATTGGTACACGCCGACCGGATTCGAACCGCGGACCTCTCGCATGAGAAGCCGATCCGATCTTAGCGTAACCTGAACTGAGATTCAGTTTAGCCAGTCAATTTAGCCTATCCTGTGTCACGTGTAGTTAAATGTGTTTGTACTAAGTTTCATCGAATTCGGATGATCGGTTAAGAGTTATGGAGGAACATACATACAGAAAAGATTTCCAAAAATCGCTATTTAGTTTTAGTATAATTACCTCATCATCCCTTCAGGTTTATTTATTAGTATTGATATTGATTGATGAGATGAGTGTACATAATATAATGTGGATTGGTTTGTTCCAGTACCTGATGAGCGGATGGTGGGGACAGTATAACTTTAGCTGCCAACTAGTCGATTATTCTAGGAGTCCAACCGCCATGAGGGTAAGTTTTGTTTTACAATAACGAGAGTCTTTTTAAATAAGGTATTTTATTTATTTATTCAAGAAACACAAACATAGAAAACTTAAATTAAAGTAAGTAAGTACATAGATTAAAAAAACTGTTATTCCGGCTTCGCACTTCACATTTTTCAAATAGTTCAAACAACATTGAAAGATCGCGATATATTTAAACATTAAGAATTAAGAATACCGCAGAATTGAGAATTAAGAGTACTGTGGTTGTTAAACATTATTATAAAAAAATTACTTATTTACTCACGGGCGTTCGGCGAGCCATGTGGCATGACGTTTCGGCCTAACATAATATGGCTGAGACTACCCCCGCACTGGCCGCCCCTGAAATTTTGATTGCGGAAAAAAAATTTTTTTTCAGCATGTGCGTCGGGCACCGAGCCACCCGTGAGGTGTCTAACGACGCTCATGGACGTTCGGTCGTACGCGGGGGTTGCGAATGCCATGCCGGCCAGACAGGTGGCCTATTCACGCCTCTCTTTAAGAATCCGAAACTATACTTAGGGGAAAATATGTGGGCTGGAATTGCAGAAAGATTAACTTTTTAGGGTTAAGTATCCATACGGGACCCTATTACTAAGCCTACGCCGTCTGTCCATTTGTCTGTTCTACCTTGATATTTGTTATTACGGCAGGTTGGCTACACCGCCTGTGTGTACCGGTGATGTCAGCCCTTTACACCTTGCTCCTGTAGTAACTAGGTGTCATGTCATGTCATTGCTTCCCTTCGGTCGTGTCGGCTACACTGAACGGACCGGTAAAAATGGACAGCCGTTATCACCAACTTTCATTTAGTGATGCGGCACAGAATAATTTTTTTTTTTTTATGGAAACTGACACGGTTGGCTACATCACTTACAACATCCGTGATGTCAGCCCATAACACCGGGTGAACTTGGTGCCACGTCAGTGCTTCCCTTCGGTCGTGCCGGCTACACTGAACTGGACGGAAAACACAAACTATTTACATAGCCGTTTCGACCGACCTTTCATTCAGTGCGGTGGTACCAACCCGGGCGCGTTAAACCCTACCACCTAGTAATATAAGAAGGGAGTCATATCCCTTAGCCGCCTTTTACGACATACACGGGGAGAGATGCAGTGGGGCTATTCTTTTAAAGTACCGGCCCCACACGGTACAAATAGTTACTTCGTGCGGCGGAACCAATCTGGACTGATTCAACCCTAAAACTGATAGCTGTTCGACCTTGGGCCTCACCGAATCGAATGCGGAACTAAAGAACATAATTATATTGAATTTTAATTACCGTTGTTAATAATGCATTTATTATTCCACAATGCATATTTTGTCAGCCTCGGTAGCGTAGTGGTGCGGTCCGTCGACTGTTGTTAAGCAACCCTGAGCGCGGTCAGTACTTGGATGGGTGACCGCTCGACCGTTCGAGGCTGACCGTGGTTCGGATTCCACGTAAAACTGTAGGTCCATTCCGTTCTTACCTTACTAGGAGGTAGGTTTTATCCCGCCCGGGTTGGTAACACCGTAATGAATGAAACGTCGGTCGAAACGGCTATGTAAATAGTACGTGTTTTCCATCCAGTTCAGTGTAGCTGACATGAAATGAAGGGAAGCACTGACATGGCGCCTAGTTCACCCGGTGTTATGGGCTGACATCACAAATGTTGTAGGTGATGTAGCCAACTGTGTAAGTTCCCATAAAAAAAATCTTGTGTTTTTTCACAATGCAAAATATAAAAACTTGCGGCGCCATCTATTATTCAGTAGCGTGACTAATCGATTCTTAGCACGTTTCTTGTATGGGGACCCCTTAATTTTTTTTACTTTTAGCTGTTTTTATTATTTGTTTGCATATCCGCTATAATAAATAACACATATTCTGTGAAAATTTCAACCGGCTACCTATTACGGCTCAAAAGATACAGCGCTCGGATGGGCGGACGGACAGACGACGTAGGCTTAGTAATTGCTTTATAATCGGATATGAAGCCCTAAAAATTGCTCGAAAAATTGTCACGAGGAAAGATATTTAAATTTTTAACAACGAAGAACTAGCTTGCTCACACACTGACTGACTGAACAGATACATATGTAATTGTTGTTTGGTGCCCGCCACTTGTGTTAGTGGTGGTGGACTATTCCCGCACTGAGAACTCAAGCAGATCCGTTGTAAGTTGGCGCTCCGGTGGTGCTACTCCAGCCATCCGAGCTCTTTCATCAATTGGAGCACCCTTCTCCTTCGCTTCCACACCAGCAGCGGACGCTTACACGCTGACTGACCGGACATCCTTACCTATAATAAAATCCAACGTCTGCTTTCTGTCTGTCTGAGTGTCTGTCTGTCCGCTTATAACTCGAGAACCACTGAACCGATTTTAATAAAACAAAATTCTACGGATAGCTTGATTCTTCCCATCAACTATAGGCTACTTACTATCACGCTAAATAGCTTATGAGGTTAGCAGTGAAGTGAAATATGAGAGCGGGCGGAGCCACGGGCACAGCTAGTATTATATACAATGTTACTGACTTCACTAAATAAACATCTACACACCATAGGTATTACGGATATTCCACTATGCAGAGGATGCTTGGCAACGGATGAAACGGCCGAGCATGTTTTGTTGGAGTGCAGTGTGCTTGACAACCAACGGAGTATGTCCCTTACATACTCTGTTCTCCATCATCCGTTGCGGAGGTCTGCAGACACCCCGGTCGACTTGTGGCTTTCATGGAAGACATAGGCTGGCTGGGGTAGCTCGAGACTGCGGGGTTTTGCACGAAGGTTCCCAACCAAGCGGGATTAGTTTGCAGGCCTAGAGCCAACCCCAAACCAAAACAACAACAACATACTGACTTGCTTTGTCCGACGGCAGATGGCGAACACTTGCTGGTGGTACTACTTCAGCAAGTTCACGGAGTTCTTCGACACGCTGTTCTTCGTGATGCGCAAGAAGAACGAACAGGTGTCCGCGCTGCACGTCATCCACCACGGCATCATGCCCTTCTCCGTCTGGATGGGGCTCAAGTTCGCCCCTGGTCAGTATTCTTTATTTGTTTTCATTTGGGAAACCAAGGGTTGAACCCTTGTAAATTGTAAATAATTTTAATGCACCCTGACACGGTTGGCTGCATGACGGCGGGTGGCCGAGTGGTTTGGGCATCGGCTTCTCATGCGAGAGGTCCGAGGTTCGAATCCGGTCGGCGTGTACAAATGAAAAATAAATAGGTCATTTGTATGTATTCTCGTTGCCGTCCGTGCGTCATTTAGCATTAAATACTTCAAAGCAATCCGCGTCTGCTAACTGGATTAAATTTAATAGTTTTGTGTAGTTCAAGCTACCTACGTGTCACCCATATTGAGTGAAGTATTAAAAAATATTTTACACTGACAACAAGGAAATGAAATGACGAGGCACCTTGCTTGTTGATCCGCCCGCTTGCGATTATATGTTCTCTTCACCCTACTCAGCACCCTTTTGTTGTTGGCATTGGGCTTTTGAGAACCCATTGGTTCTCTAAATCGTTTCTTTGTCGCACCGCTAGAGTGTGAACTGTCTTCCGGCGAGTGTATTTCCTGAATCCTTTAACCTGGGTGTCTTCAAGCGTCGTATTAACGGGCTAGACAGCCTAGGAACAGTCCGAAATTCTGCTGGCATGGCACCTAACTGAGCGCGGTTTCGCGAGGAGAGGTGATTTTGGCTCTGTCGACTGCACCATTGGTCTCTCGGTACAGCCACCCATGCTGGTTTACATAAAAAAAAATTAAAAATAAATATGTTCTCTTATATAAGTCGAGGTCTACTCAATTCACAAGGGGGTTTTTATTGACACTTTCTGGAATTTTTTTTATTATTGAAAGCGCTACATATAGCTTAAATACTTACATTATAACAGTATGGGGTCGGTACCTAAAAAGAATAGCCCCACGGCATCTCTTCCCCTGCGTGTCGTAAAAGGCGACTAAGGGATAATGACAAGATCCGTGCTAAAGGGCGACAGGCTAGTCACCTATCACCTTGGTGTGGTCCTTGCACCGAGTCATGCAGCGGGTGGGTCTTCGTGCCTTACTTGCCGCTTAATAGTTATCTTGTTCTAATACATTGCTAAAAGTGGTGGTCGGTGTTGCGCTGTAAATTTACAAGAGTACACTTCCAGCACAACACCGATTACTCTCGGTCAGGATACAGCGTGTGGTATGTATGTATGTACTTACGTTGTCTTCCCACGCCATTGTTATTTTATCTTAGGCACAATCTCTGAGTAAAAATAATTTTAGCCAACTCTAGCTTTATCTGACATATGTGCGAATGGACGACGTGCATACTAGTGTTGCAACGGATATCCGGTTACTATCCGGTATCTGGCCTATCCGGCCATTTTTTACTATCCGGTTCATGGCCGGAAAGTAGACAGTATCCGGCCAAGGCCGGAGAGTGAAATAATAATAGATTAAAAAACTTATTTACAAAAAAGAAAACCGTTTATTCATTCATTTATAGCATTACTTACATTGATTATTTACGTACGAAAGTAGGTACAAACTTAAACTTAATATAATATAATATAATATAAGTTAAGGTATGTATAATAAACTAGTGGCAAGTCGTCCTAGTCAACGCAGACTAGCTGACGAGGCTTGATGCAAGCCGAAACGTGAAGCATGCGCGGGAAATTTAGAGTGGCCACTCGCTAGTCCCGACCTCGATTAATACCCTCCTCTACTGCCGATGGGCCCGGATATGTTCGGTGAAGCCATCGCAAGCTTAGATCCACACCCCCTCCTTCCTGTGAATGAATACAAGTTTTTCGGGGTTGAAAGGCAGTATTCTATACCTACGTCTGGCCGGATAACCTGCGGCCGGATATCCGGATATCCGGTATCCGGCCAATCCACTATCTGTTGCAACACTAGTGCATAGGCATACTGTATGCAGATTGCATACGCATCAACAGGTTTTCCTTCCTCGCCCGCTAATGACAGCAAGCGTACGAAGCGAGCGTGGTCTTATCAACTATATATATTATAATAATGCTCTTTGTTGGTCTCTGTATGACCTCGAATTTATTATCGTAATCCGGGGTCGCTAGTTCATTTTTAAGTTGAAAAAAAAAAAACAAAAAACACGCACTAAGAATAATAGTGGTTATAATTATTGCTGATATGTTTTAAGGATAAAAAAAAACCGGACAAGTCGGATTTCTCGCACCGAGGGTTCCCTACCACCACGAAACAAAAGGCCGTATCTTTTGATTGTGTTGGCTTAGAAGCTTGAATTGTTTAATTCTCCAAAGGACCGTAGACCGATATTAATTTGATGATGAGTGTGTGATATGGAGTGTACTATGGCGGTTCTTCGCTTTGATCGTGCCGGCGACACTGAACTGGATGATATAGACGTGAAATATTTTCACTTCCTATTCGACTGACCTTTCATTCAAAACGGTAGTACTAATTCGGTTGGGTTTAACGCTACCTACAGTTGTACTTGGAGTTCGAAACGGGACTTGTATCGTATTTTATTGATGCATGTATCTTATTGATGCATGTATCTTATTGATGCATGTATCTTATTGATGCATGTATCTTATTGATGCATGTATCTTATTGATGCATGTATCTTATTGATGCATGTATCTTATTGATGCATGTATCTTATTGATGCATGTATCTTATTGATGCATGTATCTTATTGATGCATGTATCTTATTGATGCATGTATCTTATTGATGCATGTATCTTATTGATGCATGTATCTTATTGATGCATGTATCTTATTGATGCATGTATCTTATTGATGCATGTATCTTATTGATGCATGTATCTTATTGATGCATGTATCTTATTGATGCATGTGTCTTATTGATGCATGTATCTTATTGATGCATGTATCTTATTGATGCATGTGTCTTATTGATGCATGTATCTTATTGATGTATGTTTCTTATTGATTCGTGTATCTTATCGGTAGTAACGTAGTGAAACTTGTTTGGTTGCAGGCGGGCACAGCACTTTCTTCGCACTGCTGAACACTTTCGTGCACATAGTGATGTACTTCTACTACATGGTGTCCGCGATGGGGCCGCAGTACCAGAAGTACATCTGGTGGAAGAAGTACCTCACCGCATTCCAGATGGTACGTACCTATAGACGATTGTAGAATAAAATATAAACACTTCGACACACAGAGTTTTATAAATAAAATAAATATTTTTAATAAAATAATATAATAATAATTTTTATAAAATAAATAAACAAATAATACAGGAGCACTAGTGTGCAGAATGGAAACTACTTCGAATTAACCCGCAGATTGGATATATGTGCAGAATCGATATCCTGCACGATTATAGAGCCAGAGGTGCCAACAGTAAGGAATAATTATTGTGCCAACATAACACAGTTAATACGTAAATAAAATAATACGAAAATAATCATAAAATAATTCATTGAATTTATACATTTTGGTCCTTCGAGCCAGATTTGAACCAGCGACCTATGGATATAAAGTCCAGAAATAAAACATCACCTCAGTCAACTTGCCTGAAGCCCGCCGAACACCACAGGCAATCTATCGTTAGGCCGATCGATCTAGGGTTCCGTCAACTACGCAGATATCGCATCTGATTTAAGGGACGTGTGTGAAGGTTTTTACATGGCTGAACCTAGAACAACCCGTGTAAGTACTTGAAAGCCTCAAGAAGTATTAAAAAAAACACAATGTCTTGTTACATTAGCGTAACACTTGCACGCGGTCGGTATTTGCATATTACGTGTGACCTCTCTTTGCATACACTTGGTAAGTATGTCACTGTGAATAACAAATGGGGCATTTAATCGTCAATTAGTTGATGTTGTGATACAATAAATGTAATTTGTTGTGTTATAATTATAATTATGCGACAAATTACCCGAAATAATTGTTTTAAGTATTCCTTTTGGTTCCCATCCCATAAGTTTTTTTTTCTTAGCTTAGAGCGCCTACTATAAATTTTTATCTGCCACTTAGAACATTTATCTGTCACATTTTTCAGACTTTTTTCTCAGTGCATGCTGATTATCTGTCAATGAGAACTTTTGTTACTTAGTGATAATTGAATAGATCTTCATTGTGAACGTTTCATCTGTCAATGATACTTTTATCTGTTAGCGAGAACTTATTTACCGCCTTGATGAGAACTTTTGTTCATCGGTCAGAAATGTCTATCCATCAGTGAGAACTCTTATCCCTTATTTACCGTCAGTGGAAACTGCTTCTGTCAGTGAGAAATGTTATGCATTGATCAGAACGTTTATCCATGCACCGATGAGAACTTTTGTCCATCGGTCAGAAATGTTTATCCATCAGTGAGAACTCTTATCCCTTATTTACCGTCAGTGGAAACTGCTTCTGTCAGTGAGAAATGTTATGCATTGATCAGAACGTTTATCCATGCATCGATGAGAACTTTTGTCCATCATTCAGAAATGTTTATCCATCAGTGAGAACTCTTATCCCTTATTTACCGTCAGTGGAAACTGCTTCTGTCAGTGAGAAATGTTATGCAATGATCAGAACGTTTATCCATGCACCGATGAGAACTTTTGCCCATCGGTCAGAAATGTTTATCCATCAGTGAGAACTCTTATCCCTTATTTACCGTCAGTGGAAACTGCTTCTGTCAGTGAGAAATGTTATGCAATGATCGGAACGTTTATCCATGCACCGATGAGAACTTTTGTCCACCGGTCAGAAATGTTTATCCATCAGTGAGAACTCTTATCCATCAGCGAGAAATGTTCCGTGCATCATTGAGAACTTTGTATACAGAGTTGAGAACATTTCATCTGTCATTGAGAACGTTCTAACGGTGTCGCAGGTGCAGTTCGTGATGATCTTCACTCACCAGCTGCAGGTGCTGTTCCGGCCGTCGTGCACGTACCCTCGCGTCTTCGTCTACTGGATCGCGATGCACGGCTTCCTGTTCCTCTTCCTCTTCTCAGACTTCTACAAGACTCGCTACAACGGCGACAAGAAACCGAAGCCGATCGCCAACGGCGGCGGTGGCAATAGGGGATTCTGCATGGTGAGTTGTCACCTCTTTTTTAGAAGTTTTTTTATACAGTGTGTCGCAATTCGACCGGATTTGCTTGTCACCGCTGGATTCCTTTAATAAGCTTCAAAGAAAGCTCAGTAGCAATGTAGTAGGTAAGTACTCGTATTTTTTCGAGATGATCAAGGTTTTATGCGTTAGGAAAACGTCGCCAAAACCATGTCCAACATCGGAAGCTTGACATTTTAATGGGGACCATGAAGGAGAACCGACAAGAAATTTTATTATTATTATTTTTTTATACATATTTCAAGTATTTTAATGAATAGCCACATAATAAAATCGCCTACAGTTTATCGAAAACACAGCTTAAGAGCAAGATTAACAATTTTGCTGAGAGTTCTTGTCTTTGTCAAAAATGTATTTTTATACACGGTGAACAAAAAACCTGTCGAACACCGGCAGGAAGTACAGTTTCAGATACTGAATCGGATAGGCTATTTTTTTTTTATTCGGACAAAAATTTTCAATTAAAAAATAGAATTAGTATCGCGACCTTTTACTTCTAATGCAAAATTCTTTACCTAGGCCTAGGCGGCGGCGGCAGCGCGCGCGACGCAAAGCGCCCGCCGCCGCCGTCTCACCGCCAGTGTCATAAATTATCTTGAGGCAGCATTGAATGAAGTGAAGGCAGAGAGCGTGTTCTTATGTCTTTAGTGAAATTCTTTGTGAAATAATTTGCCGATTTTAATAATTTTTGTTGTCTTCTGTACTGAAAATGAAGTCGGTAAGTGCTTTGAGGTCTGTTAGTATGGAACAAACTATTATTTTGTATACCTAATAAGTTTTAGAATATTACCTAGGTAGGTACCTAGAAAACTGATATCACGTGCTTGACATATGGTAGTAGAGTTTAACTTCGCCTCACTGTTATGAAGGCATGCAGACATAATTTAGTTAAAAGAAACCTTGATACTTAGGAAAAAGGGCATATTTTCATAAAAATTTCGAAAAAAAAACTAGCCTATCCGATTCAGTATCTGAAACTGGTACTTCCTGCCTTCGGGTGTTCGACAGGTTTTTTGTTCACCGTGTATAAAACTGGCCATCACACAATAGTCCTTCTCAGAAACCAAGCCAATAATATCAATCATAAAAAAAAACGGAAATAAGCGAGGCGCCATGCCAGCGTAGTAAGGCGGACGGCCTATAAATATTGACCTTTAAGCCTTTTGATGAAAACTGTGTGAAATTAAAATTAATTTTGTTGCCCAGGTGGTGGACGACGACCGCAAGGTGCCAAACGGCAAGAGCGGCTACAGCCACGAGGCGGACGAGCTGGTGCCCAACTCGTACGCGTCGTCGGACGCGGACGCGTTCGTGCGACAACGCCAAGCCGCCTCGTAGTGCCGCACGCAACACCGCATTGTCGGCTCTCAGGCTTCTTAGCGTTAAGTGTTCTCAAGTTACCTGATGCTCGCAGACGTTGCGCGCGTCGTCCCGCCTGCTGAGGTTTTGCGCGCCGAGGACGAACCGTTGCTGGATGTTTTGTGCGTAAATACTGCGGTTTCGTGCGCCTTTTGGTGAGGTTTTGTGCGTACGGGCTGAGGCGTACAGGCCGAGGTTTTGTACGTACAGGCTGAGGCTTTATGCGTACAGGCTGAGGTTTTGTACGTACAGCCTGGGGGTTTGTACGTACAGGCAGAGGTTTTATACGTACAGGCTGAGGTTGTATGTACAGTCAGAGGTACGTACAGTTTGAGGTTTTGTACGTACAGACAGAGGTTTTGTACGTACAGACAGAGGTTTTACGTACAGGTAGAGGTTTTGTACTTGCTGACAGAGGTTTTGTACGTACAGACTGAAGTTTTGTGCTTACCAGCTGATGCTTTGTGCGTACAGTCTGAAGTTTTGTGCGTACGAGCTGAATTTTTGCGCATATCCACCTAGGATATTTTGTTCATCGAGGCTTTGTACATCCTCACCAAAAACTTTTAAGCATTTAAGTTAATATTGAGAGCGCTTTGTTATTTTGTGTGCGGACCGCGAGCGTCGGTGTACGTACAAGACAATAATATTTAGATGGAATTCATCTGTGAATAGATTAAGCGAGCGTACCTACACAAATGTAATGCAAAATCTGGTGCTCCGTGAAACCGACGGCATTATCCTTAATGGCATTAGTCCCTGCAGAATATTACTTCCTGTTCGACGCGATTGTAATATTATGTAAGCGTCGCGACGTAGCGTCGATCTAGTCAACTCCGAATGGGATTCTGTTTCCTTTGTTTTGCCTTACTTACAACTTCTCGCGTTCTTTGGATCGAGTAAAACTGTATGTCCTTCGTGTAGTCGTAGTTCAAACAAGTTCATTTTCGCATTAATCTCTTTACGTTGGAACGAAAATGGTCTTAAGTTTCTACGCGCGATTTCCTGTGATCTTAGCAACGGCGCCATTTTAATTTGATATTTTAGTCACAATATATACCTTGGTGTTGCAGGATAGGGTTTCGTAACTTCAGGGCTCGAAAGGTGTCCATATTTGAAGACGAAAAGCTCTGAAACTTTTTCCCAGATTTATCATTTTTTGGTGAAAATCGTTTCATCGAGATTTGGTGGACGGTTAACGGCCGCCTTTATTAAATAAAAACTAAAATGACTATATTACATGCTAACTAGTAGAATTGAACTGCATTTGGGTAAAATTCAAACACTTCAATTTGAATGACAGGGGACTGGACTAGATCAGTGCACTCCCTAGACCTAGACAGCACTGTTGCCAAATCTCCCCATACTTGCTGTCCATCGAGTTTTTATTACAATTTTAAATTTTTTTATGACGGTATTTCGATTTGAATAATAAGGATTTTTTTTTGCTTCTAATGAGTACTTTCTATTCCTGAAGTTTCTCAAGCCTATTCTGAAACACTGTATACTAAAATATCGCAATTTTACAAATTATCTACAAATAAAAAAAAACATGAAGCAACCTCCCATACACATATCACGCAAATCTGACCCCAGTAACACATGCACACGTCTCAATGTGACGCATTACCTGTTAAATTATTCTAAGCCAACACGGCGCTTGCAGAATGTTTGATTGCATGAACAACAGCGCGTACTTTGCAAAGTAGCCAAGTCTCTAATGCCCTACACAGTCACAACAAGACGTCACATTTGATTTTGTGAAATGTTTTATTAAAAAAAAATATTGTTTATGTTAACCAACATGGACGGCTGTGTCGAGGGACCAATGGTACAGTCGACAGTGCTAAAAACCCCTGTCCTCGCGAAACCACGCTCAGTGAGGCGCCATGGCAGCAGATTTGCGGACTGTTGCTAGGCTGTCTTGCCCGTCGCAAAAGCCCAATGTCAACAACAAAAGGGTGCTCAGTTTCTCTGCGGCGAGTGCTGCGAAGATAGGTTGGATGGCAAGGAATAAGGGAACCAAGTTCCTCCGAGCAGCGTCCATGATAGTGTCTGTAGAACAGACTGAGTGACCTTACAAATCGTCTGTGACTGAGAGACCTTATTGTGTGCTGTGTATCGGTCATATTTGCTAGACCGCCCGTTAGACACAATTTCTATGGTACACCCGGTTGTTTGGGCCAAAATCAAGCAATTTACGTTTCCATTCTTTACTACCTACTATTAAACTTCTGTTATGTAAATGTAATTATCTATTGAATGTATCCGATGTGCAAGTATGTAAAATTCCATACATCAATGTAACACTAGACAGAATTTGTGGTATATTTGTAAAAAATTGTGTATCTGGTTTGGTACACTTTAGAGAAAATATCAAATGATGGTGCCGTTATCAAAAAGAATGACAGTTGACTATCAACTATAACCTCAAATATGAATGCTTCCAATTTTAAACAATTTAAATTAGTTGACTTTAGTTTACTTTCGTAGTTTCGACCAAATACTATCGTAATTTTTAACTTGAACAAATTTTTACTTTTTTTTTTAAGATATCGTTGGCTGGATGTTAGGAGTGAGGGAGATCAGACGTGTAAGCGAGTCAGAGGAGTGGTGAAGTACACTATGTAAATTTAAGTAATTAATCTATTAAGTAATAATATATATGTATACATAATGTAAGTGCATAGTCAGATAGTTCACACAGCATAGGGACGCAGGTGGTGTGGGTATGCCGCGTAGGGAAAGCATTTGTAACGGTTTCTATGGGCGCTTCAGGTTGCTGCATAAGTAGTGGGCAAAACGAAAATGCGAGATAGGGAAGGCAATCTTCAACAAAATCACTATAATTTACCAAATTCCTAAGTCTTTACATTTATTTCAATTTAACTATTGTTTTGCAAGACCCGACCATAAAATAATATAGTATAGGTACATTCGACGCATAATTATAATAGTCACATAAAAAATTATACCTTATGCTTTTTTTACAATAATTCTGAATTGACTAGCAACTATTTTAATGTGGATTAATTTTTTGATAGTTCCATAACGTATTACTGCCTTGAGCCTGCGCCTCTCGTCTGACCTACATTTAAAGGGCTGTACCTTTTGAACCGTAATAGGTACTTAGCCGGTTCACATTTTCACAGAATTTGTGTTATTATGGTGGATATCCTAACACATAATTAAAAGAAAAACAAAAAAAACAACAAGTTTAAAATAAGCGAATTTGAAAAAAAAAATACATGTTTCTTGCATGTGTAGTTGTAAGAAAAAAAAATTTTTTTTTTCCAATGTCTCTTTGCTCCATCCTAAAAACGGTAATACATGCGAGCTTGAAACTTGTTGTGATTATAGTTCAAGCTCTAAAGTAAAACAACAATAATAATCAACGATAATCAAATAATGAAAAGCGGCTAATTATGTGGTGGTGCGCGATCTCGGTGCGCGACTCCAACTCGCACTTGTTTTACTACACTCTTACTAGTTGATACATTATTGGTAAGGGCAAGCCAAAAGTTATTGCAAAAATTGGTAACCAATGTTTTATAGTGATTTTTGTTAGAAATGTCTACCCCTATCTCCCATTTTCGTTTTATCCACAGCATAATATGAGACAACACTAAAAACTGTACTGGCAACACTAGAAATCTAAACTTCACAGTAGAGAGCTTTCCAACTAAAAGTTCCCTTCGCCGTTATGTTGGCTCCACTGTCAGTGTCACTGTCAGTGCTTAAATTCGTGCTGCCAGATTGTGAAGGTTATATTACCTAATAATGTAATCGGTGACAACGTACAACGGACCGTCTTGAGGTCTCAGTGCGGAGAATGGCCCACCCGTCTTCCCAAGAGGCTGGGCAGCAAACAACAACAACAACAATGTAATCGGTATTTGCCGTACAAAAAATACGGTAAATACTGATAATTACGGGTAAGTCTGTACACATAGCAACCCTCAACGCTGTTTTGACAGATAGACAGTGGAGCCAACATAACGGCGAAGCGAACTTTTAGTTGGTACGCTCTCTACTACGGCCAGATGTTTCGGTTCGTTCCACAGGGACAGACAGAAGCGTACGTTCTATTGATTATGCCTTATGTATTATTGACTATGCGATATGTATAGAAGAAACTTTGGATATTATTTTCTTACACAAAGATGTTACTTACGAATCGGTTTCGAAAGTATTTTTTTACGCTCCCAAAAAAAAATTAAACCATTACCAGAGACCGTAGGCGTATCGTAAGGTGTAAATATGTAATATTGTTTTCTCAAGCTAAGCGGCGACGAGTGTTGCCAGCGTGTTGAAAACCAGTGCGTTTTGTGTTTACGTAGCCTTGAGATCGGAGCTGTCGAACAGAGAATTACAAGGTCCAATGTCGCATTTCATCATATTGAAATTGGAATGCAAAAAAATATGATTTCCAGCTTAACTCTTGATAATGTGCGCTCAGTCTGTACAAGGTAGAACATTTATTAGGGAACTTATCAATACCACGTGACCCATTTGGGGAGTGGTTTGTGAAAATACCACGCTGGGTCACAGGGGAGAGCGGTGGTTAGGGGGGGTCGTCACATGGTATGGGTACATTCCTTTATCTGTCGACATCAATTTTGCCGCGGACGCTGTGACGTCACGCAGGCGCGGATCCAAGGGGAGGGGGGGATATACCCCGCCTATTCTGTTATGTTCTATGTATATTGTGTTCTGCGGTCCATCTGGCCATCAACAAGCTCTGAAGAATAGGAACATTGGAATATAAATAGTTAAACCAAGGTAGAACAGACAAAGCATCAAAGAAAATAGCTCTCCGCTCTCGGTGGTTGGTTTAGGTATAGTATGGGATAAAGGGGCTGTCCCGTTTGCTAGTGCTTTCCGCAACACCGCCGGGAGAGTGTGTTTGTATTTGTAAACATCTCTGACCAGAAAAAGATTAGTGTAATCTCGCTTTAATTGCTTAGTTCGAGCGAGATAAAACCCAATTGCGCATTGCAGGCTTAAAGGTTAACGGCATAATGTGATTTTCCAATTTTGTATAAACTTATAATGTGAGAGTAAGTAGATAGGAAATGTAAAATGATACACATTCGTCTTAAATACTATTAGAACTGAGAATTTCAGCATTTTCTTACATTGGCATAAACATCAATATTCATTCTTGGTGTGTTGACTGTTGGCGCAAAAGATGCGTGTGAAAAAATAATCATAATTATTGTAACCAAATAAATGTAAACAGTTTGATTTAATATATATTTATATATATTTGTATTAACCACTCACACGACGATGTTCCATACGTATGGACCGCACAATTAAATACCGCAGAGTTCCACCCGCATGGAACAGTGGCGCGGCCGAACTTGGCATTAGAATATAAGCTCTGCCAAAATGCAGATAAGCCTAAAATATGTCCTACTTGATCTGATGCACTTTGGCTCCAGTCCAGAGCAAAAAATTAACGAATTTCTCAGTTGATTTCGAGATTTGGCGACGGACGACACCATGTTGGCAAGCGATTTCGGGGTGTTGCGTCCTCAAATAAAAATGATTTTTTGGGTTTTTTGACTGAGAAAACAGACATACACCATTGTATGGGAATTGGTCACTTTTATCGTCCCTGGGTATAGGTACTTTATTCATGCGCCATTTCCGTTTTTTTTTCGAATTTAGAGTACAGTTTCCGCAGCAAATAATATGTGTCGCAGAGACGTGCGATTTCGTGCGACAGGGACGACGCTCTACAACCGGATTGTCTCTTTCTAAAGCTCGACGTGCATTATTTGCTGCCGGGTACTGTACCTACCTATGTCACCGTCATATAAACGCAACGCAACTCTAGTTCAAAATAACAAGATTGAGTTTTGAGAGTATTTGAGACGGATCATCAATTTGTGTTATGTGTATAAGCTCTGCTTCTGTTTCGTTGCGAGTTTTCACTCGCTGTAACTATTGTTTTTTTTTATTAATGAACAAGTTTTATGTTTTAGTTTAATTAATTTAAGACATTTTGTATGTTGATAGTTTTAGCACGCAAATGCACAAATATTTGTTTTTCTGTGCACACGAAAGAATCTGGTACATATTGTTGTTTCGGAATGCAATGTTAAAACGTTAATTATTATTGATTGGGAGTTTTATGGAAGGTGCAAATTGTTAATTATTCTTGTACAGTAATCAGTTGGTCGGATTGTAAGAAAATACTCGACGCTTGCGATTCTGAGTTTTGTTTCCGTCTAGGTTTCCGTAGTTGACTTATTGTGAACATTTCGGTAAAGTTTTGCAAATAAATTATTTTTGTTTAAAAGTTTTGATAAAGAGTACAAGGATGGTACAGTTTTACGTTTTGAATATTTTTTTAAGTTGAAAAATATTACAATTTTAAAAATGTAGGACTATCCTAAATTTTCATCTAGAGTTTTGAACAAAGAGTAACTTAACTACGGAAAGGTGGGTTTTTAAATTAACGCGGCTGTTTAAACATTATTAGAACGTTTATCGGCCTTACTAACGGTCGCCTCCGAGCTATGTGGCTCGACGTTTCGGGCCAAACGTGTGGCCCTTCTTCATGAGCTATCTCGGAGACGACCGTGAGTAAATTTGATAAATTTTCGAATAAAAACGGAAAGAAATGTTTAGTCGGAAACGTAAATGTGGGCAGCGGCGTCGAGTGGTCTTAACAAGTTAATTTTAATTTACGACAAGAAATATTTGAAAAGAAGTAATGTCTGTTTATTTTAATTCCGGATAAATTAACTTAATCTCAATAAATCAATCTATGTACAAAATATACTTTCATTATGTTCTGCAGTAAGATGTAATTCCTTTGAAAAACCTCATACAATGCAATTTTATGATTAATGCTCAAATACATTGCATAACTTGGAGTTACTTTAATTAGGCCCACTTGCACCAACACGAATTTAACTATAAACCAGTTTAACTCGTTAAACTAGCACCCGTTGTATGTGGGAACCGCGTTTGAACCGCGTTTAAATCCATAACTCGCTATTTAACTCTAAACTCGTGTTGGTGCAAGACGCGCTTAATGTCGTATCTACTTATTTTTATTGCAAATTTATTTATTGTAGAATAAAATGTTTTAAATTTATTTCTGTGTTTCACTTTATTACATTTTACCATACCTATATATTACTTCTGTGACCATACCTAACGTAGGGGTAAGAGGCATATTTCCAAAGTCTAGTATGCGAGTTGCTCTGATTGGTCGTTCTCAACTTTGGCGGGAAATATAAATTGTCTGGCTCCGCCTCCGGCACCCCCAGCGAACCTACTGAATCCGATATATTCGTTTGGTCGCATATGTACTTTGGTGGCTCAGTGGTAGAGTGTAGGAGTGTAGGGTTTTTATTTTTTCGATCTCGGCCATTCGTGTCCCTTTTGCCAATTTTTTTATTTTGTTTTACTTTTTTTTAAGCAATGTTAGGGTGTTGAAATTAGGTTATGGTTTTTTTTTATAACCACCTAAGAAAACTTTATTTTTGGAAATACTTCCGAAATAAAATTTCTATTTCCCGCCAAAGTTGAGAACGACCAATCAGAGCAACTCGCATACTAGACTTTGGAAATATGCGGGGTAAGAGCTATCCGAGAAAAAGGATGGTACGGCCGTGTTCGCTCGACTTGGCATGGCGGGGGCACTGCCGTGCCCCCCGATACAGGTTAACGAGAAGGATCTCTTTGTACTAGAACTGGCCGCTGTCACATGGATGTTGATATAGTGAATTAACTTTTCCCCGCCGCTTCGCTCGCGGAAGACTCGGTTTAATAGCAAATACGATTTAACGCAAATATGATAATAAACGATCGCTTCTTTTATATGTTCTCTCTCTCTCAACCGTTCACACTTTACTGCCTTTGATACTGCTCAGCCCTAAGGCTATTTAGCGTGATAGTATATAGCCTATATATATATAGTGAGCCTCAAGAACTACTTTTTCCATTGGTGCAAACCGTGTCAATAGGTACCTGTTTAGTGGTTCCGGAGTTTACCTCAAACATACATACAGACAGAGGTCCCTTTTATAAGAAATAGAGAGTAGAGATAGAGAAGATAGAGATAGTTATACTTAGTAGTAAGTAGGTATTGAACAACTTCATAGCCAACAGAAACAACTTAACATTTAAACTGTTCACATAGCTGTGACCAAAGAGATTTATACAAACATGCCACACGCTGTGTGCCGACAATCGGGGTAAGCAGCGTAACCGCTGTTGTGCTGCAAAGTTTATATTACAGCACAACACCGACCACCACGTTTCACAAAATATTCGGGCAAGATAACTATAAATAGAAGCAAGTAAGGCACGAACACACCTGCTGTATGACACGGTGGAAGGGCCGTACCAAGGTGAAAGGTGGCTAACCAGTCGCCCTTTAACACGGCATCTATCTTGTCCTTTCCCTAGTGGGGATATTATCTATAAGTACCACCCCCATGCGGTACAGATTTATACTTCCTAGTTTGAATGTCTTTGCCCGCCACCATGTTCTAGCATAACCTATAATTATCCCACTTTATCATAACAAAACGATTCTACCTTTTACCCGCGGCTTCGCTCGCGTGAAATTCGTATTTAAAAAAGAAGGAAGTAAGTAAGCCCGCTACCGTATACCTTTATGTCGGCGCGCGGAACAATTCGGTTTGTATGAGAGCCACATCTTAGCGTAAGCGTAACTGAATTTTATTTGGCTTATCCTGTGTCTCGTATAGGTAAATGTGATTGTACGAAGTTTCACCGAATTCAGATGATTAGTTTAAGAGTTATGGAGGAATCACACAGGAAACACACAGAAAAGATTTCTAAAAATCGTCAATTCAGTTTTAGTATCATAGTAGAGTCTACAAATGGAATATCTCATAAAACAAAGTAACTATTACTCCATGACCATCCCTTACAGATTTATTATTATAGTATTGATATTGATTTATGATCCTAAAAACGTTAGTAAGTAATATCTATGATCTAATAATTATGTCCTAACTAAACAAACAAAATGTTTTAAAATATTTTGTTGTTGTTGATAAAAACCTTTTAATCTCGGGTCGCCTGAACATTTTCTTAGAAACAGTAACAGTAAACTTATGCATTCCGAATCATTTTTTTCACGAATTATTACAGAAATTGAGTACTTAACCCATAGTAAATACATGTATTTAATTATTTAGTGTGGCCGCCATAAAATCATTCGCTCACATCACACAATACTGTTAAAAAAAACTCACGAGTGGTGTAATATTTGCTGTACCTATATAAATATGTTCCAAAATGAAAAATACATAGTGAGTTTTTTACGATTTTGAGAAATTTTGCACTTTTTCGATCTCTTGTACCTGTTGATCTTGGCACGCCTCTCGAAGTGTAGTCGGGTCTCCCAGCTCCTTCGCCCTTAGGTCTGCCACCTCCTCGCACTCCAGCAGCACGTGGGTGGGTGTCTCGTCCGCCTGCAGGCATGCTCTGCAGAGTGGACTGTCCTATCTCGATACCTATGGGGTCATAATATAAGTTTAACCAGTGAACATTGAAGGAAATTTTAATCCACTACAATTACAGTTTTCCGCCAAATTCAACCGTTTTCGAAATATTTCGAAAAAAAAGTGCACACATTTTGCGGTTTTTCGCCTCACCCAAGTTAGCACAGGGTTTTTATGTTCGAAAAATTGGGTGTAGCACTCCTGTACCCTAATCACGAGATTTAAAGGCCGCTGCATACGTAGCGGGGCGCCGGCGGGAGCGGAGCGGAGCGGGGAAATATTCTCCATAAGAATATAATTATATCCCGCTCCGCTCCCGCTCCGCCGCCGCTCCGCTTCCGCCCCGCCGCGTATAAACACGTGCCAGTGGCGATTCCTTTAAGTTGGCGAGGTTGGCGCCGCCAAACCAAATAAAATGAATGCCACCATTAATATCAATCAAAATCAAAACAAATTGAAAAAATAATGGGGTTATATTATTTATTATAATTAACCCACTATAATAAGATAAAACGTCAATCCATAATTTGAAATTTCGCGCGCGTCAAACGCGGGCGACGAATGACGACACATCAAGGCATTCATTGGCCGGTTGGCTACATTTGAAGCGCTATCGTATTCCATACAAGCGGCCGTTGTCCCCCCCATCTCGCGCGCACCCGTTGATCGGCCTTTCGAGTTGGCGCAGCGGGGAGCGCATTGAGAGACTAGCGAGCTATGTGTGTTGTGTGTGTGTATGTGAGTTGATAGCTGCTTATATTCGGTTAGGACGATCCTATGCGATGTTTTTTAAATTTAAAGTGATTTTATTTATTGGTTATATATATGAAATTATGAAAATAATAATTCCTTCGCCAGAGCCAACCCAATACTCAGCACCAGGAATCGCCACTGGTGCTTGCACTAGATCCTCAGGAACTAGTACAAGCACGTGTTTATACGCGGCGTTGGGGGGGGGGGGGGGGGGGGGGGGGGGGGCGCAGCGGCGGCGGAGCGGGAGCGGAGCGGGATATAATATATTCTTATGGAGAATATTTCCCCGCTCCGCTCCGCTCCCGCCGGCGCCCCGCTACGTATCCGCTTTGGATTTTTAAATATACTTAGGTACACATGACGTGTTTCATTAATTTTGTCGTAAAACATTGTGTTTAAGTGTTAATTAAGCTAAAATCAAAATGACAAAGAAAAAATCGGCCAAGTGCGATTTTTACTCACTCACGGACGGTTCCGTAGATCAGCTATACTATACGTGTAAATTTTTTTTTTATGGAATCTGACACTACCTACATATAAAAAAAACAAAGTATTTTACATAATATTTCGACTATTGAATTTTTTTCATTGTTGTCTTTTTTTATGCAAACTGACACGGTGAGCTACATCACCTACAACATTCGTGATGTCAGGCCATAACACCGGGTGAACTAGGTGCCATGTCAGTGCTTCCCTTCTTTTCATGTCGGCCACGCTGAACTGGACGGAAAACACGAACTATTTACATAGCCGTTTCGACCCGACATTTTATTCAGTGCGATGGTACCAAACCGGGCGGGATAAACCCTACCACCTAGTAGAGTAAGAATGGAAGGGACCTACAGTTTTACGTGGAATCCGAACCACGGTCAGCACTCAACGGTCGAGTTGTCACCCATCCAAGTACTGACCGCGCTGCGACCGCGCCACTGAGCTACCGAGGCTGACAACATACATACATACATTGCTTGGTATTGCAACACTGGTTGGCGATTTCTTGGAGTAGTGGTGTTGAATATAGAATACAACACCTTCTTGACGATCAACGAATTAAAGAAAGTAGAATGTCGTTGTTGACGATATGAAGTATTTACTTGGACTCAGAGTCAACAACATTCGATTTTGGAGTCTTGGCCTGAACTAAAATATATTTAAAAACAAATACGACAAGGTAAGACGACGCATTCGAAACATTAGAAAATCCTACTTTGAATTTAAAAATTAACTCTATTATATTGGCTCTATGGAAAAAGTATACAATCTCGCGCTGGCTAACTGCCAATGCATTATGTACTTACACTGCATGTCACATTGCAAGGGCGTAGCCAGGATTTTGTTCAGAGGGGGGCCTAGAAGGGAAAACTAATAGGTAAATAGGTAAATGTGTGGGGCCGGTACTTAAAAAGAATAGCCCCACTGCATCTCTCCCCATGCATGTCGTAAAAGGCGACTAAGGGATAAGGACAAGATGCCGTGCTAAAGGGCGAAAGGCTCGCTACCTATCACCTTGGCACGATACTTCCACCGAGTCATGCAGCAGGTGGGTCATCGTGCCTTACTTGCTGCTTGATCGATTGAATCTTGTTCGAATACTTTGCGAAACGTGGTCGTCGGTGTTGTGCTGTAATTTACCAGAGTTCTTGCAGCACAACACCGATTACTCTGCTTACCCCGATTTTCGGGATTCAGCGTGTGTGATATGTATGTATGTATGTAAATATGTTTATTACTTAATGGAAACAAATATTTATTTTATTAAGTACGCAATCAATGTTCATTATCAGTATCACAATCAGTAATCTTGGTAGATCGAGGTATTCTCTTGTCATTCCATAGTTCAAACTTTATACCATTGTTCGGCTCCATAAACGGAGAATTCTAAATGGTAGTATTGGCAGAAACTTTGTGATTTTTAGGGTTCCGTATCCAGTACGGGACCCTATTACTAAGCCTACACCGTCTGTCTGTCCGAGGGCTGTATCTCTTGACTTGAACCGTATCACTCCGAGCACTTACCCACATCCTGCTAGAGGGGGGCAGCGGCCCCCTCCCCCTGCCTGTACCTACCTGGCCACGCCCTTGTTACGTGATTGTCTATACGCGTACATAATGAACGCTACCTCACCGTCTCGTCGTCGCGAAGCTACAGAATTCTATAATGGAATATGGATACATAATGTACATAGAGGGGAGCTGATAAATATTTGCACTGCTAACAGATTTTAGCACATTGAGTTGAGGTGGGCAATATTTGCGACAAACAAGTCACTTTTAGGACCATCCATCTGGTAGTACATAGGTACATACCACACGCTGATGTATCCCGACAATCGGGCTAAGCAGAGTAATCGGTCTTGTGCTGCGAGCACTCTTTAAACATTACATCACAACACCGACCACCACGTTAAGTAAAGTATTAGATTAGTAAGAGATCAAGCAGCAAGGTAAGGCACGAAGACCCACCTGCTGCCAACGAATTAAATGTCAATGTCGTTGCCTGCTGCACGAATCGGTGGTAGGACGGCGCCGAGGAGAGGTGGCTATTCTGTCGCCCTTATGCACGGTATCTTGTCCTTATCCCTTAGACGCCTTATACGTCATGCACGTGGAAAGATGCACACGGAAAAACAATTACACTATTACATAAACAATGAAAACATAGGGTCTGGGAGCAGCGTTTGATATGCTGAGCCGAGAACTTTCCAGCATGGCTGATTTTGTCAGTCTCGGTAGCTCAGTGGTGCGGTCGGTCGACTGTTATTCATGCAACCCTGGGCGCGGTAAGTACTTGGATGGGTGACCGCACCGCTCGACGGTTTTAGGCTGACCGTGGTTCGGATTCCACCTTAAACTGTAGGTTCCTTCCCTTCTTACCTTACTAGGTGGTAGGGCTTATCCCGGCCGGGTTGATACCACCGCACTGAGCGAAACGTCGGTCGAAACGGCTATGTATATAGTTCGTGTTTTCCATCCAGTCCAGTGTACCCGAAATGAAATGAAGGGAAGCACTGACATGACACCTAGTTCACCCGGTGTTATGGGCTGACATGCACGGATGTTGTATGTAGGCACGTTGTAGGTGATGTCGTAACCAACCGTGTCAGTTTCCATAAAAAAAGAGTTTAAGCCCAGCCTCCAGAGTGTACTAAAATTAACAGCTATGTAATAGATACAAATAAATAAAAACCGGCCAAGTGCGAGTCGAACTCGCGCACCGAGGGTTTCGTATTGCCATTTCGCCATGTCATGGCTAGCGCCACTCACGCCATCAATGCAGTGTTATGAAATGCTTCATATTAGATATTAAATGTCATGATTAGTTAAAATGCTTCGTAATCTATTCGGTAGATGGCGCGCACGCAAAAAAAAAACAAAAACCGCCATGAATTTTTTACTTTTTCTTATTCTTATTTATTACTAGCTTTTGCCCGCGGCTTCGCTCGCGTGAAATTCGTATTTCAAAGAAGAAAGTAAGTAACTAAGGGCGAGGCCGAAGGCCGAACTGCATGCAGGAAGACTATAAACCTTCTCGAAGAAAGTAAGTTACTGAGGGCGAGGCCGAAGGTCGAGCTGCGTTCAGAAAGACTATAAACGTTCTCGAAGAAAGTAAGTAACAAAGGGCGAGGCCGTAGGCCGAGCTGCGTTCACGAAAACGATAAACCATCTCTAAGTAAATAAGTAATTAAGGGCGAGGCCGAAGGCCGAGCTGCGTTCAGGAAACCATAAACCTTCTCGAAGAAGGTAAGTAATTAAGAGCGAGGCCGAAGGCCGAGCGTCGTTTTCCTGAGCTGCGTTCAGGAAGACAATAAACCTTCTCGAAGACAGTAAGTAACTATGGGCGAGGCCGAAGGCCGAACTGCGTTTAAAAAGAGGATAAACCTTCTCGAAAATTTAAGTAACTGAGGGCGAGGCCGAATGTCGAGCTGCGTTCAGAAAGACTATAAACCTTCTCGAAGAAAGTAAGTAACTAAGGGCGAGGCCGAAGGCCGAGCTGCGTTCAGGAAGACCAAAAACCTTATCTAAGGAAGTAAGTAACTAAGGGCGAGGCCGAAGGCCGAGCTACGTTCATGAAGACTATAAACCTTCTCGAAGAAAGTAAGTAACTGAGGGCAAGGCCGAAGGCCGCTCTGCGTTACTTACTTTCATCGAGATGGTTTATCCTCTTCCTGAACGCAGCTGGGCCTTCGGCCTCACCCATAGCTTATACTTACTTTCACCGAGAAGGTTTATGCTCTTGCTGAAGGTTTATCCTCTTCTTGAACGCAGTTCGGCCTTCGGCCCCGCCCATAGTTACTTACTGTCTTCGAGAAGGTTTATTATCTTCCTGAACGCAGCTCGGCCCTCGGCCTCGCCCTTAATGACTTACTTTCTTCGAGAAGGTTTATGGTCTTCCTGAACGAAGCTCGGCCTTCGGCCTCGCCCTCAGTTACTTACTTTCTTCTTTGAAATACGAATTTCACGCGAGCGAAGCCGCGGGCAAAAGCTAGTAGCTAAATGTGCGTTTAGTAATTTTAATCGAATTTAGATGATCGGCTTAAATTTTATGGAGGAAATTCATACAAACATATTCGCCTCGCCCCGCTGCCCCCCGCTGAGAGAAGCGCTTTATCATCGTCGTATCTTTTAAACTATTTGTCCACATTACTTAGTGTAACAGCCAAACTTTATCTACTTTAAATACCAGAAGCGATAAAAGTATGTATTTTCATAAGAATTAATTCAAAACTATAAAATATGCATTGTAAATACAGTATCCAATTAAATGTATTTTTGGTTCACTATTTTGGCTATAGTGGCTTCCACATTAAAGGTAGGATATATGCTGTCGCGGATTTTGTTTTAGAACTATTTTAGAGAAACAACCTCACCATACACTATCTTCGTGTAACTCTAACGGTTTATGCAGCGCACGCCGAGATAGCTCTCAGAAGGCAGGATTTTTTCCGACTTACTTGACATTTATCGATATTTGGACAAATTTACACAATGTCTTTATAAATTATAGCCTTTTTGATGTATAAGCTATAGTACTGTAAAGGCTCATCAAAATCTGTTCAGTAGATTTTGCGTGAAAGAGGAATATAGTGTGGCTGCTCGGTTCGCTGTTGAGTTTATAGGCCGCGCCTCCCCCGCGCCGACACCGCGCCGCCGCGCCGCCAACTGCCGCTCGCTCGGTAAATACCTATGTATGTATAGTACTAAGGCGCGCGGATTTAACATATCGGTTTGTATGGGAGCCACATCTTAGCGTAACCGGAACTGAATTTTATGTAGCCTATCCTGTGTCCCATATAGTTAAATGTGCTTGTACAAAATTTCATCGAATTCGGATGATCGGTTTAAGAGTTATGGCGGAACATACATACATACATACAGAAAAGATTTCTAAAAATCGTCAATTTAGCTTTAGTATCATACATAGAGGCTACAAACTCAATATTTCCTAAAACAAAGTAACTTACTCCATGACCACCCCTTACAGATTTATTATTAGTATTGATATTGATTGATTGATTTGTTGCTAAATTGGCCATAATAACACATATTATGTGAAAATTTCAACGGGCTACCTATTACGGTTCATGAGATACAGCCCTCGGACAGACGGACGGACGGACAGACAGACATACGGACAGACAGACAGACAGACGGCGTAGGCTTAGTACCTAATAGTGTCCCGTACCGGATACGGAACCCTAAACACTAAAATGAAAAAAAAACTCCGTTTTTCCTTTTAAGGTACCTACCTGTGGTACCTACGCAAGCATAAACAATACTTTGTACTATAATAAAAATATATCAAATGAGCAAATATTAACACAAGTAAAAATAATATAAAATGAGACAAAAACATTACAAGCAACAAGAGAACATGAATGAAAAATTATGAATGAACGAGATACAAGGAAGTGCATTGGTCATCAATAGGGATGAAGTCAAGTCAATATAGAATGATATAAAATTAAACATAGGTAGCATCACATTGTCAGCAACAAGCAGAAGAATAGGAAAAAAACTTTTAAATATAAAAACATTGTACCGACTTCAAAAAACAACTAGAACTTAAAATTGTTAAATAATATTTGGATTCATATTCGGACCCCTTGAGTTGAAGGCGGTACAAAAGCACAAAAGGAGTCCATCTATCAATTTTCAGGTGTGCATGCAGCTCGTCTGTGGAACCAGCTCCCTGTCAATCTCCATCTCTCTTGTTCCATTCACACTTTCAAAGTTCGCCCCTGTCCCCGCTCCCCATTCCGCTGTGCGCATGACGTCACTATGAGTAGAAGAGGCTTAAGTAGAAAATAAACAAGTGGTTAGTTTGTGCAATCTATTAGATTGGCTGCTTGAAACGCAACGCTCAGGTACTTATCGCCTCATCTTGGACTCTGTTCCAAACTTGTAGTGTTTGCTGATTTGTCGTCATGGGAAAACTGCGATATATGCGATCGATATGCGTCGTTTCCAATGGCTCATAACGCCACATTTAACTTGTTTTGTCATACACATTAACACACGCTGTATACCGACAATCGGGGTAAGCAGAGTAATCGGAATTCTGCAGGCACTCTTGTAAACAAGAGCACAACACCGACCACCACCTTTATCAAAGTATACGGACAAGATAGCTATCAAGCAGCAAGTCAGGTACGAAGACCCACCCGCAAGCCGCCGAGTCGCCAGGCTGTCTGTCTATCCCAGTGTTGCCCAAGTGGGCCTCCAAGGCCCTGTCAACCCGTATTCACGCGTACTCCTCTTTCAAGGCGCCGCTTTCGCTGGTAGGATGCAATACAATCGGTCAATCAAAAATTAGGTTTTCATTTGTTTATTCCAAAACTACGGATCGAAACAAAAAAGTTATAAAAAGCTACGGATTTAGATACCTATATATTCAACACATAAAATAGGTATATCGTTTCCAAAGCCTTGATTTGGTCACGTTGCCTTAAATACGTTTTTATAACTAAATTCAGAGGCATTTTCATTATTTTTTTCTATCGAGCAAAGTTAATCAAATCGAATTTTCAAAAAGCTATCGATCTGCGCTGATAGATGAAGTATTACATATGTATATTAAAACTGAATCTGTCGGGTGAGTAATATTGGTGGTAACCTTCTTGAAATTCGAGTCAGACGCAACCTCACGTCACCTTAAAGAAGCTACTTCCATATTTATGTAAGGCCCAGCGGGAACGTTCAAGTAGGTACCTACCTATGTATGACGTTTACCTAATAAATTTTAATGAGATACCTGACTATTTGGATTTTTAGACAAATTTGCAAATTCTGCTATTATAAATTCATTTTTTGTTTTTTTTTGTTTTTATGGAAACTGACACGGTTGGCTACATCACCTACAACGTCCGTGATGTCAGCCCATAACACCGGGTGAACTAGGTGCCATGTCAGTGCTTCCCCCCTTTGATCGTGCCGGCTACACTGAACTGGTCGGAAAACACAAACTATTTACATAGCCGTTTCGACCGACGTTTCGTTCAGTGCGGTGGTACCAACCCGGGCGGGTTAAACCCTACCACCAAGTAAGATTAGGAGGGAAGGGGCCTACAGTTTTACGAGGAATCCGAACCTCGGTCAGCCTCCAACGGTCAGCGGTCACCCATCCAAGTACTGACCGCACCCAGCGTTGCTTAACATTCAATAGCGACAGTTGACTGTCTGCACCACTGAGCTATCGAGGCTGACAAAAATGTATTTAAAAAAAATTATAATTTTTCGCGATATTATTTCAATGTTTAAGTTTATTGTGACGTCGTCTGTGTGCGGCCGCCTAAAAATAAGGCCGACGAGACGGCGTTTATGAAGACACTCAGGTTAAATAATAAAGTGTGAAACACATCATGAAACGACAAAATGACACGGCGGACTTAATACGCGGTATTATTGTGCTGCCATAAAGGTTAAATCGATAAAATATGTTTGTTTGTAATTTTCACTTTGGTGCCATCTAATATGGGCATTCACCTCGAGAGTCCGGAACTCCAAAACCGCGTATTGATCTTGGAGAAAACCGAAATGTTTGAACTTGACCGTTTACAGAAATGGTGATGCACGTTGCCAATCTTGTGCATTGATGAAGGTCGGCTAGATTGATTTGTGTTCACTTTAGTTTTCCGTAGCTCGCACTGAATCCTATTACTAAGCCTACGCCGTCTGTCTGTCTGTCTGTCTGTCCTACTGCTGTATCTTTGGTTGGAACCATATTAGCTAGCCGGTTGAATTTTTTAAATTACAATATGGGTTATTATTGTGCATGTAACAGCAAATAATAAAAAATAGCAAAAGTAAAAAAAATAAAGGGGGGTTCCCGTGAAAGAAAAGTGTTTTTTAAACTTTTTTTTTGCACTTGGCCGGTTTTATTATTATGAACTGAAACAAAAGAAGCAGGAGCATTTTCAACATTTGTTTTGTTCTGTTGTTTCGAGTTTTGACAAATCATAAAAAAACAACACATAGAAAATGAGCATTACATTTTTTAAATTTGAATTCTACTATGAAACAAACAAACACATAAGTTGTTGGAACGTTACAACCTCATCCATTAAAATCCATTCAGCCGTTTTAAAGTTACAGTACAGGATAATATAGAAACTCAACCACCCACTTACTCACCTATGTAGTTTGACAATTAAGTTCCGGGAATTTGACTATAACTCGGGAACTGGCAACACTTCGTCGTTCATATCATAACCATATGGCTGGAAAGAAAGGATCTTCCTTTCGTTCCATTCTAAATTTGAAATTAATGGCGCGCTTCGTTTGTTTTTTGTGTGTATTTTTCTAAAGTAACTTTTTAGTGGCGTCGTGAAAATAAGTCAACTCACCGAGAACACCTGGATCTTCCCAAGATCTTCCACCACAACGCCTAGGCCCATTCCTCGTTTTTTTTGTGCAAGGGTGTTTGGCGAAAGAAGGCATTCCAACGTTGCCGCACCTACCCTATAGCCCCGCTAAAGCCCCCTGCGACTTTTTCTTATTCCCCAAGATGAAGTTGTACCTCAAGGGAACTCATCATGGCCGCGCACAGGAGGTCAAGGAAGCTGTAACCGCGGTGCTGAACGAGTTAACTTCGGAAGATTACCAAGGCTGCTTCCAATCGTGGGAGCGACACGTTGGAATCGTTGTGTAGAGTTAGAGGGAGACTATTGTGAAGGTCGATAATAAAATTTTGATCCTAACTTAATTTTTTTGTGTTTTATTGAAAAATTCCCGGAACTTATTACCACACCTACATACATCAATGTGAAATGCATTCATTACCCTCCTTGGCGCTCGCAGTCCGACTGTCGTCGCACCAGGCAGAGCGCTCATGAAGATGGGCCATACGTTTGGCCCGAAACGTCCAGCCACATAGGTCGAAGACGACCGTGAGTAAAACCGAAAAAAAATCTAATAATGTTTCGCAGTCGGGTAAAAATTTCGCGATTCCGAAGTAGGTACCGTCGTCTTTTTAGGGTTCCGTATCCATCGTGCGGGACCCTATTACTAAACCTACGCCGTCTGTCTGTCTGTCTGTCTGTCCGTCTGTCTGTCCGAGGGCTGTCTCTCTTGAACCGTAATAGGTAGCCCATTGAAATTTTCACAGAATATGTGTTATGGCCGATATAACCGAGGATATAACAACAAAGAAGAAAAATAAGAAAAAGTAAAACTTTCACGGGGGTCTCCATACAAGAAATTAAAAAGTGTATGCGCGCCATCTACCGAAAACAGTATGAAGCAGCGGTGACCACGACATGGCGATACGGAAACCTCGGTGCGCGAGTTCGGCTTGCACATGGCCGGTTAATTTTTTTTTCAACAAAAGCTTTTGTTAAACCATCCAAAGACCAAAAGGTTAGGTACATTGTCTTCGAGGAATCTTACAAAACATTTGCAGAACAAATGTCGCAAGCCGAGTGAGCTACGCAGTGCAGGGCAACGTCCAAGTTCAAAAGCAGATATCAGCTCAGAAGACTCGCGCTGGAGGTCACGACGACGCCACTGTAGCGTGGTTGAAGCGCCACACTGCATGCCAACGACCGCATTGATGCACCACCACTGGCCACGCTGCCCCCGCCTCCAACGCCTGGCCCCCCCGCCGCGTGGGTAATGCAACGTGTTTCGCCACTGAACCGTGTGTCCAATACAAATGGACCATCTCGACCACTCAGAGAAATGGACACATTTATGGAACCTGACACGATTGCCTAAATCACCTAAGACACTCTTCATGTCATCCCATATGACCTTGGTGAACTAAGTGCCGTGAGCGTGCTTTCATTTGGTCGGCTACACTGAACTAGATGAAAGCGGCCGGGTCAGTACCACTGCACTGAGCGAAACGTCGTCGATCGAGACGGCTATGTAAATAGTGTTCGTGTTTTCCGTCCAGTTCAGTGTAGCCGACATGAAAGGAAGGGAAGCACTGACATGGCACCTAGTTCACCCGGTGTTATGGGCTGGCATCAGGTGATGTAGCCAACCGTGCCAGTTTCCATAAAAAAAAAAGCATTTACATAGTCGCTTCCAGCGACCTTTCGTTAATTGTGGCAATAGCAACCCGGGCAGTTTAAATATCACCTAGTAAGGTAAGAAGGGAAGGGAGATATAGTTTCAGAAATCGAATCACGGTCAGCGCCAACCGTCGAACGGTCACCCATCCAAGCTCTGACCGCGCACTGGTGTGCAGATGACGAACGTCGGTCGAACGATCGCACCAACGAGCTACCGAGGTTGGCAATTATTGTGGCTGGTTGGTTGGTCGTAATGTGTTGGTACCAGCTGTTCAAGGTTTCATTTCCAAACGCACGGCCCAATTTAAATTTCAGAAAGGAAAAATTTTAATCAGATGAGCCACAAAATTAAAACGCTTAATTTGAATTTAGAATGGAACTTTTATAATGTTTCGTTTTTCAGCCCAGCTTTTCTTTCATAAATTATCGCCCATTTTTCGTTTGTTTTGCCTGTGTGACAAGCTTAAATAAATATACCTATGTTTAAAGTTTTATTTGAAGAATACAAAACTTCAAGACTCTTCAGTCTCAAGTAATGACGACGGTACCCCACAGAGGTGGCTTCGGCTCGCGAACTTGCGTCACCCACGATACTCCATACGTCACAACCGTTTGCAATGCAATCTTGTTCAAATCAAACTTGGATCGAAGCCATTACGTAACCCTGAACCTTGTCCTATCCGTGTCAATAACTTTAATATATACTAATCTAATTGGTCTTCTAAATCGGCGACGTATTTTATGGTTTTGACATGGAATGTGAAATTTAATATACAGGGTGTAAAAACGGCGCGTACATTAAATTTAGGAAATGATTATTGGGATCAAGTGAATAATAAAATATTTGTCAAATATGTAATTAGGTATAGCCATCCTTCAGTGCGGTCCTTCAACCGAGTCATGCAGCAGGTGGGTTATCGTGCTTACTTGCTGCTTGATATGCGTGTGCTGTAAATTAGCGGAGTTTTTGCAGCACAACACCGATTACTCTGCTTACTCCGATTGTCGGGACACAGCGTGCGGTATGTGTGTATGTATTTCTTCTAATCTCTATCTCTATCATGAATATACTATATACATACTACTACTAATAAATCTGTAAGGGGTTGGATGACCATAAAGTAAGTTACTTTGTTTTATGAAAGACTGCGGGCGTAGATTCTATGTATGATACTAAAACTGAATTTATAATTTTTAGAATCTTTTCTGTATGTATTTTTTTTATGGAAACTGACACGGTTGGCTACACCATCCGTGATCTCCACCCAGGTGGAGAACCTAGGTGGAGCACGGACCCAGACCCCTTAAAAGGAAAAACGGAAACATTATAAGATCACTCCGGTGTCCGACTGTCTGTCACAGAGGGTTTTCTCGAACACTAAGTAACTTAGAAACTTGAAATTGCCCGCATATTAATAGATCTGCATGACGCTCAATATCGCTCGTCAAAAACTAGATAACAATTAATTTTTAATTAATATGGGGGGGGGGGGGGGGGGGGTGGTCAATTTTATATCAATAAAAAAAATTTAAACTAACATATCGTGTGGGGTATCATTTACACGAGCTAACTGTAAGGTTTCTAAAAATATTTCTACAATTTTAAGTTCAGACAGAGGTCTTCAATATGATATACCTAGTTAAAAATGTGCAAAAAACCGCCTTTTAGGAAACTCATACGGTTGGCTACATCACCTACAACATCCGTGATGTTAGCCCATAACACCGGGTGAACTTGGTGCCACGTCAGTGCCTCCCCTCGGTCGTGCCGGCCACACTGAACTGGGCGGAAAACACAAACTATTTACATAGCCGTTTCGACCGACCTTTCATTCAGTGCGGTGGTACCAACCCGGGCGGGTTAAACCCTACCACCTAGTAATATAAGAAGGGAGTCATATCCCTCTCGTTTTTTTTTTTTTTTTGCTCTTATTATTCTTCCCTCGCCTCAGTCACAATTATTCATACTAGCAGCGCTCTATTTTCAACCGACTTCCAAAAAGCAAGAGGTTCTCAATTCGTCTGTATGTTTTTATTTCTTTTTTGTGTGCATGTTACTCGATTTCTCCGCCAATTCTCAACCGATTTTAATGACCTTTTTTTCACGAGTAGTGTACATCCCAGGGGTGGTCGTTTCATAAATTTTATGAAAGAATACCACCCCTAAGGGTGGGAAATTGAAGGATGAACACTTTCATACTAAGGAATTTTTCAATAACCCACTTCCCGTCAACCGATTAATAGTAGTATGTGATATTACTAAAAAGAGTGAAATAACCGTACCGTGTGGGGCCGGTACTTAAAAAGAATAGCCTCACTGCATCTCTCCCCGTGCATGTCGTAAAAGGCGACTAAGGGATAAGGACAAGATGCCGTGCTAAAGGGCGACAGGCTCGCCACCTCTCACCTTGGCACGGTACTTCCACCGAGTCATGCAGCAGGTGGGTCTACGTGCCTTACTTGCTGCTTGATCGATTTAATCTTGTTCGAATAATTTGCGAAACGTGGTGGTCGGTGTGGTGCTGTAATTTACCAGAGTTCTTGCAGCACAACACCGATTACTCTGCTTACCCCGATTGTCGGGATTCAGCGTGTGTGATATGTATGTATGTATGAAATAAAAAAAACTGTTTTTAAGAAACATTGAACCGACTTCAAACCCTAAAAAGTATAAAATATTATTTTGATCATGAGTAGAAGGCGGTACAAAAGCACACCCGAAAATTTATAGATGGACGCTTTCGTGCTTTTGTACCGCCGCCGTCTACTCAAGATCAAAATATTATTTAATACTTTTTAGGGAAGTCGGATCAATGTTTTCTTGAACGCTGTCTGTTTTGTTCATTACCTCGCCTCAGCCACAATAAAATTCATACTTGCAGCGCTCTATTCTAAAAGTTAAAACTCTTTGGTTGTATTTTTACACGTGTTACGTTTCTTCACTGCCTTGACCTGCCTTGACCGACAAGCAAGACAGTGTGACCTGTTTGATCTGATTGTCATACATACTAAGGGCATACGATGAAAGAATTCAAAAAGGTAGACCTGCTGAATGGTAGTCAGAAAGAAAGAAAGAAAGAAAGAAAAACGTTTATTCAGCTAAAACTATAACTATAAAATAACAAGCCAAGATTATAAAAATGTAAAAAAACATTTTTTAGCTGAAAGGGAGCAGACACAGCACGATGCAAAACCTAACAAGTAGGTACTTGCGGCTGGTTTTAAGTCTGCCCCCTTAGGAAATCTATCGCTACGAAAGGAACCATTCGTAGCGATAAGTCCACATTCAAAAAGGTAGACCTGCTGAATGGTAGTCAGAAAGAAAGAAAAACGTTTATTCAGCTAAAACTATAACTATAAAATAACAAGACAAATTATAAAAATGTAAAAAAACATTTTTTAGCTGAAAGGGAGCAGACACAGCACGATGCAAAACCTAACAAGTAGGTACTTGCGGCTGGTTTTAAGTCTGCCCCCTTAGGAAATCTATCGCTACGAAAGGAACCATTCGTAGCGATAAGTCCACATTCAAAAAGGTAGACCTGCTGAATGGTAGTCAGAAAGAAAGAAAGAAAGAAAAACGTTTATTCAGCTAAAACTATAACTATAAAATAACAAGACAAATTATAAAAATGTAAAAAAACATTTTTTAGCTGAAAGGGAGCAGACACAGCACGATGCAAAACCTAACAAGTAGGTACTTGCGGCTGGTTTTAAGTCTGCCCCCTTAGGAAATCTATCGCTACGAAAGGAACCATTCGTAGCGATAAGTCCACATTCAAAAAGGTAGACCTGCTGAATGGTAGTCAGAAAGAAAGAAAGAAAGAAAAACGTTTATTCAGCTAAAACTATAACTATAAAATAACAAGACAAATTATAAAAATGTAAAAAAACATTTTTTAGCTGAAAGGGAGCAGACACAGCACGATGCAAAACCTAACAAGTAGGTACTTGCGGCTGGTTTTAAGTCTGCCCCCTTCGGAAATCTATCGCTACGAAAGGAACCATTCGGAACATTTTCGCACTCCTATGCACTTTTTGCTATGGTAACTGACACTGTTGGCTACATCACCTACAACATCCGTGATGTCAGGCCATAGAGCACAGACCGGGTGAACTAGGTGCCATGTCAGTGCTTCCCTTCATTTCATATCGGCAACACTGAACTGGACGGAAAACACGAACTATTTAAGCACATAGCCGTTTCAACCTATCTTCTATTCAGTGCGGTGGTACTAATCCCGGCGGGATAAACCCTACCACTTAGTAAGGTAAGAAGGGAAGGGACCTAAGAAGGGGGGGGGGGGGGGGGGTGTTGTGCTCTTTTACATCGTCCTAGCCAGGTGGCTCGACTACATACATCAAGTGCGTCGGCGGAAAGCAGTGGTTCCGTACCGCTGAAGGCCGGAAGGGATTGAGGACAACCCACCAAAGTTTTATCGTAATCTGATGAACAGTTTACGAACGCAAACAAATATTTTTAATGTGTTAGTAGATTTGATGCAGTTTACATGATTTTGTATTCTTTGCATAATCAGCTTTGCATACTCATTCTTTGCATACTTTGTCAGCCTCGGTAGCTCAGTGGTGCGGTCGGTCGACTGTCGGTCGTGATCATAAGCACACCTGGGTGCGGATGGATGGGTGACCGTTGGAGGCTGACCGTGGTTCGGATTCCACGTAAAAAAATGTAGTAGTAAACTTATTACCTTACTATGTAGATGGTAGGGTTTAACCTGCCCGGGCTGGTACTACCGCACTGAATGAAACGTCGGTCGAAACGGTTATGTAAATAGTTTTTCTTTTCCGTCCAGTTCAGTGTAGCCGGCACGACCGAAGAGAAACACCGAAATGACACCTCGTTCAGCAAGGTTTTATGGGCTGACATCACGGATGTATTAGGTGATGTAGCCGACCTGTTGTCAGTTTCCATAAAAAATTTAATACTTTTTTACACAAAATATATTTGGTTTTAGTTATTTTTATAATATATATTTTGTACATTAGAAATAAAAAAAAAACACATATTTTTCATGATATTTCGACTTATCGGATAACAAAATTTTGTTATAAAAAAAAAATACATATCACACACGCTAAATCCCGACAATCGGGGTAAGCAGAGTAATCGGTGTTGTGCTGCAAGAACTCTGGTCAATTACAGCACAACACCGACCGCCACGTTTCGCAAAGTATTCGAACAAGATTCAATCGATCAAGCAGCAAGTAAGGCACGAAGACCCACCTGCTGCATGACTCGGTGGAAGTACCGTGCCAAGGTGAGAGGTGGCGAGCCTGTCGCCCTTTAGCGCGGTATCTTGTCCTTATCCCTTAGTCGCCTTTTACGACATGCACGGGGAGAGATGCAGTGGGGATATTCTTTTTAAGTACCGGCCCCAAACGGTACAAAAAAAGTACAATGTACTGAAATTGTAATAATATGTACCTAACAACAGTATGCGAAATTATCGTATTTGCTTAATGAAGATTGTGGCACTTTTCTTGCTATGAATATTGTTGGCAGCTTGCAACTAACCATATGTACTTACGTATGATTTGTAGGTACATACAATGTTAGTAATTGTTTTATTGTTTATTTATCATCTCGTGGACTGCCACGAGATGATAAATAATCAGCTCAGATTTGTCATGTTTACATTGTAACATTCCGCCAGTTCGATTATCACAGCGAAGAAGAACTGGCATGAAACTTCACTGGAATTTTTTTAAATTAGGTGACCGATTTTACCCACTTGGCCCCCCTCCCCCTTTTGACATTGAAAATGTCTTTTGGTTCATTCCAGTATAGGCCCCGATTTCACGAAAAAGTGCGATCCCCTTATATCTCGGAGAGTTGTGAAGATATGATATTCAAAGAAGGCTCAAAAGACGCGTATTCACGGGAGCTTTAGGGTGCAAGAAGAATTATTCGAGAAAGTAAAAAACTAAAAAAGTTATGGCCGAAATAGTGAAAAAAAAATCATTATTTTCCGAATTGTTTATTTTGGCGCTCGATATTTTGGAAACGAAGAATGATATAAAAAATTTGAGAAAAACTCCTCTGGACAATTTAGTCAGCTACAATTTGAGCCTAAAACAAAGACGATCGGGTTAAGGGTTTGCCCTGTAACTCAACCTTTTTGAAAAAATAAATTCACAGATTTCGTGCCTCACACGACTATCGAGCACATTGGAAATGAATCTACGGAATTCGAAAAAATATTGTCGCTGAGCGACACGAGAAAGTCGGGATAAGGAAAAGGTTAGTTGGCGTCTGATGATGGAACCGGAAGGAAGCCATAGGAACTCCTAAACTACACATGATAAGCCCATCGTGTTTGGGCTCGTTGGATTTGTCTTCGCAAGTACTCTTGTAATATATATGATTTCCAGGGTCCTGATGATGGAGCCGGAATGAAGCCATAGGAACTCCTAAACCACACATGATAAATAGACAGTGTTTGGGCTCGTTGGATTTGTCTTCGCAAGTACTCTAGTCATATGTTATTTCCAGGGTCCTGATGATGGAGCCGGAAGGAAGCCATAGGAACTCCTAAACTACACATGATAAATCCACCATATTTGGGCTCGTTGGATATAGGAATGTAGGAATATAGGTTAGGTTAGAAGATGCGTCGCATTGAAAATGAATTCAATAAAATAAAAAAAAAATATTACATTTATTATAATTTTTCAAAAAACACAAGCAGCTTAAAAAATGTAAACTAAAATTAAGACAGAAAAAGATAAGCTTGACATTATGTCTAACTAAAGTAACAAATTAATAAATATCAAATATAAAAATATAATATAAGGATATCGAGAAGGATATAGAAGATAAGAATATAGGTTAGGTTAAGTTAGGTTAGGATAAGTTAGCTACGCGACGCATCTTCTAACCTAACCGTATCGTACTAAGCCTCCGCTGTCTGTCTGTCCGTCCGTCCGTCCGTCCGTCCGTTCGTCCATCTGTCTGTCCGAGGGCTGTATCTCTTGAACCGTAGGTAGCCCGTTGAAATTTTCACAGAATATGTGTTACTATGGCGGATATAACAACAAATAATAATTTTTTTTTTTTAAATTAAGGGGGGCTCCCATACAACAAACGTGCGAAAAATCGATTGGTCACGCTACTGAATAATAGATGGCGCCACAGGCATTTATACATTGCATTGTTGAAAGACAAAAGATAGGCGGATATTATTGATAGCGGATAGTTAAGGAAACCTCCGTGCCCGAGTAAAACTCGCACTTGACAGATTTTTCGCCCCGCGACTTCGTCCGCGTAGACTTATCACGACGCCATCTACCGGTTCAATTGTATTTTCAAACCATCCGGTGACCCACTCAAACATACACACAAAATTTCATCCAAATCGGTCCAGCCGTTTAGGAGGAGTTAGGTGACAAACAGACGTACAGAAGAATTATATATATAAAGAAGAAGATTAAATACATTGTAAAATGTAACTGTACCTAACTGTTCGTCAGCCTCGATAGCTCAAAAATATATATTATAAGCTTAATATGATTTACAAAATTTCAAACGTCATTGCTAAGTATTATAACAAAGTCATATAACAAAGACATAAGCGTCAGCCTCGATAGCTCAGTGGTGCAGACAGTCAACTGTCGCTATTGAATGTTAAACAACGCTGCGTGCGGTCAATACTTGGATGGGTGACCGCTCGACCGTTGGGGGCTGACCGTGGTTCGGATTCCACGTAAAACTGTAGGCCCCTTCCCTTCTTACCTTACTAGGTGGTAGGGTTCAACCTGTCCGGGTTGGTACAACCGCACTGAATGAAACGTCGGTCGAAACGGCTATGTAAATAGTTTTTGTTTTCCGACCAGTTCAGTGTCGCCGGCACGACCGAAGGGAAGCACTGACATGGCACCTAGCTCACCCGGTGTTATGGGCTAACATCACGGATGTTGTAGGTGATGTAGCCAACCGTATGAGTTTCCTAAAAAGCGGTTTTTTGCACATTTTTAACTAGGTATATCATATTGAAGACCTCTGTCTGAACTTAAAATTGTAGAAATATTTTTAGAAACCTTACAGTTAGCTCGTGTAAATGATACCCCACACGATATGTTAGTTTAAATTTTTTTTATTGATATAAAATTGACCACCCCCCCCCCCCCCCCCCCCCATATTAATTAAAAATTAATTGTTATCTAGTTTTTGACGAGCGATATTGAGCGTCATGCAGATCTATTAATATGCGGGCAATTTCAAGTTTCTAAGTTACTTAGTGTTCGAGAAAACCCTCTGTGACAGACAGTCGGACACCGGAGTGATCTTATAATGTTTCCGTTTTTCCTTTTAAGGGGTCTGGGTCCGTGCTCCACCTAGGTTCTCCACCTGGGTGGAGATCACGGATGGTGTAGCCAACCGTGTCAGTTTCCATAAAAAAAATACATACAGAAAAGATTCTAAAAATTATAAATTCAGTTTTAGTATCATACATAGAATCTACGCCCGCAGTCTTTCATAAAACAAAGTAACTTACTTTATGGTCATCCAACCCCTTACAGATTTATTAGTAGTAGTATGTATATAGTATATTCATGATAGAGATAGAGATTACGAAGCACCGAAGCATTGTGCTATCCGAGGTGCTATCTCTATTGTTTCCAACTGAAACCATTTGTGTATTTCGCACGAATGGCACAGTATTCAAGTTGTATGCACAATATTCAATTGTGTGACCATTATTATAGCAGCCGTGACATTTTCGGCTCCGGGGTGTATTGGCCCAATTGTCAAAATGTCCAATTATCATAATGCCAAGAATGTAATGTCCAATACTCAACAAATTAGATGTCTTTTTTTTTATGTTGATGAAATCGACAGCATTACATAAATACTTAACTGATATTATATAAACAAAACAAAAGACACAGCAAATTACAGATTTCCTTGACTATAACAAAAAAAATTGACTTGGCACTAAACCCCCGCGCATGCGCCTCCGACTCAGCCAGCAATCCAGGGAAGTCTCCCGTATGGCACCTACCTACCTTCTCGGAGGCAAAGAGTTTGACAAACTCTTTGCTCAGAGGTTATATTGGTTTTTTTTTTTTATTGAAACTGACACGGTTGGCTACATCACCTGCAACATCCGTGATGTCAGCCCATAACACCGGGTGAACTTGGTGCCACGTCAGTGCTTCCCTTCGGTCGTGCCGGCTACACTGAACTGGACGGAAAACACAAACTATTTACATAGCCGTTTCGACCGACCTTTCATTCAGTGCGGTGGTGCCAACCCGGGTGGGTTAAACCCTACCACCTAGTAATATAAGAAGGGAGTCATATCCCTTAGTCGCCTTTTACGACATGCACGGGGAGAGATGCAGTGGGGCTATTCTTTTAAAGTACCGGCCCCACACGGTACTCTACTGGTCGGAGCATGCGCTTTGGCCCCTCCGACTCAGCCACCCATACCGGATTACATCAAAATCTACAGATCTCACACTACGCGCAACTATCAAAGGCATTGAAAATGTAATTTAGAAATATAGCCCACGATAATATTTGACAAATTCATTTTTTATCGTACTGACGATAAAGGTAACGGAGCGCAGACTGACCTCGCGGGTAAGGGACCCGCTACCGCCTACAGTTTTTGTCCGCCCGCCTCCTAAGATGGTTCAAACTGTAGCTTAATTCAATCCCGAGATTCAATTTTTTTTGCTTTTCTTGAATAGCGAGCTCAAAAAAAGTTATTGGGAGATTCTCTATACAAGTCGGCGAAAAAAATTTGATTTTTGGCAAATTTTGGAAAATCTCAACCGACCGATTTTGGGAATTCAAATTGCACTTTGAAGCCCTCCGGCAGATACGACATATGGCCCATCAGCGTACCTCTCATATCTGCGAAACTACAGGCAAATGTCACAATTTCATAAATCGGAGCACTGTACTCGATCACGAAAACATAAACATTTTCAATGTTAAAAAAATAAAAATCGGAATCCTCGTAAAACTGTAGGTCCCTTCCCTCCTAATCTTACTTGGTGTTAGGGTTTAACCCGTCCGGGTTGGTACCACCGCACTGAATGAATCGTCGGTCTAAACGGCTATGTAAATAGTTTGTGTTTTCCGTCCAGTTCAGTGTAGCCGGCACGATCAAAGGGGGAAGCACTGACATGGCACCTAGTTCACCCGGTGTTATGGGCTGACATCACCGACGTTGTAGGCAGTGGCGGCTGGTGACTTCAGTGACCGGTAGTGCGCTAAGTACCTAAGTTCCTCTTAAACATCGACATCTATTCTCTTAAATACCAAATTTCCCAACACATTCCCAATGTTATTTTAAGATCGCGACTTCCGAATTTTTTAAGCGCCTGCGTTGTATTATTTACGTACCTAGTATGAATATTCTCAAGACACTCAATGAGTTGCAAAAAACAAGAAAATAAATCCAAACAAGTTTTTTAACTCATTTATAGTACCTTTATGAACACACCCATAGACCACAACACTACTGCAGCTTTCAAAAAGAAAACAATAGCAATGTCCCAAAAATACTTAAAAAATTTACTTATTAAAAAAAAATTAAAAGTAGGAATTGAACCCGGGATCACCTGATTGTAAAGCCTTACCTTTAACCAACTCTTAGGCAAATATCGGCACCACTTAATTCACAGTATCACGTGACAGAAAGCACAAAACCTAACCATATCCCATTTTAAATATTCGCGCGCTAACGGTTAGGTGACATCACATGACAGCGCGCTGACTCTAGGTAGACGGACTCGTGCAAAGGAATCGCTCGCGACGTGTCGCACGCGCGGCTATTCACGATATAACGTCCTTGTTTGGCGCTCGTGCGTCGCACGCAGAACTCCATTTCGGCCCATACTGTTTCTATGAAGTATCTTTTGTCTCACGCGCCAGCGGTGTTTTGCCGATCCCCATACATTCAGATGGGAGACCCGCGTGCGTTGTTCGATTCCGACGGGGCGCGGGTTTACTCGCAAAAACGTGCCTTGTGATCTATAAAATAAGGTCGAATTCACATTCGTATTTATTTGGAGTACGATCTTTATGGTTTTAATGTAGGTATGTTGTATTGTAAGATATTATTTAGTTTGAGTGAAGTTAAGACTTCTCGTGGTATGGTAGTGCGGCGCACGGGCGCACTTTAGGACCGGCCGCCAGTGGTTGTAGGTGATGTAGGCAATCGTGTCAGTTTCCAAAAAAAATAAATAAAAAAAAATGTCGGCGGAAAGCAGTGGTAGTATTATATATTCGGTGGCAGTGGTCCGTACCGATGAAGGCCGGGAGAACTGCAGAAAAATTGGAGAGGCGTATGTCCAGCAGTGGAGGCATACACACTGACTGACTGACTGATGCAATGTTTTTGTCAGCGTCGGTTGCTCTTTGGCGCTTATGGATTGACGTTTGATCGCGAAAAGCACACGCGGGCGTGGTCAGAATTTGGACCGATGACCGTTCGATCGTCGAGGCTGGCCGTGGTTCGGATTCCGCGTAAAACTGTAGTCTCTAGCTGGTAGAGCTTAACGCGTCCGAATAGGTACAACCGCACCGAATGACAAGTCGATCGAAGCAGTTACATAATAATTTGTATGTGTGTAAATATTTCTTAAGTGAAACACTGACGTGGCACCTAGTTCACCAAGGCGTTTAGGGCTGACATCACCAGCTTAGTAGGTGATTAATCAGGTTCCATAGAAAATAATACTTTAGGCTGGTTTTTTTTTTCTTACTCATTTTTATCCGCACGTATTTTAAATTCGAAAATTTAAATAGCCTTTGCCCGCGGCGTCGCTTCCCGTGAAATTCGTATTTAAAAAGAAGAAAGTAAGTAAAAAAAAGGCTTAGCTGCGTTCCTGCGTTACCTTTATTTCGACGCACGGAACAATTCAGTTTGTATGCGAGCCACATCTTAGCGTAACTGGAACTGAATTTAGCCTATCCTGTGTCACGTATAGTTGAACGTGCTTGTACTAAGTTTCATCGAATTCGGATGATCGGTTTAAGAGTTATGGAGGATCAGACATGCATACAGAAAATATTTTTAAAAATCGTAAATTTAGTTATAGTATCACTATGTAAGTGTCTACAAACGAAGTATCTCATAAAACAAAGTAACTTACTCCATCACAATCCCTTAGCTTAGAGATTTATTATTAGTATTGATTATTGATGATACTAAGTCAAAGTCAAAGTCAATAATTTTATTCTCGTAGAGTATGGTCTTATAATTATACATAATATAACTATACATACTATGAGATACGTTAATGTAAAATTTTAAAATATCAATTAATTAATTCATTCACACACACTTCATTCATAATAAACAATTTTGATAAAAATCAATTAAAACAGAAATCAGAAACAACAATTAAAAACAATAACAACATTTAACATAGATATATAAATATCACAACAGCAAATAAAATAATTAAGGGGCAATTCAAGGGGTATTCATGATCGGTAATCCCGCGCAGTCATTGAAAATACGAGGTATGTAGATAAACCGCAAAAATCCACGATGAATGAGCAGATGTAAATTGAATATGATCACAGTACAATTTTTTATTTCAATAACAAATATTACTTTAGTCACATTATTCATGCACGAGAAACTCCAAACTATTGTGTCATTCATTATGTACTCGATCGTATTGTGTGTGTCATACCTACTTAAAAATAATAGCCCCACTGCATCTCTCCATGCATGTTGCAAAAGGCGACTAAGGAATAAGGACAAGATGCCGCGCCAAAGGGCGACAGGAGAGCTACTACTCTCCTTGGTAAGGTTGTTGTGAAGTCACGCAGTCGTACGGTAACTTCGTGATAAATTTGTCTTTGCATAAACTTGCGTAACGTGTAATGGTGAACTTGCAAAACAAATTGTTAATTAACTAGCTGTTGCCCGCGGTTTCGCTCGCGTGAAATTCGTATTTCGAAAGTAGAAAGTAATTCTAAGGCCGAAGGACGAACTGGGTCCAGGTAAACGATAAACCTGCTCGAAGAAAGTAAGTAGGTAACTAAATGCAAGGAAGGTCGAAGGCAGAGCTGCGTTCACGTAAACGATAATCCTTCTCAAATAAAGCCGAGTTCCGAGCTCGAGTATTCATTCAGGAAAATCCATGGTAATTGGGCCAGTACTTCATACGCGATGCGTACATACAAACAAATAAGAATAAGTATTCCAAAAATTATGCATTTTATTAGTTAACATTCAAACCCCAATTTGTGCAAATACTATATTTAATGTACAGATAAGAATATTACGAAAATTATCTTAATGCATTCTATTAGTTAACATTCAAATCCCAATTTGTGCAAATGCTATATTTAATGTACAGATAAGAATATTACGAAAATGATCTTAATGCACTTTATTAGTTAACATTCATACCCCAATTTGTGCAAGTACTATATTTAATGTACAGATAAGAATATTGCGAAAATGATCTTAATGCATTCTATTAGTTAACATTCATACCCCAATTTGTGCAAATACTATAATATTTAATGTACAGATAAGAATATTACAAAAATTATCTTAATGCATTCTATTAGTTAACATTCAAATCCCAATTTGTGCAAATGCTATATTTAATGTACAGATAAGAATATTACGAAAATGATCTTAATGCACTCTATTAGTTAACATTCATACCCCAATTTGTGCAAGTACTATATTTAATGTACAGATAAGAATATTTCGAAAATGATCTTAATGCATTCTATTAGTTAACATTCATACCCCAATTTGTGCAAATACTATAATATTTAATGTACGGATAAGAATATTACAAAAATTATCTTAATGCATTCTATTAGTTAACATTCATACCCCAATTTGTGCAAGTACTATATTTAATTTACAGATAAGAATATTACAAAAATGATCTTAATGCATTCTATTAGTTAACATTCATACCTCAATTTGTGCAAATACTATAATATTTAATGTACAGATAAGAATATTACAAAAATTATCTTAATGCATTCTATTAGTTAACATTCATACCCCAATTAGTTTTTAGTCCCGCACCGTCACTCATATTAAATAATGAACTCGGCTTACCGGTGCGATAATGGCGAGCGCATCGCTGCAGCTCGACGTTTCGAGTCCTCTATGGGACCCGTTCGTGGGCCCGCTAGTGGGCGGGACCTCGTCTTATGTTAAGGATTCGAGCCATTTTCTGGAAATACTGTCGAACATAAATGCTGAGCCAGACCATATCATTGTGAGTTTTGATGTCGAATCACTGTACACTAATGTGCCTATTGGAGACGCACTACAGGTCATTGAACAATTACTAAAAGAAAATGACATATCCATAGGTTACATAGCACTCTTAAAACATGTACTAGAGACAACATATTTTTTATGGAATGGCCAATATTACAGACAAACAGACGGCGTGGCGATGGGCTCTCCGGTGGCCCCAGTAGTGGCGAACCTTTATATGGAGTTTTTTGAACAACTCGCCCTCGGGACAGCAGAAAAGACACCGAGCCTATGGATCCGGTATGTGGATGATGTTTTTGCCATCTGGACACACGGCATGGATGAGCTACAGGCATTCCTGGAACACCTAAATACGGTACATGCACAAATAAAATTCACGATGGAATTAGAGAAAAACTGTGCTCTGGCGTTCCTGGATGTGCTGGTAATTCGGAAGGAGGACGGTTCTTTCGGCAGTACAGTGTACAGGAAACCCACCCACACAAACCGGTATTTACACGCAACTTCGCACCACCACCCGGCGCATCTGCAGTCTGTGGCGAAGTCACTATTACAGCGTGCACAACGGCTGTGTGATGCTGACCATCTGACCGAGGAAACCACATTAGTTCATCGTGTCCTAAAAGAAAATGGATATGGCTCACAGTTTAGAAAAATGAAGACGCGAAAAAAGAAACTGGTGGCGGATGTGAAGCGACTTTCTGCCTACATGCCGTACGTACGTGGTGTAACAGACCGAATAGCGAAACTTCTTAGGAAGAAGAGCATACAGACGGTGTTACACCCGCATCGCAAGATTTCAAGCATGCTGCGATCGGCTAAGGACAGGCTGCCGCTACAATCATCAGGGGTATACAAGATACCGTGTTCCTGCGGAAAATCTTACATAGGACAGACAAAACGGAGTGTCAGTACAAGGGTTACCGAACATATTCGAGCGGTCAAGAAAGGTCAAGCGGATAAGTCAGCGATTTGTGACCACATCGACTCCGGACAAAATCATTGGATTAGATTCGATCAGGTGAAGATTCTCGCCACCGAAAAACGACATCTGCCACGTATTGTCCGTGAGTCGATAGAAATTGCCAAACACGACAACTTTAACTGCGAAGACTCGTTCAAGATCTCGCCGATATGGAAGCCGGTACTGGCTACGCTGCAGTCAAGACAGAACCGAAGCGACGATGTAATAGAGCTCGACACCGTCAGCAATTTCTGTAGGTCCGAAGAAGCAAGGAACGCAGCGAATCCGGAAGTGATACCTACCCACCACTACAATTTGCGAAGCAGGCGAGCTCCTGTCAGTGACGTGCTGGCTGCCGGAGGAGCTAGCACGTCCTCTTGAGAACGGGTCCCATAGAGGACTCGAAACGTCGAGCTGCAGCGATGCGCTCGCCATTATCGCACCGGTAAGCCGAGTTCATTATTTAATATTCATACCCCAATTTGTGCAAGTACTATATTAATTGTACAGATAAGAATATTACGAAAATTATCTTAATGCATTCTATTAGTTAACATTCATACCCCAATTTGTGCAAGTACTATATTTAATGTACAGATAAGAATATTACGAAAATGATCTTAATGCATTCTATTAGTTAACATCCATACCCCAATTTGTGCAAATACAATATTTAATGTACAGATAAGAATATAAAAAAATTATCTTAATGCATTCTATTAGGTTAATATTCATACCCCAATTTGTGCAAATACTATATTTAATGTAAAGATAAGAATATTACAAAAATGATTTTAGTACATTCTATTAGTTAACATTCATACCCCAATTTGTGCAAATACTATATTACAAAGTTTGCAGATTGATTAAATGTATTGATTGATATTGATGCTACGCGGTGCCATAACTCGTCTATCATGTATTCACTACATTGTTGTATCTAGAGACCTGTTTCACAAACTTGTTGTAGTGGATAATGATAACTACAACATCACAAACGTAATTTAAAGACGATGAGTCATTGGACTTGCCGCTGTGATGCTGTACTACGTCGAACAATATCCTAAGTTTTGTTTTAATGAAAGTTGACACGATTGGCTACATCACCTACAACATCCGTGATGTCAGCCCATAACACCGGGTGAACTAAGTGCCATGTCAGTGCTTCCCTTCATTTCATGTCGGCTACACTGAACTGGACGGAAAACACGAACTATTTACACAGCCGTTTCTACAGACGTTTCATTCAGTGCGGTGGTATCAACCCGGGCGGGATAAACCTTACCCCCTAGTTGTTACCCCAATAGTTTGTGTTTTCCGACCAGTTCAGTGTAGCCGGCACGATCAAAGGGGGAAGCACTGACATGGCACCTAGTTCACCCGGTGTTATGGGCTGACATCACGGACGTTGTAGGTGATGTAGCCATCCGTGTCAGATTCCATAAAAAAAAAAGGTAAGAAGGAAAGGGACCTACAGTTTTACGTGGAACCCGAAACACGGTCAGCCTCACGCCAAAACTCCAAAACACGCCATAGATGGCGTGAGTGGCGCTGATATGACATGGCGATACAGAACCCTCGGTGCGCGAGTTCGACTCGCAGATGGCCGGTTTTTTTTATTAAGTGCCTATATTTGTTTAATTAATGAAGCGATTGCTTGTCCGATATGTACGTTCTCAGGTATTACAATACCGATTACTCTGCTTACCGTGATGTCGTGATACAGGGGGGCATATATGTATGTAAGGTAGCTTTTGCCCGCGGCTTCGCTCGCGTGAAATTCGTATTTCAAAAGAAGAAAGTAATTAAGCCCGCTACCGTACCTGTGTTTCAGCGCGCTGGACAATTCGGTTTGTATGAGAGCCACATATTAACGTAACCGGAACTGAATTTAATTTTTCCTATCCTGTGTTACGTATAGTTAAATGTGCTTGTACTAATTTTAATCAAATTCGAATCATCGGTTTAAGAATTATGGAGGAACATACATACATACAGAAAATATTTCTAAAAATCGTCAAATTAGTTTTAGAATTATATACAGAGTCTACAAACTTAGTAGGTATCTCATACAACAAAATAACTTACTCCATGACCATATTGACCATCACTTACAGATTTATTATTAGTATTGATGATTATTATGAGATTTCTTTATTTTCACATTTTCATTTTATAGTATTTATATTAAACATATTCAATATCAAAATATACACAATTAATACAAACATATAAAAACAAAAACGGCATTATCGCCGGCGGCGGCGGGAGATTTATCAGATGTATTATTATATTCCTTTATTTCACATATTTAAAATTTTATATTAATATTACATATTATATTATACAAAAAAGTAATAAAAATACACAAAATTAATACAAAAATTAAAAACGGTAATACCGCCGGCGGCGGGAGGCAAGCCTCCAAGCACGCCGGCGGCGGGAGGCAAGCCTCCAAGCACGCCGGCGGCGGGTGCAGGGTATTAATTGGTGATGATTATTAACTTGTCTCGTGAAAATTAGCATGTCTGAAACAACATCTTATCCAGTTTAACTTGGTTTTCGCATTTCGCTTATCCAGTTTAACTTTGGTTGGCGCATCGTCGGCGTATCGTCAGCGTATCGTCGGCGCATCGTCAGCGTATCGTCAGCGTATCGTCGGCGCATCGTCAGCGTATCGTCGGCGCATCGTCAGCGTATCGTCGGCGCATCGTCGGCGTATCGTCAGCGTATCGTCGGCGCATCGTCAGCGTATCGTCGGCGCATCGTCAGCGTATCGTCGGCGCATCGTCGGCGTATCGTCAGCATATCGTCGGCGCATCGTCAGCGTATCGTCGGCGCATCGTCAGCGTATCGTCGGCGCATCGTCGGCAGTGCCGGATTTGTACTGTTCTTAAGTATAGGCCACTTGACTTTCGCCGCCCGCGCAAAACATAAATAACATAGGACAGGAGTAAATCGCAATGGCCCGGCAGAGTAACCGGTGTTGTGCCGCAAAGAGTCTGGTACATTACAGCACGAGCCATCACGTTTCTAGTCTAACTTACTACTATTTATATAATATGTGTTACAATTATAAAAAAGTAATATTATTTTTTTTTTTATTGAAACTGACACGGTTGGCCCACAACATCCGTGATGTGAGCCCATAACACCGGGTGAACTTGGTGCCACGTCAGTGCTTCCCTTCGGTCTTGCCGGCTATACTGAACTGGACGGAAAACACGTAAACTAATAACTAAAGAAATAAACCTACCTAACAAACATTAAAATAACTATCAAAAGGGGCATTTTCAAATATTCCTAGAACACTTGCTGCATTACCCCGCTGGATGGCAAGGCAATTAATACAATTTAAAGAAACGTGTACACTTTGCTCTGTCCGAGTCGACGACTCTAAAACGCTAATAAATATAAAAAATATTGGAGTAGTCTCACGTTCTCAATTAAGTGCTCACGGCGGCGGCGGCATGAAAACTATTTTGAAGTTTGTATCTTAAGGTGATTTCAATGCAAGAAGCTCCGCCTGCTTTACCTCCCTTCTTCTCCACTACCCTTCTCGAACCGCGAGGCTCCCCGCGCCTCCCCCGGCGCGCGGCGCGACGCTGTCCCGCGCCGCGCCGCGCGCCGACACACACGGGCGGCGCGGCGGCGCGGCACCGGCATCGCGCCGTCGAGTTGGTCGAGTTGAGCACAGCACAGAGCAGTCAATAAAAGTAGAGAACGTAATGCGTAAGTCTGTAGGTACCACCAGTTATTTTTTAACAACCCAAAGAGGATTACTGTCTACGTAATATAGCCATGGATATATGTTCTTCTCTTTTACTCTAGTACTTTTGGTTTACCTTGTATCCATTTCTCGGCTACGAAATTATCCTTGCATAGCGTTTTGGTATTTCGGCCAAGACCGTAGTAGGTACATAGGCCGACACCAAGCATATTCATTATTGACCCATCCTTCGGCCACGTGGTCAACCAACGGCAATGAAGTTTCTAGTTTTCAACCACATCTTAATAATGTTGAATTGTTTGTCTGATGGTGTTTATATGTAGAAAGGTACATATATGTATTTTTAGGATTCCGTCGCAAAAATTACAAAAAGGGACCCTAATGGAATCGCTCGGTGTCTCTATGTCTGTGCGTCTGCATGTCACAGACACGTATTTTTCTATCAAAAACTTATTCAAAAATTCTGAAAAAAAATGCTGAAGAATCCTTATATGACCTTTTTTTTTCTGAAATATTTTTTTGCTTGCTCTTTTGCTTTAACTCTTTTTAATTCCATTGTATGCATACGGCCTTTGGGATTGCTACCAGAAATTTTCTTGAATAATGTGCAAATAGGTTTTTTGGTGTTGAATGAAACTACAGCTGCAGCACAACGTCCTTGATATGATTGTTTGAAAGAATAGTTGACCCATTTGCGCATGACGAATTTTGCAACAACACTATTGAAGCATTCGACCATATTACTGTCCACATCATATAATAAACTTCTGGCGTTATTGGCGACGGCTCTGAAAATTACTTTGCTTCTTAGCCAAAAAGAGCTGTTGTTTACTAAGCCATAAAAATCAAGAACAGGTTCTGAATTACAGTAATATGGAGAGCAACTGCTATGTCGTCCGAAAGCATGCATAGGAACGTTCATTATATCTCGATTAAGGTTCCTTATTCGGCTGCCGATATCAAAATCTCCTGACTCTTTATTATGTTTAATGGATTTACATATTGATTTGTTCATGATTTTAATTAACTTGTCAGTCAGTAATTTTCTCAATTTTATCGGATATTTTGTATCTTTAGACATAGCTCTTAGTTTATTACAAAAAGGAGACGGGGATGTTTGGGCCCGATGGTAATAAAATGAGGTATGGTTAAAAATAATGGTTAAATTTTTCTTTATTAAACTGTAAAATATCAACCCAATTCTTTATCTAGAAAAAGAGAAATCTTAAAAAAAGTGTTAAGAAAAACGATTACGATTAAACTAAATATATATTAATGTAGATACATGATTTTAAACATTTAAAAATAAAAACGCTAGCACCAAATGAATAACTCAATTAAAGTAATTAAATCCATTACAAATGGATTTGCGGTGGAAACCCTTGGTGTGTGGTCACCGGACGCACGGGCTTTTGTCGAAACCATCGGGAAATTGCTAGTGGATAAGTCCGGTGACGTGCGTGCCAAGGCTTAATTCATACGCCGCATTAGCCTAGAAATTCAAAGAGGGAACGCTATTAGCGTCCTAGGGACTATGGCTGCCTCGGCTGAACTAGAAGAAATTTTTTTATTTATAGGTTCTCCTTAATTTTTCTTTTGTTAGATAGGTAAGTTATGTTTTAGGTTAGTTTTAGTTATTGGTTTTAGATCTTTATTAATTGCTTTGATTACTTAATTACTAGATTAAATAAAGTCATTACAAATTAACATTTTACTATTTAAAAAAATGAAACATTCACAATAATAAAAGGACTATATATAGTCTGTGATAAAAGGAAACAATTTATAAAGAAGAAGTGCTGTCATAGCTGTCAGTTGTATTTTCATTTCATAACATTTACAAAACATAAATAACTAGAATTTTGAAAACGTTTCGATATTATATTGCATTATTTTATTATTTTGATGCAAACATACACAGAAGATCTATAGAAGTGAATTTTGAGTGGGTAGTAAACGGTGGGTCTGGTTGCTGCGCCTATGTTATGTCTATAATAGTTAAACTAAATCAATAAAAACTCAGATTGGCAAAATCTGTTGAATTTTCAGTGAAGATTTAATAATATTTAGGCTATTAATTGACACCATTTTCATCTTTTTACAATCGGGCCCAAGATTGTATGAAAGCGTATCCGTCTCCTTTCTGAGCACGTGATTACGGCATTCAATCTTTTCGACCGTGCACCCATGGTAAGGTTTTGCTTGTAAAATTTTAGAATATGTGCTGGAGTCACCATCGGAAATTAATTTAGCATAAACAAGGCCGTATCTTCCGACGATTTAAATTCTTCAAAATAATTTCACACTCCATGCATGTAGAAGGCCTATTATAATTTTTGAAACATTTGTGGTTATTTGGTTCGACTTTATTTTTTTCTGCCCGGCTACAAACGATACAAAACTTATTTTTCACGCCCATAACACCACCTCTCTAAATCTTTTGCCAGCTATAGCCGCAGCTCCCGATAAGGCGGAATAATTTTGTTTGTAAGATCTCTTTGACCAACACCCGTCCGCAATAACTTCAATTATTGCGTTGCCGAATTTATCAACACGACCTTCTTTTAAAGCAGCATCGCGTTCTCTTTTTGCAGCCTTTTCCATTTCTTCGACAGCCGTTTCATGCCATTTTAAACAAATATCATTGTGAATTTTCGAATAAAATGGATTCGTCATGAAAGGGACATTGAGTGCTGCCATAAGTTCTTCTAATTGCGAAAAACCACATCCTATTGCCATTGCACCCGCAACAGCGGACCTGTTTACGTCTACCGGATTTTCTGTATTTTTTATTTATTATTACTAAACGGTTTTATTTAGCTTGACTCCGTATTAGTTGTTTCTATCTTTGTTTCAAATCTTGCGACAACTTTTTCAACTACTTCTACTGAACCGATTTTTATGAAACTTTGCACACGCATTGAGTTCTCGTGACAATACAATATTATGATAATTTCAACTTGGTAACGAGGGTCTGATGATGGAGTCAGGAGTTTGGACGAGTGTCTCATACTTCTACCAATACACTTGGTGACGAGGGTCTGATGATGGAGTCAGGAGGTATACAGTGGAACTCTTCAACCACTTGGTGACGAGGGTCTGATGATGGAGTCAGGAGGTGAACAGTGGAACTCTTCAACTGTTACTAGTAACCCCCTCGAGTTTGGGCTCATTTGGTTGGTTTGGACGAGTGTCCCATACTTCTACCAATACACTTGGTGACGAAGATCTGATTATAGATGCAGGAGGTGAACTGTTGAACTTAAATAAAACAAAAATAATGATCAGGATATTTCTTTGAATCCACCCAAGTTAAGGTTCCTGTATTGTGCCGAGAACTGTGTGGCGTTAGGGTGGCTAAAAATGATACGTCGTTAGCAATACACCACCCAACTCAACGTTTGAAACTTGCCGAGGGCTGTGTGGCATTAGGGTGGATAAAAATGATATGTCGTTAGCGTTTCAACCTCAAGACTGGGCACACCTTGTTGTATGAGAGCCTTGCCCCTCTACATGGACCTCTGGGGGGGGGGGGGGGGGGGGGGGGGTCTACTGTTATTGTTCCATTACTCGTGGGAACAACATGAAAGAAAAAAATTATAAAAAAAACAAACTAAAAACGAGTAAATAAAAAAATTGGTAAAACAACTTTTAAGTTAAACGGTTTTATTAAAAAACAACAGCTGTACAAAAAACAAGAAAAAAAAACATCACCTGTACAAAAAGCTAGAAAATAATAAGGACACAAACCTGGGCCTTCTTAAGATTTTACGTCTGGGTAAGAAATCGTGCAATACTAGCGTGCTGTCTTCTCATGTCAGATGCCAAAGGGCACTTTGTGTCGCTGCGTCAGCGGAATAAGTAATAAATTGAGACTTTTAACAGACTAATATAAAAACGTGGGGCGTATAATATGCGTAATAACATTTTTACATTAGCCATACCACGTTTTAACATACCACGTTTTTATATTAGTCTGTTAAAAGTCTCAATTTATTACTTATTCCGCTGACGCAGCGACACAAAGTGCCCTTTGGCATCTGACATGAGAAGACAGCACGCTAGTATTGCACGATTTCTTACCCAGACGTAAAATCTTAAGAAGGCCCAGGCTTGTGTCCTTATTATTTTCTAGCTTTTTGTACAGGAGATGTTTTTTTTTCTAGTTTTTTGTACAGCTGTTGTTTTTAATAAAACCGTTTAACTTAAAAGTTTTTTTACCTATTTTTTTATGCAAGTATCAACTGTGAATTTTTGATTACACATGTTACAGCCTAATACAATAATTAAATTTAGTCCTATTTTTCCTTCCGATATTACGCTCATGGATTGTAACCTACAGTTAGCAAGTGCTTTGTGTCCAGATATGATTTTTAAACAATCAATTAGATGTTGTAAATCTACCAATCTCCTGCCTTCAATTATGTAATTTTTTTTCCCTGTCACGTCCGGTGATGACCTGTAAAAAACCAAAACATATAATTATAAATGTTTTAATAATAAATAATATTTATTTCTACTGAATTAGATCATTTAAAACCCTAGGCTAGGACTGACCGCATTTGTTTATATGTTTTTTACATTACTCTATGCAATATTGAATTTTTCATAAAAATCAACCTTCTGTCTTTCTTTGGTAATACGTTTTGTAGTTATTTTGCATTCGAATATTTAGTGGTTATAATCGCTCGTCGCCTAGACCTTCGATCTAAAGAGGTGCGGGTTCGAGCTTACGTGTGCAGGGGGACCGCACCGCTTTCTTTCTCTGAGTTTGATAAGTAAGGATAGGGTATTGGAAGGAGTTTGATAATTAGTTAAAACTGTAACGAAACTTATGTATGTAAACAAACAATCATGTAGGTAATACCTACTGATTATCAAATAAAATAGTAAGGTATAAAATTAAATTACATGTACATTTTTGTGGTCGGCGGTGGTGGTGGCGTTGACAGCGATATTGGAGGTGTCATCGAAGGCGGCGGCGGCGGAGGCAGCGGGTTCTGAGGTGGTTCTGACCGTGGCAGCAGCAACGGCAGCGGCTCGGCTAACACCGGCGCCGCCGCCGCCGGCGGCAGAGGCAGCGAGGTATGAGGTGGTTCTGATCTGATCGTGGCAGCAACAGCAGCAGCGGCTCAGCAGATCTCGACACTGGCACCGGCGCGCGGCGTCGCCAACGAAGGTGTTGATTGTAGTAGCCGCTGCCGGTGGCCAACTATTCTGTTTCTTGATTTCATTTAGGCGAATTCCTTTATTCCGTAAATATTTCTTCTTCTCGCGTTTCATCATAATGTTTTTATTTTGTTTCCCCATTTCTAGTTAGGTAGCTGCGGCTGCCGGGAGCCGTGCAGCGCGCAGGCGGGCGTGCGGTGGTCAGGAGCCGTGCTGCGGCGGGCTGCGTGCGCTCCGCCGCAGCTAATCCACACGACTGCCGTCCTCTCCTCCCCAGTCCCAACACGGAAACAGGACGCCAATATAGTCATAGTTAGGAGAGAGCGTGACGACGCCAGGTGTGAGCGCGCAAGCTAATGTTGGGCGTGTCTGATCAAATCTACATGAAAACGTTAATTTTTTTTTTACAAAATCTATTAACTTTACAGAGATATCCATCGACACAAAATTAGATATCGTTCATCCGAACTGGCTAAAAAATTATCATAATGTTTTGGGGTAAGTTTTGTCGGCAATATAAAAAATAAGAAATAATCGAAGGTTTACAAATTATTTTATTGTGTCGTGTTATTTTATTGTTTCACGTTTTCCATCGTCACATCATTTAATGAAGAGTTGGAGATTATATTGTTGAAGTTCACAAATACCTTACTTCAGCGGTTTCGCCAGTAAATTAGATCAAAAACTAGATGTTTCTACATTAATATCACCTTAAAAGGTTATAGAGAAATCGCATTCTTTTGAGCGTAGAAACGTCTCACGGGCGGCGCGGGGCGGCGCATGCGTGTGGCGCGCGGGGTGACAGCAGTACGGAGCACGAAGCAACCGCGCACGTTATCATTGCAAGAGGGCAAGATCTACGGAACCCTCTGATCGAGAACAATGCTCGCACTTAAGACGAGACCGAAGTTAACTTTCTCCATACAAAATCGTCTTTAGGCATTTATGTTTTCTAACCCCCTAAACCTTATATCCGATTTTTACAATTATTTTTTTTTGTCATAAGGACCAATCTACGTTCCTGTCATTTTTTGTTCACAACACCGGAGCTAAAAATTTGTATTTGGACCGAAAAAAATTTTTCGATATTCAAAAAATAAAAAGACAGCAACATAGATTCGACTGTCCTTATTACAAGAAAAAACAAATTGTAAAAATCGGATAACGTTTAGGGGGTAAAAAACATAAATTCCGAAAGACGATTTTGTATGGAGAAAGTTAACTTCCGTCTCGTCTTAACAGGCTTTTATTTTATTTTCAATTCCCGAACTCAAGTTTTTTACTAGGTACTCGTACTCTACTCTACATACGACTCTCAAACGTTCAAAGGTTGTTTCTGTCAAATGTTTTTGCTATAGTCTGTTGTTCATTCTTCGAAGTCACTTCTTTTGTACCGTGTGGGGCCGGTACTTTAAAAGAATAACCCCACTGCATCTCTCCCCGTGCATGTCGTAAAAGGCGACTAAGGGATGTGACTCCCTTCTTATATTACTAGGTGGTAGGGTTTAACCCGTCTGGGTTGGTACCACCGCACTGAATGAAAGGTCGGTCGAAACGGCTATGTAAGTAGTTTGTGTTTTCTGTCCAGTTCAGTGTAGCCGGCACGACCGAAGGGAAGCGCTGACGTGGCACCAAGTTCACCCGGTGTTATGGGCTGAAATCACGGATGTTGTAGGTGATGTAGCCAACCGTGTCAGTTTCAATAAAAAAAAATAAAAAAACTTGCGAAAATCTCTATCTTAATTGTCTCGTTCACACAGGTTAGTTTCATTGGCACAGGCAGTGCATCTGTTATCGACATAGCTATTATAGCTTTATACAATACGTGCATAGCACTATAATAGTGCTATGCACGTATTGTATAAAGTCTCCCAAAAGTATAACGTCGAAAGCGCCGCCGCTCCGCGAAGCGAGTTCTTGCGTTTCGATTCTGAGACATTGTTGTATGTCATCGGAAAAGGGGCAAATTCAAATGGGATAGACAAGGACAGCAGGTACGATTTTCGCATGTGACTTCGAAAAATTAACAGACTTTAATTTATAAATTATAGTGTTAACGAATAAGTAATACGACACACGTCTATTCGATGTTTTCATTTGACCCCGCCACTTGCAGATAATGTCCTATTAGACATGTCAATATTATTGCATATTTGAGTCTCAATTTCCTTGTACCGAGATTCTTCGCATCTTCACCTATTGTTTACTCTGCCAACAACATGTTCAAACTGCGTAAGTTCTCGTTGGACCTCGGTCAGGTCGCGAATAGTGATGCGAAACAATACTATCCCGCATCCGGCCTATCCGGCCATTATTTTTACTATAGTAAACTAAGTAAAAAAAGCGTTGATTTCACAGTCAGGAGTACAGTGATACATATTTTGCTTAAAATAACATCTTTGGAATATAAGAATAGGTATAGTGCCCCCGGCCCCCATAACAGGAAAAGGATGTGGCACAGTATGTGACTCCATATAGCTAACGATCTACATGGAGTCGCTGGCTTTAAACCACACCCTATAAAAAAAAATAGGAAAAAAATAAACGATACTTACCCCCAGCTTCTACGTATTCCTACGTAGTCACACACAGCACAAACGTGCTGCCCAAACTACTATCCGGTAGGATGCCGACGGGATGCCGCCGATGAGTGAGACGAAGTAGTAAAGGAGGAGTGAGAATAAAAACAAATGTTTTTTTCATTCATTTATGTAACTGAGTTACTGTAATTACTAATTACATATAGCCGGCCAAGTGCGAGTCGTACTCGCTCACCGAAGGTTCCGTATCATCATACAAATATATTTGTGTTACCATTTACTAAAATAATCGTTTTTTCTTTCATTCAGTTCGGGATCCTTAATTTAGAATAATTAAGTTATGGAACAGAGAAATGTTGTTCTGTGTTCAATGGCACAGACCGGCATAATTTACAGGCACCCGTGACCTAGTAACGGCGCTAACGGCGACGGATTCGAAGGTTGTCACAATCACTCACATGTCTTCAGGGATGCAGACATGCTGAAGATAAACTGAGAGCGGAAATGGCATTACAAGATGGCGCCTTTAGATTTACGCTTTTGGCAGGGTGCCTAGTAAATTATGTCACACTGTTTCAAACTGCATTTGTCAAAATAGGTGTCTAGCCTCGATGAGGAGTCTCTTACTGTACAATACGCTAAATAGCGTTAAATAGCTATAATACAATTAAATACAATACGCTAATTATCTAAATAACAGGAGACAAAAGTGCATAATAATTTACTATATTTCGTGCTACATTTTATTAAAGCTCATCGTCGGATATCTGACTAACCGGCAAGCTGACTAAAGCGTCTGTTCAGGAAAACTGTCGATCAGATATCCGGCCAAGAAGGCGGGATATATGGTATTTTTTTTTTAAAGCCCGACATATGGCGCCTGGCCACGCATAAGGTATCTCACGGCATCCATGGTCATTCGGTCGTATGCGGGGGTTGCGAATGCCTCGCTGGCATGACTAGGCAGCTGTCAGGCTGACAGCTGCCCATTCATGGCTCTCTTGAAGGAGCAGAGAATGTACTTGGGGGAAAATATATGGGCATAGAGAGCGTCCCAGAGTGTACCGATTCTGTAGAGGAAAGATCTGCAGTACCGATTTGTACGCATCCGCGGTAAGTATCCGGAATATTCCATGTCGCGTCACTAGTTGTGTGACTCGCGTGCTTAGAAGTCCGCTCAATTTGGTAGCCTAGTCGAAGGTCGAGCGCGTGTCAGTCAATATCTGGGTTGTGCTGTGTTTCCGGGAGCAAACTCGGGTGCATTGGCATTACAGAACAAAGCACATCTAGCATTCCATTCAATTGTTCTGTGTTCGGCATTAGGTTGTTAGGTAAATAGGTAAATATTAGAGCTATTTATTTATATATATATATTATACTAGCTTTTGCCCGCGGCTTCGCTCGCGTGAAATTCGTATTTAAAAAGAAGAAAGTAAGTAATTCCGCTGTGGTACCTTTATTTCGGCGTGCGGAACAATTCGGTTTGTATGAGAGCCACATCTTAGCGTAACCGGAACAGAATTGTATTTAGCCTATCCTGTGTCCCGTATAATCAAATGTGCTTTTACTAAGTTTCATCGAATTCGGATGATCGGTTTAAGAGTTATGGAGGAACATAGATACATACATGCATACAGAAAAAAAAATGTAAAAATCGTCAATTTAGTTTTAGTATCATACATAGAGTCTACAACAGCGAGCGAAGCCGCAAAAGATGGTAGATTATAATAACTCGTAAGTCTCGATAGCTCAGCTGTGCAGACAGTCGTCTGTCGCTATTGATTATGCAACGCTGGGCCGGTCAGTACTTGGAGTGGTGATGGGTCGGTCGGGTCGCGCCGTCACTGACGGTGCGACCGTTGAAGGCTAACCGTGGTTCTGATGCCACGTAAAACTGTAGGTCTGTCCCCTTCATACCTTACTAGGTGGTAGAGCTCAACCCGCTTGGGTTGGTACCACCGCACTGAACGAAACATCGGTCGAAACGGCTATGTAAATAGTTTGTGTTTTCCGTCCAGTTCAGTGTAGCCGACATGAAATGAAGGGAAGCACTGACGTGGAACCAAGTTCACCCGGTGTTATGGGATAACATCACGTATGCTGTAGGTGATGAAGCGAACCGTGTCAGTTTCCATAAAAAAAATATATTATATTCTAAAAATAAGAAAACGCAATTTTTTCCGACTTTAACCGAAATATATTCAGTACACGTGATTATTCGCAAGTCATTATTACGTACGAGTTGAGAATTTTTATTTAATCCATAATTTCAGCGCTCGTAAAAATAACTTCGCCGAAAATATCAAAGAGCGGCAAAAAATCTACGCACTAACCGAATTTGAATATCTTGACTATATATACAGAAAAGATTTCTAAAAATCTACAATTTAGTTTTAGTACTTATCATACATAGAGTCTACAAAAGCAGTATCTCATATAACAAAGTAACTTACTCCATGACCATTGACCATCCCTTACAAATTTATTATTAGTATATATTGATATGTAATTGAGTATATTGGTTGTATGTATCTTTGTACAATTAATTTGTCCACGTTTTTTTTATTGATAGCTCGCGCTCGCGATATGGCGCCAAACCACGCATAAGGTGTCTAACGACGCCCATGGACATTCGGCCGTATGCGGGGGTTGCGAATGCCATGCCGGCCTGACAGGTGCCCATTCACGACCCTCTGAAATTATGCATTTATATTTCATACTAATGTTTATTCTTTATTACTGCATTCTGGGCATTCTCCGCCTCTACGTGTTTTCCACATCGCAGAGATTAGTTCGTAAATAATGCTGCAAGGCATTAAATTCGCCCCTTGTTACCCTTTTATACAATGGATGGTGTACAATAAAGTATATTTTCATTTATTTCCATGATGATGAAAAATGTGAGTTTTTTTTTATGAAAACTGACACGGTTGGCTACATTACCTACAACATCCGTGATGTTAGCCCACAACACCGGGTGAACTTGGTGCCACGTCAGTTCTTCTCTTCTTCCCTTCGGTCGTGTTGGCTACACTGAACTGGACGGAAAACACAAACTATTTACATAGCCGTTTCGACCGACCTTTCATTCAGTGCGGTGGTACCAATCCTGGCGGGTTAAACCCTACCATCTAGTAATATAAGAAGGGAGTCATATCCCTTATCCCTAATAGTGTTGAGCTATTTTTACATTATATCAAGAGTACAAAAGTACTTACGCATACCGTTACTCATACATAGCCCTTCTCGCTTGCGTAGTCATAAACATTTAATGATCTGCCAGAATTTTTTGCCGCGCTTGAGGTCGCAGTCCATATACATTTTTTTTTATATAAAATTACACTTAAAGATACGTTTTTGCGGCTATTTTTATCGCAGTCCATCGAAGTCGCTTGAGGTTGGCGAACCAAATGTATCCGGAGAAACCCAAGACGCGACGAGGCATTCGCAAAAAATATATAAGAAAAAAAAATCGGTTATAAATAGCTGACTAATAATATGTTTTTATAATTAAATTAGTATTTCCTCGATTAAATTATTTGAAGACGTAAGCAATATTCGTTTGCGTCAACAGGATGTATAAATATGTGTTGTGTGGTAATGTGTTTCTTAGGGTTCGCTCTGTAGCCGGCGGCGATGGCAGGGACCCTTATGAAATCAGTCTGGCGTCTGTCCGTCCGTCCGTCCGTCTGTCACAGCCTGTAGCTCCTAAACGGTTCTAGTTATCTTCTTGAAACTTCGAATGCTTATAGACTCCCGAAATTTAACCAAATTTTATGTGTTAATGCAAAAATAAAAAAATAAATTATAAGCATATGATTTACAAAATTTCAATCGTAATTGCTAAGTATTAGATTCAGATTCAGATATTTACTTCGCCATAAAGAACACACAACAATAACAATATTTCATTGAGACATATGCATATTCAGCATGGCTCGTCATAATTTTTTGTCATGTCCCGTTCAGCAGTGCAATCTATAAGGAAGAACCGGGTAAGAAGCCTTACAGAGCTTTTTTTTAAATATAACTTACATACTAAGTTTTAATTATGTTAAATATAACATACCAGATCTAAGCAAAAAATTCAAAATATATCATAATCAATCATCTATCTAATCAATATCATAGTCATTATAACAAAGTATTATAATTGTGTAAATACCCACTTTAAAAAAAAGTTAACATATTTACTTTTGTAATAGAGAAAATATAATTAGTTATTAGTAAGTAGTCCCGCGTTTTGCAGGCCGGGGCGCGCGGAGATTTCTTGCAAGAAGGGAATCGCTACGGAACCCTCTGTTAGCACTTGAACAACGTTCACACTTGACAGGATTTTTTATATTAATGAACTGTGCAGGGGCATAACCTCCTTGACTTTGTGAAATAATTACGTATATTACCAGCATTGCGCATTACGTATATTACACTATCACGGTTTCGCATCTTGGCAGCGCAGCATCCTTTAATTTATATAGTACTTAACTAGCATTTTTCTCGCGGCTTCGCTCGCGATATTGTAGGCAATGCTTAATTTAAGTCGACGCAATTATATAGTGGGCTGTTCCGAAAATTGATAGCCACAGAATAAATACAATTGTTTTTTTTTTCTGAAACTATTTTGATTTGACGGCTAATTTAAATACAAATCTCCTTGATGAAAATTATTGGCCACCTAGGTATGTGTAGTTCTTTTTTTAAATATTTTTAACGGTTATCCGTCACTCATATTTTATTTGCAACAATGGACGTCTCGCGAGAAGCTTTTCGTGTTACGATTTTCTATGATTATAAACGAGGGTTAACCTTCAAGGAATCTCACGAAAATTTACAAGCTGCTTTTGGGGAGTCTGCTCCTGCGTTACCAACAGTTACTTATTGGTTTCGTGAATTTAAACGTGGTCTAGAGAACCTAAACTATGACCCCAGACCCGGCCGACCATCAACTGCAGTCACTCATGAAAACGTCATCAGGGTAGAGTGGCTATTGTGGGAGAATAGACACATTACACATCGGGAGATTCAGGCTGAACTGAAGATTGGATCACAGGCAGTTTCCACCATCCTGCATGAACACCTCAAAGTTAGGAAGGTTGCTTCGCGATGGATACCTCATTCTCTCACCGAAGAACAAAAATCCCGTCGTGTCGATTGGTGTAAATTTATGCTGGAAAAGTTCGAAGAAGGAACTTCGCAAAACGTATCCTACATCCTTACAACTGACGAATCTTGGATCTACAGCTACGATCCTCTCACGAAGCAGCAATCAACGCAATGGGTGTTTGAAGAGGACGAGTTGCCCACAAAAGTTGTTCGCGGACGGAGTGTTAATAAAAAAATGATAGCGGTTTTTTTTCGCCGCAGTGGACCAGTAGCAGTAATTCCACTAGAAGACCGTACAACAGTTACTAGTGAATGGTATTGCGAAGTTTGTCTGCCTCAAGCTTTCGGGGAGTTGAATAGCGAGCGCCCAAGGAGCGGCGTCCGTGGCATTCTTTTTCACCAAGATAACGCGCCCGCTCACACAGCTGCTAGAACCATGGACCATTTGACAACTTCGGGGGTATAAATGTTATCCCATCCCCCGTGCAGCCCAGATTTAGCTCCATGCGATTTTTTTTTATTTCCCACGGTAAAAAAAAATGCTTCGCGGGCGAAAATTCAACACTGCAGACGAGGCCGTCGAAGAATTTCGGCGGTTATTTTTCGACCTCCCGCAAGATACGTTTTTTAAATGTTTTGAAAGCTGGTTCACCCGAATGCATAAGTGCATAGGGATTGGAGGGGAATACTTTGAAAAGCTATAAATAGTTCTTTTTCATATTCTAACTATTTTTCATTTCACTAACATTTTTCGGAACAGCCTAGTAGAGATAATATTATTATCTCTCTCCCTCTCTGTGTCCCCTCCATTTTAGGGAATGAATTCCCTAATTTATAAACAGAACCCCGAACAACAATGTAAATATTTCTAAATAAAAAATAACACACTTCCCATACAACCTTGCATCTCTTATTTTACCCACTTAGTGGTGAAAAACTGTTAAAACTCACTTTAATTTATAAACAGAAGCCTAAACACAAATTTCCATATTTCTAGCTTCGAGAATGACGAACTTCAATTTAAACTTTTATCTCCAAATGAGATGAACTTCCTAAAATCCTTTCTTAGTGCTAACCTAGCTTTATATAGGGAAATCCTATGCAAAATTTCATGCTTCTAGACCCACCGGTTTGGGCTGCGCGTTGTCAGTCAGTCACAGTTAAGATTTTTATGAAATAGATAGATAAACTATGTAAAAGCATATAACGATGTAAGTAAGTAAAAAATGTGTATGTAATGAATGTAGTTATTTGTGTACAAGCTTTTGCCCACAGCTTCGGTCGATCGCAAGAGGCTTTTAGGTCGATCGCTGAAAATATGTAGAGCAAGAAGTGACTTGTAGAAACATCAAAGAAATTAATCATATTTGATGTGCCTAAAATTTCCCGGGTGGACAAGGACTAGTATACCAGGTAGTAACAAATATAAAGGATGTAATGAACATAGCTTTCAATTCAAACAAAAATGACTACAAATTATTGAACTCGATCTCACAACCTTTAATTTTTTGTAAGTAGATCTTCATTGAAAAAAGTATGGGCACCACTGCCCTACAATGTCAATGAACTTTGGACCGGATCAGTAATAATGTGTACCGGCAGCCGTGCCACCAAAATAACTTTAGGTATAAGCCGTTCGATGAAACATAACTGTTTCGCCGACAAAAATAAGGTGATAGGTGAAAAAAGAAATTATTTATACATCAATACTAATAATAAATCTGTAATGGATGGTCTTAAAGTAAGTTTTTTTTTATAGAAACTGACACGGGTGGCTACATCACCTACAACATCCGTGATGTCATCCCATAACACCAAGTGAACTAGGTGCCATGTCAGTGCTTCCCTTCATTTAATGAGATATTGCGTTTGCAGACCCTATGTATGATACTAAAACTAAATTGACGATTTTTAGAAATCTTTTCTGCACGTATATTTGTTGCCCCATAATACTTAAATCGATCATCCGAATTTGATGAAACTTAGTACAAGCACATTTAACTATACGTGACATAGGATAGGCTAAATAAAGTTCAGTTCCGGCTACGCTAAGATGTGACTCTCATACAAAACGAAATGTTCCGTGCGCCGAAATAAAGGCACGGTAGCGGCTGGGCGTTAGCCCTATATCTCTCTTCTGTGGTAGCGGGCTCAGTTACTTTCTTCTTTTTAAATACGAATTTTACGCGAGCAAAGTCGCGGGCAAAGCTATATAAATGATAAGAAATACAAAAGTTCCTTTTTTAAATCGACCTTGAAACTGAGAGACCTCATGAAGCATGAGTGAAACAGCCATTACAAAGTTCAGAATGGTTTCTTTTGAGTTAGCCCGACATAGGACGCAGTTGGCCACTTAATTTTTTTTATGGAAGATTTACACTGGTCATCAAAATCGCGTGACTAGTCACCATGCGACTAACTGCAGGCCGTTCAGCCCAAATCCGCTTAGACAGTCGTTAAAAAACCGGCCAAATTCGATTCGGACGTGCGCACCGAGGTATCCGCACCACAAAAAAAAAAGTTGGAAGAACATGTTTCTTGTACGGAAACCCCGCTTAATTTTTAACTTTTAATTGTTTTTATTATATCCGCCAAAATAACACATATTCTGTGAAAATTTCAACCGGCTAGCTAAAGCCAAAGATAAAGCCATCGGACGGACGGACGGACGGACGGACAGACATACGTTTTAGCCTTAGTAATAGGCTTCCGTACGGGGTACGGAGACATAAAAATATATATTTGTTATAAGTCAATAAGTATATAAGTCAATATTTATTTATTTATTGTCTGCTAGTCAACTCCGGAGCTCGTAATTTCAAGTCGCTTTAAAATGTACGTGTAGTCCAGGAAACGAATGTTTGTAGCCGGAAAGCTCGAAAGCAGAAAGTTTGACTTCGGAACCTTGTTCTGACTGGTTAGGAGGTAAACATACTAAAAGTCCCCACCACTGGGGTCTGCGCCCTGGTGTGGTCTTTTTTCGGACCTTATATCTTGACAATGATTAAAGAATTGGTAAAATGTGTAACATTAAAGTTGTAGGGAATTTTAATTTTGTCACCTCTTATTCCACAATTGAACAGTTTTTCCTATGATGCACCATTTTTTGAGATATAAGCGAAAAACCGAAAAATGGGACCTTCTTTGTGCCACCCCCCCCCTCTTCCCCTCCCTAGGGCACACCCCGAAGTCATACTTTCTGCTTTCGAGCTTTCCGGCTACACCCCTTATTTGAGCACTCATTTACTACGCTAGTGGTCGATGTTCGCCGTGCTGCGCTGCCTTAGTCGCTTGACGAAAAACTACCAGTGTAAATCATCCATTAGTTAACATTAATTCCATGAGTCGCTCATGAAATATACATAATCTACATAGATTCTCGTACATCTTTCGGTATTGTACGTGCTCTAAATTTTAGTTATATTTACCCAAAGTCAAGGCCACGACTCAACGAGTGGTATTTGACTATTACATGTTTGCTAGCGATCAACTTTTGAACTATTGACGTTAGCAGCGGAATCGCAAGACAAGTACAAGTCCTCTTCTTTTTTTTTATGCATACGCGAGACACTTGGCGCCGTCAGCATGGATTGTTGAGCCAAAAGCATTCGGTTTAGAACGGTGGCTGCGAATGCCGTGCCGGCGGCGCGCCGCCGCGCCGCGGCGTGACAGATGCCTTTTTACGCTTCTCTTGAAATATCCTAAGTCATACCACAGATTACTTAATAGTTACTTCGTAACAGATAAATCACTCCATAGAAAATGTTCCTACCTTCGGGCTTTAATAGCCTACTGCTTCACTACGCCAATCGCTGCGTACGAAAATGTACCTTAACGATCGAGTGTAAAGTGGTTATTGCCTTGCAGCTGCGCGCAGTTGCGTGGGCGAGCATCTATGTATACTTCGCGCGGTTGACGAATTTTCACTGAAATAGACCGCCGGCGGCCCGTCGGGCGGTAGGTAGTTAGCGCGCGCAAGTACATAGAGTGCGTGAGGCCTGGTCATACTCTGAAGGATACACATCGGGAGGAAGTGCATTCCAGAGTTTCACAGTGCGGAAAATAAAAGAAATACTGGAGAGCACAAGACACCAAAATATTGTTGGTTGTATTTTAGGTTCGAGGCTCCCGCTCGCCTTTAGGCGTAACATACGACAGACATGTTGCGTAAGGCTTGCATTAGGGTTGGCATAAGATTACATTATTTTTATTTTTAAACCTGTCTTGGTTGATTACATGACCCGTAATCGTAATATCAAACCAAAACACTTTCGGGAACTAGGTGCCATGTCAGTGCTTCCCTTAAGGTCGTGCCGGCCACACTGAACTGAACGGATTTACATAGCCGCTTTTTTATGGAAACTGACACTGTTGGCTACATCACCTACCGCATCCGTGATGTCTGCTCATAACATCTTGGTGAACTAGGTGCCATCTCAGTGCTTCCATTCGGTCGTGCCGGCTACATTGAACTGGACGGAAAACACGAACTGCTTGCATAGTCGCTCCGATCGACCTTTCATTCAGTGTGGTGGTGACAACCCGGGCGGTTTAACCCTTACAACCTAGGAAAGGACGTTTTACGTGATATCCGAACAACTGACAAATTGGGAAACAACGTTACTCGGTGAAAGGGCTTAATCGGTCCGGATCAGTAAAACTGCACTGAAGGTCGATCGAAGCGGCTATGAAATTATTATTTTTTTTTTTATGGAAACTGACACCGTTTGCTACGTCACCTATAACGTCCGTGATGTCAGCCCATAACATGTACTGGCCGTTGCAACACCCTGTATATTATCGCGTTAAAATTAAAGCGCTTTTCGTGCAGATAGTTTATCATGTTTGCGTTTAAATCGGATTTGCTATTAAACCGAGTCTACCGCGAGCGAAGCCGCGGGCAAAAGCTAGTCAGTTATAAATGTAAAATACATATATACATACATAGCGTCACGCCTGTTTCCCGGTGTGATAGGCAGAGACAACGGATCTCCACGTGCCACGATCCTGACACACCTCTGCCGCCTCTTAATATAGATTACAAATTTGAGGTGTCAAACTAATTTTCTATCACCCGTTATCATCATTTGACAGTCGAAATATATTAGAACTTTAAAATTAATAAAATAGTATTAATCTTTATGACGAGTAGGTAGATATTCGAAGAAAAGCATAAGTTGTGTCGAAACGACCGAGAATTAAAAAAAGAAATAATAATTGTTTGACTCGGCATGCGTACTTACATGTAGCTACTGACATCATCGATAAATTTAAATGTGTAAATAAATATAAAATTCACAATTTACCGAGCCTACCGGCAAGATCATAATTTTTAATCTAATTGAATTTGGAATTTTTTGTCGACTTAAAACGCAATATCACTTGGGAATTCGTGCTAATAATTTATACATGTCTATATAAAAATTATTAGCATCTTATTAGCACCAGTATCACAATAGGCATTAAAACAATGCCTAGTGTGAAATAACGAAGCTCAGGTCATCTGAAATGTCGAAAAATTTTTATAATAAAATACTAGACGAGGTAAAAATCGCAATGCTACTTTGTTAAAGAAACCCATAACTTTTTTTTTTTATGGAAACTGATTCGTTTGGCTACATCACCTACAACATCCGTGATGGCGGCCCATAAAACCGGGTGAACTTGGTGCCACGTCAGTGCTTCTCTTCGGTCGTGCCGGCTACAGTGAACTGGACAGAAAACACAAACTATTTACATAGCCGCTTCGACCGAACTTTTATTCAGTGCGGTGGTACCAACCCGGGCGGGTTAAACCCTACCACCTAGTAATATAAAAAGGGAGTTATACCCCTTAGTCGCCTTTTACTACATACACGGGGAGGATGCAGTGGGGCAGTGGCGGGGCATAAACTTAATTTGATGTGGGCAAGATAAATTTTGCGAGGCCCTCTCAATTTTGCCAATACTCAATACGTTCAACAACATCATCAAATCGCAATAATACAGCCACTGTATTATTGCAATATTCACTGCCTCTGTCCTGCTTTCCCATCTTGTGTTGGATAAAGGCTTTATAGCAAGGTTTAGTTTGCCTTTGATTAAGCCTAAACATGCTTACTCGGGGTCTCTTAAAGGATCTAGCTCAATATTTTTCATAAATCAAAGCTGCATGAACTTTCGAGGCGCTAGGCCCCTCGGGCCGCGAGGCCGTGGGCGGTCGCCCACGTCGCCCACGCCTTGCGCCGCTTCTGCAGTGGGGCTATTCTTTTAAAGTACTGGCCCTACACGGTATATTCATTTTAAAGATGCCTTAGCTGATAAAATTATATACTTTTAAGTTTATGACTGCATAATTAGTTAGGTACGAATTGTACCTTAATTTATTAATCGATCGACAACTTGATACTTCAAGTATCTTAATATTTTATTTTATGATCATTATTACTAGGTTAAAGTTTTTTTTTATTTATACGCGAGACACTTGGCGCCATCAGCGTGGATGGTTGAGCCGATGAGACGCCCAAAAGCATTCGGTTTCGAACGTGGGCTGCGAATGCCGTGCCGGCGTGACAGATGCCTTTTTACGCTTCTCTTGAAAGATCCTAAGTCATACACTGAAGGAAACACATAGGGAGGAAGTGCATTGCAGAGTTTCGCAGTGCGGAAGATAAAATAAATTCTGGAGAGCTTAGTCTGCACTTTAGGCAGCTCTACAGTAGAGGAACGCGTGGACCTATGGTGAAATGGAAAAATCGAAATCGCTTCGAACTGCTCCTCTGAGCATTTGCCGTTGACCAGTCGATAAGTGAACCAATGTCTCTACGGAGCAGCAATGGTTCAAGTTTGCAGGACACTTGAAAGTCGTTATCTTGGCGAAGTGCACGTCTTTGGATCGAGTCTAACAAGCCAAGTCGATACTGAGCAGCTCCGTAAGTCGTATGTGCAATGTATGAACTTGAGTTGATACAAATTACGCACAAAAATTTCACAAAGGACCTTTACTGATTAAATTTTGTCAGCCTCGATAGCTCAGTGGTGCAGACAGTCAACTGTCGCTATTGAATGTTAAGCAACGCTGGGTGCGGTCAGTACTTGGATGGGTGACCGCTGACCGTTGGAGGCTGACCGAGGTTCGGATTCCTCGTAAAACTGTAGGTCCCTTCCCTCCTAATCTTACTTGGTGGTAGGGTTTAACCCGCCCGGGTTGGTGCCACCGCACTGAATGAAACGTCGGTCTAAACGGCTATGTAAATAGTTTGTGTTTTCCGACCAGTTCAGTGTAGCCGGCACGATCAAAGGTGGAAGCACTGACATGGCACCTAGTTCACCCGGTGTTATGGGCTGACATCACGGACGTTGTAGGTGATGTAACTAAACGTGTCAGTTTCCATTAAAAAAAAAAAAAAAACAAAAAAAAAAATTTATCATTTTCAAAAATTTGTTTTTTACTTTTACCTTAATCACTAAGTCTTTTGTAGTCAGAATTCTCAATAACATGGTTAATCATGCTCTCAAACTATATTTTTGACGGCAGTATGTGAACAGTCATTAAAATACCTGTAATAATATTTAAAACTCGCGAATTTTCTTGAGGCGTCGTGTGGCCGAGTGGTCTGGGCGTCGGTTTCTATTTCGAGAGGTCCGAGGTTCGAATCCAACCGGCGCGGTGTGTAAAAATGAGTTTTTTTCAGATTTGAAAAAAATTACGTGCACACTTTCACCCACTGTTACATGGTTCGGATTCCATGTAAAAATGTAGGTCCGCCGGTTTGACTGGAGGAAATTGTCTAAGGCAATAAGCCCGCCCTTACCACACATTATATAAAGTGGTATAAAATATATTATTATTAAATATAAACTGGGAACAGGATATGCATGTATGTTAGGCTGGCCTGTCCCTGGAAGGTTTTTATTTTTTTACTTTTTTTTTATTGGTAACTGACACGGTTGGCTACATCACCTACAACATCCGCGATGTCTGCCCCTAACACCGGATGAACTAGGTACCATGTCAATGCTTCCCTTCATTTCATGTCGGCTACACTGAACTGGACGGAAAACAGGAACTATTTACATAGCCGTTTTGACCGACGTTTGGTTCAGTGCGGTGGTACCAACCCCGCCGGGATAAACGCTACCACCTAGTAAGGCAAGAAGGGAAGGGACCTACAGTTTAACGTGGAATCCGAACCACGGTCAGCCTCCAACGGTCGAGCGGTCACCCATCCAAATACTGACCGCACCCAGCGTTGCTATTGATTGTTGCTTATCATATCAATCAATAGCAACAGTCAACTCTCTGCACCACTGAGCTATCGAAGCTGGCGACGTTTTTTATTATTGATTTTTTTTATTAAGTTTAGTTTTAAATTTTTTAAGTTAGTTTATGTTTGTTAGTTTAATATAATAGGTTTAGTTAGTTTTACATGAAGTACAAGTTGTGCCCGCGGCTCCGCCCGCTGTCATATTTGACTTCTCTGCTAACGTCATAAGCTATTTAGCGTGATAGTAAGTAGCCTATAGTTGACGGGAAGAATCAAGCTATCCGTAGAATTTTATTTTATTAAAATCGGTTCAGTGGTTCTCGAGTTATAAGCGGACAGACAGACACTCAGACAGAAAGCAGACGTTGGATTTTATTATAGGTAAGGATAAGGATGTATTGTATCATGGATTAATTTTTTTTTTTTTTTTTTTTTTATTGTTAGCTCGACATATGGCGGGAAATATGTATAAAATTAGGCAATACTAAAACATACTTGTTTATATATGTAAAGCTGGATTCTTCTCTGATGTACGTAAGTGTGTACGTAATTATGTGTGTAGGTACATAAATATATGTACCAGTGTAAGTGCGTATGTATAGACGTACTTATGTATTTATGTATGTATGAATAAAAAAAGTACATTAAAACACACTGTACAACATTATGAAGCATTAGTCGAATATTAAACAGGAAACCTCTGCGTTGAAGTCTATTCCTAGAAGCTCGTACGCACGATCTCTCTAAATCAGTTGCGATGTAGCGAAATACTTACATATTTGATAATATCTCCGTTTTTTTATGTAATCCGGTTTGGGTGGCTGGATCGGAGTGGCCAAAGCATATGCTCCGACAAGCCAATACCACCTCCGAGAAAGTAGGCGTCATACCGGAGACTTCCCTGGATTGCTGGCTATACTGGACTAGAGGAGAACACAACCGAGGCTGATATGCAGCCATCTTACATCCAATACGGTGGGACCAACCCAGTCGGCTACAATTTGAGCCTACCACCTAGTAAGGGGCAATGAAAGGGACCTACAGTTTTACACCGGTTCCGAACGGTGAAGCAGCAGGTGTAAGTATGCACGTAAATTTTTTTTACAGAAAAAACTCATTGGTACACGCTGACCGGATTCGAACCTCGGACCTCTCGCATGAGAAGCCGATGCCCAAACCACTCGGCCAACCGCCGCTTGACCTTTAAACTAGTGGTCCATGCCCCAAACACTTAACCGTCGATTTCAAACTTAACACTCAAACCTTTTAAACATTAAATTAAATATCAGAGATGCATTTTTATTCTATTAAGTGCCGACACCACGCACAAGGCTACTAAGCGATAAGTACAAGATACCGTGCTAAAGGGCGACAGGATAGCCACCTCTCACCTTGAAATGGTCCTTTCACCGAGTCGTACGTGCAGCAGGTGTGTCTCCTTGCCTTATTTTTTTTATTTTTTTTAATAGAAATCGCGACATTTGGCGCCGAGCCAAAGGTGTCTAACGACGCCCATAGATATTCGGTCGAACGCGGGGGTTTCAAATGCCATGCCGGCCTGACAGGCGCCTATTCACACCTCTCTTGAAGGACCCGACTTACTAGGGGGAAATAGTGGGCAGGTAGAGCGTTCCAGAGAACATTAGTATTATTGATTTATTTTCTGTTTGATAGCTGTTATCTTGTCCGAATACTTTCCTAAATGTGGTGATCGGTGTTGTTCTGTAATTTGACTAGAGTCATTGCAGCATAATATCGATTACTCTGCTTATCCCGATTAGAATATTTACATAAGGTGCAAAGCCGGACTTATCCCTTACAGAGATTTGTTATAGTCAACCTTTGGATGTTTGAGATTCTATAATATAGTGGAATGTAAGCAGGTAGTAGCAAAAGAGTTGAGCGTGAGAATTGAAGATATAATAAGTAATAAGAATACTTATTAACAATACATATGAGTACATGCTAGTTAAATACAAGCCATACATGTGTTCATACATATAAATTACTAAATATATAGAATATATATATATACATACACCGACAAATATACATACAGGTTGTCGATCCAGGTATGAAACAAAAGTTGTTTTTGTTTTATGTATGTATGTATTAAATATCGAACGTTTGGCGTTTAGGTCTTTCTGCACTGCCAGCGTCGATGTTTAAAACAAGTTTAGTTTGGCTCATCGTACTCACATTTTGACCGCAGAAGCGAGCTGTACAGGAAGAGCTAGTGGAGAAAGCTGATCATGCCACGTATAGATTTCCCTCATATATTCGCTTACGTATATATATATCTAAGAAAATTTTTGCATTTTTATATAATACAACCAATTTAAATTTTTTGAAGATCCCGTAGGAATCAAAAGCAAAGTATGTATGCATGCAACAACAATAATTAATTAATTAAATACATATAATAAAAAAAAATCTTACTAGAGAACTGTCAAGAGTTTATTGTTGTTTATTGTTTATTGATAATTCATATGGCAATAAGACTGCACTCGAACTTGTCACAATTTGTTCTATCAGGTTTGATTACACTTACGAAGAAGAACCGATGAGAAACTTCGCCGGGAGTTTTTTTTTATACATATTATTACAAGTATTTTAGTGACTAGCCAGATAATACGATCGCCTGCATGCATTTTAAAATAAAACATTTTTTTTTTTGTATTCTTGTAACGAGCTTTTCATCGATATGTTACATGGTGCAGTTGAAAAATATAAATGTTAACTTTCTAATTTGTTACTCAAAATCGACCCCCAAAATAACAATTCGTTCACTTACGCGAAACGTAATCCAATCACGGGGTCATCAAACTCTATATGTACCAATAAACTTTTTTCGTCCAGTAGACTAGGAGAAAATAAGCTCTGACAGACGGATAGACAGACAGACAGATAGGCAGACACAAGAGTGATCATAATGGTTTCGTTTTTTCCCCTCTTTTTGATGTACGGAATAAGTACCAAAAACAACATTGTAATCGGTATAATCAAATTATAACCACAATTATTCATCACAAAAACGGTTAACCTAAAAAAACGAGTTCTCAGTCCCGCACCGTCACTCGTAATTAATATTATTTTAGCGGCTTACAGGATGCAATTTGCCGACGAATCGCACCGGTAAGCCCAATGATATTATAAGAAAGATACGTTGTCTATACGACATTCGGTGCTCACACACGGCACGAACTTGAAACGTTGACAGAAAGAACTATTTAAAGTGATGCGCCGACTCGAATAGTCTTATTCCAATTATTAAGGGAGAGAATTCAAGTTATGTGGCGGTTGGTATAACTGATAACTACTTAGGAAGGACGACGCACGTCTGAACGCGTGCGTAGTTGGTGCGCGACTAACTTCAAACAGGACTGTGGTCTTGTATTTAATGTGCCGCTTTGGGAGCTCGTATAACCTATCTACCTCCTTTTTAACATATAATATCATTGGGTAAGCCGATAAAATAATATTAATTACCTAAAAAACATATTGACGGTTCATCTGCGAGCTCTTTCAATTTGATGAGCGTGTTCTTAATTTAAAAAATATTCCAAAGCGGTGTATGCGTTAGTTACGACGTGCGACCAACAGCAAAAAAAAGTTGTATGTACACATATCGAGCCTGCGTCATACGCGAAACAGGTTCCCGTGCCAAACACTCGTGTTGGCATGAGTGCGCCGTCCGCCGAGTCCTAATGTTCGTGTGGACAGTGCTCGAAAATATTTGCAAAATAGCATAATGAGAAAATAATTAATTCAGTTGCTTACATAATACATACCTAATAAATACAAACACACTCCTGGCTGGGGTGTATTTTTTTTCCAATAATGTTCGCCTTGCATTTTTCTAATAAAAATATATATAAAGCGAGTACGTGCTTAGTCAGTCAGTCAGTCAGCGTGTAAGCGTCCACTGCTGGACATACGCCTCTCCAATTTTCCTCCAGTCCTCCCGGCCTTCAGCGATACGGAACCACTGCTTTCCGCCGACGTACTTGATGTCGTCGTCCCACCTGGTGGGTGGTATTCCCACACTCCGTTTTCCTGTCCACGGCCGCCAGTGTAGGACACGGTTACTCCGGTCATCGTCTCTTCGGCTAACGTGCCCCAGCCCACTTCCACTTGAGCTTAGCCACCCGGTGCCCAATATCGACTACTTTGGTGCGTCGGCGGATTGCCTCGTTACGCACCATATCACGTAGCTATATTCGTGCTTAGTACTAACATATAAACATGAAATATTAAGACACATTTTTACAATATGTATTAATATTAAAATCAATACAAATAACTAAATAAATAACAGACATGTGTGGGATCGGTACTTAATAAGAATAGCCCCAACGCATCTCTCCCCGTTAATGTCTTAAAAGGAGACTAAGGGACAAGATGCTGTGCATAAGGGCGGCAGGCTAGCCACCTCTCACCTTAGCACGGTCCTTCCACCGAGTCACGCAGCAGGTGGATCTTGTATCCTTACTTGCTGCCTGATATCTTTTCCGAATACTTTGCTAAGCGTGGTGGTTGGTGTTGTGCTGTAATTTACCAGAGTACTTGCAGTACAACACTGCTTTCTCTGCTTACCCCGATTGTCGGGATACGGCATGTGGTGATTATCAAAAAGATAATTTACAAATGAACAAAAGAACAAAACTCCGACCCCTTAAAAAGTAAAAAAATAATTTCCGTTTATTTACATAAAGGCATTCGCAACCCCCCGCATACGACCGAATGCCCTTGGGCGTCTTAGACATCTTATGGATGGATCGGCGCCACATGTGACGCTTTCAATAAAAAAATTTTAGTAATTATGAAAACAACAATTTTTTTAGTTGATTACTGCACGATGCAAAAACCCAACATACAAAATGCTTGCGGTTGATTTGAAGTCTGCCCCCTTACACTACAAACGCTGCAATAAACAAATCAAATTTAACCAAATAATAAACGAGGAACAAAAACAAAATATACCTAACGAAGCAAAAACCAAAATGCATAAAACTCGTGTGTTAAAAAAACCATCATCATCGAAGAAGCTTCGTACAGATAATTTCAAAAATATTTGATCGCTTGACGTCATACGCTAAGAAAAAACGCGAGAGGTCATTGACCTTTTTTTTTTGCACAGAGCGACGGGTGGTCGGTCGGAGCGTTTGTGACTTGGACTCAGGGTCCGAGGTTCGAATTTGGCCGACATACACCAATGAGATTAATTCTGTCGGGAAAATTTAAGGGCATTCTGTAAGTACACCTTCTGCTTCACCGTTCGGAACCGGTGCAAAACCTTCCCATGTCCCTAGTTGTCCCACTTAGTAGGGGTGGTAAGCTCAAATTGTAGCCGACTGGATTGGTAACACCGCAGTGGATTTAAGACGGTCGCATAGCAGCCTCGGCTATGTTCTCCTCTAGTCCAGTATAGCCAGCAATCTATATAGTAGTCCCCATTATGGCAACTACCCTCTAGATCAGAGGTTCTCAAACTTATTTCGTCTACCACCCACTTTGAGAATCAATTATTTTTAGCTTCAAAACCCCCCAATTTTTTCTGGGACCTTTACCGCCCCCTTGTAGGCCTCCAGCGCCCACAAGGGGCCGTTTTCGCCCACTTTGGGAAAGACTGCTATAGATTGCTGGCTATACTGGATAAAAAAGACTTCTAACTAGAAAACACAACGTCACAGACACATTAACACATACACATTTTTTTATGTAATCCGTTATGGGTGGCTGAGGCGGAGGGGCAACGCGGATGCTCCGACCAGCCAATATCACATCCGAGAAGGTAGGTGCCATACCGGAAACTTCCCTGGATTGCTGGCTATACTGGACTAGAGGAGAACACAACCGAGGCTGCTATGCGGCCATCTTACATCCAGTACGGTGGCACCAACCCATTCGGCTACAATTTTGAGCCTACCACCTAGTAAGGGGCAAGGGAAGGGACCTACAGTTTTACACCGGTTCCGAACGGTGACGCAGCACGTGTAGGTAGGTATGCCTTTGTCCTTAGTTGTCCCACTTAGTAAGGGTGGTAAGCTCAAATTGTAGCCGACTGGATTGGTAACACCGCAGTGGATTTAAGACGGCCGCATAGCAGCCTCGGCTGTGTTCTCCTCTAGTCCAGTATAGCCAGCAATCTAGAGTGTAGTCCCCATTATGGCATCCTTCTCCGAGGTGATATTGTCCGATCGGAGCAGCCACCCATACTGTATTGCATAAAACCGGCCAAGTGCGAGTCGAACTCGCGCACCGTGGGTTCCGTATCGCCATCGTCAGCGCCACTCGCGCCATCTATGGCTTGTTTTATGAAATGCTTCATGTTAGTTCAAATTCATGATTAGTTAAGCTTCATACTCTTTTCGGTAGACGGTTTTTACTTTTTCTTATTTTTATTATTTGTTGTTATATCGGCCATAATAACACATACATATTCTGTGAAAATTTCAACGGGCTACCTATTACGGTTAATTAGATGAAGCCTTCGGACAGACGGACAGACAGACAGACGGCGTAGGCTTAGTAATAGGGTCCCGTACGACGGATAGAGAACCCTAAAAAAGACTTCTAACTAGAAAACACAACGTCACAGACACATATTAACACATACACATACAGACAGACCTAAGTTATTACATGGTATTGATTTGTGAAATATGCGGTCAGCTGATGGACGAACGACTTACCCCAGATTACTTAACTTGGACATGCTAATCAAGTCCGCGGTGTACCGGTCATGTCATCCATCCTCATCTTGAGCTTGCGGTTGGAACATTTCGTAAGTAGGTATTACTTGGTATGGCAAATCATTGTTGGCCTTAATCCAAGAAAAGCACCTATTCCGATGTTCTTTATTTCAGCCTCGGTAGCTCAGTGGTGCGGTCGGTCGACTGTTGTTAAGCAACCCTGAGCGCGGTCAGTACTTGGATGGGTGTCCGCTCGACCGTTGGAGGCTGACCGTGGTTCGGATTCCACGTAAAACTGTAGGTCCCTTCCCTTCTTTCCTTACTAGGTGGTAGGGTTTATCTCGCCCGGGTTGATACCACTGCACTGAATAAACGTCGGTCGAAACGGCTATGTAAATACTTCGTGTTTTCCGGCCAGTTCAGTGTAGCCGACATGAAATGAAGGGAAGCACTGACATGGCACCTAGTTCACCCGGTGTTATGGGCTGACATCACGGATGTTGTAGGTGATGTAGCCAACCGTGTCAGTTTCCATAAAAAAAACGCCTATTCCGATGTTCTTAATGTAAGTAGTTCAGTGTAGCCGGCGCGACCGAAGTGAGGCACTGCCATGGCCTCTAGATCCCACAGGAGCGATAGCAGGTTACTGGACTGAATCGGGTGCAGCAGGTGATACATATCTCTAATTATACAGGTTGATGATGTCGTATTTAACCTCCGGGTGTTGTAATTTCGACGCCTCCGTCTGTCTAGGTGACTGTGGCGTGGCATCTTAGCTCCAAAACGGATGGACCGATTTGGGTCCGGCTCGAAAAATTACAGCACATCACCGACCACCACGTGGCATGGAAGGACCGTGCCACGAAGGACCATGCCAAGGTGAGAGTATACTGTCGCCGTTTAGCACGACATCTTGTCCTTATCACTCAGTCGTCTTTTACGACATGCACTGGGAGAAATGCAGTGGGGCTATGTTTTCAAAAGAAAAGAAAAAATGGTCAAACAAAAGTTATCAGTTTCACGTACACAATCACCCTTTCTTTCTTTTCTTTTTTTTTATGTAATCCGGTATGCATGGCTGAGTCAGAGGGGCCAAAGCACATGCTCTGACTAGCCAATGTCACCTCCGAGAAGGTAGGTGCCATACCGGAGACTTCCCTGGATTGCATAGTCCTACTAGGTCCTACTTTCAGTAGTCCATGCGCACAACGAACATTCTGTATGTAAAAAGCTGTGAAACCGGAGTGTTCTCAACGTCTACGACGACGTTGAGAACACTCACAACGGTTCAACTCTACACACTGGTTTGTTCATTGCGAATTTCATATACAGGTTTACAGTTGGTTTTGGGCACGTGATTAAACTAGCGGGACAACTTTTTTTTTTTTTCTAAACCAGTCTGGGAGCGCTATTGAACTTAAATTATGTTATACTCTTTTAATTTGAAGATTTATTTAATGTTATTTCAAAAGATAACATCCGCCAAATAAAAAGAAGATAAAAGTTTATGTGTGCAGTTACAACCGATCGTAGCGTAGGTAGATTATTATTTTGACGCAATGCTCCTGGCATCCTTTCCTTATCCTTACCTATAATAAAATCCAACGTCTGCTTTCTGTCTGTCTGAGTGACTGTCTGTCCGCTTATAACTCGAGAACCACTGAACCGATTTTAATAAAACAAAATTCTACTGATAGCTTGATTCTTCCCATCAACTATAGGCTACTTACTATCACGCTAAATAGCTTATGAGGTTAGCAGTGAAGTGAAATATGAGAGCGGGCGGAGCCGCGGGCACAGCTTGTAGAACATACAAGTAAGAATGACTTGCAATTTTTCTTTGTAAATAATTTGAAATGCCTGCAAAGAAATGGGCAAGAACAATTTTCGTCAAATTTTCACAATTGGCACGACGAGCACTGGGCAGGGATTGCATCCCTACACGCTGGACATACCGCGGATGACGAAAAAAAACCGGCCAAGTGCGAGTGAAACTCGCGCACCGAGGGTTTCACTCGCCATGTCATGGTTAGCGCCACTCACTCCATCTATGGCGTGTTATGAAATGGTTCATATTGGTTAAATGTCATGATTAGTTCAAATGCTTCACGCTCTGTTCGGTAGATGGCGCGCGCGCGTACACGTTTTGGTTTTTCTATGGGGACCCCCGTGAATTTTTTACTTTTTCTTATTTTTATTATTATTTGTTGTTATATCGGCCATAATAATGCATAATCTGTGAAAATTTCAACGGGCTACCTACTACGGTTCAAGAGATGCAGCCCTCGGACAGACAGACGGACGGACAGACAGATAGACGGCGTAGGCTTAGTAATAGGGTCCCGTACCGAAAACGGAAACCTAATAAGAATTGAGGGTAAAAAGTAAAAAGAATTAATTTTATTGTATTAGGTTATTTTGTTTAATTTAAATAAAGAACCCTGATATGAAAAAAGAATTATATTTTTTCAAGTATTTTTTTTTGTGGTGCGGAAATCTCAGAGCGCGAGTCCGGCTCGCACTTGGCCGGTTTTACCTGCCTGCGCCTACCTATGTACCTACACACTGAGTATTATTATATGCACGCGTAGTAAATCTAAACATTTTTAGTAATTTACAAAACAAATAACTTTTCCACTTTCAAAATTTAGGAAAAAACAGGTACCTACCTACTTATGCAGTTTTTTTTATCTTAATTTATTTTGTCGTTTTTTTTGCAACTGAACGTACCTCTCAGTGACGCAGGGGCAACATTTAAAACCAGTATTTCTACAAGGGCCGCCTAATTAATCTGATGTGTGTTTCTTGTTATGTTAGACGCAAAGTATAATATTTGGCGTATGCTAAGCTTCAAATTGAGCTTGAAAAGGTCATAACCATGATAATAAAGTAATAAGTTTGTCAGCCTCGGTAGCGCGGTCAGTACTTGGATGGGTGACCGCTCGACCGTTGGAGGCTGAGCGTGGTTCGGATTCCACGTAAAACTGTAGGTCCCTTCCCTTCTTACCTGATTCGGTGGTAAGGTAACCGCAGACCAATTTGATATCTTGGCCCGTTCCTGAGAAAAAGGATCTTGACCTACTTACAAAACATTTTTTTTTTATTGTCATATTTATCAAATATGTAAAAAACTAATTTACAAATGGTGGGGTTTATCCCGCCCGGGTTGGTTCATGCATGCATGCATGCATACATACATACATACACACATACATACATACATACATACATACATACATACATACATAATTACATTTATTTTAGTATCTAATCGAGATCGCATATTCATATTATTAATTTAATTGAGAGACATAATACTAAACCGCATTGTATTCTTTAGATTAGTTTCAACAACACAGGAGGTTCATTACCTAGTGCAGCCATACTCAAAGTGTGCTCCGCGGAGCCCTAGGGCTCCGCGGAGCCTCTGGGGGGGCTCCGCGAGAATACGAGAAAAAAATACACCTCTCCTCTCTGGCTCGATTCAGCTCGGCTGCGCAGACGTCAATTCTTCTCTTTTTCACTTCTTTTATTGTTTTTCTCTTTTATTATAATACAAGCTGTGCCCGCGGCTCCGCCCGCTCTCATATTTCACTTCACTGCTAACCTCATAAGCTAATTAGCGTGATAGTAAGTAGCCTATAGTTGATGGGAAGAATCAAGCTATCCGTAGAAATTTTGTTTTATTAAAATCGGTTCAGTGGTTCTCGAGTTATAAGCGGACAGACAGACAGACACTCAGACAGAAAGCAGACGTTGGATTTTATTATAGGTAAGGATAAGGAAGGAAGGATTATGTAAGTAACCGTTGCATTGTGATATGATTATTAATAGTTAAAGAATGCACAAAAACTAGTTTTTCGTTTATTTTAGGGCTCCGTCAAATATTTCACTTTCCAAAAGGGTTCCGTCACAAAAAAAGTTTGAGAACCGCTGACCTAGTGTTTTCGTTTCCTTATAAATCGTTACGCGATACAATCCGCAGACGTCACTAACCGCAAGCAATATGTCAAGATGCCGGTCGTAACAAATTAATGCCCTAACCTCATTATGGTAAACTGCCTAAAAATTATGGTCTTTATTTATTTATGTATATAGTGTTTTACCCGACCACAGCGTAGCCAAGAGGGGGGTTATGATTTTTGCAGCTTATGTATGTCCATTCATACATGATTCTTGTTTTCCATCCAGTTCAGTGTAGCCGGCACGACCGAAGGGAAGCACTGAAATGGCAGCTAGTTTCGCCAAGGTGTTATGGGGTGACATGACGGATGTAGTAGGTGATGTGTCAGTTTCCATAAAAACCACACGCTGCATCCCGACAAAGCAGAGTAATCGCTGTTGTGCTGCAAGGGCTATGGGAAATTATGTAGATCACGTTTCGCAAAGTATTTGGACAAGATAACTATCAAGCAGCGAGTAACGCATGAAGACCTACCTGCTGCATGACTCGGCGGAAGGACCTTGCCAAGGTCAGAGGTGGCTAGCCTATCGTACTTTAGCACGAAATCTCGTCCTTATTCCTTAGTCGCCTTTTACGACATGCATTAAGGGTATTTTATTTTATTCAAATTTTATTTACTTTAGAATCAAAGTTAATTAGTTCAGTCGACCAATGGAAAATTTTATCTAATTCCTTTTTAATGTCCATTGAATTCGGTCTAAATTTCTATTATAATTCGATAATGTCAAATTAGTACAGTGTGGGTTCGGTATTTAATACTGCTACTGCACCACTCCTCGTGCGTGTCGTAAAAGGCGACTAAGGGATAAACGCAAGATTCCGTGCTAAAAGGCGACAGGCTGGCCACCTCTCACCTTGATGCGATCCTCTCACCGAGTTATGCAGCAGACGAATCTTCGTGCCTTACTTGCTGCTTCATTTGAGAAACGTGGCGGTCGGTGTTGTGCTGTAATTTAAATTTAAAAAAAAATCCCCGCACCCTCAAAAATTCAACAATAATTTCCGTTTAGTTAAGACTCGGGGGACCACTAAGTGAATAAAATATAAAAACTCAGAGCTTCGCGGGTATTCGTACATTACCGTGTTTGAATATGCAGGGTGTTGCAGGATAAGGTTTCGCAACTTTAGGGTTCGAAAGGGGTCCATATTTGAAGACGAAACGTTCTGAAACGTTTTCCCAAATTCGGTCATTTTATAGTAATTTTTGGCGAAAATAGTTTAATCGAGATTTGGTGAACGGTTAACGTACGCCTTTATTAAATAAAAATAAAATGAGAATTTTACTGCATGTAGGTAAATTCCAAATACTTAAATTTGAATGACATCAAAAGAAAAATGGGACCGGACTAGGTCATTGCAAACCCTAGATCTAGACAGCACTTTTGCCAAATCTCCCCAAACTCACTGTCCATCGAGTTTTTATTCCAATTTTAAATTTTTGTATGAAAAAAAAATACGGAATTTCGATTTGAGTGATAAGGATTTTTTTTCTTCTAATAATGAGTACTTTCTATTCCTAAAGTTTCTCAAGCCTATCCTGAAACACCCTGTATACATGGATAATACATATATGAACGGACAATATTTATGATCATGTACATAGTCATGATACATAGCATGTACCCGGACTTTTAAACTATAGCGCTACTTAACTGGCGTCACAAAAAGCAATTGACCTCGTTTTAAATATTAAAAAAACATTTAATAACAATTATATACCTGCATATAATGAATGACACGTGATTTTATAAACAATTTAATTAATATGATTCAAATAAACAAGCGGCGTGATAATATTCACGTATTCTCTGGTGATGGAAAGAGCGCTTAGGTCCGTATACATAAAGTATGATCAGTCTAAGCTCGGCGAAAACTTAGCCTCAAGTTCATATTTGGCCATACATGCTTCTACCCACAATGATCTAGGCTCAGCCGAGTCGAACCCGAGTCTAGAAATATCACGACTTACAAAAATCCTACGTCTAGAAGTATGATGAAAAAGAGAAATTACAAATTCAAAAAACCCCGACCCTTAGATAGTCCAAAATAATTTCCATTTACTTACTTAAAGGAGTCGGAGGACCGCTAAGTAAATCCCGCGCAGCTCTGAGTTTTTTTTATTTACTTAAAATGTCCCCCGACTCCTTTAAGTAAGTAAACGAAATTTATTTTTGACTTTTTAAGGGTCGAGGGTTTTTTAAAATTATTGTTATTTAACTTTTATTTCAAGTTTTTTCAAGAAACCCGCATGCCAATCGGTATACTTTTTAAGATAAAAATGTTTTTGATTACTTAATTACTTGATTACTAGGTTAAATTAAATAAGGACCTATCAAATTAAAATTACCTGAACTAAAACTTACTTGATTACTTGATTACAAACATAGCTAAGAACCATCCCGATTAAACCAGTTTTCTAATAAAATAAAATAAACCAGCCAAGTGCGAGTCGAACTCGCGCACCGAGGGTTCCGTATGGCGGTTAGCGCCACACACGCCATCTATGGCGTGTTATGAAATGTTTCATATTATTATTAACATTCATGATTAGTAAAAATGCATCATACTCTATTCGGTAGATCGCGCGCGCGCATAAACTTTTGGTTTCTTCTATGATGGGAACCCCCATGAATTTTTTACTATTTTTTTTAATTTTTTTTTATATCGACCATATTAACACATATTGTGTGAAAATTTCAACGGGCTACCTATTACGGTTCAAGAGATACATACAGCCCTCGGACAGACAGACGGACGGACGGACGGACGGATAGACAGACAGACAGACGGCGTAGGCTTAGTAATAGGGTCCCGTACCGGATGCATCTATCGATAAAACACGTCATGAGTATAAACTATTCCCCCAACCAACAATATGACCAAACGAAGAGTATTTGATTACTTGCGACCAAATCTATCAATTAGAATCTCACCGCAATCGTGTGTTTAATCTATAATCAATCAATCATACACGCATAAGTTGTTATTTTTAACCTGCTATATGGAATTGTGACGTAATTTCCAAATGGAAATTCCACGAACGAAATTAACACAATTATTACCTACCTTCTGTTAGGTAGGTTATAATTGTCAAAATAACTAGAAAAGTAAAAAAAAAATTACTCGGCAGTTTTTTTTTAAAGAAAGCGCGACATGTGGCGCCGAGCCACCGATAAGGTGTCCAACCACGCCCATGAACATTCGGTCGTACGCGGCGGTTGCGAATGCCATGCCGGCCTGACAGGTGCCTATTCAGGCCTCTCTATTGAAGGACCCGAGACTGTAGGTACGGCCAACTTACATCCAGTACAGTGGTGCCAACCCAGTCGGCTACAATTTGAGCCTGCTACCTAGTAAGGGGCACGGGAAGGGACCTACCTTTTCACACTTAAGCCCTAATGATTTCATCACCTTCCCAAAAATCAAGCAATATCTTCGTGGTCAACGTTTCCGCACACCATAAGAAGCAGTTGAATCATAAAAATTGACTATTTTGGCAACCCCAACTTTTTTTTATGCATAGCGCGACATGTGGCATCGTTTCACCTACAAGTAGGTGTCTAATGATGCCCATGGACATTCTGTGATGCGCGGGGATTGCGAATGCCATGCCGGCCTGACAGAAGCCTTTTCACGCCCCTTTTGAAGAACCCCAGGCTGTACTTGGGAGGAAATTATATGGGCAGGGAGTGCGTTCCACATTTTCCCAGTTCTGTTTCCAAAACTGGTTCGATCGAATGGAAAGTGTATCAAATGTCGCGGCGAGTTCTTAGAAAAATAATAAATTATTATTGTTTACGACAAAATAATAATATATTTTCATTCTAAGTTTAAATTTCCTAGTACTTGTTGTTTGTTTAGAAGGGGCTGTGACATAGAGACAGACAGAGACGGACAGACGGACAACGAAGTGCTTGTGTTGTTCCTTTTTTGCAATTTTGGTACGTGTTTTTATAATAATGTTTTTCTAGTTTGCTTTAATGCTAACATTAAAATTTGTTGTTTTTTTTTTTTATTTTTTTTTTTATGGAAACTGACACGGTTGGCTACATCACCTACAACATCCGTGATGTCAGCCCATAACACCGGGTGAACTATGTGCCATGTCAGTGCTTCCCTTCATTTCTCACATGTTTATTGTTTAGTGTATAATTTCATCCATAGGTAGGTAAACTGCGCTTAGGCATGCCAAACATTCAGAAAAAAAAATTATATGTATAATTACTATATTAATTAGGTCATCATAATACATATTTGTGTTTCAATTAAAATATTACGAAACTTATTTTCCTGTTAACAGTCAAGGTCACATTTGATCATTGCCAATTTTTTTATTTTAGCATAAATTATTCGGCAGGAGATATTCGAAAAACGAGCTTCTAGTATTTTGGGAGCGCTAATCCTTGCGACGACGAAGTCGTGTCAATGAAAACGTTATTCTTTTTAGGTTTTAGTATACACACGGAAGCCTATTACTAAGCCTACGACGTCGGTCTGTCTGTCCGTCCGTCCGTCTGTCCGAGGGCTGTATCTCTTGAAACGTAATAGGTAGCCCGTTGAAATTTTCACAGAATATGTGTTATTATGGCGGATATAACAAGAAATAATAAAAAAAAGAAAATGTTAAAAACTAAGGGGGGCTGGCTATTTCTTGAATAATAAATTATGGTAGTTGAAATTATTTATTTTATTTAGATTTTATAAAAAATGATATTATAATAATAATTGTAGGAGGTTTATTAGTTTTGGCTGCAATAACTAAAAGAGCTCAAATTCCTTTTTCTTCCTGATTACCTGCGGCGATGGCCCCATACAACAAGCGAACGAAAAATCGATTAGTCACGCTACTGAATAATGGATGGCGCCACAGGCTTTTATACATTGCATTGTTGAAAGACAAAAGATAGGCGGATATTATTGATAGCGGATAGATACGGAAACCTCCGTGCGCGAGTAAAACTCGCACTTGACATTTTTTTTTTGTTCTTCTTTTATCTCCACAGATTTTTGGGCTATGTGTTGGTGTCATGGAATTCATAAGAACAGAAAGGGTATCAACTATCAATATATTTATTTAATTCCGTTCCGTAGTAGCCATTTCCTGCTTGTGTATCACTGTTGAACGTCCTTCTCGGAGTCACACCTCACCCTTTTATACGCCCAGAAAAATGCTATTTTGACATTGAAAATGTCTTATCGATCGCTTCAGTATAGTCCCCGATTTCCAGCGAGAGTGCGAATTCGCCCTGGTGTCGTGAGATTATGGCTACGTGAATATTTAGAGTGTCAAATGACGTGTATTGACAAAGGCTACAAGATGGCGAAATAATTCTTTTTAGAGAGTGTTTGAGAAATCGCAATAAACCGCTTAAAATTGCCTTTTTTAGGGGGTTTAAAAAGGGCACTTTTAAACATATTTCTAAATATATATTTTAAACTTTTATATTTTTACATTGTAGATTGACTCAATATCTGGGGTGTTTATTTTTAATTTAATAAAAAAAAGTGAATAATTTGGGAGTTATTATTTTTTTTTATTTTCCATTTAGTTAAAACGGTTTTCGTGTATAAATATACTTGAAAAGAATGTTAATATTCGTCAGTATCGCTCTCTCTGGCTACCTCAGACTACTACGTTAGTAATTAATTATACAACACATATGCTCTTTTTAGCTCACTGACCAGAGACCGACTAATCGCTTCTTATAGCTCACAGTCAGCACGCTCACAGTCGTCGACTCACTATACGCTTATATTTGAATACGCCCTAAAAGTAATTTTTAATGTACCCGAAAGTCATGTAATGCATAAGATCTGTGTTTTTTTTTATTTCCAACTTAATTTTTTAGGCCCTTATAAAGTTACAGTATAGTTATATAATTTTTTTTATTTAATAGGTGTTAATTTTAGTTTTTGTTTTTTTTTTCATTTTTATTGTGATTTTCTAATAATTGAATTTGTGCATTGTAATATTGAATTAAATATATTAAAAAAGTAATAAAAATACACAAAATTAATACAAAAATAAAAAAAAAAAAGTTATATTTGAGTCATTGTTATTGTTATTAGTCGAGAACGCCTGACTTTGGGAAACTGACTTAAATTTTTTTGCCTCTCGGAAATCTATAAACTTTCCAAGTTTCAAGAGAATCGCTCATGCCGGTTAAGAGCTACAGCCTTTTTTCTTCTTTAAAATAGGATGCTTTATGGCATTAAGCTCGGCTATTGTACCTAATTTGTACGAATTTGCGTTCAATAAAGAATATAATACATACATAAATGACATAGCATAATAAATAGGTAATGTAATACTCACATACAATGTCATGTATGTAGGTATACAACTTTTGTAATAACTCAGTTTTTTATCGATCGATAAAAAAAACTGATCGATCGATCCTGACATGGTTGGCTACATCATCTACTTGAGGCGTGCGCTGTCAGCCAATCACATCTTGTTGAACTAAGTGCCATGGCAGTGCTTGTTTTTCACTTGTGTGCAATAAAGAGTCTCCATTCTATTCTGTTTTGATCTTTTCTGTTCTATTATGTTCTGCCCTGTTCTGATCTGTTTGGGTATGTTCTGTCCTATTCTGTTCCATAGATGTATGGTTGCTTGTACATAAAAATCTGTTAAGTGCGAGTTTTACTCGCGCACGGAGGTTTCCGTATCTATCCGCCTATCTTTTTTGTTTGTTTTTCAGCAATGCAATGTATAAAAGCCTGTGGCGCCATATATTATTCAGTAGTGTGACTAATCGATTTTTCGGTACGTTTTTGTATGGGAGCCCCCCCTTAATTTTTAACATTTAATATTTTTTTAATATTTGTTATATCCGCCATAGTAACACATATTCTGTGAAAATTTCAATGGGCTACCTATTACGGTTCAACTTCAAGAGATACAGCCCTCGGACAGACGGACGGACGGACGGCGGCAGAGGCTTAGTAATAGGCTTCCGTACGGGATACGGAAACCTAAAAAACCAAAGACATCATGTTTTCCCATAAGTCCACAAGAAATTATGAGAGATTTCCAGCTTTAACCAAGAAGAACCACAGAGAAATGGGAATAGGGTTGGTGCGTCCACATCTGAGGTTTGTGCTCTAACCACAGATGGCAAGATGGAGGGCACCTCCCCGCCATCGCTGTTCTATGGCTCCAATTAAATCTAGAAGGAAAGACGTCCATGTGTGCCCATAAGTCAAGAAGATCATGGAAGGATTGTTTCCGAGGAGCGTCCAGCCCGAAGTCAAGTTGAAGGTAGAGTAAAGTCGCCGATATGTGCCTGACGTCACTGAGCGCGTTGATATAAGCGGCGGAGACGGCGCGCGCACGCCAGTAGATCGCGCTAGCACGAGCACGACGCGTGCCATCACGCCCGAGCGCAACGTTTTCTCAGTTCACCAGTTCTCGAGTTACGGAGTTTTGAGTGTTTGTGACCTGTTCCCAACGGACGGAGTGCTAGAAAGGTACGTACAGTGTTCGATATTATATTTTAATTTATTAATTTTTAATCGGTTTTCACTACTCCAGAAAACTGTCCAAAACGTCGCCGAAATTTTCTCCTGTAGAATTGCTGGATTCTGAATTGTAGATTTTCAAATCTTCGTCCCCGATAGAGGAGACTAAGAATATGTACAGGGATATTAATTTTTTTTTCACTTTGTTTCCTTTAGAAACGCAAACATACATACAACATAACGAAATAATGAGATATTCAAATTGACGTATGAGACGTTTTAAATCATTAATCAATTAAATTAATAAGTGAAAAAAATACATTTTCAAAAATATTCCCTTCCAGCAGTTTTCCATCTCCGCAGTGCGCATAAGTATCCTTTGTATAATAAATGCATTAGATACATATTAATTTATAAAATTTATTAATTTATACGAGCAGTATGCAAATACAGCGTCCACGAAGTCGCACTGTGCTCGAATGCACGCTGGAATCTCGTGGACTCTAGATATATCAGTAGGAAGTGTTCGGAACCCATTTTTGATCCGAACGGAGAGAGAAAACTAGTACCTACGTAACTGACTAGGAAGGGAACAGATACAAGTTTTCATAAGAAACTAGTATGCCCGCACCAGGCTTTCTTATGTCACCGTCTCTTGCGGGTCCAGATTTCCGCGTGCGGTCAGCGCTCGCGCTACCGGCAGGGTTGCCAGGTTGGTTCAGTTGAAAAAACCGGACATTTTTCATCAAAGGGCCTTTGTTTTTTCAGGTACAAAATTAAAGTTGATTTTATGTACCAAATGAAACCTTTAATTTTGAAAATATATGGGAGATGGAGTAATAAATAAAAGGGTTGAATTGATCGAACTTACTGAAAAATCGAAGAACACAGTATAACATATTAGTATTAAAATGTTCTGAAAAAGTAGATATTTGCGTTATATGAAGAAAAACCGGACGTTTTGGTGTCCGGTTTTTCATTGTTTTGGAGACCGGACACAAGCAGCCTCAAAAACCGGACTGTCCGGTCCAAAACCGGACATCTGGCAACCCTGGCTACCGGTCCACTCTCGATCTAGTCTCCATCGATAGCGTCGAATCGAATCGCTCACGTGCGAACCCCAGGCGTGGCGCAAGCGCCAGAAATCGCGACCTCACCGATAATGATCCTCGCGTTCTTGAAAACGTTTAGCGTTGTCCTAATTCCTCGGCCGCGCTCGCTCGACAACAAAGCCGCTCTGTCCTCCATGATAGATCTTCGTACGATCCGGTATGGAAAACTTCATCTGTCCGTGTAAATAACGATAAAACTAAGATCACAATATACAGACATAGAACCGCGCGGCTCCCCAAGTGTATTCTATCGTCTATTTCACGGGGTGAGTTCAGAGGAGCTGTTCTTTTTTTTTTATGTAATCCGGTATGGGTGGCTGAGTCGGAGGGGTCAAAGCGCATGCTCCGACCAGCCAATATCACCTCCAGGAAGGTAGGTGCCATACCGGAGACTTCCCTGGATTGCTGGCTAAACTGGACTAGAGGAGAACACAGCCGAGGCTGCTATGCGGCCATCTTACATCCAGTACGTTCGTACCAACCCAGTCGGCTACAATTTGAGCCTACCACCAAGTATGGGGCAAGGGAAGGGACCTACAGTTTTACACCTGTTCCGAACGGTGAAGCAGCAGCTGTAGGTATGCACCTAAATATTTTCGTCAGAAAAAACTCATTGGTACACGCCGACCGGATTCGAACCTCGGACCTCTCGCATGAGAAGCCTATGCCCAAACCACTCGGCCAGGTTCTGTAGGTCTTTTATTCACAGAACCGGAAAAATGTGGAACGCACTCCCTCTGCCCATCTATTTCCTCCCAAGTACAGCCTGAGGTTTTTCAAAAGGGGCGTGAAAAGGCTCCTGTCAGGCCGCATTCGCAAGCCCCGTGCATCACAGAATGTCCATGGTCATCGTTGGACACATGCTCGTAGGTTAAACGATGCAACATATCGCGCTTTCCATTAAAAAAAAATACAGACAGAATTAATGCTTCGATGGATTTTTTATCACCAGCATATTAGACGTGATCTTTCCGTCACCATTCCAGAATAAGAAGAACTTTGAGTTCTCCTGATTTCATTCTTCGATCATTAACAGTAAATTCGAAAATAGAACACTGATTTCAGCTTTGATGAAGAAAATATTGCGAAGGTGAAAAAAGGGCCGGAAGATATTCTCGATGAATCAGCGATTTCTACGCTTTACATAATCACGTCTATCCTTATTATAATAAGTCAATTAGTAAGTCGACGGCGGCGGCTGACCTTCGTATAATTCCATCGTTTGAGAAAAAAGGCCAGACGATTAACCCGGCGACCTCAAGAGCTAGGCGCGACACCGCGCATTGCCGCCTGGGTCATCATCAGCGACAATGTTAGACCTGACCACCGGCAAAATCGAATGATACCTTTTGTCAGCCTCGGTAGCTCAGCAGTGCGGTCGGTCGACTGTTGTTAAGCAACCATGTACTGACCATGGTGACCGCTCGACCGTTGGAGGCTGACCGTGGTTCGGATTCCACGTAAAACTGTAGGTCCCTTCCCTTCTTACCTTACTAGGTGGTAAGGTTTATCCAACCAGGGTTGATACCACCGCACTGAAAGAAACGTCGGTCGAAACGGCTATGTAAATAGTCCGTGTTTTCTGTCCAGTTCAGTGTAGCCGACATGAAATGAAGGGAAGCACTGACATGGCACCTAGTTCACCCGGTGTTATGGGCTGACATCACGGATGTTGTAGGTGATGTAGCCAACCGTGTCAGTTTCCATAAAAAAAAACCAGCGTTGTCAGATGGTACTGATAAAAAAAACCGAAATCAAGGGACCCTTAAATTTTTCAATTACAAATATTTCATTAAATTATGCGACCGAACGTTCTTATCCTTTGGTCGCCTTTTACGACGTGCATGCACGGAGAGATGCAGTGGGGATATTATTTTTAAGTACCGGCCCCACGCGGTACACAGTACGTCCGTATAGGTACGAGATGATATTACGTGTCAATGCCTCTAGCGGCGGCGGGACGCGCGGCTTCCGTCCAACGGTACACTTCCACTCACTTAAACGCCCTCTCCGGTACATCCACACGGCCGCACCAGTCATTCCCATCATCAGTTTAGATAGCTCCATTGTCCAGAGGTATCTTAATGGGCGCGTACGATTTGTCAGGTTATTATTGGAGTTCAGTAGCTCCCGGCGAAGCATTCATGAGTTTCCGAGTCAGACACAACAATAATATATCGGTCGGAATAATAGAAGACACAGAACATCAGAATTCCGCAGAGAGCTCTCGGAAAAAAAGTAACTCGGCCGCGAGTTTCCCACAAAGCCTTTGTTTATTTCGTGCGAGCTGGTTGGATTGTGATATACGCTTCTATACCGGTGGGTGGCATCGGCGGATACGTGTCGCCTCAGAATGGTTAGCGTTTTGAAGCCAAGGATCCGAGTTGCGCCGTTAGTATTCCAATCGCATCGCCGGCCGCGTCGGCGTGGCGAGGCGCGCAGTTGACGTAAGGCCACCGTACATAGAACCAGATGATCGTCCCCAGCCTACGGCTGCTACTAAACTCTTCAATATCGCTGCCACTGCCCAATATGATGGGTCCACTGCTAACACAGACATACATGGCATATGCACAATGCATACGCTGAATTCCGAAAATCTGGATAAGCAGAACAATCGGTGTTGTGCTGCAAGAGTTGGAGTTAATTTACAGCACAACACCTACCACCACGTATTAGGACAAGACGTATTTTCAAGTATGTACGGAGCCACATACGGTACAGCTCACGCTAACACAGGACTGTGAAATCTGACCGGATCTGTACGAAACGGTGAAAGCATTGGCTTTGCAGCAGAAAACATAGTCGTATACGCCCAAGATATCGACAGTGGGAGAGGACTCCTGTTCGTGATGTAAACCGCAAAGTCTGGGCGACCGACAAGGTAATTTGATATTATGAATTCCTGAGCAGACACTCGGCCGCCATTCAGAAATATGTCTGCAGGTCATTGAACCAGTTTGTCTATTGTGTTTCAATGTTGCCTACTTCGAGCATTTGAAATCGTATATTTAAGATAAAAATGTGCTACGTGTCTGAAATATCCATTCAGAATTTTAAAAAATTGCGTTGCCACCTTCATACCTCAAATAGATTGTTTTAAATAAAACGCGATATCTGGCGGTCAGCCACCCATAAGGTATCTAATGCGGCTATTGCGAATGCCATGCTGGCCTGACAGGTACTCGCATTCACGTCCCTCTTAACTGTTTGGACAGTTTTCTCATTTCGACGAGCCCCGACTGAGTGGATATGGTAATTTTTTTATTATGACGTCCAAAGAGCCCACATTGCTGTAAAATTTATTGGTTACTTCAGATTTGGGTGCTTTTATTGCAAAATCCAGTTTCATTGACGTCAAACGATCGTGGTCGGCGAGAGCAAGGAACTCGTTTTGGGGCTCATAACAGCAGAGGGGACATGAAAACCGGGTACTCGAAGGAGTTTGGAAAAACATTAAGATTGGAACGAGGCTCTGTTGGATGAGCTCGAATTTCTAAGATTGGATATGCAAATACAACACATTAAGTACCTCATTTTATAAGCACCTACCGGTTCGGCCGGTGGGCCTATGCAAATAAATCTGGTACAAGACTACGTAATGCCCAAATATGACAGGATAAACATGACTTGTGGTCATTTACTCCACGCCCACCGTAACATTGACATTGATCTCTGGCTGTGGATTCGCGATGAGAGCGGCATTGCCCGTGCTACTTGGAACCGTCGTACCAATTGGTACAGCCAACAAAATGTTTACGCACGCCTAGTTCCTAGGTAGTATGATAAAGTTTCCTCTTAGAAAAGTGAGAATGATCGATCCGTCGATGACGTTATGTTGACAAGTGAGGTGCGAAATGAATTTACGATTGTATGCGGTATGCTTTGTTATATTTACGACGCAGAGAAAGTAAAAAAAAAAAGAAAATCAAGAAAGCCGTTTTTCATCTTACAACATATCCACCGAAAGGAGTTATCGTTGATTCAAAGTTAAGCACGCGATTCTGATCCGATTACATTTGATTCAGTCATCTTAAATTGAAATCTTCTGGAATATTCTGATCCCGTCGTATTTACTCGACCCTCAATGCTATTAAACCTACTAAAAATCCCTTCTATGAAACCTAGACCCCCACCCCTACTTCTGAAGTCCTCCTCTGAAGCCTAACATCCCTCTAAAACCAAAAGTCACCTCAGATGTAAAGTATCCCTTTGAAGCCTAAATTATCCCTCTCTGATCCTAAAGTCTCTTTCTTAGCCTTATGTCTCCCTCTGAAGCCTAAAATATATCTACTCTACATACATACATACATACATACCACACGCTGTATTCCGACAATCAGGGTAAGCAGAGTAAGCGGTGTTGTGCTGCAAGTCCTCTTGTAAATTACAGCGCAACACCGACCATCACTTTTAGGAATGTATTAGGACAAGATAACTATCAAACATTCAGGCAGCAAGTAACGCACGAAGACCTGCCCGCTGCATGACTCGGTGGCTATTCCTGTCGCCCTTTATCACAAAGTATATCACTCTCATATCTAAAGTATCATCTCAAAATCCTAAAGTCTCTCCTTTAAAGCCACCACCACTCCAAAAGCACAGTCTCTTAAAAGAAGGTCTATCTCTCGAAGGTCAGAACGGCACCTCTCATCCTGGAAGGTCAAACGCTGAGGTCGTAAGAGTCGGTCGCATCGTCCACGTACGACGAACCTTGGTGGCTAGCGCGGCTGCGGCCTGCAAATGTTTACATTTGTCGCACTGCCGAGCTACCTAGAAGTGTCATCTAATTGCAAAACGTATATTGGGGTCATGGTCGCCGAAGTCTCCGGGTGTTGTGCAACTCGGCATTTCACCGACGGAAGTGCTGAGAGCTCGCTAAGTGAAGTGATCACATTATTCGTGAGTTGTGAATAAATGTTTGGTGAGACGATTCGAGGGAATGCGACAAAAATGCGTGTAAAGTTCGGCACGACTTGCTGAGTGAATATGACACATCAGTGCAGTGTGTGTAAAGAAACATATTAGTGTTGTTGTCTTCATGAGAGCTAATACGTGGTTTTTAGTGGTCACGAATGCGTTTTTATGCTCAAATATATTTTTATTTGACACGAGCCTATTTTGGAATGTGTTTATGTTTGGTGCTTCAATAACGTTATTTATTGCTTTGTCTACTTTATTCAAAGGGTCTTGCTTGCCATCTAGCGGAGCGATGCCGCAAGTGTTCTGGGAACTTTTGAAAACGCACCCTTTGATAGTTATTTTAATGTTTGTTGGGTAGGTTTTAATTCTTTAGTTATTTGTATTACTTCTTTTTTATTAACTAGTTCACTCTAGAGATGATCCTGTAGATTGAAAAACAAGAACATTATGTTAACTTGTTATAAGTCTGCATAAATCCTGCGGTAATGATTACCCGGTCGGCAGCCTCTTATGAGAATGTACAGGTTTCAAAAGCTGCCGCTAATCAAGTTTAGCTCACTTAAAGTAATAAGATAACATTTCATCTGAGGGCATCTTAAGAATAAATATTATAGTATCTCCACCGTCTTTGATGCGCTTAAAAGGGTCGCTCACAATTCCAAGAACCGTCTTGATCTAATCAAGGTCCATACTGTTTGTGATCTCGAGTTCCACGATCAGCTATCTGCAAAGTCAACTGGTAATGAGTACACAAAGGTGATGTTTAAATATTATGCAAGAGTTGACTTCATTAGCGGTCCTTGTCTATGAACTGTGAAATTCTAGAGGCAACAACGACGCTGCTTATTGTGAAAATTTTCTCAATGAGCGGCAGTTAATCGTGTGTTTTATGATCGAAGCAGTCAGCAGGCAAGAATATAGTTTCCTTAGTAAATGTAAATTTTGCCAGTGAGTAGGTAAATACTTTTTATTGTACAAAAACATTTTACATTAAATGTTAGTAGGTACAAATAAGGCAGATTTATTCTAGCTAACCTGTGGGACGTGGGAGTGAGGCGACCACGCGTGAGAGAAGTAAACAATGTAAAGATCTAAAAATAAAACAATTTAATCTAAACAAGTAAATAAGTAATTAAGTTAATCTAGTGTGAAATTAATTTGTATTTTATGATAATAAACGAGTATGATGGTAGTCCCCAATGATGGTAGTCTGGGCGTCCTGGGTATAGAGGTGTCCAGGGACGTTGGATTTCGATCGTTCATAGAATCCAAGGCGAAACTAGCATCTCGAAAATTAGGGATACTCTACCGATGTCGGCGATTTTTCACACCGGTCCAATTGCTTACACTCTATAAAGCACAAGTAAGACCGGTGATGGAATATTGCAGTCATCTTTGGGAGGGTTCCCCTGAGTACCTTCTTTCAGCCTTGGATTCTATCCAACGACGAGCCATTCGCCTCATTGGCGACTCTGTACTCACAAAGGACCTTCAACCTCTAAAACACAGACGTATCGTTGGGTCATTGAGCCTGTTTTATCGGTACTACTATGGCCGCTGCTCTGACGAAATTGCTTCCCTTATCCCTCCTCCTCCTGTTCGCCTTCGCCAAACCCGCCATACTCTCGCGGAACACCCCTTTGTAGTGGACAGACGAGTACTTCGAACGGCACGATTCTCTAAATCGTTCTTGTGCCGCACTGCAAAGGTGTGGAACGGGCTTCCGGGGAATATCTTTCCCCACTCCTACAATCCACGGATCTTCAAATCGCGGGTAAATAGCCTTTCCCCAGCGACATTAGTCCACCTCCAAGCCGGACTGGCACCTCCTCGGGGGTGATATTGGCTGCGCCCTCGGACACAGCCAGCTAGTTCGGAAACAATAAAAAAAAAAAAAAAAAAAAAAAAAAAAAGTTAGGCAAATAAATTTTAAAATAATAAGGAAAATGGTACACCGCAGAAATTATCTGTCCGTAAACAAAAAAAAAAGAAACCGGCCAAGTGCGAGTCGGATCGCGCACTGAAGTTCCACAAGAAGCTCCACAAGGGAAAAAAAAGTTGAAAAAACTGGTTTCTTGTACTTTTACTTTTTCTATGTTTTATTTATTATTTGTTGTTATATCCGACATAATAACACATATTTTATGAAAATTTCAACCGGATAACTATTATGATTCAAAAGATACGGCAGTAGGACAAACAAGACAGATAGACAGGCGGCGTAGGTCTAGTAATAGGCTTCCGTATGGTGTACGGAAACCTAAAAAAAAAACGTATGCAAAATTGTAAGCTATTAAAAAGATGAATTAATTATGTAAGAAATTCGTTACAAAAAACACGCTACTATAACCACTAGAGCGTTGAGAGTAAGATTGCATTAATTATCGAGTGTTGAAATAATTTTAGAAATCGAATGCTGCAATAACCTCTACTTCTATGCATCAGATGCAGGTAAAAATATTAAGATAAGCCGATAGAATAACAACCTTCTTGTATTTATTATACAGTCAGTCAGTCGCATTTATGTATCCACTGCTGGACATACGCCTCTGAAAATACTTACTGAGAAGCATTTTGGAAGAGTCGTCCGTCCGCTTCAGCCTTTTATAACTGTCGAACAGCTGATGATATTTTGAATCAGTTTATTTTTATCTCTCGTTTGGTTCTTCCCAAAGATAACACGCTTTATCACCGCGCTGTGTAAAGTGCAGAGTGAAAAAGTATATCATTAAGGTGAGAAGTTTGAAGTTCGATTTTCCAAGTCGACTATTAACAAGACTTGACATCGATATTACTGACCTGACATATTCAGTTTTAATGTATGTAAAAGTTCATTAGTTAATTAACTTCGCTGGATAGAAATAAAATGGGATATGTCTCAGAATTTTATTATAAATACGTATTTGACGTAACGTGATCAAAGCATGGTTAAGGAAAAAATATTATTTTATATAACCAACTTATACAAATTAAGCACAATTATGTGTGTGAGCTTAATGCCTTGAGGCATTCTATTCTAACTAATCTTTGGGACAAGGGATGAGTATAGCAGGCGAACAAGTATATATGTATAATACGAATTATTTCAAAACTGCACAACAATATATTATAGACATTTTGAAGGCCGATATAAAGATGCAAATTCTACAAAAGCAGGCGGCTTTATACATAGCACAAAAACTATGTCGAAATTTATGAGTGGATATTTGGAAGAACTAAATCAAACAGAAGATCAATAGACCAGAGCTCCAAGAATACTATAACATTTCAATGTACACTTGTTCTTTTTCCCGGGAGGCCCCTGGCCGGGAAGCATATTTCCAAAGTCTATCTATAGGGTGAGTTGCTCTGATTGGTCGATGCCAGTTTGGCAATTATAGAAGATGCGTCGCTAGCGACGCATCTTCTATAATTTAACCCTAACCTAATGTTGAGGCGGCGCATGTCGTTTTTGTTACGTTTCTATTTCCGAAAATAAAGCTTTTAGGTGGTTATAAAAAAAATAAACACCTTAAAAAAATTTAAACAGCCTAACATTGCTTAAAAAAAAAACAAAAAAATTTTTGTGGGACTTGAACCCATGGTCCAAAAATACAAACCCTACACCGTACCACTGAGCCACGAAATCACATAAACGACCTAACGAATATCGGGTTCAGTAGGTTCGCTAGGAGTGCCGGAGGCGGAGCCAGACGAAATTTAAATTTCCCGCCAAACTGGCATCGACCTACATTAAAAGGGGCATTTTCAAATGTTCCTAGAACACTTGCGGCATTACCCCGCTGAATGGTAAGGCTTACCCAATCAGAGCAACTCACCCTATATAGACTTTGGATATATTATGCGGCCGGGAACAAGTCGGACTCTGTGATTGGCACTAAGGTGCCGGAAACTCAAAAAAAATGATGAAGAAATAATATTACACTATATAAAAAACAAAAACCACTTTTGTTTCATACTTACCTGGATGGACAAGTATGTATGTATGTATATTTATTTGTATATAATATTCTATATATTTAGTAATTTATATGTATTAAACATGTATGGCTTATATTTTACTAGCATGTACTTATATGTATTGCTAATAAGCAGCGGCGACTCCTGGTCCTGAATATTGGGTTGGCTCTGGCTAAGGTTTTTTTTTTCATAATTTCATAACTTAGGTACCTACGCGTTAATTTATTTCTACCACAATGAGTTCAAAAACTGAAAGACGATTACGATATAGATAGTTTATAATATTTAGTTTAAATGATTTATTTTGCTCACTTACGATTTATTTGTCTGTAGATAGGTACCTACTGGTTGTGTCAAAGCTGTCGAGTTGCAGCCGACAACAGCGACGTCTCCTCTGGCACGACGACGACGAGACAGGCATACAAGCTTGAATTGTTACATTTTATTTGTACATGAAGTCCACTCTTCGTTCCACAGACAAGAAATTTTCGATGACTCGATCGTGAAAATCTTCTTTCTTCCTCAATTTTGTTAGCAACTCCTTTTCCACAGATATGTAAGAGTGCCAAATTACTGAGTCTCTCTTGTCCTTGAGTGCTCCGTAGATAGCTCGGTAGGAGTTTGCCATTATAATTACCAATAAATCACTTTAAATTTAACAACACTGCACAGGATTCATCCATCTAAAGTCCATACCTACATAAAGGAATATATGCAGCTATCAACTCGCGAGCCAATGCGCACACACACGCGCACACAACACACCTAGCCTAGCTCGCTAGTCGCATCGCATCGCACTTCGCACAGCACAAGAATACTCGTCGTGTGGACGCAGCGCGCACACACCCGCACACGCAACACACACACCTAGCTCGCTCTACTTGCTACCGCGTCACTAAATGCACTCCCCGCTGCGCCAACTCGAAAGGCTGATCAGCGGGTCCGCGCGGGACGGGGGGGACATCGGTCGCTTCCGCCTTGTATGGAATACGATGGCGCTTCAAAATGTAGCCAACCGGCCAATGAATGCCTTGATGTGTCGTCATTCGTCGTCGCCCGCGTTTGACGCGCGCGAAATTTCAAATTATGTAACGGGTACGGGATTGACGTTTTATCTTATTTAATCGTGGATTATATGACATAAATAATATAACTCCGAAATTTTTTCACATTTATTTTAGCCTGATACTTCTGTATTAATGGTGTCATTCATTTTATTTGGTTTGGCGGCGCCAACCTCGCCAACTGAGAGGAGTCGCCGCTGCTAATAAGTATTCTTATTATTATTTTTATCTTCAATTGTCACGCAACTCTTTTGCTACTACCTACTTACATTCCACTATATTATCGAATCTCAAACATCCAAAGGTTGACTGTAAGAAATCTCTGTAAGGGATAAGTCCGCCTTTGCACCTTATGTAAATTTTCCAATGTATTTGTTACTGTTTAATGTTTACTGGAGCAATAAAGAATTTTCTATCTATCTATCTAAAATACCTAGGAAAGCTCCTTATCCATAAGTCTGGTGACCGACGCGCCAAGACTTTCTTCTTTCAGCGAATAGGGCTAGCCATTTTATGTCATTATTTATTAGGTTACATTTATTTAATTAGTTTTACTCAACTACAGAGTTCGTGATACCACACGATGTGAGATGTAAGATCTGTAAAATATTAAAACATAATGAATTTTATAATAACAAATTCATTACAAACAAATTAGCTATTCGTATAATATACAGTTGAAATTAAATGTCAAATTAACTTATGATCCTAGTTAATGGAGATTTTGTGGTTTTACATTACCGATACGTGTTTCTAACGTGAAAACCCCCTGGCTAGGAGTGGTATATGTCAATTATTCTTACTTGCCATGTCACGATTAATTTCAACATACTGAGGGCAAATCTTCAAACGTATTATTATGACTAGACAGTCATGCAACATCTGGCTGGCGTGCCACCTCTCTTTGTCAGCTCCGGAACCTCAGGGGTTGCGGTAGTCGACTTTTGGTCGTGATCATAAGCACACCTGGGCGCGGTCAGTAATTGGATGGGTGACCGCTCCACCGTTGGAGGCTGACCGTGGTGCGGAATGCGCACCGTAAAACTGTAGGTCCCTTCCCTTCTTACCTTACTGGATTGCTACCACCGCACTGAATGAAAGTTTGGTTGAAACGGCTATGTAAATGTTAGTATTTTTCGTTCAGTTTGGTGTAGCGCCGGCACGACCGAAGAGAAGCACCGATACGGCACCTAGTTCCACCCGGTGTTATGGGCTGACATCACGGATGTTGTAGGTGATGTAGCCAACCGTGTCAGTTTCCAATAAAAAAAAAAGAATAAAAAAAAGGTAGTTCCACATCCCAGCGCAGAAGTGAGAAACGATTTTGAGAACCCTACACTTAGGTGTCTACCTTATCGATTAAAGTGTCATGAACCCTGATAACACTTAAGTTTTCGGCCAATTTAATTATTCAGATTAAAATTCACCAAATCTTCCGAGACGATGTTCACTTGTAATTTATCTTTGCATGTTTTGAGAAAATAAATTATTAAACAAATATGCAATTACTGTTGATTTTTTGATCGGGCATCGGGCGAATCTGAAGGAATCACACATAAAAAAAATCATGAAATAAATAAACATATTATTATAAATTAAATAAGTATTACGTGTGCTTACACAATTTTACATAAATCAACAATTTTAAAGATTTACTTATTTGTATTAAAAATATTTGTGACTAGAGTTCATTAAAAAAAAACCGGCAAAGTGCGAGTTAGACTAGCGTGCCGAGGGTTCCGTATCATACCACATTCACTTAGGCCTTCGAGTTGGCCTTAATTGACTTACTTTATGTATTCATACATTTATCTAAACGCTTTCTTCTCTTAAACTCTGTTTCTTCGAAAAACTAAGTACCTACATCTTCTATTCGAACGTAGCTCGGCCTTCGGCCTCGCCCGCGTTGACTTGCGGTTTTCGAAAAACAGTGGTTCGTCATCGTTTTTGTTTTGTCCCGTTCAGCAATCAATCAATCATTTATCATTCATTATTTTACCTAATAGTATATGAGGTAATCTCGTTTGTAATTTAAGTACACATTTTTTTTATACACGGTGTTGCAACCCCAACCATAAAACCCGAAATGGGGTGATTCTGTACGTGAAATGGAACAAATTTTGTTCTACGAATTTTAATTTGGAGAACAAAAATTTTTTTTCCATACATTTTGAGAATAGGTATTTAAAATTTGTAAGGAAAAAAAAAAATTTTTTTGTTTAAAAAAAATTTTTTTGTTTAAAAAAAATTCTTTTCGCCACAGAAGTTGTTTAGTTTCACATATAAATATTACGGGGGCAACTGCAACACCGTGTATACATAGATTGATATTTTCAGCACAAAAATGTACACGCTTTACTGATATTTTTCCGCAGATATACATAAGTAGGTAGGTACATTGTTGGTACTCTAACGACACCGCAGTCGGGTGAACGCGAACGGCAACGCACCTTCACGCTCCGATACACTTTGCGCGCATGCGCCGGCCGACATAGCGTAGGCGCAAATTCTCTCACTGAAAGTGATCATTCCTACACGAGAGAAAGAGATAGAGAGAGTTACTCGCTTGAGATTATTGCGAAAACAACCAACAATAAATAATATAGTATATACTTACAAAACAATATTTGAGGCAGTAACACCGCCGCGTGTAAAAAAAACCGGCCAAGTGCGAGTCGAACTCGCGCACCAAGGGTTCCATATCGCCATGCCATGGCTAGCGCCACTCACGCCATCTAGATGGCGTGTTATGAAATACTTCATATTAGCTATGCTTCATAATATCATAATCTATTCGGTAGATGGCGCGCGCGCATTTTTTGGTTTCTTCTATGGGAACCCCCGTGAATTGTTTACTTTTTCTTATTTTGATTATTTGTTGTTATATCGGCCATAATAACACATATTCTGTGAAAATTTCAACGGGCTACCTATTACGGTTCAAGAGATAAAGCCCTCGGACAGACAGACGGACGGACGGACAGACAGACAGACATACCGATGTCGTTGGCTTAGTAATAGGGTCCCGTACCGGATACGGAACCCTAACAATATAAAGATCCTCTTTTACATACATACGTACATACATACCGCACGCTGTATCCCGACAGTCGGGGTAAGCAGAGTAATCGGAGTTGTGCTGCAACAACTCTGTTAAATTACAGCACAGCACCCGGCCACCACGTTTAGCAAAGCATTCGGACAAGATAACTATCAAGCAGCAAGTGAGGCACGAAGACTCACCTGCTGCATGACTCGGTGGAAGGACCGTGCCAAGGTGAGAGGTGTGATGAGAGGTTAGCACGGCATCTTATCCTTATTCCTTAGTCAACTTTTACGACATGCACGGAAGTGACGCAGTGGGGCTATTCTTTTCAAGAACTTTTACGTAACAAAACGTTAAAAAAAGTACCACACGGTACTTTTTCTCCAGCGAATAGGGCTGGAGGTTCAGAGCAGAGGGTGGCCCCATGTTGGCCCGGTAGGCCTCACCCTTATTTAGTTACTTTCTTCGAGAAGGTTTATCATCTTTCTGAACGCAGCTCGGCCTTGGGCCTCGCCCTTAGTGACTTACTTTTTCTAGAAGTTTTATTGTCTTCCAGAATTGAGCTAGGACCTTAGTTAGTTACTTATTATCGAGAGTTTATGTGAACGTAGCTCCGCCTTGGGCCTCGCCCTTAGTGACTTAATTTCTTCGAGAAGTTTTATTGTCTTCCAGAATTCAGCTAGGCCTTCAGCCTCGCCCTTAGTTAGTTACTTTTTTCGAGAAAGAATATCGTTTATGTGAACGTAGCTGCGCCTTGGGCCTCGCTCTTAGTTACTTGCTTTCTTCTTTTTTAATACGAATTTCACGCGAGTGAACCCGCGTTAAACCAATTAACCAGTTCAGCATTATATTTAACCAACAAGGCACGCGTAAGAAAGCAACCAAGAAATTGGATGAACTTTTTTTTTATTAAATTATGTATTTCATTAAGAATGTGTCAGTTCATAAAATACTTACACAACTTACTACAGTCCGGTACAAAAGTAGAAATATTTTTTATAGTAAGCGCGATATTGTCCTTTCGTTTCAACGACGACCGTCAACATGGGCATTCATGGCAGTCGGAAATGCCATGTCGCACTGAAGTTATTTTACGCCCCTAGGTTCCGAGTCTGTACTAGGAGCGAAATAGGTGGGCAGCATTGACAAAGTTCTTCAGTGATATTTCTATTTTTGGAGGCAACTGTACTTTCATTATCATAAATTTCACTGTTTGTGACTTAATTGCATCTTATTTCACTGTTTTCATTTAACCTGGAAATGTGTTAAAAATTAAATCTTGAATACGAAATAAGAAATATTTATATACAATATATTTATATTTATACAGCAATATATATGATTATTTATGACATATTAAAACACACATTTCAATCAAAACAATTAAAGAAATAACAACAAGGAAATAATAATTAAAATACACATTTAAACAATTACAGGAGAGGAAAAAAAATACATACTTACATACCACATTCGGTTCCCGACAAACGGAGTAAGCAGAGTAATTGGTGTTGTGCTGCAAGTAATCTCGTAAATTACAGCACGGGTGGTCGATCCTGAGACACCTCTGCCGCCTCTTCCACTCTCATAATAATGTTCTTCATACATGCTCGTCGGTTACGGGTACTACGCACTTGACTCTCTTTGAGCACACGCCCGATATGGTCCAGGTACATGCGTCTAGGGCGACCCTTCCCGACTCTTCCTCTCACATTCGCTCCACAAATTTCCTTCATTGTCTTTTGACATCCATTCTTCCAAAATTTATATACCTACCATGGCACGATCAAAGGGGGAAGAACTGACATGGCACCTAGTTCACCCGGTGTTATGGGCTGACATCACGGACCTTGTAGGTGATATAGCCAACTGTGTCAGTTTCCATAAAAAAAAAAATCTACCTACTAGCTTTTGCCTGGGGCGCATATTTCCAAAGTCTAGTATGCGAGTTTTTTTTTGTTTTTTTTTTTATGTAAACCAGCATGGGTGGCTGTGCCGAGAGACCAATGGTGCAGTCGACAGAGCCAAAATCACCTCTCCTCGCGAAACCACGCTCAGTTAGGTGCCATTCCAGCAGATTTGCGGACTGTTACTAGGCTGTCTAGCCCGTTAATACGACGCTTGAAGACACCCAGGTTAAAGGATTCAGGAAATACACTCGCCGGAAGACAGTTCCACACTCTAGCGGTGCGACAAAGAAACGATTTAGAACGATTTAGAACGAGTTGCTCTGATTGGTGGAGAGACGAGTCTGGCTCCGCCTCCGGCACCCCCAGCGAACCTACTGAATGCGATATTCGTTTGGTCGCATATGTACTTTGGTGGCTCAGTGGTAGAGTGTAGAGTTTTTATTTTTTCGATCTCGGCCATGGGTTCATGCCCCGTTTGTCAAAATTTGTTTTGTTTTACTTTTTTTTTTAAAGTAATGTTAGGGTGTTAAAATTAGGTTAAGTATGGTTATTTTTTTTATAACCACCTAAGAAAACTTTATTTTCGGAAATACTTCCGAAATTTATATTTCCCGCCAAAGTTGAGAACGACTAATCAGATCAACTCGCATACTAGACCTTGGAAATATGCGCCCGTGGCTACGCTCGGGGTAGGTTATGTTTAATAGGAAATCCGATTTAAACGGAAATATGCTAATAAACGATCGCTTCTCTTATATTATCTCTCTCTCCGTTCCATACTATACTTTCTTTGATACTGCTCACTCCTAATGCTATTTGGCGTGATGTTATATAGCATATAGGGAGCTGCAAGAACGACTCTTTCCATTAGTGTAAACCGTATTAAAATATGTTCAGTGGTTCCGGAGTTTACCTCAAACATACATACAGACAGACCGTTCCCTTTTATAAGAAACTAGCCTTTGCCCGCGGCTTCGCTCGCGTGAAATTCTTATTTAAAAAGAAGTAAGTAAGTAAGAAAGAAGGCCGAGCTGCGTTCCTGCGTTACCTTTATTTCGGCGCGCGGAACAATTCGCTTTGTATGAGAGCCACATCTTAGAGTAACCGGAACTGAATTTTATTTAGCCTATCCTGTGTATGGTATAAGTAAATGTGCTTGTATTAAGTTTCATCAAATTCGGATGATCGGTTTAAGAATTATGGAGGAACATACATACATTCATACAGAAAATATTTCTAAAAATCATCAATTTAGTTTTAGTATAGAGTAGTTAGTATCAATTTAGACATAGAGTCTACAGACGCAGTATCTCATAAAACAAAGTAACTTACTCCATGGCCATCCGATCCCTTACAGATTTATTATTAGTAGTATTATAAGGTCTTTCGTTAGTAGGTAACGATACGCTAAGGGGTGTATGTGTATCAGATACTGATCACGTTCGCATACAATATTTTTTTTACAATATAAAAAACTTACTCCTCAAATTTAATACGTGAAGTGCGCGTATTTCACCTTAATAAGACGTTTTTTTATATCGTAAAATTTTATGGGAAGTTATATTTTATGGGAACGTGATCAGTATCTGATACACATACACCCCTTGGCGTATCGTTACCTACTAATGAAAGACCTTTTTACCCGACTACGGCGAAGCCAAAAAAGGAAGGGTTATGAGTTTGGCGTGTATGTATGTATGTATGTATGTATGTATGTATGTATGTATGTGACTATCTATATTCCACTCTACAGCCTAAAGTACTGGGCCGATTTGAATAATTCTTATGCCAGTGGATTTGTCTTATTCACGGGAGTGTCATAGGCTATATAACAATTTTCAAAATTCAAAATGGCGGACGCACGGCCTCAAAATGTCAAATTAGTTTTTCAAAATATATTGAGTGGGGTATCAAATTAAAGATAATTAAATTACGATTCCGAAAATATATACTTTGCTATCTATTAAACTTACGTGTACAGAGAAATAGAGCAAAATGTGTGGCGCATGTACGAATCGCGATTATTCGCGATGAAACGTAGTCGCCCGCGCACCGCGCCGCGCGCCCCCCGCGGTTTCGGTACGTTACATACGCCCATGACGCGCGACGACACGCGACGACGCGACGCGAAGAAGCGACATGGTATCAGGCCTTCGTCACTCGCTCAAGGTCGCGAGTTAAATGCCTACCGCTTGGCGTACCGACTAATGTACAATTAACAGTGGGCTGTCGCTATCCAGCCAGACCGGGCGTGTGGCGCTTTCGAATTTAGAAAATGTCGAAATCACGTAATTATTGTGCAGTGGACGGGTGCAAAAGTCAACAGACAAATGAAAACTTGTCTTTTTTTTCATTGCCGAGAGACGAAGAAAGGTAAGTATTTTGTTTAGTAGCATTTTGATTTATTTCTAGTAATTTATTTATTCATATAGTAGGAGGTCATTGATTTAAAATGATATTATTATATTGCCAATAACATTAGTACGCCGAACAGCGTGGTGTGTATGGCCTAATTCGTATAAGGATAATAGGTACATTGTAGATGATCATTGATCATTAAATTTATTGATCAAACAAAACTATCACTGGAAGGTTGCACGCAATGCACGCTTCGATGTGAGAAACTAATTGTGACGCTAACGCATGCATGAATTTGTTCGCATGAATTTGCCGTAGCTAAATATCATATCGTTGGTAGCTAGAACGATAAAAGTTGGTAGGTATCATCTTCATTTTATTCCTCACAATAAGACAGCACAAAGACACAGCCCTTAACGCGCTGAACGGCGCGCTTTCGAGATAGAGTTACACGACAGAAAGAGAAGCGAAATGTAGGCAATTATCGTGGTTAGGCATGCAGCTCTGGGCGAGTCAATTTGTACTTTATCGCGTCGTCGCAGAGTAGCTATTTCTTTGTGAGTGTTTGTACAGAGCAGCTTCTGTACGGAGTACTCTTTTCTATTCTGTGATGGTATTGTTGGTAATATACCTACCTACATACTTACTCACTGATCTACCGCAAATTTTATATAGATATATAATATTATTATTAGATACAGTACTATGCTAAAATAAATTGGTATTAAATGTCCATGTAGGTACCTAGTGTAAGCATAATATGTAGTGTAGGTGTACCGTGTGAGGTCGGTACTTAAAAAGAATAGCCCCACTGCATCTCTCCCCGTCGCATGTCGTAAAAGTCGACTAAGGGATCGTCAGCCTCGGCAGCTTAATGGTGCGGTCAGTTATTGGATGGATGACCGCCCGACTGTTGGAGGCTGACCGTGGTTCGGATACCACGTTAGTGCTTCCCCCTTTGTCCAATAGAGACAATAGGTAAGGAACCTATATATCTTCTTACCTTACTAGGTGTTAGGGTGTATCCCGGCCGGGTTGATACCACCGCACTGAGCGAAACGTCGGTCGAAACGGCTATGTAAATAGTTCGTGTTTTCCGTCCAGTTCAGTGTAGCCGGCGCGAAATGAAGGGAAGCACTGACATGGCACCTAGTTCACCCGGTGTTATGGGCTGACATCACGGATGTTGTAGGTGATGTAGCCAACCGTGTCAAGTTTCCATAAAAAAAAAGGTAGGTACATTAAATATACCTAATACCTACAATATTTTCGGATGCAAGTTACCCTTCAGCTAAGCGGGATATTGTGGAAGAGAAGAACCGCCGATTGCGGAAAAGTATTCCCAATTTTCTGGGTGCAGTTTTAGCCCTAGACTCGATTAGTTGCCGGAAACCTACGCCTTTGGAAATGGCGGTGCCCAGGAGGTTCAGGTGCTTCCAGACAGGTATGACGCTGACTTAGAAACTGGCTTGGAAAGCAAAAGGACCTTCAAATCGACCTTCGCAGATAATGCGCAGCACTGAGCCTTGCTAACGTTGAAGGCGTGGGCGTAGCATTCAGGGGGCAACATATCATTGTTATACATACGAGAGTACGGAACACGGGTTCTACACCAGATACCCTTCAACTAGGCGGGATGTGGATGAGAAGAGGCGAAGCCTTGTGTCTGAACTTGAGCAAACACTCGGCTCTATTTCCGAATGGGCCGTAGCAAGTTGGTCAAGTTAAATACCTCCAAGATACAAGTTTGCGCGTTCAGTGCGAAGAGAGCGGCGTTCACACCAGCTCCTTCCTACCAAGGCACGTCACTTAAATTTTGCGACCACCTCGGGGTCCTCCGAGTCGAATTTTCGCACGATCTAAACTTCCGGCGTGACATCGAGGGCAAGGCCGTATAAATCGCAGATTCGGTACTGCTCGCACCTATGGGATGGCTCAGTCAAATACCAGCTGGCGCCTCTGGACTCGATCCAGCGTCGAGCCGTGCGAATAGTAGGTGACTCCCAAATGTCCCGCGATCTAAAACCACTGCAACTCCGTAGGAATACATAGCTAAATCAGAGCCTGTTGAAATACAAACAGAGAGAAATATTTTCCCCCAAGTACAGTCTCGGGTCCTTCAACCTGGGCACCTGTCAGGCCGGCATGGCATTCGCAGCCTCCGCATGCTACCGAATGTCCATGGGCATCGCTAGACACCTTATGGGTGGCTCGGCGCCACATGTCGCGCTTACTATAAAAATAATATCAGTAGCTTTGGCCTCGCCTTAGTGGCTTACCTGCTTCGAGTGAGTACATTATTCAACTATGTACAACCTGAAACCTCCCTCGGTCTTGGACCTTGAACTGATTGGTTTACTTACTTACCGAATCTGCTTCACCCCAGCCAGATATATATACTTACATAGACAAAGAAAATCGTGTACTTACACAGCTCAGTCTTCGGTCTTGCTCTGACTGACTTTTCATTTTACTTCAAGACTACATCGTTCAACTATACATAATTTGTATATATATGTAGGTACTCACTCATGCGCTATTTGCAGAAAACTTTAGTTTCAAATAGAGATCACGACAAATAAACGGACGGATAGTATCAAGCCGCTACTTATATAAAAGAATAGCCCCACTGTATCTCTCCCCGTGTATATCGTAAAAGGCGACTAAGGGATATGACTTCCTTCTTATATTACTCGGTGGTAGGGTTTAACCCGCCCGTGTTGGTACCACCGCACCGCACTGAATGAAAGGTCGGTAGAAACGGCTATGTATTTAGTGTAGCCGGTACGACCGAAGGGAAGCACTGACGTGGCACCAAGTTCACCCGGTGTTATGGGCTGACATCACGGATGTTGTAGCCTGTAGGTGATGTGGCAGATTCCATAAAAAAAAATCAATATACGAGTTACATACAACATTTAAAGTATGCAAACAGTTTTTAAAAAAGCCTAAAATAAAAAAAATAGTTATAAAAAACTAAAACCCGACTACGTAAAAGCTAATTATGAAAATCGTTTAAATAAAAAAAAAATAGTTATAAAAAACTAAAACCCGTCTACGAAAAAGCAAATTATGAAAATAGTTTAACTATAACTAAAAATAACAAAATAATATTTTCCATATAATTTATCAGATACAGCATTTCTCTTTTTATATTGATTTTACCTTAGCACTAACTCTATAAATTTTGATAAATTTATTATTTTTAACGTTCTAAATATAGAGCCGTGGTCGGGCGTTCTTCGTTCAACAAGACAAGTGAGACCGTCGTTGTGCATTATAGCCGTTGACGTTCGGTATGTACCTATGTATCTACTTATAATAATTTTAGATTGGCTCTGACTGATCTTACAAAAAGATGCCAGTATGACACAATGGCGATGGCCGTCCTAAGTTCCGCGCTCTAATAATGCACGACGAGGGCCTCACTTGTCTTGTTGAACGAAGAACGCCCGACCACGGCTCTATATTTAGAACGTTAAAAATAATAAATTTATCAAAATTTATAGAGTTAGTGCTAAGGTAAAATCAATATAAAAAAAATAGTTATAAAAAACTAAAACCCGACTACGTAAAAGCTAATTATGAAGATCGTTTAAATAAAAAAAAAATAGTTATAAAAAACTAAAACCCGTCTACGAAAAAGCAAATTATGAAAATAGTTTAACTATAACTAAAAATAACAAAATAATATTTTCCATATAATTTATCAGATACAGCATTTCTCTTTTTATATTGATTTTACCTTAGCACTAACTCTATAAATTTTGATAAATTTATTATTTTTAACGTTCTAAATATAGAGCCGTGGTCGGGCGTTCTTCGTTCAACAAGACAAGTGAGGCCCTCGTCGTGCATTATTAGAGCGCGGAACTTAGGACGGCCATCGCCATTGTGTCATACTGGCATCTTTTTGTAAGATCAGTCAGAGCTAATCTAAAATTATTATAAGTAGATACATAGGTACATACCGAACGTCAACGGCTATAATGCACAACGACGGTCTCACTTGTCTTGTTGAACGAAGAACGCCCGACCACGGCTCTATATTTAGAACGTTAAAAATAATAAATTTATCAAAATTTATAGAGTTAGTGCTAAGGTAAAATCAATATAAAAAGAGAAATGCTGTATCTGATAAATTATATGGAAAATATTATTTTGTTATTTTTAGTTATAGTTAAACTATTTTCATAATTTGCTTTTTCGTAGACGGGTTTTAGTTTTTTATAACTATTTTTTTTTTATTTAAACGATCTTCATAATTAGCTTTTACGTAGTCGGGTTTTAGTTTTTTATAACTATTTTTTTTATATTGATTTTACCTTAGCACTAACTCTATAAATTTTGATAAATTTATTATTTTTAACGTTCTAAATATAGAGCCGTGGTCGGGCGTTCTTCGTTCAACAAGACAAGTGAGGCCCTCGTCGTGCATTATTAGAGCGCGGAACTTAGGACGGCCATCGCCATTGTGTCATACTGGCATCTTTTTGTAAGATCAGTCAGAGCCAATCTAAAATTATTATAAGTAGATACATAGGTACATACCGAACGTCAACGGCTATAATGCACAACGACGGTCTCACTTGTCTTGTTGAACGAAGAACGCCCGACCACGGCTCTATATTTAGAACGTTAAAAATAATAAATTTATCAAAATTTATAGAGTTAGTGCTAAGGTAAAATCAATATAAAAAGAGAAATGCTGTATCTGATAAATTATATGGAAAATATTATTTTGTTATTTTTAGTTATAGTTAAACTATTTTCATAATTTGCTTTTTCGTAGACGGGTTTTAGTTTTTTATAACTATTTTTTTTTTATTTAAACGATTTTTATAGTATATTGTTGATAGAGATGAGATTACGATAGTACCGAAGCATTGTGATATCTCTATTGTTTCCAACTGAAACAATTGTGTATTTCGCACGAATGCCACAGTATTAAAATTGTATACATACACAATATTCAATTGTGTGACCACTATTATAGCAGTCGGGCTATTTTCAAATTAGATGTCTTATTTATTTATTTGTTTATTTAATTTTAAATCGACAGCATTACACAAATACGTAACTAATATTATATAAACAAAACAAAAAAACAGCAAATTACAGATTTCATTGACTATAACCAATTTACATACTAAACATAAAGCTTGACTGTAAGAAATCTCTGTAAGGGATAAGTCCGCCTTTGCACCTTATGTAAATGTATTTTTTACTGTTTAATGTTTTTTTTTTTTTTATGGAACCTGACACGGTTGGCTACATCACCTACAACATCCGTGATGTCAGCCCATAACACAGGGTGAACTAGGTGCCATGTCAGTGCTTCCCTTCATTTCATGTCGGCTACACTAAACTGGACGGAAAACACGAACTATTTACATAGCCGTTTCGACCGACGTTTCGTTCAGTGCGGTGGTACCAACCCGGCCGGGATAAACCCTACCACCTAGTAAGGTAAGAAGGGAAGGGACCTACAGTTTAACGTGTGTTTTACAGTTTAATGTTTACTGGAGCAATAAAGATTTTTCTATCTATCTAACATAGGAAAGGAAGAAATGAGCAATTAGGTATACAGAAATTTATCTACATAAATACGTGGGGCACACTGAAAGTTTCCGGAATTAATAAGAATAAAATACTATTAAAGGTCAAAAATGAATTTATTGTTTCTCAAAATATTCTCCCTTTGCGTAAATGCACTTTTTCATACGATTAAACCAATTTTGAAAACTTTTGTGCCACTCCTCCGTGGTGACCTCAGAAACGTGTTTTTCATATTCTTCGACAGCCTCTTCTGGTGATGAAAATCGTTGACCGCGTAATTGGTTCTTAATTTTTGGGAACAGAAAAAAGTCACAAGGTGCCGTCACCTGTTACTATGTCCCACACCAAATTTGAGGCGCCTTTGTTGAATCTGGTAAGCATGGCATTGCACCAAGTGACGCGGTGCGTTTTTTGAGCCTCGGTCAAATTGTGTGGGATCCACCGCGAGCACAGCTTTCTCACACCCAAATGTTTGTGTAGGATTGATTGTATTTGACTCATGCCTATGTCTAAGGATGCCCGAATCTCATGGTAGGTCACATGCCTGTCTGTTTCGATCATACGGCGCACAGCATCGATGTTTTTGTTGTTCACAGCGGTGAACGGGCGACCATCCCGAGATTCGTCACTGAGATTGACACGACCGCGCTTGAATTCTGCAAACCAGCAATAAATAGTCGTCTTGCATGGTGCTTCATCGCCAAAAGCAGATTGAAGCCGAGCGAGGCTCTGATGAGCTGTAAAATTACACTTAAAATCGTAGAAAATCATACCACGAAAATTTTCCCGGGTTAAATTTATGTTAATGTAGACACGCAATTTTTAAAATGGCGCCACAATGTAAAAACAATTGACAGTCAGATGAAACAAACTGCATTCTACAGCCAAAGAGTTCCATTTTCAAATGTTGTAATTACTTTTTAAATATTGTTTATGTAAGTGGCCAATTCCGGAAACTTTTAGTGTGCCCTATGTATCTATTACTGATTTAGGAATTTATGTTAAAAACCGCTGGCAACATAGATAATATGTATATATAAACTGTTGATTTTCCAAATAAATAAAATAATTTTTTCAGTGTACCTAGTGAGTGCGTGCGTGCGTGCGAGGGTGTGTATGTATGTGTGTGTGAGGGTGTTTTTAGGGCTCCGTATCCGTCGTTCGGGACCCTATTACTAAGCCTACGCCGTCTGTGTGTCTGTCTCTATGTCTGTCTGTCTGTCTGTCTGTCTGTCTGTCCGTCTGTCCGTCTGTCCGAGGGCTGTATCTCTTGAACCGTAATAGGTAACGCGTTGAATTTTCACAGAATATGTGTTATTATGGCCGATAAAACAACAAATAAGAAAAATAAAAAAAATCACGGGGTTCCCATAGAAGAAACTAAAAAGTGTATGCGCGCGAGCCATCAAACCGAAAAGAGTATGAAGCATTTTAACTAATCATGAATTTTAACTAATATGAAGCATTTCATAAACACGCCATAGATGGCGTGAGTGGCGCTGACCACGACATGGCGATACGGAATCCTCGGTGCGCGAGTTCGACTCGCACTTGGCCGGATTTTTTTTTATTCGCGTGCGTGCCTAGAGGCGCGCTGTCAAACGGTTGCGTCGAGACAAACGCACGTACAGCCAATAGCTGATGTTTCAAATGCGTGCTTTATTATCTAAATAGCTGCTCATTAGGTTGCCTCAACGCCTGTAGCTGTAGCGCGGTTTGAAATGACACGAACAATTGGACATTCGAATTTCGAACCATCAAACGTCGGTAGCTCGGTTGTGCTATGTACCGGTGAGAAATTACTGAAGGTAAACGACGTCGAATGCGGTCGGACTCTTTGATCCGATCGTCGAGGTTGGTGGATATTTTTTATTGCTTAGATATTGTTGTATGTTTCCTTAAGGTAAATAAACTTTAGTATGTAAGTTATAAAAAAAAATCAACATTGACCAAGTGCGAGTCGGACTCGCGCACCGAGAGTTCCGTATCGCCATGTCATGGTTAGCGCCAATGACGCCATCTATGGTGTGTTATGAAATGCTTCATATTAGTTAAAATTCATGATTAGTTAAAATGCTTCATACTCTATTCGGTAGAGGGCGCGCGTGCATACACTTTTTGATTTCTTCTATTGGAACCCCCTGATTTTTTTTATTTTTTCTTATTTTTCTTATATTTAGTTATATTACACATATTCTGTGAAATTTTCAACGGGCTACCTATTACGGTTCAAGAGATACAGCCCTCGGACAGACAGAATAGGGTCCCGTACCGGATACTTTGAAAAAATACACTTTTGTATTGTGCGCCGTAATTTTTTATTTTTTTTTTTATACATCTTTTCATGCCAGGTAATAGATGTAAGTAGATAGAAAACTTCCAAGCTTTAGTGGGGATTCCTTGTCTGTGTGTCTTGTTTGTCCTTAGGCTAGTGTCTTGTTGCTGATTCTTAATTGAATTAAATTAAGTTTCAGGAGAATTAAGTTTAATCAATAAAATATAAAAACATTTAATCAATAAAATATAAAATATAATACAAATAACCAAATAATTAAAATCTACCTAACAAACATTACACCCTTGCGGCATTACCCCGCTGGATGGCAAGGCTTACCCTTTGAATGAAGTAGGCCCTTGATTGTGGAACGCAGCGCCAATTGCAATAATTTTTAGTGTACCTAGGGTGTGAGGGTGTGTGTTAAGTAAATTAAGTATAATTGGAATTTGTATTGAAAATAAAGTTTTCCAGTTATTTTAAATGTGACTCTTACGACAGTCTAGGCGCTAGGCAATTGTTTTTCAAAATTAATCCTAATTGAATCTCCTATTAGCTATAATTTTAAATTAGCCGTGTTTATGACCACCAACTCGGTAATTTTCTCTTTGAATATATATTGTAGGTGCACGGCGACGACGGTCATATACTTAAATACATAGGCCACTTAAAAGGTCTATCATGCATGACGATCGAACAATGATCCGTTTTGACCTGGGTTGCCAGGTCTCCGCTTTTACTGCGGACAGTCCGCTTTTACTGCGGAAAGTCCGCTTTTACTGCGGACAGTCCGCTTTTACTGCGGAAAGTCCGCTTTTACTGCGGAAAGTCCGCTTTTACTGCGGACAGTCCGCTTTTACTGCGGAAAGTCCGCTTTTACTGCAAAAAGTCCGCTTTTACTGCGGAAAGTCCGCTTTTACTGCGGACAGTCCGCTTTTACTGCGGAAAGTCCGCTTTTACTGCGGAAAGTCCGCTTTTCTTGTCCGCGGGAAGGTTTTAAACTTCCGCTGACTATAAAAGCGTCCGCTTTTTTTCATTATTATTTCATTCTAAAGTATGTATATTCTTTGAGTTTGAGAAAATGTTTGTCAAGTATTTCATTGGCAAAGAACTAGTTCAATTAGATAATTAAGAATAAGAGAAAACTTGCCAAGTCGCCCTATTGATCAGCAAAGAACATAACAAATTTTCTTTTAAAGTAACTGAAGAACTTTATGCATAACAGGAGCTATGATTTAAGGAATTTCGAGAACTTGGTATCCACTTAGATCTCACTTCTTTTATTAGCGAAGCCGTTATCCGAGTGTGCTTATCTTGCAAGTGTTTTTGTTCTTGCGAAATTTCAAATGTGTAGTTCAAACTCATTTTAATTATTTGGGTCGAAAGTGGCCCTAGATTTATTTCTTTTTTTTTTTTATTGAAAGCGCTACATATGGCGCCGAGCCACCCATAAGGTGTCTAACGACGCCCATGGACATTCGATCGTATGCGGGGGTTGCGAATGCCATGCCAGCCTGACAGGTGCCCATTCACGCCCCTCTTGAAGGATCCGAGACTGTACTTAGGGGGAAATATATGAGCAGGGAGAGCGTTCCAGAGTTTACCGGTTCTGTAGAGGAAAGATCTGCAGAATCGATTAGTATGGTAGATGGTTCGTGTAATATAACCCACGGCCGGTGTGTCGCCCTTTTGCTTTGCTAACTTGGCTGACACACGGTTGTATACGTCGTTTAATATTTATTGACACGACTTTTGAAGATTTTGACGAGACGTTATTCTTTCTCTGATCTGTGCCTTCGCCGCTATACGAACTGGCAGAACCAGAAAATTTAACGATTAATTAGATGACATCAGAGACGATAACATGCTGTGCAATCTCGCGTTACAATGCCCCGGTCTCAATATCTTCTCTAAGAACAAGTTTGCGTGTGATAATTTCGTAAAAGGCCTTGTTTATTTAGCAAGGTATTGCACACACACACACAGATGTGAATATACGTTCATATCATTTATGTATGCTGTGTTTGACACAGTGGAGGCAGTAAGAAAGTGTGCAATAGCTTTTGAAGTTTATATCGGTAGAGCGCGTATTTAAGAAGCTAAGTCCATAAAAAAATTCAACCGGCCAAGTGCGAGTCGGACTCGAACTAACATTATGGTGTTAAGACAAGCGTTATTGTTAGCGAAACTGACACGTTTGGCTAGATCACCTACAACGTCTGTGATGTCAGCCCACATAACAGTGTTCACCCGGTGTTATGATAACACCGGGTGAACTAGGTGCCATGTCAGTGCTTCCCCCTTTGATCGTGCCGGCTACACTGAACTGGTCGGAAAACACAAACTATTTACATAGCCGTTTCGAGCGGCCTTTCATTCAGTGCGGTGGTACCAACCCGGGCGGGTTAAACCCTACCACCAAGTAAGATTAGCAGGGAAGGGACCTACAGTTTTACGAGGAATCCGAACCTCGGTCAGCCTCCAACGGTCAGCGGTCACCCATCCTGTTTAATAGAGGCCCATTCTTATACAGGTTAAGGTTCTTTAGTGACTTTACAATAGCGTTAGTAAGTGCTATAAGGGTGGGACAAGAGCTCTACAGTAGTGACGCGTTATATTAATCCAATTTAAGATCTAAAAAACTTGCCGTTACCAATTTGTTTGTTGGGCGCGGACCGATGGTACCGCACAATCACGTATTCGCAGGTTTTTATTATTTTTACATTTTAGAGTTTGCACTATAATAACAGCAAGTTTGACGCTTGCATGTATAGCCGTTTTTACGATGGAGTAAAAACAAACAAAAAAAATCTTTGAAAAAAACACGCTTTTTGTATGGTGACTTTCCTTAATTATTTTCCTTTATTATTTTTTTTCAATTATTTGTTAGTATATCCGCCTTAACACATATTTTGTGACAATTTCAACCGGCTACTTATTAAGGTTCAAAAGACAGACGAACGGACAGACGGACGGTCAGACGGACGGATAGACGGAGTAGGCTTAGTAATAGGATCCGATACGGACACGGAACCCTAAAACAAAAATTAATATTGTATGAAAGTCTCCTATGTTTTATGAGTAGGCATATAATTATATAAATTTAATCCACATTTTTTATAGGAAGCACGACCTATGGCTCGCGTCAGACTAACGCAGAGGTGTAGTCCGACGGCGCCCACGGGCATTCGGATATTTACGAGGGCTGCGAATACCATGTCGGCCGGCTAGGTGCACCTTCACATTATGTTTGAAGGACCCCAGAATGTACATTAGAGGAAAGGATGCAGCTATGATTATTACTAACAATAATTATTTTCCCCTATTACAATAACATCGAGGACCTTTTTACGTTGATTCCAATAAAAAATCAACAACCAATCGGGTTAAGTGATTACAGGGAAACGTTTGATTGTACGAATATATCGTTCCCGGAAATGATTCAAGTCGCATTATCTGATGGCGGGGTTACAAGTAATCGATAAATTGATTACTATCAGAAAACTATGTGTAACCAAAGAATTAACAAAAAAAGTGCCAAAGTTTGTTTGTTTGTTTGTATATATTTATTGCACTCAAATAGAATATGGGCAAAAGGTAACACTTAATGCCTCTAGGCATTTTCTAACAGGGTACCTTTGGGGTATGATAACTGCTAGGTGAGTGGCGGAAAGAGAAATTGTATGGTATGACAGAAATATTATGGTATGACAGATGTACGGGAATACAAAAGATAGATAAACTTAAATATGAATAATTAAATACTATACCTATATACCAGATATATACATAAGATAGACTAAATATACTTAGTTTTTACATATATCATATATATTTACTAACTCTGAACATGAGAGACATACTTTTGGATCAGAAAAATTTAGTTGACAAAAAGTGCTTCTTTAAAAGAATTTTGAATGTGTGAATGGAAGAAGAGAGACGGAGATTGACGGGGAGCTGATTCCACAGACGTTGGAAGTTGTTCACGCACAGAGGGTTCTGTAGCAATTTCATTTCCGCGGCGATCGCAAATCATATACACTTTTTAGGTCAGATTTTTTTAAATAATCGAAAGAACAGATTTTTTTAAATAATCGAAAGAACTTAATTACCTACTTACTGAAAAAATTATTACTACAAAAGTCAAAGCCCTGGATGTCTGACTCTTCGATTTTCTTCGTTTTCAGAAGGATTCTGAACATCAGCCTCAAAGGCAGACCTGACAAAACATACAGTACCCCTTTTTTAGGGTTCCGTATCCGTCGTACGGAACGCTATTACTAAGCCTACGCCGTCTGTCTGTCTGTCTGTCTGTCTGTCCGAGGGCTGTATCTCTTGAACCGTAATAGGTAGCCCGTTGAAATTTTCACAGAATATGTGTTATTATGGCCGATATAACAATAAATAATGAAAATAAGAAAACGTAAAAAATTCACGCGTGGCCCCATAGAAGAAACTAAAAAGTGTATGCGCGCCATCTACCGAAAAGAGTATGAAGCATTTTAACTAATCATGAATAGCTAACTAATATGGCATGGCATGTCACCTAATTCACCCGGTGTAATGTGCTGACATCAAGGATGTTGTAGGTGATGTAGCCAGTAGTCGTGTCAACTTATACCGGGTGTTGTAACGGCCAGTACATTAAATTTAGGAAATGATTATTGGCATCAATAGTAACAAAAAAGTCTAATAACTTTTTTCTGAATTCCCTTTAATTAAAAAGTTACAGTTTTCATACAAACTAATTCATTTATTAAGTGTAAAAAGGATCTAATGATCCGAACGAACGTGGGAATGAAAGGCTCGCGGTGAATGAGCGAGCAGGGACGAGTGCGCAGAGAGAGGAGATGCGCGGCGGATTCACGGCGTGAGTTGTCGAACCCTACCGTTCCCGCGCCAGCACCCTCCCCCTGCGCCCTGCGCGCGTCAAATTATACTTGCCGAAAATATAAATTTCAAAAATAAATATCTCGAAAACTAGACACTTTAGAGAAAAACTTTATTTACTTTTTTTCTCGGAAAAACGTGAGGATTGCGCTGGCGAAATTAATGTACTCACCGTTACAACACCCTGTATAGATATTTTTGCTCGCCATAACTGCTTAGCTATAGGAAGTACCTAAGTCCACCTTTGTTCTTCAGTCTTCACAGAAAGGCGCCGAGCATTTGTTTATGAATTCTAGCTTGGTATGCCGCGTTGTTGATGCGACGCCGGTACACACAATAATACCATATTAAGCAGCCGTGAACTGAATCGCGAATGTGTACACGACTCAGCTCCTGCGCTTCGGAGTTCCCCCGCGTTGTGCACCCCGGATGAGTCAGCGCGAATCAGAAGTGAAGCGGCGGGTGGCCGAGTGGTTTGGGCATCGGCTTCTCATGCGAGAGGTCCTCGGTTCGAATCCGGTCGGCGTGTACCAATGAGTTTTTTCTGACGAAAAAATTTACGTGCATACCTACACCCGCTGCTTCACCGTTCGGAACCGGTGTAAAACTGTAGGTCCCTTCCCTTGCCCCTTACTAGGTGGTAGGCTCAAATTGTAGCCGAATGGGTTGGTACCACCGTACTGGATGTAAGATGGCCGCATAGCAGCCTCGGTTTTGTTCTCCTCTAGTCCAGTATAGCCTGCAATCCAGGGAAGTCTCCGGTATGGCACCTACCTTCTCGGAGGTGATATTGGCTGGTCGGAGCATGTACTTTGGCCCCTCCGACACAGTCACCCATACCGGATAACATAAAAAAAAACAAATCAGTGCGAGACTTATGTAATGTGGTAGTGATTTGAGAAGTATCTAAGAGTTTTCTCAGAGCTCTTTAATGTTAATATCTCGGCAACTGACCTTCGCTCGGCGTCTTTTGTAGGGTTCCGTATCCGTCGTACCGTACGGGACCCTATTACTAAGCCTATGCCGTATGTCTGTCTGTCTGTCCGAGGGTTGTATCTTTTGAACCGCAATAGGTAGCCCGTTGAAATTTTCACACAATATGTGTTATTATGGCCGGTAAAACAACAAATAAGAAAAATAAGAAAAAGTAAAAAATTCACGGGTCCCCATTCAAGAAACGAGAAAAGAGTATGAAGCATTTTAACTAATACATAGATGTCGTGGGTGGCGCTGACCATGACATGGTGATACGGAACCCTCGGTGTGCGAGTTTGACTCGCCCTTGGCCGGTTTTTTTTTTTGCGTGAAAATGGATTTTCTTAGAGATGACGCCTAGCTAGATAAATTTGGAAAATAAAACATTATTTAAATATAAAATTGCATCCAAATCGTTAGATCCGTTTCCGAAAAACCTATTATACTGTACAATAATAGCTCACTTTTTTTTTTTTTTTATTGAAACTGACTCGGTTGGCTACATCACCTACAACATCCGTGATGTCAGCCCATAACACCGGGTGAACTTGGTGCCACGTCAGTGCTTCCCTTCGGTCGTGCCGGCTACACTGAACTGGACGGAAAACACAAACTATTTACATAGCCGTTTCGACCGACCTTTCATTCAGTGCGGTGGTACCAATCCGGGCGGGTTAAACCCTACCACCTAGTAATATAAGAAGGGAGTCATATCACTTAGTCGCCTTTTACGACATGCACGGGGAGAGATGCAGTGGTGCTATTCTTTTAAAGTACCGGCCCCACACGGTACTTAAAGTAAATAAAGCATTAGGAGGAAAGCCCAGAGAGCAAATTAACAATCTGAAGCCCTTTAAACCGCGAGTATAGTCGAAATCTTCAAAATCCAGCCATAGGACCTGTAGGAATACAATCTACTGTTTTGTTCGCACCGCATTGTTGTTTTGCTGAGGGATGTTTTTTAAGGTTCCGTATCAGTCGTACGGGACCCTAATACTAAACCTACGCCTCTGTCTATCTGTCTGTCCGTCTGTCTGTCCGAGGGCCGTGTCTCTTGAACCGTAATAGGTAGCCCGTTGAAATTTTGCTTGGTTGTGCGCAACGGAATGTCAAAAAAAAATCTCATAATCGAGCCTCTGAGTTTTTTCAGCACAACACCGATTACTCCGCTTACCCCGATTGTTGGGATACAGCATCAACGTACAATGTGAGAATTATTTACCGGAAAAAAATACTTATGTATGAATGCCTTTAAAAAGACACTCACAGCTCAAATTATGGCCATTTTAGATTCAACAATACTGCTGCATATTAATTACAAATGAACAACAGTATGAAATATCATCAGTGGCCATTTGCATTTATTACAATGTAATTATCTTAAGATCAAGGTTAGTGCGTGTTCGATGCCTGCATTGTTGTGTGCAATGGAATTTCTTTCGCGGGATTCTTTAGGTCATCTTTCGACCTATCTACAAATATTGTTGTGATTTCACAAAATGAACTTTGGTAAAAATTTTATAAAATTAATATTTAAATAAATAGAAAGAAAAAAATACTGATAACGTTTTGAAAGTAATGCAAGAGTAGGTAATTAGGTAATAAAACAAATTTTAATAAAATATTTATTAAAAACGAGCTCAGTAAATTTATTGCGGTTGTTTTGTTCTATCAAAAATTCAGTTACGATAAATTGACTATATATGCCTGCTTGTGTTAATGTTATTGTTATTACTGTTATTGTTAAATTTCATCCATAGGTACCTAGGTAACCTACCTACTCTTAGATACGTTGAAAATTCCGCCAGTTCTAATTCGATGCAAAGAAAAACTGTCAAACAAACTTCGTGAGTCACAATGTTTTGTTAGCACCTACCTACATACTACCGCTTACAAGATCATTATTATTATTTATAAGAACAAATGAATTAAACTTATTTATTTATTCTATTATTTCCAAATAACTCCGCAAACACAAACATTTAAGTCATTTTGTTGACCTCTTGGGTTCGAATATCGACCTAATATATTTAGGAAAATAATTTGTCGACCTATCATTAGGTCGTCGCCACTACGATCTTGAATGACGGATGATGAAGCCCGGACACGGATCTTTAGCAATTTCCTTACTCGACTCAATGGTCGATTAGCCTTCAGATCTTATCTTTTGACATTCCGTAATCTGGGATGCGCCGCCGCCGCCGGCTTTCCGGAATTACGCAGGTGTGCATTGGGCAGGTATCACAATTCTTCTTCTTTTTGGCGTAGAGTACGTCCTAGATTTGTGGTGTATTATGGGGTGGCAAACGGGCGAAAAGTCGTTAAAAACCGGCCAATTGCGAGTCGGACTCGCGCACCGAGGTTTCCGCACAACAACAAAAAAGTAAAAAAAAAGACGTTTCTTGTATGGCGATCGACCCCCTTTATGTTATTTTTTTTCAATTTTTTGTGTTATATCCGCCATAATAATACATATTCTGTGAAAATGAAAATTGGCTAGCTATAACGATTCCAAAGATACAGCTGTAGGACAGACAGACAGGCACGGTGCGCGTAGGTTTAGTAATAAGCTTCCCTACGGGGTACGGAAACCTAAAAAAAACCCGACTGCGTAAAAAATTAACTTTAAATAAAAACTGAAAAGAAAAAAACAAGTCCAGTAGTCTAGAAATTTGTTAAGTAATATTGAATAACTACACCATTGAAATAGTTTCATTATCGATACACACATATAATAAAACAAATAATAAACTCTAATGCGGAACATAGCGACTTTAACAGTCGGGACCCATTATTGGGAAAATTTCAATGGGTCCCGACTGTTAAAGTCGCTATGTTCCGCATTAGAGTTTATTATTTGTTTTATATTATATGTGTGTATCGATAATGAAACTATTTCAATGGTGTAGTTATTCAATATTACTTAACAAATTTCTAGACTACTGGACTTGTTTTTTTCTTTTCAGTTTTTATTTAAAGTTAATTTTTTACGCAGTCGGGTTTTTTTATTTTGTAAAATTAACTTTTTTTATTTTACACTTTTTAGTTAGGATTATAAGACCGTAAATTTTGTAATCTTGTCATTTCATTGAGAAAGTTAATATCGTGGGGATTATTAAGTAGCTAGCGGTGGTGTAAACTACTGATAATTTTATTGATTACTAGCTTTTGCCCGCGGCTTCGCTCGCGTGAAATTCGTATTTCAAAAGAAGAAAGTAAGTAACTAAGGCCGATCTGCGTTTAGGTAAACAATAAACCTTCTCAACTAAAGTAAGTAACTAACGGCGAGGCTTCAGGCTGAGCTGCATTCTGGAAGACAATAAACCTTCTCGAAGAAAGTAAGTAACTGAGGGCGAGGCCGAAGGCCGAGCGGCGTTCAGGAAGACGATAACTTTTTCGAAGAAAGTAAGTAACAGAGGGCGAGGCCGAAGGCCGAGCTGCGTTCAGGAAGACCATAAACCTTCTCGAACAAAGTAAGTAAGTAAGGGCGAGGCCGAAGGCCGAGCTGCGTTCAGGAAGACTATAAAATTTCTCGACGAAATTAAGTAATTGAGGGCGAGGCCGAAGGCCGAGCTGCGTTCAGGAAGACTATAAACCTTCTTGATGAAAGTAAGTAACTGAGGGCGAGGCCGAAGGCCGAGCTGCGGTCAGGAAGACGATAACCTTTTCGAAGAAAGTAAGTAACAGAGTGCGAGGCCGAAGGCCGAGCTGCATTCAGGAAAACCATAAACCTTCTCGAAGCAAGTAGTAAGTAACTAAGGGCGAGGCCGAAGGCCGAGCTTCGTTCATTAAGACTATAAATCTTTTCGAAGAAATCAAGTAATTGAGGGCGAGGCCGAAGGCCGAGCTGCGTTCAGGAATACTATAAACCGTCTTGAAGAAAGTATGTAACTATCGCCCATAGTTACTTACTGTCAGCGTCTTCCAGGATACAGCTCGGCCTTCGGCGACGCCCTTAGTTACTTACTTTTTTTTATGGAAACTGACACGGTTGGCTACATCACCCACAACATCCGTGATGTCAGCCCATAACACCGGATGAACTTTGTGCCACGTCAGTGCTTCCCTTCGAGGAGGTTTATGGTCTTCCTGAACGCAGCTCGGCCTTCGGCCTCGCCCTCTGTTACTTACTTTCTTCGAAAAGGTTATCGTGTTCCTGAACGCAGCTCGGCCTTCGGCCTCGCCCTCAGTTACTTACTTTCATCAAGAAGGTTTATAGTCTTCCTGAACGCAGCTCGGCCTTCAGCCTCGCCCTCAATTACTTAATTTCTTCGAGAAGGTTTATAGTCTTCCTAAATGCAGCTCGGCCTTCGGCCGCGCCCTTTGTTAGTTACTTTCTTCGAAAAGCTTTATACTCTTCCTGAACGCAGCTCGGCCTTCGGCCTCGCCTTTAGTATGTTACTTAATTTATTGTTTATCTGAATCCAGTTGACCTTCCGGTCCTGGCCTAAGTTACTTACTTTCTTCTTTTGAAATACGAATTTCACGCGAGCGAATGCGCGGGATAAAGCTATCGATATTAAAATAAGAAACTTCAGTTATAAATCAAATACTACCTAACTAAGTAAAATATTCCACCTATTAGCGTAACCGGAACTGAATTTTATTTAGCCTATCCTGTGTCTCGTATAGCTACTACTACTGCGTGTACTAATTTTAATCAAATTTAGATGATCGGCTTAAATTTTATGGAGGAAATTCATACATACATATTCGCCTCGCTCCGCTTCCCCCCTCATTTTCTTTTAAAAAGTTCACAAATTTACGCCCTTTCCAACGGTATACCAAATGTCATAAAAATAATTCACTATGTGGTCAAAATTAGGGACATAGACCAGAATAGAACGACAACACGGGCATTTTGTAACAGGGCCACTTACTTATCGGTGGTCGCTTCTTGTACTGAGAGCGTTTTCCGGAGCATTTTCAAATTTAGAACATGTACCGTTCGCGAGGATACATCGTAAAATTCAATAAATTTTATTTCGTGCTGATACAACCATGAACAAAGAAATTACAAGGGTTTAAAGCTGGGATTTTGGTAATTTTCAAAAATAAAGAAAAAAAAATCGTATCTCGATACCACGTGACACCTGACAAAAGGTATGTTGGGTCAAAACGTTGCAAATGACCCCACTTATCTACAAAAAAAAATTGTCGGTCGATGTGCCGAACACCCTGTATAATAAGAACTTTATCACAGCTCTATTATTATAAGAGTGAGAATGGTTGCTAACCAACTTTAAATCGTTATAGATCCTAAATGGTAATTCGAAATGAAAAATGATAAGAGAAACCTAAAGATGATTTTCAAATACCTATTCAACGATACCCCACTTAACATAGTTAGTCAACTTTCATTTTTTTCTTTTTCACAATATGGCACCTAGTTGTCGCCATATTGAATTTTGATTACTGTCATGTCTTCAGTGACACTCGCAAGATTAAGACAAATCGATTGACGTAAGAATCATCAAAATCGGCCCACGCGTTTGGTCTCTAGTGTGCCACAAAGGAACAAACATACATACATACATAGGCTGATAAACACATTACCCTCCTTTGCGTCGCGCAGTCGGGTAAAAAGTAGGTAGGTTTTACTTATTATCTGTGGTAGCAATAAGCAATGGTCATGTTGAAAACGACAATTTAAGTTCTTAAAATAAAAAAAGTCCGGCCACGAGTCGAAGTGACTGGATAGGATAGCTCGGCGTATGTTTCATTGAATTTGCAGATGTGTTTTTTGACACAAAACAACCCCGTCTTTATACAATGGACGCGATTTTCTCGCCTACCACAATGTCCATAGAGAGAGTATGCCACAAATTACGCAGAATTCTAGGTCGCAGTCAAAATGGTTTGCCTTTTAATAAACACGTAAAACTGTAGGTCCCTTCCCTTCTTACCTTACTAGGTGGTAGGGTTTATCCCGACCGGGTTGGTACCACCGCACTGAATGAAACTTCGGTCGAAACGGCTATGTAAATAGTTCGTGTTTTCCGTCCAGTTCAGTGTAGCCGACATGAAAATGAAGGGAAGCACTGACGTGGCACCTAATTCACCCGGTGTTATGAGGCTGACATCACGGATGTTGTAGGTGATGTAGCCGACGGTGTCAGTTTCCATAAAAAAGTGGAGATAAGAAATTATTGCTGAACTAGTTTCAAGACGTCCTAATTTTCTTTTTGAAAAACGCTGCTGGACATGCATTTATTCTTTGTTATTATGTTTGCTATTGTTTTTTATTTTATGTACATGTCTGTTTGTTTTTCCATAATAAATAAAAAAAATTTAAAAAAGTCTCGTGAAGAGAAAATAAGCTTTTAAAAGTATGTGCCAGCTTTACTAAAAGTTCTGTTATTAGGGTTCCGTATCCGTCGTACAGGAACCTATTACTCAGCCTATGTCGTCTGTCTGTCTGTCTGTCCGTCTGTCCGAGGGCTGTATCTCTTGAACCGTAATAGGTAGCCCGTTGAATTTTCACAGAATATGTGTTATTATGGCCGATATAACAACAAATAATAAAAATAAGAAAAATAAGAAACTACAAAGTGTATGCGCGCCATCTACCGAAAAGAGTATGAAGCATTTTAATTAATCCATAGATGGCGTGAGTGGCGCTCACCATGACATGGCGATACGGAACCCTCGGTGCGCGAGTTCGACTTGCACTTGGCCGTTTTTTTTCACTTTGTTTGTACTATGTATTATATTAAGAATGAAAAAAAAAAGTACTTATCTACCTTCGAGCTTTAGAAAGAGACAATCGGGTTGTAGAGCGTTGTCTCTGTCGCACAGAGACGCGCGATTTCGTGCGACAGGGACGACGCTCTACATTCAGATTGTTTCTTTCTAAAGCCCGATGTACATTATTTTCCGCCGCGTACTGTACACGAGTTGTATGCCCTGCATCGAGGCAAAATAGTGCAGTAATGTGAAAAATGCAGCACCTACCATTGGCGCCAAGAGGCCGCCGGGTGATAAAGGAGATGTGGAACGGCAAATATTTTTTTTTTTAAAGCTTGAAATAAAAGTTCAATTACAAATTTAAAAAACCCCCGACCCTTAAAAAGTTAAAAATAATTTTCGTTGACTTACTTATTAAAGGAGTCGGGGGAACGCTAAGTAAATAAAGTATAAAAAAAAACTAAGAGCTGTGCGGGAATTTACTTAGCTGTCCACCGACTCGTTTAAGTAAGTCAACGGAAATTATTTTTGACTTTTTAAGGGTCGGGGTTAATTTGTAATTAAACTTTTTTTTATGGGAAGCACGACATATGGCACGCGCCAGACTAACGCAGAGGTGTAGTCCGACGGCGCCCACGGGGCTTTCGGGTATTTACGGTTGCTGCGAATACCATGTCGGCCGGCTAGGTGCACCTTCACATTATGAATACTAATGAAACAACGCGAAATAAAAAAGGAAATTTCTTGGGTTTTTTACTTACGACAGGGAAGTGATACGAAGTACCTACATAGGTATTTTCATCACTGGGGATTTGTAAAGGAGCCGGCGATATTTTCATTGTGCTTGAAAATCAATACCTAAATATGTTCATATTAAATATATATTAATATTGCCATATCAAAACATTATAATTTTTTTCTTTGTGTTATAAATGAAATATATTTTAGATTTACTTAGTTTAGAATTAAATGGTTATAATCTTTATTTGAAATTTAATTTGTAAGTTTATTTTATGTACATCTTAATTTAATTTATTTTTGAGTGATATTTAAATTATTTAAAATATTTTACATTTTAGTATTTAGTTTTTTTATTTATTTATTAGGTTAATTTTATCAATATTATACATTTGTCTCAGTATCTTTAAAACTTAAAATAAAAAATAATATGTTTAAATAATATCCTTATTGTTATATAATGTAAGTTTAATACCTATAATATTAAGTATGTTCAATAGAAAGGTCTAACGGATCTGATTACTCAATTTCAAAAAGGGAACTAAAAATATATTATTATATCCAACGTCTCCTACATCGTTGTGTTGTGCGCACGCGATACGACTGTAGGCACCGAACTCCGACCTGTGGGCTTACTTATTAAATGACGATGGATTAGCTAGGTAGTTTCTCCAAGAAACAGTTATATTTCTAAACTAGCTTTCGCCGGCGGCTTCGCTCGCGTGAAATTCAAAGAAGAATGTAAGTAAGCCCGCTACCGCACCTTTATTTTGACGCGTGGAGCAATAATTATTTGGTTTGTATGAGAGTCACATCTTAGCGTAACCGGAACTGAATTATATAGCCTATCGTGTGTCCCGTATAGTAAAATGTACTTGTACTAAGTTTCGTCGAATTCGGGTGATCGGTTTAAGAGTTATGGAGGAGCATACATGCATACATACATACATACATACATACATACATACATACTTACATACATACATACGTACATACATACAGACATACATACATACATACATACATACTGAAAATATTTCTAAAAATCATCAATTTAGTCTTAGTATCATACACAGAGTCTACAAACTCAGTATCTCATAAAACAAAGTAACTTATTTATTACTCAATGACCATCCCTTACAGATTTATTATTAGTATTGATTATTAAAACTTTCTGAAAGCACGTAGGTATTTCGAGAGTGAGGCTTAAGTTTACTGGTAAACTCTGAAACGCTCTCCTTGCCCACATATTTCTATCCAAGTACAGTCTCGGTCCTTCAAGAGAGGCGTGAATAGGCACCTGTCAGGCCGGCATGGCATGGCATTCGCAACCCCCGAGAGCGACTAAATGTACGTGTGCGTCGTTAGACACCGTATGTGTGGCTCGGCGCCACATGTGGCGCTTTCTATAAAAATAATTCAAACATTATGAAAAATTACTGAAACTTTAGTACACACTCTGACTTAACCGAGAAAAAATTACAACATAATAATGTCGACTCCATGCACAGAGCATCAAATACCTACCGCCCGCGCCCCCTACTAGAGGCGCCCTAAGTGATGATATTTGACCGTACGCTGAGCTGCTAGCGCTTCGTATGTGTGTGTGTGTCAGAGGTGCGCTTTTGTGCCGGTTTGTGTCACGATTTCGTACAGCGCACATCTCTGTACTGCTGTGCTGTGCTCGCACGATGGACAGTCTCGTGCAGTTCGTGTCACGATTGTCCAACGCGCACGAAGTAGCACAAACTTGCACGTTTTGACTGCATTATGCAAACTGTCTTGGTTTTAGTTCAGCGTGTTTGTACATTTCACTTTATTATTTTATAAGATCTTCAACTAAAGTATGTATGTATCCCTCAATGTCTAAGATTAAATAATCTTTGCCAGACATTTTAAATGAATAAGTACCTAGGTAAATAAATATTATAGACTTTACTGCGATGCAGAAGGCGGACTTTGCCAACACGCGCCAAGGACGAGTGAAGCATGCAGCACTCACAATGCACAGCACAGCACAGTAGAGATTGTAAGGTTCAAATTTTAACCTTAAGTTCAAATTGTAAAATTAAAAATTTCCTGGCAAAATATTCATATAAGCAAGCAGCGCACTGTTCGGTAGCGGGCGGCGCGGCTTGGCGGTACGAACAAAGAGACATGAAAGCCGTGCCGACAGTCCAGCCGACACGCGGCACGCGCGTCGGGTTTTCGACACAGATCAAAGGCGCGCGCGCGGCCAATGGCCATCGTGCGTGCGTGGCGTGGCGCAGCAGCGCGGTGGTACGTCGCGCCGCCCCGCGCGCGTCCTACCTATCCTTTCCTCCGCGGTTTAAAGGAAAAATATGTTTATTTATTTATAGGAGCTAACATGCGTGACTGTATCCATTTTTTTTATTTTAAAATGATAGAGCATGGTAGGGTAGGTATATGTACACGGTGTTGCAACCCCAACCATAAAACCCGAAAGGGGGTGATTCTGCACATGAAATGGAACAACTTTTGTTCTACGACTTTTTAATTTGAAGAAAAAAAAAATATTTTTCTCCATACATTTTGAGAATAGGTACATGACATTTTTAAATTTTTTTCTACTCTATACTATAATATAATAGTAGCCATCAACGTAAATATTTGTATAGAGAAGTATAGTTACAAATTTAAACTTCTCTGCATTACATCATCCATTCACCGATTTCGTGCACTCGTGCAAGTCGGCGCCGACTTGTACGAAATGTCCATGCCGCACGACTCTGCACATGTCTCCGCGCCGGTCCATCGCACGGCGCGGCGTGCTCGGCCGGCCGAGACTACCGCGTTCATTCGCTTCGTGCGCACGAAGCGCAGCTCTGGTGTGTGTGCTAGTATCGACACTACACACAAAGAGGAGCAAGTTAGGCACACGCACAAAACAAATGCACACGCACAACACACATATGTAAGTCATAGGCCACGCCCACAGGCTTCAGCGCCGTTGTAGAGAAATCGCGCTCACGGCGCCTCTAGTAGGGGCGCCGCCGTGACTTTCATGCTCTGCGACTCCATGTTAAATTTAAACCTGCACATTTTCGTGACGGCCAGTGCGCATAATTTAGCCAAATTATATTATAATTTGCATACTGTTAATCATAAGTTTCGATGCCAAATGAAACTACCTACTTACTCCACTCTTTGACCTGGTTTTAGAGTGGAAAGTATGCCTAGGTTATCGCTAGCTACATTGCACGTATATTGATTTTGTGATAGTGGCAATAAAACTTGCCACTACACAATCACAAAATCAACGTCTTTCACTAAAGAGGCATTTAAAGATTTTTTTTTGTGAGTCATTTTTAGTTTCTTGTATGGGGACCAACGTGCATTTTTTTACTTTTTCTTAATTTGATCATTTGTTGTCATATCGGCCATAATATTGCCATAATAACACATATTCTGTGAAAATTTCAACTGGCTACCAATTACGGTTCAAGAGATACAGACGGACAGACAGACAGACAGTTACGGGACCCTATAAATACACAGCGATGAAAAAAAATTGGATTCGCATATTCACAACAAGTTACGATTGTTAGACTCTACCTAATGATATATTAGCTAGGTTGAGGTACTATCGTGACTTTCTTTGGTTACTTAACATTCGTAGGTCAGTTGTTCGTTACGTTACCTAGGAGCGCGGTGTACTCCCTTGAGAAATGGTTTAATCTACATAGAACACGATGTTCATTTGTGTAGGGTAAATATGCACCGTAAATGTAGTTTACGAAATATTTATTCAGGCAGAAATATTGTAAACTTGTACCGTGTGGGGCCAGTACTTTAAAAGAATAGCCGCACTGCATCTCTCCCCGTGTATGTCATAAAAGGCGACTAAGGGATATGCCTGCCTTGTTATATGACTAGGTGGTAGGGGTTTATCCCGCCCGGGTTGGTACCACCGCACTGAACGAAACGTCGTCGGTCGAAACGGCTATGTAAATAGTTTGTGTTTTCCGTCCAGTTCAGTGTAGCCGGCACGACCGAAGGGAAGCACTGACATGGCACCTAGTTCACCCGGTGTTATGGGCTGACATCACGGATGTTGTAGGTGATGTAGCGAACCGTGTCAGTTACCATAAAAAAAGAATAAAAAAATAAAAGGTATCGTATCTTCGAGCAAATGTCGCATCGTGCTTTAGCTACCTTAACATTGGTAATTCATCAACACACGACACTAACAGATAATAACACAAGGCCGTTTTCTGCAACACGGTTAGTAGTGTAGTTCGTCAACCATAAGGTGTCACAGCTAGTGTCCGACCGAATATTCGGTTTCGGCTTTCGGCTTTCGGCCTTTCGGCCAATATTTGCCACATTCGGCAAACTAACGGTTTCGGCCAAAAGTGGTGGCCACTTTCGGCCCAACCGAAACTTGTTAGACAGACAAACCGACCGACCGCTTTGTTTGATTTTTCATTATTAATAATGGTGTTAATAATTGTGCATTATAGTTTTATGCATTAAATAAAAAAAATCTCATAATTATAAATAACTTTTTTATTGTCACTTGCATATCCTTCTACCTAAACAATGCATAACTAACTAACTTTCGGTTTCGGCTTTCGGCTTTCTGCCGAAAGTAGAATTTTGCCGAAATTCGGCTACGGCTTTCGGCCGAAAGTGAAAGTGCACTTTCGGTCGGACACTAGTCACTGCACTTAACATTTTGCGGAGTCGAATTCATCATTCAAGCGGCGGCGGCGGCTGGCCGTGTGGTCTGGGCGTCGTCGGTCTCTTTGCGAGAGGTCCGAGGTTCGAGTCCGGTCGGCGGCGTCTACCAATGATTTTTTGTACGTGTACACCTACACCTGCTGCTTCACTTTCGGAACTGTTGTAAGACTTGTAGGTCCCTTCCCTTGCCCCTTACTAGGCGGTAGGCTCAAATTGTAGCCGACTGGGTTGGTATCACCGTACTGGATGTAAGATGGCCGCATAGCAGCCTCGGCTGTGTTCTCCTCTAGTCCATCATAGCGAGCTATTCAAAAGGGAAGTCTCCGTTATGGCACCTACCGCATGCATGTGCTTCTGGCTCACCCACCCGTATCGGACTACAAAAAAAAAAGGAATACTTATATATAGAGTAGAAAATAGAAAATAAATGAACATACTGTGTGTGGCCGGTAGAATAGCCCCACTGCATCTCTCCCCGTGAATGTCGTAAAAGGCGACTAAGGGATAAGGACAAGATGCCGTACATAAGGGCGACAGGGTAGCCACCTCTCACCTTGGCACGGTCAGCAGGTGGGCGCGTTATCTTGTCCGAATACTTTGCTAAACGTGGTGGTCGGTGTTGTGCTGTATGTACCAGAACACTTTCAGCACAACACCGATTACTCTGCTTACCCCGATTGTCGGGATACGGCGTGTGGTGTGTGTGTGTGTGTAAGTTAGCAAAGGTCGTCGTAGTTTCGCGTCCTGTAAGGACGCGTCATTTTCAAGTTGACAAGATCTATGTCTATGTGTACAAACTATGACGGGCTAGCTCAGTCGCCACAAACTCTTCATAATTAATGTATTGTTTGAGGAGGGCGAAAGGTCTCATAATCATGAACGTGGACAAAAATAAAAGGGAAACAAAAAAAACGACAAAGAAACCCGAAGGAAATAACAAGGCATGTTGATCGAAAATACTGTAGTATTCGAATCCTTCTACACGCTCCAATATTTTTTTTTATGTAAACCAGCATTGTTGGCTGTGCCGAGGGACCAATGGTGCAGTCGACAGAGCCAAAATCACCTCTCCTCGCGAAACCACGCTCAGTTAGGTGCCATGCCAGCAGATTTGCGGACTGTTGCTAGGCTGTCTAGCCCGTTAATACGACGCTTGAAGACACCCAGGTTAAAGGATCCAGGAAATACACTCGCCGGAAGACAGTTCCACACTCTAGCGGTGCAACAAAGAAACTATTTAGATAACTGATGGGTTCTCAGAAGCCCAATGTCAACAACAAAATGGTGCTGAGTCTCTCTGCGACGAGTCATGCGGAGATAGGACGGGTGGCAGGGAATAAGGGATGCTAGTTCCGCAGAGCAGCGTCCGTGATAGTATCTGTAAAACAGACTAAGCGAACCCACAAATCGTCTGTGACTCAATTTTTTTTTATTTTTTTTTATTGACACTGCCACGGTTGGCTACATCACCTACAACGTCCGTGATGTCAGCCCATAACACCGGGTGAACTAGGTGCCATGTCAGTGCTTCCCCCTTTGATCGTGCCGGCTACATTGAACTGGTCGGAAAACACAAACTATTTACATAGCCGTTTAGACCGACGTTTCATTCAGTGCGGTGGTACCAACCCGGGCGCGTTAAACCCTACCACCAAGTAAGATTAGGAGGGAAGGGACCTACAGTTTTACGAGGAATCCGAACCTCGGTCAGCCTCCAACGGTCAGCGGTCACCCATCCAAGTACTGACCGCACCCAGCGTTGCTTAACATTCAATAGCGACTACACTCAATACAGCATTTTCGATCAGCTTTCCTTCGGGTTTCGTAATCAGGTTTTATAAATATCTTATTTTATTTTTTATTTAATTAGTGTATAGATTTTGTCAGCGAATTCGCTTCGCGTGACCTTTTGCTGACAACATAGGCCGTTGATAACTTAGCGTTATTATTTATAGCCTAAAACCATCGTTGAGTGAAGTGACAGATTGTAACAGTGAAAATCGTATGTAAATCGATAAATTGGTTCTCGAGTTATAAGAATAGCCATAGGAATATGACTCCCTTCTTATATTACTAGGTACCTTTCATTCAGTGCGGTGGTACCAACCCGAGGGTTGAACCCTACCACCTAGTAAGGTATGTAAGAAGGGAAGGGACCTACAGTTTAAGTGGAATCCGAACCACGGTCGAGCTGTCACCCATCCAAGTACTGACCGCGCCCAGCATTGCTGCAACAATCAATAGTAACAGTCGACTGTCTGCACCACTGAGCTATCGAGGCTGACAATTAACTATCTAAGTAACTGAATCCGGACTGAAGCATACTCAGAGTAATTTTCGTTTCACTAAGTAATGAAATAATAACAGCTACTTCGAAGACCGCCCATTGGTCGTCAAAAAATATTTGATCGTCAACCACTGTGCAGTTCGCAGCTCTATATAATACATTTTTCCGAAAAGGGCAAACGTAATGTTTAAAGCAACGACATTCTACTTTCTGGACGGGCCCTCGTCATACATTTTACCGGTAGAAAGGTGCGATTGGAGTTCTTCTTTATATTGCCAATATTTAAAACAGCGTAAGTGCGCGAGCGCCTCATACATCACGTTACGTTTCCGCTCTGTGAACGTCGATAGAGTAAGACGGTTAAATGACAATTTGATACGTATAAGGGAGACAACGATTGGAGAGTGTGCTGAATGCTCACAAATAGCGCGCCTCAATTCGGTGCGTTGTATGCCACTTCCCGATAAGTTTTATTCGTTGGTTTAAAGTCGATCGAAATGTAAGATTTATCTAATCTAAAATAACAATAAACTGAGTAATTTATGTTCGAACGTTCGTAGTAGTAATGCGTAATCTATTTCGTAAGATACTCAATTTTATCAACCGTACATAACACGTGGCGCGCCGTCAGACGATGATAGGAGATGATAAAAAACCGACAAAACGCTAGTCGAACTCGCGCACCGAGGGTTCCGTATCGCCATGTCATGGTCAGCGCCACTCACGCCATCTATGTATTAGTTAAAGAGCTTCACACTCTTTTCGGTAGATAGCGCGCATACACTTTTTAGTTTCTTGTATGGGGACTCCCGTGAATTTTTTAATTTTTCTTATTTTTATGATTTGTTGTTATATCGGCCATAATAGCACATATTCTGTGAAAATTTCAACGGGCTACATATTACAGTTCAAGAGATACAGCCGTCGGACAGACAGACAGACGGCGTAGGCTTAGTAATAGGGTCCCGCCCGTACAACGGATACGGAACCCTAAAAACCGACAAAGCGCGAGTTGGACGCGCGCCTCTAGGGTTCTGTACCACGACACAATATATTATTTTACCAAAAAAATCATTGATTTCTTTCATCGAGGACGCGAGCACCAAATGTGATTCGGGCACGAGCCCGAATTTTGGCTGAAAAAACATTTGGCTGGTTTTTATTATTTGTTGTTTTATTTTAGACTTTTGCAATATAATCACACCAAGTTTAACGCTTGTATGTAGGTAAGTAGGTATTACCGTTTCTACGATAAGACGTTGAAAAACACATTTCATGTATGGGGATCCCTTAGCTTTTTTACTTTTTTTTTCTTTGTTAGGATATCCGCGACACGATATTTGGCATAATATGCACATAATAGGCACATATTTTGTGAAAATTTCAACCGGCTACCTGTTACAGTTCAAAAGATACAGCCCTTGCGGACAGACAGACGGACGGACGGGCAGAAGGCGTAGGCTTGGTAATATGGTCCCGTACGTACGGAACCCTAAAAATTATGAAGATGATAGCAGTGTCACCTTTGCGCAGACACGCCCGCGCTACCGAGACTCAGTCAATAGGAGATCTAGGTCGATGAACGTATGCATTAGTAGGTAACACAGCGAACACTGATATAAAAATACATAACATACTCGTATATATGTGTATCTCTCACTATAGGCGCGCGCGCACGTCCCAAGCTTCTAAAGGTTGACTGGAAGACATATTGTGATGGTTGAGGCCCCTTGAATCACTTCAAAACAATTTGTGCCAAGCGTAAACATAATAGCCCCACTGCGTCTCTCCCCGTGCATGTCGTAAAAGGCGACTAAGGGATGAGAACGAGATGCCGTGCTAAAGGGCGATAGGCTTACCACCTATCACCTTGGCACGGTCCTTCCACCGAGTCGTGCCGTGCAGCAGGTGGGTCTTTGTGCCTTATACTTGCTGCTTGATAGTTATCTTGGCCGAATACTGTGCTAAACGTGGTGGTCGATGTTGTGTTGCAATTTTCCAGAGTTCTTACAGCACAACACCGATTACTCTGCTTACCCTGATTGTCGTAGGGATACAGCGTGTGTGGTATGTATGTACGTAAACATCTATATAGGAACAAATCTTAAAGATATTAAATTAAAAAGATATATTTCAAGATTTCGAATTTGTTGCGTAAAAACTAGCTTCTTGAAGAGTCTTGGCCCTCTGTTGGTGGACGCTACCGCACCGGGCGCGGCGGTGGCGGCGGAGGGGTCCCGCAATCAAGGGCCTACTTTATTCAAAGAGTAAACCTTGCCATTCACAGTAATAATGCCGCAAGCGTTCTAGGAACTTTCCAAAACATCCCTTTTGATAGTAGTTATTTTCATGCGTGTTAGGTAGTTTTAATTGTTTAGTTGTTTCACAGTGGATAGATAGATATTTATTAGTATTGTTTTTTAAGTTATAAAATAATTCAATAAAATTATTTTTGATATAACTATAGTTTAATTAGATGGTTTCAACAGAGACACAGAGCGTGAGTAGACAAGTAGATATAAAGTAAATTTGTTGCCCTGTGTCAAACATTCAAACGGGAAAATATAGTTCAAATGGGAACCATCCAATTTTGAAGGATCGTTATATTACTTTAGTATAATAAACAGGTTTATATTTGAGATAATGCACCGGCTTGTTGTCATTAGATGGACATTGTTGAATAATCTAATCGATAAGTCATCCACCTCCACACCTATAAATGCCTAACCAACACTCGGAGAAGACAGACACATCAAGTGTTAGTTACACAAACCTGACTGCAAAAACAATCGTCGAATTTATACACGGTAACCTTGTAACACCACGAGTGTTGGAGGGGCGACATTCGCCGAATCAACGGAGTAACCTTGACTTAGACTGTGTGGGAAAGTTTCTGATCATGTGCTAGCTCTTCGTTTTAAGTTTTGACCAGGAGGTCAATTCAACAGAAAAATTATGAATCGAGTACGATATTTCGATTAGCGAAAAGCCCTAAAAGTATGTAAATGGAGTTAATACATTTTGGCTTTTCACTGGTTATAAGTAGAAGGCGTAGACCATAAAATTAAGATATTGTAATTATGTAGGGACATTTATATAGAGAAAACGCGCTATATCTCGATAGGCGTAGTGGTTGGACTCCAGAAAGAGGACCTTCTGAATGTAAATACCGGGAATCGGAAGGAATTGAAATTGTATTTTAACAATTTATTCACTATTTCTTAATTACTTTGAAATCCTATAACCATTAACCGTCCTTAGATGTGTCAGAAAACGTACCTAAGTTAGAACTCCATGCGAATTGATTGAGTAGGTATTTCTCGACATAAGCGAACTTAGAATCGATCGCATAGGTCGTTACCGATTTTCCACTTTATTTATTAGTTTAGTCAACTGGCTAGATTAGTGCTACTGTAAGTGTTCTACTAGTTTTGGCATAAATTTACATTTGTGAAATATTTTAATTCATGGAACTACAAACAAATGATCTTTATACTTAAATTGGTTATTTCTATAAAGATTTACTCAGCAATGCAACATAATTAATAACCAACTGAATAAAAAAATATGGATTATACTTAATAATGAATAATTTACTTTTCCTCGAAATATCGTACTCGATTCTCAATTTACCTGTTCGAGAATTGACCTCCTATGTGACCTTTTGTCTCGCCATTTTTAGTTCGAGGGAGGTCAACAATGAAGTATTACTATAATAACTAATTTAAATTCACGATGATACTTCAAATTGTGAACAAATTGAAAGCAATCGACTCGTTTACTGGAAGATGTAGATATTTCTGCAAAAATTTAGATGCTATCTCTGGAGATATAATTTTAACTGCAACGCAAGAATATTATTAAAACAGAAGGAGTCCTTAGTATTTTTCGAAAATATCGTCGTTAGGTACATTCATAAGAAAAGTTAATAAAATTAGAACTTAATACCAAAGTAAGAAATAATATGCCTTCGGAGATAGAAATCTCACGGGGGCGACGCCATAAAACCTGTTTATTAAAATTGCGGTAAGATCTTAATATGATAAAGATTTATATAACACTAGCTGAGCCCGCGGCTCCGCTCGCGTGAAATTCGTATTCCAAAGAAGAATGTAAGTAACTAAGGGCGAGGCCGAAGGCCGAGCTGCGTTCAGGTAATCGATAAACCTTCTTAAAGAAAGTAACTAACTAAGGGCGAGGCCGAAGGCCGAGCAGCTTTCAGGTAAACGATAAACCTTTCTCAAATAAAGGAAGTAAGTAAGGGCGAGGCCGAAGGCCGAGCTGCGTTCAGGAAGACGATAAACCTTCTGGAAGAAAGGAAGGAACTAAGTGTGAGGCCGAAGGCCGAGCTGCGTTCGGGTAAACCAAAAACCCTCTTCCGCCTTCGGGCCTCGCCCTTATAGACTTCCTTTCTTCGATAGAATATAATATAGTTTACTCAATCTATTTATTTCATAAAAATAAAAAAGTAATATTAATAACTAAAGAATTAAACCTACCTAACAAACATTAAAATAACTATCAAAACGGGCATTTTCAAATGTTCTTAGAGCACTTGCGGCATTACCCCGCTGGATGGCAAGGCTTACCCTTTGAATGAAGTACATAAGCCCTTGATGACGGGACACCAGTTGCGTCAACCAGCTCAAGCCTCTTTTGGCTTCACTGCTCCACGGACCGAGGGTTTCAACCGCAAACGCAACAAATTCGAAATCTTGAATCATATTTCTATATTTGCTGCGTTTGAGGCTCTCCGCCCCAGCCTCGGCCGCGCCAGCCGCTCTTGAAGATGTCCTAACGTGACTTGGAGCCAATGTGAGAACAAAAGTGGCGTCCCACATCAAAGAACTACCCTTAGTCCATGGCACTAAGGTGATAGCATCGGGCGTCTTTCCATCCAGCCGGGAATAACCGCGAGGTTCTAGGATGCACTGTATATTTGCCGTTAGAAGCGTGGCCTTTATAATAAAATTTAAATTAAATTAACTCAATCTTAATATTAATTAACTTTATTCGAGATGGTTTAGCTTCTTCCTGAACGCAGCTCGGCCTTCGGCCTCGCCCTTAGTTACTTGCTTTCTTCGAGATGGTTTATCATTTGTCAGAACGTAGCTCGGCCTTCGGCCTCGCCTTAGTTGCTTACTTTCTTCAAGATGGTTTAGCTTCTTCCTGAACGCAGCTCGGCCTTCGGCCTCGCCCTTAGTTACTTGCTTTCTTCGAGATGGTTTTTCAATTATCCGAACGTAGCTCGGCCTTCGGCCTCGCCTTAGTTACTTACTTTTTTCAAGATGGTTTAGCTTCTTCCTGAACGCAGCTCGGCCTGCGGCCTCGCCCATAGTTACTTACTTTCTTCGAGAAGGTTTATGGTCTTCCAGAATAGAGCTCGGCCTTCGGCCTCGCTCTTAGTTACTTACTTTCTTCAAGAATGTTTTTCTTCTTCCTGAACTCAGCTCCGCCTTCCGCCTCGCCCTTAGTTACTTTCATCGAGAAAGAATATCGTTTACGTGAGCGCAGATCAGCCTTCGGGCCCGCCTTTAGTTACTTACTTTCTTTTTTTTAAATACGAATTTCACGCGAGCGAAGCCGCGGGCAACAGATATATAAATTTTATTGCACCAATGACAGCGACATAACTTCGACTTTCAATTATTATTTTTATTTATCAAACAATTTGTCACCGGCCAGCTCACGTCGAGATGACAGTTCTCCGTTATCAACATGACATTTAAAATAGTTTTTTACCTTTACTTTGGATTACGTGATTTTTATTATATTTTCTAATTATTATGTTCATCCGGGATATACACTGTCACTATAAAAAGTTTCGTCAAATTCCGTTCAGTGGTTTTTGCGAGATGCGCGTACAAATAGACATTTTTGCATTTACGATTTTATGATATGTATAGAAAGAATAGATATGTATAGACTATTGTGTTCAAGTTATAAAAAAGAAGAACTGTCATTTTCGTTGTATCTACTTATTTTTAAATTTCGAATGAATATTTTATTCAAATTGTATTTGCTGACAGTTCTCAAGATATAATTATGCACTTTGGACTACGTGATTTTAAACGCGCAATAATGTTTTTATTTGTTAATTTTTTTTTATTTTTGTTATTTTTTTTTACGTATTATGTTAACCCGGCATATAAACTGCCACTATACAAAGTTTCGTCTAATTCCGTTCAGTGGTTTTTGCGTGATGCGCGTACAGACAAACAAACAAACAAACAAAAATTTTAAAAACTGTTCTAACATGTTCAGTATCTCATTTTAAGCCACCCTGGTTAGTTTTTTTCCGAATACATTCAATGTACAGACTTTCTTACCTCTACGATTTTATTATATGTATAGATGTTTGTTCAATCAGTTCTTTCTTACAAAATAATATAAAACAGGAATAGCAATTTATATAATGATAAAATAAGAATAGATAGCATTTCATGGCAAACAATGATTTGTTTCGAATAGGTAGTAGATTTAAAGTGTCAGTGAATGCAATGAGTTTACAAACGCAAAGAACAACAGCCGTACTCATCCAGTGAAGTCATCTCGGCCACAGTCGTTAAATTTCCGCGTCAGTGCTTGCAGTAATTAAGAGAAGATTGATTTTGCTTGTACGTGTAACAAAGACACTCGTTAGTACAATTACGATGAAAGTCTGTATTCCATATTAGGATTAACACGAAGTTTACATTTGTTGTATATTGTTTATTGAGCATTAATATGGATATCTTGAATTTTTCACAGTTGTTTTTTAGTTTTCCGTATACATACTGACGCCTATTACTAAGCCTATGCCGTCGATTTGCCTGCCTGTCCGTCCATCTTTCTGTTCGAGGGCTGTATCTTTTGAACCTTCACTTGAAATTTTCACAGAATATGTGTTATTTCTTTATTTTCACGTTTCTATGATACAATATTTATATTAATTCCATATATAGATAATCAAATTAAAAATATACAAAATTAATATAAACACAAAAAACAAAAACGGTAATACCGCCGGCGGCGGGAGACAGGCCTCCAAGCGCACCGGCGGGTGCAGGCCGTGGCTAGGGAGCTCTCCGGGACGACGCGAGGCAAGCTACGAGCGATAGGTGGTGGTACTAGACACGTAGGCCACCACCACCCCCATCTCGGAGAGCTCCGTATCCTCCGGACTGCACGGCGGCGGTGTTATTAATTATTATGGCAGATATTCTAACAAATAATAAAAAAAAAGTTAAAAAATAAGGCTGTCTCCATACAAGAATAGTGATTTTTTTCAAAGTTTCAAAGAAAGTGAACTTGAAATTCTGTGATTATAGTGGAAACTCTAGAGTAAAATACCGGCCAGTTACGTGGTCTTACGGAAACTTCGGTGCGCGGATACGACTCGCACTTTGCCGTTTTTTTCTTTATAAATATTATTTAGTAAATATTTTAATACTTACTATAAACCGCTTAAAGTTTATCTACATACAGTTTGAGAACAAAATTAACAATGAATATTTCACTGAAAATTCTAACTAACTAACCACATCTTGACATATATTTTTAAAACTTGTATATTCAATATTTAGCGCCTTTTCCAACTTGTTTTTCCTGTCGTATGATTGGTATTGATTGCACAAAATATGTTACATAATGATTATTCGAATTGCTGTCACACCGCTTTTGATGACGGAGTTAATAACATAGCAACCGGTTTCTAAATTACTTAATGTCAAGTTTCGACATCGATCGAAAAACCGTCTGGTCGACAAATGTGAAAATCCATTATACGAGCCTGTGATCTATTATCATAATGGTTTTTCATTTTCCATAGAGGAGGATTGTAATTCGAGTACACGCACGATGGCTATAGAATTCCAATTTCAAAGCTGTCCTGCGGGGTTAATAGTCTGGTAATGTTTAATATTTTTTATAATCATTAATTAAAATGAAATGACATATCAGCGCCACACCGCGCCGCCGCGGAAAAGATTATCTCAAAAGCGAGTATTCCGTCAACATTATCTTTTTTAATATCGAACGCAATATTGACAGACAATAGGATTCATTGTCAGAGTATGTTTATGATTAATTTGTCAGTAATGATTTAAGACTTAGCAAGTAATGATTATTTTTATTCAACATAGTTGCTAAGGAGGCCTATCCACCAAGTACGTAAATCTGAAACCTAGTACGTCTACCATATTTTGAATGAAATGGATACTGCGTTTCGATTCATTATTCACATTTACATAGAGAAACAGCACAAATTCCCGAAAGGAGTCGGTCGAAGTGACCGAGCTCCAAAAATAACGATGTCGAAATAAAAAACCCGTCAGTACGTAAAGCGCTCTTTTTCAGGTAGTCGCACTCAGCCGAGAAGACTTCGATCAACTGTAGGATGCTAAACAAACTTGAGATTATCTCGCTACAGTATTCATGATATTAGATAGATAGATAGAAAACACGTTATTGCTCCAAGGAACATTTAAAAGTTACAACATTTGAAGATTTACACGAGGCGCAAAGGCGGACTTATCCTTTACAGATATTTCTTCCTGTAAACCTTTAGAGGTTTGAGAGTCGATTAGTATAGTGAAATGTAAGTGGTAGCAAAATAGTTGAGTGCGAGAATTGAAGATAGAACAATTAATTTAAAAATACTTACAAATAATACATGTAAGTACATGCTAGTTGAATAAAACCTATAGGTACTATAGGTTTTGTTCACGCCTATTTATAGGTGTGAATACATACTAATTATTAAATATCTAAGATAATACACAAATATACAAAGATACTTGTCCATTAAGGTATGTAAAAAAATTTTTAGGTTCTTCTCTTTATTAATTGTACGTGCATTATTGAATGTATGTATGTATCTATACGTAATCCGTACGTGTTCAGCTGAAATTGGTCCGACTAGGTAGCAGCAATATTCCGTAATTATGTATAAATTGTATTTATTTTATGAACTCGAATATTGTACTCGATTTTCGATTTATTTCTTAGCGGATTGGCCTCGTGTACATTTTGTTCTAGGTAGCCAGTGACTCGGTAGTCATAGAGTCTGTGCAACGATCTATAATGGTGTGTTGCAGAATTTTATAAGCGATGTGAGACGGCCGAGTGTAGATTAAATTGCGAGATCTTACTGATGAAATTGGGTTCGTGGTAGCTCATGTAGACTGGTGGAAAGTTTCTAATCATTACCTGTTGATGCAATCGACGAGGCAATGGTAGTATAGAGAAAATTTTATTGTTTACGGAACCTGACATGATTGGCAATATCATCTATTACACACCCGTGATGTTAGCTCGAACCTTGGCGAGCTAGGTGCCATGTCAGTGAGTCCCACTGGACGGGAAACACGAACTGCTTTCATTGACGCTTCGTCGTACCAATTCGGACGCATGAAACTCTACCACCTAAATTGACCTTTTTATTTCCAGTAATTTTTATCTATCTTTAATTCAATATTACAATGTACAAATTCACTTATTAGAAAATCACAATAACAATGAAAAAAAAACTAAAACTAAAATTAACACCTATTAAATAAAAATAATTTCATCCATCTCCGCCGACTCCCCCACCGTACCCAAAACACTAGCCGCGTTGCCCCTTTGAATCTCCAGCCCTATTCGCTGGAGGAAAAAGGATTTGGCGCGGCGGTCGCCCGACTTTTCTATTAACAGCTTTCCGAGCTGATCAGAAAAGCATTTTGCGTCGGGCGACCACACGCCAAGGGTTTCCACGGCGAAGGCTAAAAACTCAAAGCAGCAACACAGCGTAGAATATTTGCTCTTCTTCAAATTTTGGGCCCCGAGAGCAGCAGACCCGGCAGAGATGGAGGAACCAACAATGTGAGTGGGGGCAAGGGTGTCCACACACGTTGCGTCCCACACCAACGCCCTCCCTTTGCTCCACGGGGTCAACGTCATGCCATCGGGCCGCTTTCCATCGTCATGACATAAGCCAGGCGGTTCTAATAAACTTGGAATGTAATTTCCAGTAAGTAAGTTTGTGTCCTATTAATATTTTCATTATATTATGAAAAGCTTCTTTGATTTGCCCACAAATATCTTCTCATAACATTAGGCTAGCGTATGTCGGTCGTAAGATTATTTTACTACTAAGCGCGTCACTTTTAGTAACGCTTTATTTCACATAGAGCTGAAGGTCCGACTTACCGAAAAGACTTTGAAGTGAGTGATGCCGGAATAAAAAAGTTAGTCACTTCCTTAATTACTTTAAAAATGTTTTTTTTCAAATTCAAATTGTTCATATTTTTTTAACCGCTTTAACTAGCCTATTGTCATGATTCGTATAAGTTTTAATTTTAATATTTCATTTCCGGGAGTACTTTAGTAACAAACAGGCAACACTCATGGTCGCTCCTAATTGGTTGGTTTGAATTTGTGAAGTGTAACGAACACCAATAAGAAGAGAGGATGCAGAAGTGGGGAGCGAGTAGTGGAGGGGAGCGGGAAGAGAGGGCAGATTGCGGCTGGCTGGCTGGCAGGCGGTCGTGTGGACGGATCGACGAAGAAGACGATAGTGTACTAGATATTGTTTGTAGAATTGATTAACCGAGACAAGTGAATAAATATGTGATACGCTACATTGGAGTTTATATTCGTGACACTATTATGTAGACTTCACTAAATAATATGTATTTCAATATAAAAAGAAATACAAATAATTAAAAAACTAAATAACTAAAACTACCTAATACAAATCGAAGGGGTGTATTCAAAAGCTCTAAGAACACTTGCGGCATTAAGTACTTCGCTGGATAGCAAGACTTTAACCCTTTGAATTTAAGTAGGCCCTTGATTGCGGGACGTCAGTTGCGTCCACCAGCAGAGGGCCATGCCACTTCAAAAAGTGTTTGGCTTCACTGCTCAACTGTAGACAGAACTTTGCAAGAATCTAAGATGTTCTTTTTCATGGTGATTTTGGATTGATTTTACGTGTCGGTACTGTCGTCGGTGCGGTAATTCGGAGTCGTCTCATTTTCAACAGTATTGTTTTCGAACAACAAAAATCCCATCGCAATGGTAATTCGTAAATGTAATCTCGGTTTCAAAGGTATTTTAACTTTCCTACGGTCTAAATATACACTTTTTTTTGCATTCAATAAGTCGATAAATCTATTTAGGTAGGTATAATCCTTCGTATTGCTAGATTGTATCATTTGTAAAAATAAACGCACTATAATCATATCAGACATATTAATTATTCGCTATCGTCATTTCAGAATGACGATATTATCTAGTAAATAAAAAATTATCGAATTATAGTATCAACATTCAATCAATATTAAGGTTTTATTGTGATTAATTAGTGACATTTATTTTGGTTTGATTAATAATAATACATTTAATCACGTGTAATTAATTAACGTGTGTGTGTGTAGGTATATATTAAGTAGATATCTCTCAATTTTATAGAGCATACTGAATGGAAAATTCAGCTGATTGAAATCATAGATTAATCTAATCAAAATTACCTGCACAGACACCCATTCTGTGTATCCGTTATTTATTATCTATCTAATAATTTAAGAGAAGTAATATTTGCATCTCTCTCCGTGATGTCGTAAAAAGCGACTAAGGGATAAGGACAAGATACCGTGCTAAAGGGTGACGGGTTAGCCACCTCTCACCTTGGAACGGCCCTTCCACCGAGTCATGCAGCCAGGTGGGTCTTCGTGCCTTACTTGCTGCTTGATAGTTATCTTGTCCGCATACTTTGGATATAAACGCGGTGGTCGGTGTTGTACTGTAATTTACAAGACTACCTGCAGCACAACTCCGATTACTCTACTTAATCCGATTGTCGGGATACAGCGTGTGGTTTTTTTTATTGTTTTCGAACTGGGTGGCTGTGCCCGAGATCGAAGTCTCAGGCTCAGCCAAATTCACCCCGCTCGGAGGATCCGTAGAGTGTAGAGTGGTGTGTAAGTAATCTTTGTAAGAATATTTGTATTATTTTTTTTTATATTTTATTAATTAATTAATAAGTTAACCCTTTTCTTTAAATAAAATACCAGTTTCTCAAAGATAATCTTCAACAGAAACAGCTACATCTTGCTACAAGACTATTCGAGTGATGACACTTTCACAAGAGCGACAAGCGGTAGGTATGCGTCGCGTGAGCAGAATACCGCGAGCGAGCTGCGCTGGAGTCTGGGGCGATCTATTGCTCGCACTCTTGTGCATCGACAAATAAATCAATACTAATAATAAATCTGTAAGGGATGGTCATGGAGTAAGTTACTTTGTTTTATGATGACATACTGCGTTTTTAGACTCTATGTATGATAGTAAAACTAAATTGGCGGTTTTTATAAATCTTTTCTTTATGTATGTATGTTCCTCTATAACTCTTACACCGATCATCCGAATTCAATGAAACTTAGGACACAGGATAGGATAAATAAAACACAATACCCGTTACGCCGCGCGCCGAAATAAAGGTAACGCAGGAACGTAGCTCGGCCTTCTTTCTTGCTTACTTACTTTCTTTTTTTAAATACGAATTACACGCGAGCGAAGCCGCGGGCAAAAGCTAATAAAAAATAAATAAAAATTTCATAAAACCCGACCATACGGAAAACGAAAGACAGCATTTTCTACTGCTCTCTAAGAGCTTTTCGTAGTCGAGTTTTATAACATTTTTATTTAATTGTTTTTGGTTCTAAACCATTAAGTGGTTCATTGTGGTATATTTTAAAATCGCCTTTCAAAACTTTTCAAAGCGATGGCCCCACTCGATCGGGTTTGAACAAATTGTCACTTAAAACAATCGCTCGTGTGTTATTATTAGATTTCAAGAAGTTTAATGAGATAATGCTGACTGGAAGAAATTGCGTGCAGGTAATTATAGTTTCATGCACCTGTATAGATGAATAACCAGTAGACACATAAAAGTAAAAAAAAAGCCAAAATCCGAGCTAAATAATTTTATCGAGCTAAATGACATGCATATTGCATGTCATATTATATTATATTTTTTTGGCCATGCAGTCTTTTCAAAGATTCAATATTTACCTTTCAGCTTACTTGGAAGAATGGGTCTAGACTAGAACGTTAGATGTTTGTTCCGTTAATGTTTCGTGTTGACTCTAGCTTAGGTCAAACTCTTTAAAAAATTCATAAAAATTTTCTGAACCGCATTGTAGTGCAGTGCAGGTTGTTTTGTGCCGCCACAGTGCAATTGTGCCGGCAGTGCAGGCAGAGGGAAGTATCGAGTTACAAGTTCATAAGACAAGCATAAACATAAATACTCAAGAATCAGACCACACTGCCTATTTAAATTACCTATATCTGGTGTATAGTGCCATCGTAAATTTTGATACTTCATATTATAATATAATTGATAATTGATATTATCAAGTCAAATAAAAAAAAAATTAGTTCACGTTTATTACAAGTTTATTACAAAGAAATGTAATAAATCATAATCAAAATCTAATGATACAAAGTGTATCCAATTGTCAAAGTTTGTTGTTAACAGTGTGAGTAGTTAAAATGGTTTTCGTGTATGCATATATGATCGTGTAAGCACTTGAAAATTAAGAATTTTAATTTTTTAATTGTATTTTGAAATTTTTTTGTCAATTTTTATATTTGAATACGCCCTAAAAGTAATTTTCAATGTACCCGAGGGTCATGTAATGCATGAGGTCTGTGAATTTCAAACGGACCGAATCATACAATGTGTAACAGTTTCACATAAATCTGCGTTGTAGGTATGTATTCATTCTTCAATCGCACGTGGATGGATAGACAGTGTAATTAATTACAAAGCAGAACTGGCTGCAGTATCCGGAAAGTCCACTGCGGCGGCGCGCGAACAATAACGACGAGATGAGAGATAATAACCAGTTCATTCAGAAGCGCACGCGCACGTATTACCCATACATACAACATGCAAGATGATATTAAATTTATTATGAAAATACTTTCGCGAAAGTTTGTCATTGTCCGTTGCGATGCGATGGAATATTCGTTGATCTGTTTCGAAAGGGAAGCACTAATATACATACGTCAGGAAAAAGTAATGTGCCGACATCCTAAGATAGGACCATGTATGGTTCGATAAAAAAACCTGTTGAAATTACGATGACGATGTTACGGTAATGAAGTTTTATTGATTTAGTCTTAAAACACCATGCCATGCCGCCAGTTGGTCTTGCCAGCTACACTGAACACAGAAAACACGAACGCATACATTAACCGCTTCGGCGAACCTTTTAACCAGTGCTATGCGTACCAGTCGGGTCGTGTTAAACCCTACTCAACTATTAGACAAGGGAAATTCAGTGCGATGCGTACCAGTCCGGACGTGTCAACCCTTACCAAACTATTAGACAAGGGAAATTCAGTACGATGCGTACCGGTCCGGACGTGTCAACCCCTACCAAACTATTAGACAAGGGAAATTCAGTGCGATGCGTACCAATACGGACGTGTTAAATCCTACTCAACTATTAGACAAGGGAAATTCAGTACGATGCGTACCAGTCCGGACGTGTTGAACCCTACTTAACTATCAGACAAGGGAAATTCAGTACGATACGTACCAGTCCGGACGTGTTAAACCCTACTCTACTATCAGACAAGGGAAATTCAGTACGATGCGTACCAGTCCGGACGTGTTAAACCCTACTCTACTATCAGACAAGGGAAATTCAGTACGATGCGTACCAGTCCGGACGTGTTAAACCCTACTCTACTATCAGACAAGCGAAATTCAGTACGATGCGTACCAGTCCGGACGTGTTAAACCCGACTCTACTATCAGACAAGGGAAATTCAGTACGATGCGTACCAGTTCGGACAGGTTAAATCCTACCCAACTAACTATTAGCTATTACCTATATCCAACTGTCTGTACCTATCTCCTCGCGCAATTAATTTGTAATTAACCAATCGCAAAATTGTAAAAGGACAACGAAAATGGTGTGGCGACGATATTGTCACTACATAATTTCCATAAAATGTAAATTGGGCTTTTAAAATATGCACAATGCATAATGCAAGCGATTGCCACGCGCTTTTTCATGATGACGAACGAAAATGCAAACCAGGCAATACTCTACGGAAGAATGTCACAACCTTGTAGGTTTCCGTGTGGGGAAGAAAATTACAAGCATGTGTAATTAGGTCTGTACCGTGTGGGGCCGGTCCCAGGTTATATTCCGTATTTATCGCAGCAAGACAGAATATTTGCTTGAAATTACAAAAAAAAAAATATTATGCCCAATTTTTTATTAAAAAGCTTTCAATTATTTGTGGGCCTGTTCAGTATGTAGTTTTGAAATTTAAATCAATACGTTAGCAACTTTAAGCAACGTTTAGCAAATTTTAGTAACGTTGGCAACAAGTGCTAAATAAATTTCGTCACGCACAAGTATATTTTTTCTGTGCAATTCAGGGTTAAAATCTTGCATAAGTCTGGAAAAGCGTCCTAGGAACCATGGTTGAATCGGGAGACATGGAGGAGATTTTTAGGGTTCTGTTCCGCACTTCAAAAGAGGAAAAAAACAGAACCCTTATAGGATTACTCTTGTGTCTGTCTGTCCGTCTGTCACACTTTATTTTCTCCGAATCTACGGGAAGAAAAAAGTTGAAATTTTGTAGATAGAGTTTGATTACCCGATCACGCACGTATAGCGTAATTGAACGAATTTAGATCCCACTCCACGCGAGCTCGACTCGCACTTGGCCGCTTTTTTATTTATAAGTTAGGTTGGTTTAATGAAATGTTCAATGAAAAAAATAATAAACAATGCTACTACCTACCTACATATACATTTAATTCACTTGTATTCTATACAGCAATTTACTCTCGTTTTCGTTTCGACAGAAGCTCGGACGCAGGCCCCAGTCGAAAGCGAAAGCATAGCAAGGCTTGGGCCTACATTGCTTGTTGCTTTGCTTAAACTAAATACACAATTATGGCAAGCCGAGTCGTATCGCAACTGGCGTTCGGTGGGCACGTGATCACATCAATATTAATTCGGTGAATTTTTCGCTTAAAAAAAAACTTGCAGCAATGCCTACCATTAATAAATTGTAAGCTGATTCTGGAGTTTACACGAACTACTTTGGCCTTTGTGTGTGTGTGTGTTTTTTTTTTATCTGCAAAATTTATTTTTTAACTAGTTTGAGATTATTGGATTTTTATTTTTACTTGACGAATCAGCTTATAGAATGTTGAAATCGGTCTTTTTTGCAATCGGTACGGATATTATATAATCTTAAGGCGCCGAGTAGCGCGTATGGGGGGTGTTTCATAAATTTCGATCCTTCGCACTTTGAAAAGCGTGTGATCGATAGATAAAACAAATGGCGTCATAAAAAATCCATTCAAATTCTCTTTAGTTTCTGAGATCAAGTCTTCAAAGTTCACGCTGAAGAAAAAATCGACATTTGGTTACCGTATACATAGTTTGTATATTAAAATGAACACTAAAATCTTTATTTCTAAATTATAGGTAACATTGTGATGCTTGCATGTCCACAACTATGAATATAAACTAAAACTACCTAAATTAAAATTACCTAAACTTAAAACAAACAACATAAAAACTAAAACTACCTAAAATAAAAATTCCCTAAACTTAAAACAAACAACATAAAAACTAAAACTACCTAAATTAAAATTACCTAAAACTAAAACTATAAAAGAAATAATAATAAATAAATATATAAAAACCTATATTAAAATGATAATATTTTACAACCAAAAATGTGTGTTCGGTAGACAAAGAATTTGTTCTATATTTTGCAGTAGTTTTTAGCCTTTAGATTATAAATATTAGCCTTTAGTGTAGTAATCACGGGCTACTTCTTCAAAAATCCGTGATCAGCACTAAAATAAAAAAATAATATTTTGAGCTAACTTTCACTTAAGCCATTTTTTTACCTCGAAAACGTTCTCTATGATAAAAATACGTTTTGATTGATTGTGTATTGTTAAACATATTTGTGCAACTGTTTTGTGTATCTTGAACCTGTGATCTGAAAAACCTAACTATGCCTCGATTTCGAAAATTCGTAAAATATATTTTAATGTTCTTGTATATTTTATTCGAAGACATGTTTTGTACCATTAATTAATATTTAACTAGGGTTTAAAATTGTACAAAATCTCTCTCTCACATATTTTTAATTGTATAGAAATTATAAACATACAAGCTGTGCCCGCGGCTCCGCCCGCTCTCATATTTGACTTCACTGCTAACCTCATAAGCCATTTAGCGTGATAGTAAGTAGCCTATAGTTGATGGGAAGAATCAAGCTATCCGTAGAATTTTGTTTTATTAAAAGCGGTTCAGTGGTTCTCGAGTTATAAGCGGACAGACAGACATACACTCAGACACTCAGACAGAAAGCAGACGTTGGATTTTATTATAGGTATAAGGAAAATCACAATCTATAGTATTAAGTGCTACATTGTTTCACTGTAAAATACTCAAATTGAACCAATAAATTGAAGTGAACTGAACTAGAGATAGCTAAGCCCCCGAAAACTTTTGCACATTTTTGTTATCAACGGCGAAATGAAATACAGTGGTGCTAATCCGAGCTGTTATCTTGTTACAGGATAGAAGCCGGCACGGCGACAAGCTGACGGACAGCGTACACTGTTTTGGGTAAGCTATTTTTTTTTTTTTATGGATACTGACATGATCGGCTACATCTCCTACAACATCCGTGATGTCAGCCCATAACGCCGGGTGAACTAAGTGCCATGTCAGTGCTTAACTTCATTTCATGTTGGCTACACTGAACTGGACGGAAAACACGAACCATTGTACATAGCCGTTTCGACCGACGCGCGACGTTTCGCCCAGTGCGGTGGCACTAACCCGGCCGGGTTATAAGCCCTACCACCTAGTAAAGTACGAAGGGAAGGGACCTACAGTTTTACGTGGAATCCGAACCACGGTCAGCCTCCAACGATGGAGCGGTCACCCATCCAAGTACTGACCGCGCTCAGCTATTTTAGACGTAGTATTACAGCTAGTACATATGTCTATTTCAGAGGCAACTCCTACGTAAATCGTAAGTGGGGCATACTTATCATTTGAAATTGAGATTTAGGGCCCCTGATCCCTATTATCACTGTGACCTAGATAGATCTATTGTGATCTCTCAATAGTTCGGGCAAGATAACATCAATGGCAAGTAAGGCACGCAGACCCACCTGCTGCGTGACTTGGTGGAACCACCGTGCCAAGGTGAGAGGTGGCTAGCCTGTCGCACTATAGCACGGCATCTCGCCCCTATCCCTATAGTCGCCTTTTACGACATGCACGGGGAGAGATGCAGTGGGCCTATTCTTTTTGAGTACCGGCCCCACACGGTACAAGTGGGACATAACATAGCTAGTGTGTGTGTATCTCAGTACGAATCTATCCAAAACCTATGCAAGAGTGACAGATACCTCAAAACTGCGCATCCTCTCTAGAACTTGTCATTTTGATATCCGGTTCGTTTGCACGTATGAAGAGGATAGACACGTATAAACTGGATGGAAAACACCAACTATTTAACATAGCCGTTTCGACCGACTTTTCATGCAGTGCGGTGGTAGCAACCCGGGCGGGATAAACTCCACTCTACCAACTATAGTAAGGCGAGAAGGGAAGGGGCCTACAGTTTTACGTCGAATCCGAACCACGGTCAGCCCCCAACGGTCTAGCGGTCACTCATCCAAGTACTGACCGCGCCCAGGTATCTATGCTTAACAACAGTCGACCGACCGCATCACTGAGCTACCGAGGCTGACAAAAAATTAGACATGTCAGGTCAGACTAGTCTCAGCGACTGAGTCTAGTCTGAATCCAGCTCAATGCGGATTTCCGCGAATACAGACCCATTTCAGTGTAGCCGACACGGCCGATGGGATCTCAGTGCCTCGCTTTACCTTTGTTTTGAACTAGATACCATATCAGTGCTTTCACATCGGACGGTCGCCCATCCAAAGTCCGTCCGCGCCCTGTGTGCTTAACTTCAACGATCGAACGCCGACGACGACGACGCATCGCACCACCCAGTTACAGAAGCTGACAAAACAAAATTTTGTTGCTAAAATACTACTAAGTACTAATACTTGCTTCCTACATAATAATAAATGACCTAGTCAGCTGTTTCTTCCGTGACCCTGACCAGCCCCATTAGAACGGGCGGCGCGGCTCGGCGACGCGTAAGGGGCGTCGTCAGTCATGTCATGCGTCAGTACTTACGCTATTTTGATCGGACTAGGCAGCTCATTGCAAATTCCTTTCCTTCTGCCAGTCTTCACATCGCCAAAATGATTATTAAAGAAAATATTCCGTCCTATGTTAAGATAGAGAGTACAATTTTTAGGGTTCCGTATCCGTCGTACGGGACCCTATTACAAAGCCTACGCCGCCGCCTGTCTGTCTGTCTGTCTGTCTGTATGTCCGAGGGCTGTATTTCTTGAACCGTAATAGGTAGACCGTTGAAATTTTCACAGAATATGTGAAACATGACCAAAAAAATTATGACGAACCATACTGAATATGCATATGCCTCAATGAAATATTGTTATTGTTGTGTGTTCTTTATGGCGAAATAAATATCTGAATCTGAATCTGAATCTGTGTTATTATGGCCGATATAACAACAAATAATAAATAAAAATAAGAAAAAGTAAAAAATTTACGGGGCCCCCATACAAGAAACTAAAGAGTGTGTGCGCGCCATCTACCGAAAAGAGTATATAAAGCATTTTAACTAATCCATAGATGGCGTAAGTGGCGCTGACCATGACATGGCGATACGGAAACCTCGGTGCGCGAGTTCGAATCGCACTTGGGCCGTCATAAAACCTTTTCATGGTATTAACTTCATCAAATAATTTTTTTTTTCTAGAACAAGGATACATCGTAAAATTCAATAAAGTTTATTTCGTGCTGATACAATCATAAACATAAAAGTTAGAACGGTTTAAAGCTGGGATTTTGGTACTTTTCAAAAATAAAGAAAAAAAAAATTATCTCGATACCACGTGACATCTGACAAAAGGTATCATGGGTCAAAACGTTGCAAATGCCCCCACTTACCTACAAAAAATTTTGTCGGTCGATGTGCCGAATACCCTTTATAAGGTGCTTCGTTAGTCATGTGAAAAATTTAGGGAGGGTTACATACACACTCAAATAAACACGTTAGGTACGCAAAAAATAATTATATGTTTTTAGCATTACTTTTCATGAAATTTAACAAAACATGTTTGCTACCTAAACATTAACCTGTGTGTAACAGTAGGTAACTTGCATTGTACGGGTTCAATGACCTTACTATGTTCATACGCAGAACAGCTGTTTGTTGTAAGTAAGACACAAGGTCACTATGATTGGTTTTTACAGCTACTTATTTCATAAAAATTTTTTGTTAGGAGAAAAAATGCTCCTAAAAACATATGTTTTTTTACGTAAAGTGTTTATTTAAGTGTGTATGCAACCCTCCCGAAATTTTTGAAATGACTAACGAAGCACCTTACATGTATATTCGCCTAAATGTCAGTTTATTCAGCAGTGTGTATAAATAACTTAATAAGACCTCTCTATCCGTTCGGTGCATAATAATAAAGAATACATGTCTGTATAGTATATATTTATGTATGTTCGCTTATAACTCGAGAACGGCTTAACCGGTTTACATGCGATTTATCATTGCAATCTGACATCTCGCCGACAGAAATATGGATCTGCGTAGGTACAGTAGGTACGAAATGGTAACGCTATTATTTACGCTAGCAACTGCTAAGTAGTACCAATTTTATATTCATAAAAATATAAAATAAGTGAAACACTTTAAGTGTAAAAATAGTCCATGGACATTCAGTGCGAACAGTGCCTTGTAAAGTAGGTACCTAGGAGTTATTTTTGTCTGCGTCTCTCGTGTCGTGAACAACGTTCGCCTAGCTAGAGCTACGAGTACATACCAACCAGCTAACCTAAGTATTATATCTGTCTACTCAACTAACGTACGTGAATACGCTCACTCAACGACTTGGTCGAGGTTGTATTGGACGGCGCCCTTGAAATGAAGTTAGCTAAAATTAATAAATATATACATTTTATGTAGAAATCTCAATAAAGCAACCCTCGCCATAAAAAAATTACTTGATCGGGTCGGGTTGGGGCATTTTCGCGCCAAAGTTGTGTTAATGAACCACCACGAACCACGCTGGTGAGTGACCTCTCCCTCTTTTCCGGTTAGGTCAAGGAGTTGCCACGCGCAACCGATATTTCCCTTTTTGGGGTTTCTATCAGACATTATTTCGTAAATATAGTTGAGAGAGGACTAAGCAATTTCAATTCTGGGAACAAGTTAATGTATATATATTTTTTTAATAAGACACAATGTCTTTTTAACCCCCGACGAAAAAAACGGAGGGGTGTTATAAGTTTGACGTGTGTGTGTGTGTGTGTGTGTGTGTGTGTGTGTGTGTGTCTGTCTGTGGCATCGTAGCTCCCAAACGGATGGACCGATTTGGATGCGGTTTTTTTTATTAGGAAGCCTGTTTAATCGGGATGGTTCTTAGCTATGTTTGTAATCAAGTAATTAAGTAATTAAGTAATAAAAAAAATTATTATCTTCAAAAGTGGACCGATTTGCATGCGGTTTTTTTTAAAAAGCTTGAAATAAAAGTTAAATTACAAATTTAAAAAACCCCCGACTCTTAAAAAGTCAAAAATAATTTCCGTTTACTTACTTAAAGGAGTCGGGGGACCGCTAAGTAAATTAAATATAAAGACTCAAAAGTTGCGCGGGAATTTACTTAGCGGTCTACCGACTCCTTTAAGTAAGTAAACGGAAATTATTTTTGACTTTTTAAGAGTCGGGGGTTTTTTTTATCATATAATAATGTTCACTCAATCAATATTCGCTCGAGGCTATTATTGGGTAATTTTAAGCGAGATACTGACAACACTAAACCGGGCGGCCGGGGTTCGCGCACGCGCCGCGCGCTCGCTCGCTCGTGGTCGGTCGGCGGCTGTCACGTTTGCTGTTGCGTATCGCTCGTCGTGCAACGAAATGATTTTAAATTTCTCACGGCAATGTCTCGTTTAATCAGGCTTGTGTGGGCTCACCGGTAACTCGCACGCCGTTGCTCCGCACAACACATTTTACGCACAAGGCAGGTGCCTACCCTTCAATCAAACCTCGTATAGTGTCACATTACTACAACCTATGCATACAACACTCACGCGCGCTTCGTTCGCCAATAAAACCTAAGTGAAATAAAACATTTTGTGTTCCAGATCGGAGTATTATGGCGCTAATCATGGAGTATATTGATGGAATGCACAGGATCATGGACAAATATGGCGGTGAGTTTTAAATTTTTTAATAATTCGTGACATAACCCTTGCTCCCCGAACCGGGTTGGTTTTTCAAATAGGCATTGGTAATTTTTTTTTTAGTTACCGATAAGTACTTATTTGATTGGATCTATTTAACTTGTAATGAAAAAAATGCATCATAAACAATTTTATGCCAATTTTATTATTCTGTTGGAGGATTTTCTGTTAACCTGTCAAATATTTCGTAAAATAATGTAGCTAGGTCAATAAACTCTTGGCACGTAAAAAGCCAATGAAATTACCCACAAAACAAGTGAGAATTCACTTATTTCAAAGCACAGATTTTTTGAACTCCAGGAAAAACAAGACACCTGAAATTTTTTCAGAATTTTTTCTTATCTAAAATTTCCAATTTCCCATACAAATATTTTTTTTTTACATATAAATTTCTTTGTATAAATTGGTGATCAATAAAATAGGTAATATGTGGAAAAAAAGGACTTCTGCCACAATAACTTTTTAAGTCAATGCAATTGTCATACAAAAATTATATCAATTTTTTAGGAGAACACTGATGGAAAGGTTTTTAATCATCTATCTAAAGTGCTTTCTCGTTCTCATAAGAAATAGTACTATATATGATAATGTGCATCCATTATAATTAGGGTTGCCAGGTGCCCGGGATTTCCGGGATTGTCCCGGGCTAGGCTCCAATGTCCCGTGTCCCGGGCGAGGGATAATTTTGTCCCGGGCGAGGGATAATTTTGTCCCGGTGAGTGCAATTTATCCCGGGAAGAAAGATATGTTTGTTGTTGATACTAGTATGTTTGTACATATGAATAATTAAATGTAAAGGAAGATTCTACTTTCATTTTAGGGTAGTGTTGCTTACTAAAGTTGTTTGTTATAAAAAAAAACTATAATGCCGGCACTTGACTTGGCTTAGCGTATTCGTGTATTTGGCAAACATTTCCGTTTCGTCTCCCTTTAATGGCTTGTTTAGAGCGAGATAAAACTAAAATTTTTGCAACAATCACGAATACGCTAAGCCAAGTGAAGTGCCGGCATGAAAGTTCGCCGTAAAAATTATAACAGAAAAATATTGTATTACATTTCTTCACCTTATTTGTGAAGGACTGCAGCTAGTAGATATGTCCCGGGAAAGCTAACATCAGATCTGGCAAGCCTAATTAATTATAATATTCGTTGGTGATCTGGCAGAAAGTCCTATCTCAAAAATGTAAATTTTTCAAGAGACGTGAAACTGTTTTGTTCAGAACTTAGGGTCATACAATGTAAAAAAAACACGTACAATTTTATTTTATTTTAGATTATTTTAGAATAAAGTCGCCTGAATTTTGTCCTGACATTGTGGAAAAAATTATATAGGACATATTACCACGAAAATCTGAATTTGGCAAAAATTTAGATAGGACTTTCTGCCAGATCACCAGCTCTGCTCTTCGGGGTGTTCGGAGCCGGCAGGTTAAAGTGCAACTACAGATTTTCATTCATGGCAAGATTGGCAGGAATTTGGGCTGATGTGGAATTTACACAACACTTATACCGTCAGTGTGCAAGCTTGCGCAGTATGTCAACGACTTATAAACAGGCAGTTTTTTTAATTGTGCAATTTTAACAATGTTTCTTTGGTCATCGTGACAAACTTGTTTAAATGTTTACGTTTTTTGCCTTAATTTAAATTTTGTACGTCTTAAATTTTATGAATGGTCTTTTTTGTCACCTCCGGTTAACTCACACCCAAAACAAATTTCTCTGTTAAGGTGGCAAGTCTATTAATATAGTGGATCGGTCTCTTCCATTCTTACCTTACTACGTGGGACGGTTTAACCCGCCCGAGTTGGTACCAGCCAACGAAAGGTCGGTCGAAACGGCTACTTAAATAGTTCGTGTTTTCCATCCAGTTCAGTGTAGCCGACACGAACGAAAGGAAGCACGACATGGCAACTAACTCACCGAGGTGTTTATGACTGACATCACGTATGTTGTAGGTAGGTGATGTAGCCAACAGTGTCAGTTTCCATAACAACAAAACTGCTCCACAAAAAAAGGTGCATTTGCTGCATTTCTCGGTGGAAAAACGGTGCCAAGGTGAGAGGTGGCCAGCCTGTCGCCCTTTAGCACGGCATCTTGTCCTTATCTCTTAGTCGCCTTTTACGACATGCATTAGGAGAGATGCAGTTTAAGTATAACATAAGTACTGTATGACTGAATGTTCATGGGAGTCGTTAGGAACCTTATGGGTGGCTCGACGCCTCATGTCGCGTTTTCTATAAAGAAAATAAAAAAAAGTACCAGCCCCACACGTTACAAATAAATATATCATTACCTAATTTTAATTTTAAAACTTTTTATTTGTTCATTTGCATATTTGAATGTAGAATACCTACCTTTTATGAACACATAGTTCTTTCTTTCACAATTTGATAGTTTCACCTTTAAAAGTGACAACAAAGGTTGTCGCTCCCAATAAAAACACCTCCATTAAATCTGAGTCGACAAAAATGATCTTGTAGAAGAGCTCGACATCTCGTGAAGTCTATTATTAGCACATGACACGCTGGAGTCTATGACAGAACTTATTACATCACACTGTCAAAAGTCGGACGGACTAATAAGTGTTACACTTCCGCGCCTAATATTAACTTACCTATTAATAGCTACCTACCTACTCCCAATGCTTTCCTTAAAACTTAGAAGCAGCCACCGTGCCATTAAATTATTTTTTTTTATGGAAACTGTCACGGTTGGCTACATCATCATCATCACCTACTACATCCGCGATGTCAGCCCATAACACCTCGGTGGACTAGGCGCCATGTAAGTGCTTCCCTTCGGTCGTGCCGGCCACACTGAACTGGACGCAGAACTCGAACTTTTTACATAGCCGTTTCAACCGACGTTTCATTCAGTGCGGTGGTAGCAATTCGGGCGGGTTAAACCCTACCACCTAGTACAGGTAAGAAGGGAAGGGATCTACAGTTTTACGTGGAATCCGAACCGCGGTCAGCCTCCAACGGTCGAGCGGTCATCCATCCATCCACTGACCGCGCCCAGGTGTACTTATGATCCGATCGACAGTCGATCGACCGCACCACTGAGCTAACAAGGCTATGGGTGCATCCGGTGTTATGGGCTGACATCACGGATGTTGTAGGTGATATAGCCAACCGTGTCCGTTTCCATAAAAAAAAATCAACATAGCCAACCTTAATTCCATGTACACAGTAAACACTAAGTAGTAACTCGGCGGACATTATTTAAAAGTAAACGAAACAGTTCCCCTTCCAACCCAAGAAAGCATTTTCTAACTAACCGAGTATTGGACCTTGGAAAAAGCTACCACAAGATGTGATAAGTTCTGGTCTCAGTGAACGGTTTTACAAATCTACTTTAGACAAACATTTGATAAAAATAAACATATAAAACCGGTCAAGTGCGAGTCGGGGTCGAAACCGAAGTTTCCGCACCACAAAAAAAAAACATTGAAGAAAAACATGTTTCTTGTATGGGGATCCCTCTTAATTTTTCACGATCCCACACAGTACAAAAATTAAAGAAGATGACGACTTTAAAGTTAGTAAAGTAAAGATGAGAAGTAAACGTGTAAAATTGTTTAAAAGTGTTTAACAGCCATGGTTAATTAAATAAAATGCCTTAAAGGCGCACTTTTCAGTATGTTGATGATTTTGTTTTGTGTTTCAGATCCTCGGACTAATGCATGGTTCCTGATGAGCTCACCCCTTCCTACATTGTTAATATGTCTTAGCTACGTATATCTAGTCAAGGTAAGAAAATCACTTTTCATATATGTTAAATTTAAGAAACATAAAACTAATAATGCCTAATGCATTCCCTATCTTACGTCTTATATGTATCTCTTTATGCTAATTCTTTATTTAAGTATATAACTATATATAATTCTTATATTTATTCAAATTTAATAGTAATATAATAAAATAATACGTTAGTTGAAATAAGAAGTTTTTTTCCCCCAGTCTGAAAATTCATTTTTTTATTGTGATTCTAAATGTTTCCTGTCGCGATCGTAAACATTTTGATTCAGGATAAAATAAAAACCCTTTAAAGCCACCGATACATAAAACAAACTATAACAAAATGACTTAAGAAGACAATAAATAAGTGATAATATTTGTCAGAAAGTAAATAGATTCCTACTTCGATATCATTACGTTCTCATTTGCTTGCGTGGTAGCACGGAGCGTAGTAGGAAAACGGTGAAAAAGAAGTGCGACCTCTCATTGCTTGACCATAAGCATCTAGAGGCATATTTACAGCGATATGGCACTCACAATTAGCATGAATTGAAGGCAAAAGGCTTATTGCCGTGGCCTGATTAAGTGCAATGTCAGTAGCGCTAAATTATGTTAGCTATTATTCAGGAATGTTACGGGAGATGAGATGAACATTATGTTATGATGTAAATATTTATACGAAATTAAATGAAAGTATACTTTATTTGCACAAAATAAGTAATAAAAGGCAGACTTAAAGCCTAAATGCATTCTGTACCAGTTATGCCTGTGATTGTGGTTACCCACAATTAAATTAAGCAGGCGACAAATGTGTCTGTTGAATTTGGAATGTAATTTTAGTTATAATTTTAATTTTAGTATTGTATGTACATCTCAGAATATCAAGATCTGTTTGTTTTTAGGGTTCCGTATCCATCGTACGGAACTCTATTACTAAGCCTACGCCGTCTGTCTGTCTCTCCATCTGTTTGTCCGAGGGATGTATCTCGTAAACCGTTATAGGTAGCCCGTTGAAATTTTTACAGAATATGTGTTATTTATTATGGCCGATATAACAACAAATAATAAAAATAAGAAAAGGTAAAAAATTCACAGGGTTCCCCATACAAGAAACTAAAAAGTGTGTGCGCCATCTGGCGAAAACAGTATGAAGCAGCGCTGACCATGACATGGCGATACGGAACCCTCGGAGCGCGAGTTCGACTCCCACTTGCCCGATTTTTTAATATTTTGTGGTTAACAATGTGTATATTTTACTTTTCAGGTATTGGGCCCGCGGCTCATGGAGAATAGGAAGCCGTTTGAATTGAAGAATATTCTAATAGCATATAATTTATTTCAAGTAATATTCAGTACGTGGTTATTTTACGAGGTAAGTGATTCCATGATTTACATATAAGTAAGTCACTTGGTAAATTTATTGTTTATCATTTGTAAATTAATATCGCAGCGGTTATAAAATTACTTATATACTTATGGAAAAACAATATCTGTTCACTATTTATTATGAATATATTATGTACTGCAGAAGAATATTATCTATATTTTATTCTTACTTCTTACTGGTATACAATATATTATATTCACTTACATTATGCGCAATGAATACACTTCCTACAAATGAGAGTTTTCTAGAGTTCCGTGTGTGTGCATACACTTCCTACGAACAGAGTTTTCTAGAGTTCCATGCGTGCAGGTTAAATTAACAAAAACTGTATCAATTGCAGGCGCCAGACCAAATTAACTTTAACTCGTTAATTATAATGGTATCTTTAAGGGGCAGCAATACTCTCAATACTCGAAAATCACTGTGAATTAGATGTTAGATAAAATGTATGCCTTTTTACGAGGTACACCGTATCTAATGAAAAAGCTTGAAATGTTTTATATTTATTTGGCTACATTCCATAGAAAAATATCGCAAAGTATGCAATCGAAAATTCGATTCTGAACTGTCATTCAACAATCAATAGTAATGTAATTTTACATAAATTGTTAGAAACACACTTCTCTATCCCATGATAAAAGTGTTTTAGTATATACTTCCATTTAATATTACCATTCATTCTGAGCTAGTGTTTTAGTGTCCTCGCACTAGATAGATTTGTATGTTTCATCTTGTTCGCAGTTAGTTTGCGATCTGATCCTATTTTTGCATGAAGTATTGCTGACCCTTAACTTTTCTACATTCCGCCGAAGGCCTAATAGTTTTCTTTGAGTTTACTTTCATAGATACATCTAAATTGATTCAAAGCCATTTGCATAATACCATAATAGTTATTATCTAAATAAATAAATAAAAAAATATCAAATAAAAGTACATAATTATGAAGATTACCCTGAATTAAATAGTTTTAAATTGACTAATATTTGGTTTTAGTATTTTTGTTATCTGACGACAACAAAGAATACTTAAAATATTATGTAAAATATGTGTTTTTAAATTAATAAAGTTTAACCTGAAAACACGTACTGAAACCTATATAAAATAAAATAAAAACCTACATTAAATAACATAAAATGTAAACCTATTATATTAAACTATTAAATTGTACTATGTGGGGCCGGTACTTTCAAAGAATAGCCCCACTGCATCTCTCCCCGTGTATGTCGTAAAAGGCGATTGATGACTCCCTTCTTATATTACTAGATGGTAGGGTTTAACCCGCCCGGGTTGATACCACCGCACTATATGAAAGGTCGGTCGAAACGGCTATGTAAATAGTTTGTGTTTTCCGTCCAGTTCGGTGTAGCCGGCACGACCGAAGGGAAGCACTGACGTGGCACCAAGTTCACCCGGTGTTATGGGCTGACATCACGGATGTTGTAGGTGATGTAGCCAACCGTGCCAGTTTCTATATAAAAAAAAAAAAAACAATCTTAAACTATCTTAAAAATTTAAATCTAAACCTGAAAAAATAAATAAATAATAAAAGCCGTCCAGGGACAGACGAGCTGGAACCGCAACGGTGCCGGGAGCCACCAACGATGTCGTGCCCATTAAACAAGATAGAACATCTCATCCAAACCTATATAGATGAACTAAATACTACCTTCTAAATAAACTATAGCAGTGGCGCCCAAACTTTTTTCTATAAAGATGTACCTAAAAAAATTTAAAGGTTGTGATATCAAAAGTTGTACCAAAAGTTTTCGTTGTTGAATAATTTGTAGTCATTATTGTTAGAATTGAAAGCAATGTTCATTACATCCGTTATATTTGTTACTATTGCTGTCCTTGCAGAAGACGACACCGCCTGGAAAATTTTTGTCACATCAAATATTACGAATTCTTTGATGTTTCTATGAGTCACGTTTTGCTCTACATATTTTTTTATTTTTTTTATGGAAACTGACACGGTTGGCTACATCACCTACCTACAATATCCGTGATGTCAGCCCATAACACCGGGTGAACTTGGTGCCACGTCAGTGCTTCCCTTCGGTCGTGCTGGCTACACTGAACTGGACGGAAAATACTAACTATTTACATAGCCGTTTCGACCGACCTTTCATTTAGTGCGGTGGTACCAACACGGGTGGGTTAAACCCTACCACCTAGTAATATAAGAAGGGAGTCATATCCCTTTGTCACCTTTTACGACATACACGGGGAGAGATGCAGTGGGACTTTAAAGTACCGGCCCCACACGGCATCTTCAGCGATCGACCTAAAAGACTAGGGATCGACCGTTTTGGCACCACTGAACTATAGGTTAGTTCGGCCCGGCGGCAGACTCGTAGATTGCATCAGCAATATTCCCGAGAGAATTAAAATTTCATGGGCTCCTAATCTTGCCTGAACGCGAATTAAAATTCCTCTGCCCACATAAAACACCCATTACTGTAACAAAAGCTATCATCGGCCCATAATGTCCGTAGTGTAGCGCGGCTCATTAGACATAACTGGTTCCCATATATATAGCGTAAGTATTGCTTAAAAGTCATTGTTGTTTGTTTTACGTCTACCGTGTGAATAAGTTAGGTTTCTGCAGGCTTCAAATGGTTCTAGAAGTGTGTTTACCTAGTAATCTATTCAATTTAAACAATTATAGTGCTCGCAAAACATACCTAACCTCATAACTGGCTAGGATTGCAGGTAGAAAAAACCTTGGGAGTCTAGATAAATATACATTTTAGACGCTTTGAAGGAACCTGTTATATGGCAGGAGTTGTCCTTAAGAGCATAATCTGCTCCTCGGCTTCTCATATTTTTTTTTTATGGAAACTGACACGGTTGGCTACATCACCTTACTACATTCGTGATGTCAGGCCATAACACATAGGTGAACTTAGTGTAAATTCCCTTCGGCCGTGCCAGCTACACTGAACTGGACGGAAAACACGAACTATTTACATAGCCGTTTCGACCGACCCTTCATTCAGTGCGGTGGTAGCAACCCGGGCGGGCTTAACCCTGCCTCCTAGTAAAGTATGAAGGAAGGGGACCTATATGATGATGGATTAGGATGAATTATATAGATATATTATATGTTATATAAATATAATCAAAATTCAGTTACTGAAAATTATTTTTAAGTATGATACATATTTATGCATCTTTCGGAATGTATATTGATATTTAGCATGGAAGAATGAAAATCCCCTTTAGTGCTTGTCTGTTTGATTTCCTGCTTGCATACTATAATTCCTTAAATCTATGCTAAGACAATATTTAAATCCTTAAATAATATATTTTATGGACATCAAATACTCAATATTTAACAACTATATAAGTGGGTTTTTCTAAATGAAACTATGTTATTAAGGTTGGTAACAGAACTCAAAAGTTTGCTTTTGTTAATGTTTTGGTTCCGCTCACTGGTAACACTGTCTATAACCCGATTCAGTAAAGATGACACTTAGCACTTAATCTAGTGTTGCCACTGCATACACGCAAAACTCCAAATATCAGTTTGGCGATCGGGCAAGGGAACGCGGCGGCCATCCTCGGGATTTTTATTTAATTTAGTTAAATTTTATTTACTTACCTTTCTGTACAATACAATTTTCCCTTTTGCCAGTAATATATTTTCTAAGCTTTAATTTTTTTTATATATATTCAAAATATCTGAACTTGTCTTCCTTCAAAAACAACGTATCACAATCAAAGGCTAAAATTTTTTCATTATATATTTTTCTTATTCATCTCATAGTTTACCGGTTTTTGGATTTTATGTGGCAAAGTGGGCTGCCAAGATTGCTCTGTCCTGAAATTACTTTTTTTTTTCTCAAATACTATTGCAGGAAAGTCAAATGTTTTAACCTCTTTCAAAAACTGAAATAATTTAGATTATTGTGCAATTTATTGTTTAAGTCTCATAACAAATAAGCACGAAAGAGCGCTCTTAAAGTGACCCACCTCGCCCTTTAAAATCCTGAAAAACGTGGAAACCACAGTCGGGTAAAAACAAAATGATAATAATAATTTTGTAGCTTATGTACGAGCTAAGGAATCGCGTGGTGGATCGGGAACACCCTGTACATACAAGGTGTTTCATTCTGGGTATTACGTACCCCCGTACCGTACTTTAGTTTTATCGAACACTGATTCTGTCTGTATGTGAAACTTAAATTTTTTATCCGTTACTTCTGGAAATGTCAACTTTAATTTTTTTTGTTCATTTTAGTGCAGAGCAAAAATCATTTTTTTACATTTAAAAAAATTTGCAAATATAAATTTTTAAAACATTTCATATAATAATATAAACACATTAAAAATTAGAGGAAGAGCAAAAATATAAACAATGGCAATACGCCTGGAAACAGCTTGTTTGTAGTCTTACATACATTTAAAATGCTCTACTAAAATTATTTTTTCCTGGCCTTTTCAGCTATAAACGTCACTACAAGGGACAATTTGTTTTATGGCTCAGACCCATTGAAACTGGTCGGAATGATTGACGGCCAGAAGGCTCAGGACGGTTTAACTTTACTATAACGGCTGATTTTAAGTTTAGCATACACACGAAAAAGTTACATTTAAACGAAAGGAAAATATTTCCTAATAACAAACAAAAAATTATAATTCAGAACTCACAATTCTAAAATTATCCAGTTTCACATACATATCAGTTTTCGATTAAACTAAGTGGCGGTTTCACACGGTTGGGTACCACCCAAAATGTGTTGTTGTGTAATAGAAACACAATCATTGCTAAAATCAAACCATTCTAATACTATTGGTCGGCAACCCCAGTGCCTGATGGGTGGGTGGTTCCAGTATTACAGCCTCCGTTGCCAACCGGTGGACAGATCCGATTCGCCCATAGCCACCAGAGTAAGTGCACTGCTGCAGTGCTGGGCATAGGTCTCCTTTAAGGCCACACGACTACTAACAAAATGTTCATTGTATATAGACATATTTTTTTCAGGGTCGGCTGATTCGTTTTAATAATTGAATTTGATTTGCTGACTAGATTATGTTATAGCAAATCAAATGCATGTGTATAAAATGGATGGGTTATTGTAAAGTTGTGTATATTTTGGGTTTGTAAAGTTAATTTTTACTGTGTTCATTAGTAGGCCTTGGTCAGCGGTTTCCAATTATATTTTAATTAGTACCCCTTAGCGGATTTTCTGAGACCAAAGTACCCTGGAGTAACATGATTTAAATGAAACAATTTTCTTAAGGTTGTTATTTTTACACCGGTAATAATGTTGTTTATCCACCCTAGCAGTCATTATTAGGTTTTAACATCTACTTTGTAATCATAATTTATGTAACACAATATTAAATAGGTCCCAATCAACTATTAATCAGTGGAGATAATTTTCAAAAATGAGATAAGTGGGCCCCTTCCTCTTTACTTTGATTGTAGAGGCAAGCGTGGACATTAAGCGCACCCACGCGTATCCCTTCTCTTGATTCTGTACTGTACTGTACCCCCAGGGGTACGCTTATCACTATTTGGGAAACGCTGGTCTAGTTAATATTGAAAATTACGATAAAATACTTTACGAACCCAAATCGAGTAGTTGTCTATATGGTTTTTTCGTTTCAGAAAGCGGTTGAATTTGTATTATTAAGTATTATTTAGACTTAATTTGCGGTGACAGATACTAGCAAATAGGTTTAAGCTACTGCAAGTATTAACCACTAACGGAGTAGGCATGTTTAGTATTTTAGACTGATGCTCGAAATGTGTACATATATAAACGGTAATAGATTTAAGAAATTTTGCAGCCCTGTACTGCAGGTATAGGTATAACTAGGTATGTTGGTGTCGCCTCGTGGCGGGTCATGTGCAATGGCAGGTGATGCAGTCGTCGGTGTTGGTTGTTGCAGATCGGGATGGCAGGCTGGTTTACAGGCAGGTATAACTTTCAATGTCAGCCGGTGGACTACTCCAAACATCCAGAGACATTGATGGTGATCTATCCCAATTTGAATATCGGTTCGCATTCCCTCAAAACCCTGCATCCAGACCCTAAACCCCCTGCCCAAAACCCCGCATCTGTGCCCGAAACCCCGCATCTGTGCCCAAAACCCCGCACCCCTGCCCGAAACCCCGCATCTATGCCCAAAACCCCGCACCCCTGCCCGAAACCCCGCATCCGTACCCAAAACCCCGCACCCCTGCCCAAAACCCCGCACCCCCGCCGAAAACCCCGCACCCCTTACCAAAACCCCGCATCCGTGCCCGAAACCCCGCACCCCTGCCCAAAACCCTGCACCCCGGCTTATAACCCCCGCACCTTGTACCAAAAACCAGAACCCCAACCCACAACCTTGTCGAAAACCCCCGTACCCTGGCCCAAAATCCCGCATCCCGGAACGTCGGACGATGCAACACGCTTGAAAACCTTCCCTCATATGTGTGTTGTCGCTGATGGAGGGTTTAACCTTGAGGGATTTTGAGGATTTTAAAGAGCTCGCGTGTAATGAACAAAGTAAGGTGTGGCACGTGAATGGAATGTGATGGCATTATGGATATACTTTGAAGAGTATTGCCAAAAATTATGGTTTATACGTAAATGATTTGCACTCTAAAGTGTTTGGTTTTCGTTAATGCACATTTTTGGCATTTAATACTTTCAGAACCAAACATACAAAAAAACATAAAGCAATTGCTGGTTATAGGGAAGCCTTTAATTAGTTTTGATTCTGTTTATACAGGGTGTATTTGAATTAACTGCGTTCCTTTTAGGCGGTTGTTCTGTATCTTAAACTGAGCAACATTTGTTATACAACTTTTGGAATTTCCAAAAAAAAAAAAATGCACGTTCCCCATACATTTGGAGGTTAGGTCTGCCCTTAAATGTATGGAGAAAGTGAAATTTGTTTTTCCGTTTCCCAAAAGCTGTAGAACAAAAGTTACTCAGTTTAGGATACAGAACCACCCTGTGAAAGGAACGCAGTTAATAAAAATACACCCTATATTTCTATTGTTGTCTTTTTCTGTACAAACAGTTGGTTTCCTTGAATTAAATAAACAATTACTATAAGAAACTGCCTTGTATAGCTAATGAAACCTATAAATAAAATATGATTTTACTGTACTGTGTGGGGTCGGTACTTAAAACGAATAGCCCCACTGCATCTCTCCCCGAGCATGTCGTAAAAGTCGACTAAGGATAATGACAATATGCCGTGCTAAGGGGCGACAGGCTAGCCACCTTTCACCTTGGCACTGTCTCTCGACCGAGTCACGCAGCAGGTGGGTCTCCGTGCCTTACTTGCTGCTTGATCTTGTCCTAAATACATTGCTAAACGTGGTGGTCGGTGTTGTGCTGTAATTTACGAGAGTACTAGCAGCACAACGCTGATTACTCTACTTATACCGATTGTCGGAATACAGCGTGTATGTATGTATGATTTTATTATTATAGAATTATTTACTCCTCCCTCATGCCATCTTCGTAAATGTGTAACGATCACACAATACTTTGCTCATTACGCTGAGTAGGTTCAATTAAACTGGCCCACCTTGATGGCTGATATCTTGATGATATTCTCTCTTATATGCAAGTGCGTATAGGAGAGGATTCACTCGAATATGATTTGCAAAATAATGTGATTCAGAAACGAGCGAATTTTTCCAAGCCTGCGATGGTTGTTAAAAAAATTGTGGCGATTCCAATCGAGCTTTCAGTGTTTGGGACTTGTTTGTGTGTGTGTGTGTGTTTGTAGCGGAGTCCCCAAAAAACCTTGGAAGCGACCAATGGGATTTTTTCATTAAAAACGTGTGTGCTGTATGTAGATGGAATGCTCTGTATTTTTTTTAAATTATGTTTTCGTACACCGTACGGAAGGCTATTTATTACTAAGCCTACGCCGTTTCTCTGTCTGTCTGTCTGTCCTACTACTGTATCTTTGGTACCGTAGTAACTAGCCGGATGAAAAAAAAAAAGTTAAAAATTAAGAGGAACATGTACGTACAAGAAACATGTATTTAAAAAAATAGTGTGGTGCGAAAACCTCTGTGTTTGACTCGCACTTGGCCGGTTTTTGGCAATAAGGTTATATATCAATCATTTATTATTGAATGTTTAAATATATTATTAAATTAAAAAAATAATACTTCAGTATTTGTCTACTCAAAATTCTTCCAACAATGTTACCCTAGAAGTTATTTTTCTCTTAAAAAATCTAAATAGAAACGCATAAACAGAGCATTCCCGTAACATTTTGTGACTGACGAATTTTGACATAAGTGTGTAGAATAGACTGTGTTTAATTTAATGTTCTGTTGTAATGTTCAAATGTGTGCTAACATTTTTTATTTTTACAAAATAACGGAAACATAGACTTATTGCATTTTGACTGTGACAAGCCTTTAAATTGCAATATCATATTATATTATGGAAAATAATAGCAAGAGGATCAGGTTAGTTTTGTAACTATGCAATTATTGGCTAATGAAATAACTTAAGAGTGTGCTGAGCTTGCCTCCCATACTAAATTCAAAATTATTTGACTTAGGTTAACAATTTTACTTTTTATCAATTTTTCTACTCAATATCTGTGCTTCTTTAGGAAATTATGTTATGTCCCTACAGAGATGCAGATCTTGTCTAGAAAAGTCGATACAATGTCAAATGTTTAACATAATTATTATGTCAAATAGTTTTGAAGTAATATTTCGAATACATATTAGTATGGGATCCGAGGTGAGCCGCACGCTCTTAAGGGAAGGTGTGGATCTAAGCTTGCGATGGCTTCACCGAACATATCCGGGCCCATCGGCAGTAGAGGAGTAGTGCGTCTATGTTCTCCGTGATAGCTACAAATCATTTTCACTCCATCTGTCGACTAACCTGATATCACAGTGATGGGATCATGAGCCCATGTAACCGCAATCATCACCGGACGAATCACGATGGGAACGGCTTTCGCTTTTTTGTTGTTTGTTGTAGTTTTTAGACTGGTTATGCCTGCAAGTGTTTTTTAATATATTTTTAATTTTTTGTTGGTTTTTTTTTGTTTTCTTTTGGATATTGACATGGTTGGCTTCATCCCTTGTTACACCCCTGATGTTCCGGTCGGAACTGGGTGCCTTGTCAGTGTTTTACTATGGTCGTTAAATAAAATGTTATAAATTATATTTTCATTTGTAAATTTTAAATATTCTAAACATGAATGCGGGCATAACCCTTCTTTAGTATAGTTTGTGTTAATAGTTTAAGTATTACAGAATTTTTTATATTTTCTCATCTAAAAGTAAGTAAAAATTCTTGGTAAATTATATAAATATATTTTTTTTAAATCGGCAGTTAAATTCTCATGCAGTAGTAAGCAACAATAAGAATTAACGCCGGCAGCCCCCCAGACAATTTTGATATTTGCTGAAAATTTTTCTTTTTGAATTTTTCTCCTTTAATTAATGCTTCAGTGTGTAGATGTTTGTACATAAACACATGTATATATAAATAATAATGTGATTGTCAATTTAAAAAATCATTTTTGCATAATCATTTAGGCATATCACTTATTGTTTTCCTTTATTCCAAAGGACCGACGATATTCTAACAGTGTTAAATTTTCAGATGGTCCACGCTTGCTGGTGGTATTACTTCTCCAAATTCACGGAATTCTTTGATACGGTAATAATTTTCTCTTTTTCAAGCGGTTAAGTATTTAATCTAAATGCATTTCTGAAAGTTGAGAGTTAAAATAGAAAGTTGTTGAAATGTTGAGAGTTGTCCTTCAGGCTCCTTTACTATAATTTAGTATTGTAGTCAGGTGGTCTAGCTATATTTCGAAGGTTAGGACTATCATTCCCAGCGGTATCATTAAATTTGATCATATGGAACTTGGCAAGACTTCTTCTTCTTCTTCTTCTTCTTCTTGGTGGGCATTTTCCGCATGTAGGTCTCACTGCTTGGACCCGTTGTGCGTATCACCCCGGCCGCTACTCCATCCAGCCCAGCTCCTTCCAGAAGTCCTGCAGGCGTCCGACGTCCTTGCAGGCCTCTTGGAGTGTCCTCGGGTTTTTGAGGATGATTGCCCGCTCATTTGCCACCCCCTCGCACTGTAGCAGCACGTGGGATGGCGTTTCTTCAGCCCCCATGCAACCCCTGCACAGAGGGCTATCTGTTTTACCTATAATGAATAAGTGCTTATTTAGTGGATAGTGTCCTGTTAAGATTCCCACCACCAATCTGATTTTACCTTTGTTTAGCTGTAGTATACCCTTTGTGAGCTTCCTGTTGATGGTTGGCACCGCCGCTCTTGTCTGCTTGCAGTCGTTTATTTGTGACCATATCTGTTGGTGTTGGTCTTTTGCGTGTCCTCTGATCCATGATCTTAGTTGATTAAACGGGAGGGGCACTATCGGCTCAGGTCCATCGACCACCCACCCTGCTCCCCTCCTTGCCAGTTCGTCTGCTGCGTCGTTGCCTAAACATCCACTGTGTCCTTTTATCCATTGAAGGGTGACACTGTTGTGTTTGGCGATAATCTCTAGTGCTTGGTGGCATTCCAAAATGAGGCTTGATTTAATGGTGTTGCTGGTTAAGGCTTGGAGTACCGAAGCGCTGTCGGATAGTATGCGTATGCCATACTCCTTGATCTTTTTGTTTGCTATGCTGTATGCTGCTTGTGTTATTGCAACACATTCGGCTTGGAATATGCTGTTGTACTTGCCCAGTGGCATGGCTGACCTAATGTTTAGGTCCATTGAGAATATGCCGGCTCCTGTTCCATTTGCTGTTTTGGATCCATCCGTGTAGACGTCTATTTCGCGTGTGGAATTCTTCTGCTCTTCGTAGAGTTGTATGTTGTATCCCTTAACAAAGATATGTGTGGCCGGTATTCTGTCACATATAGCTGTTAGCATTGGTTTTTGTTTAATTGCGTCTGTTAGGCTGGTACCGTGCCTGCCTGGGTTATTACCCCAGGTACCAGATAGTTTTAGTCTGAAAGCTGCTGCCGTTGCCTCCTGTTGTACGAAGATGTGCAGCGGTAGTATTCCCAGTAGCACCTCCAGTGCCGCCGTTGGGGTTGTTCTCATGCAGCCAGTTGTTGATACACACGCTAGCCTTTGTAGGCTTTGAAGCTTCTGTTGTGCGGTTGTAAGTTTGGTCCTTGACCACCACACAATCGCGCCATATGTTAGCATCGGTCTGATGATTGGCAAGACTTACCATTCCAGGATGCTAATATTTTTATAATGCTTTGTTTTTCTCGTTCAAAACTTTAGCCTAACAGATTATATGTATATATAATAGATTATACTACAATTATAGCATTATAACCTGGTATCGGTGCCTATAATATGGACCGGAGTCAATGAAGGTCCTTATTAAGACTCTTGTGTCGTTCTGGTTTAGGTTTAGTACATAGAAATGAAATGAAATTAGTGTTTATTTGTCGCCAGTTCAACAAGGAACACATCAACAAAATGGCGACAAATCGGGTTCAACTCAGCTGATGCAATAGGAGACAACGACGTTGTCTATTGCGCTGATTTGCAGTTGGATCCACAGTAGTAAAAAGTTGAAAGTAGTGCCTTCGCTTTCTTCTGCCCGGGCAGTTGGAACCAGTGCTGCTTAATTTGGATGTGTGCCCAGGAGAGTATTTCTTGTAGTCTTGTCCTTGCTCGTTCACTGTACTGATTCGCTCTTTGTAGTTCAGTGAACGCGGTAAACTAGTTCGGTCTCGTCGTTCAGCTGCTCTCTTGCTCAGTTAGTTCAGGCTCACTAAAGTAGGTAGTGCGCTCCCGCCACCGAACGACCGACCGAGCGCGCCTCGCGGCTCGCGCCTACGCTCGCTCTCATCTCCACTCGCTCTCACCTCTGCTCGTTCGGTCGACCGACCGACCGACCTTCTGAGAGCGGCTGAGCAGCTGAGCGGGTGAGCGGGTGAGTTGTTTTGCTCAGTTGTTCTGAGCTTGCTCGTTCGTTCAATTCAGTGAGGTATATCGGTTCGGTCGGTCGGTCGGTCTTTGGACAGGACTAATTTCTTGCCGGATACAACATCCAACACATTTATCGATAACTGTTGCAGTTCTTCTTCATACTGCGGAAGAAATACGATCACGTATCGACACTGCACGTGATCCACCACGGCGTGATGCCCATGTCGGTCTGGTTCGGCGTCAAGTTCACGCCGGGCGGGCACTCGACGTTCTTTGGACTGCTCAACACGTTCGTGCACATCGTCATGTATTCGTACTACATGCTGGCGGCGATGGGGCCCGGGGTCAGGAAGTACCTCTGGTGGAAGAAGTACCTCACTGGTCTGCAGATGGTGAGTCGCGTACGGTTTCTTAATTTTTTTTTTTAGGTTGTTTTTTTTTTATGGAAACTGACACGATTACCTACAACATCCGTGATGTCAGCCCATAACACCGGCTGAACTTGGTGCCACGTCCAGGGTTTCCCTTCGGTCGCGCCGGCTACACTGAACTGGACGGAAAACACAAACTATTTACATTGCCGTTTCGACCGACCTTTCATTCAGTGCGGTGGTACCGAGCCGGGCGGGTTAAACCCTACCACCTAGTAATATAATAAGGGGGTCATATTCCTTAGTCGCCTTTTACGACATACTCGGGGAGAGATGCAGTGGGGCTATTCTTTTAAAGTACCGGCCCCACACGGTGCTACGGTAATGAAAACCGGCATGGGTGGCTGTGTCGAGGGAGCAATGGTACAGTCGACAGAGCCAAATTCGGTGCGGGACCACGCACGATGAGAAGCGACGCCAGCAGATTCGCGGACTGTTGCTGGGTTGTTGTCGTTGTGGGTTCCAAATTCGAAATTCAAATTTTTTTTTATTGTTAAGAATCCCAGCACAGACAATTTTCACTTTCATGGAGGCTACATCACCCAATACGAGAGTCATGTCAGCCTCGATAGCTCAGTGGTGCAGACAGTCAACTGTCACTATTGAATGTTAAGCAAAGCTGGGTGCGGTCAGTACTTGGATGGGTGACAGCTGACCGTTGGAGGCTGACCGAGGTTCTGATTCCTCGTAAAATGTAGGTCCCTTCCTTCCTAATCTTACTTGGTGGTAGGGTTTAACCCGCCCGGGTTGGTACCACCGCACTGAATGAAACGTCGGTCTAAACGGCTATGTAAATAGTTTGTGTTTTCCGACCAGTTCAGTGTAGCCGGCAAGATCAAAGGGGGAAGCACTGATATGGCACCTAGTTCACCCGGTGTTATGGGCTGACATCACGGACGTTGTAGGTGATGTAGCCAACCGTGTCAGTTTCCAAAAAAAAAAAAAAAAAACATGTCAGTCATGTTAACGCGTCACACCTGAACGCAGCTCGGCCTTCGGCTTCCCTTTAGTGACTTACTTTCTTCTAGTAAATATATCGTTTAACTAAATGTAGCTCGGCCTTCGGCTTCGCCTTCAGTGCCTTCTTTCTTCTTTTGAAATTCGAATTTCTCAGCAAAAGCTGAGAAAATTTGGGCGCAAGCTAGTACCCCATAGATATCGATTTTGTATTTTGATTTATATGTAGCACCGCTAGGTGTCCTACAAAAGAACTGTCTTGTTTGCAGGCTCAGTTCATCGGTATAATGGTGCACGCGTTCCAACTGCTGTTCATTGACTGCAACTACCCGCGAGCGTTCGTCTGGTGGATCGGCATGCACGCCGTCATGTTCTTCTTCCTATTCAAGGACTTCTACAACCAGTCCTACAGCAGGAAGGTGAGCGGCGAGTTCTTTACCCCTCATGTAAATTACTTATCGTTTGTTACTGTAAATTGTTCCTTCCAGAAGTCCTGCAGGCGTCCGACGTCCTTGCAGGCCTCTTGGAGTGTCCTCGGGTTTTTGAGGATGTTTGCCCGCTCATTTGCCACCCCCTCGCACTGTAGCAGCACGTGGGAGAGTGTTTCTGCAGCCCCCATGCAACCCCTGCACAGAGAACTATCAGTTTTACCTATAATGAATAAGTGCTTATTTAGTGGATAGTGTCCAGTCAAAGTTCCTACTACCAATCTGATTTTACCTTTTTTTAGCTGTAGTATACCAACAAATTACGTATCAAAGTTTGACAAAGGCTCTTTACACCTGATTCACTTAATTAATAAGTCTTTGTAGTCAGAACTCTCAGCAAAATCTTGCTCTCAAGCTGTGTTTTCGATAGACTATGGGCGGTGTTATTATGTGGCTAGTCACTAAATACTTGTAAAAATATGTTTAAAAAAATACCCTGCGAAGTTTCTTGTCGGTTCTTCTTCGTGGGTGTAATCGAACCGGATAGAACAAATTGTGACAAGTTCGAGCGCAGTCTAACTGCCATATGAATGATCAATAAACATACATACATATGTACATATCACACACGCTGAATCCCGACAATCGGGGTAAGCAGAGTAATCGGTGTTGTGCTGCAATTGTGATCCATAAACAATACAATACAATACCCTTGGTGAGCTTACTGTTGATGGCTGGCAAATCGGATGACATAATAAAATCGGTTAAGTAATAATTAAGAATGAGAATAAGTCATATTTTTTTTTCAATATGGCAATTATGGCGAAATTCGCTGACTTGTTCTCTCTCTTAACAAATCGCAAAATTCACCGGCTTATATTGAGGTCTCCCATTGGACTGACTTGTTCTGTTTCTTGACTATTACGTAGATCTTGCCACAAATAATCGATTTGCATCAAAATTGCTATGCTTAAAAAAGAGTGACTTGTTCTAATTGTGGAATTTGCGCAGCAGCCGAAGGTGAAGGCTGCGCCGCCGGCGGAGACGACGGAGCTGCCGAAGCTGGAGTACAAGAACGGCTCCGTGAAGAACGGCTACAGCAACGGGCACAGCAACGGCTTCGGCGCGGTGCGCGCGCGCACCGTGCTCGCCGCTGGCAACTGACACAGCTGGCGCCCTCTGCAATCTCTAGCATTCCGAAGTAGTCTGTGATCGAGCGCCGCGGGCGCGCGGGCCAACCTTACCCGCAACGCCCCGCGCAAGCGTCAGCGTGCAATTTCACACACACCCCTTGTTGTATTAGCGTTAATGTGTTTTTATGTAGTGTACAGCGGTTAGGTAGATATTACAGTGTACATTTATATTAGGTTTGTGATCGTGTAGCGTTTTGTACTTGTATTGTGAGTGGAGCGTCTGAGCTGGTTCAGTACCCTTATCATGAGATTTAACCTACTACGCTACGCAGTGTTCTCCGCATTAATTTGTATGGAGAAACGGAGCAGCACCACAGATTACTTAATAGTTACTTCGTAACAGATCAATCACTCCATAGAAAATGTTCCTACCTTCGGGCTTTAATAGCCTACTGTTTCACGTCGCCAATCGCTGCGTGCGAAAATGAACCTTAACGATCGAGTGTAAAGTGGTTATTGCTTTGGAACTGCGCGCAGTTGCGTGGGCGAGCGTCTATGTATACTTCGCGCGGCTGACGAATATTTACTGAAATAGACCGCCCGAGGCCCGTCGGGCGGTAGGTAGTTAGCGCGCGCAAGTAGGTACATAGAGTGCGTGGGGCCTGGCAGCGCCTCTAGTGATAGATTTGCGAACTTCGTTTCTTCATACAAAATGATGCGGAGAACACAGCGGCGTAGCGTAGTACGCGGTGTAGGTTAAATCTCGTGATTATGGTACAGATCGCTGCTCGGGCCGCGACAGTATGTACGTATACCTTGCCATGGGGGAAATAGTTAAATTTTATCACATCGAGTTATAATTTGTTGAATTAGAGTAAAGGTTTCGCGCGGCGCCCGAGTCGGAACTCGCGTCCGATTCGCGTTTTGGCCGTTGGTGCTATCATCGTTGGAAACTTGTACTCTAATTAAACCGAATAGAATTGAATAGATTAATTTTATAGTGTCATAAAAGACAGGTTGTGTATAATTATTTATTGTTTTGTTTTTAATTTTAGCATTATTTATGTTACGACGAAATGCGATATCCGTGACTGAATCGATGGCTTGCAATATTATTTCATTGGTCGCATCACGCTCTTCCGTTCAGTTCAGTCTTCCACCGTGTTTGTACTTATCATTATGTGGAGGTTATGTTCGTGAGTTGCTTCTCCAGAGGCGGCCCGGCGCCGGTCGCTTGTTGAAATTTTCCAATTAATTTGACTGCCTTACGTAAACTATTTGGTGGCATTCCGCCGTCGGTAGGAGCCATTTTGTTGTAGATGTTATTAATAATGAATGATAATACTGAAGGAATTGTGGCGTCATCAATTTCTCATGAAGTCGTGTTATCCATTTTGGAATCAGTTTAAGTTATGTAAATTTTTATAAAATATTGAAATAAACTTGTCAATTTCGAGTATATTGTTTTATTTGACAATCGCACTAACTCAACTACTAAAATATTCTCATTCCAATGTAATTTTTCTACAGCAGCGGTTCCCAATTATATTTGAATTGGTTCCTACCCTACCTATCCCTTAGCGAATGTTCTGAACCCCAAGTACCCCTAAGTAAAATATTTAAATAAAACAATATTTATATGGTTGCTATTTTTGGTTACATAGTAATTTTGTCTATCCATACCACCACACGCCGTATCCCGCGACAATCGGGGTAATCTATGTTTCACTGCAAGTACTCTGGTAATTTACAGCACAACACCGAACACCACGTTTAGCAAAGTATTCGGACAAGAAAACTATCAGGCAGAAAGTAAGGCACGAAACCCCACCTCCTGCACGAACTCGGTCGAAAGACCGTGCCAAGGTGAGAGGTTGCTAGCCTGTCGTCCTGTGTGTCGGCCGGTACTTAAGAATAGCCTCATTGCATCTCTCTCCGTGCATGTCGTAAAAGGCGACTAAGGGATAAGGACAAGATGCCGTGCATATCCATACCATCAGTCATTAAGTTATAATATCTACTTAATAATCAAAATATATTACGTACCGTGTGGGGCCGGTACTTTAAAAGAATAGCCCCACTGCATCTCTCCCCGTGTATGTCGTAAAAGGCGACTAAGGGATATGACTCCCTTCTTATATTACTAGGTGGTAGGGTTTAACCCGCCCGGGTTGGTACCACCGCACTGAATGAAAGGTCGGTCGAAACGGCTATGTAAATAGTTTGTGTTTTCCGTCCAGTTCAGTGTTGCCGGCACGACCGAAGGGAAGCACTGACGTGGCACCAAGTTCACCCGGTGTTATGGGCTGACATCACGGATGTTGTAGGTGATGTAGGCAACCGTGTCAGTTTCAATAAAAAAAAAAAGAGATGGGTCCCAATCAACAATTCAACAGTGAAGATATTTTCACTAATGAAATGAATGGGCCCCTTTCTCTTTAGGTAGGTACTTAAGATTGTAGAGGTAAACGTGGCCATTAAGTGCGCCCACGCGTACCCCTGGGGGTACGCGTGCCACTACTTGGGAACCGCTGTTCTACATTTTTTTAATTTTTTTTTATGGAACCTGACACGGTTGGCTACATCACCTACAACATCCGTGGTTTCAGCCCATAACACAGGGTGAACTAGGTGCCATGTCAGTGCTTCCCTTCATTTCATGTCGGCTACACTAAACTGGACGGAAAACACGAACTATTTACATAGCCGTTTCGACCGACGTTTCGTTCAGCGCGGTGGTACCAACCCGGCCGGGATAAACCCTACCACCTAGTAAGGTAAGAAGGGAAGGGACCTACAGTTTAACGTGGAATCCGAACCACGGTCAGCCTCCAACGGTCGAGCGGTCACCCATCCAATCACTGACCGCGCTCAGCGTTGCTTAATAACAGTTGACTAACCAACCGCGCCACTGAGCTACCGAGGCTGACGAATTTTCTTATCCCTTAGCCGACTTTTACGACATGCGACGGGGAGAGATGCAGTGGGGCTATTCTTTTTAAGTACCGACCCCACACGGTACATAATTATGAACACAGTAATATTATTGTGTCGGTGTTTCACACATGATCGATCTTTAATTACTTCATTCTGCAGTCGTCATCGAACCTCGCATCGAACACATTTGTAAGTAATTACTTATTTTATCAAGTAATGGACCATTACCAACTATGCCAGCAATATGTAATTGAGCCATTAAATGTTAACCTGCAATGGAAACATTTTCTATGTAGTTACTTTTCCCGAGTACTGAGCATACTCTCAATGCTATAGCTACAGTGGACTTGTCACATTTGAAAATGTTTAAAATTCGTAAATTCGACGGCGTAAAAATATCCGATAGGACAATGCTGATGGTGATGCTGGCCCTAAAAGCGGACGGTCTCAATATTTTCCCCAAAAAGTGGACCCCAAATTTCCTTACCTACAGCACTGTTGCCTTGATAGCAATTTTCTGGCTCGTCATCGTCTCGAATTTTTTTCGCAAGGCGTCTAGCGACAGTGGCTTGCAATTCCCTGAGGATATTCACTTTCTGTACGTCATTGCCGGCATAACAAACGGAATGCTTCAGGCATTCTTTGTGCTCAACAGAAATCTGGCAATACGGCAGATCTACAACAGCATTTTCGTGAAATTTGATTCGTGGATCGATTCTGAGGAGAAAATGACGGCTTACAGGAAGAAAGCTTTCGTGATAACCAACTGGGTGACGTTTAGCGTGACGCAGCTGTACGCAGCTGTGTTTTTGATGATGCTGAGACCTCTGAGTGACGGGTCGGACTTCCCTCTGCCCCGTAGCCTGGTCATGTTGCCGGGTGTGGACTATGATACGCAACCAGCTGCCAGAATGACCATGTACGCTGTTCAGGTATGAGGTTATTTCAAAAATTTAAGGTTCTACGCTATATGGAGCATAATACAGGTTTTTTATGTAATCCGGTATGGGTGGCCGAGTCAGAGGGGGCAAAGCGCACGCTCCGACCAGCCAATATCACCTTCGAGAAGGTAGGTGCCATACCGGAGACTTCCCTGGATTGCTGGCTATGAGCTAGAGGAGAACGCAACCGATGCTGCTATGCGGCCATCTTATTTTTTTATGGAAACTGACACGGTTGGCTGCATCACCTACAACATCCGTGATGTCGCCCATAACACCGGACCGGGTGAACTAGGTGGCATGTCAGTGCTTCCCTTCGATCATGCCGGCTACACTGAACTAGACGGAAAACACAAACTATTTACACCGACCGACGTTTCATTCAGTGCGGTGGTACCAACACTGCTGGGTTGAACCCTACAACCGAGTAAGGTAGGAAGGGAAGGGACCTACAGTTTTACGTGGAATCAGAACCACGGTCAGCCTTCAACGGTCGAGCGGTCACCCATCCAAGAACTGACTGGGCCCAGCGTTGCTTAAAACAATCAATTGCGACAGTCGAATGTCTGCACCACTGAGCTATCGAGGCTAATTTACATCCAGTACGGTGTTATCAACCCAGTCGGCTACAAATTTGAACCTACCAAAGGGCATGGGTGGGGCAACCTAGGTGTCTTCAAACGTCGTATTAAACAGGCTAGATAGCCTAGCAACAGTCCGAAAATCTGCTGGCTGTCTAGAGGTGCTCTATAGGCTCTAGCAGGCCTCACGCACTCTATGTACTTGCGCGCGCTAACTACCTACCGCCCGGTGGACCGCCGGCGATCTACTTAATTCAGTGGAAATTCGACAGCCGCGCGAAACATATCTAGACGCTCGCCCACGCTACTGCGCGCAGCTGCAAAGCAAGAATCACTTTAAATTCGATCGTTTAGGTACATTTTCGCACGCAGCGATCGGCGACGTGAAACAGTAGGCTATTAAAACCGAAGGTATGGAACTTTTTCTATGGAGTGATTTATCTGTTAAGAAGTAACTATTAAGTAATCTGTGGCTCTACCCAGCCAGTAGAGCGTGGTTTCGTGAGGAGAGGTGTTTTTGGCTCTGTCGTCTGCACCATTGTTCCCTCAGCACAGCCACCCATGTTGATTTAAATTAAAAAAAATTCCATCTATTATCTACCTATCTAGAATACATAATAATATATGGTCCACCGCTCAAGTGCCAGTGCCCTGGACTAGGGCGCTTAATGTTACGCGTGCTAATTACGGTTTCAAAAGGTACAGCCCTGGTTAGGACAAACGGATACATCGAGACAGATCGACAACCAGCCATACGGATAGACGGTTGGATTTTAGGATTCCGTACCTACGGTACGGAAACCTAAAAAACGATTGTCCTCCTGACTTAATTTACTGGTACCTACCTATACTTACTTTATTGACTTAGATTACTAGATTACCAGGAAAACGGAGTGTGGGAAGACCACCCGCCAGTTCGGACGACGACATCAAGTACGTCGGCGGAAAGCAGTGGTTCCGTACCGCTGAAGGCCGGGAGGACTGGAGGAAAATTGGAGAGGCGTATGTCCAGCAGTGGACGCTTACACGCTGACTAACTGACTGACTTAGATTACTTACCTACTTACTTATACCACAGATTACTTAATAGTTACTTCGTAACAGATAAATCACTCCATAGAAAAAGTTCCATGCCTTCGGCTTTAATAGCCCACTGCTTCACGTCGCTATTCGCTGCGTGCGAAAATGTACCTAAACGATCGAGTGTAAAGTGATTATTGCTTTGCAGCTGCGCACAGTAGCGTGGGCGAGCGTGTAGGTATGCTTTGAACGCAGCTGACGAATTTCACTGAATTAGACCGCCGCCGGCGGCTGTCCACCGGGCAGTAGGTAGTTAGCGCGCGCAAGTACATAGAGTGCGTGAGGCCTGCTTATACATAGTACGAGTTCAAGCAAGTAGGTCTAACAATAATTCTAGATCGTCCTAATGATACAACTGTGCGGGCTGCTCTTCACAACGGACTCGATGTTCATGGTGATGATGGCGCACATCTCCGGCCATCTGCACCTCCTGGGGGAGGAGCTGGAGGCTGCGGGACACTCGGCCAGCCAGGCTACGGTCCGGAGGGGCGTAAGGGTGTTCGTTGACAGATACAATATCATTCATAGGTAAGTTATGACATCGCTAAAGTGCGCCGTTTTTGGGTCGATATAGACCCTCCGACTTCGCTGTATAGGGTTTCCCAGTTCAACCGAATTTGATTACTGTTAGAGCCATCAGTGCAGCAGCGGGGGAGGGGCTGCCCCCCGCCCCACACCTCACGCCGCGCCACCGCGCGGTGCCGCCGCCGCGAGGCGAGCGCAGCCAGTGTGCCGTCCATCAGCCGCCAGTGCGGGCGCACGCTCTTTTGTTTACATATTTACATCAATGTCATTAATTTACATATCAGTCATTTCATTACACCACATATTGGGAAGAAGTCGACTTTCATTTTAACCACAAGATGAGAAACTCCAACCCACAACATCTTGTCCTTCGAGTCGGATGAAAGTAGTCAACATTCCGCAATAGTCAAGAAACACCAAAGGATCGGCGCATCGCATCGTCCCTCCGGCTTCCCGCACCATCCGCCCGCAGGAGCTCACAAGCAAGGCTACCTCAGCGACAGGAGTGCGGCAGGAGACGCCTAGGAGCAGCAGGACACTCACCTTCGGGAGCGACGCCGACATCCGCCGAGTCAGGAACCAGGACTAGGTGCAAGTTACTGTAAGTCCGTTCCAATCCCCTATTTCCAAGTCTTTATTTCCAATTTCTCAATCCATATTTATCTTTTCAATTTGTCTTGTTTGCATCGAAGTAAAATACAATCCAGTCATACAGTCCATTTATACAAATTCATTCATTCATTAATAATATAATTTCAATACAGTCCATTCGTTCATTCGTTCATACATACCGTTCACTCATAGTTTACAGATTAACTCATTTCATTCAAACTATAATACATACTTAAAGTCTTTCATTCAGTTCATTCAAGCAGATCTTTATAACTATGAAAACATACCCAAGTTAAAAATCGTAATATCAATACAAGTATATAAATAAAACAAAAATAACTTCACAAAGTTACACAAATTAAAATCATCAATTTGTCACAATTCTAAGCTACAGAATCTGTACACGGGCGCGGCCTGTCTCGATATTACGATACATCGCTGCACCTGCACTAATGACCGTAGGCAGCGGAGGCTCGCTCGCTCGAAGCGAATGAATAGATTTGATTGACACGTTGTAAAGATTTGATTGACACTTCATAGATAAAAAACTGTTTATCGTATTTCAGTGATTTTTCGGTGTTTCGAGTTACAATTTTATAAATATTTCATTCTAGGTGGGTTAATTCGCATCCCCGCTTCTCATTTACGGTAAAATGGCAGATAAAGAGTTGCCGAGGAAGCGTGCAGGCTACAAAGGCCGTGTAACTCAATTTGCAAACTACTTGAACACACTCCAGAGTCCATTAACTGTTCAACAAGTTATTGAGTTGAAATTAAGGTTGATAAAAATGTCAGAATTATACAATCAATTCGATGACATACAAGTGGAACTGGAGAGTGTTCCGGGAGATGTGCAGGCCACACAGTTGGCCGAACGTGCAGAATTTGAGAAGCACTACTATTCGAGCATGGCAAAAGCGCAAAATTTGTATGATGTAAGTATTCAGATTCAACTTCAAGAATCTGGCGCGACCAGTCCCAGCCGCGATCGTGTTGGTGGTGAATCAGCATCTACTGAAAGGAAAAATACCGTGAAGCTGCCGACCATAGTGTTGCCTAAGTTCTCCGGCATGCACGAACACTGGTTGGAGTTTCACGACACCTTCCTGTCTCTTATTCATCTTAATGACAGTATCAATGATGTGCAGAAATTTCACTACTTGCGGGCCGCTCTGGAGGGGGACGCCGCTCAGGTAATTAGATCATTAGAATTTTCAAGCGCTAATTATACAATAGCCTGGAACCTATTGCGTGATCGATACGATAACCCCAGACTATTAATCCAAAATCATATTAAGTCGTTGTTCAATATCGAAACTATTAAAAAGGAGTCTCATTCTCATTTAAGGCAGCTTTTAGACACATTCAATAAAAACTTAAGGGCGCTAGACACGCTCGGAGAACCGACTAAATCGTGGGACACGCTTCTACATTACATCCTCTCCTCCAAACTAGACGCCAGGACAGCTCGCGAGTGGGAGGAGCAGAAAGGTAAGGAGGAAAAGGTAACTCTCGATACATTTCGCAAATTCATTAAGGGTCGAGCAGACCTACTCGAAACAATGGATTTGAACAAATCTTCACCTTCATGCAGCAAGACATTTAACATTAAAGGTCTAGTGACAACGACAGAAAATGCCAAATTCGAGTGTCCATTGTGTAAAGGTGAGCATGCAATATACAGATGCGACCAGTTCTTACAGCTGTCATGCAGCAGCAGAGCAGACAAGGTCAGGTCGCATAAGTTGTGTCTCAATTGTCTCAGACCTGGTCACATGGCCAATGTATGCAAACTAGGTTCATGCAAGAAGTGCCATGCCAAGCACAATACTTTACTCCATCAGGATGAATCGGTGTCTAAGCCGGTCGATTCTGTCGCATTGTCCGCATCAACACATACATCAAATTCACAGGTACTCCTATCTACAGCACTTGTCAAAGTGTATGACAGGCGCGGGGGCGAGCACGTCGCCCGCGTTCTGTTAGACTCAGGTAGCAGTTCATGCTTCATCACAGCGAAGCTATGCAGTGAACTCGATCTGGTTACTGTAAAGGTGGCAGGAACAGTTTCGGGTATCAATAACAGCACACTTTACACTACAAACAGATGCAATCTCAACGTACATTCATTACAGAGTCCATTCAGTTGTAACATCTCATGTCTCGTTCTACCTAGCATTACGTCATCAATACCGAGCGCTGCGGTGAACCGAGCCGATTTAAAGATCCCACCTCATTTGAAGCTGGCCGACAACGCGTTCCATCTGCCGGCGGAGGTCCAAATCGTCATTGGGGCGGACGTATTTTGGGACATCATCGGCTCGGAACAGATCAATTTGGGACGAAACAGACCGGTCCTTCGTAACACACAGCTCGGTTGGTTGATTTCGGGTGTCATTGGAACAGGGCTGAGGCAGAATAACACTCATTGCAATTTTGCTATTAATATGGATGTGCAGGAACAGCTGGCCAAGTTTTGGCAGATCGAGGAGCTGTCGGACGCCACTAAGCCGGCGTATTCAGCGGAGGAGAGAGCGTGTGAGAATCACTTCACTCAAACCGTGGCTCGCGCCGACAACGGTAGGTTCTCAGTCACGATCCCTCTGAAAGGCACTGAAGACGATCTCGGTAGCTCCTTCGAGCGTGCAAAACAATGTTTCTTGTCATTAGAGAGACGGTTACAGCGTCAGTCCGCACTTAGAACCATGTACGTCGATTTCATGAAAGAATACATAATGTTGGGTCACATGACAGAAAGTGATTCTACCAACAAATCAGTCAAGTCGTACTACCTCCCGCACCATGGTGTTGTGCGTGAAGGTAGCTCGACCACTAAGCTACGAGCTGTTTTCAATGCAAGTGCGCCCACTACGTCTGGAGTGTCCTTCAATGACATCCAGATGGTGGGGCCGACAATACAAGACGATCTCCTGTCGATACTTCTTCGTTTTAGGCAACACAAATTCGTGATCTCGGCCGACATTGAGAAGATGTATCGACAGGTCCTTGTAAATGCAGACCAAAGACGACTACAGCAAATCTTCTGGAGAGAGGATCCTTCACATAAATTAAAAACCTACGAGCTAAACACAGTTACATATGGGACTGCATCGGCACCCTTCTTAGCAGTGCCATGTCTGAAGCAGTTAGCCGAAGAGTGTACTGACGGAATCATATCTGAAATCATACACAAAGATTTTTATGTCGACGATATGCTCACCGGAGCCGACACAATTGAGCAGCTTGCATTGATTCGCAGCAAAGTTGCCCAGGTGCTGGAGTCAGGTTGTCTCTCTTTGAGAAAATGGCGTTCGAATGAACGCAGATTACTGTCTGCACCTAACACGGACAACCTGAATCTAGACCTGAGCGCAGAAAATCAATGCAAGACTCTCGGATTGGGCTGGTCGAGCACAACGGACGAACTGAACATCAGCATAAACGTTCAGAATGACCAACTCACATTTACGAAACGGAGCATATTGTCGACCATTGCGCACATTTTCGATCCTTTGGGTCTTCTCAGTCTTTCCATAATTCAGGCAAAAATCATCCTCCAGAAGCTTTGGCTTCACAAACTATCATGGGACGACCCTCTCCCAGAAGAGATTCGTTCTGCTTGGATAAAATCCGTATCACATCTGCCACAATTAGAGCTGGTACGGATTCCAAGACGAGTCATTTGCGATGGCCCAAATGTCATTGAAATACACACATTTTGTGATGCGTCTCAGGACGCATACGGGGCGTGCACGTACGTCCGTTCAATAAATTCAGAGCACATCGAAGTTCATCTGTTGTGCTCCAAAAGCAAGGTCGCACCGATAAAACCAACAACAATTCCGCGCCTTGAGCTGTGCGGTGCGTTGGTAGGTGCACGACTCACGACAAAGGTTATCGGCTCACTACGGTTAAACATTCAAAGATGCTTTCTATGGACTGACTCTTCCATAGTTTTGGGCTGGTTGAAAACCAACCCCAGCAAACTCAAACCATTCGTTAAAAATCGAGTTGCAGATATTCAGGAACTCTGCAATAAACATACATGGCGTCACGTGCCCACCGCAGAAAATCCTGCAGATCTGCTGTCTCGTGGTGTTAGTCCCAATATCGTTGAACGTTCAGCATTATGGTGGTCGGGTCCACAGTTTCTCACTCACCAAGAACCGGCTTGGCCCAAGTTCCAGGCAGGTGAGTGCGACGAAGACTTACCTGAAATGAGACCACAAACTCAATGTTTGATCTCGTTTGCTTCTCCAGACGTCTTCCCGTTCTCGCGGTTCTCAAACTTCCAACGGCTTAAGCGTTCAATAGCTTATGTCCTGCGGTTTATTCATAACGCTAGAAAAGAAAACATTAGAAAAAACGGTCCACTTACCGTACAAGAACTGGATGCTGCAACTGTTCACCTATTCAAGGTCGTGCAGGTGGAGTCATTTCCATTAGAGTTGACAATCTTGCAAAAGAAAAATCAAGTTTTAAAAGGCGCTATCGCCAGCTTAAATCCATTCATCGACCCCTCCGGCCTTATGCGCGTGGGAGGTCGACTTGAAAATTCAGATTTCGCATTTGAAAAGAAACATTCCATTATAATCAGCGCGGACCACCCAGTTTCACATTTACTATTTAGACACGAACACTTACAGTTAATGCATGCTGGACCACAGCTCCTTCTCTCGTCCATCAGGGAATCATTCTGGCCTGTAAGGGGGAGAAACTTAGCAAAGAAAATTACTCACCAATGTGTCCGATGCAGCCGCCTGAAACCAAAAACAGTTAGTCCAATCATGGGTCACTTACCTGAGCAGCGCGTCGTTCCAGGGTTTCCATTCCAGTCCACGGGCGTCGATTATGCAGGTCCTGTGATGGCAGCAGATAGGAAGGGTCGTGGTTGCCGGCTGATCAAAACGTATATTGCTGTTTTCGTGTGTTTCACCACTAAGGCCATCCACCTGGAGCTGGTCAGCGATTTAACCAAAGAGTCATATTTGTTAGCCTTACGACGCTTCATTGCGCGTCGGGGCAAACCGACTGACATAAGTTCAGACAATGGTACGTCCTTCGTTGGGGCACGCAACGAACTTTACAAGTTCTTTAAGGAAAATTCCAAGGCGTTGTCTGAAGATATGTCAAATCAGTCAATTCAGTTTCACTTCACGCCAGCATATGCTCCACATTTTGGCGGACTGTGGGAAGCGGGAGTCAAATCGACCAAGCATCACCTAAAACGTGTACTAGGAAATTCACATCTGACGTTTGAGGAGTTGTATTCTGTTTTGGTGCAAATAGAGGCAATATTAAACTCCCGTCCTTTGTCTCCCCTGTCTTCCCATCACGACGACCTCCTTCCTCTGACTCCAGGCCACATCCTCATCGGACGAGCTTTAACTTCTGTGCCGAGTCCCAGGTTCGAAGACGTCGCCGTGAATCGACTCACACGATACCAGAGAGTCGAGCAGCTTCGCCAGCACTTCTGGCGCCGATGGCACAAGGAGTACGTCGCCGAATTGCAGCAGCGCGTGAAGTGGAGAGCCACAACTAGCCAACTCATCGAAGGGACCATGGTCGTCATAAAGGACGACGACCTCCCTCCGCTACGGTGGAGCCTCGGGCGCATCGTGCAGGTGTATCCTGGGCGCGACGGTGTTGCCAGGGTCGCCGATATCAAGACAGCGCGAGGAGTGGTGCGACGAGCCTTCTCCAAAATCTGCCCTCTTCCACTCAACGACGACGTCACCTGTTCTCCCGCAGAAACCCGTTGAAAGAGCAAGCTTTCAACGCCGGGGGGTATGTTAGAGCCATCAGTGCAGCAGCGGGGGAGGGGCTGCCCCCCGCCCCACACCTCACGCCGCGCCACCGCGCGGTGCCGCCGCCGCGAGGCGAGCGCAGCCAGTGTGCCGTCCATCAGCCGCCAGTGCGGGCGCACGCTCTTTTGTTTACATATTTACATCAATGTCATTAATTTACATATCAGTCATTTCATTACACCACATATTGGGAAGAAGTCGACTTTCATTTTAACCACAAGATGAGAAACTCCAACCCACAACAATTACCACTAAATGATTCAACGCTTCAAAAAAGCCCAGTAGCATTTTTTTAAATACATAAGTACATTCTTTCTTTACATAACTTTTAATATATAAAATGTTATATTTACTTTCTAAAAAACTACAAAAAAAAAATTAAGACTTTTTTTGTACTTTGCGAAGCCTATTACTCAGCAACCAGACAAGGTTTCCTTTATGGAAAACGCGACATGTGGCATCGTTTCACTTACGGGTAGGTGACTTACGATGCCCATGGACATTCTGTGATGCACGGGGATTGCGAATGCCATGCCGGCCTGATAGGAGAATTTTCACGCCCCTTTTGAAAAACCCCAGGCTGTACTTGGGAGGAAATAATATTTCCTCCCAAGTACAGCCTTTATATATACGGTACAACAATTCTAAATATGTCGGATGGAAGATTAGTAGGGTATGTAGGGGGCTCCGAGCACACACTCGTGATTTTTCTAAGTCCGAGAATCAGGGGGCGTGGCCTAATTTGGGGTGTACGTAGGGCTTCGAAGTCAGGGTTCAGCTCCAGGGTGTCAGGTCAGGGTGCTGCGCCCCATCAATTTGGAGGGTGTACGTAGGCCTTCGGATTCAGAGTTCAGACTTTCGGATTCAGGATTCAGGCCTTAGGATTCAGGATTCAGGGTTCCAGATTCAGGGTTCAGGTCCAGGGTGCTAGGTCAGGGTGCTGCGCCCCATCCATTTGAGGCGTACGTAGGCCTTCGGAGTCATGGTTCAGCTCCAGGGTGCTGCACCCCACCAGCATGGTTCCACATGCACCGAGGCTTCGCCCCTGCCCCCTACCCCGCCCCGCCCCTGCCACACCCTTCGCCCCAGCCTTCACCCCTCCACAGTACCCCTGCCGACCGAGCGCAGGTAAATAGAGGTAGATAAACTAAGAGTGGTGCGTATTGTCTACCTGATAAGGGGTAGTTGATTCACCTCTATTGTCGGGAGGCAGGTTTAAACCTGTAGCAACCTGTAGGAACGACTGACTCCGCTTACGCATTGAATAGAAATATAACATTAACAATTGTTCTGTGAAATGTATTCATACTCAGCATGACTAAGGCATCGTCAGTCAGGTAGGTTGGAGCCTAATGGTGTAGGAATGCAGACATGGCGCCGTCGCCGTCGGGCTTTGGCGGCGGGGAAGTTTGGCTGGTGCATTTAAAAATTCCGACACGCTCACTGTGACCGCAGTCGACAACGATGAGCAGTCAGCCGCCAACATTACGCCGAGCTGCACGCCTGCGCCCACCGCTACAATGTCGCTAACGACTATCCACGTGCACACCTCGGGGCCGAGGCACGAGCGCTATTCGTCCGAGTCGGCACGTCTTCAAACATTCAACGATTGGCCACGCGCCCTCCGGCAGAAGCCTGAAGAAATGGTTAAGGCTGGGTTTTTCTACACTGGTTTTGGTGACAAAGTGGCGTGCTTTTACTGCGGAGGAACACTCAACCAGTGGCGACCGGAAGACACACCGTGGGAGGAACACACGAGGCTAGACCGCTGCGCTTTCGTCTACATAATGAAGGGAGCTGACTTCGCCACAGTCAAAGCAAAAGGATTGGACGAGATCGACATTCCGAGCTATTCGCCATACTTGTATGCGCCATCAGACGATGGAGCCTTTAACTTGAAATGATTAATTTTCAATAAATATTTTTACATTTAACAGTGAATACATTTATTTCAACCCACCCACACCCATAAATGAAACAAAAGTTAGCAGAAATGTTTATTTATTTTCATAAAATATCTTAATGCTAAAGTGTACATGATATATGTTTTAGAAAAGTCACTTAAACCCATTATTTACATAAATGGGGCAACCTAAATTTCGTCAGCAAATATTTATTTTTTTGTTTCACACACTACAAGAATCACTTAGTACAACTAAATCTTAATGCTAAAATATTTCAAAAAAGTGCCACATCTATTTACATAAGTGGGGGCAACCTACATTAATTTGCGCACTGTACCGCTGATGGGTGTGTACTGAACTATGCGATCGTGTATAATAAGACAGTAGGCCGACGTTTGCGGTGGAAAAGGAGCATGTGATTCAAACTCTAATTTGATGTCCACTGGACCAGCTTTAACGCTATCATTCTGTTTAGAGCAATCTATGGCAATCAGAGGGGCGCTCTGTTCAAATTGCTTCTTTGTGATCAGAGGCTCCATTGCCTCTTTCTGATAGTATGATCGTTGAAAGCTGCAGAACAAATCGTACAGCACTGCAAATTGATTGCGACTGAAGTCAATATGCAGATTGACGTACGGGTAACATTGTGAATTCAGATAGAGTTTAATATCACTCAGTTTGCAATGATCGAAGCAGCTGGCGTCTTGCGTCGCAGCATTTTTACGTTTCGTCTGAAAGGCCACGATGACGTAGCGCGGTTTCTCGAGTTGCGTTGCAGTCTTCACGGCCCACACATGTTTCGTGCTCATCGGTAGTGATGGATATTCGTAGAGGTCCCAAGAGCGAAAACTCATCGAAATCTCCGGATCTCGAGAGATGTAATTGAGTAGTTGAATTTTCTCCTTATCCGCCACTTTCACATAGGGGAGCAGCCATTCAATCTTGTGGATTGTAATTTTAAAGTCCCCATCGGCCGCTGAGATGACAGCGTTGGCGTCGTTATTGACTCGCGTCAAAATCAACTCGTGTTTGGCGTTCACCACGATTCGGTGATAGTCTTCAGCGAAGCCGAGAAGTAATTTCAGTGGAATGGCTACATCAAAGTATCCCTCGGCGTTGGTCAATTTGTCATCATCACCCTCCAACCAGCCGATATTAGTGTTGATCTGGTCTGAAGTCAGGGAGACATAGCCCTTCATGAGGGTTGTGAGGCCGACATTTTTGTTTCGATCAATCTCCACAGCATTTATCTCATAGCGAATCTGCTCAAAGAGGTGGCACACGCCCATATTGGCGAAACTCGTCGTCGTTGCTGCTGCGGTGCTGCCATCTGCTGCTGTTAATCGTCCTCGCACGTGCAGTACGCTATGGCTCGGCAGAATGTACAGATCTTGGTTCTGTACTGCAATGCGGACTTCATCGTTGTTGTGGTAGGTCGATGACGCATACGGTTGGTGTGCATGAATCTCATAGTGCGCGATGGACTCGTCAAACAGCACTCCACGTTTAATGGCTAACATTTCCGCCATCTTGGACGCCAATGTAGTCTAATGAAGCAGGTGGAGCAGCAGATGACTCTTCTTACTCTCGCCCACGACGACGACGAAGACGGAGTCCCAGACTCTTCAGAAATTGAATATTCTGACGTGTTAGGCTCCCGCCTACTGGATGTGTTCGCTCCTTGCGAGGTGTACGAAGACTGATGGCTTTCGGGCATGTTGGTGTACTATTATAGATTTGCGTCCGCCTCGGGTTGTGCACGATACCCATTTATGACGTTTTAATATGCACCCGTATCGTGATAGTTTCACCTCGAAAATTTACCGCGGCGCCGTCTTGATCGACAATTTTCAACAACAGGGTATGTATTGTCTGCACGGCGACTGGAAGGTAAATGATTTGCGACGGTACCTCAATGATCTTATATCCGGGTGGAACTGCTGGGAAAAATTCGTGAATTGTATGCACTCGGTGCTCATTCATATAGGCGCCCGTAGTAATGTTGCATTCAACTCGCAAAGCACTCACTTTGAGTATTGAGATTGGTAAATCTGACTTGTGTAGGATATTTGGCGCGAGTACGCGTCGTTTGAATCCCAGAAGGCGTCCGATTGAGTCTTCGCTGGTGAGATCTACGGGCTGTGTACACCTTATCTCACTACGCAGCTCATTGTTGTTGGGCTGCAGGCTTATGGTGACACTCGGAGATACAGCGCTCTGTAGGTATCGTTCAATATCTTGTATCTCATAACTCCCGGTGGGTATTGTGATGACATCATCTCCTATACGTACTCTGTTGTATCCCACATCAATATTCGGAATGGAATTGAAAGTCAGCAACTCAACGAGGCCGAGAGCGTAACGTTTGAATGGGGATAATTCAATTGGAGGAAAATATGATGCCTGAAGTGTAGAGGATTCCCCTGACACCGTTAACATGAAAGACTCATCCATGGCGACTGATGCAAATCGCACGAGTAAGAGGGTTATATAGACAGACGGATGGGCAGACGGCTTAGTGACAGAGCCACATATGAATCTGGCAACAGACAGAAGGACTGGCAGACTGATGGATAAATAATAGCTTGGTAATAGGGTTCTGCACAAATAAATACATCTGTATGTTCACACTTAAATATATATTTCAATCATATATGCTAGATACAATATATGCACTCATAATGCATAGAAATATAATAATAATATTACAATTCTCCGGCGAGAAACTTAAGGCACAAGTGGCCGCAAACGACCGTATCATAGTCCTGATATCTATTATAATTATAATCGACGCTGGCTACATTAAAATATTTCATTAGATCTTGCGGCGGTCGAAGGTCTCCAAAACTATCGAAATACACTACAGTGTCGCCACTCTTCCTGTACGCTACCCAATGCGTCCCCGGCCGACTCTTGTCGTCGAGATTCACAACAGACGCTTCATATTTCCAAACACGCCGCGGCAAATCGTTGCGCATGAAAACACCGCGGAAATGTGGTATTCTTAATGCCCTCGCAAATTTCAGCAGATCCGCATCGGTGAGGGCTCGACGCGGCAGATTTACCCGTTTTTTGGCAGGTAGAGTCCGAACCCTTGTCTGTATGGTTTCAGGTACACGCCTTTGCCTAGAGAAATCGCCTCCATCGTTGAATTGTGACGTTTGTTCTCCTCCAATTGGCGTTTTGCAGCGCTGGCGTCGTTGACAGCCTTCGCAATACCGGCCGCTCCTCCCGCTAACGCTCCAGTGGCGCTGAGTCCAGCCAACAGGGGAATGAGGAAGGGGAGCACCCCGCCAACCCTTGTGGGGATGGGTAAGATACGCGGTATGCGCACATTTCGCTTTCCGCCGACCTTTCTAAGGGCCGCGCGAGCGCCTTGTAGTGCTGATTTTATTGGTGATATACCACCCACTTGCATTGAATCCTTTGCAGAATTTACTATTTGCTGCAGGTGTATCTTGCTCCCACTCTTATTCTTCTTCTTCTTCATACCCATTCCGAGTTTTGATTTCACTTTCATCGTATTGGTCACACCCCAAGCGGTCACCTTTTCGCCCAAGTCGGCGTCTTTAGCAACCACCCTTTGCCACGCCTTCTCTGCGAGTATTTGGTCGGCTTGATTTCTCGCTTCAACCGACTTATTCAAATTGTATGCAATGTCGTGATCTTTGCATGCCGCGTCGAGCGGGTTGATGCCGGGATCGCCGCGCTTTAGTCGCCGACTCAGTTTCGTACCGGGGCCGCAGTACTGATATCCGGGGACGTGTAACTCCACAGGCAGATTGCTGATGATCGTGTTGAGGAGCCCTTTACCGCAGCGCTTAGGTCTTGTCACTACCATAGCTAACGTTGAACTGATACAGTATCACAACATGTCTACATTTTATAATCTATCCAACTGTTGTGCGAATTATCAAATCCTAGCCATTTGACATACAGCTGATTGGCACGCTTCTTGAGCACCTTTTCCACGAGGTATATGTCAGGGTGTCGGGCTTTCAGCAGCTCCTCCTCATAGAAGCCGCCTTCAATCGGTCGACTGTTGTAATCCATCAACTTGTAGGTGGTGGGTGATGTGGGCATTACAGCTGATATGGTGAATATTTCAGTAGTCCAGTTCGGCGTGTAGCTCTTCTCGAAGACGTGTTTGTACTTGCTTATGCGTACTTTGTCACCCAAGGTAAACTTCGCGCGCCGCTGCCGCCGCCGCCGCTGCAGTGGAGTCGGTGGACTATTTATTATCATCGTCCCGCTCGTGACGTCACACGGTTTCATTTTAATTGTACTATGTCTGGTGCTGTTGTAGTCGGCGACGATCGCAGGCAGAATATCACACCATTTGTAAGTGCCGCGTCGTGTAAACTGTTTCCACATTCTCTCCTTGAGGGTGCGATTGAAGCGTTCGCAGATCGCCGCTTTCATGTTACTGTACGTTGAGTACATGTGGATGTTGTGCTGATGCATGAGCGCCTTAAAGGCTCCGTTGTAGAACTCTTTACCCCGGTCGACGTGCAAGTTTTTCGGTGTGCGATCATTCTCCAAGATTAATTTCATAGCGTTCGTCACATCGCGGCCATTTTTCGTTTTTGTGGGTGCAACCCATGCAAACTTTGAGAATATATCAATGATGGTTAGTAGGTACTTGAAACCTTTGTTGTATGGCGAATAGGCGGTCATATCGACGAGGTCAGCTTGCCAAGTCTCATCCAATTCCCGTATGTCAAAGTGCCGACGCTGGTATCGCCTTCGCGCCGGCCTATGAAGTTCCTCCGCCACCTGCTCCATGCTTCAACTCGTTCAATCGCGCATCCAACTGGGTAATCAACAGAGAGTCGCGTCGCACCAACTCCAGTTGACTATTCACATTCGCCTCGATGCCTTTCAACGCCTCCCACAGGAGTTCGGAGTCTCGGAGGCGGGTTACGTCGCTCTCCAATGTTTGCAGTCTCGCATCCAAATGTGATATGAGGCTGGCGTTCGCTGTGGAGAGTTCTTGTAGCCGCTCCTTCCACCGTTTACTCTCCTCGGCAATGGCGCTCTCCAAACGAGCGGTAAACGCATGGATCTCCCGCTGAGTACGCTCTTGAATATTTTCCTCCAACAGATGAATAATTAGTTCAATGTCTCGTTGCACCATATCTTGCACCATTTTCAGTGACACTGCATCATCCGGTTCTTGAGCGATACCGACGTTGCACAATCTCATCTCACGCATATCATATTGACCGTCTGAGGTGATTGCAAATCCTTCTCCAGGCGGGCCACGACTCGAGCCGCCAGCGCCCGCTCTCATTAGCACTCTTCCAAATATGTCCATGCTCATTTTGACTGTTTCGAGCGACGGTTGCAGTGCGACTGATGCCATTAACCCCCCTCACCGGAATTAATACACTATTCCAGTTTCTCTCAGCTCCTCCATGATTGATATAATTTCGTTTTGGTGGTTGTTGTTGCCGGCGTGCTGCGACGCGTAGAGTAGACGAAGTCTATCCACCAGCTCGTTTACATCATCCCAATAAATGTAGTCGATTTTAGCTCCATTCTCTCTTTTGTATGTCAGGGACCGCCCTTCCTTCCCTCTCATATAGTATTTATATTTAACATTTTTATCACTCCGAATGCCCAGCTTGGAATCGAAAAATTTTCGATGTGCGCTAGTGGTGGTGATCATTTCAGAGTAATTCTTCACATCTTTTTCTTGCACTATAGAGGTGTTTGGTCGTTTCCTGAATAGCAATTCGAGTAGGCCTGGCGTTGTCTTGTAAAGTCTATTCGCCACGTGCACAGAGCCTTCGGGGAAATCTATGGGTGAATTTCCCAACATAAGCTTATTTCCACTCAATAGGCGAACTCCAGTTGTAGTATCCATCAGTTTCTTCTTGTCGGGATCACCCAGCATTTTGATGTATGTATCTGTGCCATCACTGACTGATAAATTATGCTCATCCACCTCCTCAGCCTCCTCCTCCTCCTCCTCCTCCTCATATCTTTCTTCCTCCTCCTTGTCCTCATCCTTCTTCTCACTACCATCTTTAGGTTCAATTTTAATTTCCTCCTCCTCCCGCGACTGCTCCTCCTTTATAGGTCGCAGCTTCGTTAGGCGGCGTAGAGGAATTACAATTGGTTTAAATATTTCGTTTGCAACTCGTTCGGCCGCATCTCTGTTTTGCTTCAGCAGCTGGTGCTTCCGTCTAATTGCCTCACTTGCAGCATCTATTTGCTGCAGGAGCTGTTTTTCATCCCGAAACTCGGCCATATTGAATGATGCTCGGTGTACGACTGAAGTAGGTTATTCTTATGTACGAGCAATTTATAGACGCACAAAACAATCGAATCCTTTTCGGTATCGACCCTGATCCAGCTCGCTGTCTTTGTCGATTGTAACAAAGCTGTGTTTTCCATTGCTCCAGCATGCTGAGCACAATTGTCTAAATCGCTCATAAGGCATATCCGTGTTGACGTGGTCGTCGTATATGTGCCTCAAATTCATTTCATCTTGCCGAAAAATTACCAATAAGTTGGTGTTGTCTCGTACCAAGTGTTTAGGTATGCGGGTGTAGGTCTGGCAGAGATAGAAACAGTCGACGTCTCTATGTCGCCCCATGGAGAAGAATGCCCTAATGTTGTCTTGATTTTCGCACGCGACGTCGTCGAAGATCATAATCGAGTTGGCTCGTGCATTTTCCGGCTTGATTACGTCCTCGTGCTCCGAGAAAGGGAAATAGTCCACCCCCTCCACACACTCCAGTAATTTTCTCAAGAATTGATATTTTGGCTGATTGAGAGATTTGGAGTACACATATACATTTTCGAATCTCAATCCGTTCAGGTGAGTAAGTAGAGAAAGAAGGGCGTTTGTCTTTCCACAGTTTGATGGGCCGCAGAATACTGCTCGTACAGTGTTTGGCAATAGTTGACCGTGCCTACTTCTGCGATTATCCTGTTCTACAATCTCATCTAAGTTAATAATCGGCAACGTAATTGCCTGTTGCTCAAATTGCATCTTGATTACGACTAATGCGATGTTGCAACAATGCAACGTATTTATAGCGAAGCATTTGCCCTCTCCAGGTAGTCATCTTTGGTGTGCGACTTCTGAGAACAAACATACTACATTAGATATTGGAAACACACAATATTAGAAATTAGATATTGAAACATGCAAAGTATACCAGCATATAGTAGGTTTATATGTATAGTAGGTATGTATATATAGTAGGTAATATCTCACCTCAGTCAATCTATAGTGACCCCACGGCAGCGTGTCGGTGGTGTTGGGCAGCAGACATTTCTTGTCATCGTATAATGCTTTGGGATGGGTGATGAGGGTGAGAAGCGCATTGGTCTTCCCGGAATTACTCGGTCCACAGAAACTATTAGGTAATAACTGCCCATGACGTCTTCTTCTGCAATTTTCATGCTCTACAATACCATCCAAATTCATCACTGGCAAAGTTGACACTTGTTCCTCAAACCGCAGACTAACCCTTGTAGTTAATAAGTGTAGTTATTTAAAGATTGCTGATTTCATCCACGAACTTATAGTGCCCCCATGGCACTGTGTCAGTTGTACCCGGCAACAAGCGTCTCTTATCGTCGTGGGGGCTCAGTGCAATTTTGTGCTGTCTTATGGTTTGCACCTCATGAAGTTTCGAACGGAAGAGGTATTGATGCCTTTGCTGAGTCACATTCTGTTGAAGGCACTGGACATAATCAGCAAAAGTGATTGTTTGTTTCACAACCCCGGCCTTTACACCTTTAGCTTTTTTCATGCTATCAACCCCCTCGATGCGTACGCTATACATCTTGCTGCGTAATCCAATAAACTCCGTCATTATTCGACCATTGCATTCATCCTTCATTAGCCCCACGATTTTCTTGTTGGCTTGTGGCATGTTATATGCGTTGTCGGTCGGGTAGTCTGATGTATCAAAATATTGAATATCTCGCTTGATGTCTTCGTAAATGTCTGGGCAGCGTACTTCATAAATTAAACTGTCGGTATCTGTGTAGAGAAGCTTGGCGCGATCTTGGAATGCTGGCCTCATGTATCCATAGTGGAAATTATAAACACAGGTTTTGGAGAGATCCAGCACACTGAAGCCAACATATATGGGCTTATTGAGAAGCACTTCGGTCTTATTTAATTGCACTGCAACCAGATTCTCAGTGAAAATGGCGCGGCTGTGGAAGTTTGGTCGAGCTATAAGCGCTTCTGCTCCGGCTCTCCCTGCCCACTTTGTCACGAGCTTTACATCAACCCGCTTTCTCACGTTCTCCATGGTTTTACCAAATACTGCGTTATTCATTAATTTGAAGAGGTTTTTCTCGAATTCGTTTTTGGCCCGCTTTCGCATCTCGGTGTTGAGATCAATGTAACTCTTCAGCCAAGGCTTCTGCCTGAAGATAAGAACACGATGCACCTTGACGAGTTCAACACCATACTTTACTGCTTGTTTTAAGTTTCGGTAGTGCACGACATAGTGAGACTTGGGTGAGAGTGTTGTTAAGAGCTTTGACTCCTTCGAACCTGGTGGTGTTTTCTGTTCGGGGCAGAGGGGGAAATCGCTGTGAGAATCATGGAGCCCCTCGGGATATTTCAAATCGACCTCTAATATGTACCCAAAGAATGAATCATTGGAAATGTTCCAATCAACGGTTTCAGGATGTTCAGCCCATCGGAACCCACCATACGGTAGATATTGCGTCATGGCCCAGCCGTAGAGGTTGTTCACATCATAGTACATGAGATATTTGGAGTCTTCTTGTGGGTTGAAGTTCGTCATATACTTATTGTTGGCTTTGGCGTATCGATTGCTGCATTGGCTGACTCCTCCTCGGATTCCACGTTCAATGAACATCAACATGTCCACATCAGTGAGAAGTTCAAGCTGCATTTTTGTATATTTTAGCATAGCATCCCACGTGAGTCCAGGTGTTGTGTAGTAGTGTGCTGGGTCCAGACCATAGGCTTCGAGGCAGTGTACGCGGAAATTCTCAAAGACATCGGCGAGAAGCAAAACATCAGTCTTGAGGTAGAGGTCTGAATACTCGCCCAAAGAGCTGATTCCGAATTTTCTCCACACATTCTTTGCGTGCTCGTAGTCGTCATCGGAAATGTTGGAGTTGGTCAATTGGCTGTAAAATTGATCCTGTGGTGGTAGTTCCTTGACCGTCTCTAGCTTGTCCCATGAATCGAGGAACTCATAGGGAAAAACCCCCTTTCTCGTCAGCAGTTTGAAAAGCTCGACATCTAGATGTTGGAATTCTTGTTTCACAATCTTCAGCTCAGTGAGGTAGGATGCTAATTTATCCAGCGATGATGCCATGAAGCGTAGCGAGTCTATGAAACGGAAGGCGATGTCGCTACCCTTCACGTGCTTGGTGAATGATATGTAGCGCTCCATGTTGAGGGGTAGGAGATCGATGCGACCATCAAAGCTGGCTAGCATCTTGACAATGAAGTGGGCGTCATATCCGCTCAGATTGTGAAATACAACTGGAATGGTACGTGAATCCTGGTAGTTGAGGTTGCATGACTCGTGGGCTGGACCGCGATATTTACCCGTCAGGTGGCAGTGGTCTCGGACTGTAGGCTCGTCATTAAATTTTTTTTCACATATATGGCAGGATGTTGCATGGAGAAACTGCCACTCTTGTTGGGTGGTGAGCGGATCCATAGGCAGCGGGCACCAGAACACCGTTTCAACATCCTCGGCCAACTGCGTGAGCTCTTGCATGAACCACTCAGCAGGATTTTCACCGCGATAGCTACGATAGCAGGAGAGAGTGTCATCATAGCTACACTTCAGGTAGTATCCAATGCTAAAGGCCTCGTGAATTTGGCAAACTTTAGTCTTATTCGTGCTCTGGTCTTGCTGCTTAACCTTCTTCAATAGGCACTCAAAGTCCGCATAAATAATAAATGGGACTTTTTCTTTGTTTTTAAAGTTGTTAAATTTAAGTATGTTGTTCTTGACAGTCGGAAGCGACACCCGGCACTTGTTCATTTTACTGCAATCAATTTCATGAATTTGCAACTTTTCCACGCTGTAAAAATAGTGTAAGCAGCGGTCGCAGATATGCTTTGCCACCTTCTTTTTTGATAGTTGCCGGTTAACGAGCCGCGATAGGTTTTTAATCCACACATAGTGGAACTTGGGTGCTTCGTCGTACATGCTCTCATCACTCTCTTCTTCATCGGGGTATTCGTCACCATCCAGGAGCAGCAGATTCACGTGTTGATTTTTCTTTGAGGCAGTAAGGTGAACTGGTGCAACCTTCAACCGTCGTTGCAGCATGTACACGTTGATGGAGATATCATTCTGCTTCTCAAACTTGGCCACATCCTTCAGCTTTTGCTTTGGGATGGGTGATGAGGGTGAGAAGCGCATTGGTCTTCCCGGAATTACTCGGTCCACAGAAACTATTAGGTAATAACTGCCCATGACGTCTTCTTCTGCAATTTTCATGCTCTACAATACCATCCAAATTCATCACTGGCAAAGTTGACACTTGTTCCTCAAACCGCAGACTAACCCTTGTAGTTAATAAGTGTAGTTATTTAAAGATTGCTGATTTCATCCACGAACTTATAGTGCCCCCATGGCACTGTGTCAGTTGTACCCGACAACAAGCGTCTCTTATCGTCGTGGGGGCTCAGTGCAATTTTGTGCTGTCTTATGGTTTGCACCTCATGAAGTTTCGAACGGAAGAGGTATTGATGCCTTTGCTGAGTCACATTCTGTTGAAGGCACTGGACATAATCAGCAAAAGTGATTGTTTGTTTCACAACCCCGGCCTTTACACCTTTAGCTTTTTTCATGCTATCAACCCCCTCGATGCGTACGCTATACATCTTGCTGCGTAATCCAATAAACTCCGTCATTATTCGACCATTGCATTCATCCTTCATTAGCCCCACGATTTTCTTGTTGGCTTGTGGCATGTTATATGCGTTGTCGGTCGGGTAGTCTGATGTATCAAAATATTGAATATCTCGCTTGATGTCTTCGTAAATGTCTGGGCAGCGTACTTCATAAATTAAACTGTCGGTATCTGTGTAGAGAAGCTTGGCGCGATCTTGGAATGCTGGCCTCATGTATCCATAGTGGAAATTATAAACACAGGTTTTGGAGAGATCCAGCACACTGAAGCCAACATATATGGGCTTATTGAGAAGCACTTCGGTCTTATTTAATTGCACTGCAACCAGATTCTCAGTGAAAATGGCGCGGCTGTGGAAGTTTGGTCGAGCTATAAGCGCTTCTGCTCCGGCTCTCCCTGCCCACTTTGTCACGAGCTTTACATCAACCCGCTTTCTCACGTTCTCCATGGTTTTACCAAATACTGCGTTATTCATTAATTTGAAGAGGTTTTTCTCGAATTCGTTTTTGGCCCGCTTTCGCATCTCGGTGTTGAGATCAATGTAACTCTTCAGCCAAGGCTTCTGCCTGAAGATAAGAACACGATGCACCTTGACGAGTTCAACACCATACTTTACTGCTTGTTTTAAGTTTCGGTAGTGCACGACATAGTGAGACTTGGGTGAGAGTGTTGTTAAGAGCTTTGACTCCTTCGAACCTGGTGGTGTTTTCTGTTCGGGGCAGAGGGGGAAATCGCTGTGAGAATCATGGAGCCCCTCGGGATATTTCAAATCGACCTCTAATATGTACCCAAAGAATGAATCATTGGAAATGTTCCAATCAACGGTTTCAGGATGTTCAGCCCATCGGAACCCACCATACGGTAGATATTGCGTCATGGCCCAGCCGTAGAGGTTGTTCACATCATAGTACATGAGATATTTGGAGTCTTCTTGTGGGTTGAAGTTCGTCATATACTTATTGTTGGCTTTGGCGTATCGATTGCTGCATTGGCTGACTCCTCCTCGGATTCCACGTTCAATGAACATCAACATGTCCACATCAGTGAGAAGTTCAAGCTGCATTTTTGTATATTTTAGCATAGCATCCCACGTGAGTCCAGGTGTTGTGTAGTAGTGTGCTGGGTCCAGACCATAGGCTTCGAGGCAGTGTACGCGGAAATTCTCAAAGACATCGGCGAGAAGCAAAACATCAGTCTTGAGGTAGAGGTCTGAATACTCGCCCAAAGAGCTGATTCCGAATTTTCTCCACACATTCTTTGCGTGCTCGTAGTCGTCATCGGAAATGTTGGAGTTGGTCAATTGGCTGTAAAATTGATCCTGTGGTGGTAGTTCCTTGACCGTCTCTAGCTTGTCCCATGAATCGAGGAACTCATAGGGAAAAACCCCCTTTCTCGTCAGCAGTTTGAAAAGCTCGACATCTAGATGTTGGAATTCTTGTTTCACAATCTTCAGCTCAGTGAGGTAGGATGCTAATTTATCCAGCGATGATGCCATGAAGCGTAGCGAGTCTATGAAACGGAAGGCGATGTCGCTACCCTTCACGTGCTTGGTGAATGATATGTAGCGCTCCATGTTGAGGGGTAGGAGATCGATGCGACCATCAAAGCTGGCTAGCATCTTGACAATGAAGTGGGCGTCATATCCGCTCAGATTGTGAAATACAACTGGAATGGTACGTGAATCCTGGTAGTTGAGGTTGCATGACTCGTGGGCTGGACCGCGATATTTACCCGTCAGGTGGCAGTGGTCTCGGACTGTAGGCTCGTCATTAAATTTTTTTTCACATATATGGCAGGATGTTGCATGGAGAAACTGCCACTCTTGTTGGGTGGTGAGCGGATCCATAGGCAGCGGGCACCAGAACACCGTTTCAACATCCTCGGCCAACTGCGTGAGCTCTTGCATGAACCACTCAGCAGGATTTTCACCGCGATAGCTACGATAGCAGGAGAGAGTGTCATCATAGCTACACTTCAGGTAGTATCCAATGCTAAAGGCCTCGTGAATTTGGCAAACTTTAGTCTTATTCGTGCTCTGGTCTTGCTGCTTAACCTTCTTCAATAGGCACTCAAAGTCCGCATAAATAATAAATGGGACTTTTTCTTTGTTTTTAAAGTTGTTAAATTTAAGTATGTTGTTCTTGACAGTCGGAAGCGACACCCGGCACTTGTTCATTTTACTGCAATCAATTTCATGAATTTGCAACTTTTCCACGCTGTAAAAATAGTGTAAGCAGCGGTCGCAGATATGCTTTGCCACCTTCTTTTTTGATAGTTGCCGGTTAACGAGCCGCGATAGGTTTTTAATCCACACATAGTGGAACTTGGGTGCTTCGTCGTACATGCTCTCATCACTCTCTTCTTCATCGGGGTATTCGTCACCATCCAGGAGCAGCAGATTCACGTGTTGATTTTTCTTTGAGGCAGTAAGGTGAACTGGTGCAACCTTCAACCGTCGTTGCAGCATGTACACGTTGATGGAGATATCATTCTGCTTCTCAAACTTGGCCACATCCTTCAGCTTTACGGGGAACTCAATGCCTTTGAAATTTAGTTCATTCTCATACCTCTTATAAAGTGCCACACGATTAGGATTACGGTCGGCCGGATGCAATGCAGATAGTATCGCCCACTTAAAACATTGATTGTCAGCATTTTTCACGTTGATACACGCCTCTTTCAGTTTGATGGAGTCTGGGAGTTCGATGAAGGAGCTGCCACGCATCGGGTTATACCGATTCACATTGATGGTGAGGCTTACGATTGAGTTGAGTGTCCAGCCAGAGTCTTTTTCTTGAAACTCCTCCATGTCCTTGAGAATGGGCTGACGGATGTGATGTATGAAGTAATCGGTGAGGTTCGTGGATTTAAATACAGCTGCGTTTTTCGTATTGAAATATTTCGTTTCAATAATCTCCGCACCATCGCTGCAAACTTTTCGGTACTCTGCTGTGAGCACGCAGTTTATTTTTAAAGCATTGTCACGCTTTAATGCGTTCTTGACGCGCGGTTCCAACATGGCTTGAGCATCATCCAAAAACAAAGTAATCTCCTTATGCTTCAGGTTGGCAATCAAACCAGTGCGCACACGTTGGTCGAACGCCGATGTCAGATCCTGCCAGCGGACTCGGTCACTGCGGCGCTCTCGCCGACCCAGGCGTCCACCCCCCTTTAACAGCGCCTCAAGCTTAAATTGAATGCACTTTATCTGTCCGATGCACTTTAGGTATCTTTGCTTCTCACCAACAGATGAGTCTTGATCCCGTAGGAATCGTCTGAGGAGTCGCAAACTCACTGTGCCGTGCTGCACCCACTTTTTAATGATTTCCGGTTTCTGACGACATTGAGCCAAAAACTCAAAGGCGCGACCCATCAGCTTGACAGTATTGTCGCACTGTTCGATTGACATGATGATTATGCTTGAAACTCTAATAGGTATACTGTGGGATCCCAACGCGTTGAAGACTGCAATCGTTATGGTCAACTCAGTGAAATAGTTTCTCTTTTATATTACTCGCAACAATAGCTCATTGGGGTTGGGATCAATATATCGGGAAACATTTAGGCGGAAATGGTTAAAACAACTTATCATATTCTTTTATGCTTGAAAAGGTGTATTAGTCAACTAATGGACTGTCGGTTCATCCGAAATTTTTTTTTTGCCAACCGACTCAATACCTAGCCGCCAACAAAAGAGCACTTGTGAAGAATGAAAAAGGTATATCTACCTAAGGCGTCCATCTGGTCTGTTATCTATTTGATTTGAGTTAGCACCATTGTTACATTATCATATCTACCTAAGGGTAGACCGGGCAGGATCTACCTGAGATGGGGCCTGGCGCCGAAGCTTTACAAGCGCAATTGTTCAGCCGGAAGCCGGAGCCGGTGGGGTAGCACGTTAAATTTATTAACATTTTTATTAGGTAATAATTACTCCAATTAACTACTCTATTAAACTGATATGAAACTTAGGCGGTAATATTTCTAAAAATTATTTTGATTGCTCCAATTAAAACAAGAATTACATTTATTGAAGTTTTATTAGGTACCTATTAATTATCCCCATTAACCTGATAAGACCCTTAGCCTACAGAAAACGTTCAACGAGCCAACATTTCCGAGAGTTGGTGGATGACTCAAGGTTCGGGTAGCATGATACCGGATTCGGGAATCATGAATTGGAGCCCAGGGGGTGGGGAGGGTAGCGGGGGTGGGGTGGCACGCTAAATTAATAATTTTTTTTATTAGGTATTAATTACCCCAATTAACTACTCTATTAAACTGATATGAAGCTTAGGCGGTAACATTTCTAAAAATTATTTTAATTACTCCAATTAAAACGAGAATTACATTTATTGACGTTTTATTAGGTATTAATTACCCCAACTAGGCGGGAGAGATCCTGTATCCTCACGTAGTGTGAGTTCGGTGACTCATCGACTTCATCATGGTAAAATTCTAAAGATATTGAGTCAGCCATGTCTGCATTCCTACACCATTAGGCTCCAACCTACCTGACTGACGATGCCTCAGTCATGCTGAGTATGAATACATTTCGCAGTACATTGTTACGTTATCTTTAATGGGTAGGGGGGTAAGTCGTTCCTGCAGGTTGCTACAGGTTAAAACCTGCCACCCGATGTCACGTCACGACAAATGGCGTCACGTCTCTACAGGTAAAATTCCAAAGATACTGAGTCAGCCGCGGAGAACGGGCGGGGAGGCAGGGGGCGGGGAAGCGCTCGGACGATACTGCGGAGGGGTGGCAGAGGCGGCGGATGGTGGTAGGGGCGGGGTGGGGTAGGGGGTAGGGGCGAAGCCTCGGTGCATGTGGAACCATGCTGGTGGGGTGCAGCACCCTGGAGCTGAACCATGACTCCGAAGGCCTACGTACGCCTCAAATGGATGGGGCGCAGCACCCTGACCTAGCACCCTGGACCTGAACCCTGAATCTGGAACCCTGAATCCTGAATCCTAAGGCCTGAATCCTGAATCCGAAAGTCTGAACCCTGAATCCGAAGGCCTACGTACACCCTCCAAATTGATGGGGCGCAGCACCCTGACCTGACACCCTGGAGCTGAACCCTGACTTCGAAGCCCTACGTACACCCCAAATTAGGCCACGCCCCCTGATTCTCGGACTTAGAAAAATCACGAGTGTGTGCTCGGAGCCCCCTACATACCCTACTAAGATTCATCTGACGACTTCAAATACGTAATACATTTTTATTTTGTCATTCCATCCCTTCTGGCCTAAATCAGCCCTTCAAGAAGAAAAATGCGAAAACACGCAAACTTCAAACACCTCTCGCGCTTTGATCGTTAACGCTGCATAAGGTTTTAACTTTATTAGATACTTCAAACAAAACCTTGTATGAAGCCTAGGTGGGGCAATATGGGCTACAAAAGTTGAAAATTTTTCTTACGAATTTTTTTTTTTCAAACTGCGCAAACATCAAATTCACGAACTAAGTTTGACGGCTGCATGTGTGCATGCAGACTCCCTCGATTTTTTTTTCGAAGTAATCGAGGTTTTATGCCTTAGGAAAGGATCACCAAATCATGTCCAACATCGAAAACTGACCTTTTAATACAGCACCTCAATTCCAGATGTTTGAATCGCCTTCGCTACGTTTACGGGCCGCAGAACTTCTTTCTGCCCCTCTATACGATGGTATTCTCCACCATCACTCTGCTGGCGTTCGACGGAACTTTGGGGACGGTGAGATGAACTTTATAACATTTAAACAATGCTTAACGTCACCCTGATTTCAAATGGGTTAATCAACTGTACGACTCCTTCCCGACATCATTTAAGAGACGTACCTTTGTAGGAAAACCTTGCTTGCGTCCTGGACTCGATACAGCGCCGAGCCATCCGTCTTGTTGGTGACCCGAAACTCACAGATGTTCTGGAGTCCCTGAGTCACAGACGATTTGTGGGTTAGCTTAGTCTGTTTTACAGATACTATCACGGACGCTGCTCTGTGGAACTAGCATCCCTTATTCCCTGCCACCCGTCCTATCTCCGCATGACTCCTCGCAGAGAGACTCAGCATCCTTTTGTTGTTGACATTGGGCTTTTGAGAACCCATCGGTTCTCTAAATCGTTTCTTTTCGCACCGCTAGAGTGTGGAACTGTCTTCCGGCGAGTGAATTTCCTGAATCCTTTAACCTGGTGTCTTCAAGCGTCGTATTAACGGGCTAGACAGCCTAGCAACAGTCCGCAAATCTGCTGGCATGGCACCTAACTGAGCGTGGTTTCGCGAGGAGAGGTGATTTTGGCTCTGTCGACTGCACCATTGGTCTCTCGACAAATCCACCCATGCTGGTTTACATAAAAAAAATATAAAAAAAACCGAAAACCACTGCAGAGGGACCAGAGGTAGGTACCCGAAATAGCCAAATCCACATTAACTCGCGAGAGCACGCTCAGTGAGACACCAAACCAGCAGATTTGCGGACTTATATAAGCGCTATCCAGCTTGTCAATACGACATTTGAAGACTCCCAGGTAGAAAATATCGAGGAGCACACTCGCCGGTGAACAATTCCACACCCTGGCGGTGCGACTGAGGAACGATTTTGAGAAACGAATGGTTCGTCAAAAGCCCAATGTCATTAACAAAAGTGCGTTCAGTTTCTCTGGCGGCGAGTGCTGCGGAGATAAGTTGGATGGCAAGGAATAATGGATGCAAGTTCATCCGAGCAGCGTCCATGATTATTATCAGTACCTGCACCTGTCGAACAGACTGAGTGTTTTTCATCCATGCTCGTGGAGTTTTACTTCTATCCATTTTCTTGAAAGATTCATTTAGAAAATAGTTTTTGTCTGAGAATTTGGGTATCTTCCAGTCGTAAGTGACTTTGTAACTTGTGGCTTGATCTTGTCCTAATATTTAGCTAAACGTGGGCGTTCGGTGTTGTGCTCCAATTTACTCGAGTTCTCGCAGCACAACACGGACTACTCTTATGTCAGACTCTACTTACCCCGATTGTCGGGATTCAGCGCGATGGTGCCTATGTATTAGAGATGAGCCGACTATGGTATTGGCCGACTAGCCGACTAATCGGTTTTCAAATTACCGACTATTCGGCAATGCCGATCATTCTAATACCCGTCTGTCGCTGGTCTTCGAACTATTTCGTCCCCACTCGGCTTGCTCACGCATGCGCACGGGCCATCGTGCGGCCACGCAGTGCATGTTGTGACGAGTTTGGTTTACATTTTCAACTGCACGTTTTGTAATAGTTACTTCGTAACAGATGAATCTCTCCATGGAAAAAGTTACGTACCTTCGGCTTTAATAGCCTAAACTTTTACGACGCCAGTCGCTGCGTGCGAAAATGTACCTAAACGAAAGAGCGTACAGTGATTATTGCTTTGCAGCTGCGTGCGGACGCGGGGCCTTGAAGCAAATTCGGTGACGTTAGGGCTGCTACTTTCGATAAAAATATCAATGCATTACACAATCTTTAATATTATTATATTGTAAAGAGGAAATATGTGTGAATGTTTGTTCGCGAGCTGCAGCATAGATTTAAAAATGTTTTTTTACTGTTAGATAGGTACCAATTTTTTTTTTGTTTAACATATAGGCTACTACTAGTTTTAGCCCGCGGCTTCGCCCTCGTTAAAATATATAAGAAATTAGTTCAGCCCGAAAATACTTCAGGTAATCCTACCTACCTACTACCCCTGTAATGTTATTATTGTTACCTGTACGCATGCTTATCTAACCGATTTTATTCGGTATAGATTAAAAATACATCTACCAACAAAAAGAGTCAAAGGAAGCCGACGTTTGCTATAAAGCAGATGAACGCGCCGCTAGCACATGCCGCTAGGTTTCTTTAAAGTGTCGCGCGCCGCGCGTGCACAGCTAGAATTAATATGTCATATTTTGGGATTATTCGTATTTGTAAGAATGACGTCAGTTTTGGCCAGACTGTCCTCCTACGTCACGTTACAATCATCTGCAAACCTGTGTTATTTTATGTTATGTTGTGTCCTACTTGTAGAAAACCAAATAAATAAATACACCTCCCCCCCCCCTCCATTTTCAAATGACGACCCCCATCTTCACGGACGTTGTTTTCCGTTCCGTTGCGTCGTACGTAGTCTTACAATTGCCTTAACAACCAGAAAATGTCAGCTGTATGCACACAAATCGTAAAGTGACTGTGATAGACAAACAGACAGATATATCGAACATACCGAAACTCAAGCGAAACACAACATAAACCAAAATACCTATCTACCTACCATTTTTAGTGTTCCGTACCAAAGGGTGCCACGGGACCATATTACTAAGCCCCGCCGTCCGTCCGTCTGTCAGCGGGCTGTATTTCTATTACCGCTATAACAAGAAATAGTAAAAATATAAAAAATAAAGTACCTACATAGTGTTAAATCTTGTACGGTGGTACGGAACCCTTCGTGTGCGAGTCCGACTCGCACTTGTCCGGTTTTTTAGAATAGGTAATTATTGCTCAACAAAAACAATATATTCACATTTCTTCATCAGCAGGTAAATGGAAAAAAGAGAGATTTTTATCTCTCCTCTTGCTGGATTTACATCCATCTACTGCACATAAATTGCCACTGCCACTATTAACAGAAGCCATGTCAACTTGAATTAAGACATAGGCAAAGAAACTCTTTGGATATAGGTAGGTACGACCGTACGAAGCAGTAGCGTGAGCGCGCGCTCACGTATAGGTTAGCTCCACGCGGCTGTCGGCAGCCCAATGAATTATGGATCGCCGGCGGTCCGGTCGGCGCGGCGGTAGGTAGTTATCGCGCGCAAGTACATAGAGTGCGTGAGCCCGTTTAGTAATCTGTGGTTTTGTGCTTGCTGTGGTCATTTGAAAATGTTTTAAGACTGTAACTTTAGATACACTTGAATATTTTTTAGAAATTATAAGACAAACATAAATTGTTGTGTTTATATTTCATTTATTATGCGCCGATTATAATCGGCATATTTTGCCGAATAATCTCCGACTACAAAAGATACTGAATATTCGGCTTTCCCGACTAGTCGGCCCATCCCTAGTGTATGTAATTTGGGAATTTGTATCTTATGAACTTGATTAAAAGTCATTGTCCATCATGTCTTTGTTTGCACATAACTGGTCCACAACAATTCAATATATCTGGTGCTATGATTACAGATCTCATGCTTCGCCCTGGCTGTGTCGCACATGTTCCGCCTTCTTACATTCTGCTACCCGGCTGAAAAAGTTCTTACAGAGGTGCGTTTTTAGGGTTCCATATCCGGTACGGGACCCTTTTAATAAGCCTACGCCGTCTGTCTGTCTGTCTGTCTGTCCGAGGTCAGTATCTCTTGAACCGTAATGGGAGCCCGTAATACATAGCGCGCCATCTACCGAAATGAGTGTGAAGCATTTTAACTAATCATGAATTTTAACTAATATGAAGCATTTCATAAACACGCCATAGATGGCGTGAGTGGCGCTGACCATGACATGGCGATACGGAAACCTCGGTGCGCGCGTTCGACTCGCACTTGGCCGGTGAAGACGCGTATGACGCTAGAAAAATGGGAATCTTTTGAACGGATGGAAATCTTTTGAACGGACTTCAAACCCTAAAAATATTTTAATATTTTGATCTTAAGTAGAAGGCGATACTAAAACACACCTGTAGATGGACCCTTTTGTGCTTTAGTACCGCCTTCTACTCAAGATCAAAATATTATTTGATACTTTTTTAGGGTTTAAGTCCGTTCAATGTTTTTTTTTTTTATGTAAAAAACACAGAACCTGCTTTGCATTGAGATCAGTTGATAAGGGAAGTTAATGATCTCATTTAAAGTATTTATTTAGGTTTTATTGTACGTTGCAATTTTTTTCTATCGAATTTTTTTATGGAATTTTGTTTTCGCCAAACATAATACCTACCTATAGCATCTCTCCCCGTGCATGTCGTAAAATGCAACCAAGAAGGCGACTAATGATGAGATCATGAGATGCCGTGCTAAAGGGCAACGGGATAGGCACCTCTCACCAGCGGCGACTCCTCTCAGTTGGCGAGGTTGGCGCCGCCAAACCGAATAAAATGAATGACACCATTAAGAGCATCGTGTACTGCGAACCGTTTTCAAATTTAGGATTTCCTTCATCTTATTGCTGTCGCTGTGGGCGGCGCCGCTGGTCACGCACACAAACATACCACCCGCCCGAGCTCACTTGTCTCTGTGTGCGTGCGTCTACGTGGCGCACGACGACTTCGCCCTGACCCATCTTTTGGCCAAAAAAAGTACAATCGTCAGAGAACTGACTTGGCGGCTCTCCCCGCCAAGTCAGTTCTCCCGGAGCCTAGCCACACCTCGTGGTGGGCATTAAAATCTCCGAGCAGAACCATATTCGCGAAGGAAAACCGGACTTGCACTTCGTCTGCCGCTCTACTCAAGTGCTCGAATAATCGATCTGTTGGTGGTGCACCGACACGAAAGACGGAAGGGCCCCCGGTCCGCCCCGGAAGTGGCCGCCGGGACCCCTATCGGCAGAGTTGGCGACAGGCTGAACCAGCACCCAACTGGGAGCCGTGAGTTTTGATCTCTCGCCAAATCTGTCGAGTCGAATTTCTGCCGCTCCTCACTTCCGCCTCTGCAATGTCCTGGGGGCTCACTTGCTCACTCCGCAAAAGAGAAGGCCGACTTACTGGTGTCTGTGTCTCTTTGCGGGGAACTCTAACCTGGACGATGGGGGTGCCATCCATCCATCCATAACTAGGTGTAAGAACTCCATGCCGGGAGTACAGTTCCGACAACAAACTGTGCGGGCAAAGCTTCTCTCCCTAGACACCAGGAAGACGAGTGGGCCGGACAGGATTCCTGCATTGGTGCTGAAACGGTGTGCTACGGAGCTGTCTCCAGTACTGACGCGCCTTTTCCGCCTCTCTTACTCCACTTGCCGTGTGCCGGCAGCCTGGAAATCTGCGTTTGTTCAAGCAGTTCCCAAAAAGGTCGACCGCTCAAACCCGTCGAACTACCGACGTATAGCGATTACCTCCCTACTCTGCAAGGTGATGGAGCGCATTATCAATGCACAGCTCATGGCGTACCTAGAGTCAAACAACCAGGCTGCTTTTTTATAAAACGCAGATTAGGTCCTGCTTGGAGTACTGCTCGCCTTGTGGGATGGCTCAGCTAAATATCAGCTTTCGCCTTTGGATTCGATCCAGCGTCGAGCTTTGCGACTAGTGGGTGACCCCGACGTATCCCGCGATCTAGAACCCCTGCAACTCCGTAGGGATGTCGGCGCCCTAAGTTTGTTCTATCGCTTATTCCATGGGGAATGCTCGGAGGAGTTGTTTAACGCAATCCCGCCGTCCCCTTTCCACCTCCGCACAACGCGCACTGGGCAGAGATTGCATCCCTATACGCTGGACTTACCACGGATGCGTATAAATCGGTGCTGCAAATCTATCCTCCACAGAACTAGTAAACTCTGGAACGCTCTCCCTGCCCACATATTTCCCCCCAAGTACAGTCTCGGGTCCTTCAAGAGAGGCGTGAATAGGCACCTGTCAGGCCGGCATGGCATTCGCAACCCCCGCGTACCACCGAATGTCCATGGGCGTCGTTAGACACACTATGGGTGGCTCGGCGCCACATGTCGCGCTTTCTATCTATGAAAAAATCCTACCACCTAGTACGGTAATAAAAAGGGAAGGGACCTACAGTTTTACGTGGAATCCGAACCAGAAAACTGCACATTTTCTTTTTTTGATAGTATGCCTGCCTGCGAAGGTCAGGCACAGGCATAGCATAGTACAGGCTTATTTTGTCCAAAATAAATGTAAATAAATATGAAATCTCCGAAATTCGATAATACTCGTGGTGTGTGAAATGTTCTAACACATTTTATTTTAACATTTAAAATGTCTTTTCAATCGCTTCAGTATAGTCCCCGATTTCCACCGAGAGTGCGAATTCGACCTGGTGTTGTGAGTTTTACGGATACGTAAATATTTAGGATGTCAAATGACGCGTATCGATTAGGGCTACGGATGGTGGAAAAACAATTTTAAAAGTTTGGGAGTTTTTGAGAAAATCGCAAAAAACCGCTTAAAATTGCCGTTTTTAGGGGGTTTAAAAAGGGCACTTTTTAACATATTTCTAAATACTATATATTTTAAACTTCTATATTTTTATATTGTAGATTGACTCAATATCTGGGGATGTTTTTTTTATTGTTTGAATAAAGTGAAAAATTTGGGAGTTATGATTTTTTTATTTTTCTTTACGCGAGTTGAGAGTCATCTTTATTTTGCAGTGGGAATAGTTAAAATGGGGTTAGTGTATGCATATACATACTTGAAAAAAAAAATATATAATTTAATTTTTTATTTATTTTGTATTTTTGTAAAAAAATCTAGACTACTAGTGTGATGGGATAAATGATAGATCTCGTCAAGATCTTCATTTCGAATGACAGCTGCCAAAATTAAAACGGCTATACTTGTAAACTAAGCCGCCAGTCAGTTTCGCTCTCTCTGGCTACCGCAGACTACTACGTTACAATGTAATTACACAATACATATGCTCATTCAGCTCACTGACCTGAGGCCGACTAATCGCTTCTTATAGCTCACAGTCAGCACGCTCACAGTCGGCGAGTCACTATACGCTTATATTTGAATACGCCCTCAAAGTCATTTTCTTTATCTATTTGAGCTCTTGGTTACTTTAAACATAGATAAATTTGTATAGTCTATCACTTTCACAGTTTATATTAATAGATTCTTAGATATTGTAATATAATATAGTGTACTGATGTTTTTCATATTTGTTTTTGTTTGTCAACTCTTGTGTAATAATTCTTTTGTTCATTAAATTTCATTTCATTTGATTTAGTTGTTAAAAATGTTCGGCCAAACTTAGCCCGAACATTTGTGACAACCCTAACGAAAAAACTTACGTACCTAGCTGTAACTTCTATACCAAACGAGATTACCTTTCGGTGTTTCTGGCATACGTTAGGCATGGTCTGGGGTTCTTTGTTATATAATAATTATATGCTAATGCGACTTGGTATAAGAGAAAAAAAAATTAAAGCGAAAAAATAAAAATAAATTAATAAGAGCGACTTGTGCCAAACCCGGTCAAATGCCTTGGCAATATCAAGGCCACTTGCCAAGGATTCTTGACCATGATCTTCAAGCGATTCACCCCAAAGACGAGTGATATACGCTAGGAGATCACCAGCTGATCGTTTTGGCCGGAAGCCGTATTGCCGATCGCTGATGAGACCATTCGTCTCCAGGTACTTCATGAGGCTGGGGAATTGTGTAGTAGCTTTTTCTGAACGACCGTTTTGTGAAGGTTCAAATTTAATACTTGATATTGAAGAGCGGAAGACTGCGTGTGGTGGCGTGCCTTGGGAGAGGCCTATGTCCAGCAGTGGACCGATACAGGCTGATGATGATGATGATATTTCAGAAAATAGACCTTTTCGAATTATTAAAAAAGTATCTTATTAAAATTCAGCAAAAAAGCTGAATTTTTCTTTTATATTACAAAAACTAAATTTTGATATGGCCCACCACCTAATTAAATATCTTTTGTTTGTTCTTTGACTAGTAGTAAGTAGACTTACATACTCGTAGATGCTTATTTAGATTTTATTACATCGATAAAATCCATCCCAGCCCTACAGAAAATATATCGATAATGAAATGAACTTCACTATTACATCACGTAATATGTTTCTGTATTAGTGGGCTGTCCATGAGTAGTTCCCCCCTCACACCCCGAATTGTGTGAAAAGGACAATTGCAGCTCAGAAGCTAACTGCCTACAAAATATTTGTGAATCATCATTCAGGCGAAGTCTGTTTTCATGTCTTTATTCTTCCTCAATTTAAGTGATATATTTTTTTTGCAATCAACAAAAGCCTACTGGATGCCTCTATGTTTTCATTTTAATTATTTTTTTAATAGTTTTCCATATAAAAAATATGAAAGTTAGGCTATATTTTGACACTTTTATAATCAAATATATTTTATTTAAAATAAAATAACGAAAAAAGGACAACATAGGGGCATAGATATTGATAATATATTTTACACATAAAAATTTGAAAATGGTAGTGCAAGATTTAAGGGTTGAAAATAGACTTCCCCTGTTGTATGGAGGAGAGCGGACTTCCCGATTCTCTTAATACAGAAGTATCAGGCTAAAATAAATGTGAAAAAATTTCGGAGTTATATTATTTATGTCATATAATCCACGATTAATAAGATAAAACGTCAATCCCGTACCCGTTACATAATTTCAAATTTCGCGCGCGTCAAACGCGGGCGACGGCGAATGACGACACATCAAGGCATTCATTGGCCGGTTGGCTACATTTTGAAGCGCCATCGTATTCCATACAAGGCGGAAGCGACCGATGTCCCCCCCGTCCCGCGCGGACCCGCTGATCAGCCTTTCGAGTTGGCGCAGCGGGGAGTGCATTTAGTGACGCGGTAGCGAGTAGAGCGAGCTAGCGAGCGAGCTAGGTGTGTGTGTGTGTGTGTTGCGTGTGTGGGTGTGTGCGCGCTGCGTCCACACGACGAGTATTCTTGTGCTGTGCGAAGTGCGATGCGATGCGACTAGCGAGCTAGGCTAGGTGTGTTGTGTGCGCGTGTGTGTGCGCATTGGCTCGCGAGTTGATAGCTGCATATATTCCGTTATGTAGGTATGGACTTTGTATGGATGAATCCTGTGCAGTGTTGTTAAATTTAAAGTGATTTATTGGTAATTATAATGGCAAACTCCTACCGAGCTATCTACGGAGCACTCAAGGACAAGAGAGACTCAGTAATTTAGGCACTCTTACATATCTGTGGAAAAGGAGTTGCTAACAAAATTGAGGAAGAAAGAAGATTTTCACGATCGAGTCATCGAACATTTCTTGTCTGTGGAACGAAGAGTGCACTTCATGTACAAATAAAATGTAACAATTCAAGCTTGTATGCCTGTCTCGTCGTCGTCGTGCCAGAGGAGACGTCGCTGTTGTCGGCTGCAACTCGACAGCTTTGACATAACCAGTAGGTACCTATCTACAGACAAATAAATCGTAAGTGAGCAAAATAAATCATTTAAACTAAATATTATAAACTATCTATATCGTAATCGTCTTTCAGTTTTTGAACTCATTGTGGTAGAAATAAATTAACGCGTAGGTACCTAAGTTATGAAATTATGAAAAAAAAATCCTTAGCCAGAGCCAACCCAATATTCAGGACCAGGAGTCGCCGCTGCCTCTCACCTTGGCAAGGTCCTTCTGAATCCTTGAATTAGAGTACCTAATTGAAAAAGAAACCTAGTTACGTTTCGACGGTTGTTGCGCAGAGTGAGAGGCTGTATCGCCGCATGATGTGGTGCGGGTTCGAGAGCTGGCCCGTGCAGCAGCAGAGGGGCATGATCTTCATTCTGCAGCGTCTCAAGAGACCGCTCGGCATGAAGTGCGGCCTGCACGGCACATTCTCTATGGAGCTCTTCTATTCCGTAATCATTTCATTACAACCTTTTATTTTGTAGGGTTCCGTATCCGTCGTACGGTACGGGAGCCTATTACTAAGCCTACGCCGTAAGTCTGTCTGTCGGTCTGTCCGTCCGTTTGTCCGAGGGCTGTATCTCTGGAACCGTAATAGGTAGCCCGTTGAAATTTAAACCCGTAAAAATAAGAAAAAGTAAAAAAATCACGTGGGTCCCCATACAAGAAACTAAACAGGTATGCGCGACATCTACCCAAAACAGTATGAAGCATTTTAGGTAATCCATAGATGACGTGAGTGGCGCCGACCATTTTATGGCGTCCGTATCGCCATAAACACCCTCGGTGCGCAAGTTCGACTCGCACTTGGCCGGTTTTTTTATGGCAGTAAGACTGCAGTCGAACTTCGTTACAATTTGTTATATCACAATCTGATTTAACTTCACCTCTTAAGCGGCGGGTGGCCGAGAGTTTGGGCCTCGCCTTCTTTTGCGACAGGTCCGAGATTCGAATCCAACCGGCATTAATGAGTGTTTTCTGATTTGAAAAAGTTTACGGGTCGGATTCCATGTAAAAATGTAGATCCACCTGGTTGGCTGGAGGAAATTTCATAAGGCAATAAGCCCGCCCTTGCCACACATTAAGTGGCATACAGTGAATTGTTAAAGTTATAGTGTAGTAAAATAATAGTTAAATTTATATTTTAGTATTGCAACTTAATTTTAAAACAGTTCCACCCGTTTGAATGAGCTGAAATTTTGCACACACTTTAGTTTCATATAGTTACCGAATTTAATTTTTTTATGCAATACGAAAGCGGCCGGCGGTCGGCGCAGGTGGCTTGAACTCTTGATTTCAAGGGACCGCGGTTCGATTCCAGCCGACACTCACCAATGAGTTATGCTGACGGAAAAATTTACGTGCATACACCTGCTGCTTCGCACCGTTCGGAACCGGTGTAAAACTGTCGGTATCTTCCCTTGCCCCTTACTAGGTGGTAGACAGTAGACACTAATTGTAGCCGATTTTATGCTTTACTCTTATTAAGACCCGGCAGTACAAAAAATCGGTTTCTTCCGATTGATAGGAATAAAATTCCTAACTGACCACCCAGGTGGGCAGTGGTGGTTTGATAGGAATAACATTCCCAACCGACCACCCAGGTGGATGGATTGGGTGGTTCGTTGGGAACAAACGGATGTTTCTCGTAAACCACTGTGCGTTTGGAGGATGCTTAATGTGCAGAATTAATAAATGTTTATTAAAAGTAAGAACACTCTCCTTGGCGGGAAGGAGTATTGCATTTTTGATCTATTATGTAAAATTACACGACTAAAAAGATGAACGCCGCGGAGAAATGGGTTTTCGAAATTTTCGAGAGCATACTTAGCGATTTTTTTTCTAACAAGTAATAAAGATCCAATTGTTTTTTAGGCTCCTTGCTGGGAAGCAGTAGGTATGCCTTGTAACACATAGCGCAGGGAATTCTAAAATGGGAAACAGGGTTCTACTAAAAACTACGTACAATAGTTAAAAACAATAGTAACCCTAGTAATTAGGATGTATCGTTAATTTAAGCTGGGCACATACCTAATTAACTTAAATTATTTGCTCTTTATAACTACTACATATATGTAGCTATTTGTTTCCTGAATAAATAAAATAAAATAAAATAAAATAAAAATTGTTTGTAAAAAAACCTATGTTGATACAATAAACTATTTCTTTCTTCTTCTTCTTGTAGAAAGGCATACATTTTTCTAATATCAACTCACAGTGGTTTACGAGAAGCATCAATCAGGAAAATTAGATTTTTAATGCTGCTGAATCTTAACAACTATAAATTACTTATTTTCTTTCCAGACTATGTCCACGATATACTCAATGTATAACACCTTCAGCAGATTCAATAAACGTAAATGAACATTCAAAAAGTATAAGTACAGTTCTCGGCAGCACACATAATGCGTGTCGAGCTTTATAAAACAGTTTTTTTTAATTCTTTAATATAGTTACTTACCTATATATGGTTTATTTATGCATGACTGAAGTATGTAAGAATTATTTTTAATATTTATTTTTATTTTAAGGAAGGGTATTTTTTTTTTATGTAAACTGACGCGGTTGGCTTCATCACCTACAACATCCGTGATGTCAGCCAATAACACCGGGTGAGCTAGGTGCCATGTCAGTGCTTCCCTTCGATCGTGCCGGCTGCACTGAACTGGACGGAAAACACAAACTATGTATTTACATAGCCGTTTCGTCCGACGTTTCATTCAGTGCGGTGGTATACCGGGCGGGTTGAACCCTACCACCGAGTAAGGTAGGAAGGGAAGAGACCTACAGTTTTAAGTAGAATCTGGACCACGGTCAGCCTCCCAACGGTCGAGCGGTCACCCATCCAAATACTGACCGCACCCAGCGTTGCTTAACAAACAATAGCGACAGTCGACTATCTGCACCACTGAGCTATCGAGGCTGACAAAGTATGATTTTGTTATTTTTTTTATTTTTTATTTCTATAGTATAATTTATTCTGAGGTCGTCTATTTATATTTGATAAGCGCACAACAAATGTCTACCTAATATTGTCCACAACTGCCTCTGCGAGACAGATATTACACTATAGTATTATCAAAACCTCGTGTCCGGTTGGGCAATAAAGTTATATGGCTTAGGGAAGCGAATCTGCGCACGGCGCTTTGTCGATAAGGGTCGATAGAAGTTATTCACGGTTTTTTATTTAGATGAATTAATAATATCTTAAGGTACTACAGGTTATAAATGCTTAAGGTACTTATATATCTATTTATAATAGATACCTATTTCACATACTCAATCATACTACAAATTGGACAACACATTTTATTATATTTTATTAATGTTTTATTTGTTATATGTTTTTTTATTTATCTGAATAGATTTATAAGATATTTATTTATGATACTTTACATTAGATTCAGATTCAGATATTTATTTCGCCATAAAGAACACACAACAATAACAATATTTCATTGAGACATGCATATTCAGTATAGTTCGTCATAATTTTTTTTGTCCTGACCGACTGTGACGAATGACAAGTGGTTGTGTGTCACGAATAAGAACTGTTTCATAATCTTTCTCTTGTAGACTTTCTGCATGAATAACACACTTTTGCCAATCTTGTGCAGCATTCGTTCTTGGTCGACCAATGAGATCGCGTATGCATTCCACAGAGTGTGTTCTCGATCGGCCAATGAAATCGCGTTACATCATTGATGCATACCATAACGTGCATTAGCGGGCGCCCCTTCAAATGTTATTATGTAATTCATTAAAAAAACAATACAAACATATAATTTATGATTGGAGATAATTAAAAAACCGTGAATAACTTCTATCGACCCAGGTGACTTTTTATCGACAAAGCGCCGTGCGCAGATTCTCTTCCCTAAGCCATATAACTTTATTGCCCAACCGGACACGAGGTTTTGATAATACTTTAGTGCAGAGCATAATGTTTAAAAAAATGAGTTTATAAAAAAAAATTGAAAGAGACAATCCGGTTGCAGGGCGCGGCGTCCCTGTCGCACGAACACGCACGTCTCTGTGCGACAGGGACGACGCTCTACAAGCAGATGGTCACTTTCTAAAGCTCGACACGCATTAATTACTGCCGGGAACTGTACGTGATATTATTCTACAAATTCACCCACACATTAGGACAATTTGAGAAGGCTTCAAGCATGGTGAGGAAATTTAGCACAATAAAATTATCTGCACGAATAAACCTGTCATTTATTGCTCCCGAACTGGGCGGTCAAGAACGTTAGAAGAGGTAGGGACGTCGGACTGTCCAATGCTTATATGAGAAACAGCGTCGCCGAGCTCCGCGGGTATCGGAACCCGGAGGGGACGACGCGCGCTCTGATTGGGTGGTATCGGGTGGGGGAAGGTTGACGCTATGTGGCCAGCGGGCGACCGACGAATTTTATTGGTACGTTTTTACTAATATCGTGTTACGCTGGCGCGGGGAAGGTCCGACGTCCCTACCTCTTTTAATGTTCTTGTGGGCGGTTGCGGTCGAGGTGCGAGGGACTCAGGCGCAGCCAATTTCACCCCCGTGGAGGTGCCAGTCCCGCTTGAAGGTGTACTAAATTCGCCGGGGCAAGGCTATTATCCAGATATTTGAAAATCCCTGAATTGTAGGAGTAGGGAAAGATATTCCCCGGAAGCCCATTACATCAACACCTTTGCAGTGAGGAGGGATGAGGGACTTGAGGGAGGCGAGTTTGATTATAAGTTATATATAACTTAAACTTAATTTTATATTTAAGTAAGTATAAAGTACCAATGTAGTAACAGACTTTTCACTTTGAAAGACTTCCGAAAATTTCAGGTGAAAAAAAAATAAAGTATGTATATTATTTTAAGCACTTTATTTCAATGTTAATATATCTTTACAAAATGGCATTACAATCGTTTGAACGAATATTTCCCTTCAGCAGCTATTCCCTATCGCAGTTTACAATACTAAACGCTTTCATAAGATAGGTACAGGTGCCGGAATAAATAGATACTTCTGAACACGAAAATAAATACCCAGAAACGAGATTTTCAAACATTTTTTATCTCATTACCAACTGCCACAGAGGTTCCGATTGTGAGATTTTTTTGACATTTCGTTGTATTCAAGTTTCTCAAGGAAATATTTGTATGGCAATTTAAGTACCAAGTGGTCCGCTAGAGGCGCTGCAACTTTTTTTTTTTCTTTATTTGGCTATTTTCTTTTTGATATTTTTTTTATAATGAGGAAGCATGGTCATGTCTGGTCAATTAAAAAAAATCTTCCAGAACGCTGAGTCTGGAAAAACACCAAAACCAAACATAACAACAACAAACAAAAAAACATAAACGGGGATATTTATTAAAAATTTAATTTGATAAATTGTACATCCCTTGAATTTACTTAATTCCTTTTTTACAGCCGAGATACAAATATCAACCAATATTTTGAAACCAAAATCTTCCTCTAATATTCTTCCTTTGAGAAGGAGTACTTAAAAACAGATTTAAAAAAAATGCACTGAAAATTTCTGTAAGATCTCTGAAAATCTAATTCATATAAGGATACACTAGCGAACGAGAAAATAAAAACTTTATCATGAATTAATGCAAGCTTGACCCTTTTTTGGGCTAGAATTGTCATTCGCTGGTCAGGTGCTCGACTGAAACCTTCGGGTAGATCATCAGCGGCTTGGGCAAGTTATTGCAATTTCTAGGTATTTATTTTCGTATGTACGTCTAATGCAAAAATCAATATCAATTCGCAAGATACTATTACTATAGGTCACCGGCCCTTTACAATAGGTACTTACAATACCTACGGGTTGCAATTACTTATGGCACATAGTGAAACAAGACAATGATGCAAATTTTCATAGAAAGTCCTTAACGAAGAGTGTGGAGTGGAGTGTAACCTAATTTGTACTCGTTTTTAATCGGAAGCTGACGAAAATGGCACGTCCGCTTGAAAATCGGTTAGTTCGGGGTTAAATAACATTTCACTTGAAAACAACCTTGTAGGCGCTGGCCCAAAGTTTGGCCCAAGGCTCTCTACCAACGTTGGCCTGCTTGAAACAACGTGTACAAGTGTCTTAAAATTCAAGAGAACCTAGTTGGTATTGTCGTTCATTGCATACAACTTTGTTTTTCTAACACGATTTGTAAATACAAAATTCAACCGTCAGCATCCAGGCACGTATTCAGAAATGTGGGAAGCTCATCACTCAAATAGCGACGACACGTTTAGGGCGTGAAATATTGAGATTACGTATCCGGCGCACGCGCAGCCTTTCGCCGCCGCCAGCTGATCAATCCCGTAATAAACGAGTGGTTATCTCTGGAATTCGGAGTGGGGGATAAATCATACCTATCCCATAGATACGTGCCTGTCAGCATCAATAGATCACCTTTACGTATCTTAGGTTTAATTTCACCAAGAGTGACTTGAGATAACCTATATTCATCCATTCAATTTTTTTAAGAAATTTATAAAGGCCACTTGCTCTACAAATTGACAGTTTTTTTATGATTTTTGGATTATTTTAATCGAACTTTTTATTGTCTCTCCGTGAAATAGGAAATTATAAGGCTTGAATTTCGATTGGCATACTACGTCTTTAGCATTCGAGCCAAAAGACGATAGGTGAAAACTGTTTGAGCATTTTACGATATGTCTTGCCAAAAAATCCCATTCTGATAGCAATGTGTTAGTCAAGTTAGAAAACACGTATCATTCAAATTCAAACATAACAATGTTAACCCACAATACAATAACAGAAATACACACTAAAGTAACTCGAAAACTGTCGGTTGTGCTCGTTATGGATAGGTCTCTAGTATAAAGCTGGGTATATGGGGAATAAGTTATACATTTAAAAATCTACCTTACAGTAATTTTACCGGCTAGGTTAGGCTATTATTGTACAATCGTCGTTTAGAATACATTCGAACTAACACTACTATACAAGGCCGAAGTCGGTACAGACAGGCACGTCGCGGTTGTTGGGTTTCTCGTTGCTATTGGCGGCCATGTTGAGCTCAACCAATGTGTCCACGCTGTTTATACTGACACCCTTCAAGATTTTCTGCGCTGCCAAGCTTGTGAAGTTGAAACTGAGGTCGCTGAGACTGGGGAAGTTGTAGAAATCCTGGTTCTCCTTCTTGCTCTCCTGACTCAGGCTATAGCGCTTTTGTTTGTTTTCGATACAGTTCAACTTCTCCGTCGACGTGTTAATGTCCTTTACCAGCTCCTGGTTTTTTAAGGCGAGGTTCGGCTCCGAACCGAGAACGACCTTCTGATCGTAACCCTTCGTCAGCATGTTTGCGATCGAGTCGGAGCTCATGCGGTTGTTCCCGGCCGGCATCCCGTTTAGCAGCTGCAGCGCAGCCGCTTTCTTCAGCAAGTCGACGCTTTTCAGCTCGCTGTTGGAGTTGATATTAGCGATGCCGCCGTTCGGAGATATGAACGAGTTCTTCTGATACCTCAGACTGCCCACAGATCCGATTAGGTTGTCGTAACTCTTAGTAGGCGTGGACGGATTGCTGTGATTGAGAGACGAGTCGAAGTTATTGTGAATGGCGGGCGACGCCGGGTTGGACACGACTTCGTTTGTGTTGTTCAGCTGATTCTTGTATGTAAAGCTATTGTTGTTACCGTTCGCGAGCTGCAGCGACAGCTTACGGTTGTTGTTCATTCCCGCGTCATTCATCGAATTCAGGTTGAACTTGTTCTCCTGCACCTTTACGGGCTCGTTTTCGGGGTATAGCTGCTTCGTCTTTTCCACCGGACACGTCTCGAATGACGTTTCTGCCAAATGTTTCGTCGGCTGCGACGTGACTCCGTTTTGCGACACGGACACGACTTGTCTGTCATCATTGATTATATAAATATTGCTCCCGTTGGCGCTGTTGTCTGTCACCTTGCCGTTCTCGAAGGTTATGACAGACCTCACTGGCGAATTTTGAACGTAGACTTTAGTGTTCGTCCCTCCGTTTTGGGAGCTCGTGTTCGTGGTAACTTTCAGAGTTATCGAGTTGTTGGAGTTGGAGCTCGCTAGCATGGTAGTGGCGGGAGAATCCTTGGCCCCCAGCGTCTTGGTGTGCAGTGGGGTGGCGGTCTTCTTAGGTGTAGCGGGGATTATTTTCGGCGACCCTCTTGGTGAGGGCGTTTTGCCGTTTTTTGTCGACTCTCCTCCCACTATTGGTGGCTTGTTTCTGTACTTGTGGAGACTTTTCGGGGAGCTCTGGAGGCTCTGGACCTTGACCAGAGATTGCGCTCGACTGAGGCCCGGGCCGCTCGGGGAACTATGACTAGGCGAGGGCTTGAGGGTACGGTCGGAGATGTGCGACTCAAGGCTGGAATGGCCGCTGCTGCCACTGGTGGGATATATCCTCCTGGAGTTGCTCTCTAAGGATGAGGGTCCGCTCTTGCAGTCCTTTCTGGGAGTTCGACAGATGCTCGTGCTTTCTAGACTGGAAGGGCCGCTCGTGGACATGACGTGGTCGGAATGGCCGTAGTCTATTCTCCTTAGACTTCCGCGTGGGCTTTCGTGGAGTTTCATGTCGATGCTTCGCTGAGGGGAGTTGTAGTTGTCGAGAATGGTTTTGTTGGTGGAGCTCCTGCTGAGGGTGGAGCGCGGGAGACTGCCAGAGCTCGGGCTGGAGTGTCGGATGGGGGAATGGTCATAATGGACGGAACCGGCGAGACCAGACTCGGTGGAGAGATGGCGCTTGTGTCTTCGCGGCAGAGTTGACGAACGGTTGCTGAGCTCGGACCCGTCGTAGTAGGATGACATGTAGGACATTTGGCTCTGCAAGGACTCCTGAAACAGAAAATAAATATTGATGTTGATTATTATACTTATTTATAAAGGCAAGTAACAATTTGGATCCTTTGCCTACAGAATTCAAACCCTGGAACGCTTTCTCCCCCTCCCTGCCCTTATACATATTTCTCCACAAAATACAGTCTCAGATCTTTCAAGATGGACGTAAATATGCACATTTCAGACCGGATTGCATTAGCAACCCTGGCCAACGACCGAATGTCCATGGGCGTCGTTAGTCGAGGCATAGTAAAAGGAGACTGTCTGTTTAAACTATCTGAAGAACTATCTGAGAAGTCTGTTTAAACTAGGCCACCGGCATTACATGTCGCGCTATTTATAAAAAGAAATACAGAGTTGGACTAGAGTTATTCTTCTAGCAATTCATCACACTAGCAACTTAAATCCGTCAAATCAATTGGAATTCGTCGAATCATGATCCGTCTCACTCGCTCTAACGGGCTTCTCAATGTGTCTAGTGAGACTGAGCTGCAGATACCGTAATTTTTAGGGTTCCGTATCCGTCGTACGGGACCCTATTACTAAGCCTACGCCGTCTGTCTGTCTGTCCGTCTGTCCGTCTGTCTGTCCGAGGGCTGTATCTCTTGAACCGTAATAGGTAGCTCGATGGTTTTTTACAGAATATGTGTTATTATGGCCGATATAACAACAAATAATAAATAAAAATAAGAAAAAGTAAAAAAATTACGGGGGTCCCCAAACAAGAAACTAAAAAGTGTATGCGCGCCATCTACCGAAAATAATACGAAGCATTTTAACTAATCATGAATTTTAACTAATATGAAGCATTTCATAAACAAGCCATAGATGGCGTGAGTGGCGCTGACCATGACATGGCGATACGGAACCGTCTCGGTGCAGGAATTCGACTCGCACTTGGTCGGTTTTTACGATAATCGCTAATACAGAATAGGGGCGCCGAGGGGGGTGTGAAATGTGGTAGTTAAGTTACCTTGGAGATGGTCTGGGTGGCGACGCAGTGCAGGTGCACGGCCTTGGAGTTGAACCACTCGGTGGGAGGGAACTGTGCAGAGAATGTCTTGTTGGCTCGTGTCTGCTTGCTGCGGCCGCTTCGTCTGAATAAGCGGGACAGCAGGGACACTTTCTCTGCAACACACATTCGCGTTATCAGATTATGTATTTAATAGTACAGTATGTAGAGCTTTATTAACTTAACTTTTAACTTTAGACTTGATACTTAGACTTTTGACTTCTAATTTTGTAGTTAATTTAAATTTTAGTTTATTTGATTAAATTTTTTTAAATAAATTAATACATTTCTAACTTAATGTTAAATTAACTTAATGAAATACACACTAAAGTAACTCGAAACAAAATCAGCCTAATGACAGATTAAATTAACCTAATGAAGAACGTATTATAATGTAAAAATAAACAAAAACTAAATAAATGTAAGGTGGAAAGAAGGAGGAAACGGGATGTGTGCATTTTATTTTATCTTTTAATTTTGTAATATTTCTATCGTTTTTATTTACAGCGCATTATCAAAATGTAAACCGAAGCAATTATGTTCTAGCTAGGCTATTAAGTTTTTATATTGCTGATTTTTTAATTTGTTCATGTCATCAAGCCGTGGAATTCTCTAATATAAATAAAATTAGAAGGAATGAAATTCCGGCTTTAGAGATGTTTCGTATAGAACGTTTAAAATTGGAGCAAGGGCTTACTTTATTCAAAGGCCTATTATTAAATAAGCCTTGCCATCCAGCAGGGTAATTCCGCAAGCAAGCGTTCTAGTAACTTTCGAAAACACCCCTTTTTGACAGTTATTTTGATGTATTTTAAGTAGTTTTTAGTTGTTTACTTTTTTTTATGGAAACTGACACTGTTGGCTACATCACCTACAACATCCGTGATGTCAGCCCATAACACCGGGTGATCTAAGTGCCATGTCAGTGCTTCCCTTTATTTCATGTCGGCTACACTGAACTGGACGGAAAACACGAACTATTTACATAGCCGTTTCGACCGACGTTTCATTCAGCGCGCTGGTACCAACCCGGGCGGGATAAGCCCTACCACCTAGTAAGGCAAGAAAATAAGGGACCTACAGTTTTACGTGCAATCCGAACCACGGTTAGGCTTCAACGGTCGAGCGGTCACACATCCAAGACAAATCCACACTGACCGCGCTCAGGATTGCTTAACAACAGTCGACCGACCGCACCACTGAGCTACCGAAGCTGACAAAGTACTGGAGATGAACGACGCGGATCTACTCACTGGGCGATGTGGATTCGTTGCTGTGCGGGTAGTCTGTGGAACTGGAGCTGTCTGTGGTGTTGTTGTGCTGGTGCTTCGAGTGCAGGGAGCGCGTGGAGGCGCAGCGCTGCAGGTGCTTGCTCGACGAGCCGAACAGCCGGAGCGAGTGGCGGCGGTCGAGCGACCGCACCACTGAGCTACCGAAGCTGACAAAGTACTGTAGATGAGCGACGCGGATCTACTCACTGGGCGATGTGGATTCGTTGCTGTGCGGGTAGTCGGTGGAGCTGGAGCTGTCTGTTGTGTTGTTGTGCTGGTGCTTCGAGTGCAGGGAGCGCGTGGAGGCGCAGCGCTGCAGGTGCTTGCTCGACGAGCCGAACAGCCGGAGCGAGTGGCGGCGGTCGAGCGACCGCACCACTGAGCTACCGAAGCTGACAAAGTACTGTAGATGAGCGACGCGGATCTACTCACTGGGCGATGTGGATTCGTTGCTGTGCGGGTAGTCGGTGGAGCTGGAGCTGTCTGTTGTGTTGTTGTGCTGGTGCTTCGAGTGCAGGGAGCGCGTGGAGGCGCAGCGCTGCAGGTGCTTGCTCGACGAGCTGAACAGCCGGAGCGAGTGGCGACGGTCGAGCGACCGCACCACTGAGCTACCGAAGCTGACAAAGTACTGTAGATGAGCGACGCGGATCTACTCACTGGGCGATGTGGATTCATTGCTGTGCGGGTAGTCGTTGGAGCTGGAGCTGTCTGTTGTGTTGTTGTGCTGGTGCTTCGAGTGCAGGGAGCGTGTGGAGGCGCAGCGCTGCAGGTGCTTGCTCGACGAGCCGAACAGCCGGAGCGAGTGGCGGCGGTCGAGCGACCGCACCACTGAGCTACCGAAGCTGACAAAGTACTGTAGATGAGCGACGCGGATCTACTCACTGGGCGATGTGGATTCATTGCTGTGCGGGTAGTCGGTGGAGCTGGAGCTGTCTGTTGTGTTGTTGTGCTGGTGCTTCGAGTGCAGGGAGCGTGTGGAGGCGCAGCGCTGCAGGTGCTTGCTCGACGAGCCGAACAGCCGGAGCGAGTGGCGGCGGTCGAGCGACCGCACCACTGAGCTACCGAAGCTGACAAAGTACTGTAGATGAGCGACGCGGATCTACTCACTGGGCGATGTGGATTCGTTGCTGTGCGGGTAGTCGGTGGAGCTGGAGCTGTCTTCGGTGTTGTTGTGCTGGTGCTTCGAGTGCAGGGAGCGCGTGGAGGCGCAGCGCTGCAGGTGCTTGCTGGAGGAGCCGAACAGCCGGAGCGAGTGCCGGCGGTCGAGCGAGCATTAAAACTACAAGTATGGCTCACCCGCGCAGATAAAACATCTGTATCTACTCACTGGGCGGTCGAGCGACTGCACCACTGAGCTACCGAAGCTGACAAAGTACTGTAGATGAGCGACGCAGATCTACTCACTGGGCGATGTGGATTCGTTGCTGTGCGGGTAGTCGGTGGAGCTGGAGCTGTCTGTGGTGTTGTTGTGCTGGTGCTTGGAGTGCAGCGAGCGCGTGGAGGCGCAGCGCTGCAGGTGCTTGCTGGATGAGCCGAACAGCCGGAGCGAGTGCCGGCGGTCGAGCGAGCGCGGCGCGGGGAACGACGAGCTGCGGCGTTTGGCGCGCCCGTAGAGCACTTTGTCGTTCGGGTTGCCTGCGAACAAACGAACAGAATATTTTATTTAATGTTTTTTTTTTTTGTAAACCAACATCTTTGCCGAGAGACGAATGCTGCAGTCGAAAAAAACCAAATCACCTCTCCTCGTGAAACCACGTTCAGTTAGGCGCCATGACAGCGTATTTGCGGACTGCTGCTATAATATTTATTTATTTATTAGAGTCCGCCTTTATACGACATGCACGGGGAAAGATGCATTGGGGCAATTCTTTTTAAGTTTTTTTTATGTAATCCGGTATGGGTGGCTGAGTCGGAGGGGCCAAAGCACATGCTCCGCTCAGCCAATATTACCTCCGAGAAGGTAGGTGCCATATCGGAAACTTCCCTGGATTGCTGGCTATACTGGACTAGCGGAGAACACAACCGAGGCTGCTATGCGGTCATCTTACATCCAGTACGGTGGTATCAACCCAGTCAGCTACAATTTGAGCCTACCACTAGTAACCGGGCAAGGTAAGGGACTTACAGTTTTACACCGGTACCTAACGGTGAAGCAGCAGGTGTAGGTGTAGGTATGCACGTAAATTTTTTCGTCAGAAAAAACTCATTGGTACACGCCGACCGGATTCGAACCTCGGGCCTCTAACATGAGAAGCCGATACCCAAACCACTCGGTCACCCGCCGCTTTTTAAGTACCGCCCCCACACGGTATAGGTACAGTTCCCGGCAGCAAATTATGCGTGTCGAACTTTAGAAAGAGACAATCGGGTTGTAGAGCGTCGTCCCTGTCGCGCGAGCTCGCACCTCTCTGTGCGACAGGGACGACGCTCTACAACCGAATTGTCTTCTCTTTCTAAAGCTCTGCTGCCGTGAACTGTACTTGCTTATACTCATCATACCCTTGTTAGAAATGGTGAGAATGGCAACACAGAAAGTGCTTGCAATTTTACTTCAACAGTCATCGGATCTAAATTAGGAATACACATGACAATGAGTAATCTGATCAGATGCCTGCAGTAGTCATTTGTGTTACTTTGTCAGTTTGTTTATATACTGCAAGTAGCATTCCTTGGGTAGCGTTTTCAAGATCGGCAGCGGAGTTAGGTCGAAAGGAGAAATGGTCGACGCAGCGAAAGTTGACATTGATGAGAGCAAATTGGAGCATTTATTAATTTCGTAAAATAAGTCGACCGTATGAGAGATATTGTGTTGGTTACACGAAGAAGCCACACCTACACCTGCGAAGTTTCTTGTCGGTTCTTCTTCGTGGGTGTAACTGTAATCGAACCGGATAGAACAAATTGTGATAAGTTCGAGTGTAATCTAACTGCCATATGAAGGATCAATAAACAATACAATACATACGTAATTTTAATATGACTTATTCATTACCTATTACAATTACAGAAGAACATTAACCCTCTGTGTCGTCGTGATGCATCAGTGCATCATATATTTTGCGCGCCATCTCTTTATTAATATGTGAAGCTGTGTAAGCTGTTTAGGTTTAGCCAGCTGTCTAACAAGTTTGATATTCATTTAAGTTTATTTGGTAGCCACTAGAGGGCATATTTTTGTTGTAAAATAATTTTTTTCATAGTGACCCCTTTGGAGTGTTTCTTTGAGGTCAGATCTTCTGAAAAATATATATTTTGAAATCAGTCTGTGCGTGTTCCACAATGTCGAGGCAAAGGTAAGTGACTATTCCATTAAATCCATGTGGGTGTGTTACGAAAAATAAAAAATTACACTCAAAATCTTCTTCAACATTTATGATGTGCTCGTGCATCATTGCGGAATCTCATTGAAAATACGTGATAGCGGAGTTCTATAGATGGTAATTTTATTTACGTATTTACAGGCCTGGACATCCCCTAAATGATACGGAAATTGACGAGCTTCTGCATGACTGGAATGTAAGTGAAGAGGAGTACGATTCAGATGATTCGGTAGAAGATGCGGACTATGTTCCAGACTTTGGAGAAGAAATTGAAATCGTTCATGGGTCAGACGCTGAAGATGTGCAGGAATAACAAGATAATAGAGAAAATCACGATCAGGCACTCGAGCAGCATCGTCTACCGACACCTGGACCATCTACTTCATCAGCAACTTTCTCGCAGTCACCTAGAAGCAACGATGTTTCACAAGCAGAAGGACTTCCGTCCCAACAACTTCGGCCCAGCCAAACCTGAGACGTAGAAACTTGATATGGAAAAAAAATAATCTAGTGCTTACGTCTGAACAAATGTAGTTCTTGGGCGATACTTCCCTGCCCCCTTAAATCTTAGAACTAGAAACACCATAGCAGTTTATCTCCTATCTATTTCCGGCCTCACTGCTGGAACTGATCAAGAACGAGACTAATTTGTACAGCACACAAAAAATTCCTAACACAGCATTCTCCGTCACATCGATTGACATACAGCAATTTATCGGCATTGTGTACTACATTTCTGTAGTCCCCATGCCTAAAGTACGCAGCTACTGGTCGGAAAAACTAGCTTTTGCCCCCGTATGTGAAACCATGGCGTCTTTAGTTCTAAGATTTCAGGGGGAGATTTCAAGATTTCAAGAGACGTATCGTCCAAGAACTGGATTTGTTCAGACGTACCTAAGCACTAGATTATCTTTTTTCCATATCAAGTTTCTATGTCTCACGTTTGGCTGGGCCGAAGTTGTTGGGACGGAACGTCCTTCTGCTTGTGAAACATCGTTGCTTCTAGGTGACTGCGAGAAAGTTGCTGATGAAGTAGATGGTCCAGGTGTCGGTAGACGATGCTGCTGGAGTGCCTGATCGTGATTTTCTCTATTATCTTGTTCTTCCTGCACATCTTCAGCGTCTGACCCAGGAACGATTTCAATTTCTTCTCCAAAGTCTAGAACATAGTCCGCATCTTCTACCGAATCATCAGAATCGTACTCGTCTTCACTTACGTTCCAGTCTTGCAGAAGCTGGTCAATTTCCGTATTATTTAGGGGATGTCCAGGCCTGTAAATATGTAAATAAAATTACCATCTACAGAACTCCGCTACCACATATTTTCAATGAGATTCCGCAATGATGCAGGAGTGCATCATATGTATTTTTGCAAATAAATACCTAAATATTACTCAGCGATTTTTTTTTGTATTTTTCCCACTACACATAAACCATTGCACAATACTTGTGCTAGGAATAAACAAAATACATTATCTTGCGATACAGAGGGTTAACCACTAAATCTATTAATTTCTATTAATTTTTATCAACTAATTCAATAAATACTCTCACCTACTATCTTCACACAACAGCATTATTTAACACTATTCATTCATATTTTTAACACATCGCCTATATTTTCTTCTTTCCTAACTACCTTTCACTTACATTATTGTCACTTTTGGTTTTTTAGTTAGCAAGGTTATACTAATAAAACTAAAATTGTGGTTTTTCACAATTTCTGAAAGAAAGAGATCTATGTATTGGAAGACTTTTTTGTTCCTGGCATGAAACTGAAATGATTAAGAAAAAATTTTTTTTTTACATTTTATATTTAAATAATTTTTTTTTATAAAAAAAAATTCTTTGTTCTTCAAAAGTTATCTATTTCCGATACAGAACCCCCCCCTTAGCGTACTCTGAACTAATTTTGAAAGACCTTATATAATATATAACATTGTGTTATTTAAGGCGAAATAAATATTTGATCTGAATCTGGATCAAAGGTCGGGCCAACTTTACATATTATCTTTCACTCTACGAGTGTCAACTCATGTACCGTCGACCGGACCGGTACAAGGGGTATCCCAAAAGTGGTTAAGTCGCCGCAAATTCCGCACTTGCTCCAACAGTGTCGGCACTCGGCAGGCAAAATAAAACTGTTCAAATACGACATTCCAGCTTCGACGACCGCGCAACGCGACCGACCGCGCTCCCGTCTAGGGAACCAGTTCTCAATTCAGATTGTAGATGGCGTTAGTTTAGCATTTACACATAAATAGTGGAATAGGTCTTTCGGAATTCCGGAAACGGTGCGCTTAGGTTTTCATAATCGTAGGTACCTTGTTTTTGTCCGATTGAAAAATCGGAAAATTTTAATCTTTCTGTACCAGAATTTTCTATTTTGAGGCCATAATCATTTTGCTTTTCAAAATTGAAGTTCGACCACGTTCAGCTTGTTTGACGAGACGTCGTTACTTTCGTCCTTCAAATACACACACACCACACGCTGTATCCCGGCAATCGGGGTAAGCAGAGTAGTCGGTGGAGTGTTGTGCTGCAAGTACTCTTGGAAATTACAGCACAACGCCGACCACCACCTTTAGCAAAGCATTAGGACAAGATAACTATGAAGCAGCAAGTAAGGCACGAAGGCCCACCTGCTGCATGACTTATGCACTGCATCTTGTCCTTATCGCTTGCAGTGGGGCCACTCTATTTAAATACCGACCCCACACGGTAAAAAAATAGAATGGTTTTTATTTCAGATGATAATAAATGTAGGTTTTGTGTTGTGTATTGTAGATTTATTCTTGTGTTCTAGTATTATATTATATACCTACCTACTTGTACCGTGTGGAGCCGGTACTTTAAAAGAATAGCCCCACTGCATCTCTCCCCGTGTATGTCGTAAAAGGCGACTAAGGGATATGACTCCCTTCTTATATTACTAGGTGGTAGGGTTTAACCCGCCCGGGTTGGTACCACCGCACTGAATTAAAGGTCGGTCGAAACGGCTATGTAAATAGTTTGTGTTTTCCGTCCAGTTCAGTGTATTTGGCACGACCGAAGGGAAGCACTGACGTGGCACCAAGTTCATCAGGTGTTATGGGCTGACATCACGGATGTTGTAGGTGATGTAGCCAACCGTGTCAGTTTCCATTAAAAAATAAAAAAAAAAACTTATTAGATTTACACACTTTAGAATTTAATTCGTTGTTTAATAAAGTTCTTCCCAGTTCGTGCCACTAATTACTTAAAAATAATACAAATGGACCTAATAAAATAATTAAAAGCATACATTCATTTCTTCAAACACTAAACGCTTCATCATTATGAAATCTTTAAAAGCTTACACGCACATGTCTGAAAAGATTGTCCTAATTATTTCCAATATCGAGTCTTGAAAGAATGCACAAATCATAATGCAGATTTATAAATAGTCTATACATAGACCAGACGTCTTACGGCTAGATGGGCTATTGTGTTATGGGAATACGCTGTCGCCAAAATCCCTAAACATCAACATACAACGCACAGTGGTTCACGGCCACCATGCGATCGCATGTCGACATGTGCAGCCAATGAGGGAGGGCCAGGATGCCGACACGTCCCGCTGCCATAAAGCGATAACTCTCGGTTTGCCAGCCTCGATGGCTCAGTGGTGCAGACAGTCGACTGTCGTTATTGATGGTTAAGAAACGCTGGGCCGGTCAGTGCTGACCGACTGGGTGACCGCTCGACCGTTGGAGGCTGACCGTGGTTCGGATTCCACGTTAAACTGTAGGTCCCTTCCCTTCTTACCTTACGGTAGGGTTCAACCCGTCCGGGTTGGTACCACCGCACTGAATGAAACGTCGGTCGAAACGGCTATGTAAATAGTTTGTGTTTTCCGTCCAGTTCAGTGTAGCCGGCACGACCGAAGCGAAGCACTGACATGGCACCTAGTTCACCCGGTGTTATGGGCTGGCATCACGGATGTTGTATGTAGGTGATGTAGCCAACCGTGTCAGTTTCCATAAAAAAAATTATAATAAACTCTCCGCGTCATGCAAAGACACGGCAGACGATTCGTCGCCCATCTAGATACTATCTGATCTGTGAGTCTCCATATGTTTCTGTTGCGCAAACCGGTGCGGTGGTGGATGCATTCAGGCACTGCCTATCGATCAATTTCAGTATGATACGAGCCATACGTGCGCTCTACATTTTTAATTTGTTCTTGTATTCTCGAAATAGATCCATTATATGCGGCGGGTGGCCGAGTGGTTTGAGCATCGGCTTCTCATGCGGGAGGTCCGAGGTTCGAATCCGGTCGGCGTGTACCAATGAGTTTTTTCTGAAAAATTTACGTGCATACCTACACCTGCTGCTTCACCGTTCGGAACCGGTGTAAAACTGTAGGTCCCTTCCCTTGCCCCTTACTAGGTGGTAGGCTCAAATTGTAGCCGACTGGGTTGGTACCACCGTACTGGATGTAAGATTGCCGCATAGCAACCTCGGTTGTGTTCTCCTCTAGTCCAGTATAGCCAACAATCTAGGGAAGTCTCCGGTATGGCACCTACCTTCTCGGAGGTGACATTGGCTGGTCAGAGCATGTGCTTTGGCCCCTCGGACTCAGCCACCCATACCGGATTACATAAAAAAAAAAAATAATAAAATAAAATTAAGAATTTACGTATGAAAATTTGAAGTTGAAGTTATAAAATCTCCGTCAGTGTGAAGCTAAAAAAAATCTTTTATAACTGAATTCTTTACAAAAGTATGTATACAAACATTTCGATATTATCTCTATCTCTATCTGTATTTCTCATAAAAGGGAACGTATGTCTGTATGTATGCATGTTTGAAGTAAACTCCGGAACCACTGAACAGATATTGATGCGGTTTACACCAATGGAAAGAGTAGTTCTTGAGGCTCATAATATGGGCCTATACGGCTATAATATGTACATATAACTAAGGGACCAAAACATAATTTTCGGTGCACATATGCGTGTAGAGTTAAATGGTAGTTACATGGGGATTAGAAATTATAAATAAATTTCAAAATGACGACATATCAACGACTGAACGAATTACCGCTTGTCTATCCGGCAGTTCAGGAAGACGATAAACCTTCTCGAAGAAAATAAGTAACTGAGGGCGAGGCCGAAGGCCGAGCTGCGTTCAGGAAGACTATAAACCAATTCCTGGGGGAGTACTCGGAGGAGCTATTTAACCGCAATCCAGGGAAGTCTCCGGTATGACACCCACCTTCTCGGAGGTGATATTGGCTGGTCGGAGTATGTGCTTTGGCCCCTCCGACTCAGCCACTCATACCGGATTACATAAAAAAAACCACTGCGCTACCGCGGCTGACAATAAATAAAGCGAAATTTCTACGGGCGACCCACCTTGTAACGTACACGTACGTAATATATATGAAATATTCTTATAACTCGAGAACCACTATCGATTTACATGCGGTTTTCTTTGCTAAATTTCGTTACTTCTCAGGATGATTTTAAGCTATCAATCACAACGCTACGTTATTGGTGGCTTGAGCTGTGACCAAAAAGTCACGCGATAAATTGAAATTTTGGCTGTTCAGACATTTAACTTAATCTCCAAATGTATGACATTTTGAGAAAAATGGATAGTTTTGTGCACAACTACATAAGAGTACCTATATTGTTTATTTTTTTCAGAATTTTCAAACAACCCTTAATAGGTCAAAGCTCGGCGACAAAAGTGCAGTTTTTTATCAACTTTTAAACGAAATATTTGTTAAAGTAAACTTATTGATTATAGCAAAGTTATATATTTTTGACTTAACAATACCTGTAGAATGACATGACATTTGATTTATTTAAAAAAACAAAAAATATTTTCGGTTTACATTTTGGGGTACCCAGTACTTTCCACAGGACTATTAGATAAACTTATCTGTAATATATCTAGCGGCAAAAATTATACGTAATTTGGCGTCATTTTCATCGAAATCGGTTCAGTAGGTCCGGAGATATCTGCGTGTGACCGACAGACGGGCAGACAGACAGACAGACACCAGAGCGATCCTATAAGGGTCCCTTTTTCCGCATTTTGCGACGGGACCCTAAAAATAAGGAAAAGTAAAAAACTCACAGGGGCCCCATAGAAGAAGGGCTCATAGAAGAAACCAAAAAAGTGTATGCGCGCGCGACATCTACCGAATAAAGGGTGAAGCATTTTAACTAATCATGACATTGAACTAATATGAAGCATTTCATAACACGCCATCTAGATGGCGTGAGTGGCGCTAGCCATGACATGGCGATCGCGATACGGAACCCTCGGTGCGCGAGTTCGACTCGCACTTGGCCGGTTTTTCTCGTTTTACACCCCGGTGGCTGCCCGCGCAACGACACTATAGAAGCTTTGCTTCAAAACAAAAATACACGCACGCACGAAGAAAGCGCGAAATGGTCCCACAGAGGTATCCACGTAACTTCGAGACCGTACTTTCAACATGCGAACATCATGTTGAGTAAGGTACGAATGCTAAAATCATCGAAATTGGTTCTTTAATGCAGGAAACTAGCATCGATTTTTATAATCGTTTTTAACGGCTCAATTAAAACGATTTCCGCCAACAGTTTAACGAATGTGTGAAACTGTCTGCTAACCTGTCTGTAGGTGAGTTCTAGTCAGTTAAAATTATGATTAGTAATATTTTATTAATCGTAACTGCGTGCTGCAAGTGTGTTACGCAAGAACTTCTAATTAAATTGCCCAACGAAAGATACGTACACTTGGGTTCGAAATTGAATTTTCACCTCTAGAATCGAATTTTTAGGGTTCCGTACTTCAAAAGAGAAACCTTTATAGGATCTGTCTGTCCGTCTGTCACAGTTTATTTTATTTTAATCTAGTGAAGGAAAAAAGTTGAAATTTCAGAGACATATAGAGTTTGATGACCCAATTGATGATTACATTTTACTTAAAATAAAAAAAAAATCGGTCTATATGGTCAAAACGTCAAGCTATAATCACGACCGGTACGGGGGGACGGTTCGAGTGCGATTCGCACTTGCGCGCTTTTTTGGTGTTGCACATAATATGAAAGCATATTTCTAGAAGTGTTTATTAGTTTCCGACACATCCCAATTCAGTGGTTTCCAAAATATAAATTTTAAACATTCACTATTTCGTCTAATGTACATTTTGAAAGAGGGTATGTATTTAGCACCAAGCCGCATTTAGCACCAAACACAACCAACATAGTTTACCCTGCTGTAATAATTAGTACCAGGACATGGTAACTATCAAGCAGCAAGTAAAGAACGAACATTGTTACCTCCGTGCCAAGGTTAGCGGTGGGCATCCTGTTGCCCTTTACCACGGCATCTTGTCCTTATCTTGTAGGTTTTTTATTAATTAGTTTTTTATTGTGATTTTTTCATGGAACGTGACATGGTTGGCTACATCACCTACAACGTCCGTGATGTCAGCCCATAGCACCGGGTGAACTAGGTGCCATGTCAGTGCTTCCCCCTTTGATCGTGCCGGCTACACTGAACTGGTCGGAGAACACAAACTATTTACATAGCCGTTTCGACCGACTTTTCATTCAGTGCGGTGGTACCAACCCGGGCGGGTTAAACCCTACCACCGAGTAAGATTAGGAGGGAAGGGACCTACAGTTTTACGAGGAATCCGAACCTCGGTCAGCCTCCAACGGTCAGCGGTCACCCATCCAAGAACTGACCGCACCCAGCGTTGCTTAACATTCAATAGCGACAGTTGACTGTCTGCACCACTGAGCTATCGAGGCTGACGAAAGCTGATAAAATATGGGTGATGACACCCAATAACACCTTGGTGAACTAGGTGCCACGTCAGTGCTTCCCTTTGGTCGTACATGAACGGGGAGAGATGCATTGGCAATATTCTTTAATTCGCTAAGTACCGGAAGCCACTAGGATCTTCTTCTGTCTGAGAATAATAATAATAAATAAAACAGGACGCAGCGGAAAGGAAGGCGACGTCAAATTAGAATAAATCTCACTAAATTGATGACACACTCGCATCATCCTTCAGCCGAGACTTAAACATCAAATAGGTTAGTCCCAAACATAGAACACTGAGCCTTGGAACCACACATCACACAACCGTGTACCGTGTGGGGTCGGTACTTAAAAAGAATAGCCCCACTGCATCTCTCCCCGTCGCATGTCGTAAAAGTCGACTAAGGGATAAGAAAATTCGTCAGCCTCGGTAGCTCAGTGGCGCGGTTGGTTAGTCAACTGTTTTTAAGCAACGCTGAGCGCGGTCAATGATTGGATGGGTGACCACTCGACCGTTGGAGGCTGACCGTGGTTCGGATTCCACGTTAAACTGTAGGTCCCTTCCCTTCTTACCTTACTAGGTGGTAGGGTTTATCCCGGCCGGGTTGGTACCACCGCACTGAACGAAACGTCGGTCGAAACGGCTATGTAAATAGTTCGTGTTTTCCGTCCAGTTTAGTGTAGCCGACATGAAATGAAGGGAAGCACTGACATGGCACCTAGTTCACCCTGTGTTATGGGCTGACATCACGGATGTTGTAGGTGATGTAGCCAAGCGTGTCAGGTTCCATAAAAAAAAAAACCGCCTGTACCACGGAGGGTGTTCTAAGGAGCTGCACGATGCGATCCCTCCATCCCCATTCTACCATTATTCCACGCACAACAGGTTGGGAATGCATCCACACACTGCCGATATCCCCCCCACTTAGGACAAATCGATCCTGTAAATTCTTTATTAGGCATTTATTTAATAAATAACAAAAAAGTAATACTAATAACTAAAGAAATAAACCTACCTAACAAACATTAAAATAACTATCAAAAGGGGCATTTTCAAATGTTCCTAGAACACTTGCTGCATTACCCCGCTGGATGGCAAGGCTTACCCTTTGAATGAAGTAGGCCCTTGATTGCGGGACGCCAGTTGCGTCCACCAGCAGAGGCCCAAGCCTCTTCAAGAAGCTTTTGGCTTCACTGCTCCACGGACCGAGGGTTTCAACCGCAAACGCAACAAATTCGAAATCTTGAATAATATTTGAATATTTGTTGCGTTTGAGGCTCTCGGCTCCGGCCGCGGCCGCGCCAGCCGCTCTTGAAGAGGCCCGAACGTGACTTGGAGCCAATGTGTCGACACAAGTGGCGTCCCACATCAATGACCTACCCTTAGCCCATGGCACCAGGGTGATACCATCGGGCCTCTTGCCATCCAGCCGGGAATAACCGCAAGGTTCTAGGATGCACGGTATGTTTGCTGTCAAAAGCGTGGACTTTATAATAAAATTTAAATTTTGATGCCTGGATTAGGCTATATCTCTTGAACCGTAATAGGTAGCCCGTTGAAATTTTCACAGAATATGTGTTATTATGGCGGACATAACAACAAATAATAACAAATAGGAAAAGTAAAAAATGAAGGGGGGTTCCCATACAAGAAACGTGTTTTTTTATGCTTTTTTTTGTGGTGCGGAAACCTCGGTGCGCGAGTCCGACTCGCACTTGGCCAGTGTTTTTAATATTGCGGACGCTTTATTGCGTCCCTTGGCTCATTGGTCGATGGTGCGATGCAGTTCGTCGTCCCGATATTGTGGGGTCATCGCGTGGACGATACCAAAATAAAATAAGAATTATACATCCACCGCTGCTGAATCACGGGTTAAAAATAACGCACGCTTTATAACAGGAAGGAAAAACTGGAATACTTTCAGGCCAATATTCATTAATTGAAGATAATCTTAATTTGACATGTGTTAAAAAAATTTTGTTTATACTGACCGTTGGAAACATCTCTGATATTCACTTCAATATCGGCAATCAGTGTGGTGTGACAATGCACTTTTTACTTCTAACAAATCACTAAACATCTTTGAATGCAGACGAAATACGACCTTCATACGTATGTATACCTTTCAGTGATATCAATGATACCTTCTGGTTTTTGACCCCAACGTCGTCTAGGCCCGGATCATAATGGTAATGCAGCCGTTGCCTTGCTCCACTGACTGTCGTTCCGTCGTATTGGCCATTCTACTTTTAAGACAATGTGTCCCAATCCAAACTTAAAATTCATTTGGAAAAAAAATATGGCGGATGCGTTCATTTCCTTCCCTACCAATCAACGCGATGTGTCATCGAGGTTAGCGGTAAATTTTGAATTTCGAACGCGACGCCATGTTTGATTTACGTTGGACGGAAAGTTATTAATGGAAGAAATGCAGTCTTTCAGATGCGGTTGAACATTGAAGAACGGTTGAAGATGCTTTTATGAGTTGTGGAATGTCACGATAATATTGAACGAGAATATTGACGAAAAATTATAAATGTTATGTGAGTTGTAGTAGTGAGCATGTAAGTCGATGGCCGCATAGCCGCCTCATTTGTGTTCTCCTCTAGTCCAGTATAGCCAGCAATCCAAAGGAAAGACTCCGGTATGGCACCTACCTTCTTGGAGGTAATATTGGTTGGTCGGGGAATGTGGTTTGGCCCCTCCAACTCAGCCACCCATATCGGATTACATAAAAACAAAATGTTCTAGGCAACAAATTGGAATTAATCGCCGCCAAGTACCTACTGTTATAGCAGTAATAGTAAGTACTTATAGGACGCAGCTGTCACACAGTGTGTGCTACTGATATTGTCGTGCGGAGTTTCTTACTACTCTGAAGCGGGTGGCTATACTCTTTCGTAGGATACACTATTAAAACTCTTAAACGCGTTATTGCGCGGAGATCGGTGGTTCGAATTCCACGTAACTAAAACTGTGGGTCTTTCCTTCTTACCTTACTAGTGGCGGTATTACTAGTTGTGGTAGGCTGAAATTGTAGCCGACTGGGTTGATACCAACGTACTGGCTTTACTGTACCTACTGTTATAGTAGTAATAGTAAGTACTTATAGGACGCAGCTGTCACGGAGTGTGTGCTACTGATATTGTCGTGTGGAGTTTTTTACTACTCTGAAGCGGGGGGCTATGCTCTTTGGTAGGATAAACTAATAAAAGTTTAAACGCGTTATTACGCTGAGATCCGTGGTTCGCCCTCCACGTAGCTAAAACTGTAGGTCCTTCCCTTCTTACCTTACTAGGTGGTATCATTAATATTCGTAGTTGTGGTCATTGATATCTATTTTATAGATTGGCCCATCCCATACATCACTCCCGAACAAATATGTTCTCGACGAGAACCGCATATAATGCAGATTTGACGGACAGCCGCTTCATACGGCGTGTGCGGCGCGTTTTGAACGCACGCATGTCTGTATCGAGTCGGTGACGCGTGTGTGCAGCATGCCCGGTTGCTGTTATAAAGAGTGACAGTGACAAACGTTGTTGTTTGTTTCGCCTGAGCATGTTACGGCGTGTTAAGAAGCCATGCTGTCACGGATAGGATCGTGTGATGGTGCGGTGGTATCGCGTTCTCGTTCTCGCTTGCCTGCTGGTGATGGGAGTGGGCGGAAAGACGGCAAACGCGCCGCATGACGTCTTTCTCGCTCGTTCTTGTCATCTGTGGGCGGGTGGGGGCGAGCGCGCGATAGTATAGTCGTAGGGATCGTGTCACGTATCACAATACTGCGTGTGTGTGCACGCACACTTGTACCGACGTCTAGCACAGGTTGCATCGTACGACGTTCGATCTAAAAAAAAAAAATGTCGATGGTTGTGGTAGGCTCAAATTGTAGCCGACTGGGTTGATACCAACGTACTGGCTATAAGATGGCCGCATGGTTGTTAGAAGTTGGAATTAATATCGATGGCAGCCAAGTATATGTACTGTTATAGTAGTAAGTAAGGAAGTACTTATAGGATGCAGCTGTCACACAGTGTGTCTGTCCGAGGGCTGTGTCTCTTGAACCGTAATAGGTAGCCCGTTGAAATTTTCACAGAATATGTGTTATTTATTATGGCCGATATAACAACAAATAATAAAAATGAGAAAAAATAAAAAAATCACGGGCGTTCCCATAGCAGAAACCAAAAAGTCTATGCGCGCGCGCCATCTACCGAATAGATTATGAAGCATTTTAACTAATTATGACATTTAACTAACATGAAGCATTTCATAACACGCCATAGATGGCGTGAGTAGTACAATAATATTGTCGTGCGGAGTTTCTTACTACTCTGAAGCTGGTGGCTGTACTCTTTGGTACGCGGAGATCCGTGGTTCGCATTCCTAAAAATAACTGTATAGGTCCTTCCGTTCCGTAACACCCAAATAATATTATTTGTTGTTTTACTTTAGAGTTTGCACTATAGGTAATCAAAATCTATAAATCACACACGCTTGTATGTAATTGATACTTGATATTCCTTTACATGATATGTACAACAAACATATATTATATGTTTTGTTATATTATCCAAACGCATAATGATGGGAAGGAAGCACTGACATGGCACCTAGTTCACCCGGCGTTATGGGCTGACATCACGGATGCTGTAGGTGATACATCACCTACAGCCAGCCATGTCAGTTTCCGTAATTTATTTTTTCTGACGACAATTTTTTTTTTAATTTCACTGTTTTTCGACTGATCTCAATTCAGTGTGATGCTGGTCCTATTCGGGTGTCGGGCCTTTTTCATTGCGGTGGGCTAACTGTGCTTAGAAAATATAAATTTTCCATGGACTAACTAAACGAACAATGAAAGCAAAACGCCCGCACGTTACGTTACCAGCATCCGTCTCTATGTGCGGGTATAATGCCCCTGGTCTCGCTCACCCAGTGCAACGTCGGGTTTTTGCGCATCGGCCGATCGGTGGTGAAAGTCCCCACACGCGCGTGCGCAGTAAACACCCACAGAAATCCATAACATAGAAACGGCAATCTCATATATTGCACACAATTTAAATAGTAACATATTTACTATAATATTTTATTTAAAAAAAACCTAGGTACATAAAAATCTACAGATCTCACACTACGCGGAACTATCAAAGGCATTGAAAATGTAATTTAGAAATATAGCACACGATAATATTTGACAAATTTGTTAATAGGAATTCATTCTTTATCGTATTGACGATAAAGTGAACGGAGCGCAGACTGACCTCGCGCGTAAGGGACCCGCTACCGCCTACAGTTTTTGTCCGCCCGCCTCCTAAGATGGCTCAAACTGTAGCTTAATTCAATCCCAAGATTCAATTTTTACCGTTTCTTGAATAGCGAGCTCAAAAAAAAGTTATTGGGAAATATTCTCGATCCAAGTCGGCAATTTTTTTTTTAATTTTTGACAAATTTAGGAAAATCGCAAAAAGTGAAAAAAAGTCCCAAAATTTCGCAGTTTTTCGCGTGGTGCGCAGTGAGCACAAGTGTTTCGAAGTTGCAAATTTGAATTCACACTGCCCTAACTGGTCCATACAACATACCAACAAAATCTGAACTACATCGTGCTTTGCGATTTTAGTCTTTTTTTTAGTGTCGATTTCCACTAGGCTAGTAAACTAGTGCAAAGATACATTTTGCAACAAGATGAAGCCTGTTCGACAAGTAATCCGCAGCAGCGATTGAAACTGCTACATAAATAAAGATGATCACATTATTATCCAATGGATATTATTCAAGTGATTTACATGCAAAGGGCCGCGTGACAAGTGACAAGATGCAGGAAATGTATTACTTTATCCGTTGTATTGTAAGATATATTTAAAATTATAGGGCCCGCGCGCACGAGCGGTTGCTAGTAACGTTGTCTGTCACCGATATTATAGTCACATGACAACCCTGAAGTGTCTAACAATTTTTTACTAAAAGAACTGACCAAGTGCTAGTCAGACTCGCGCACCGAGGTTTTGGCACCACAAAAAAAACGTTGAAAAAACACGTTTTTTGTATGGGGAACCCCATTATTTTTTTACGTTTTAAATTTTTTATTACTTATTGTTATATCGGCCATAATAATACATATTTTGGATAGTTTCAACGGGCTAGCTATTATGGTTCCAAAGATACAGCCATCGGACGGACAGAAAGACAGAACGAGGGGTCGTTCACTGGAGCATCGATTCTATGTGAACACAAATTATTTCGTCGATTTTCTTAGGATTCTTGTGATTGTACACTTGAAAGCATGATTCGGTTTGATTCTGACGGTAAGAAAAGAAAATAATAAAATTCAAAATCAAAAGAACGAACGGGGATCGTTCTGACCGTTGCGCGCGCCGAGCTGCACGAGTACGAGTTGATTTCAGTTGATTTCGCCTGTTCCCGGCTGTTTCCTCGTTGTTCCGGATCGTTCCCTTGATTTCCGACCAAACTTGTCTGTTTAGTGTAATTTGTAAGTACATTAGCTGAGAGCGACAGACAGACGGTATATCCTTAGTAATAGGCTTCCGCACGGGGTACGGAAACCTAAAATGATTACACGTCTAAATGCGTTAATCAACATTAACATTAGATACTTGCGTCCTTCTGTGTACGTGAGAGCGCGGCGCATTCTGCGCAAAATTTTCAGAAAAACAATTTTTCAAACAGTATTTTATTATTATAATATGTGATCACAGTCATGAAATATTCTTATTGGGACGTCCTACCGTCATTCAGCATCGTCATCATGTTCGATGAAGTTGCCACCCAGCATCCATAAACTCGCTCGTGTGCCTGTGCACTCAGACCAGTTCGAGCGATGCCCATTTGTATGGTAACTACTCGTGTCATCAAACCGAGAGTGCAATTTCAATGGAAAATGTATGCACGCATTTATAGATGTTGCACATACTTTAGTAATATATTTCGATGGGTAGGTATGTGTTTCGCGCTCTGTTTTGCATTTTATAATCAATATCGCTTATATTATTGTCATATTTTGAATTACTATTATATTTTAGTTAGACTAGCTTTTGTCCGCGATTTCGCTCGCGTGATAATTTTTTTGACAAAAACATTCCTTGGCGCGCGCACAACAATCCCCCAAAGTTTCATCGTAATCGAAATCGGACGAGCCGAATGGTTTACGAACGCATAGAAGACGAACCAACGAACAAATATTCATTTCTATAACGCTACCAACACTTGTAGACCAATGGCATTAGTGTTAGTGATAATATGTACAAGTGTACGCGCTGAGTGCATCTATTAGTGTGCCGAGCACCGCAGTGGCGTTCACGCACACTAACTCACTAACTAACACTAATGTCATTGGTCTAAAAGTTTTGGTAGGGTAGTAGAGTTCTGTATCCCTACGGGACCCTTTTACTAAGCCTACGTTCCGTCTGTCCGTGCGCCCGTCCGTCTGTCATCTTTTGAACCTTAATAGGTAGTCGGTGGTGAAATTTTCACAGAATATGTGTTAGTTAATAAGGCGTATATACTAACAAATTATAAAAAAAAAAGAAAATGTCGAAAGTTAAGAGGGGCCCCCATATAAGAAACGTGTTTTTTTTAAACTTCAAACTAGGTGTGATTATAGTGTACCAAACTATAACGTAAAAGAATAAATTTATAAAACCGGCCAATTAAGTGGCGGTACAGAACCCTCGATGCGCGAGTCTAATTCGTACTTGGCCGGTTTTACATATTAGACTCTGTATTAGTTTTTCGTTTGAATGTTTTTAACGAACAGAAAATAATAAAATATTTTGTAAAATTTATTTAACTCTTAATTACGTTCATAATGTCAGCCTCGGTAGTTCAGTGGAGCGGTCGGTTGATTGTTGTTAAGCAACGCTGAGAGCGGTCAGAACTTTGATGGGTGACCGCTCGACAGCTGGAGGCTGACCGTGGTTCGGATTCCACGTTAAACTGTGGGTCCCTTCCCTTCTTACCTTACTAGGTGGTAGGGTTTATCCCGGCCAGGTTGGTACCACCGCACTGAACGAAACGTCAGTCGAGACGGCTATGTAAATACTTTTTTTTCCAGTTCAGTGTAGCCGACATGAAATGAAGGAAGCACTGATATGGCACTTATTTCACCCGGTGTTATGGGCTGACATCATGGATGTTTTAGGTGATGTAGCCAACCGTGTCAGTTTCCATAAAAAAAAAATGATATGACTAATAAAATAAGTGATTGTACCTTCATACAACCTACTCAACTCATGCAAACCTACGAGTATTTGAGTGCACGCATATTGCATTAGAGTTAATGTAACTGATCGAATCTCATTATGGTCCGATTGACCGAAACCCATAATTTGGTTCGCTCTTCGCCCATGACCATCGATTAGAGAATATTCACGGACACCCTATTGCAACACGTAGCAGGTAACGGGGCATCCATTTGGAGCATCACTAACATGGCAAGACCTACTTAAATTATAATTTAATTTAAAAGCTAAATTAATTTACCGGTTATTGACTGAGGGGGGTCAGAGCATATTTTTTTTTATTGAAAGCGCGACATGTGGCGCCGAGCCACCTATAAGGTGTCTAACGACGCCCATTGACATTCGGCCGTACGCGGCGGTTGTGAATGCCATGCCGGCCTGACAGGTGCTCATTCAGACCTCTCTTGAAGGACCCGAGACTAGAATGCATGGGCAGGGAAAGCGTTCCAGAGCTTAGCGGTTCTGTAGAGGAAAGATCTGCAGAACCGATTGGTACGCATCCGCGGTAAGTGCAGCGTGTAGGGACTAGGCATGCAAACCCTGGCCAGTGCGCGTTGTGTGGAGACTGGAGGTGGAAAGCTATCCCCGTGGAATAATAACATAGGTACACCTTCCAAATCGGTCCATCCGTTTGGGAGCTACGATGCATTGTGGATTAAATAAGCACGTAAATTGAAAACCTCGGGGAAAACACAAATCCGCTCGGGACATTCCCAGGACGCCCTAAAAACCAGGACATGTCCCGGGAAAAGAGGACGGGTGACATCCCTAGACAGGAAGAGAGTTCCACAATTTATCGGTTCGGTATCGAAAAGATCTCCCTACAGGTATATTTTGCACGTTATTGAACTTTTCCGTACTTTAACCAGCATGAAGCAGTGTGCCTTAACAATATAAGTTTAGGAGTCTCTCTTAGGCCATCATTAAGTCCACTGTCAATTGTTTTTCCGTCTACCCGTATCCGTCGAACGGCCGCATGGTGCCCAGTATGGGACGTTTGAAATGTATATAGTTTCACCCAGTCACTTTCCAACTCTGATTTACATCTAGCGTCAGCCGGCACCACTTCCATATATGGAGACGTTGCTCTCCTTAGCCTACACTCAGGTTGGAGACAGTCTCCGCTTGGTGAGGAAACCAGGTTCTGCCACAGAGATCAGATATAATCGCTAGATCAGCATTTAAGGAAGCTGACACGGTTGGCTACATCACCTACTACATCCGTGATGTCAGCCCATAACACCTTGAATAACTAGGTGCCATGTCAGTGCTTCCCTTCGGTCGTGCCGGCTACACCAAACTGTACGGAAAACACGAACTATTTAAATAGCCGTTTAAACCGACCTTTCATTCAGTGCGGTGGTATCAACCCGAGCGGGTTAAACCCTACCACTTAGTTAGGTAAGAAAGGAAGGGACCTACAGTTTTACGTGGAATCCGAACCACGGTCAGCCTCCAACGGTCGCGCGGCCACCCATCCATCCACTGATCCGAACGAAGGTCAACCGACCGCACCACGGAGCTACCGAGGCTGACAGACCATAGGGCCTTACTTTCGTTACCTTATACCTCCCACAAGTCACGAAGCATGTGGGTCTTCGTGCCTTACTTGCTGCTTGATACTTATCACATCCGAATACTTTGCGAAACGTGGTGGTCGGTATTGTGCTGCTATTTAACTGAGCTCTTGTAGCACAACACTGATTACTCTGGTTGTCCCGACTGTCGGGATACAGCGTGTGGTATGTATGTATGAGCATAGGGCTGTCATACGTCCGGATTTCCCCGGATTCGCCCTAGTTTTGAATGCGTTCGGGCGGATTTATGAAAGTGGTCCGGGTTGCCTAAGCACGCGAAATAAAAATAAAAAAATCGCCCGCTCGCACCAGAGATCACAACCCTATCTATCTCAACAGGGCCGAGATGGAAGACACTGGGAAAGGCCACTCGATGAGGAAGAACTTCGAGGAATCGACTGGAATAAAATATTGGAGTATGCAGCGAAGACGGGTAGACTGGACCACCATGATCTGGGAGTAGACGACGGAAGCATCTTTTCCATTTTTTTTTTATTTTATGGAAACTGACACGGTCGGCTACATCACCTACAACATCCGTGATGTCAGCACATAACACCGGATGAACTTGGTGCCACGTCAATGCTTCCCTTCGGTCGTGCCGGCTACACTGAACGGGACGGATAACACAAACTATTTACATAGCCGTTTCGACCGACCGTTTCTTTCAGTGCGGTGGTATCAACCCGGGCGGGTTAAACCCTACCACCTAGTAATATATGATGGGAGTCATATCCCTTAGTCGCCCTTTACGACATACACGCATCCATAAGCGCAAACCATTCATGTAACATGTTGGAGTCAATTGAAGCAGGCTTAGAAGTTTACCTACCTACTGTTTCAATCGTTGGTTTCAATGCTCGGACGGAAGCAGTGTGAAGCTGCATAGACCCTTCCCTTGTCCTTTATTAGGAGTGGGCTCAAATTGTGGCCGACTGGATTGGTACCACAATCGCACTGGAGAAAAATAACCTCATATTCAGGCGGCTGTGTTCTGTTGTTCAATATAACAAGCAATCCAAAGGCCATACTCCGGCATAGCACGTTCCCGTCGCGGAGGTGATTCTGGCTGGTCGGAGCGTGTGGTCTGGCCCCTCCGGCACAGCCACCCATTCAGGATTGCACAAAGAAATAGAAGAGTAAACCGGTCACCGTCAGAGTTTTGGATCTACTGCTAGACATGTCAGCCAACGTGTATGCGTCGACTGCTGGAAATACGCCTCTCAAATTTTCCTCTAGTCCTCCCGGCCTTCAGCGGTACGGAACCACTGCTTTCCGACGACGTGCTCGATGTCGTCGTCCCACCTGGCGGGTGGTCTTCCCATTCCCGTTTTCCGGTCCACATAGACGCAAGTTTTTTTTTTATGGAAACTGACACGGTTGGCTACATCACCTACAACATTCGTGATGTCAGCCCATAACACCGGCACCGGGTGAACTTGGTGCCACGTCAGCGCTTCCCTTCGGTCGTGCCGGCTACACTGAACTGGACGAAAAACTCAAACTACTTACATAGCCGTTTCGACCGACCTTTCATTCAGTGCGGTGGTACCAACCCGGGCGAGTTAAACAGGTAGTCTTATCCCTTAGTTGCCTTTTACGACATACACGGGGTAAGGGTAAATTCCTCAAACTAGGGTTTCGGAGCCACTGCATCCAGACGAAGGCCTGGCCAGCCCGGCTGGAAACCGCAAAGCAGCACGGCAGAAGTTTTCGGAACTTCCGAAGCGCACATTAAGAGGCGCGATAATGGAAAGTAGCCGATTACTTAGATTGATAAGAGCAAAGAAATTGAACAATTTAGACCTGGCATTGTCATAAGTTGTATACAATTTACTTCGAACACAACCTGTGAACGCACACAATTTATATCATCCGTCTCGTATCGTAACACGGCTGCTGTTGATAAAGATACACTTGTCCGCTTCAAGCTGACTTCACGAATGTACGTTCGTTGGGTGAACAAAAGAATAAGGTTTTGCCAGTCATCTATTCGACAGTCGCGACGACGACGCCCCGTTTTGTTTTCGTTTTTTTTTTTTTGTTAAATTACATTTACCCCTATACTGTAATCAGTACTTTACGCGAGTTCCCGCCTCCCGCCCGACAGTGTGGGCGGGGTTCAACGGCGCGTCTCGGAAGCCATCAGTGTAGACGTTTTCGCTGTTTACCCTGTCTGACTTTAGTCACGCGAGCTAAACAGAATTCTGTGGAAATTCGCACCTGAATAAGTAGTTTTAGGTGATAAACTGTGCTGATTAGCGCTATTCGAATTGTTTCAGTTTACGTTAGTGCAAGGCCGGGTAGGGAGCTTCTATTTTGTACTTGAATAACTACATAGGTAAATACATTGCATTTGAATGAAATGATTTGCGTATTCCAATTGCAAGGCTTACCTACTACTAGTTTCCTCGACATTGTAAGAAGAAAGTAAAAAGCTAAAAACTAAAAAGCACAAAATAAAATATGAAATAAAAATACTTTTTGAAAACAAGCTTTTATTTAAGTAAGTCATTTTGAATAAATTTTCAAAACGTTGTTGATTTAATTAATTAATTTCATTGGGCAGTGATGGTTGATCAGATGATTGGTTGCAAGTAATTTGCCAAGGTTATGTATTTTCTTTATAATTCGCGCATTTTTTTTTTTACGTAAACCGGCATGGGTGGCTGTCTCGAGGGACCAATGGTGGAGTCGAAAGAGCCAAAATCACCTCTCCTCGCGAAACCACGCTCAGTTAGGTGCCATGCCAGCAGATTTGCGGACTGTTGCTAGGCTGTCTAGCCCGTTAATACGACACTTGAAGACACCCAGGCTAAAGGATTCAGGAAATACACTCGCCGGAAGACAGTTCCACACTCTAGCGGTGCGACAAAGAAACGATTTAGAGAACTGATGGGTTCTCAGAAGCCCAATGTCAACAACAAAAGGGTGCTGAGTCTCTCTGCGACGAGTCATGCGGAGATAGGACGGGTGGCAGGGAATAAGGGATGCTAGTTCCGCAGAGCAGCGTCCGTGATAGTATCTGTAAAACAGACAAAAAGCATCAAAAGCTTTTTGAAAAAATAAATTAGAAAATCTAAACTTATTTGATTAATTTTAGTACATGGCTTTAATAAAAGCTTATTTTTTTAAAAGTTTGTAGGTTTCCGTAACCCGTGCAGAAGTGTATTACTAAGCCTACTACATCTGTCTGTCTGTCCGTCCGTTCGATGGCTGTATAATATTTGGAACCGTAATAGCTAGCTGGTTGAAATTTTCACAGAATATATTTTATTTTGGCGGATATAAAAGGCCCCCATACTTGGGGACCTTTTACATACGTGTGACGTATAAAACGTGTTTTTTTGAACGTTTTTTTTTGTGGTACCTCGGTGCGCTATTCAGACTCGGACTTGGCCGGTTTTTTTTATAAAACCTTTAGGGATTAAAAAAACCTGCTCTTCTGATGAAGTTAAAACATTAGGTTAAGAGTTTTGAAATTCTCCATAGCCATATGTGTTTGTGCAACGAATGTCTGGTTATTGTATAATTTGACTAATAATATTCATACATACATATACATATCACACACGCTGAATTCCGACCATCGGGGTAAGCAGAGTAATCGGTGTTGTGCTGCAAGAACTCTGTTAAATTACCGCACAACACCGACCACCACGTTTCGCAAAGTATTCGAAGAAGATTCAATCGACCAAGCGACAAGCAAGGCACGAAGACCCACCTGCTGCACGACTCAGTGGAAGTACCGTGCCAAGGTGAGAGGTGGCGACCCTGTCGCCCTTTAGCACGGCATCTTGTCTTATCCCTTAGTCGCCTTTTACGACATGCATGCCGAGATGCAGTGATGCAGAGATGCAGTGGGGCTATTCTTTTTAAGTACCGGCCCCACACGGTTTTTTTTTTATGTAATCCGGTATGGGTGGCTGAGTTTGAGGGGCCAAAGCGCATGCTCCGACCAGCCAATATCACCTCCGAGAAGGTAGATGCCATACCGGAGACTTCCCTGGATTGCTGACTATATACTGCACTAGAGGAGAACAGAACCGAGGCTGCTATGCGGCCATCCTACATCCAGGACGGTGGCACCAACCCAGTCGGCTACAATTTGAGCCTACCACCTAGTAAGGGGCAAGGGAAGGAACCTACAGGTTTACACCGGTTCCGAACGGTGAAGCAGCGGGTGTAGCGTGGAGGTATCTATGCACGTATTTTTTTTCGTCAGAAAAAAACTCATTGGTACCTACACGCCGCCGAGCGGATTCGAACCGCGGACCTCTCGCATGAGAAGCCGATGGACACGGTACAATAATATTCCTTTCGCAATATCAATCAAACTTCAATAATACATACATACATATCACACACGCTGAATCCCGACAATCGGGGTAAGCAGAGTAATCGGTGTTGTGCTGCAAGAGCTCTGGTAAATTACAGCACAACACCGACCACCACGTTTCGCAAATTATTCGAACAAGATTCAATCGATCAAGCAGCAAGTAAAGCACGAAGACCCACCTGCTGCATGACTCGGTGGAAGTACCATGCCAAGGTGAGAGGTGGCGAGCCTGTCGCCCTTTAGCACGGCATCTTGTCCTTATCCCTTAGTCGCCTTTTACGACATGCACGGGGAGAGATGTAGTGAGGCTATTCTTTTTAAGTACCGGCCCCACACGGTACTTCAAACTTCAATAATAATAACCGCAATAACTCAAGAACGCACAGCTGTCTAGTTAACATTTCCTCAATTCAAATAAGGAAACCAAACATCACATGGTTTCCCCATTTTGCTTACATGAAAAGCCTCAACACAATCGCCGCCGGGACCAGCGCAGCGGTTCTTGTTAGAAAGTTCCTTGATTGAAAGCTGCATGTGTTTCCGAAGTGAAAACCATAAAGGTACCATTTATATAATTTAATACCAAACAGTATATGGTGTTTATATGAAAGAGCATGCCGTCATAAGACGCAATGTGTGTGTGTGTCACTGGAGGAATATCTCGACAACAGAACGAAGAAAAATAAACCTGTGTGGAAAGGGCGAGAAAAAAATGGGCATCGAGCTTTAGAAAGAGACAATCCGGTTATAGAGCGTCGTCCCTGTCGCACGAACTCCCACGTCTCTGTACGACAGGGACGACGCTATACAACCGGATTGTATCTTTCTAAAGCTCGAAGATTTTTCTTCAAGTGACGTATAAATGAAAAGGGCTCGTTATAAGAAATATTACTAAGCCTACAATGTCTGTCTGTCAGTCCGTTTGATGGTTGTCTCTATCTAGCCGGTTCACAGAATGTCTGTTATTTTGGCGGATATAATAAGAAATAATAAACAATATATAACATATATTTCCCCCCAAGTACAGTCTTGGGTATTTCGAGAGGGGCGTGAATGGGCACCTGTCAGGCCTGGCATGGCATTCGCAACCCCCACATACGACCGAATGTCCATGGGCGCCGTTAGACACCTTATGGGTGCCTCGGGGCCATTATGTCACACTTTGAATTTATAAAAAATCTAAAAATTTTGTGGGGTACCCAAACGCGAAACGTGTTTTTTCAATTTTTTTTTTGTGGTGCGGAAACCTCGGTACGCGAGTCCGACTCGCACTTGGCCGTTTTTGTCTTTATCTAAGGTTTCAATGAATCATTAGCATTACAAACATTGTGTCTTCTATATCTATACATATAATAAAATCGTAGAGGTAAGAAAGTCTGTACATTGAATGTATTCGGAAAAAAACTAACCAGGGTGGCTTAAAATGAGATACTGAACATGTTAGAACAGTTTTTAAAATTTTTGTTTGTTTGTTTGTTTGTCTGTACGCGCATCACGCAAAAACCACTGAACGGAATTAGACGAAACTTTGTATAGTGGCAGTTTATATGCCGGGTTAACATAATACGTAAAAAAAAATAACAAAAATAAAAAAAAATTAACAAATAAAAACATTATTGCGCGTTTAAAATCACGTAGTCCAAAGTGCATAATTATATCTTGAGAACTGTCAGCAAATACAATTTGAATAAAATATTCATTCGAAATTTAAAAATAAGTAGATACAACGAAAATGACAGTTCTTCTTTTTTATAACTTGAACACAATAGTCTATACATATCTATTCTTTCTATACATATCATAAAATCGTAAATGCAAAAATGTCTATTTGTACGCGCATCTCGCAAAAACCACTGAACGGAATTTGACGAAACTTTTTATAGTGACAGTGTATATCCCGGATGAACATAATAATTAGAAAATATAATAAAAATCACGTAATCCAAAGTAAAGGTAAAAAACTATTTTAAATGTCATGTTGACAACGGAGAACTGTCATCTCGACGTGAGCTGGCCGGTGACAAATTGTTTGATAAATAAAAATAATAATTGAAAGTCGAAGTTATGTCGCTGTCATTGGTGCAATAAAATTTATATATCTGTTGCCCGCGGCTTCGCTCGCGTGAAATTCGTATTTCAAAAAAAGAAAGTAAGTAACTAAAGGCGGGCCCGAAGGCTGATCTGCGCTCACGTAAACGATATTCTTTCTCGATGAAAGTAACTAAGGGCGAGGCGGAAGGCGGAGCTGAGTTCAGGAAGAAGAAAAACATTCTTGAAGAAAGTAAGTAACTAAGGGCGAGGCCGAAGGCCGAGCTCTATTCTGGAAGACCATAAACCTTCTCGAAGAAAGTAAGTAACTATGGGCGAGGCCGCAGGCCGAGCTGCGTTCAGGAAGAAGCTAAACCATCTTGAAAAAAGTAAGTAACTAAGGCGAGGCCGAAGGCCGAGCTACGTTCGGATAATTGAAAAACCATCTCGAAGAAAGCAAGTAACTAAGGGCGAGGCCGAAGGCCGAGCTGCGTTCAGGAAGAAGCTAAACCATCTTGAAGAAAGTAAGCAACTAAGGCGAGGCCGAAGGCCGAGCTACGTTCTGACAAATGATAAACCATCTCGAAGAAAGCAAGTAACTAAGGGCGAGGCCGAAGGCCGAGCTGCGTTCAGGAAGAAGCTAAACCATCTCGAATAAAGTTAATTAATATTAAGATTGAGTTAATTTAATTTAAATTTTATTATAAAGGCCACGCTTCTAACGGCAAATATACCGTGCATCCTAGAACCTCGCGGTTATTCCCGGCTGGATGGAAAGACGCCCGATGCTATCACCTTAGTGCCATGGACTAAGGGTAGTTCTTTGATGTGGGACGCCACTTTTGTTCTCACATTGGCTCCAAGTCACGTTAGGACATCTTCAAGAGCGGCTGGCGCGGCCGAGGCTGGGGCGGAGAGCCTCAAACGCAGCAAATATAGAAATATGATTCAAGATTTCGAATTTGTTGCGTTTGCGGTTGAAACCCTCGGTCCGTGGAGCAGTGAAGCCAAAAGAGGCTTGAGCTGGTTGACGCAACTGGTGTCCCGTCATCAAGGGCTTATGTACTTCATTCAAAGGGTAAGCCTTGCCATCCAGCGGGGTAATGCCGCAAGTGCTCTAAGAACATTTGAAAATGCCCGTTTTGATAGTTATTTTAATGTTTGTTAGGTAGGTTTAATTCTTTAGTTATTAATATTACTTTTTTATTTTTATGAAATAAATAGATTGAGTAAACTATATTATATTCTATCGAAGAAAGGAAGTCTATAAGGGCGAGGCCCGAAGGCGGAAGAGGGTTTTTGGTTTACCTGAACGCAGCTCGGCCTTCGGCCTCACACTTAGTTCCTTCCTTTCTTCCAGAAGGTTTATCGTCTTCCTGAACGCAGCTCGGCCTTCGGCCTCGCCCTTACTTACTTCCTTTATTTGAGAAAGGTTTATCGTTTACCTGAAAGCTGCTCGGCCTTCGGCCTCGCCCTTAGTTAGTTACTTTCTTTAAGAAGGTTTATCGATTACCTGAACGCAGCTCGGCCTTCGGCCTCGCCCTTAGTTACTTACATTCTTCTTTGGAATACGAATTTCACGCGAGCGGAGCCGCGGGCTCAGCTAGTGCTAAATAAATATCTGAATCTAACAAAACTTGAGGATTTATTATATTCTTTCTTAGTAAGTTTGTTTTGTTTCATTTAGGTATGTTTGTTATATTGTATTAGTCAGTTTTATCTTATAAGTAGTTTAGTTTAGTATTAATTTAATTTTTATTACCTAATAAGTTAATTAAATTTATCAACATTAAAATATATTTTGAAATTATAAGATTAAAAAAAACTGGCACGCCTTGAGTTGAGAGCGCATTTTTTTTTATGGAAACTGACACGTTTGGCTACATCACCTACAACGTCCGTGATGTCAGCCCATAACACCGGGTGAACTAGGTGCCATGTCAGTGCACCTAGTTCACCTGTCCTTTGATCGTGCTGGCTACACTGAACTGGTCGGAAAACACAAAATATTTACATAGCCGTTTCGACCGACGTTTCATTCGGTGCGGTTGTACCAACGCGGGCAGGTTAAACCCTACCACCAAGTAAGATTAGGAGGGAATCTTACTTGGGAACCTGGCATTCTGCGCTTCTACGAAAGCGCGCGCTTGTATGTTCTGTCATGTTGACAGACACTGGCACTACTTTCGACCGCATGTTGTCACAGATAATTTGACAGTAATGAACGGCGATTAGGTGCAAGGACGGACGGACCGAGCTTGATGAAGCGACCGCAGGTTTCCTAGGAAAGTTACTTATCAGTGAAACGCGAAACATGCGGTCGGCGTGGGAGAATTTCTCGCGAATTAAAAATGAAGATCGGATCGGCTCTAAGAAAAACTGTCTCTAAGTAGACTCATAAAATATTATCCTGGCAGACTAGAAGAGACCACTGCTAGGGGTGAAAAAAAAAATTGGTTGTCTGTAAAGTCGGTTTACGGACGATAGTTTTACGTGATGACGTGGAAAAATCGTAGTACATAGATCAAAGATCAGTAATTTCTATTTCCAGTAGAAAGATTAATCATCTTATGACTGGCCATCAAAACTTCTGTTGTCTGATCTTGAGTTTTACTTCTTAAGACGTTTCCATGGTAACTTTGAATATCAACGCTACACACTTTTGTGCGTGCAGCCGGTGCTCATCAATTTATAAGACGTGACGTCATCACGTCAAAAATTAACTAAAACCTTTACGTTACTACAACCTTTTTAGTTTTCGTAACGAAACAATCGTACCGAAAAATCGATTAGTCACACTACTGAATAATAGGAAAAACGGAACCATTATAAGATCACTCCGGTGTCCGTCCGTCTGTCACAAAGGTTTTTCTCGGAAACTAAGTAACGTAGAAACTTGAAATTTGGCATAATGATAGATCTTGATGACGCCCATATATATCGCTTAAAATCTTGATAAAAATATTTTACATTACTATGGGGTACCCAGTTTGGTACCAATAAAAAAAAAGTTTAAATTATTAACATATTTTGTGGGGTGTCATTTGAATGAGCTAACTGTAAGAATTCTAATATTTAATTTGTAAATTTTGTTTTTTTGCAATTTTAAGTTAAATTGATATAGCTGGAAATGTGCTAAAAATTATCGTCCCTGTTCTGTAGGTTTCTAATTCTATTTTTTTTTAATTTTAATAGGGTTAGTAGATATTAAGACATAGATTACAGCATATTTTTTTATATTTCTGGGAAAAATAAATAATTCGTTTTAGTCCGGAACCATAATTTTACGAGCCTGACTCGCTATTGACCTTTTTTTATACGCTACAATGCAACGTCACCGCTTAGTTCCCTCAAATTGCGTGCTTTGTTTTACACGTGTATTAATTTCACGGTAAATATTTCCTTAGTGTAAAAAAAAAGTAAATTGACGGAAATGACTATGGTGTAACTTGCAAATCACACCACAAAACAAACATCTTGCCATTGTTTAGAGATGACTATTAACTTTTACCTTGTGCCTAACTACGTACATATTCACATACTAGCTCTTGCCCGCGGCTTCGCTCGCGTGAAATCCCTATTTAAAAAGAAGAAAGTAAGTAAGCCCGCTACCGCACCTTTATTTCGGCAGGCGGAACAGTTCGGTATGTATGAGAGCCACATCTTAGCGTAACCGGAACTGAATTTTATTAAATCCTGTGTCCCGTATAGTTAAATGTGCTTGTACTAAGTTTCAAAGAATTCGGATGATCGGTTTAAGAGTTATGGAGGAACATACATCCATAGATACAGAAAAGACTTCTAAAAATCGTCAATTTAGTTTTAGTAGCATACATGGATGCGATTATTATCATCATACATAAATTATCGGCGGTCGGTATACTCTTCTTAGAAACAGATTCTCTTTCGACAATTTTAAGAGAGAAACAAGTGAAATGAACCAAAATAATAACGAACTGGTACACAAGGGACGACAATAGAAGCAAAGAACTACAAACGAAACGTTGGGAAGATACAATCAAAAGAATAGCTGGTCCAGAGTGGATCCCAATGGCAAAAGATGGTACTTTAAATGATTCCGGTTTCCGAAAATATGATACCCTGAGCTAATGGTAAACAGGGTATCTCACCCGGTAGTTCAATCAAATAAGGTAGACAGTATAGAATAGAGAGAGAAAAAAAAACCAACAACCAACATTGTTACAACACAATCTTAAGATACCGGTAGAATGCCTAAAGACGCCCCGCACCCCCTGCTGGTGGAGGCTAGAATATCTCTGGATCCCGCCCTGCTGACATCGCTGGTATAGAAGGTCATGTCGGCAACCATGTCATGTTCCATGAACAAAACACAAAGAGAGTGTAGAAGAGAGGAGAGAGACTCACCGCCGCAGATGACATCGGCGAGGTTGGTCTGAATGCACTGGTGCGTCACGGCTCCGTCCCTCAGCGTGCTGATCTCGCCGTACAAATTGTGCAGGGCTTCCTGGTCCGTCATCAGGATTGTCTTCGGTGAGCACTCCTCGTCGTGGACACCGTTGTGGTGCCGCGGCGAGCTTCGCGAGTGCGAGCGAGATCTTCTGCGCCTGCGGTAGGGAGAACAATATATTAAAACACTGAGACACATTACACCCTGTGAGCCCGGTACTTGAAAATATTAACCCTGCACTGCATTTATCCCAGTGCATGTCTAAAAAAGGGACTAAGTTAAATTTAATTTCCTTCAAAAATGTGAATGAAATACCTTATGATTCTATTGAATTACATTTATATAAAGTTTTAATATTTTGAAAACCAAATTAAATTTTTGGAAATACTTAATTGACTCCTCGTACGAGGGCTTTGAATATTCTAACAGTCTGAGCTGAATTGCGGGAAAATGGATTAACCTCTGATTGTCTACGGTTCCACTACATAATCTTAGGATCATATCACGGTTATATAAGAAGATATTATATATTTCCGCGAAATAATCTTAAGATTAGCAGAATCAGAGAGGACAATCTGCGCAAAATATAATTTAAAAAAGTTTGAGTCTGATTCAAACGACAAACTTTAGCCAATCGACATGGAACATAAAAACGTACGTGCCAAATTAGCTAACAGCGAATACTCAAAAACACAAACTCAAACATGACCAAAAGCAAACAAGTCAAGTTTTAACGGAACTCAAGGTGTTTGTCAAAACACATCAAGTGTCTAGTCAAGTTGACGGCACCAACGTCTCTTTAGAGTTGACAAACACTACAGTCGATGAAAAGATATCAAACCTCGGATCAAAGGTCACAATAAGAGCTAGAAACAGCTAATTCCCACGGGAAAGTGTTATTTGAACCAAATAAATGTCTGTTGTCGTCGGATTTAACTGCGACATGGAAAGGAACAAGGCTCGCGAAGCAATCAATCGATGTTCGTAACGTGAGCCTTGAAGTGGTGTCGCTTACGAGCTGGTAAATTAAATGCATGAATGCATGAGAATAACAGTTAAATAATACTATGCAAAGGAAGGAAAGGAAAAATTATAACCAAAGAATGTATCAGAAAATGCTATGCAGAAATAATGTACACATTTCTCGTAACATATTGACGCTATTCGTAAGTTGGAACAGGCAATATTTCAAATTAATAATAGGTATCTTAGATGGATCTTATAAGGACCGGATACCGGCTAGCTCGTCTTACTTCTGAAAGAGCGTATGTAAATTATAATGTATTAATAAAAGAGAAAAAAAGTCAAAGGGGTAAATAAAATATAAAACTCAATGCTACGCGGCAATTTACTTAGAGGTCCCCCGACTCCTTTAAGTAAGTAAACTCAAATTATTTTTTACTTTTTAAGTGTCGGGGTTTTTAAATTTGTAATTTAACCCTTTAACTCCCGCCCTATTAAAATGCTTACCTACCGTTGAGCCCCACCCCAGCCCTTTTCGCCGCGCGCAAAAACGCAAAATTTTGGCGCGCGCGTTTTAAGGTACTCAGTATACGCCTATGCAATTCCAGAGCACAAATATTTCCAAAACGAATGATTAGATAGGTGTTTTCGAAAAAATTGAACTCTAGAATGGAATCAGCACATAGTGAGTACCTACCTACCTTAAAACACCGCTAGGCTGCAAGCTCAAAGAGAGATTTTTCAATATTATTTTATAAAAAATTAATTTGCTGTTTTACTTACGCCCTTTCAAAATTAAGACAACCTAGCCAGTTTTATCACCTTTAATATTATCAAAGGGTGGTATCAAATTACGACATATGTACATAAAAATACCATCATAATGTTTAATCCACTGCATTTCTCTCCGTCCATGTCGTAAAAGGCGACTAAGGGGCAAGGACAAGATGCCGTGCTAAGGGGCAACAGGCTAGCCACCTCTCACCTTGGACCGGTCCTTCCACCGTGTCATGCAGCAGGTTCGTGCCTTACTTGCTGCTTGATAGTTATCTTGTTCGCATACTTTGCCAAACGTGGTGGTCGGTGTTGTGCTGTAATTTACAAGAGTACCTGCAGCACAACTCTGATTACTCTGCCTACTTCGATTGTCGGGATACAGTGTGAGGGATGTATGTATGATGAATTTAATGTTATATATAATATTCATAGGTTGCAGAAATGTCATAATAAAATTTGATAGCGAGAAAAACTATTAAGGTGCTTAGTCCAGTCAAAACACGTACCTATCTGTAAACAAATGGCTTTGGCAGATCCTAGCGCCAGTCTTAGTGGTTAATTAAACATTCAAAGAACTGCCCAGGTAAACTCTTTAATAGGACTGCATCCGTCCGACCAAACTCAAAAAGGACTGGGTAGCATTCGTCATGGAGTACTGTGATGAATATTCTATTTGTTTACGAATGGATTTGATTACGATTTACGTCACGAATTAATTAAAATGAGACGTGTAACCCAACAGAAAATCTGATACATGATAAATTTCGTAGTCATCGCGCAATTTTAGGCAATCTATTTTATTAAGAACCTTTTTTTATAGAAACCTAACATGGTTTGCTATATCACCTACATCATCAAATTTAAAATGTCATTGAAACGATAGTGTTTTCCGTTCAGTTCAATGTGGCCGACACGAACAAAGGGAAACGCTGCCTAGTTCACCAATGTCTTATGTAGTGTCCGACCGAAAGTGTACTTTTACTTTCGGCCGAAAGCCGTAGCCGAATTTCGGCAAAATTCTACTTTCGGCAGAAAGCCGAAAGCAGAAGCCGAAAGCCGAAACCGAAAGCCGTAGCCGAAAGTATGTATGGTATTTAAGTATTAAGGCAGTGTGTGCCTGCGCGCCGGCCGCCAAATCCGCCAATCGCGTAATCGCGTCGCGGCGTTCGCGTCGCGTCGCGTGCGCGCGGTCGGTCTGTTTGTCTGTCTAACAACTTCGGTTGGGCCGAAAGTGACCACTACTTTCGGCCGAAACCGTAAGTTTGCCGAATGTTGCAAATATTGGCCGAAAGGCCGAAAGCCGACAGCCGAAACCGAATATTCGGTCGGACACTACATGGGCTGACGTCGCGCGCGACTTTGGTATGTGATGAAAACAACCATGTAAAATTTCACAGGGTAGACGAGTTTTGCGAGTTCACAGGAAGACACGAACGGTTTTTCATAGCCTTTTCAATGAATTCAGTTCGGTGGTATCAATTCTGATGGATTTAACTCTACCACACAGTAAGTTAAGAGAAGAAACATAATATAATATTAGCAAAGAGTAAACATTTTTCTTTGGCTCAAGAAGTCAATAAGTTCTCCAGTATACACTTTATAAGTAGGTAATTAATTGCCTGTTACTAGAGATATCGGCACATGCTGATCGACAGCTTTCCATTTCTAGAGAGGAAGCTCCCAAATTGAGAACCGCTTTGACGGTGTCGATGTTTTGTTATGCAAATAATCGTTTATCTTTACAAGTTTGCAATCAAACTTCGCTGAAGACGTTTTATATTGAAGTCTTTAGAGATTGCAAGTTAATAACAGTAATTAAAAAGACTAGATTGTATTTTCATCTAAGAGCACACAAGCCGTACGAACGGCTGATGGCGTCTTGGAGCGAGAAGCGATAGAACGTGTTGAAGACTGTATAATATGAAATCACAAGCTGTGCCCGCGGCTCCGCCCGCTCTCATATTTCACTTCACTGCTAACCTCATAAGCTATTTAGCGTGATAGTAAGTAGCCTATAGTTGATGGGAAGAATCAAGCTATCCGTAGAATTTTGTTTTATTAAAATTGGTTCAGTGGTTCTCGAGTTATAAGCGGACAGACAGACACTCAGACACTCAGACAGAAAGCAGACGTTGGATTTTATTATAGGTAAGGAAGAACACTGGCGCGGGCAAACAATTAGGTAAGTAGCAAGAGAGACTGAAGACCAGAAGAGACTGAAGGGAAGCGCTGACGTGGCACCAAGTTCAACCCGGTGTTATGGGCTGACATCACGGATGTTGTAGGTGATGTAGCCAACCGTGTCAGTTTCAATAAAAAAAAATAAAAAAAAAGAGAAAATTTGTTACAAATTTTCTCTTGCTACTTACCTCATGCCGACAAAATAGACAATGAGGATGCATAATTCCAAAATAGATGACGAATATTTATAAACCAAATGTAACCGACCACATGGTTACAGATAAACATGCAGACAAACTTTCCGGTAGACAGACATAAATTTAGCCATAAACACAGACATACAGACAGACAGACATACATATACATAGACACATTTGTATTATGCGGCTAGTCACTAAAAACTTGTTAAAATATGTATAAAAAAAATACCCTGCGAAGTTTCTTGTCGGTTCTTCTTCGTGGGTGTAATCGAACCGGATAGAACGGCGGGTGGTCTTCCCACACCCCGTTTTCCTGTCCACGGCCGCCAGTGTAGGACACGGTTACTCCAACGGTCATCGTCTCTTCGGCTAACGTGCCCAGCCCACTGCCACTTGAGCTTAGCCACCCGGTGTCCAATATCGACTACTTTGGTGCGTCGGCGGATTGCCTCGTTACGCACCATATCACGTAGTGATATTCCCAGCATGGCTCGCTCCATTGCTCGCTGGGCAACTTTCAACCTTTGGACAACAGCGACCGTCAGAGTCCACGTTTCACACCCGTACGTCATAACCGGGAGGACACACTGGTCATATATACGGGTCTTTAAATTTTGCTAACTTCCATATGAATTATCAATAAACAATACACCAATACAATACAATACAGGCCTTGCATAAAAGAAAGCACACGTATAAAAGAAATTTAGAAGATAGATAATGTATTCTAGAAAATTGCTTACTCAGGTGTAACAATGAAGAATCCCCTGGAGGTCTGGTAGATCTTCCGCTCCTGCATGAGCTGTGCCAGCGTGTCGTACACCACGTCCTGGCCCGGAGTCTGCATGGACGGGAACTTGGACGACAGCGAGTTTCGGATACTCTCCATTGTAGCCGCCTGACCCTGGAATGGATAGAGGCACTTTTGATATATTATCATACATTTGACGCAGATTTTTTTGAGAATATATTTGAGGAAAGTTCATCGTAGCCAACACAGCCTAAGGGAAGCACTGATTTATCATCTATTTTCGGTGTAAATGGGCTGACGACACGTGTGCAGTAGGTGATAGAGCCAACCGTGTTAGCTTCCAAAAAAAATTAAGGCATGTATGAACATCTTCGAAAACCAGGGTATTACATACATATACATACATATCACACACGCTGAATCCCGACAATTGGGGTAAGCAGAGTAATCAGTGTTGTGCTGCAAGAACTCTGGTAAATTACAGCACAACACCGACCACCACGTTTCGCAAAGTATTGACCAGGGTATTGACCACTGAATTGGTATTGACCTATGAGACTCGCCACCATCTTACAGAAGAGCCGGTGCTTAGATTACGTGTCATTGAAATTTATCTTAATATTCCATAAATACAGTGATAACTACGTTGATTTCTTTGTAGAAAATAACTTTACGAACGAGTAAGTAACATAAATGTGTGAAAACTCCAGCAAAGGTAATAAGAAAGGAACATCATTAATAACAAACACAATAAGAATTCAAGGTTATACGTTGATATTACTGTGAAAAGTTTGACTAAAATTAAATACTTACGACTCCAATTCACTTAAACGAACAAGGCCCCGGTAGAAGGGATCATCATAAAACACTCGCATAACATAGACTATCACAAAGTATATGCAGAAAACTAGATTGCACCAGACAATGCGGGAATGCCAACTATCCAGCTCGATTATACCCACTACTCCAGTTTAAAGCCCACAGTCTATAGTTGAAATCATGCCCACTGCGACCTACGAGAGTTATGACAACCTGTCGTAAGACCCGATCTAGTTTGGCCTCATTGCATTATTAGCTCCCTAATCCTACTTAAAATTCTGTCAACATTCAACCGCAGCTATGCGAGGTTCGGGACAAACACCTGTCGATGCCGAGATTCTCGACGTTTCTAGGACAATCAATTAAAGCGTTGCCGACGGTTATGTAACATCTACCGCCCCGAAGGTCGCAGTCGCAGAATTAATCATCGTAAAAAGTGATTAGATCGGCCAATTTATTAACAATGACCTTAGAAATTTTGTTATGAAACGCGACAATAAAAAGAGTCGAACGAGACTCGATTCCGCGAGGGAACGAGTCGGCCGACTCTGACCTCATGGAGGAATTTACAAAACAGGTTCCTCACTGACCGCTACGTCTTTTATAGCGCTTCGAAATTTCGCGTGTGCTCATCCCTCGAGGGATATTTTAAGATTTTTGAGTCATGATCGAGTTCGTCGGTAGTCTTTGATATTTTGTAGGTGAGATTTTTACTCTGTTAGTTAGCTGTGCGTAAAGGATATTTCAGATAATAGAGGAGTACTTCTGACCAAAAAAATTTATTTTCTTAAAAGGTCTTCTACATGAAGCACACCATAAGGAACCGTTCCATCTGATGAGACCCGTAAATGTCTAACGGTGCCCACGAATATTCGGTTATGTATGACAGACATTTTGTGATACCGCAAGCTTTCGTGGTTGAATCAGAAAACTGTTTAGTGACTGGCAAATACGGTGTCTTGTCTCGTTTCTCAGATTAATCTCGCACAAAATGTAGTCAGATCGCGTCGTGGGAACGACCGTGAATATGTTTTCACCGAGACCGTCGTATTCAGAACGGTATCGTTGGAAATTTCGTCTTCCTATCTTCGTTCTGTATCAGGACCGATCGTGACGCTAAAATGAGTAATTCTGATAAGCCAAACACGACTTTTGCATTGTTATTGAAACGTTATGATTCTTTCGGTTCCACGGACCCGTACTGAGGAATCTTCGCTATAACTGTTGGTAATTCGTGCGTAGCAAAGTTAAAATAAGGGCACTATGAAATGCTAATTTTGCAACCTACTAAGTTTAGAAATGCCAATTTTTGTTTAAAGTACTTTTTTTATAGTAAGCGCGACATGTGGCCTCGAGCCACCCATAAGGTGTTTAACGACGCCCATGGACATACGGTCGTACGCGGGGGTTTCGAATGCCTCGCTGGTCTGACAGGTGCCTATTCACGCCTCTCTTAAAGGACCCGAGACTATACTTGGGGGCAAATATGTGGGCAGGGAGAGCGTTTCACAGATTACCAGTTCTGTGGAGGAAAGATCTGCAGAACCGATTGTAAGTAAAACTGCAATGCCATCTAGAAGTATCTCGAAATCAATTTCAGCCGATATCGGTATAATGATACAGGGAACAAACATTCAGTTTTACTGGTCTACGTTGATGTCACACAATCAGAAATGCACTTGTCACCTGGGAGGTCATGTCCATGATGACGTCACAAAGAGCCTCAGGCAGCGGCGTGAACTGGCCTTGGTACGCGGGCGAGATGATGCAGTCCTCGATGTCACCTGTCGACAAGCAAGAGAATCCATCATTAGCTACACCCACGAGTTCACACGGCGTGCGCACATTAATATTTATATGACTTTGAGGCTGTTAAAAACCGCCATGGCCTAATTGTATATCTAACCAATTTGTGGGAGAGCGAATACTGTTGTTGGTTATCGGTGTACGGTAATTTAAAGCTATTAAGGATATTTTACAATGCCATATAGGTTCTCTCTTAATGTTTCTTTTTAAAAATCACCTCGAATATTCAAAAAGCACTCGACAAGAAAAGACAATCCTATTTTCTGGAACAACACATATTTATTCTTATTTTCGGTTTAATAGGAACACCAATGGTACCTTGGTTGCAAAAGCCCACAAGGTATATTTGTAGATGATGATTGTATCTCAGATCGCCAAAAAGCCTTCGACTATGTGTCACATAGTCGAAGGCTTTCTTGCTGCTTAAATTAGAGGGAACGGGAAACGGATTAGCAAGTCTCTAGTTCGATGAATATCTAATAATATAATCCAAGCTAAGAAACTCTGCACAAGGACTAATAATGCCTTAGTTAGAGGTATATTTGGGAGTTCCACAAGGTAGTACATTGGGGACAGTCATAAACAAGTAAGCTGTCAAACTGCTCTCTTATCTGCGTAAAATATTGTTATGAACATAAATACATAATTACCTACTTATATCCGTTATTGGTGGTCTGCTACTGCATCGAAATCCTTAAGAATTAATTTTATTACGCACTTGGCACATTTTTTAAATCCAAGGATCACTGACTGCCAAAATATGTGCCCGTCTCGCGAGGTTCAAAGGCATAATCGTAAACGTTTATTTTGCGACTTCTCAGAAAGTACGTGCATTTTTTACTTAATGTGACAAGTTCTTGCTTTTGGGTAAGATACGAATCTGTACATGCGATCACAGTTCTGTTTATTACAATATGCACCGAATGGCAGTAAATTTATTTTTAACTTTGGACACTATTTACGTGTGTGTTTGAATTTTGTAGTATAGTATATGTCTTTGGGTATTTTTCATAGAGCTTAGAGTATTTTACCCAGAAGACTTTAGGCAATATATACATAGTGCGGTTATCACGAATTGCTTTTCAAAACGATTACACGTATTCGTTAAATTTTCACTTCGGCATCCCCTACGCAAAATTATAAATATTTGATGAGTGCTTAGCCAGATGTATATAGTATAATTTGCCCTTTCGACTAGAACTAAAACTTCCAAGGTCAATAATGCTAGAACAATAAAAACATACTGACAGGTACCTAGTCACACCAATTAGCCTTTTCCCAAATACATTTTTATTACAATACCTTCAGCAGCTTCTAGAAACGTAATTCTAAAAATGTATATATAATCCAAAAAAGATTATTCGAATAATAAAATATATTCCTCCGAACGAAGTGTTTATATAAAGCAATAGTATACACAATATAATTATACACACATCCTTCCCTTGCCCCTTACTAGGTGGTAGGCTCAAATTGTAGCCGACTGGGTTGATACCACCGTACTGGATGTAAGATGGCCGCATAGCAGCCTCGGTTGTGTTCTCCTCTAGTCCAGTATAGCCAGCAATCCAGGGAAGTCACGGGTATTGCACCTTCCTTCTCGGAGTTGATATTGGCTGATCGGAGCATGTGCTTTGGCCCCTCTGACTCAGCCACGAATACATACTTATATAAAAAAAAATTACATTAAAAATTAATTATTACATAAAAAAAATCCTTCCGCGCAACAACACGCAAGTTGCGTTGCCTATAACTGACGAAGCCCATTTCGCCATTCCAATGAGATTGGACACAGAAATCAAATCAGCCTGTCCGACTACGATTCGTGTACATACTATGTACGGTACGTATGTTCGTCTGTGTGTTGGTCGAATTTCACATCTCGTTAGGTGCTGATGCTATTTCCTGTCAAGCTTCGTTAGCTAAATTGTACGGATCGTAAACTGTGTTACCTTTTGACAAAAGAAAAGTTAGAACACAATATGAAATCCAAATCCAAATGTTTATTTGTGTATAAAAGTTAATTGCAAAATAAAAAAACGCCCGACCCTTAAACAGTGAAAAAGTAAATTCCCGCGCAACTCTGAGTTTTATATTTTAATTATTATTTTAAATTTGTAATTTAACTTTTATTTCAATTTTTTTTTTAAAACCCCATGCCAATCGGTCCACTTTTTAAGATAATAAATTTTTTGATTACTTAATTACTTGATTACTTGTTTACAAACATAGCTAACAATCTGTGTATCCCGACAATCGGGTTAAGCAGAGTAATCGGTGTTGTGCTGCAAGTACTCTGGTAAATTACATCATAACACCGACCACCACGTTTAGCAAAGTATTCGGACAAGATAACTATCAGGCAGCAAGTGTGGCACGAAGGCCCACCTGCTGCGTAACTCGGTGGAAAGACCGCGCCAAGGTGAGTGGTGGCTAACCTGTCGCCCTTATGCACGGCATTTTGTCCTTATCCCTTAGTCGCCTTTTACGACATGCACGGGGAGAGATGCAATGGGGCTATTCTTTTTAAGTATCACCCCACACGGTACCTACTGATCCAAGCACGATATAATATTTAAATGAGGTGTAAAGGCGGACTTATTCCTTACAGAGATTGTCCTGCCGCCCTTATGCACGACATCTTGTCCTTATCCCTTAGCCGCCTTTCAATATTCTTTAAATAAAATTCTTCAAAAAAAGCGATGCCCTAAAAGTTCTTTAGCACTGCCACCAAGTAGTCGAGTCTGCAAATAGTGGAATTTTCCACTTAAAAGCCCTCAGCAGCCGCCCAAGATATTGGGTCAAGAGTTGCCAGAAAGCCTGCGAGACGAGGCTAGCCCGCTCTCGGCACGAAGTCTGGGTAGCTAGCTACCCGTGTTGAGTGCTTGGATTGAGCTAGTGCTGTTTTATATCTACCGTGTAAAAAAGACCTTTCAGTAGGGAGTTACCCGTTAGTAAATTATCTAGATACATGTAGGTATCGCTCGATGACCTCATTTCATACAAAAGTTGAAAATGCTCACATTTGTAAATTTTCAGAACTTTTTCATACAAAATAAATAAAAAAATTCAACAATATCTCGATAAGTACAGACTGGGTTTATAAAACAATGCTATTGTCATTTTCTTTTCAGTGTGGTGTTGCAGAACCCTCGGTGCGCGAGTCCGGCTCGCACTTGGCCGGTCATTTTCATATGCCCTGTATATTGTAAAAAAAAAAAATTATATAAAAATTTTTTTTTATTTTTTTTTTATTGCTACCGAACTGCGTGGCTCTGTCCGAGGTCGCAACCTCAGGCGCAGCCAATTTCACCCCCGAGGAGGTGCCAGTCCACTATACTTTGTGTACTTTGTTACAATTTAGAAATGTAGTCTATTTTAATTTCGGGTTTATTAGTTTGATATATTGTTAAAAGTAAAAATTTTAAATATATTTATATAATTTTATAAATAATAATTTTAATCGTAATTTTTTCTACAATATAAGGTATATTTAAAACATTTTAGTGCATTTTTTTATTATATGCTTACTGTAGATTTATACATTTTACGTTTGTAAAAAACTAGATAAACCTGTACCGGAAAAACAATTAAATATGTACGATTTCAAACACCCAAATTAATCTAACCGAAAACCAAATTAACATCAACTAGTCATGACCTCCTACTTGATTAATTTTATAACATCGAAATAACTCACTCAATGCCGTCATTACTAATTATTATAATTGCCATATTTAGTCAGCTTCAGCTTACTACTATTAAAGGCGTACCTTCAGTTTGCATAGAAAATGTTTTATTATACGTCGATGAAATAGTAGCCGTTACTCAGGGGGATAGATTAACCTAACCTAATCTAACTTAACCTAATTTAACTTAACTTAAATTAACCCAATTCCGATGTACAAACAAATAATGTAAAAAAAATCAATTACAAATTTAGGAATAACCCTTAAAAAGTAAAAAATAATATCCGCTTAGTTAATTAAAGGTGTCGGGAGACCAAATTGATTGTTTACTTAGTGATCCCTCGACGCCTTTAATTACTAAGCGGAAATTATTATTTTTTTACTTTTGAAGGGTTCTTGATGGGTCTTTTCTAAATTTTTAATTGAATTTTTTACATTATTTCTTCGTATTACCCTACCAAAAATTGTAGACCAATGGCATTAGTGTTAGTGATAATATGTACAAGTGTACGCGCTGAGTGCATCTATTAGTGTGCCGAGCACCGCAGTGGCGTTCACGCACACTAACTCACTAACTAACACTAATGCCATTGGTCTAAAAGTTTTGGTAGGGTAGTACATCCCTGTTTATGTTTGGTTGAATTAGGTTAATTTAAGTTAAGTTACATTAGGTTACAAAATCTCAGTAAGTATTTTTATTTTTTTTTATTTTTATGGAATCTGACACGGTTGGCTACATCACCTGCAACGACCGTGATGTCAGCCCATAACACCGGGTGAACTAGGTGCCATGTCAGTGCTTCCCCCTTTGATCGTGCCGGCTACACTGAACTGGTCGGAAAACACAAACTATTTACATAGCCGTTTTGACCGACGTTTCATTCAGTGAGGTGGTACCAACCCGGGCGGGTTAAACCCTACCACCAAGTAAGATTAGGAGGGAAGGGACCTACAGTTTTACGAGGAATCCGAACCTCGGTCAGCCTCCAACGGTCAGCGGTCACCCATCCAAGTACTGACCGCACCCAGCGTTGCTTAACATTCAATAGCGACAGTTGACTGTCTGCACCACTGAGCTATCGAGGCTGACAATAAAATAATTTATTTTCTAGAATTCTACTACTCGGTATTTTTTGAGATAATCGTTTCCAATGTTGGACATGGTTTTGGCGATAACCTTTCCTAACGCATAAAACGATTTGAAAGATCGATAATTTCGAAAAATTGCGAGTACTAGGAAAAAAATGCTGCTGAACTTTTTTGAAGCTTTTTAAATGAGGAATCCTGTGGTGGTCAACAAATCCCATCGAACTGGAAATGAATCGTAATGTGCTCAAACGGGTTCAAGTGCGTTGTACCCGTTACCGACGAGCATGCACGAAGAACACTATGAGAGTGGAAGAGGCGGCAGAGGTGTGTCTGTAAGAATCGTGGCACGTGGATATCCTTTGTTTCTGCCTACCCCACCTGGAAACTGGCGTGACGCTATGTATTAATCCTGTGGTGGTAAACAAATCCCACCGAACTGGGGCACCCTGCATATTGAACCCTAAAAGTTTAACAGGTTGAATGCCGACCGTCACATATAAGGCGACTAAGGGATATGACTCCCTTCTTATATTACTAGGTGGTAGGGTTTAACCCGCCCGGGTTGGTACCACCGCACTGAATGAAAGGTCGGTCGAAACGGCTATGTAAATAGTTTGTGTTTTCCGTCCACTTCAGTGTAGCCGGCACGACCGAAGGGAAGCACTGACGTGGCACCAAGTTCATCCGGTGTTATGGGCTGACATCACGGATGTTGTAGGTGATGTAGCCAACCGTGTCAGTTTCCATAAAAAAAAAAAAAAAACATACATACGGTTCTCGTCATGAGCCGGACGTCACAATGGTGTCGTTTGTACATGGATTTTATATGCAACTAAAATCTGATGGTTTCCTGAAAGATAATTTTAAACTGTACGTCGTCGGCTTCAACGAATTTCACAGGTTGTCTGGGGGTAATTTCGGTTTCGGGATCTGGCAACCCAAACTGACAAAAAACTTTTTAGGCAAATTTTCTATGGGCGGTTCAGGGTGAAGCCACCAAAAAAACACACTGGCGCTCAACCTGTCAAGCCTACCGCCCTCGCGACCGTTTTAGCCTTGAGCTCGTCTCTCATTAGTTCATTACCGTATATTCAACGGTAATGAGCAATAATTTCGTAAGTACAACGATGGATTATTAGCTTTTTATTTGTCATTGTTCATAGCTGATCAGTCATTCCGTGGACGACAGTGATAGATTAATTATGGTTATTACTTGTCGTTACTTGTCTTCTCCATAATGCTATCCTACTCTAAGACTAACCGTTGAACTAATCGTTGCTTAGATTTTAGTGAAGTTCTCTTTATACTTAAGTTTGATAGCTTTTAGGGTTCCGTACTGTGCGGGACCCTATTATTAAGCCTACGCCGTCTGTCAGTTCGTCCGTCCGTCTGTCCTACATTTAAAACTTTTGAACAGTAATAGGTAGCCGGCTGAAATTTTCACAGAATATGTGTTAATATAGTAGATATCCTAACAAATAATAAAAATAAGTAAAAATATTTTAATTTTTTATGTTAGTACTAAGCATGTACCTACTCGCTTTATAATTAGATAGATAAAGAGAAAAAATACATTCCAGAATTCGAACCTGGAACTCCGACTTGAGCCGCCAGCGCGTTTCGCCATCGGGTCGATGACGTATTCTCTCTAAATTTGGAACAGCTAAATTTTGCCACAACCATGCCACATATTAGCAAGGTCCACCTTAAAATCGCCAAACAAACAACAACAACAAAACTAACCAAAACAGTACCTATTCGAATATCTGAAGGGTAAAACGTAAAACACTTCATGACGCGGTCGTTTTTGAGCACGGAGTAGCGTATAGCTTGTCAATGCGCTTGTTCGCATGCATATAAACTTATATCGCATTGTCAAGCAAGACTCAAATTAGAGGATCTACTTGCTGAGTACGTGAAGAGAAACGATTTGAATCACGGAGACACATATCCAGAAAGGGATTTGACATTGCATAGATTTTACCATCTTACAAAATTTGATCTGCGCGCACTGCATTTGCATCAGACAAAAGATAGAATTAGAAGATATAGTAGACGTTGTCTTGTGGGCAGAGAGAGCGTTCCAGGGTTTACCAGTTGTGTGGAGGAAAGACCTTCAGAACCGATTGGTAAGCATCCGAGGTAAGTTCAACGTATAGGGATGAAATCCTTGCCCAGTGCGCGTTGTGCGGAAGTGGAAAGGGGACGGTGGGATCGCATTAAACAGCTCCTCTGAGCATTCCCCATCGAATAAGCCATAGAGCACACTTAGGGTGCCGACATATCTGCGAAGTTGCAGTGGTTCTAAATCGCGGAACACCTCGGGGTCTCCCACTAGTCGCACGGCGCGACGCTGGAATTTAGCTGAGCCATGCCATCCCACAAGTGCGAACAGTTTTCCAAGCAGGACCTAATCTACGACTTGTACAGAAGCAGCCTTTGGCCCGGCGTGAAGCAACCCAGGCTGACAAAAATTATATCCACGGGGAGAGATGAAGTGCGACCATTATTTTCAACTACATGAACCACTGATGGCCCTTCTAGAATTAAAATATTTTATTCGCACGATCCGAACATGGATGCGTGGCCCGATCATGAATGATGATTAAAACTCCGCGGTTAGAACAGATCTTTTGAAATAATTCGTGATTCATTAGTTAGTATTTGTATACGATAAACTTGTGTAATGCTTTTAAGACGAGAACATTACTGTTACAACGTGATTACACTTTTAAGGAGATTTACATTTTGAATATTTTTCTATCTAAGTTCTTATTTCATAATCCGGACACGGCAAGAAGGTTTCCACATATTATTAGTCTAAAAAGTAACTGACGAATCTTTATTCCCTCGGCTATTGAATATACCATTTAATCAACCCTTAGAGAAATACTACATTACCCTCAACTTTTTCACAAGTAGTAGGTGATTTTGTGAAAGTAATATAATATTTTTTTTTTTTTTTTTTTTATAGAAAGCGCGACATGTGGCACCGCTTCACTTACGAGTAGGTGACTTACGGTGCCAATGGACATTCTGTGATGCACGGGGATTGCGAATGTCATGCCGACCTGACAGGAGCCTTTTCACGCCCCTTTTGAAAAACCCCAGGCTGTACTTGGGAGGAAATAGATGAGCAGGGAGTGCGTTCCACATTTTCCCTGTTTTGTGAATAAAAGACTAACAGAACCGGTTGGTGCGCATCCTCGGTAGGTCGATTGTATAGGGGTGCATCCCCTGCCCAGTACGCGTAGTGCGCAGGTGGAATGGGGACGACGGAATCGCGTTAAACAGCTCCTCCGAACACTCCCCGTGAAATAGACGATAGAACACACTTAGGGAGCCGACGTCCCTACGGAGTTGCAGCGGTTCTAAGTCGCGGGACACCACAGGGTCATCCACAAGTCGCACGGCACGACGCTGGATTGAGTCTAGCGGCGCAAGCTGATATTTAGCTGAGCCATCCCACAGGTGCGAGCAGTACTCCAAGCAAGACCTAACCTGCGTTTTTTTGTTATACCTGCGTTATTTACGTTAAAACTAAAAACATACGCTTCCGTTTTCACACGCTCGATATTTCCATCAATATGTACTGAACACTGAGGAACACGATGCCAATTCATAAGAATATTATGTAATAGATATTGAAAGTGCTATGTGGGGCCGGTACTTAAAAAGAATAGTCACACTGCATCTCTCCCCGTGAATGTCGTAAAAGGTGACAAAGGGAAAAGGACAAGGTGCCGTGCTAACGGGCGACAGGCTATCCACCTCTCACACCTTGGCACGGTTCTTTCACCGAGTCATGCAGCAGGTGGGTCTTCGTGCCTTACTTGCTGCTTGATATTTATCTTGTCCTAATACTTTGATATACCGATTACTATTACTAAGCTAAGATACAGCGTGTGGTATGTATGTTTGTATGTAATTGAAAATAAACTATTTGTATGCCTGTATAGGTCATCAATATCGATACAATTATAAATAGTGTGAATCGCAAAATTTATATTATGGGCGAAAATTATTTTCAGTTGTACTGAGAAAAAAAATGCTGAACGTATGAAGCCCGTGCAAGCGTGGCGCACACACTTCGCACCAGTGCACGCCACTGCAGGGCGCCGCAGTAACCTTGGCCTGGCGGAGGCGGCGGCGCGCGGCGCCGACGCCATACATGGCGTAACCCACACCACGCTCTGTATAGCCTGGGAGCTATAGTGACTATTAGGCAATAAATAACTACGTAATAAAAATGCAACGAACCACCTCGAGCACCTCTTCAGATGCGTGGACGGTTTTTAACTTCGTCCAGGCTTTCGACAGAGCAGACAAATACTTCTTGCTTGAGAAATTCGGTTATTTTGGGTTTAACTCCAAAACGACTTTACTAATTCGTCGACTGCTTGTGCGATAAAACAATTCGTGCAAAGCGCGGAACTTACCGATCACACTCATACTTTACGTGATGTGGGGTCAGTCAAGGTAGTAACCTAGGGCCATTATTATTTAATCTTTTTAACAATATCCTTCCAAATGTTTTAAAAATTTTGAGATATTTCGTCGTAGGTTCACAGATGACGTTAAATTCATACTTTAATTATGCAAACCTTCACATTTGTCAGTCTGACTATGAACCTGACTGATGGGTGACCGGAAGCTGTATACTTAGTTACCGGTTGTCCATATCAATTGTGTGCGTGCTCCACTATGAGCGCGAAATAGCTAGCCAATCAAATTATGAATAGATAACTACGAATGTTTTAATAACGTATTTACTAAAACATGAGCTCCAAGATAAGCCGCAAGGTGCCCACACAAGCCACCTCTTCCTCGGTCAGACTTATGTATGTTGTATGAAAGGAAATAAATCATCAGAAACGGCATTTCCTGTATTTTACTTTGTTACCGACTTTGGTCGGCCGGCACACACTCCACACAGGCAGAAGATAATGTCGACAAACGACAAGTGTGACGGAGACAACGTTTGAAACGTCTCGTCCTTGTTCACTATTCTCTCAGCTCTTCGACAATTTACATGCTTTCTAGGCAAAGACCGTACCAAACTAGATATTGTTTATTGTTTATTTAGCATCTATTGGCAGTACACTGCGCTCAGATTTGTCATATTTAGATTGTAACATTCCGTCAGTTCGATTATCACACCGAAGAACTGACAAACTTCACTGGACATTTTTTCTAGTCTACTTTAAAATAATGTTTGTCACTGTCTAGACACCCATGTGCTGATTTGTGACAGATGCAGCAATTCATGACAAAGTGAAAACATTTTTACTATGAAATAGTATGAAGTTATAATACCCACCACACTGCCACATGAAGCAGGCCAGTCTCCACAAACAGCGCCCGTTCACGAGCACCACACCTGAGCCAGCCATCGCCTCCCTCAACCATATTATAGGGTGGAAAACGACCCGGACCAAGTGTCACCGTAGACGCGATGCTGAGGCTCTGCGCTTGCTCCGCCAAAAGGAATATGAATGAACTTTTAAAGGAATATGATTGGCCTAGCGAGCACAAGCGAGCGGTAAGAGGATGCGATGCATAAAGCCCTAATGTGTTATAAAGAGAAAAATAGTTTTCTCGCCGTCTTTCTCCGCTCTACAAGGATTGTCGGTATTGCAACCAAGGGAGAAGGGATACCGCAGTTTTTGAGCATGATTGTCCAGAAAATACTCATTGAGCACCGCGTCCACCGAACAAACACCGCGTCTATGCAGTTTGTAACGGTCTTTGCTTCTAGGTATTTATTTTTATGTATGTAAATGTCTGTTCTGCGCTGCACCGAAACGACCTTCAGAATAATATAAGCAAGACTTATGTAACCTGATGAATGGAATAACGGTAGAGTAGTTTTTGCACATTAGTAAAATGCATTACCTACAGTGCATTGTATGCGTAGGAGGTTAACAGATTTTAATTGAATGAAAATTAACAATAAGTGGAGTGTTTATAAGTTTGATTGAAGATATTGTTGTAGGTACCTAATTTATTATGTTAGTAGCTTTTCAGAGTATTTTTATGGTATCTTAAATGGACGGCTACATCACCTTCTGTATCGTCGCTCGCTATAGTCCCCATCACACGTGAAGTAGGTGCCATGTCAGTGCTTCCTTTTGGTCGTGCCGGCTACACTGAACTGGACGGAAAACATGAAAGATTCGGTATCATGCGTGGTACAAATGTGTACTTACATAAGTGATTGAAGAAAAGGCATTGATACGTTTAGTCCGTATATTCGTAAGAAGGAGACCGACATAGCCGTTTAGACCGATGTTCATTCAGTGCGGTGGTATCAATCCGGACGAAGGTAAGGGGTATTAGAGGGTAGAATATTAAGCTTCAATTTAATTAAAATAGTTAGAGACATTTTTATTTTATTTATTTTAGGCGTGTTATATTCAGCATCAGTTTTTGCCTGCGGCTTCGCTCATGTTAGACTCGGTTTAATAGCAAATTCGATTTAAATGCAAATATGATAATAAACGATCGTTTCTCTTACATTCTCTCTCTGTCTCTCCCCGTCCATAACTTTCTTTGATACTGCTCAGCCTTAAGGCTATTTAGCGCGATGGTATACAGCTTAAAGTACAGCTTAAAGTTAAACCCTCAAGAACTACTATTTTGAATATCATTGGTGAAATCCGCATCAAAATCTCTTCAGTGGTTCTGGAGTTTACCTCAAACATACAAACAGACAGATGGTCCCTTTTATAAGAAGTAGAGATAGAGAAGAGATAAAACAAACTATCACATTAATAACGCTTAAGTTATGTAAACAATGGCAGATATATGTTTCTTTTTTATTATTTCTACTTTTTGTATTTTCTATTCTAAACATAAAGATCATAGTCTTAACTTAATAATTTAGATTAGTTACTGCTTTTCGAATCAGTAGATATACAAAAATATCTCAACACTCACAGGCAGGATACATAAACAAGACTGCATCCAGACAACGCACCTCGAAATGGACCTCACATTTCGGACAAGGCGATGCGTGGGCGCAGCACAAAGACAGTTGAAAAATCGCTTTCGACAATACTCGTGAGATCAGAAAGTACCGCCGCCGCCGCCATATCGGACGATGTTGACTCATACGCACAGTAAACAGATTGAGAACAGTGCGTTCTTAATTTTCCTGAAAAAAAGCAGCCAAGTGCGAGTGGGACTCGCGCACCGAAGGTTGCGTACCACCCACACAATAGATTTTTTATATGCATTTACCAAAAAATGGTGTTTCTCTTACATTCAGTTCGGAATTCTTAGAGCCAGCCCGACTCAAATTTGGGCGGTTTTTTTTAACTCCCGACGAAAAAAAGAGGGGTGTTATAAGTTTAACATGTATGTTAAGGGGTGTGTCTCTCTGTGGTATGGATAGATGCCACATGCCCCAAACGGATGGACCGATTTGATTGCAGTTTTTTTATCAGAAAGCAGGTTTAATCGGGATAGTTGTTAGCTATGTTTGTAATCAAGTAATTAAGTAATCAAAGAATGTATTATCTTAAAAGTGATCCGATTTGCATGTGGTTTATTTAAAAAAGCTTGAAATAAAAGTTAAATTACAAATTTAAAAAACCCCCCGACCCTTAAAAAGTCAAAAATAATTTTTACTATAGACTTTGCACTTGACTTTACACCATAATCACGCCAAGTTTCACACTTGTATGTGTGAAACTTGGCGTGATTATAGTGGCGTTTTTACGATAGAGCAAAAAAAAAAACGAAAACAAAAACAAAAAACTTTCAAAGTAGCTATTTTCTTGTCTAACTTAACTTTTGTTCATAGTAATTGCAGATAAGAAATGTATATCAAACTCACAAACAATAAGTCAAAAGTAATAACGAAATTTTAACGTTGCCGTATTATAAACATTGATTTAAATATTATTATTACTACTTTGCATATCACTGGTTATAACAATGTTTTTTATCCTATGTATGCTTTGGCTGTGATAGTTTATATATAAATAAATAAATACATAAATAATAAATAACAATATGGTGAACATAGATGCCATGTCAGAGCTTCCCTTTGACCGTTTTTTTTTTAATGGAAACTGACACGGTTGGCTACATCACCTACAACATCCTTGATGTCAGCTCATAACACCGGGTGAACTTGGTGCAACGTCAGTGCTTCCCTTCGGTCATGCCGGCTACACTGAACTGGGCGGAAAACACAAACTATTTACATAGCCGTTTCGACCGACCTTTCATTCAGTGCGGTGGTACCAACCCGGGCGGGTTAAACCCTACCACCTAGTAATATAAGAAGGGAGTTATATCCCTTAGTCGCCTTTTACGACATACACGGGGAGAGATGCAGTGGGGCTATTCTGGACTGAAAACAAATCCAGTTGTCCCTCGAGTCGAGTGTGTGTGAGTGTGTGTGTGCGCGCGTGAGTCTCGCTTGAATGAACTTACTGTTTTAACTTTGTACTGTGGCTCAATGTAACGCAATCGAAGCCCTCCGAGCAACATTAATTAGTCCACCAACGCATTGTCAAAATATTAAGTCAATTTTGGAATTTATGTGGGAATTTCTGGCATTTTGATTTATAGGTTGAACTGAATAGGTGTGAAAATGTCGAGAACGAGAAGAAGTTGAAATGAAGTAAAATTATATGAAAAATCGTTTATTGACATTACATAAAAATACAACATAATATAATATTTTATTTTCTAAGTTTATCGCTATCGCTATATATACGGTTTTTAGGGTTCCGTATCCGTCGTACGGGACCCTATTACTAAGCCTACAACGTCTGTCTGTCTGTCTGTCTGTCTGTCCGTCTGTCAGAGGGCTGTATCTCTTAAACCGTCATAGGTAGCCCTTTGAAATGTTCACAGAATATGTATTATTATGGCCGATATAACAACAAATAATAAAAAAATCACGCTCTAAAAAGTATGAAACAAGAAAATGTTCTCATCTGAAATTGTTATGTACAAACTATTCAATATTTTATCGTCTATTAAATAAACAACTTACACGTAATATATTTTAATGTATTTAATAAATATTCATAGTGTAGTTCAGAGGATAGCCATGGTCGTATGCCACTTTGCCCTATAGGGTAGGTGGCATACGACCACGGCTATCCTCTGAACAACACTATGAATATTTATTAAATACATTAAAATATATTACGTGTAAGTTGTTTATTTAATAGACGATAAAATATTGAATAGTTTGTACATAACAATTTCAGATGAGAACATTTTCTTGTTTCATACTTTTTAGAGCGTGATTTTTCAGTAGTCGGGTTTTAGTTTTTGAACTTATTTTTTATTTTAATTATTTTGGGGATATAACTTCGTGATAAAGTATTTGCTGATCCGTTTTACATGTTTTGTTTGTTTAGGTTTTACTGTTTTATAATTTTAACATGTGTACCATAGTCCATAAGGGCAAGCTGGGTTCAGGTAAACGATAAACCGACTCGAAGAAAGTAAGTAACAAAGGGCGAGGCCGAAGGCCGAGCTGCGTTCAGGAAGACGACAAACTTTCTCGAAGAAAGTAAGCAACTATGGGCGAGGCCGAAGGCCGAGCGGCGCTCAGGAAGAGGATGAACCATCTTTAAGAAAGTAAGTAACTGAGGGCGAGGCCGAAGGCCGAGCTGCGTTCGGGAAGACTATAAACCTTCCCGAAGACAGTAAGTAACCATGGGCGAGGCCGAAGGCCGAGCTGCGTTCAGGAAGAGCATAAACCATCTTTAAGAAAGTAAGTAACTGAGGGCGAGGCCGAAGGCCGAGCTGCGTTCGGGAAGACTATAAACCTTCCCGAAGACAGTAAGTAACCATGGGCGAGGCCGAAGGCCGAGCTGCGTTCAGGAAGAGCATAAACCATCTTTAAGAAAGTAAGTAACTGAGGGCCAGGCCGAAGGCCGAGCTGCGTTCGGGAAGACGATAAACCTTCTCGAAGAAAGTAAGTAACAAAGGGCGAGGCCGAAGGCCGAGCTGCGTTCAGGAAGACGATAAACTTTCCCGAAGACAGTAAGTAACTATGGGCGAGGCCGAAGGCCGAGCTGCGTTCAGGAAGAGGATAAACAATCTTTAAGAAAGTAAGTAACTGAGGGCGAGGCCGAAGGCCGAGCTGCGTTCGGGAAGACTATAAACCTTCTCGAAGAAAGTAAGTAACAAAGGGCGAGGCCGAAGGCCGAGCTGCGTTCAGGAAGACGATAAACTTTCCCGAAGACAGTAAGTAACTATGGGCGAGGCCGAAGGCCGAGCTGCGTTCAGGAAGAGCATAAACCATCTTTAAGAAAGTAAGTAACTGAGGGCCAGGCCGAAGGCCGAGCTGCGTTCGGGAAGACTATAAACCTTCTCGAAGAAAGTAAGTAACAAAGGGCGAGGCCGAAGGCCGAGCTGCGTTCAGGAAGACGATAAACTTTCCCGAAGACAGTAAGTAACTATGGGCGAGGCCGAAGGCCGAGCTGCGTTCAGGAAAAGGATAAACCATCTTTAAGAAAGTAAGTAACTGAGGGCGAGGCCGAAGGCCGAGCTGCGTTCGGGAAGACTATAAACCTTCTCGAAGAAAGTAAGTAACAAAGGGCGAGGCCGAAGGCCGAGCTCAGTTCAGGAAGACGATAAACTTTTTCGAAGACAGTAAGTAACTATGGGCGAGGCCGAAGGCCGAGCTGCGTTCAGGAAGAGGATAAACCATCTTTAAGAAAGTAAGTAACTGAGGGCGAGGCCGAAGGCCGAGCTGCGTTCGGGAAGACTATAAACCTTCTCGAAGAAAGTAAGTAACAAAGGGCGAGGCCGAAGGCCGAGCTGCGATCAGGAAGATGATAAACTATCTCGAAGACAGTAAGTATATGGGAGAGGCCGAAGGCCGAGCTGCGTTCATGAAGAGGATAAACCATCTTTAAGAAAGTAATTAAAAAAGGGCGAGGCCGAAGACCGAGCTGCATTCGGGAAGACTATAAACCTTCTCGTAAACAGTAAGTAACTAAGGGAGAGGCCGAAGGCCGAGCTGCGTTCGGGAAGACTATAAACCTTCTCGTAGACAGTAAGTAACTATGGGCGAGGCCGAAGGGCGCGATGCGTTCAGGAAGAGGATAATCCTTTTCGAAATAAGTAGCTAAGAAGTTACTTTCTTCGAGATGATTATCCTCTTCCTGAACGCAGCTCGGCCTTCGGCCTCGCCCTTTGTTGCTTACTTTCTTAAAGATGGTTTATCCTCTTCCTGAACGCAGCTCGGCCTTCGGCCTCGCCCATAGTTACTTACTGTCTTCAAAAAAGTTTATCCTCTTCCTGAACGCAGCTCGGCCTTCGGCCTCGCCTGTTGTTACTTACTTTCTTCGAGAATGTTTAGGCTTCCCGAACGCAGCTCGGCCTTCGGCCTCGCCCTTGGTTACTTACTTTCTTAAAGATGGTTTATCCTCTTCCTGAACGCAGATCGGCCTTCGGCCTCGCCCATAGTTACTTACTGTCTTCGAGAGAGTTTATCGTCTTCCTGAACGCAGCTCGGCCCTCGGCCTCGCCCTTTATTACTTACTTTCTTCGAGAAGGTTTATAGTCTTCCCGAACGCAGCTCGGCCTTCGGCCTCGCCCTCAGTTACTAACTGTCTTTAAGAAGGTTTATCTTCTTCCCGAACGCAGCTCGGCCTGCTGCCTCGCCCTTAGGTACTTATTTTCTTTGAGTAGGTTTATCGTCTTCCTGAACGCAACTCATTTACAAACTTTCGCGTTTATAATATTAAGATGGTTTTAAGTAGGATGTATTTGGGTAGGTTTGGAATGAGGCCGAGTACCGTGTGGGGTCGATACTTAAAAAGAATATCCCCACTGCATCTCTCCCCATGCATGTCGTAAAAGGCGACTAAGGGATAAGGACAAGATGCCGTGCTAAAGGGCGACAGGCTCGCCACCTCTCACCTTGGCACGGTACTTCCACCGAGTCATGCAGTAGGTGGGTCTTCGTGCCATACTTGCTGCTTGATTGATTTAATCTTGTTCGAATCCTTTGCGAAACGTGGTGGTCGGTGTTGTGCTGTAATTGACAAGAGTTCTTGCAGCACAACACCGATTACTCTGCTTACCCCGATTGTCGGGATTCAGCGTGTGTGATATATACATATCACACACGCTGAAAAAATATATTCGTATATATGTATGGAATGAGGCCTGATTTTATTTTATTTAGAAATTATTCCCAATTATCGGGTGCATGCAAGCAAATCCGAAAGCAATAGCTAACAATATATATATTTTTGAAATGTGCTAATTAAGCCCTTTCATTTGATACCCAACACGGCATCATTAAAAAAAATTTTTTTTTTTTATCATGACTTTTTGTCATCTAGAGGGCGCCATAGTCAATTTTGTGTGACGTCACATAGCCTATAACCAGCGGACGATCAAGACGCTTTCAACGATACCTCATTTGTCAAATTTTGATAAGTAGTTTAGAAGTTATGAGGGAACAGATGAACATACATACATACATACATACATACATACATACATACATACATACATACCGGTCAAACACATAACCCTCCTTTTGCTTCGCCGTAGTCGGGTAAAAATAAGAAAAAGTAAAAAAATCACGGGGGTCTCCATACAAGTAACTAAAAAGTGTATGCGCGCCACCTACCGAAAAGAGTATGAAGCATTTTAACTAATACATAGATGGCGTGAGTGGCGCTGACCATGACATGGCGATACGGAACCCTCGGTGCGCGAGTTCGATTCGCACTTGGCCGGTTTTTACTGTTGCACTCTGTCACATCTCAAAATGGATTTAGGCTATAAATAATAACGCTACATCATCGGCGGCCTGAGCTGTGAGCAAACAATCACGCAAAGTGATGCCTCGAACAGAAGCTAGTAGAATAGACGGCACGTAACTTGGCCTCTGTGCGAGAGGGACGGCGTTATACGCATGCGATCGTTGGTATAACGCTGTCCCGCTCGCACAGAGGCCAAGTTACGTGCCGGGCAGTATACATAAGAATTTAATTATATGTTACGCGTCAGTATTAACGTCTCATAAGTAAACTCATAAGTGTAACGTGTGGGGTCGGTACTTAAAAAGAATAGCCCCACTGCATCTCTCCCCGTCGCATGTCGTAAAAGTCGACTAAGGGATCGTCAGCCTCGGCAGCTCAGTGGTGCGGTCAGTTATTGGATGGGTGACCGCCCGACCGTTGGAGGCTGACCGTGGTTCGGATTCCACGTTAAACTGTAGGTCCCTTCCCTTCTTACCTTACTGGGTGGTAGCGTTTATCCCGGCCGGGTTGGTACCACCGCACTGAGCGAAACGTCGGTCGAAACGGCTATGTAAATAGTTCGTGTTTTCCGTCCAGTTCAGTGTAGCCGGCGCGAAATGAAGGGTAGCACTGACATAGCACCTAGTTCACCCGGTGTTATGGGCTGACATCACGGATGTTGTAGGTGATGTAGCCAACCGTGTCAGTTTCCATAAAAAAAAAAAAAAGTATAATTACGAATAATTCTCGGAAAATCTCGTATAATTTCATTCACGAAAATTGCTACACAACTTTGTTGCAGATTATGAAATGCGCTAAATGCATTCGTCACACAATTTACTTGCACCGATTCCAACTCGCGAAAGTCTAATTTATGCAAGTTGTATTTTGTCACAGGCGAAGTGAGCTAAATATAATCCCAGCGACTGGATTCAGTTTAACTTCAGTCTTAAATTAGCGCTAATGGCGTTATTTATCCTATCGCTAAATAATAATAGTTTTTCACAATAATTTCAGCTGCAGCACCGAAGAAAAGGACACATTTAGGGCACAGACACGCATACTACAGAATGTGCATGCGTATCGAACGAACGTATGGAACGTATCGATTTTTCGTACCAACTTAATTCGACGTTATACAGGCTGTTTCATGACCATAGAAACGAAATAAAGACTATTTATTTTAGTATGGAAAAAAAAAGTTCACCATAGAACCAAATGTCATCTAACTTTTTTGCTCCAATAGGCTCAGGAGTACCTGGTTTGCTTTATGACCTATGGTCATCAAACACCCATGATTTGTCGACGAAATCACTTGATATATTTTGGAAAATCAACTTATACTTAGCTTATTATTATTCTAGCGCCAAAGTTGTGTCGCGCAAAATTTGAACTTCGACGTAACGACGTATTTTGCTCTGTAATTTGTATTTAGTGAAGAAAAGTATACGCGCTTAAGTAGGTACTTACCTATGCGTATAACGCGACGCAAGTTATGTGGCGCAAAATATTCATTCAATATGGCGCTAAACTTAAGTCAATCTAAAAAATAGAGCTTTACGTTTTCTATCTCAACTAAAAACTGAATTCGACCGCAGATATGTTACAGTCGTAGCGTGTATTGTGGCCACTATGAATATACTATAACTTCCATTAACTAGAGCCATAAACATGCCACTTCGATGCACTTAGAAACTTGCGAAAAACTTGGAAAGTTGAATGAACTCACGAAGCTTTGTGACTTTGGTTAATGTCTTGCGTGCGGTTTTGGCTCTAAAAGTAGAAATACGTGGAAAGGAAAACTGCGTGCGGGAAGACTACCCGCCAGGTGGGACGACGACATCAAGTACGTCGGCGGAAAGCAGTGGTTCCGTACCGCCGAAGGCCGGGAGGACTGGAGGAAAATTGGAGAGGCGTATGTCCAGCAGTGGACGCATACACAACACGTTGACTGACTGCATCTCGGCTCACATTCTTAATTATATTGTGTTTGTGTTGTATGGATTTCTTACAACAAATATTACTTAAGTTTGCCAACCGCACTTTCTTCAAACACGCTATAGGGCAATTAAAGCCAAGTGTGTTGTCACTTGGTTGTCATTGTGTGACCAACAGCTTTCTCAATACAAAAGAATGGAAAGACGGATAGGTAACTGATCTTGTACTGCTGTGTGGTCACAGAAGTTTATGGTGACAATCTTTAATGGTGACCCTATGCTAAGATGATTTTGAACTGGCTTTTGCGCGCGGTTTCGCTAGAGTGAAATTAAAATTACCAAAATACGCGCCCATTCCGTAGCGCTGTGTCCCGAGCCCGACAATCGGGGTAAGCAGAATAATTGGGGTTGTGCTGCAAGAACTCTGGTGAATTGAAGCACAGCACCGACCACCGCGTTTAGCAAAATATTATTACAACACAAGTTAACAAGCAGCAAGAACTTTGCTAAACGCGGTTGTCGATATTGTGCCGTAATTGATATGAGTTCTTGCAGCACAACACTGATTACTCTGCTCACCCCGATGGTCGGGACACAGCGCTATGGTAAACCCTCGTCATTTTGCATGAATTTTTGAAGTTTTTTTATTACGACTAAACAGTTTAGTCGGATAAGAATCGTCGTGTGTAGGGGCCATAAGGCGCCGACAAAACTTGGATATTTTTTATTCTTTATTCATCATTCTTATGGTAGTAGGTACACTACGCTTGAATTTGTCCTGTTTAGTTTTTACAATCCGGTTCGATTAGATAGCTGATCGTTCGACCGTTGAGGGCTGACCGTGTTACCGATTCCACCATAAAACCGTAGATCGACGCTGCTTTTGGATCAAGGAAGCTCTGGCATCAAAGATGCTCTATTAAAGACAAGCCATTCATTCAAATCTCTCGAACTGAATACAAGTTCCTTCTATTTACCCACATTCTAAGTCCAGTGACTGGAATATCTCTAGGAACATCAGATCCAAGTCTGTTGGGAATTTGTACGCAGTCGTTAGACACAACACACATCAAGTTATAAGTAAGTGAACCTCTTTCATATAATTTTTTTTTTTTTTTGCAGCCTGTTCCGGCTACACTAACTGGACCGAAAACACGAACGGTTTAAAAGCCATGCACGAGCCCTCATGTCTCTCACAGATGCACATAAGCTAAAATTTTGCACATAATACACGTATAATATGCTGCAATAAGACGTACACACGCAATCGGAGTCCCCCGACTCCTTTCAGTAAGTAAAACGAAATTAATTATGACTTTTTAAGGGTCGGGTTTTTTTTAAATTTGTAATTTAACATAAATTTTTTTTTTTTTTATGGTAACTGACACGGATGGCTACATCACCTACAACATCCGTGATGTCAGCCCATAACACCGGGTGAACTTGGTGCCACGTCAGTGCTTCCCTTCGGTCGTGCCGGCTACACTGAACTGGACGGAAAACACAAACTATTTACATAGCCGTTTCGACCGACCTTTCATTCAGTGCGGTGGTATCAACCCGGGCGGGTTAAACCCTACCACCTAGTAATATAAGAAGGGAGTCAAATCCCTTAGCCGCCTTTTACGACATACACGGGGAGAGATGCAGTGGGGCTATTCTTTTAAAGTACCGGCCCCATACGGTACAAAAGCTTTTGCTTTTGCTTTTGCTTCAAGCTTTAAAAAAACCCGCATGCAAGTCGGTCCACTTTTTACCCGACTACGGCGAAGCCAAAAAAGGAAGGGTTATGAGTTTGGCGTGTATGTATGTATGTATGTATGTATGTATGTATGTATGTATGTGACTATCTATATTCCACTCTACAGCCTAAAGTACTGGACCGATTTGAATAATTCTTGTGCTATTGGATTCGTCTTATTCACGGGAGTGTCATAGGCTATATAACAATTTTCAAAATTCAAAATGGCGGACGCACGGCGTCAAAATGTCAAATTAGTTTTTCAAAATATATTGAGTGGGGTATCAAATTAAAGATAATTAAATTACGATTCCGAAAATATATACTTTGCTATCTATTAAACTTATGTGTACAGAGAAATAGAGCAAAATGTGTAGCGAATGTATGTATGAATCGCGATTATTCGCGATGAACCGTGGTCGCCCGCGCCCCGCGCCGCGCGCCCCCACCCACGCGCGACGACGACGCCAAGAAGCGACATGGTATTGTTGGTAATATACCTACATACTTACTCACTGATCTACCGCAAATTTTATATAGATATATAATATTATTATTAGATACAGTACCACCACAGTACTATGCTAAAATAAATTGGTATCCATCTAGGTACCTAGTGTAAGCATAATATGTAGTGTAGGTGTACCGTGTGGGGTCGGTACTTAAAAAGAATAGCCCCACTGCATCTCTCCCCGTCGCATGTCATAAAAGTCGACTAAGGGATCGTCAGCCTCGGCAGCTTAATGGTGCGGTCAGTTATTGGATGGATGACCGCCGACGTTACTAGGTGGTAGGGTTTATCCCGGCCGGGTTGGTACCACCGCACTGAGCGAAACGTCGGTCGAAACGGCTATGTAAATAGTTCGTGTTTTCCGTCCAGTTCAGTGTAGCCGGCGCGAAATGAAGGGAAGCACTGACATGGCACCTAGTTCACCCGGTGTTATGGGCTGACATCACGGATGTTGTAGGTGATGTAGCCAACCGTGTCAAGTTTCCATAAAAAAAAAAGGTAGGTACATTAATTCAATATTTTCGGATGCAAGTTACCCTTCAGCTAAGCGGGATATTGTGGAAGAGAAGAACCGCCGATTGCGAAAAAGTATTCCCAATTTTCTGGGTGCAGTTTTAGCCCTAGACTCGATTAGTTGCCGGAACCCTACGTCTTTGGAAATGGCGGTGCCCAGGAGGTTCAGGTGCTTCCAGACAGGTATGACGCTGACTTAGAAACTGGCTTGGAAATCAAAAGGACCTTCAAATCGACCTTCGCAGATAATGCGCAGCACTGAGCCTTGCTAACGTTGAAGGCGTGGGCGTAGCATTCAGGGGGCAACATATCATTGTTATACATACGAGAGTACGGAACACGGGTTCTACACCAGTTACCCTTCAACTAGGCGGGATGTGGATGAGAAGAGGCGAAGACTTGTGTCTGAACTTGAGCAAACACTCGGCTCTATTTCCGAATGGGCCGTAGCAAGTTGTTCAAGTTAAATACCTCCAAGATACAAGTTTGCGCGTTCAGTGCGAAGAGAGCGGCGTTCACACCAGCTCCTTCCTACCAAGGCACGTCACTTAAATTTTGCGACCACCTCGGGGTCCTCCGAGTCGAATTTTCGCACGATCTAAACTTCCGGCGTGACATCGAGGGCAAGGCCGTATAAATCGCAGATTCGGTACTGCTCGCACCTATGGGATGGCTCAGTCAAATACCAGCTGGCGCCTCTGGACTCGATCCAGCGTCGAGCCGTGCGAATAGTAGGTGACTCCCAAATGTCCCGCGATCTAAAACCACTGCAACTCCGTAGGAATACATAGCTAAATCAGAGCCTGTTGAAATACAAACAGAGAGAAATATTTTCCCCCAAGTACAGTCTCGGGTCCTTCAACCTGGGCACCTGTCAGGCCGGCATGGCATTCGCAGCCTCCGCATGCTACCGAATGTCCATGGGCATCGCTAGACACCTTATGGGTGGCTCGGCGCCACATGTCGCGCTTACTATAAAAATAATATCAGTAGCTTTGGCCTCGCCTTAGTGGCTTACCTGCTTCGAGTGAGTACATTATTCAACTATGTACAACCTGAAACCTCCCTCGGTCTTCGGCCTTGAACTGATTGGTTTACTTACTGCCCGAATCCGCTTCACCCCAGCCAGATATATTTACTTACATAGACAAAGAAAATCGTGTACTTACACAGCTCAGTCTTCGGTCTTGCTCTGACTGACTTTTCATTTTACTTCAAGACTATACATCGTTCAACTATACATAATTTTTATATATATGTAGGTACTCACTCATGCGCTATTTGCAGAAAACTTTAGTTTCAAACGAGGTTTCAAATAGAGATCACGACAAATAAACGGACGGATAGTATCAAGCCGGTACTTATATAAAAGAATAGCCCCACTGTATCTCTCCCCGTGTATGTCGTAAAAGGCGACTAAGGGATATGACTTCCTTCTTATAATACTAGGTGGTAGGGTTTAACCCGCCCGTGTTGGTACCCCCGCACCGCACTGAATGAAAGGTCGGTAGAAACGGCTATGTATTTAGTGTAGCCGGTACGACCGAAGGGAAGCACTGACGTGGCATCAAGTTCACCCGGTGTTATGTTATGGGCTGACATCACGGATGTTGTAGCCTGTAGGTGATGTGTCAGATTCCATAAAAAAAATCAATATACGAGTTACATACAACATTTAAAGTATGCAAACAGTTTTTAAAAAAGCCTAAAATAAAAAAAATTAGTTATAAAAAACTAAAACCCGACTACGTAAAAGCTAATTATGAAAATCGTTTAAATAAAAAAAAAATAGTTATAAAAAACTAAAACCCGTCTACGAAAAAGCAAATTATGAAAATAGTTTGACTAAAAAATAACAAAATAATGTTTTCCATATAATTTATCAGATACAGCATTTCTCTTTTTATATTGATTTTTTAAGAAACATACTAAGGCCCACTTGCACCAACACGAGTTTAAAGTTAAGTAGCGAGTTATGGATTTAAACGCGGTTCCCACAGTCAAATGGTGCTAGCTTAAACTGGTTTAGCGAGTTAAACTGGTTTATATATTAAATTTGTGTTGGTGCAAGTGGGCCTTAGAACCATCCCGATTAAACCTGCTTTCTATAAAAAAAAACGCATCCAAATCAGTCCATCTGTCTCATCTTTGCTTTGCTACTACCTACATTCGTTTATTTACACATTTCACACACCTAAAGGTTGGCTGTAAGAAATCTCTTCAAGGGATAAGTCCGCCTTTGCACCTCGTGTACCTGTATCCATTAGTGTTATACTTGTGAAATATTTGTGGAGCAATAAATAATTTTCTATCTATCTATAGATCCATCCGTTTGGGAGCTACGATGCCACAGACAGACACACGTCAAACTTATAACACCCCTCTTTTTGCGTCGGGGGTTAAAAAAACAATTATTTACTTGTTACAAAGTAATAGCAACATCACAGGCACACCGCTGCCGCCTCCACACACGTTAGGTTTACCATCTTCCGAGAAGTCGGCGTTTTGTCGCGAGTCTAAGGGTTTTCCGCAGCCGCATCTCTAGAATTACTAACAGCGTCTAGAGTCTAGACTAGACAATTAGGCACTAATTGTGTAACGTTACTTTTAACTATACCATTTAACCAGCCGACACTGGATGTTAGTTTAGCTTAGTTATTTTATCACGGACGCTGCTCTGTGGAACTAGCATCCCTTATTCCCTGCCACCCGTCCTATCTCCGCATGACTCGTCGCAGAGAGACTCAGCACCCTTTTGTTGTTGACATTGGGCTTTTGAGAACGCATCGGTTCTCTAAATCGTTTTTTTGTCGCACCGCTAGAGTGTGGAACTGTCTTCCGGCGAGTGTATTTCCTGAATCCTTTAACCTGGGTCTCTTCAAGCGTCGTATTAACGGGCTAGACAGCCTGGCAAAAGTCCGCAAATCTGCTGGCATGGCACCTAACTGAGCGTGGTTTCGCGAGGAGAGGTGATTTTGGCACTGTCGACTGCACCCATTGGTCTCTCGGCACAGCCACCCATGCTGGTTTACATAAAAAAAAATTAACCGTAAAAAAAACACATTGCTAACAAAATCAGCTCGGAAAATCACTTTTGCACAAATGCACATTCAGTTAGGTGCGGCAAGTCGTCACATCAAATCGTTAATGTAGGTCTGTTACCGGTAGCTAATAATGCGTGTCGAGCTGCAGAAAGAGACAATCCGGTTGTAGAGCGTGCCATATTGCGAAACTGTTTACACACTGTTTACACTTCTGTCACATCTCAAGATGGTCTTAGGCTATAAATCATCATAGCGCTACGTCATCGGCGGCCTGAGCTGTGAGCGAAAAGTCACACGACGCGAAGCCGCGGGCAAAAACTAGTTCTCTATATTTTATTCACTCGACTACTCTAGCTCTGGCGTTAATTCCCTATTAAAATGTATTTTCTTCAAATAACATCCAGTGTAAAAATAAACAGGACAAATTCAAGCGTAGTGTACTACCATACGAATGATGAATAAAGAATAAAGAATAAAGAATAAAGTGGGATCTAGCCTGAGCTTGAAATGACGATTAAAAAATATACTACAAATTATGGTTTAGTACTAACTATTTAGTACTAACTTTATCACAAAATTCAAATTTTTAAACCCGACTACGAATAACAACGAAGGAAACAAGAAAACGGGATTTGAAAATGCTGTAGTCGGGTGTGTAGAAGTGTTAGAATAGACGGGGAGCACGACTTGAGCATTTTCTAATCACATTTCCTTGTTTTCATACATACATATACATATCACACACGCTGAATCCCGACAATCGGGGTAAGAAGAGTAATCGGTGTTGTGCTGCAAGAACTCTTGTCAATTACAGCACAACACCGACCACCACGTTTCGCAAAGTATTCGAACAAGATTAAATCGATCAAGCAGCAAGTATGGCACGAAGACCCACCTGCTGCATGACTCGGTTGAAGTACCGCGCCAAGGTGAGAGGTGGCGAGCCTGTCGCCCTTTAGCACGGCATCTGGTCCTTATCCCTTAGTCGCCTTTTACGACATGCATGGGGAGAGATGCAGTGGGGATATTCTTTTTAAGTACCGGCCCCACACGGTACGGTCCTTGTTTTCTTCATTTTTATTCCCAGTCGTGTTTACAAATTTCATTTATTTTTACACTAACATGTAAGTAGTTAGTGTCTTATAACATTTTCTGGCTGTCGTTCTAACTACTGTAACCTTCGTCGGTCGTTCCATTGAGCAAACACATGCACATAAAGTCACGCACATTTTCCAGTGGGATAGGCAGACAGAGCCAACACTCCTGCACCTCAAATCAACACATATTGACCCCCGGCCTCCCCGGGGGAGGCCGGAGAAACTTTCTTAGCTAGATGTAAATTAATTTTTATGTTAATATATTTTTAAGTAGACGGAAGAAACATTTGTAGTACCATATTATTGTGTTCTTTTTTTTATGTCATCCGGTATGGGTGGCTAAGTCAGAGGGGCCAAAACAAATGCTCCGATCAGCTAAATATCACCTCTGAGAAGGTTAGGTCGGAGACTTCCCATTGGATCGCTGGCTATACTTGACTAGAGGGGAACACAACCGAGGCTGCTATGCGGGCACCTTACCACAGAATAGAACACCCAGTACGGTGGTACCAACCCAGTCGGCTACAATTTGAGCCTACCACCTAGTAAGGGGCAAGGGAAGGGACCTACAGTTTTACACCCGTTCCGAACGGTGGAGCAGGGGAGTAGGGAGTTTATAATATACTGCAGTCAGGGCTAATTTCAAAGTTAACAATCCAAACACTGGTAAAACTGTTTTTTTTAATTTTCAACAAAAAAAGCTAGAAATAATTATAGAGTACCTATGCAGTTGAAGTAGCTCTTATTATCCTCCCCAAGAATCCCCTGACAGACAGACAGACCGGCAAAATTAGCTCCATATACAGTAGGAGCCTCCATAGAAAACGACTAGGGAAACGCCTACAAAGAAAGGGGAAATGGACGAAGGCTGTGATGGCTTAATTAACATTTCGCAGTTTGTATACAATTTGCAATTCAAGTTTTCGAGAAACAATCAGTAATCACTTTCGCTCGCTTTTGAAAACCAGTATTTAATGTAAATGGACGCGTGCAGCTGATCGAAGAGATTTCAAACTTTTAAGTTACGCGGCGCGGCGTTTTAATTAAAATTATGATATGCGTGACGACCATAGCGTATGGAACATCGAAACCGCTTTTATTAACGACGCTGACGATCCGTTCTTGGTCCATAACTGGTGCAAAGAAGACTCCACGCGCACGCAGAACAAATAGGTAAGTGTTCATCATACTAGAAACGTGTTTTTCTTCAAAATGGTATTTTGTTTTTCTTCAAAATGTCTTTTGTTAAAACCTCGGTTAAAACGGTGGGTAATACATACGTACATATATACAAGCGTCAAACTTGGTGTGATTATAGTGCAAACTCGAAAGTGAAACAACAAAATACTAAAAAAACTACCAAATATGACTCGCGCTAGCGCTAAGGATCCCGAACTGATTCAAATAAAACACATTTTTTTTTGTAAATCACTCACTCACTCAGTGCGCGAGTCCGACTCGCACTTGGCCGGTTTTATTAATGATGCTCTCAACGACCAGTTGATCTACAACGCGGGCGAAGACCGCACGCGAGAGTTCAAAAGTGAAAATAGAGGGTGGCATTGTAAAGCTCGCATGTACACGATCGATGCGATAATAAGGCAATTAGAGCCCCAATAAAGTCATCATTGTTCGGCGCTGATGGTTTATTGATCAGTATCAGCTGTCCGCACGACGCGACGTCCGTCACATCACAGCGTCAGCATCAATGTTAAAACCATCATCGCACCGGACTATGCGCTTTCTAATAATTTTATGTTGATCCAGAAGATGTTGATCAAGAAGGTGTTGATCCAGAAGGCGTTGATCCGGAAGGTGTTGATTCAGAAGTTGTTGACGCTTCTGTTTCGAGCGAGCGAGTTTTTTAATTGAAACTGACACGGTTGGTTACATGACCTACAACATCCGTGATGTCAGCCCATAAAACCGGGTGAACTAGGTGCCATGTCAGTGCTTCCCTTCATTTCATGTCGGCTACGCTGAACTGGACGGAAAACACGAAACATTTACATAACCGTTTCGTTCAGTGCGGTGGTATCAACCCGGCCGGGATAAACCTTACCACCTAATAACATTCAGGCGAACGAGAATATTTCAGTACAGTGAAGACAAAAAGTACCCAATCTACCCACATACATACCACAAACTGTAGCCCGACAATCGGGGCAAGCTGCGTAATCGGTGTTGTGCTGCAAGGACTCTTGTAAACAACAGCACAACACCGACCACCACGTTTACCAAAGTATTAGGACAAGATTCATGATAGTTGCACCTGCTACATGACTCGATCTCGGACTCGGTGGAGGGACCGCGCCAATATGAGAGGTGGCCACCCTGTCGCCCTTTAGCACCACATCTTGTCCTTATCCCTTAGTATATTTTTACTACATGCACGGGGAGAGATGCAATGGGGCTATTCTTTTCAAGTACCGGCCCCACACTGTACCCAACCTCTACCTACGATACCAAAACCACTTTAGACTCATTAATTCTCAAGCGTACTACTTTAGCCATAAATCTTCTACCAGGTCCGCGCATAACTTTGCCACAAGCAGAATATAAAACGACCGCGCGTGGGCGTTCTGCTTACTGCAAATAAAAGGCGGATAAACTGGAACCGTAGATGAATTAATCCATGCAATTATCTTTACATCTCACTTCCAAACATAGATAAGTAAATAAAATATTAAAACACAGAGCTCTTCTCACCGGCGCGGCGGCATGGCACAACTATTCCTGTTGTACAAAACACAGATTAGGCCGGTGATGGAGTACAGTTACTGCAGTCATATCTGAGAGGGTAGTCCCCATTATCTGCTTGCGTCCTTGGACTCGATACAGGGCCGAGCCATCCGTCTTGTTGGTGACCCGAAACTTACAGATGGTCTGCGTATATTATTTCTCGATGGTCTGGAGTATCTGAGTCACAGACGATTTGTGGGTTCGCTTAGTCTGTTTATAGATACTTTCACGGACGCTGCTCTGTGGAACTAGCATCCCTTATTCCCTGCCACCCGTCCTATCTCCGCATGACTCGTCGCAGAGAGACTCAGCACCGTTTTGTTGTTGACATTGGGCTTTTGAGAACCCATCGGTTCTCTAAATCGTGTCTTTGTCGCACCGCTAGGGTGTGGAACTGTCTTCCGGTGAGTGTGTTTCCATAAAAAAAAAACTGCATTCGTATTTACTTGGAGTTCCCCCGACTCCTTTAAGTAAGTAAACTGAATAATTTTTTTGACTTTTTTAGGGTAGGTGGTTTTTTTTTTTATTTTTAATTATAACTTTTTTTTCAAGCTTTTAAAATATAACGGTCCACTTTTTAAGATAATAATTTTTTTTATTACTTAATTACTTAATTATTTGATTACAAACATAGCTAAGAACCATCCCGATTAAACCAGCTTTCTAATAAAAAAACCACATCCAAATCGGTCCATCCGTTTGGGAGCTACGATGCCACAGACAGACACACCCATACACACATACCAATACACGTGAAACTTATAACACCCCTCTCTTTGCGTCGGGGATTAATAAAACGACCGAGCGTGGGCGTTCAGGTTAGGTACTGCAAAATAAAAGGCGGATAAATTGGACCCGTAGAGGAATTATTAATCCATGCAAATTATCTTAACACCTCACTTCTAAACATAGATGAGAGAAATAGTGGCCGGATGGACGATCGACCATCTGCCCCGTGTCGCCGCCTCATGCACAGAGTTGTACATAATGAGGGTGTCGACGACGAGGTTTCTAAAAAGCTAAAGTTTTCATTTTAATAGTGATAGTAGATAATAGCAAAATGAGATGAGAAGTGGCCGGTATAAGTTCAACTGGAAAAAAACGGTATTATGCAATAAGTTCGCCCCGTATAACGTCAATCGGCAAACTTTAGTTATATATAACAAGCTGGAGATACTCTTTAGATACAGTTTTACCAAAAATGGACATTGTGTTTGACCGCTTCAAAATTATGTAAAAATATTGATACCAATCCAACATTAAAATAACGGTTACATCTTTACGATATTTTTAATTAATGTAAATCCATCTTATCCGTATTGCGAATTTCATTATTAGTATAATCAGCTACATAGATAAATGATGTAACTGTACTGATCCATATTTACATAGCATACATATCACACCACCACCACTCACCACACCAAGTATTCAGACAAGATAACAGCTATCAAGCAGCATGTAAGGCAAGAAGACCCACCTGCAGCATGACTCAGTGGAAGGACCGTGCCAAGGTGAGAGGTGGCTAGCCTGTCGCCCTTAAACACGGCACACTTATCCCTTTTTTTTTTTTATGTAATCCGGTATGGGTGGCTGAGTCGGAGGAGCCAAAGCACATGCTCTAACCAGCCAATATCACCTCCGAGATGGTAGGTGCCATACCGGAGACTTCCCTGGATTGCTGGCTATACTGGACTAGAGGAGAACACAACCGAGGTTGCTTGCGGCCATCTTACATCCAGTACGGTGGTACCAACCCAGTCGGCTACAATTTGAGCCTACCACCTAGTAAGGGGCAAGGGAAGGGACCTACAGTTTTACACCGGTTCCGAACGGTGAAGCAGCGGGTGTAGGTATGCACGTAAATTTTTTCGTCAGAAAAAACTCATTGGTACACGCCGACCGGATTCGAACCTCGGACCTCCCGCATGAGAAGCCGATGCCCAAACCACTCGGCCACCCGCCGCTTAGTAGAATTTTACAACATGCACGCGAAAAGATGCAGTGGGACTATTATTTTTATGTAACGGTCCCACACGGTAGGTAAAGGGCTAATGGGAAAGGACAAGATGCCGTTCTAAAGGGCGACAGGCCTATATCCACCTGTCGCAACATGGTCTTTCCGCCAAAACATGCAGTTGGTAAGTCTTACTTGCTGCTTGATCTATCTAGTCCCAATATTTTGCTAAGTGTGGTGGTTTTTGCAAGAGTTCTTAGAGCACAACGTCCATTACTCTGCTTACCCCAACTGGCGGGATATAGCGTGATGGCATGTATGGTACGCCTTAAGAGTTCTAATTAATTTACTTTTTCCACTATCTCGGAGGTCAAATCTTCTGTCTTCAACCATGCATAGGTTTAATTTCGCCATTGTTACCTTTAGAGCTCTATTCTCCATTGTCACGTCTCTTTTAATTTTCCTCCAATCATAAACGGTCATATGAAATGAGCCTCCATTTCCCACGTGTCGTCTCGTGCACGGAGCCTGGCATCTGGCCACAGGGAGATCGATCGTCAGATAGCCTGCGACATCATTAATTACCCCGCGAGGCTGCATCAAATTGCAATCTTCCTGCAATTTTCTCTGAGGATACCACGCCGTTGTTGTATTTTAGTAACGCATGACAATCTTATAGTCACATCATCGTCTTTGTCTTTCAAGTCTTTTTTTTTATGGAAACTGACACAGTTGGCTATATCACCTACAACATCCGTGATGTCAGCCCATAACACCGGGTGAACAAGGTGCCATGTCAGTGCTTCCCTTCGGTGGTGCCGGCTACACTGAACTGGACGGAAAACACAAACTATTTACATAGCCGTTTCGACCGACGTTTTATTCAGTGCGGTGGTACCAGCCCGGGCGGGTTGAACCCTACCACCTAGTAAGGTAAGAAGGTAACCTACAGTTTTACGTGGAATCCGAACTACGGTCAGCCTCCAACGATCGAGCGGTCGGTCAACCATCCAAGTACTGACCGGCCCAGCGTTGCTTAACAATCAATAGCAACAGTCGACTGTCTGCACCGCTGAGCTATCGAGGCTGACAAGTTTTATATGTGTGCATATCTATCTATACAAACAACCTGAGGATTCTACGAGGCTGGAGTGAATTGAGATTTCGTAACATAACACTAGCAAAGAGACTAGTAACATTAGTCAGTACCGTCCGACATTCATACATTTTTAGGTTCCGTACTTCAAATAGATGAAAATGAAATTAGATGTGCGTTCGTCTGTCGGTCTTTATTCATTATTCATCATTCGTATGGTAGTACACTACGCTTGAATTTGGCCTGTTTAGTTTTTACAATCCAGGTCTGTCATAGGGCCATACATTATTTCTAAACGATTTGTCGTATAAAGTTGAAAGGCATGAAATTGTTTTGTTGAGTTGTTGAATTATGTGACTGAGCTCGATGTGGAATCTCAGGTAGGGCAAATTACAACCGCGACGATGTGCCAACAATTATAGTTCAATATGTAGAAATTGTTTAACAAATTCGCAGCTTCCAAAAGACGCCACTCACCCTCGATCAGATTACAGGCAACAAAGCAGATCAACTCACACAATACCGCCGAAGAAAGTTGCCGCACAATGATCGCATCGTAGGTAAACATAATAAAAAAGGAAATAATAAAGAGCGCAAATTGAAGAGTACCGGATCTCGGTCGTCTATCTCATCGAGTCGCCGGAGATACACCGCCCGAGGTAGAGAAATTGATTCGAATTTGTCTTCCTAATAAGAAGACTCATTAACGACACCTTATGCGGTTGACCTTACGGGTCGAGGCGTACGGTGTACCCCAGGGCGCGGCGTTGGGCCCGCAGTTTAATGCGATCTTAATTGTAGACGTGTCGAAGGCGACGCATCGCGTGGGCAAACCGTGCGATGCCGCGCAGAGATAGCGACGACTACGTACGAAAGCAAACAGACGAATGTTTACATTTTATTGTCTATGGAAAGTGAAACGGAACGAGAGATCCGACCTCGTGGGTTTGAGTTCCGCGCTATCTCGACAGTCGGGAAGACGAACCGGAGTGACGGACGAAGAAAGCTCGCCTGAAAAGGAGCTAATGCCGACATCGATGGCTGTCGTGAGCGCGGCGGCCTCGCGGGCACAATGCCTCTCCTGCATCGCCGACTGCTCGCACTACCATCACGATAACCTTTCCGAGCGGCTCTTTGTTTTGCCGGGATGGCTACACTTTCGTCTATAAAACTCTGAATGCTGAATTTATAATTCACGGCAATTTGAATGCGATTTGAACGAGACTGTATCTTTACGGTGGATCTCTAAGAGTGTGGGAGGCGTGCTGCAGCGGCGTCGGTTGTGGAGATTCTCGTTGCGGCACGGCGGCGTGTCGTCGTCGTGACGTCGTTGCTCGTGAGGAAAAACGGAAACTTCTTTTAAAATAACTTTGGAAACTAGTACCTCCGAATGTTTTTCGACTCGAGAGCCCCCGACGGTCATCGAAGAGCAGTATCGAACCTACCGCAACAATCCCTCCTACCTTCGTTGAGTATCTCGGTCGATCTCGCGACATCGACGCGTAACGCAATCACGAAGCAGATGACGCGAAATGTACGGGTCGCCGACTTCCGCGCTAACAGTTAGCTCTTGCGGCCAACTTAATTTGTGACAGAGAAAGAAGAAATGTCGTGCATATCGCCGGTAGCTTTCGACGCCGCAGACGAGAGGTTTCTCAGCGTCTGCTGAACAAAAGTTCCGCAATAATGCAGCTCTCTTACTGGGTGCATCCGACTATGAAGCGAGTTGAGTCGGTAGCATTCTGAATGGAATGCAAGATTCAGATGAATCTCTTGATTATTTTCACCGACATTTGTTTGTTTGACAACACGATCGACATTCCAGCAAATATTATTGAATTTAACTCTAATCGTTTCGGACGGTACATTAGAGCAATTAAAGTTTGGTGAGTTAAATCGTTCTAACACTAATTAATCATTTTGTCTCAGGGGTGTTCATTATCGTCTATATTGCCAGTAACGTGTGTAAATAGAGATGCAGGAATTTGAATCTTGCAGGTGTTGGCTTAGGATTACTTTCGAATGTGGTTAACAACTTGTCGTCGGAACGGAAATTGTAATAGGCGCTATCGGAAGTCGTTGTGTGTTTTATGCGAGCGATTAATCATTACAGTGCAGAGTGTATTATTACTTAGTGCGCCAACAGACTCACAATGCAGGCAATAACGTAATATATATAGGATTAGAAAATAATTTGTACAGTGGCGTGGGAAATGAATCGGTGGTCAGTTGTGGAAATTGTTATTGTCAATCACAGTGGCATTGTCTGAGTACACAGTGTCTTAACCGAGAGTACAAATAGTTTTTGCGACGATAGAAACTTCCGCTTCGTTGCCAATTAAGTCAGGGACAAACGCTTCAAGGTTGAGCACTTTGATACACTTGATTTCATTAATGATGTTGTGGATATTCGAAAAAATATCTCTGAGCTGGATAGGACGAGTTAAAAATATTCTCTGAATTTTACGATTTAGTTCGACCCGACAATCCTTCGCAATTTACCGAAATGAATACTATAAAAATTACGACCGCCAATTAAAAAGTAGTTACCCGAAATCGCTGCCTGAGAATTGGGTATATGTTACAGATACGCTCGGCTACAGCCAGTTGGACTGAATGAGCTGTGTCTCAGCCATTGTTGCAGATACCCGGCTTCTGCAGTGGCCAGTAATTTATTTGTCAAAGAAGCGGCACGGACTGGAAACCTCGATAGTGCCACTATTGTAAACTATAACAAAGACTTTTGATACTGAAATTAGTCGCAAGGGTTTTAAACTTTCCCACATGCGGAGACCACTGACAGTGATAATAGCGCCAGACAAAAGGATAATGTGAGTCTGATGGATTGGTATTTTTCGAATGGGTTCAATGGCGTAGCATTTCTAGGTCAAGTTGGTCGAAAAGTTTCCCATATTAGAGTCATTCAGCGCATACTATAGAAACTCAAGTGCAACTAGCTCAATAGTATGTTAATCATTATGAATGTCTACTAGGTATATCGTTTGTGTAATTTTGGAGAAATTGATTAAAGTAATCCATACTTATATTATAAATTCGAAAGTAACTCTGTTGTCTGTCTATCTGTCTGTTACCTTTTCACGCCTAAACCTAAAAATAAAAATCGTTAATAATTTTTTTCCTGAATTTCTCAAAAACGGTGATAATGGTAAATTAAACGACGCGACGAAAGCGCGAAATTTAGTGAATACAATGTCGTTCAAAAAGTCATGAGAATGAGTATATACCACTAAAATGTTATGAAATGTTATAAAATTTTTCAACGTAATAAATATCTTTCTAAACATCCCTTCCCAAAAAACACTTCTCCTCTCAGATATTCCTTCAGTCGCAGATATAAATACAAATCACTAGGGGCGAGGTCTGGAGAATATGGAGGATGTTCAATCATTTCAAAGCCAGCATCATGAATGGCATTGCAACTGCGGACCTCAATAGATAGATACATTACTGAATAATGTTTATTAATAAGCAAGGAAAGTTTGTTAATCTCTTTGAACTACTAAATGTTTTATTTATTTATTTTTTTATGGAACCTGACACGGTTGGCTACATCACCTACAACATCCGTGATGTCAGCCCATAACACAGGGTGAACTAGGTGCCATGTCAGTGCTTCCCTTCATTTCATGTCGGCTACACTAAACTGGACGGAAAACACGAACTATTTACATAGCCGTTTCGACCGACGTATCGTTCAGTGCGGTGGTACCAACCCGGCCGGGATAAACCCTACCCCCTAGTAAGGTAAGAAGGGAAGGGACCTACAGTTTAACGTCGGATCCGAACCATGGTCAGCCTCCAACGGTCGAGCGGTCACCCATCCAATCACTGATCGCGCTCAGCGTTGCTTAATAACAGTTGACTAACCAACCGCGCCACCGAGCTACCGAGGCTGACGAATTTTCTTATCCCTTAGTCGACTTTTACGACATGCGACGGGGAGAGATGCAGTGGGGCTATTCTTTTTAAGTACCGACCCCACACGGTACAATTTGGTGGTTATGGTGTCTAATGTAGGTACTCAAATATATATGTAAATAATTTTACTTAAAAAATCGTAAAACTCGACTGCCAAAAAATTTAAGAAACAAGGAAAGATCAGTATAAAATGCTATATACTCGGGCTATCTGTCTATTTGAATCCTTCCGCACTCCCGACTACAGCATTTCTGATGTTTCCTTGTTTCCTTAACTTTTTAGCAGTCGGATTTTATAATTATTCTTTTATCTTATTTTTTATTTAATTAATTTTAGTTTAAAACCAGTAAGTGTGGAAAAATTTCGCCTTTTTGACCTTTTGACAATTATACCCCACTCGATGGGGTTTGAAGAAAACCATTTTCAAAGTTTGACAATATGGCGCCTAGCAGCCGCCATTTTGCATTCTTGGACAAAATATCGCGAGAAACTCACGCGAGTGTCCAGAATTCAACGACACCTCATAAGTTAAATTTCATCAAACCTTTTATGCTACATGGAGTTACATACACTCGAAAAACATAACCCTTCTTTTTGCTTCGTGCAGTCGGGTAAAAAGGGGTTAACAACCGAGAGAAGACTACAGATCTAACCATAGAAATAATTGAGCCTCCACATGTAGGCGAGCCGCATGGAGGCACAGTTTCCGCAGAAACAAGTCCAGGTCAGGCCCGAGATAAAGAAACTCTTCGCGGGTCAACGAATCTCGCCGCTAACGGTGGTGTGGCCGATGTCAACGCTCCTACACTCCGCTCCAGCGGACTTGGCTGTGTAAACAAACTGGTTTAAAGCCGCCCACGACGCACGTTCAGAATGCAGAAGTTTTGACAGTTGAACGTCCTCGAACATAACTATTGACAGTTGAGTTGTTGATGGGATACCGATAGGGTTTAGGCGATATGACATTTCAAATGTTGGCATTGATGGCGATCGAATCGTGAGAGTAGCGGACAGTTCCGACTTGAGTACTTAAAAAGTTCGTTATAATAATAATTTAGAAAACAATAACCATTGCAGGTATTATGTAATGTCATTACTTACAAAGTAATGAGAGATATTTTCTTCGCTGTAGTAATCAACATATTCAATTTCTTGTAGGAGTGGTACAAGAAAGACAAGGCAATTGTCGCAGCGGACTGTGGTAACAGAGTTAAAATTCTAGTTTTGAGCTGCTCAGGAAAATTACCGTTAGAGAAAGTGGTTTTAACAAAACTGATAGTTACGCGTAATGTCTATGAAGAAAATGCGCTCAGTGCATACCACTATGTTGACTTTGACAGAACAATAGTGAACGAGAACAGTGCTACAATTGCCGACGATGGTACAGATTTCACATGTAACAAAAGAAACCACGAACGCAACGTTTAAGTAAAAATCAATCTAGAATGGGCAATAAAAAAAAATAAGAAAATAGTAAACTATTCGAATGCTCGTGTTTTCGTAACTCTTACGGCGATAATCTTTCTACGAGTCATTCACAGAAAGCAAAATTAATCGTTTCAATCGTTAAAGAAAAAGCTATGGCTCAACTCTACTGGTAATTAACGATGATGAGTGAAATAAAAGCAAACGAGAATTCTCACAGTTAGTAAATACTTAGTTATAATAATTTTACAGAGTTCGTAGTATTTGAAGCAATTACTTAGCCTTTTCTTTTAACTTTCTCACATTTGAATCGCTTTCGATGGGTGATGCGACCGAGCCGGGCCGACCGGGCTGCGGATGCAAGTAGATTGTTTCTTATTTCTTAGTGTATTCATAGTGTGCTCATTTTAACTTTCTAGTTTCTCACCACAGTTATCATTTATTCACAAACCATAAATGATTAAATGTCAAATCTAAATCGATTAATAAATTATCACAGCTTTTTAGTTAGCTTTCCAGCTGAACTTTTTAAAAATACTCTCATTTCCAAAATATCTTTTTTCTAACTTGAAGTTATTTTATTTTGACAGATGAAACTACTTCGGAAGTGTAAATCTTATATGAATTTTAAATAAATGCATCATGAAATTATAATATATCACCTTATGCCTTCAACAGGCTCTTCCGAATAATAAATTCGCGTTCCTCGATCAATTTGTTATCACATTAACATTTATCTTCAATTTCTCTAACCTTATCAAATGATGTTTTTGGCATAGTGACGCCTCTCATTTCTCCATCGGAACTCTTTCAATCACCGATCATACTTAATATATCCAAACAAGACAAAAGCCCCGACTAATTTGATTGTCAGTACAAAATAATCAACAATAATCTCAAGCCATTTGCATGCACCATCAGTGACAACGTCATAACCATCGATAACATCATATTCTAAAACATCCTCAATGTTCTTCTTCAAAGAGTCGGTTCTTGTCTGAACGGCGTTCGTTATTAGTGCTACGTTGGTAATTTTTTTCGCTACACAACTATCAACAGTAATAGAATCATTTGCGGTTATAAGAAGGTCGAGTTTAGAGCGTCGTCGGCTTAAAGAGCTTCCTCTTCATAGCATCGGAAGAGTGTGTCAAATGGGATCCAATTTGAGACGATGAATTACGACGTATCGCCCGAGGTGCAAGTTATTTATTACATACGAACACTTTCGCCGCGGCCAACGAGTAACGCGGCGTGCTATACTTGTCCTTTTGTCGTAACAGCTTCTACGGCGATTGCCTCCGCGATATACTCAACTATGACACGGTAATGATAGAGGAAAGTTGCGCTAAAAGCGCCATTAACGAAATGCCGGGGCAATGCGTTACCGATTTCGGTAAATTGTTAAGGTAAACGGTAACCATGACTTGGATTCCTTAAATCGGATGTATAGCATTGGCGTGTATTGATCAAATTTGATGGAAAGCGTTATTAAAACACTCGAAATAGACGAGTATTTCATCGAAGTATTAAATTTATTGCCGAAACTAAAGATAAGCACAAAATACTTATCCAGGTTATATCACAACAGAACATATTTGTTAGCGGCTCTGACGGTTACGTGGCCAAGAAGAAATGGTTGTATCGGCGATAAAGCCGTCAAAGAGATGAACTGATCCACGATATAGATCAAGCTTATCTGACAGCAGGGGCCGCAATCATAGATACAAAACGTCTTGTATTGATTGATTGTTTTGAGGCCGAAGCGGATTTAGAACAGGTGCCGCGTCTTCGATGCCCGTAAATTAGGTTGTTTTTATATTTTATTGCCGACGTGACTGAAGCCTTGAGAAATAGCAACACACGGCTATTTTCATGTTTAGAATGTTATAAAGATGTATTGCGGCGTGAAGGATTTATTTGCTGACAACTAATTAGAATTGAAATTTTTAGTAAAGAATAAAACATAATATATATTCAAGCAATAAACGGAAGCTTTGTAAGCTGATCAAGGAAGGAACTATATATTTTAATAGATAAATTACAATGTAAAACAAACGCACACTCATACATTTATAATTAATAGTACAGATAAAGATGAAATACTCAGCAATAATTTCTGGCGATGGGCAAACAATTATATACTGGATGGAATGAGAGACTTTCACTTTTATATAGAGAGAGAGCCATAATCTTCCCATTCCCACAGCCTTACAGAGATCTTCAAACTAATATAAAAGCTTAATAAGGTAATGTCGCTTTTCCTCGTTCAGTGTCCTTGTTTGAAGCAGTTTTACTTTCGAGCATATTTGTGGGCGTTTGATTATTGTCTGTCCTTGTGCGTGTTTTGTTGAGGAGGTCATCTAAGGTTGCAGTTTAAATGCTAATTTTTTAAAGTAAATTACTACCATAATACCGTAAGGAGTATGAATGGACAAAGCGTGCGATCGACGGCGCTCACTGGTAGCTTCGTGACTTCTGCCAATTCGGTGCGGCCGGCGGCGTCTTCATCTAGCGTCGTACCACGAGCATCAGTCTTATCTTTCCAAATAGAATAATGAAAATGGCGGCATCGGGAGTCACGTTCGTGTTTTATTGTCTATGACATGCCCTCTGAGGTTATTATTTTCTTCCTCGATGGCGTCGCCGCCGCTCGAGTGGATATTGTTTTGTTGTAATCCGCTCGTTTTGCCTTCCGATATTATCTTTACTACATTGTTTACGGCCCCGTGATCCTTGACATCGTCGCCCGTTGCTTGTGTTACTGTGGCAATACGCTTCGACACGGGTTAAAAGAGCAAAACTTAGATAACCGCTATGAAATTATGGACAAGTTTATTTGCATAGGTATATTTCCTAAACATGTAGTTAATAGGTCTTTCGTACCATACATACCACACGCTGTATCCCGACAATCGGGGTGAGCAGAGTACCTAATTAGTGTTGTGCTTCAAGAAGTTTTGTAAATTACAACACGACACCGACCACCACGTTTAGCAAAGTATTCGGACAAGATAACTATCAAGCAGCCCGTAAGGCACGAAGACCCACCTGCTGCATGACTTCGAAGGTGGTTACCCTGTCGCCCTTTAGCACGGCATCTTGTCCTTATCCCTTAGTCGCCTTTTACGACATGCACGGGGAGAGATGCAATGGATTCCTTTTTAAGTACCGGCTCCACAATGTACAGCCCTAGCTGAGCGGTAGAGCGTATAGCTCTTTCGTATTTGCGTTTATTGATACAAGCAAGTCTCATATCTCAGTCAGCAAGTACTTACTAAAGTAAGTGGATTGAGCCGTGTATGCGATGCAAGTCCTAACCTGTCTCTTCGACCCGGATCTGCGAAGGTCGGGAGAGCAGGCTTAGCGAGACTTACTTTAGAAGGCTACCGACCTCCAAGCCTTTCCTTCCACCGAATGGAGCTTTTCTGCAAGACAGCTGTGCTGCCGGCCGTTTCTGAGAACTAGTTTGGTGCAACGAATGAATATAGTTACATTGTGGTTTTACTATGAACAAGATGTATCCCTTTTATCTCATTCTCTTGTCTTTCAGTTGATTGTGTTGCACAACAGTACCACAGATTATTATATACATATATATCTATGCTTATTCAAGTATTTAAGTAGTATTCATGGTAATTTATCATACATATTTCTTTACAGTCTAACACATTGTCACAAACTATTCCTGTTCGCCTGCATTTACTTCTCGCACATCCCAAAGGTTATTAGTTAGAATAGAATGCCTAGCGGCATTAAGCTCGCCTATTGTGCCTAATTTGTATAAATGTGTGTTCAATAAAGAATATATACATACATACGGATACAATACATATGGATACAAAACGTATCCGACTAAGAAAATCAAATAGTTATGTTCGCAAGAACTCGTTGCTAAGAACTGCTTCTACATAAGTATCCTTACAACAGAAAGCTAAAACGCCTCGGCTACAACATAAAGCTAACAATCATTAATTCTGCCGCAGATCCAGTTCTATCTAAACCAACATCTGCATTGCTTTCAAAGACCGTATTCCAAACTAGATAGACGCAACACGCGGTGCTCGATAAGTATTTTCTCGACAATCATGCTCCAAAACTCCGTCATCCCCCTCTCCCTTGGTTGAAATACCGACAATCCTCGTAGAGCGGAGTAAGACGGCGAGAAAACTATTTGTCTCTTTTTAAGGCCCTGTGAACCCGTATTCACCCGTACTCCTCTTTCAAGGCGCCGCTTTCGCTGGTTGGAGTAGGATGCAACACAGCCAATCAATAAAAAAATTGGTTTTTATTTTTTTAATTCCAAAACTACGGATCGAAATATAAAAGTGAAAAGCTACGGATTTAGATATATATTAAACAAATAAAATATCTTTTTTCCAAAGCCTTGATTTGGTCACGTTGCCTTAAATACGTTTTTATAACTAAATTCAGAGGCATGTTCATGATTTTTTTCTATACAGCGAAGTTATTCAAATCGTGTTTTCAAAAAGCTATCGATCTGCGCTGATAGATGAAGTATGACATATCTGTCAGGTGAGTAATATTGGTGGTAAATTTCTTGAAATTCGAGTCAGACGCAGCCTATCATCACCTTAACACAATTGGTACAATTTGTACCGTGTTGGGCCGGTACTTTAAAAGAATAGCTCCACTGCATCTCTCCCCGTCTATGTCGTAAAAGGCGACTAAGGGATATGACTCCCTTCTTATATTACTAGGTGGTAGGGTTTAACCCGCCCGGGTTGGTACCACCGCACTGAATGAAAGGTCGGTCGAAACGGCTATGTAAATAGTTTGTGTTTTCCGTCCAGTTCAGTGTAGCCGGCACGACCGACGGGAAGCACTGACGTGGCACCAAGTTCGCCCGGTGTTATGGGCTGACATCACGGACGTTGTAGGTGATGTAGCCAACTGTGTCAGTTTCAATAAAAAAAAAAAAATAATAATAATTGGGTCCATCCACATGCATCGCTTCCTCTTACCGCTCGCTTGTGCGCGCTCAGCCAATCATATTCTTTATAAGTTCATATTCCTTTTGGCTGAGCAAGCGCAGAGCGTCAGCACCGCGTCTATCTAGTTTTGGTGCGGTCTTTGATTGCTTTGGAGTTAAACGGCCCGCTAAGGCCGCTAACAACCGACGACAGGTCGCGTAGGAGGCTCAACTTGAGCTGTCAAATAAAAACATTAGCGGCTTGAATTAGCTATGCATAACGCACCGAATAAATCAGGCAGCTTTCCACAACAACGATTTGTATGGAGGTTTCCTCGACGCGATAATAGCCATTTTCAATTCGTTGTCCCGCGGTGAGGTGCAATTACCAGTTATATTTCAAAGAGGTTTAGCTGTTGCGCTCGGTGTTAGCAGCGACACCTCAGGTTGTTTCTCTTTCGTGATGATTTGCGTAAAATATTGGATACTTCCCGATTAGAGCTTTAATTTATTCGAATACATTTGATACACTTTCGGTTATGGTGAGTTTTGGGTTAATATTATTGTAAATTTCGGAAACATAATCGTTGTTGGATATCGTGACCACATTATGGATTTCTGTGAATTAGTGAGATATTTTGAACACCTGGCGCGGGTGGGGTGGTCTTCCCCGTGGTCTTAGTTTTTGAAGTCGGTTCAATGTTTTTTTAAAACAGTTTTTTTTAGAATCCATCTCATGTCCTACGGTTGTTAGTTTCTAAAATTTTGCAATCTCAAAAAAAAATTATAATTCAAAAATGGAACAGGGCAGTAAATAAGGGACAACAGTGCCGTTTGTTGACAAGATTACCATATAGTCTAAATGGACACGATAGGAGTCATTGCACGTGTAATGTCGTGTGCAGCAAGGCTTGTCGACTTGACAGCTGGTCTCGTGTGCTCGCGAGGTCATCTTGTGAAACCTGCACCCACCGCCACAAGCCGTCCCGTTTGCCCCACTATCAGCACAACACCACCAGCTGCCGCGCTTATTTACACTTTAATAAGTATGTGACAAGAGACTGTATATCACAAGTTTAGGTGGTAGTGTCGACATGCGAGGTTGAAATTTACTTAGGACTAACTAGATATTATCGTGAAATACTAAACATTAATTATATCAATAAGACAAGCATAATGTTAAAAAATGCGAGCAATAAAAATACTTTGATAGTGAAATTCGCCAGTAAAATTCAAGAATAATATAGATTCCAAATATAAGTTATATTTTTTTTATTAATTTAATATTTTCTATATATTTTAATTTATTAATTCTTTATTTTCACGTTTTTTGTTACATGTAGGTACATATTAATAATTATTTTATATAATTATAAAATAAAATAAAATAAATTATTATTATATATTTATGTATTTAATATTAGCCTTCTAGTTCTCACAGAAAACGGGATGGTACGGAGCCCTCTTTACGCGAGCTCGACTCGAACTTGATCACTTTTTTCTTAACTTAATTTACCATTGGATATAAACTTAATTTACAGGAAGACCTACATAAAAACCCTAAGCCTTCTATAGCTGTTCTCATAGAAAACGGGATGGTACGGAACGCTCTTTACGCGAGCTCGACTCGAACTTGGCCACCTTTTTTTTAAATTATGTTACTCCGGGATATACAAAATGTTTTCACCGTCTAACTCATCGGTCTTCTTACGATCTATAGGACAGCTTATATCGGCTAAGATCCTCTGGAAAACCTAATTATGTAGACTTCTTCTCTGAAAATATTTTCTCCGCCTAAGTTATCGGTCTTCTTACGGTCTATTGGACAGGTTACATACCGGATAAGAGCCTCTGGCAAACCTAATTATGTAGTCTTCTTCTCTGAAAACGTTTTCTCCATCTAAGTCATCGGTCTTTTTACGGTCTATAGGACAGGTCACATACCGGCTAAGAGCCTCTGCAATACCGAATTATGTAGACTTCTTCTCTAAAAACGTTTTCTCCATCAAAGCCGATGGTGTTATCGCTCTGTATCGCACAGCATAATATACCGGCTAAGACCGCAACACTTGTCTCGCGCTATGCGGCCATATAGAATCAGTTGTGCGGGAGACAGGGAGTCGACCTCCGATACGATCTCGCGTGCATTGTGGGCCGGATGCGATTTCCACAAGAGAGTAAGAGTCGCGCAACCTGTTCCCCGCGTCGTCGTCGTCGTGCCGCCGTTCTCCCAAAATTTCGCTAATTATTGTTTACGAATGCGCCGCTGGAACGAATTATATTACGGCGAAATGCAATCGGATCGGAATGGTATGTTGCGGCTTTCGAGGCATGTAGCAGGGTTACGATTTTATCGGTCTCGTGAATTTGATTTATTGAAAGCGCAACATATCGCGCAGAGCCACCCATAAGGTGTCTAATGAGACCCTTGGCTATTCGGTCGTATTGGGGGGCTGCGAATGCCATGCCGACATGACAGGTGCCCATTCACGCCCCTCTTGAAGGCCCCGAGAATGTCCTTGGGGCAGCAGTACATGAGCAGGGAGAGCGTTCCAGAATTTACCGGTTCTGTCGTGGAAAGATCTGTAGAATCGATTGGTACGCATCCGCGATTAGTCCAGCGTGTAGGGATGGGAAGTTCGAAACGACATTGGAGGTAGCGGCAGATTAGCCGAGAGGTTCTGATTTTGGCTGACGTCTTGTGTTAAGGTAAGAGTCTTTGGATAATATTATGTTGATTTTGATGCCTAGTCAAGTAGCAATTTCAGTACAAACATTAAGTTAACATAATGTTATCATCACTAACAACAGCAACGATATTTTAAAGCAAAAACCGTGTGGGGCCGGTACTTTAAAAGAATAGCCCCACTGCATCTCTCCCCGTGTATGTCGTAAAAGGCGACTAAGGGATATGACTCCCTTCTTATATTATTAGGTGGTAGGGTTTAACCCGCCCGGGCTGGTACGACTGCACTGAATGAAAGGTCGGTCGAAACGGCTATGTAAATAGTTTGTGTTTTCCGTCCAGTTCAGTGTAGCCGGCACGACCGAATAGAAGCACTGACGTGGCACCAAGTTCAGCCGGTGTTATGGGCTGACATCACGGATGTTGTAGGTGATGTAGCGAACCGTGTCAGTTGCCATAAAAAAACCCCCCCGTTTAAGGAAACACAAATATATCACCTCAATCAGCACAGCCGCTCGAAGTGGAACTGCTATGCGCGACAATTTGTATGAAAGTGAATGTGGCAGAATGTGTAGTTTTCGCTTACTCGCACACTAACGCGCTAAATCACCAGGTTTATAGTGTTGCCATAACAAATAAACGCAAAACACTTTCATTGGCGTGAGATTTTCTAATATAACCAGCCAGACATAATCGCTATTGTATCTTTCACATCCCTTGGTCTTTGGCGTTTTCTTCAAATAGTTCACGATTAAGGGGCTCCAGCACTAAACAGATGACAATGGATTAAAATGTCCTGTACACCTTTGCAGTGCGAAACAAGAACAAGTTTCCCAATGAGGAGGTGCGTCACCTGAAAGACATTCCTGGCCTCTTTCGTGCACACTTAGGCAGACTTCGGCTCGAAGGAAAGTGGTAGGAGTGATGTTTTGGTGGTAAAAAAAAAATAACCAGGGTTAATATATAGAAGATGCGTCGCGTAGCCTAACCTAATCTAACCTAATGTTGAGGCGGCGCATGTCGTTTTTGTTACGTTTCGTTTCGAGCCGAGTGTTCACGAAAGGAGCCGGAATGTCTTTCGGGTGTTGTTTCGCCCAATGGGGTATGCAGAGGCAACAGAACTATATGTGCCATGGTTCTGATCTGACTGCCACACCACTGACCCCGCCAACATTCTGCACACAAATGATCATCGGTTTCAGGTACCGCTCACAAATCCTTTTGGAGTACATGCATTGAAGTTACTACACCTGGAAAAATTCCAGGTGTAGTACCTTTGGTTCCTCGGAGCAGCCACTCATGGGCATGCCGAAGGAGGGGTTTTGGAGGTTCAACCTCCTCTCCCCCGTGAAAATTTAAAATAACTTATGGTATGTGTATTTTTTTAACTATATTCATTATTAAGTTTTTGCATACTACCTTCATAACTAGGCATGAAAAGTTTAGACCACCTAGAATATTTTCTAGGCTAGTTCCAGTATTAGAATTTCCTATGATCATAATCTGAAACGCCGAATGAAAATCCTGGACACGCCGCCGGTGCACCCAGTCATGTTGGTTTTGTTCATTTTTTATGTAATGCGGTATGGGTGGCTGAGTCGGAGGGGCCAAAGCGCTTGCTCCGACCAGCCAATATCACCTCCGAGAAGGTAGGTGCCGGCCATCTTACATCCAGTACGGTGGTACCAACCCAGTCGGCTACAATTTGAGCCTACCACCTAGTAAGGGGCAAGGGAAGGGACCTACACTTTTACACCGGTTCCGAACGGTGAAGCGGCAGGTGTAGGTATGCACGTAAATTTTTCAGTCAGAAAAAACTCATTGGAACACGCCGACCGGATTCGAACCTCGGACCTCTCGCATGAGAAGCCGATGCCCAAACCACTAGGAAATGGTAACTCACCAAGGCCGCATATGAGGTAGGTGGGTGGTGGTTTGAGTACGGAGCGCGCGTAGGCGCCGCGCACTGTCTCCAGCGCCCTGGCAGCCCCGCCCACCAGCAGCACCCCGGGGGCCACGTAGCCCGCGTACCGCAGCTCGGCGGTGGCGGCCGACAGCGCACCGGCCCACCAGCATTTGGCGTTCGCTGACAGGAAGCTCTGCAACAAGATACAAACAGATTAAATATTTTACCTCACAAGATTCAAATTGGATGGAAATAGATAATTTTAAAATGGGCGGAAGGAGAAGAAAACATATATTTTATTTTATTAGGAAACTCAACAGATATTTTACCTAAAACTTAAAATGAAAATATAGGTACTACTAAACCAATTAAAAATTAATACTAGAACTTAAAATTCACATTAAGTACTTCTAAAAATTATGACTAAATAATATATAAAATATATATACATACATACTTATGTATGGCTAAAGAATATAAAATATCTCGTTCAACCCGATATCCAATATATGTAAATGTACTTACAACTAGATCAATTTTTTTTTTTTATGGATACTGTCACGGTTGGCGACATCACCTCCAACATCCGTGATGTTAGCCCATAACACCGGGTGAACTTGGTGCCACGTCAGTGCTTCCCTTCGGTCGTGCCGGCTACACTGAACTGGACGGACAACACAAACTATTTACATAGCCGTTTCGACCTACCTTTCATTCAGTGCGGTGGTACCAACCCGGACGGGTTAAACCCTACCACCTAGTAATATAAGAAGGGAGTCATATCCCTTAGTCGCCTTTTACGACATACACGGGGAGAGATGCAGTGGGGTTATTCTTTTAAAGTACCGGCCCCACACAGTACAAAAAGAACTATTACAACTATTTTAAAATAACAAATATATATTCAACATTTGTTTTGGTCATATTTCGAGAACCATTGGTCTTATACCCATCGTGTTGGTACTGAACTGAACGTCTCGATGAGATGTGTATGATGTCATTTTTTTTTTTTTTATGAAAACTGACACGGTTGGCTACATCACCTACAACGTCCGTGATGTCAGCCCATAATAATCACACACATAATTTAGTGTGTGAGTTTTGTGTTTGGTCCGACGGACGGACGGATGGACGGACCGGACCGGACGGACAGACGTTGTAGGCTTAGTAAAAGGCTTCCGTACGGGGTTGTTGATGTTTTTATGTAAACTGACACGGTTGGCTATCTACAACATCCGTGATGTCAGCCCAAAACACCGGATGAACTAGGTGCCGTGTCAGCCTTCATTTCATGCCGGCTACACTGAACTGGACGTTTATTAATAATTGTAATAATTGTCGATTGTAATTATTACAATCGACACAGAGATTTTTTTATCCATCATGCACTATTATTGACGACCACATGAGTCAGTTCCAGTTACAACATCTCCGTTCTACATTCTGGTGTTTATTTAGGCGAGTACTCAACGGGTGGTATCTGAGAAATTTACGATAAGCGTAAAGTCGTCGATAAAAGTGCGCCGGCGCATAAAGTGTCAGCTGGATGCGTTCGCAAACGAGGTCGAGGACGATGAAAGTTTAATTGCAACTGCAACACAGACATACAGATGACGTAGTCTTCCGTATGGATACGGTACCTTAAAAATGTTCTCAATACTCACTTTATATCATCCATCATCAATACTAATAATAAATCTGTAAGGTATGGTCATGGAGTAAGTTACTTTGTTTTATGAGATACTGCGTTTGTAGACTCTATGTATATGATACTGAAACTAAGAAATATTTTTTGTATGTATGTATGTTCCTACATAACTCTTAAACCGATCATCCGAATTCGATTAGACTTAGTAAAAGTACATTTAACTATACGTGACACAGGATAGGCTAAATAAAATTCAGTTGAAAACGAATTGTTCCGCGCGCCGAAATAGAGGTACGGGAGTAGCGGGCTTACATACTTCCTTCTTTTTAAATACGAATTTCACGCGAGCGAAGCCGCGGGCAAAAGCTACTAACATAATAAATATTTAAATCAATTTGATTAATATACTTCATGGCGGATATATGTGCTCGGGATCGTGTCCCATGTTAAATAACATTTAAAAGATTGGATTGTTCCAGTAAATGTGTAGATAGATAGATAGAAATACTTTATTGCTCCAAAACATTTAACAGTAACAAACGATAAGTAATTTACATGAGGGGCAAAGGCGGACTTATCCCTTACAGGGATTTCTCCCAGTCAACCTTTGGATGTTTGAGAGTCGTATGTTGTGAGATATAAGTAGGTAGTAGCAAAAGACTTGAGTGTGGGAATGTAAAATATAATATATATGGAAAATAACTATGATAAACTATAATATACTTGCACTACATAATATAAGTACATACCAGTTTAAACGTAGAAATCGCAAATTATAAATTAAATTAAATACATAAAACTAAAACTATAAAAATTAAATACATAAAACTGTAGATATGTATTGAAACTATGGAATGTATTAGAATGCCGTTTTTAGGAACAGTGCCGGTGCTAGACCAAATGTAGACGTCAGCGCCATCAGCTTTGCGAGGCCTCTTTCATTTCCCAGGCAGAAAGAAAACGAGAAATAGAATGAGACTGATGTATGAGTATATGAGTTTTATTGCTAATCAAATGTTATCAAAAATTACACGAACAATCACAAATTAAAAAATAAATAACCCAACAAGCAATAGCCCAAAATGTGCGACCATACTTTGATGATAATTTTTGGGATCGCGTGATCCCAAAGGGAGTCAGCTAGGTAGGATATAAACGAATATTTGCGAGGCCCCCTCAGCAGACCTCACAGTACTTGCGCGCGTTAACTAACTACCGCCGTGGACCGCCGCGCCGGGGCGGCGGTCTAATTCAGTGAAATTCGTCAGACGCGCGAAGCATACCTACACGCTCGCCCACGCAACTGCGCGCAGCTGCAAAGCAATAATCACTTTACACTCGATCGTTTAGGTATATTTTCGCACGCAGCGATTGGCGACGTAAAACAGTAGGCTATTAAAACCGAAGGTATGGAACTTTTTCTATGGAGTGATTTATCTGTTACGAAGTAACTATTAAGTAATCTGTGCCCCCAGGCGCGAGGCCGTCGGCGGTCGCCGACGCCTAGCGCCGCCACTGTCTAGGAATAGTCTTTTTTTTTAATGGACACTGACACGGTTGGCTACATCACCTACAACGTCCGTGAGGCCATAACACCGGGTGAACTAAGTGCCACGTCAGTGCTTCCCCCTTTGATCGTGCCGGCTACACTGAACTGGACGGAAAACACAAACTATTTACATAGCCGTTTCGACCGACGTTTCATTCAGTGCGGTGGTACCAACCCGGGCGGGTTAAACCCTACCACCAAGTAAGATTAGGAGGGAAGGTACCTACAGTTTTACGAGGAATCCGAACCTCGGTCAGCCTCCAACGGTCAGCGGTCACCCATCCAAGAACTGACCGCACCCAGCGTTGCTTAATATTCAATAGCGACAGTTGGCGTGTCTGTCTTCCGTGATGTTCAGTATAAATCTTGTGCAAATAGAGACGCTGATACGGTTATGATGGAGCCGTATCTGTCTATGTTCTGGTTTTTTTTTTTTTATGGAAACTGACACTGTTGGCTACATCACCTACAACATCCGTGATGTCAGCCCATAACACCGGGTGAACTTGGTGCCACGTCAGTGCTTCCCTTCGGTCGTGCCGGCTACACTGAACTGGACGGAAAACACAAACTATTTACATAGCCGTTTCGACCGACCTTTCATTCAGTACGGTGGTACCAACCCGGGCGGGTTAAACCCTACCACCTAGTAATATAAGAAGGGAGTCATATCCCTTAGTCGCCTTTTACGACATACATGGGGAGAGATGCAGTGGGGCTATTCTATTTCCGTGCAGTTTAGCTATAAATGATATTACTCATTGTTGTAGATAATTAAATTTCCTATAACTAACATTTAAAATTTTGTTTCTAGGACTGATACTTACGGAGATATGAACTTTAAAATAAAACTAACTTTCCGGAAATGTGGCAAACTTCTAACTTTAGAACGCTGTAATTAAGTTATGGCCTATTCTAGGAAAAAAGTATCAGAATAAAATTTGTAGGGAATTTTATTACCTACAAAACACAGGTACATTTTTTTTAACCAACCTTACGGAGTGGGGGGTAAAAACAAAAGTTTAAACAACGGAATATTGTTTTTTTTGATATTGTGATGCCATGTGATCTTGTATCTAAAAAAATCACTAATAACTTTGCAGTTTTGGCTTGAATTTGGAGTTATACCAATCCTACTTAAGTTTCTTACATGTTACAGCGCAATGCTCATGAGGCAGGCACTATTTCACTTTAGTCCAATGAATATAGAGACCAAAAGAGGGAGGTTACCTTACAAAACACAAACTATTTACATAGCCGTTTCGACCAACCTTTCACTCAGTGCGGTGGTACCAATCCGGGCGAGTTAAACCCTGCCACTTAGTTATATAAGAAGGGAGTCATATCCCTTAGTCGCCTTTTACGACATACACGGGGAGAGATGCAGTGGGGCTATTATTTTAAAGTACCGGCCCCACACGGTACAGAATTAATAAAGCAGTCATTACACATTATGTAATTGGAACAATAAAATTAATTAAACTAAATTACTTAACTCCTATATCTTTACTAACTTATGAATACATATGTATTACATATAAAAGAAGAATAGATATTAAACTGAATTGAAACTGATTGAAACTGACACGGTTGGCTACATCACCTACAACATCCGTGATGTCAGCCCATAACACCGGGTGAACTTGGTGCCACGTCAGTGCTTCCCTTCGGTCGTGCCGGCTACACTGAACTGGACGGAAAACACAAACTATTTACATAGCCGTTTCGACCGACCTTTCATTCAGTGCAGTGGTACCAACCCGGGCGGGATAAACCCTACCACCTAGTAATATAAGAAGGGAGTCATATCCCTTAGGACATGCACGGGGAGAGATGCAGTGGTGCTATTCTTTTAAAGTACCGGCCCCACACGGTACATTTACACACGGTACTTTTTGTCGCGTGGGTATTTTTGGACGCTATAGTATCCACAATGTTCTTGGTATCCACGGTGTACAGACGGTCAAAACGGCTTGGATACCATAGTATCAAAAGTGTAGCGAGTGGAGTGGCCTAAGACCCACCCGCTGCATGGGTCGTTGGAAGGACCGTTCCAAGGTGAGAGGTGTCTAACCTGTCGCCCTTTAGCACGGCATCTTGTCTTTATACCTTAGTCGCCATAACGACATTGGACTGGGAGAGATTTCAGTGGGGCTATTCTTTATAAGTACCGGCCCCACACGGTACGGTATTTAAGTTTGTTTTGTAATATCTATTCTTCTTTTATATGTAATACATATGTATTCATAAGTTAGTAAAGATATAGGAGTTAAGTAATTTAGTTTAATTAATTTTATTGTTCCAATTACATAATGTGTAATGACTGCTTTATTAATTCTGTACCGTGTGGGGCCGGTACTTTAAAATAATAGCCCCACTGCATCTCTCCCCGTGTATGTCGTAAAAGGCGACTAAGGGATATGACTCCCTTCTTATATAACTAAGTGGCAGGGTTTAACTCGCCCGGATTGGTACCACCGCACTGAGTGAAAGGTTGGTCGAAACGGCTATGTAAATAGTTTGTGTTTTGTAAGGTAACCTCCCTCTTTTGGTCTCTATATTCATTGGACTAAAGTGAAATAGTGCCTGCCTCATGAGCATTGCGCTGTAACATGTAAGAAACTTAAGTAGGATTGGTATAACTCCAAATTCAAGCCAAAACTGCAAATTTATTAGTGATTTTTTTAGATACAAGATCACATGGCATCACAATATCAAAAAAAGCAATATTACGTTGTTTAAACTTTTGTTTTTACCCCCCACTCCGTAAGGTTGATTAAAAAAAATGTACCTGTGTTTTGTAGGTAATAAAATTCCCTACAAATTTTATTCTGATACTTTTTTTCCTAGAATAGGCCATAACTTAATTACAGCGTTCTAAAGTTAGAAGTTTGCCACATTTCCGGAAAATTAGTTTTATTTTAAAGTTCATATCTCCGTAAGTATCAGTCCTAGAAACAAAATTTTAAATGTTAGTTATAGAAAATTTAATTATCTACAACAATGAGTAATATCATTTATAGCTAAACTGCACGGAAATGAAGATATAAGCAAAATCTGAAGAAAGTGCCGATTTTTTTTGGTTTTTTCAATATGGCGGCGGGCGCGGAGAGGGGGGGGGGGGGGGGGGGGGAATTGTGCATTTAATATTTTAAATACTTCTAACCATCCTAGACAACATATCAAAAATTCAGAACTACCGGACCGTTTGTAAGGTAACGCCCTCTATTTACTGGGCTAAATGTCATAGTTTGCTCCGACCAGCCAACATCACATCCGAGAAAGTAGGTGCCTTACCGGAGACTTCCCTGGATTGCTGGCTATACTGGACTAGAGGAGAACACAACCGAGGCTGCTATGCGGCCGTATTACATCCAGTACAGTGGTACCAACCCGGTCAGCTACAAATTGAGCCTATCACCTAATAAGGGGCAAGGGAAGGGACCTTTTTTTTCCGTGATGTCAGCCCATAACACCGGATGAACTTGGTGCCACGTCAGCGCTTCCCTTCGGTCGTGCCGGCTACACTGAACTGGACGGAAAACACAAACTATTTACATAGCCGTTTCGACCGACCTTTCATTCAGTGCGGTGGTACCATCCCGGGCGGGTTATACCCTACCACCTAGTAATATAAGAAGGGAGTCATATCCCTTAGTCGCCTTTTACGACATACACGGGAAGAGATGCAGTGGGGCTATTCTTTTAAAGTACCGGCCCCACACGGTACAACGGACCTACAGTTTTACACCGGTTCCGAACGGTGAAGCAGGGTGTATTAGTAAGTATTATAGGGTGATAGAGGACCCGGATCAAGTGTCACCGTTAGCAAGGACCTTTGCGATGCACTACCCCAGTAGCAACATGAAATTTTTACGATACATTTGAATGTTTGGTTTTTAATAGACTCTGCATACACTGCAGTGTCCAGCTTACGATACAATATGTTGCATACTTATCAATCAAAATACATAGTATAAAATAAAGTCGCTTTCCGCCTCTGTCTGTATGTCCGCTAACTCCTCCTAAACCACGCAACGGATTTTCATGCGGTCTTCACCATCAGTTAGATAATTTTTCACGAAATGTTTATATATATAACCAGCTTTTACCCGCGGCTTCGCTCGCAGTAAAGTCAGGAGTGGAGCGGCGCGGGACGGCGCGGCGCGGGGCGGGGCGGCGCGGGGCGGGGCGGCGCGGGGCGGGAGGGCGCGATGCGGCGCGGGTAGGCGCGGGACGGCGCAGGGCGGCGCGGCGCGGAGCGGGGCGGCGCGGGTCGGCGCGGGGCGACGCGTTGCGGCGCGGAGCGGCGCGGGACGGCGCGGGGCGACGCGGTGCGGTGCGGTGCGGCGCGGGGCGGCGCGGGTCAGCGCGGGGCGGCGCGGGACGGTGCGGTTCGGCGTGGAGCAGCGCGGGACGGAGCGGCGCAGTGCGGTGCGGCGCGGAGCGGCGGCGCGGAGCGGTGCGGCGCGGGACGGAGCGGGGCGGTGCGATGCGGCGCGGAGCGGCGCGGCGCGGGACGGAGCGGCGCGGTGCGGTGCGGCGCGTAGCGACGCGGGACGGAGCGGCGCGGGCGGAGCATACGAATTCCATGCGAGCGAAGCCGCGGGCAAAAGCTAGTTAAAATATGTAACAACGACTTATTGAGGAATTAGGGTTCTGTTTCAAAATGTTTATAAAAGTTGTCTTTTTTTATAGTGGCGGGAGCGAAGTAACTAACATGACATATTTTTCCAGCAGGAACAGGATTATGGATTGCTATTATAATAGGCGACATAACTATGACATCATTAATAAAAGGCGACATAGCTAAAGAGGTCATTACAAAAAAAACCTTGAGCGTTTGATTTTGGTATCAACATTTTTAAGAAGTAATTTTATAATAGGATAAGTTATATATAACGTATAAGCGTAAACTTGAAAAACAAGACATTACTGACGATTCTGACGAGTATTTTAATTTGTGATTACGTTAACTCCGTATTAACTTGACCCAAATGCGAAAAGTTTGCAACGAAGTCACGCAATCAACATTTCAATTTACACTCGCCAATCCAGTTGCGAAGTCAGCTTATCCCATAAACGCAAGCTTAAATCATAAGTCCTTCCCGTCTCTGTTGCGTAAGACGTTAGCAATACCGAAAATCGCTTTAAAATGGCTTAAAGCTAAAATCTTTAAAAAGCAATAGGAGCTCTGTGATAATCCCCACTTCGCTGAGCTGTTTGGAGACGAGGGTTTACTCTCAAGCCACACGTGGCCAAATTCACAGTCGATTCGTCACGAAATTTGAGCAATAAAACACAATAGAAAAAAAGCTTTTCATTTCTTCGAGAGAACTATAAGTGTACAAGTAAAGAGCACACCGGTACATAGAACTTTGAATGGTGTGATGTGACAAATTGGCGGAGGGATACATGTTTAAAGTAAAAAAAAAGAATACAAGAAATGCCTAGAAAGTTGAGCCATGAACGAAAGAGTGTGAAGCAGCGATTCCATAAGTGCCTAAAAACCAAGATAGATTTGAAAGTGTCGTACATCACAAGCCTAATAACAAAACTTTCGTATCCAGACTTGTAACAAGTAACGAAGTAAAAAACACTTGATATACCTACGTTCGTTTAAATGATAAAACTACCAAACATACATTTTATACATAACGTTACGCCTGTTTACCGGTGGGGTAGGCAGAGACAACCACGTGCCACGATCCTGACACAACTCTGCCGCCTCTTCCACTCCCATAATGTTCGTCGGTTACGGGTACTACGCACTTGACCCTTTTTGAGCACATTTCACATCTGGTTACAAAACACTTCTTCATTATTTGAAGCATCTGTAAGGTTGGAGATTTTCGGAGAACTTCTAAAGGAATTGACATAGTCACAAATCGGCATAGTCCATCCGACCCCTATTGCAAAAAAAGTCTTCAATATTTCGAAGATAAAATATCTAATAGATTTATTAACTGGTGTAAATTAATTTGATTTGTTTTATTTAAAGTGCTTTGTCTTTTATAAAGCATTTCTATTCTATTCTATTCTTTTCTTCTGTGTGTGTATTTTGCTACTACCTACATTTCATTTACTACGAGTATAATAGTAGAATAATAGACTCTCAAAAATCCAAAGGTAGATTAGAACAAATCTCTATAATCGATAAGTCCGGCTTTGCACCTCATGTAAACGTGTGCTTATTTCTGCAAAAAAATTCTGGAGAAATACAGTATTTTCTATTTATCTACTTTATTATACTTTCATATGAAGAAAAACGAAAACTACAAACTATCACATACTATGTATTGCAGATAGGATCACACCTATTCACGAACAAGATAAAATTCCCCGCTAAGCTACTCCCGCGATTTTTCAGCCTTCCGCATCGTTCTACGTCCACTGACGCTATTCGCGAAACCGCCGCGCAATACAGCAAGTTCGCACCATTCCATTGTTGCAGGGGGCATTCGCAAACGAGCGGACCACAACGTTCCCGTGTGAGCCACATTCATTATAATCATGGGACTATGGCCACGGGACCATGGCTCTGTGCCGCTTGGCGCTCCCACCATGGGAAAGAGCCGATGTCCTTTTGCGACTGGCCGGCCAATTAAAAATGGCGTCTTGGACGAAGAAGGAAATATGGCAAAAAGATAAAGCCCAGTGGAGGCGGAATAAATTTAGATGGAGACATTCCGTCGACGACGAAAAGCAAATCTGTTTTGAAAGTATTTCGTCAAGAAGGGATCAAACTGTCAAAGATATCTCAGATACGACTGAAGTAGAACGAAACTTATAGACAAGGTATGCATATCCTTTCGTGTCGTTTAGAATACAGCATGGAAGGACATTTGAATGTTTATTTATTAAAATCAAATTTCTTCAAACATAACAATAAAATTTGTTTTCAAAGTTAAATAGATATTTAGCTAATATTTCCTACCGAAACAAAAAAAAACTCTCTTCTTCATCGACCCCTCCGAAAACTCAGTTCATACCTATAAACATACCATTCATAGTATTAAAATATGCCACCATTTGTCATCCCGATAACTTTATAACAATTTACTAACCAACCGTTCCAAGAAATGGCATGATCACTACTACGACCGCAGGGAAGTCAGTATAGATATCGATACGCGTTTACAAAGCAAACCGAAGAGCGACAATTTGCAAAAATCGCAGAGCAAGCATTCCAAGAGCGCTGTGCTGCAGTTTAGTCAGTAACAACACAGGCGTAATTTAATACCTTCTGCCTCCAAAGCAGTAAATGTAAACCCATCTAACTTTATATGTTCAACAACACAATGTCGGCGAGAGAAACATGTTTGCACATCTTCCAGTTTTGCTTTCGTTTGAGGCCCTTTCACGATGCATTTCAAAACGATTCCAAAGTTTACGACTCATTGTAACGACCATCTTATGCCGAAGAAAGTGAACGTAAATTCTGACATCAAATTTCAGTTGAGTAATAGATTCACATTGAAAACAAAGTGTAATTTAGTAGACAAATTAGATAATATTATGTTGTGTTGATGATACAATGTTTAGTGTAAATCTACCAACCGTGTTTACAAGATGATGAATTTTTCTAATAGGTAAATTTTAACCTTGTAGCTGCATAGAATAAGGATTTTTTTTACTTTTCAAAGAAAAATAGTCCATTTTCCTGTCAGAAGTGTTTGGTAAATATTGAAATTTTTTTTTAAGTGGAAATAAGGCGATTTGGAAAGACACTCCTCAAATACTTCACAGACGTTTGGGAAGCTGTGTTGCTCGATGTTTCGGGCTAAACGTATGTTTCATCTTCATCAGAGTTTGCCGTCAAACGTTGCCCAGTACCTAGTGTTTAGGAAAATGTGCCATGATAAGTTTCACGCGAAACTCCAAGCCACAACGTTTCACAAACGACCGTGAATAAAATCGTTTAATGAAATGATGATATTTGTAATTATAAGAAATATAAAGGATAATATGAATATATCATAATAATTGAGAGCATTGTGTAAGTAAATAGAAAATTAATACCTCAATTACACACTCGTTAGTAGAGTTCGCGGTTAGTATTCTAATTAATCACCAACATTCAATAGATACAAGCAACAAACACACAGATCGTAATAGAAATGATTATTATTAGTCGATAAAGAGTGTTATTATTGCTCTAGCTGTCAAAACACGAAACAAGCGTCTCGTATTTATCGCCAGACCATTCGTTGCCCCCTCACTTGCTTCCGATTGAGAAGGGGAGAATGTTGTTACACACACTTGCTGTACCGAGAACATAGAATAAAGTCAAATATTGACAGTTTTAGTGTAGAGAGTAATTCAGATATGTAGAGGTAAGAGAGTTTTCAGATAGGTAGGTAGTTAATAGAAATTTGAAAGAAATCATTTTTAATTGATTTCAATTTCATATCTTATCTTAACGTTCGTAGGCAATCGTTTCATTAATTTAAAAGTCTGTCTGTGTGTCTGTGTGTCTGTCTGTGGCATCGTAGCTCCCAAACGGATGGACCGATTTGGATACGTCGGGATTTAAATCCCGACGCAAAAGGAGGTATATATAACATATATAACTTTGACGCCTACTGATATATAACATATATAAGTTTGACGCCTACGTCTGTCTGTCTGTGTGTCTGTCTGTGGCATCGTAGCTCCCAAACGGACGGATCGATTTGGATGCTGTTTTTTATTAAAAAGCTGGTTGAACTGGGATTGTTCTTAGTAATGTTTGTAATCAATTAATCGAGTAATTAATAAAAAAATTACGTCTCTTAAAATTGTTAAAATAAAAGATAAATTGCAAATTAAAAGAAAACCCCGACAATTCAAAAATCGATAAAAAGTAAAAAATAATTTCCGATTAGTTACTTAAAGGCGTCGGGGGACCGCTAAGTAAATAAAATAACTCAGAGCTGCGTGGTTCGGAGACTCAACGTCACCGAGTGAGCGACCCGATCGAATTCTATTTTTGAATTTTATTTTATTTACTTAGCGGTCTCCGGACGCCTTTAAGTAGCTAAACGGAATAATTTTTTATTTTTTAAGGATTTTTTTATGTGTAGATTTTTTTTTATTTATAATTTAATTGATTATTATTACATGTTATTATTATTTGCATCTTAATTTAATAAAATATGTTAGTGCCTTCCAAGGAACATCAGCGTACTCATTAATCAACTTGAACCAGCCTTTTGGAGAACTAAGAACAATATGTAGAAATGATACACGACACAGAAACGTAGACAACAATGTAGACAGAGTAACACAACGAGACAGACAAACAAATGATCCACAAGCACGTAAACAATGCAACAGCAGGAGATACGTAAGTAATTGATGTATTGCAATACATCGGGTGGCGTTGCACAGGGGTCGATGTTGGCACCGCAATTGTGGCTGCGGTCCGTGGTTTGGATCTCTGACGTCAACTCGGTGTGGTTGTTTCGTGAGGTCTACCTAGACGGATGAAAAATTTCCTCTACAGTGAGAATATCAGAAAGATATTTATCTAATAGGGACTAGATGTGGAGTCTGGACATTTGATATTCCATGTTCCCAGCCTAACATAGGATAACTAGAAAATGGTTTACATTATTTGGGGCTATACCTTGCATTTGTTCAAAAAAGAAGTACTCTTAATCTAAGATCAAACTGAATTCTAAACATGTTGCCGCAATGTTGCACTGTAGAGCCAACTATTTCGAATGTTTGGGGTGTGGCGAGGGCGACAGTGTACTTCGTAGAGTATAGAATTTGAAGTTTCAAGAGATCGAGACACGCCGGCCGCCGCTACTACCGGCGGCAGACATTGATCGATCCACCGACGTAATACTAGTTCATATTCAAACAACCGCGTTTCCTGGTGGCTGGGTTATCTCGTAGACTATATCGGAGGTCACGATTGGCTTTCCGTTTGCCTCCAGTATTGTGCTCCCTTACGTAACTCCCATTCAGGCCCCGTCTGTGCCGTACGCGTCTGACGCGAATGGATCGATCGGAGCTTTTCAAACTTTGACTTATGATACATATTCTGTAATAGAGACATAAACGGTTAGATGGCAATCGCACACATCGGCGTGTCGGCCTGTTTTGGAGCAATTGCAGATGTAATAGGTTCTTTCGGTGAAAGGTGTCGGCTGTCCGTTGAGATGCCATTAGTCGATTTTTTTTTTTTTTATGGAACCTGACACGGTTGGCTACATCACCTACAACATCCGCGATGTCAGCCCATAACACAGGGTGAACTAGGTGCCATGTCAGTGCTTCCCTTCATTTCATGTCGGCTACACTAAACTGGACGGAAAACACGAACTATTTACATAGCCGTTTCGACCGACGTTTCGTTCAGTGCGGTGGTACCAACCCGGCCGGGATAAACCCTACCACCTAGTAAGGTAAGAAGGGAAGGGACCTACAGTTTAACGTGGAATCCGAACCACGGTCAGCCTCCAACGGTCGAGCGGTCACCCATCCAAACACTGACCGCGCTCAGCGTTGCTTAATAACAGTTGACTAACCAACCGCGCCACTGAGCTACCGAGGCTGACGAATTTTCTTATCCCTTAGTCGACTTTTACGACATGCGACGGGGAGAGATGCAGTGGGGCTATTCTTTTTAAGTACCGACCCCAGTCGATACTGCAGATGTGGCATTGTGCTAGGTATTGTTGCCAGAATCAACACTCTGATGTATGGTCGTGTAGATAAAATATTCTGATAGCGTAATGTGGATAAATGTTAAGCGATCAGATGAGAATATAGTCGTGATGTTTGCTGAGCGTAATGGTCGTTATAAATCCGGCCAGATGTTGAGAGTGTGACAGAATCCGAGACAACAGCAAGACGTATTTGCGTCGTCGGGGGACTTATTGGAGGGTCTGTAACTCGGTAATCAATAGACGACGCACCCTCGATGAATGTTTCTTGTCGTTCTAGGGTGGAGGCTAAAGTTGTCAATATGTGGAACTGGATGGCTAGTTTTTTTTTATGGAAACTGTCACGTTTGGCTACTTCACCTACAACATCCGTGATGGCAGCCCATAACACTGCGGAGCTAAACATTGATTCATACACAACTGATAATATTTTATTTTTACTGCCACCTTGATAGACATTCGTTCTTTAATTTATTTTTTTATACACCCGAACTGAGTGGCTGTGCTCCTGCAGCGGGAGCACAAATGCGTCGATAAGCCTATATCGATCGATAAACATCTATTCGTCTTCTTCTATTCTACTTCGTCGAACGAAGCAAACAGATGTTTATCGATCGATATAGGCTTATCGACGCATTTGTGCTCCCACTGCTGGTCGAATCCTAAGGCATAGCCATTTTCATTCCCGAGGAGGCACCAGTTCGGCTTGATGGCGAACTAAATTTGAAATTTAAAATTGGCGTCGCTAGACACCTTATGGGTGGCTAGGCGCCACATGTCACGCGTTCTATAAAAAAAATCCGAAATTTGAATACCAGCGATATCAAGAATACTGTTCTTTTTACCTGCTCTCCAAAAATGTTTTTTTTGGTCAATCCTTCAGACGTCTCGTTAGATTCAAACATCCATCCGCCACAATCTAGTTGAGTCAATAAGGATTCTCCCCCCTTGTGCCCCTCACCCACTTGGCGACCTAGCCAAGAAGTCGACATACTTCCCCTCCCCTCAGTTCCTCTACCCCCTCGCCCCATACCCCCCAATGTTGCTCGCGTTCTGGGAGAGCGGTTCGCCCCCAAGCCAAATGCTTTCTTGAAAAGTGGACGCCGCCGCCGCCGTTATTAATAACTGTCATTATTATAAAGAACATGTTTTTAGCAATATCCAGGTCGTTTACCTTGATACCGGAACTGGCAAATTGATTTATTTCTGTGTCAAAAATAAACAAAACACGTTCACAAAACAAATATGAAATTCTCGATGAAATTAAAGCCACCAATCGAAATAAATGATGTACGTAGGTAGATTCGAAGTAGATTAGAGATAGTTTACGAATGAATATCGCTTCAATTCCCGTAAGTGACATATCGTTTATAGAATTGTCGATAGAATCTGTAATGGGGAAATATGCCAAAGAACCAAGATAGTTGAAAATGCTAAGAAAATTAACATTGAAATAAGTTCTCAAATAGATCGGTATGTATTTTTATAACCTTTTTAAATAATTATAGGACACGATCATTCGGTCGTACGCGGAGGTGGCGAATGCCATGCCATGCCGGCCTGACAGGTGCCTATTCACGCCTCTCTTGAAGGAGCCGAGACTATACTTGGGGGGAAATATGCGGACAGGGAGAGGGTTCCAGAGTTTACCAGCTTGCAGCAAAACACCGATTACTCTGCTTACCCCGACTACTGGGCTTTTTAAATTCTTCTTTTAACCTGTAGGTACACGCGCAGTATCAATGTCAAAAGTCCACGCTACCTCCCACAGTTTGCTTCTGAGTATACTGACAATTAAAACGGACACGCTCCCCAGATCTCACAACTCAGAACGCACGCAAATTCATCCGTATTGTGACACGTCTTATCTTTGCGAGAGAGTCAGATGAAATCTCCGAACGAAGCATTCGGAATAAATCATCGTTTGACATTTCTAGACCTATTGAAATCAATCATTCATATGCTAATTTCGTGACACTTTGAGATCCCAGCTATGTCGGCGCTAAGTACGCCGAAAAAAAATAACAAATTTCAACACCTGCCGACCTTGCATTGCGAATGCTAATCGTTCTAAGAACTGGTTGGAGATGGCTACTGAAGTGTTTGGCGACAGCCGAAAGGTTTAGCTTAATCTTTTGTGGATTCCTGTATACGTGTAGCTGAGTTAGACGGGACAAAGCGCATGCTCCGACCACCCAATATCACCTCAAAGAAGGTCAGTGTCATACCGGAAACTTCCCGTTTGGATTGCTGGCTATACTGGACTAGAGGAGAACACAGACGAGGCATACATCTTACATACGTTAGCAGCCCAGTCGGATACAATTTGAGGCTACCACTTAGTAAGGGGCAAGGGAAGAAGGGGCCTACAGTTTTACACCGATTCCCAACGGTGAAGCAGCAGATGTACCTACATTTTTCCATCAGATAAAAATTTATTGGTACACGCCGACCGGATTCGAACCTCGGACCGCTTGGAAGAGAAACCGACGCCCAGACCACTCGGCAAGCAGCGGCTCAACTTGCTTACGCTTACTAATGAGATTTTCGCCAATTTCGTTGATGACATTTAAAAATTGTTCTTATGCAAATAGGTTTAATTTGAGAACCACGCATGTATTCTCTACTTCCGTTTAATGGAGTATCTTTTACATTCCTTCATCGTTGCAGTCATTGACTTTACACACTTTTTAACACACGGTATTTAACTATTCATATTTAAGTTTATCTATCTTTTGTATTCCCGTACATCTGACATATATTAAAACTTCTCTTTCCGCCACTCACCTAGCAGTTATCATACCCCAAAGGTATCCTGTTAGAAAATGCCTAGAGGCATTAAGTGTTACCTTTTGCACATATTCTATTTGAGTGCAATAAATATATACAATACAATACAATAATTTTAACAGTTTGACAAATGTGGTTTAAATGTTTTTATACAATCTGTCACGGTTGTCTACATCACCTAGGTACAACATCCGTGATAACAGGGATATGACTCCCTTCTTATATTACTAGGTGGTAGGGTTTAACCCGCCCGGGTTGGTACCACCGCACTGAATGGAAGGTCGGTCGAAACGGCTATGTAAATAGTTTGTGTTTTCCGACCAGTTCAGTGTAGCCGGCACGATCAAAGGGGGAAGCACTGACATGGCACCTAGTTCACCCGGTGTTATGGGCTGACATCACGGATGTTGTAGGTAATGTAGCCAACCGTGTCAGTTTCCATAAAAAAAGCCCATAACACCGGGTGAACTAGATGCCATGTCAGTGCTTCCCTTCGGTCGTGCCGGCTAAACTGAACTGGACGGAAAACACAAATTATTTACATAGCCGTTTCGACAGACGTTTCATTCAGTGCAGTGGTATCAAGCCGGGCGGGTTGAACCCTACCACCTAGTAAGGTAAGAAGGTACATCCGCGACGTCAACCTGTATGTCACAAGAAGGTGGCATTTCGGTGCTTCTCTTTGGTCTTCGGTTGGATCTCGTTGATATCTCTCTACTGCCTTTCGCAATAACTTTCTTTTTATGGAAACTGACACGGTTGGCTACATCACCTACTATGATGCCAGCCCACAACACCTTGGTGAACTAGGTACCATGTCATGTCAATCGGTCGTGCCGGCTAAACTGGACGGAAAACATTTACACGATTTATTTTACATAACCGTTTCAATCGATGTTTCATTCAGTGCGGTTTCCCGCGTCAAAGGAAATGATGTCTGAATCATCGACCGCAACGGGTCCACGTGAGCGACTGAGATTTCTCTGATACCAACAACGTATTGATTACCAGCTCGGACACTTGATCTGCTCGCCCTCAGGCCTCAACCCACCGCTGTGTCTTTCGTGCTCTGTTTCCTCTTGTATCGGTTTCAAGACACTTTCTGTGTCTGTTTTCGATTCTAATCTCACATTTTTTTATGGAAACTGACACGATTGGCTACATCACCTACAACATCAGTGATTTCAGCCCATAACACCGGGTGAACTAGGCGACATGTCAGTGCTTCCCTTCGGGCGTGCCGGCTACACTGAACTGGACGTAAAACACAAACTATTTACATAGCCGTTTCGAACGACGTTTCATTCAGTGCGGTGGTACCAACCCGGGCGGGTCGAACCCTACCACCTAGTAAGGTAAGAAGGGAAGGGACCTACAGTTTTATGTGGAATCCGAACCACGGTCAGCCTCCAACAGTCGAGCGGTCACCCATCCAAGTACTGACCGGCCCAGCGTTGCTTAACAATCAATAGCGACAGTCGACTGTCTGCACCACTGAGCTATCGAGGCTGATAGATAACATACATTTCACTCATGTTTCCAATGGTACATTACGATCTAAATAGTCATCAAAAATCACTCAAAGCTCAGCCAGTTTTCAGAACGCATGTACACATCTTGACACAGATCTCAATTCTTAAAAACATTCTTCATCTACTTCTTAAAGCAAACCAAAAATTCAACAATAAAGCATTCTTAAAACCGAGCGCGCTTACACAATATTTACCGAAGCGCTTCGAAATCCCAAAGAGTTTCTTCGAATTTCCGCATTTATTTCCCTTGGCTCCTGTCGTAAGCAGACGGTGCGGTGCCCACGAGCTATGCTCTGGAAACTTACATCACACAATAAACTCTATTTTATACTCGTATCTACAATGAAGAATTGACAAGATGTCCAAATTTTATAAAAGTGTTTGCAAACATCTAAAGCGTGCCTGTAAGAGATCTCTTTAAGGGATAAGTCCGCCATTGCACCTTATGTAAATTTTCTAATGTACTTGTTACTGTTTAGTGTATACTGGAGCAATAAAGCATTTTCTGTCTGTTTATGCAGTTTCAGTATTTAAATGAAAAAAAACCTTTACCAACCGATTCAGCAGAACTTTTCTTTACAGAACCGGTAAACTCTGGAACACTGTCCCTGCCCATATATTTCTCCCCATGTGCAGTTAGTTACTGGTCCTTCAAGATGGGCGTGAATAGGCACCTGTCATGCCAGCATGGCATTCGCAATCCCAGCATAAGACCGAATTTCCATGGGCTCGGCGCCAAATGTCACGGCTTCAATAAAAAAAAGTTTACAAAATATATACATAAATTTTTGTTATGAAAATAAAACTAAGAGAAACTAAACTAGAATAATAAAAAAAAATTATTCAATGTTTTATTGATTTTACCTAGGTACAACTTTGGCTGACATTTTTTCTGCAATCTGTCTTACATTCTGATGTGATGATGATAAACATTCATTTTTACTTTAAATTAATATAATATTACCAACAACAACCAACATGCCCACATTAAGAATTTTAGCAAGAAACATAAGAATTACGTACACAAGTACATACAATGTAGTGTACATAGAATATAATAAATTGCAGTATTCGAACAAAATAATGTAGTTTTATTGTACGATCGCTCGCGGGGTATAGCAGACGGATGGCTCTCACTTCAGTTGAAAACATTTTGACAGGGCGGAAACTGCAAACACTAAACATTCCATTGCCTTATGGCGGCGGCCCCGCGCTTGCCCAACGATGGCCGGGGGGAACGAAACGATACTATGGAATTGTAAACAAAGTTGATGTCCCTTAAGGCTGCGTACAATGTAAAATTAAATTCCGCTCTTTCTGTGAGATGTACCATCAATAACTCACGTGACATATTCTGTTTCAATATAATGTAAAATTTCAACTACCAGGGCAAATCGATAGCTTTCTGAAAACATGATTTACTTAACTTCGCTCGATAGAAAAAAAATCGGCCAAGTGCGAGTCGGACTCGCGCACAGAGGTTTAAAAAAAACTGTTGATAAAACACCACGGGCCCCCAAGGCGGGGCTGGGCCCGTAAGCAGTTGGCTACATTGCCTATATACCAATCACTAGGGTCCCTTGACATACTGAATACTACCAAGAGAAGGTTTAGGCATGACGTCATAGCTGTCATAACTTCAATTTCAATATCAGCTTTTCTTCCGATATTACCGCCCACTGATCATTGTACCTACTATAATAAAACAAATTTGTACCTACTAGGTATAATAAGGCCTTTTTCTCTCATCATTTCTTTTCTTTAGGTAGGTTTAAAATTAGTAGTTATTACTAGTTTTTAAATAAGTAAAATTTTACCGTCCCTCTGTAATTTTCTTTGTGAAAAACGCTGCTGGACATGCATTTATTCTTTGTTATTATGTTTGCTATTGTTTTTTTATTTTATTTACATGTCTGTTTGTTTTTCCATAATAAATAAAATAAGTAAAATAAAAAAAATGTGTAATCCGGGACTGATTGTAACGAAAACTAATATTTCGCAGCCCGATGTAGGTAGCGGGGCCGCCCGCCGCGCCTTGCTTTACCGTCTACCGTACTTATTCAGAACATTAATGTAAACATTCCGTGCTTATTGTAACACGTAACATTACTTTATGATATACAAAGTAAGATTTGTAAGACTAAGGGCTCGAGCAGACGACCCATTCTTATTCAAGTGAATTATTGAGTCGTAATAACAACACTTCCAATAAATTTTAAAATCCGTAGTCAGTTACACACAAACATTGATTTTCACAAAATAAAAACTGAAAGTGGTTGTTTCAGTTTTTATTTTGTGTTTCTTCAACATAAAATAAAAAAAAAACTCCAATTATTCTTTTGGAAGGTGTTGAACTAAGCTTGCGATGGATATAAGTAGTGTGTTTCAGGATAGGCTTGAGAACTTTAGGAATAGAAAGTACTCATTATTAGAAGAAAAAAATCCTTACCACTCAAATCGAAGTTCCGTTTTTTTTTCATACAAAAATTGAAAATTGTAAAAAACTCGATGGACAGTGATATTGGGGAGATTTGGCTGTCTAGGTCTAGGGAGTGCAATGACCTAGTCCAGTCACCTTTTCCTGTTAAAAATTTAAGTGTTTAGAATTTACCTACATGCAGTTAATTCTACTTGTGCATCATGTAAGTTAATAATTTTATTTTTATTTCATAAATGCGGATGTTCACCGTCTACCAAATCACGATGAAGCGATTTTCACCAAAAAGTACTATTCAATTACCTAATCTGGGAAAACGTTCCAGAGCTTTTCGTCTTCAAGTATGAACCCCTCCCGAACCCTGGGGTTAGGAATCCCTATCCTGAAACATCCTGTATGTATATGTAAAATTAGAAGGGCCGCACACGGCGGCGCCAACTCAACTTTTTAGCTTGCGCCGATTCTCCAGGACTCAACGAAAAAGTTGGGACAACTAAAAAAATTGTACAACGCCTAAAGCGGCCAATTTTTTAATCGGCCGCCGACTATAACGTTGAGGTCCAACCTACCCTGCTCTAATAGAATAAATTGTGACAAGTGAATGATCAATTAATTATAAACAATATTGTACCGCGTGGGGCCGGTACTTTAAAAGAATAGCCCCACTGCATCTCTCCCCGTGTATGTCGTAAAAGGCGACTAAGGGATATGACTCCCTTCTTATATTACTAGGTGGTAGGGTTTATCCCGCCCGGGTTGGTACCACCGCACTGAATGAGAGGTCGGTCGAAACGGCTATGTAAATAGTTTGTGTTTTCCGTCCAGTTCAGTGTAGCCGGCACGACCGAAGGGAAGCACTGACGTGGCACCAAGTTCACCCGGTGTTATGGGCTGACATCACGGATGTTGTAGGTGATGTAGCCAACCGTGTCAGTTTCCATAAAAAAAAAAAAAACAATATGCAGAGGGAACGACTGCACGATCATCCGTGTTTAGTCGTCGATCACCTCGACGACTAAACAGTTGGGTCGGAGAGAAATCTGCCGTCATGTCCAACTCAACTAAACTGTTTAGTTGGCTATACAGTCGGTCGTGTAGCCGCGCCCTAAGTCTGCGCCGAAATGTTGAACAGATTTTCGCTGGAATATTTATGGGGAATTTACTTCGTTTATACTTCGTGAAGTGGTTTTCCAGTGAGCTGGCTTTTGTTTAAAATTACACATCAACGCAGGTACTGACTGTGTGCACAGCAGATCACATTGCATAGGTCCTGTTAAAACTACAGATAAGGTAAAATTCTGATCTTCCTAACAAGTAATATTACTCAAGTTAAATATTCAGTTTTAATATAAGTACATAAAACTTTAAAAAAATCAGAGCAGATCGGTAGCTTTTTGAAAACACAAAATTATGAAAAATCCCTCTGAATTTATTTATAAAAAAAACTAATTGGACGTAACGCGACCTAAGTTTTTGGAAAAAAATATTTTAATCGTTCATATCGATATACCTATACATACCTATGCCTTTTACGTTTTTGTTTCAATTCGTAGTTTTGCAAAAGAAAATAATCAAAACCAAATTTTTCTTACTCTACAAATTTCCGTGCGATGCATCCTGCTCCAACCCGAAAAAAGAAACGACGTGTCGCTGTCTTGCTTGGACCCGTAGCATTTGCACACGTACTTGCTTATATGTATCGCCTATTATATACCTTTATTTATTAAGTTGCTCTATTTCCATAAGAACCGGAGTTTACAACTCAGAAACTACATTTTACAGTCCAATGTAAAAATTTGCATCAACATTCACCGTTACCTCACCGGTCCCGATAGAACTCATAGAATATTCAACCCTCTGAAACATAGGGGTTAGTATACGTGTTATCGCGGCCCTGCCTACCCCTAGACGTCGCCCGAGGCGTCTTGATAGGCCGTTGTAAATAAGATTGCTGGTAACATACTGCAGTTTAAATGCAAGGCGGAGAAACTCTTGTTTATTGCAAGCGTGTGCAGGCTTTCGCGCCTTTGAAAAAGTAGAGTATGTACGAATATACGTATATACCACACGCTATATCCCGACAATCGGGGTAAGCAGAGTAATCGGTCATGTTTTTTTGTTTTTTATGGAAACTGACACGGTTGGCTACATCTCCTACAACATCCATGATGTCAGCCCATAACACCGGGTGAGCTAGGTACCATGTCAGTGCTTCGCTTCGGTCGTGCCGGCTACACTGAGCTGGACGGAAAACACAAACTATTTGCATAGCCGTTTCGAACGACGTTTCATTCAGTGCGGTGGTACCAACCCGGGCCGGTTGAACCCTAGCACCTAGTAAGGTAAGAAGGGAAGGGACCTGCTGTTTTACGTGGAATCCGAACCACGGTCAGCCTCCAACGGTCGAGCGGTCACCCATCCAAGAACTGGCCGCGCCCAGCGTTGCCTAACAATCTATAGCGACAGCCAACTGTCTGCACCACTGAGCTATCGAGGCTGACTGCTGTGCTGCAAGGACTCTTGTAAATTACAGCACAACACCGACCACCACAACCACGACAAGATAACTATCAAGCGGCAAGGTAAGGCACGTAGACCAACCTGTTGCATGATTCGGTGGAAGTACAGTGCCAAGGTGAGAAGTGGCGATCCTGTCGCCCTTTAGCACTGCATCTTGCCCTTATCCCTTAGTCGCCTTTTACGACATGCACGGGGAGAGATGCAATGGGCTATTCTTTTTAATTACCGGCCCCACACCGGTACGGTACATGCGTTAGAAATAGGTTATATAAGGTGTTTCGTTAGTCATGTCATTAACTTCGGGAGGGTTACATACACACTCAAATAAACACTTTACGTAAGAAAAAATTACAAATTTAAAAAACCCCCGACCCTTAAAAAGTCAAAAATAATTTCCGTTTACTTAATTAAAGGAGTCGGGAGACCGCTAAGTAAATTCCCGCGCAGCTCTGAGTTTTATATTTTATTTACTTAGCGGTCCCCCGACTCCTTTAATTAAGTAAACGGAAATTATTTTTGACTTTTTAAGGGTCGGGGGTTTTTTAAATTTGTAATTTAACTTTTATTTCAAGCTTTTTAAAAAAAACCGCATGAAAATCGGTCCACTTTTTGAGATAAAATTTTTTTTTATCACTTAATTATTTGATTACTTGATTACAAACATAGCTAAGAACCATCCCGATTAAACAAGCTTCCTAATAAAAAAAACCGCGTCCAAATCGATCCATCCGTTTGGCAGCTACGATGCCACAGACAGACACACACACACACACACACACACACACACACACACGTCAAACTTATAACACCCCTCCTTCTTTTTCGTCGGGGGTTAAAAAACATATGTTTATAGGAGCATTTTTTCTCCTAACAAAAAAATAAAATCAAATAAGTAGGTGTAAAAACCAATCATAGTGACCTTGTGACTTTCTTACAACAAACAGCTGTTCTGCGTTTGAACATAGTACGGTCATTGACCCCGTACAATGCAAGTTACCTACTGTTACACACAGGTTAATGTTTAGGTAGCAAACATGTTTTGTTAAATTTCTCGAAAAGTAATACTATAATCATATAATTTTTTTTTTGGGTAAAGTGTTTATTTGAGTGTGTATTTAACCCTCCCGAAGTTAATGACATGACTAACGAAACACCTTATATAGTTTATTGAACGAACAGAGTAAAACAAATTAAATTATGCTGAAAAAAACTTTTGTTTGTTGCTCTGAAGGAGCTTATTTCATTTTATTTTAGACTATTTCTCGCGGCTTCGCTTCGGGTGAATTTCTGCTCACAGCTCAGGCCGCCGATGACGTGGCGTTTAGCGTATACGATATCTGCGTTTTTAGCCTAAAACCATCTTATGAAATGACAGAATTTAACAGTGAAAACCGTATTGTATGGTTCTCGAGTTATAAATTATATTCATTTTTTTTTCATAGTAAGCGCGACACGTCTCCGACTCCGAGCCACCCATGAGGTGTCTAGCGACGCCCATGGACATTCGGTCGCATGCGGGGGCTACAAATGCCATGCCGGCCTGACAGGTGAATTTTTACTTTTTCTTGTTTATTGTTATTTCGGCTATAATAACACATATTCTGTGAAAATTTCAACTATCTATTATGACTACTACCTGGCTACCTATTATGGTTCAAGAGATACAGCCCTCGGACAAACAGGAAGACAGACAGACAGACGGCGTAGGCTTAGTAATAGGGTCACGTACGACGGATACGGAACCATAACAAGTTCGCTACAGGGAAATCTCACTTTCAGAACGAAAACGAAAATAGGAAAATTCCACGTTGTACCAGCAAAAACAGGAATTTTAAAAGTCTAATAAATAGAAGACGAACTCCGACTAAAACTCCATAAACATACTTTGAATTTAAATCAGCTTTTACAAAATATAAATAAAGCACAGAGCGTCTCAATTCTGTTTATAACGCCAAAACTTTGACGTTGAGAAACACGGCAAGCAACCGTGTAAAGTTGATTCTGTCGTACGCTGTGAGCGCCATTTTGGTACAACCTGTCAAATTAAATAACATCGCTCTTGGTTTTAAAACTATCGCAATATGGTGAATAAATATGGTTAAACCCTACCATCAATGTTTTGACCGCGCACATGTGTGCTTGATAAAGAACGACAGTCGACCGATCGCACCACTGAGCTACCGCGGCTGATGTGCATTATTTTTGTAAGTGTTTAGTATTTCAACACTCACTTAGGGATAGTGATATTGTCGTGTGCGTGTGTGTGACAGATAGTGTATGCGTTCATCTGTCACATATCGTTCCTTTTGAGTGGAAGTTATGAAATACGAAGACGCCTTAGTTAAAACCTTGGGCCTGACTTAAATCTCGCTTTTTAAGGCTCGATGGTGGGGGACAAATGCACACAGCCTTTTTTTCTTTCGGGGCCAATTTTTCTCGTCTGTATTGTGTTTTTAGGGTTCCGTATCCGTCGTACGGGACCCTATTACTAAGCCTACGCCGTCTGCCTGTTCGTCCGTCTGTCCGAGGGCTGTAATCTCTTGAACCGTAATAGGTAGCCCGTTGAAATTTTCACAGAATATGTGTTATAATATAATTGCCGATATAACAACAAATAATAAAAATAAGAAAAAAATTACGAAATCACGGGGGTCCCCATACAAGAAACTAAAAAGTGTATGCGAGCTATCTACCGAAAAGAGTATGAAGCATTTTAACTAATCCATAGATGGCGTGAGTGAAGCTGACCATGACATGGCGATACGAAACCCTTGGTGCGAGAGTTCGACTCGCACTTGGCCGTTTTTTTTTTAATCTATTGTGTGTGTATTGTTTTTTGACGAGATAAATAAATTTATTTCACTTCATAAACTCATTTCATTTCATTTTCATTTCCCCTGCCCTACCTGACCTACTTCAAATTCTGCTCTACCACGCTACAAAAATGTTCGTATTCGCTCTTGCTCGTTCTTATCGCTAATTACAATAGTGCTCTCTGCAGCGTGCCTTTTCGGCGTGTATAAACAGAATTGGCCCGCAGCGATGGCGCATTGCGGACCATCACATCGCGAGTGCACAAGCTAGCAGATAGCTAGTATGCTGGAGTCCTCAATGCATAAGCTTCGTGCATACTGGGTATATAGAATAGACGGTGCTTCATGGCGAGACATAATAGCAAAATTACATAAGTGCATAGCTGTACGTATATTTTTTTATGGAATCTGACACGGTTGGCTACATCACCTACTACATCCGTGATGTCGGCCCATAACACCTTGGTGAACTAGGTGGCATGTCAGTGCTTCCCTTCGGTCGTGCCGGCTACACTGAACTGGACGAATAAGACGAACTATTTACATAACCGTATCGACAGATCTTTCATTCAGTGCGGTGGTACCAACCCGGTCGGGCTGAAACCCTTACCTAGTAAGGTAAGAAGGGAAAGAAACTACAGTTTTACGTGGAATCCGAACCACGGTCAGCCTCCAACGGTCGAGCGGTTACCCATCCAATTACTGACCGCGCCTGGGCTTTTATTTATACAAGAAAACTGAATAATTCGTAAATTCTCTACATTTCGGTGTCAGATTGATACATTTGGTTATACATACATACATACTACACGCTGGATTCTGACAATAATATAAATATATATATATAGATACATAATTTATTCATACACAAACTGTTTTAGGATAAAGAGTGACGAGTAACGACGATATCACGATTTTGTGATAAACCTTTAATCACAATCTGAATAAATAATTCAAATAAATGACGCAAAATATTATTTCTACAACTGTTAATTATTTAATAGCTATAATTTTATAATGGTTGATATCGTAATATGTAATTTTCTAATTTCTAGACATCTTCTAGTAAAGGTCAACACAATTTTTCCGCTGCGCCGTACTATGTCGTGACGATCTACACTTTCTACGCTAAAGTGTCGACGTCCCGAACGACGCGCGACGGCACGCCGCGACCTACGACAAACTGTCGCGGGTTCCGGCGGGATCCATACGAAATGTTGGCAGAACCAACACAGCCCGCATATTCACAATTTAAGTACCTACATAATTATAACAAAGAAACACTACGTGGTGGTCAATGTTGTGCTATAATTTCCCAGAGTGCAGAGTTTCTTGCAGCACAACACCGAATACTCTGCTTATCCTGATTGTCAGGATACAGCGTGTGGTATAAGAAGAAAGAAGGTACATATAAGAGACGGCGACCATTGAAGTAACTGGCGGCCGTGGACAGGAAAACGGAGTGTGGAAGAGAGCGCACCCGCTATTAGATGGGACGACGACATCAAGTACGTCGGCGGAAAGCAGTAGGTCCGTACCGCTGAAGGCTTGTAGTGGCTGATGTAGCCAAACGTGTCAGTTTGCATAAAAAAAGACTAGAGGCGTCCGTGGGACACCCGGTTGGAAAGAAGTTCCTTTCGCTATAATATTATGCATTAAATCACAAGCACAATGAAATTTTACAACATTTGAGAGTAATTAAAATAAAATTAAAAAAATAAATAACGTCTATACCCAACTAACATTATGGTGTTAAGACAGGCGTTATAAGAGTTGTTTAATAGAGGCCCAGTCTTATACAGGATTAAGTTCTTTAGTGACTTTACAACAGCGTTAGTAAGTGCTATAAGGGTGGAACAAGAGCTCTACAGTAGTGACGCGTTATATTAATCCAATATACCACTTTAAGATCTAAAACAACCTGCCGTTAGCACCAATATGTTTGTTGGGCACTGCAGTAATCTACCTATACATAGACATACGCTTGTGAACATACAAAACACACATACTACAGTAGAAGTGTCGTGACGGTCGAGTCTTACACTTTTTATTTCGGCCTAGCTCTCATTCGCCAAGTGTCTGGCGATAAGGAACTTCATTCCCAAAAACACTCCTCCGTTATTTCAACTTTACAAAATATCGACATTTAGTACAGAACCCTTATCATCGTGTCGCACTATGCACTCGCATTTAATATGCAGCTACTCTGAGTATGCAGCCTCTCAACTCTACGTTGTTCATTGAACAATACACCTTAAAGCTCATAGGAACAAGGTTCATTTTAGAAAGTCAACTGTTTCCTTATGGCTTACATAGGTGTAATTTAAGGTCGGGAGAGTTAAAGTACTTTACTTCAAGCTCACTACTTGAATTTGTAATGGCGATACTTAAGTTTAGAGTAAACTATATAATGTCTGCTTCTAAATAGCTATAAAGTGTTATGGAAAAGAAAAGTAGTTAATCCATGATTTTAGTTGTACATTCGCGTTATAACTGGAGAAATGACAATGGGCAAACTTATGGTCTAGAACTTTCTCGAAAAGTTAAAACACTTTACTGCTGCTTTCCCTTTGGTCACTTTTTTAATCCCCGATGCAAAGAGAGGGGTGTTATAAGTTTAACGTGTGTGTATGGGTGTGTCTGTCTGTGGCATCGTAGCTCCCAAACGGATGGACCGATTTGGATGCGGGTTTGTGTATTAGAAAACTGGTTCAATCGGGATGGTTCTTAGCTATGTTTGTAATCAAGTAATCATGTGTTTTTTTTTAAAGCTTGAAATAACAGTTTTTTTTTTATGTAATCCAGGCTGAGTCGGAGGGGCCAAAGCGTATGCTCTAACCAGCCAATATCACCTCCGAGAAGGTAGGTGCCATACCGGAGACTTCCCTGGATTGCTGGCTATACTGGACTAGAGGAGAACACAACCGAGGTTGCTTGCGGCCATCTTACATCCAGTACGGTGGTACCAACCCAGTCGGCTACAATTTGGGCCTACCACCTAGTAAGGTGCAAGGGAAGGGACCTACAGTTTTACACCGGTTCCGAACGGTGAAGCAGCGGGTGTAGGTATGCACGTTAATTTTTGAGTCAGAAAAAACTCATTGGTACACGCCTACCGGATTCGAACCTCGGACCTCCCGCATGAGAAGCCGATGCCCAAACCACTCGGCCACCCGCCGCTTTTTAAATAAACACAGTTAAAATAAAAAAAATCCCGACCCTTAAAAAGTCAACCTAAGTAAATAAAATATAAAAATTCAGAGCTGCGCGGGTATTTACTTAGTGGTCCCCCGACTCCTTCATGTAAGTAAACGGAAATTATTTTTTACTTTTTAAGGGCCGGGCATTCTTAAAATTTCTAGTTTATCGTGTAACTAGTTTTTTTTGATGAGTCGGGAAGGGTCGCCCTAGACGCACGTGCCTGGACCAAATCGGGCGTGTGATCAAAAAGGGTCAAGTGCGTAGTGCCCTTAACCGACGAGCATGCATGAAGAACATTATGAGACATGCATGATGACAAAAAACATAATATTATGCACAGGTTTTATTGTCGTTTCAATTCTATAAGTCGCAGGAAACGGTTATGTTGACACGACATTGATAGTTACAAGTTGTCACTCTTCACAGCAGTGGTGTCCAACTGGTTACGCCTTAAGAGCTACTTCCATATTTCCGTGTGGGATCGGTACTTAAAAAGAATAGCCCCACTGCATCTCTCCCCGTCGCATGTCGTAAAAGTCGACTAAGGGATAAGGAAATTCGTCAGCCTCGGTATCTCAGTGGTGCGGTCAGTCGACTGTTGTTAGGCAAAGCTGAGCGCGGTCAGTACTTGGATCGGTGACCGCTCGCCCGTTGGAGGCTGACCGTGGTTCGGATTCCACGTTAAACTATAGGTCCCTTCCTTTCCTACCTTACTCGGTGGTAGGGTTTAACCCGCCCGGGTTGATACCACCGCACTGAATGAAACGTCAACGGTCGAAACGGCTATGTAAATAGTTCGTGTTTTCCGTCCAGTTCAGTGTAGCCGACATGAAATGAAGGGAAGCACTGACATGGCACCTAGTTCACCCGGTGTTATGGGCTCACATCACGGATGTTGTAGGTGATGTAGCCAACCGTGTCAGTTTCCATAAAAAAAAAACCTATGTATGACGTTTAAAATAAACCCGCGTACTAACGGTTGGACACCGCTGCTCTACAGCATCCGATTTCCCTTCCTCGTGCTTTTGTGGCGAGTTTTGCCAACATTATACCGTAAATAGTCATACAATGAAGGAAGTATCATTTACGGAGCGAACGAGAATGGCTATCGATCAGAAACATAAAATCTGCAGACGCGGAACCCGCAGAACAGTATGAGATGTAGCTGGATATTCGGTTTCACGACACACAGCTGTCAAACAAACACCTCATTTAAATTATTCTGACGTGCTGGGATCAGTAACGTGTGAGGTCGGTACTTAAAAAAAGAATATCCCCACTGCATCTATCCCCGTGCATGTCGTAAAAGGCAACTAAGGGATATGGACAAGATGCCGTGCATAAGGGCGGCAGGCTACCCACCTCTCATCTTTGCACGGTCCTCCCACCCAAAGTCTGAATTTACGAATTTTCCGAATAACAAAAGAACATTTAATTTTCATTTCTAAAGTATATAGGTAGTTAAAACATAGTTAAAACGTAGTTCAGTCTAAAATTGAACAAGCAACTATATTTTATGAATTTACAGAAAAGTAAACGTGTAAGAGATGACCGTAGTTACATCACAACAAAACATTCCCAGACCAACACAATAAGCAGAGCAATTACCGACGGACACATCAAATTATGCTACTTCACAATTCACCGAGACCTGCACCGTATCTTGCCTTACCGCTTATTACAAAATTCGGTTTGTCCTTGAAAAACACTCAGCAATTTCGCAGTTCGCACTTGCGACACATTCACTCTGACCGAGAGGGAAGGGGGAGGGGGAGGGGGAGGAGGGAAGGGGGAGGGGGAGAGGGGGAGAGGGGGAGGGGAGGTCTGGCTCCAGCAGTGAGTCAGCCCGACGACGGTCATCCTCATCCTCTCCTCATACGGATGTCTAAAGTAGGTGCCAACTAACTAGGCCGAACTCAATTAATACTAATAATGTTCTGAAGTGTTTCACTCTGAAATGAGAAGTTAGAAGTAGGTGTTTAGAACAAGTTTAAAGGAGTGAATTTGATTCGGTAAAATTCAAACTAAAAAAAATATTAAATTTCCCAAAACTCAAAACAACATTTCACTTGTTCGATGAAACTACATATACTTCAATTATTAGCGCTTTTGCGTGCTTTGTTGACATTATATTATAAGTATTGCTAAAAGTGAGCGATGGATGTTATTATGTGATGTTATATGATGATATATGTTATATAGCAAAATACATTAGTTTTATCCCATAACGGAAGTCACCACCAAAAGTCGGTTGACTGTTTCAATACAATTTACAAGGCAAATTACGAATATAGGTAACCTATTATGGGTAACTTGTCAAAAACTATTTTGATAAAGTTATATTTTCAAAAAGATAAATATGATTTTTAAAACAAAAAAAAAATTTTATTACTTTTTTTTAATTTACTTTGGGTCTACGTCTAACTTTTATTGTGGAGGCCTGCCCTGCATTATTAAATAGAAATTTTATTGAAATAAAAGGTACGCATTATGAAAAGAAATATTTTTTTTTTTACATATATTGTCTTGAGCATGCACCTTCGCATGCGCAAAGCAGAGTGCAGTTAAGTCCATTTTTCACGCACCGGCACCTTGTGCACCGTTCTTTGCATTTGGAAGACAATAGCTCCTTACAGCTCAAAATCAAAACAACATTTCACTTGTTCGATGAAACTACATATACTTCAATTATTAGCGCTTTTGCGTGCTTTGTTGACATTATATTATAAGTATTGCTAAAAGTGAGCGATGGATGTTATTTGTGTTGTAATTTTAGAACCACTGATTTTCTAGACGACTCCGTAGAGGTCCATCAATCAAACCTATAATATGTTACATTTAAATAAATAAATAACATATTCTACAACTCGAATCAATAAATCACTATTGTAGTACCTTCCCTTAGCGTCATTTTGGGCCCGAAAGGTTTTTTTGATGAAACCAGCAGGAGGTTTTAGTATATTGTTAAGCATGTTATTCTGACTAAAAAACCATCGGGAGACAATCTCTAACGTGGATGAGTCACCAGTTATGACGTCATCAAGATGGCCGCCACCGCGTTCAAAGTTTTGCGTATACAACAAAAAGTATGTAGCATACAAGCATGTGTGGGGTGTCTTAAAAAGCACAATTAAATGCACTACAATATTGTTCTTATATTTGACCTTGTACATACCATAGTTTGTAAGAAATTTAAGTTTAAGTAAAAATTTCACCAAAAAAAATTTTGTTTTTTTAATATATCAACTTAACTAGTAACTTTACAGTAAAACATTCTATATAGATATAAATGCTACATTATTAATCTATAAAACGCCATTAAGATTTTGAGAATCGGTTCATAAACAAGCAAAATACATTAGTTTTATCCCATAACGGAAGTCACCACCAAAAGTCGGTTGACTGTTTCAATACAATTTACAAGGCAAATTACGAATATAGGTAACCTATTATGGGTAACTTGTCAAAAACTATTTTGATAAAGTTATATTTTCAAAAAGATAAATATGATTTTTAAAACAAAAAAAAAATTTTATTACTTTTTTTTAATTTACTTTGGGTCTACGTCTAACTTTTATTGTGGAGGCCTGCCCTGCATTATTAAATAGAAATTTTATTGAAATAAAAGGTACGCATTATGAAAAGAAATATTTTTTTTTTTACATATATTGTCTTGAGCATGCACCTTCGCATGCGCAAAGCAGAGTGCAGTTAAGTCCATTTTTCACGCACCGGCACCTTGTGCACCGTTCTTTGCATTTGGAAGACAATAGCTCCTTACAGCTGAGGCTAGCATCAGGTCAGGAAGGGTTTTCCACAAAGGGGTGTACGCTGGTCCGTCATTTATCTTTTGCCAACCCCAGTTGCAAGTATCTAGCAGTTGTGGGTCGCTATCCAGGCAATTGGTCCAAATATGGGCCTGGTATACAGCTCTTTTTATATGCTGTAGAAGTGCATCTTGTGTTGGAGGAATATTCTCGATCGCTCTGTTTTTTTTCGTAAACAACATCCTCCTCGCAGTATTTACATTATTTGTGTCACTAGTAGGATGATACATGTGAACTACAAAAGTTTCAATGAGCGCAATTTTGATGCTGTTTTGGCATGGTTCCATCCCACAAGTATATGCTTGAAAAGCGGCATCTACTTCTCTAAATGCATTCCACGTCTTCCAGCCATTTTTCTTACCTATTCCACAAAATGCAGATACAGTGTGGCATCCTGTTAAGGAGTAGAAAAAGGGCATTAACTCAGGCATCCCACTTGGCAGCTGCGCAACAAATCTGTGAACTGGTAGGTATTTCAAATGTTTTCCTGTTCCAAACTCGATCCATAACTCCTGCAAATTCCGTATTTTGTTTGCTGAACGCAAAAAGTGCTATTACTAGCACGTCTGAATCCACTGTCTTCACTAAAATACGATCATGACCGTTTCGTGCGGCGTTATCATATACGGAAATGTCTTCTTCATTTCACGAGGAAGCTTATTATTGCACGCTGATGAGGCCGCACGAAACGGTCATGATCGTATTTTAGTGAAGACAGTGGATTCAGACGTGCTAGTATAGCACTTTTTGCGTTCAGCAAAATACGGAATTTGCAGGAGTTACGGATCGAGTTTGGAACAGGAAAATATTTGAAATACCTACCAGTTCACACATTTTTTGCGCAGCTGCCAAGTGGGATGCCTGAGTTAATGCATTTTTTCCACTCCTTAACAGGATGCGACACTGTATCTGCATTTTGTGGAATAGGTAAGAAAAATGCCTGGAATACGTACAATGCATTTAGAGAAGTAGATGCCGCTTTTCAAGCATATTCTTGTGGGATGGATGGAACCATACCAAAACAGCATCGAAATTGCGCTCATTGAAACTTTTGTAGTTCACATGTATGATCCTACTAGTGACACAAATAATGTAAATACTACGACGAGGATGTTGTTTACGAAAAAAAGAGCGATCGAGAATATTCCTCCAACACAAGATGCACTTCTACAGCAAATAAAAAGGGCTGTATACCAGACCCACATTTGGATCAATTGCCTGAATAGCGACCCACAACTGCTAGATCCTTGCAACTGGGGTTGGCAAAAGATAAATGACGGACCAGCGTACACCGCTTTGTGGAAAACCCTTCCTGACCTGATGCTAGCCTCAGCTATTGTCTTGCAAATGCAAAGAACGGTGCACAAAGTGCCGGTGCGTGAAAAATGGACTTAACTGCACTCTGCTTTGCGCATGCGAAGGTGCATGCTCCAGACAATATAATGTAAAAAAATAAATATTTCTTTTCATAATGCGTACCTTGTAGACTCTGTTTAATAGCAAATCCTATTTAAACGTAAATATGATTATAAACGATCGCTTCTATTTCCACAATAAAAGTTAGACGTAGACAGAAATTAAATTTTTAAAAAGATATAAAAAAATTTTTTTTTTGTTTCAAAAATCATATTTATCTTTTTGAAAATATCGTTTTATCAAAATAGTTTTTGACAAGTTACCCATAATAAGTTACCTATATTCGTAATTTGCCTTGTAAATTGTATTGAAACAGTCATCCGACTTTTGGTGGTGACTTCCGTTATGGGATAAAACTAATGTATTTTGCTTGTTTATGGACCGATTCTGAAAATCTTAATGGGGGTTTATAGCTTATTAATGTAGCATTTATATCTACATAGAATGTTTTACTGTAAAGTAACTAGTTAAGTTGATATATTAAAAAAACAAATTTTTTTTGGTGAAATTTTTACTAAAACTTAAATTTCTCACAAATTATGGTATGTACAAGGTCAAATGTAAGAACAATATTGTAGTGCATTTAATTGTGCTTTTTATGACACCCCACACATGCTTGTATGTTACATACTTTTTGTTGCATACGCAAAACTTTGAACGCGGTGGCGGCCATCTTGATGACGTCATAACTGGTGACTCATCCACGTTAGAGATTGTCTCCCGATGGTTTTTTAGTCAGAATAACATGCTTAATAACCATACATCGGAATCCGCGGGGCACGAATGATTCAAGGTTGTTTAGTGATGGGACAATGTATCCACAAATATCGAAAATCGATCGTTATTTTAGAATAATATGAAATAATGTCGATTATTAAAACTAAGAGTATTTCTATAGAAAATAAGATATAATAAACAAATGTTGTATATACTTTGTAGGTACAATACAAATCTGTTCAAACCACAATATTAGTTTTATTAGTATGGAATAGAAAGAATTTGATTTTTTTTACCAACTTACACGTGTTACATCATAATGATATTGAAGACTTTTTTGTTACTGTTATGAAACTGAATCGATTAGGCTATAAAAATCAACCACCTATTTTTTTATTTAAACACATAAAAAAATATTTTACATAAAAAAAAGGCCAAGGTCCAAAAAAATAGGTCTTACAAAATTAGTTCATAGTAAGCTAAGGGGGGGTTCTGTATCGGAAATAGATCACTTTTGAAGAACAAAGATTTTTTTTTTTCACAAATTTTTTTTTTTTTTAATTTTAAATGTAAAAAAAAATTCTTCTTAATCTTTTCGGTTTCGTGCTAGGAACAAAAAAGTCTTCCAACACGTATATCTCTTTCTTTCAGAAATTGTGAAAAACCACAATTTTAGTTTTATTAGTATGGAATAGAAAGAATTTAATTTTTTTTATCAACTTACACGTGTTACATCATAATGGTCATGAAGACTTTTTTGTTACTGTTATGAAACTGAATCGATTAGGTTATAAAAATCAACCACCTATTTTTTTATTTAAATACCTACATAAAAAAAATTTTTACTTAAAAAAAGCCCAAGGTCCAAAAAATTTTATATAGGTTTTACTCCCTATATGATACAGAACCCCCCCTTAGCGTACTATGAACTAATTTTGAAAGACCTTATATAAATATGTATTATATTTACTTAATCGTTAACATAAAGTATACATGTTTATATAAGTACTGTAGGTATATAAGTATTCAGGTCTGAAATATGACATGAATAAAATACAATAAACAAATAAATATGAGTATCGATAACAGTGTCGATTGTTTATTGATCGCCGTAGTCAATCCCTAACAAGGTCGTATTCGTGCCCCGCGGATTCCGATGTCTGTTAATAACATACTAAAACCTCCTGCTGGTTTCATCAAAAAACCTTTTTTCCGCTAAGGATCCGCTCCACTATTGTAAGTATGTTTAACTACCTTCACGATATGCTTACACCGTGTAGGAACATCTATTATTCGTCATAGTAAGCCGGCACGTAGCGGCGCGGGCGCACTCACTCTCCCACAGCTCCGCGAAACGCGTTCGCTCTGCGAGATAGCGATCGCATGTGAATCAAACAAAAGTTACATGCAGCAAGTGGCAAAAAAATCGCATTCGCTTTGTTTAGCACGTCCAAGCCGAGAATACTGGGAGAATGTACTTACGCAGCTATTTTTATTTTATGAAAATCAGTATGGGTTGCTGTGCCGAAAGACCAGAGATACCCGAAACAGCCTCAAAATGTATGGGACGCACGACATATTGCGCTCGCCAGACTAACGCAGACAGAGGTGTAGTCCGACGGCGTCCACGGGCATTCGGATATTTACGGGAGCTGCGAATACCATGTCGGCCGGCTAGGTGCACCTTCACATTATGTTTGAAGGATCCCAGAATGTACATTAGAAAGGATGCAGGTGGGAGTGCATTCCACATGTTGGCAACCCTGTAAATAGAGGATTTACAGGATCGATTTGTCCTAAGTGAGGGGATATCGGCAATGTGTGGATGCATTCCCAACCTGTTGCGCGAGGAACGATGGTAGAATAGGGATGGAGAGATCGCATCGTGCAGCTCCTTCGAACACTCTCCGTACATCTCTCTAAATACACCTGACCTCGCGAAACCACGCTCATTTAGACACCATACCAGCACATTTACGAAATAAAGGTGTATGCAGTGTGACTCGTTCGGTTCCACTAATTTGATCACCGTCGTATTTTGTCGTTTGTCGTACATTGTTATCTTATGGGTTCGTGGCCCCACTAGTCGGTGGTACAACCAGTCATAAAAATCAGTTAAGTGCGAGTTTTACTCGCGCACGGAGGTTTCCGTATGTATCCGCTATTATCCGCCTATCTTTTGTCTTTCAACAATGCAACGTATAAAAGCCTGTGGCGCCATCTATTATTCAATAGTGTGACTAATCGATTTTATTGTACGTTTTTTGTATGGGAGCCCCCTTAATTTTTAATATTTTCTTTTTTTTTATTATTTGTTGTTATATCCGCCATAGTAACACATATTCTGTGATAATTTCAACGGGCTACCTATTACAGTTCAAGAGATACAGCCCTCGGACAGACGGACGGACGGACGGCGGAGGCATAGTAATAGGCTTCCGTGTGGGATACGGAAACCTAAAAACCAATTATTCGTAATTCATGAGACTCGTACGTAGTCCCCTCAACTGATGAAATACAGTTTGTAACGGATAAACTCGAAAACAGCTGAACCAATCTACATGCAGGTTTCGCTAATGCAATCTGGCATATCTCTGGATGGTTATACGCTATGCATAATCACGGTATCTTTTCAAGGGACGGAGTAGTGAACGAAAACCTTTCGCGAGTCGTCAACACGACCGCGCCATAGAACCAGCACCGTGCGCTCTGTAATATCTAAGAGATGTACTTATGAACTTTTTATAGGTTGTCATTTTTGGATTGATATAAACAATTCTTAAAAAAATCAAGAAGCTATCTATGTATGAAAATATTGTGTTTTGTTTATTTTTGTGTTAATTCGACCATTATAAAACGACTCAACCGATTTATATAGAGTTTTCACCGACTTTACCGTGAGCGGGGCTGCGACAGGTTAAGAATAATAAATGATTATTGATAGCGATTATCTCGTTCATCGTCACTATATCATTCACTATATCAGTCACTATAGGTTATTCTCTGCGGTTCCGATCTCATCTTATACACCGGTGTTAGATGAGAATATGACAGGTTTCTGACTCAGCCTTGCGTCAATGCTGGATGAGATCAGAGGGCTGGCCCGGTCTGACGCAGGACTGGATCATTCAAATATCAAATCCCTCCACACTAAGATGGGAGTTGCAAAGAAGAATGACTCAAGTTTTTTCCTAAGGGATGATAATTTGGGGAAATTTGTTCAGCTTATGTATTAAGCTCTTATGTCTGCATTGGCTCCGGGTTATTCTATTGGATCTATTCCTAACAACCCCAACCGTAAAACCCGAAAGGGGGTGATTCTGTACGTGAAATAGAACAACTTTTGTTCTACGACTTTTTAATTAGAAGAAAAAAAAAATTTTTTTTCTCCATACCTTTTGAGAATAGGTAGGTAGTTAAAATTTGTAATGAAAAAATAATTATTTATGTTTCAAAAAATTTTTTTTCGCCACAGAAGTTATTTAGTTTCACATATAGAATAACCCCCTTATGTCAGTTAAAAATATTACGGGGGCAACTGCAACACCGTGTAAGGTCTTTCATTAGTAGGTAACTATACGCTAAGGGGTGTATGTGTATCAGATACTGATCACGTTCCCATAAAAATTTTTTTTACGATATAAAAAACCGTACACAGTACAGTCCAATATATCGACAATGACGTTTCTGTGTTATGTTATGTATTTATTTGACAAACACGAATCTTAATTTTCTTCTATAGAATCCAACGAATTAAGAACGTTTGAACGCATAACTGTTTCAATCTAGTAAGACAAAACGACATAACTCCAAAATTAATGTAAAATGTTCCTTATGATGTATGCATTAGATAATAGAATGGCTTGGTAGCTTGACGTGTCAAATTGTTATGGGAGTAAGGTGTCGAACTAGAGACATTATCCGTCTGACACGACCTGTGAACTGTTCAAGTGCCGTTATGTCTTGCGCGGTAAGTACTTCGCGGGTATTATGGTGTAGGTAGACTCATCGACAAATAAGTGTTGTAGGCACAATGTGAAGGTACCTACTTGTATTATGTATGAATGACGCCAGTATGTGCCAATGCGGAAGTATGGTGATGGGTGCATGGAGTTGCCAACTCCATGGATGGGTGGTCAATGGTAGAATAGATAGATAATACATACATACATAAAAATACATTAATGCTCCAAAAACACTTCCACAATCAATTTTTGTTTTTTTGACGTGATGATGTGACGTCTTATAAATTGATGAACACCGGCTGCACGCACGAAGAAGTGTAACGTTCCATCTAAACCTGTGTGTGCAAGCGAGAGCGCGATAGAGACCTGTGTGTGCGAGCGAGAGCGCGATAGAGAGGCATATACAATAGTAGGAAATACAAAATATTTTTCTCCGTCTTTTGCGAGCCTCGAACCCGCGGTCCCTGCCACCATCACTGACCAGACGTGTTATACACGCGGGCTATCGACCGTCTACTTATCGCTGCAAATTTTCTCGACAGTATGTGACAACAGTATGTGAATTTCATGGAGCGACATCACACAAACTATTTACATAGCCGTTTCGACCGACCTTCCATTCAGCGCGGTGGTACCAACCCGGGCGGATTAAACCCTACCACCTAGTAATATAAGAAGGGAGTCATATCATATCCCTTAACTCTAATATTTACATGAGGTGGAAAAGCGCACTTATCCCTTATCGACATTTATTCCAGTCAACATTTGAATGTCTGAGAGTCAAATTAATACAGTGATAATAATGTAAGTTGGTGGTACCAAATGTGGTAGTGTGAGAATTGAAGGTAAAATAGTTAATAATAAGAATATTTATTATTTATAAACAATTATTTATTAATAAATAGGAATAATTTTTTTAAATTATAAAACTAGCTGTTAGCACGTCTCCGCTTGCGTTAAAATCGCTATTGAAAAATGATACGAAAGCATTGGATTAGCGAGAATTGTACAGTTATACAGAAAAGAACAGCCTAAAGCGCATCGCAAACGATTCTTTATTCGTTATTCTCTATTCATCATCCAACATAGACAGTACACTACACTCGGATTCGTCATATTTTAACATTTAAATTTAGCATTGTGCCAGTTCGATTATCACAGTGAAGAAGAACTGGCAAGAGACTTCGCTGGATACTTTTTTTTACGTCCACTTAGTCAACATTTACAAAAGCGTTTGCCACTGCCTAAGTTGTACGAGCCATCACTATTTCTAAAACTTTATCACAAATACAACATTTATTTTCCATAAGCCTAAACTATTCATATAACACGTTGGAGCCAATTGGAGCAGGCCAGTCTCCACAAACAGCACCCGTTCACGAGCATCACGCCAGGGCCAGCCATCGCCTCCCTCAACCATATTTGAGGGTGAGAGGCGACCCGGACCAAGCGTCACCGTAACTACCCCAGCGACAACACGACATGACTTTTTTACGATTCATGTGCACATTTTTTCAGTCTCAAGCTTCAGTCACACATTCCTATAACGTATTAAGAATAACAGTTTCACTGAGTTTCGATGAAGATACTATAATATTGTATCCTAAGTTGCCCTTAGATGGCCATAAGATGAAATGTTATAGTACTTATGTTTATGTATCATTTTATGTAACATATGAGGCTACCGACCGGGTTAAATCATGACCGTAGGCTTATAGTATCGCTCAGGTTAACGAAAACTTCGTGCGGAAATAATAAAAGGTATACACGAATGTATTGGCATTAAAAATATAATTTGTAAGGTATAGATCAAAGTGTTTTATATTTTTTTGCCTACAGATTTGACCTTTTAATTTGTGACACATATTAATGTGCCATTATTATTGGTCAACTGGCATTTAATCACTCGCGATCTTAGGTGTGATATGGTAATCATATCTGGGGTTTGCCAATATGATATTATAAAATCTATATATTTTCAAGGCTGCGTATGACGACAGAACAAGAGCGTGATAGAGCGTTAGGGAAGAGCACGAAAGGGATAGACGTACTCGATAATTTCATCGCAAGTCTCAATTTTCCTGCCGTCCGTGCTATCTCGGCATGACTCGTCGCAGAGAGACTCAGCACCTTTTGTTGTTGGCATTGGGCTTTTGAGAACCCATCGGTTCCCTAAATCGTTTTTTTGTCTCACCGCTAGGGTGTGGAACTGTCTTCCGGCGATTATGGCTCAATTATTGAGCAAAGTGAGGAGCTAAGTTGACGCTATTCCTACAAAAGTAATGAATGTGGTGCAGATATAAAACCATACAACAGTATACCTTTCATTGAAAATCTGCTGTAATCGATTGTCACTGTGACAATCGAACTGGCGGACATGTCTCTTCCAGCACCATCGCTCCGGCAGTCACCGGGGACGATGTCGAGCAAGGGGGAGGAAATTCGCTGTCTTCTACCACACGGGTAGCTGCAGCAGTCGAGAGACTGCGGAACGCGCCAGCAGCAGTAGCGGCCTCGATGCCGCTCGCCCCTAGCCGGCAGTCGGTCAATGCGACCGCCCTAACCACGCCCTATCCTAGGGCGGACAAAGTGACCGCTCTTTGCCGACGGCCAGCCGAACACGGGGACTGCCCTGTTTTATATATAGGGCGGACAAAGTGACAGCAGGCCTCGCGTGGAAGCCGCGCAAAAAAGCCTGGTTGCGATGTGAAAGTCTTCCTACCTTTTTTCCTTCGCAGATTCCAGATTTAAAATCTTTACAATAACAACATCGCAAATAATTAACATAAACAAATGAATACCACAGTTTTTGAAAATGGAATGAAAAAATAATACCGCATTATAGTCGCCAGTGCTATTTTCAAAACTTTGTCTAACAAAGTAGATTACTTATTTATCAGCCACGCCTCGTGGATCCGCGGTTCCTGATGTAATATCGAACGAGGGCATTTATTAGCGTGCATAATATTAAGCAAATAAAATAATTTGCATTGCCGGCCATTTATCTTACAATCTGTACCGCGCGAGCACAATGCTCTCGCGTCGGCCTCGAGGATGCTATGCGAAGCGCAGGTAATCAATTGCCAGCCGCGAGCGAGTCTGTAATAATTACATTGTCAATATACACCTGCAATACAATTTGTTGCTAGGTATGTTGCTATTTTGCTTAAGCAGGTCTTAAATTGACAGATGAAAAATTATATTCTATATACATATTTAGTAATTTATATGTATTAACACATGTATGGCTTGTATTTAACGAGCATGTACTTATATGTATTATTAATAAGTATTCTTATAATTATTTTACAAGTATCTTTAATTCTCACGCTCAACTTATTTTTAACTACATAAATCGAATCTCAAACATCCAAAAGTTGACTGTAAGAAATATCTGTAAGGGATAAGTCAGACTTTGCGCCTTATGTAAATTTTCTAATGTAGGTACATTATTACAGTTTAAAGTTTATTGGAGCAATAAAGCATTTTTTTTCTATGTATCTAAATTGGATACTCATTGTATAGCCTCGGTAGCTCAGTGGTGCGATCGGACGGCTGTCGTTGGTGATCATAAGTACAACTGGGTGCGGTCTAAACTTGGATGGGTGACCGTTCGAACGTGGGGAGGCTATCTACAAAACGTGAGAGAGATCTCAATCCAAGAACGAACCCAAGAGCTCAAGGTTACGATACGACTACGCCCACAGACCACCAAGGCTGAAACGTAACAATATGAATGCACCTGCAACTCGCGGGTTCCGTCGATCCCTTCCGGCGAGAGGCGGGAAGAATGCGACCGCACACGAATTAAGGTGCCGTACGAGGTAAGCGAGCACGGTGCGAATTCCACGGTTGAAATGAAATGAAAATGAAAAATGAAATGAAAATACTTATCAATCAATCATAGATATACAAGGTGTTTCGTTATTCATGTCGTTTCTTTCAGGGGGTTGTTCTGTATCCTAAACTGAGTAACTTTTGTTCTACAGCTTTTGGAAATTGGAAAAAAAAAATCACTTTCTCCATACATTTAAGGGCAGACCTAACCTCCAAATGTATGGGGAAAGTGAATTTTTTATTTTCAAATTTCCAAAACTATAGAACAAAAGTTACTCAGTTTAGGATACAGAACAACCCCCTGAAAGAAACGACACGAATAACGAAACACCTTATATATCTTTAAGGGATGGTCATGGAGTAATTTACTTTGTTTTGTGAGATACTGAGTTTGTAGACTCTATGTATGATCATAAAGTTAAATTGACGATTTTTAGAAATTATTTTCTGTATGTATGTATGTTATGTATGTATGTTCCTCCATAACTCTTAAACCGATCATCCGTATTCGATGAAACTTTGTACAAGCACATTTAACTATGTGGGTGTGGTGTGATTTTACATTTAAATAAAATTCAGATCCGGTTACGCTCAGATATGACTCTCATACAAACCGAAATTACCTTAACCTTAACCCAGAATTTGCGCATTCGTCAAATAGACTCTTTCGCGGTCATCTTGGATGTTGTTTTTTTTTCAACCGTTCATATCTTGCCTTCTAATTTTTTTTTTTTTTTTTTTATGGAAACTGACACGGTTGGCTACATCACCTACAACTCCCGTGATGTCAGCCCATAACACCGGGTGATCTTGGTGCCACGTCAGCCTTCCCTTCGGTCGTGCCGGCTACACTGAACTGGACTGAATCTCGCCTTCTAATTATACAAATGCAATTAAACCGAGGTCTTGGAGCCCTCCAATATACTGAAAGAAAGTTATTAGCGTTCGTCGGCTACACTGAACTGGACGGAAAACACGAACTATTTAGAATAGAAGAATAGAATAGAATAGAATATAATAGCGTTTATTTCCTCTTCACATTAGTAACACAGTAGGTACATTATACACATGGGCTAGGAGGAAAATGGAGCCAGCTCAGCTTGTATGCTGCGGCTCCCTCGCGATGAGAGCGCCGCAGCGCTGATCTTCCGCTGCTCCCAACACACGTAAGCATACAACATTGCAAAATAACGTCAGCTATCACCACTTAAAATTATTTAACAATCACTCGCACATAACATAAGACACACTAAAAACACGAAATACTTTTTCTAGTGGGAAAAAAAGAACATTTGTATTTACAAATGATAGAACAAATTGTGACAAGTTAGGGTGCATTCTAACTGCCATACATACATTTACATAGCCCTTTCGACCGACGTTTCGCTCAGTGCGGTGGTACCAACCCGGCCGGGATAAACCCTACCACCTAGTAAGGTAAGAAGGGAAGGGACCTGCAGTTTAACTTGGAATCCGCACCACGGTTACCCTCCAACGGTCGAGCGGTCACCCATCCAAGAACTGACCACGCTCAGCGTTGGTTTAAACAAAAAAAAAAACAACTTTTGTTTCATACCTGGATGGACAAGCATGTATGTATGTATATTTATTTGTATATAATATTTTATATATTTAGTAATTTATAAGTATTAACACATGTATGGCTTGCATTTTACTAAATAGCATGTACTTATATGTATTGTTAATAAAGTATTGTTATTATTATTTTATCTTCAATTCTCACGTTCAACTCTTTCGCTACTACCTACTTACATCCTTACCTATAATAAAATCCAACGTCTGCTTTCTGTCTGTCTGAGTGTCTGTCTGTCCGCTTATAACTCGAGAACCACTGAACCGATTTTAATAAAACAAAATTCTACGGATAGCTTGATTCTTCCCATCAACTATAGGCTACTTACTATCACGCTAAATAGCTTATGAGGTTAGCAGTGAAGTGAAATATGAGAGCGGGCGGAGCCGCGGGCACAGCTTGTTCCACTATATTATCGAATCTGAAACATCCAAAGGTTGACTGTAAGAAATCTCTGTAAGGGATAAGTCCGCGTTTGCACCTTATGTAAATTTTCTAATGTATTTGTTATTGTTTAATGTTTACTGGAGCAATCAAGAATTTTCTATCTATCTATTTAAAGTCTTGTCAGCCTGCGTCCCAGATGGTAGGCAATGTCCAAAACAGCGAACGCCCTACGGACCACGAAGCGACAGGGCGCTTGTGCATTTGTGTTTGAGTGTAAGGGTGTGTGCGTGCGTCGCTTAATGCGGAAATCCACCCTAACCTCGCCGCCCTAGGCGAGCCGCCCAGACAGCGCCGGTGTCGCCGCCCGCCCACGTCTGAATCGCTTTCAGATTCCGTAACATTTCTGCTCGCATACAATTTCATGGCCAGTCGAATATTGGCTTTTTTAAGTCAGCTTTCTTCGGAAGTGCTATATGCCTTTTTTATGTCATCCGCCCGGGTTGGTACCACCGCATTGAATGAAATGTCGGTCTAAACGGCTATTTATATATATATATATATCTCGTTTTTTCCGTCCATTTCAGTGTAGCCGACATGAAATAAATGGAAGCACTGACATGGCACCTAGTACACCAAGGTGTTATGGGCTGACATCAGGGATGTTGTAGGTGATGTAACCGAGTCGGAGGGGCCAGAGCATATGGTCCGGCCAGCCGATATCACCTCTGAGGACGGAAGCATCCATAAAAAAGCCCGAATTATTTACATAGCTTCGACCGACATGTCATTCAGTGCGGTGGTACCAACCAGCCGAGATTAACTCTACCATCTATTAAGGTTTAAGAATGGAAGGCACGTGCCATTTTACTTTGTAGGTAATATTATTACGAAATGTATTCGCAAAATACTATAGACACAACATACCCATTTCACTAAGCAAACATTATTGCCTGCACTACAAATTAAGATAACCCCGCGCAAGTTCGAAATAAACAAACAGTTTGGAATAACTCGGAGATATGCGCAAGCTCTTCAAATTCTCGAGCTTAATATGAAGTGGTCGCGACAGATTTACGGCGAATTGCGGGCTATTCTGAAACGGGGGCGGGTAATATTCGCATTGGAATGCACTGCGAGGGATTCACACGATATTTAGTCGTCTGCTATGTCGCAAACTAGGAAAAGTCTAAAGGTTGACTGGAAAAAATCATTTGCAGTGATAAGTCTGCCTTCGCGCATTTCAGTACCTATTTATATGTTTGTGTCCATTTATTTAATACTTATATTTTATATTTTCATATTTGTACCGTGTGGGGCCGGTACTTAAAAAGAATAGCCCCACTGCATCTCTCCCCGTGCATGTCCTAAGAGGCGACTAAGGGATAAGGACAAGATACTGCGCTAAAGGGCGACAGGCTAGCCACTTCTCACCTTGGCGCAGTCCTTCCACCTAGTCATGCAGCAGGTGGGTTCTTCGTGTCTTACTTGCTGCTTGATAGTTGTCTTGTCTGTATACTGTGCTAAACGTGGTGGTCGGTGTTGTGCTGTAATTTACCAGAGTCCTTATAGCACAACACCGATTACTCTGCTTACCCTGATTGTCGGGATACGGCGTGTGTTATGTATGTATGTATTATATTTTCAAACTTTACTTTTGCACTGCATTGTCCTCCCTAACCGCTTCTCAACATCCCAAAGGTTAGTTTGTAAAGAATGCTACATTGCATTAAACTCGCCTGTTGTGTTACTTTTATGGTGAACAATAAAGTATATTTGGATTTTGATTTGATTTTGATATTTCTGTTTGTTCTCGTGTATTTTTTTTTTCTTTCGATTGTGTGCAATAAAGTGTTTATATTCTATTTGAGCGGCGAGTGGCAGAGTGGTGTGAGAGTTGGCTTCTCTTGCGAGAGGTCCGAGGTTCGAATCCGGTCGGAGTGTGGGTACCAATGAGTTTTTTCTGACGGAAACATTTACGTGCATACCTACACCTGCTGTTTCACCGTTCGGAACCGGTGTAAAACTGTACGTCCCTTCCCTTGCCCCTTACGTGGTTCGAGTGCATTCTCACTGCCATAAGAATGTTCAATAAACAACAAAAATAAACATTACTGTTTTTTATGGATACGCGAGACACTTGGCGCCGCGCCGCCAGAGTGGGTTGTTGAGCCGACGAAGACGCCCAAAAGCATTCGGTTTTTGTATCTAGATAACATTTATCTTTTTATATATTTTTATTAGAAAAATGCAAAGCGAAAATCATTGGAAAAAATACATCCTGGCCGGCATGTATTTTTTCCAATGATTTTCGGTTTGCATCTTTCTAATAAAAAAATATATTTTATATAAAACGAGTACGTGCTTAGTACTAACATATCATCATCATCAGCCTGTATCGGTCCACTGCTGGACATAGGCCTCTCCCAAGGCACACCACCACACATAAAAACTAAACATAAAATATTATTTTTCGTTTTATATTTACTTACATATAGTTTTACCGATAGAAAATAAGATATATTAAATGTATCTGTAGTTAAAGTTTTTTTTTTCATAAATAAAAAACGAGAATGTGCAAATCTTGAATACAGTCAGTCTATTTTAATACAATAAAAAAGTAAAAACTAAACACTAACATTTAAGATTACTGTAAGTAAAAAACTTCGTCCAATTCCTCCGACTCCGCCACAGTACCCATGTATGTACGTGTCATAAATTATATTTACTTACTTGTTACTTTACACATAATTTCGTCCCTCCATCGTCCATCGCCCATGGTTCATCGACATTAAAAATGTTACGTCTTAAGCAAAAATAGCCCGCGTCGACCTATCGTAAGTAAAATAATATTGCAATAACATTCAGCGCGGAATGTCACGATCGGGCGCCGGCACGGAAGGTGCACCCGCTAGGAACGCGGGCGGAGCCGCCGCTACTCGTGAAACCGCTGGAACGAGTCTAGACGGGGCGGTACTTACAGCTGCTTAGACTTTCAGGAATCCAGGTGTCAATATTGTATACAGCTGTATATTTTCAAATGCAGGTGAAAAATTCGTGTTTTTATTTCCCCTTGGAATGAATGGAATTCAGTGTACACTTGTTGTTAACTGTTGCTAACATTCTTTGCCCCTCGCGCACCGAGTTTTCCGTACCACAAAAAAAAGCTTGAAAAACCACCTGGATTTTTCACTATCGATGAATTTCACTGCGCTGCGTCCCTTAGATATACATATGTGTTTGATCAGTTTAGTAAAACTTGACTCAAACCCGCCCGGGTTGATACCACCGCATTGAATGAAAGGTCGGTTGAATGAAACGGCTATGTAAATAGTTCATGCATTTTCCGTCCAGTTCAGTGTAGCCGGAACGACCGCAGAGAAGCACTGAAATGGCACCTAGTTCGCCAAGGTGTTATCATACATGATGATGTAGTAGGTGATGTAGTACCAGTTTCAATAATAAAAAAAACTGGCCAAGTGCGAGTCCACAAAAATAAACACTGAAAAAAACACGTTTATTGTATGGAGACACCCCCCCCCCCCCCCCCTTAATTTTTCACTATTTATATCCGCCAAAATAAAACATGTTCTGTGAAAATTTCAACCAGCTAGCTATTACGGTTCCAAAGATACAGCCATCGGACCATGCAGGGTACAGAAACCTAAGAGAGAAAACCCAGAAGCTTTTCGACAAATACGACTATACAAACGTCAAGAAGAATGCTTCGCTTGCATCTCTGCAGTATGTGTGTTTACACAGGCGGCTTATGACACCCGCCGGATGAAGCGGCCGCCGCCGTCCCAATTTGTTTGTTTTCTCGTGCCACCGAGCGGCCCGGCCGAGCCACATCTAGCCACAACGAGCCATGCCACTCTCGCCGAACCAATAAACCAGCACTTGAAAGCTCTGCACGAAGAAATAACTAGATGGCTTCCGTTTTAATGAACGTTCAAATTTAGAACTGTCTCGTTCTAAATTAAAACATGTCTTTGTATCACTCAAAAAAAAAAGGTCAAAAACGGGTCACGCTCGCACAAGGGTTCCGTACTAAAACAACAAAAATATTTTTTTTCCGCAACTATTTGTCTAAAAAACCTGCCGCTTTCCTGTTTTCTATGCCTTAATATATAGGTACTAACCATATGAAAATGAAAATTAGAGCTTTAGAAACCTCGGACAACACGTAACGGTAATTGTTGCACATTTATAGCTATACACAAGAGACCACTGATTTTGGAATAACTACAGTTAGCGCTTTGAAACGATACCCCACACGATATTATGTTAATTTAAACTATTTTTTTTTATTGTCAGTTTATCTAGTTATTGACGAGTGATATTTATATGCCCGTCATCAAGATCTAACATTATGCCAAATTTCAAGTTTCTACGTTACTTAGTTTTCGAGAAAAACCTTTGTGACAGACCGACGGAGGGACGGACGGACGGACAGTTTTTTTTTTCATTTTAAGGTACTAAAAAGGAGTGTGACAGGGTCTCAGACCCGCTGCACTGCACATGGGCGTTACAGCTTGGATATAAGGTAGTAATGGTGGAGATGGAAGCGCCGTCGCGCGCCGCACGCAATGCACCATTCCCATCGACACATGAAGGCTAGATGGGACATAAACAGTGGTCTGTATTATACCAAATTGTTTTTGACGTGATGACGTCACGTCTTATAAATTGATGAGCACCGGCTGCACGCACGAAAGCGTGTAGCGTTGATATTCAAAGTTACCATGGAAACGTCTTAAGAAGTAAAACTGTCAAGATCAGACAACAGAAGTTTTGATGGCCAGTCACAAGATGATTAATCTTTCTACTGGAAATAGAAATTACTGATCTTTGATCTATGTACTACGATTATTCCACGTCATCACGTAAAACTATCGTCCGTAAACAAACCGACTTTACAGACAACCATTTTTTTTAAGTAATCCGGTGTCGGTGACTAAGTTAGAGGGGGGTTGAAATTTTACGCATTTTGAATTATTATAACTACTTACTAAATAATTAAAAAATATATGAGGAACCCCATACAAGAAATGTTTTTTTTTTCAACTTTTTTTTGTTTTTTGTTTTTTGTTTTGCTCTATCGTAAAAGAGGTTTTAAGTGCATACAAGCGTAAAACTTGGCGTAATTATAGTAAAACCTCTACAGTAAAACAACAAATAATAAAAACCGATCTATTACGTGGTGGTACGGAACCCTCGATGCGCGAGTCCGACTCGCACTTGGCCAGTTGTTGTTTTTTTTTTAATATTTCAAATAATGAAGTCTTGAAGTACGAATATTGCCTGTAACGGCATGCGAACAAGGCGTAAGAGCTAACTAGCGATAGAGTTGTGTTAACACAACCCCGCGGAGTAAGGCTGCTACTATCGGGCGATGCATCTGCATAGGTTCCTCTTCCGCGGTGGTGTCGCATACCGAGGCCCCGGGGCTCTAGGGTGACCAGACCAGACACAGCCAGGGAAGCGGAGTGAGACGCAAATTAGAAAAGATACGGACCATGATAAATATATGTTGCAAATGTTTGCACACACGAGGTTGTTGAACTGCATGATGTAGTGTATATTGTTTTTTTTTATTTAATCCGGTATGCCTGGCTGAGTCGGAGGGGCCAAAACGCATGCTCCGACCAGCCAATATCACCTCCGAGAAGGTAGGTGCCATACCGGAGACTTCCTTGGATTGCTGGCTATATACTGGACTAGGAAGAGTACAACCGAGGCTGCTATGCGGCCAAGGAGGTATGCGGCCATCTTACATCCAGTACGGTGGTACCAACCCAATCGGCTACAATTTGAGCCTACCACCTATTAAGGGGCAAAGGAACGGACCTACAGTTTTACATCGGTACACCTTGATTTCATCGCATACACACACACCCACACCCTTACCACACTCTCTCACACACACACACACACATATAACCTAAAACATATATAGATTGGGCATGTGCTCAAAAAGGGACAAGTGCGTAGTACCCGTAACCGACGAGCATGCATGAAGAACATTATGGGAGTAGAAGAGGCGGCAGAGGTGTGTCAGGATCGTGGCACGTGGAGATCCGTCGTCTCTGCCTACCCCACCGGGAAACAGGCGTGACGCTATGTATGTATGTATATATACATTTGTTTAGTTACATGTATTTATGACAGTAGGAAGCGTCGTAATGGTTCTTACTAGACAACATTTATGTTTTACAGTAAGAATTATGTCTAAATAATTTGTCAAATTTATTAAAGAAATTTGAAGAAATTTCGAGTCATCCACTGCGACAAGAAATACCCCCATGCGCGAGTGCGATAGATAAGTTATATGCGGTAAGATGCAGAGCAAAATTTGTCTCTTTTTTTCTCTCAACAACACACATGCCGTCCTACTCCTCTTGTAATATTGTGGCATTACAATGTGGCATTACGGTTAGTGATGCGCCAATTCGAAATATTTCAAACATAGAAATTTAATTGCAGTAGTAGAAAATTCGAATTTCATTCGTCCGGCAGTCGGAAAATGACGAATGTATGAGTGATTCCGGCTGAATACAAATAATAATTTGCGAATGCAAACGCCGAAGAGCAATCGAATGAATCGACACGATTATTTGAATGTATTCGAAGTGTTGTACGTAAGAAATGTATGTATGAATATGACTGAATAGTTCCACCGAGTCATGTAGCATGTCGGCCTTCATACCTTACTTGCTGCCTGATCTGAGTTATCTTGTCCGAATACTTTGCTAAACGTGGTGGTTGGCGCTGTGCTATAATTTACCAGAATACTAGTAGCACAACACCAATGACTCTGCTTACCCCGATTGTCGGGATACGGCGTGTGGTGTGCGTATAATTTGTGTAGTCTACGATCCGATTTATATCTTGAATCACTTACACGTTCTTTTCTTCTCTAGTTACAACAAAATCGTGAAGTCACAAGCGATAAACTATTGAAATCAATTGCATCAGTTTTCCGCGCAATCCGCGCGATATCAAAAAGATAAACCCATTTCTATAATCTTACGATTCAAGATAATCTGCGCAAGATTCTATTACCCAACACCTACGAGCACAACCAAGCGTGTCGAATCAATTGAATGAATCGTAGACAAAAGGCGCGTCCCGCCCGGACCGCAGTCTGGTCGCCCTATCGGTGCATAATATGCGAGATATTATCGGAATTTACAAGTATTTAGCGAGCGAGGCCGCGGGCCGAGCCGTGGGATAGAAAATACTTTCTAAGAAATTTCTTTGTTGGAAAATTATCCCAATAATTGTTGCGACACGTTGTCGCTGAATGCATTTTCCTGATACTGGTCTAATTGGATGTAGAGTCCGAGATTTTATCGCTCGTTTAATGTGTAATAAACATCACTTAACATTTTTATTATTATTATTTTTTATTTTATTAGTATTAAGTTACGTTTATTATGAATATGTTAGAAGGGCTGTTTTGAAGTGGGTTTTTGAGACCCATCGGTTCTCTAAATCGCTTCATTGTCGCACCTGTAGGGTTTGGAACTGTCTTCCGGCGAGTGTGTTTCCCGAATCCTTTAACCTGGGTGTCTTCAAATGTGTAGTAAAAGGCTAGACAGCCGCAGTCCGCAAATCCGCTGGCATGGCACTTAACTGAGCGTGGTTTCGCGAGGAGAGGTGATTTTGGCTCTATCGTCTGCACCACTGGTCTCTCGGCAAAGCCATCCATGTTGGTTCACATTAAAAAAAATTCAAACAAACCACGGCAAATTCTGTTGGTAGTAAAGTAATAATTAATAATTTAACAGAATTTGATGTTGGGAGAAAAACAAAGATGTCACGCTGTATCCTGAGTCCTGACAGACGGGGTAAGCAGAGTAATCGGTGTTCTGCTGCAAGAGCTCTTGTCCGTGTTTGGGTCATCAAACTCTGTATATTTTTCGTCCAGAAGATTCGGAGAAAATAGGCTGTGACAGACGGACAGACACAAGAGTGATCCTATAATGGTTCCCTTTTTTTCTATTCTGAGGTACGGAACCCTAAAAAAGAAATAAATCACGACGACTGTGATATTCTTATTAAGTACTGTGTGGGGTCGGTACTTAAAAAGAATAGCCCCACTGCATCTCTCCCCACTGCAGATCCCCATGCATGTCGTAAAAGGCGACTAAGTGATAAGGACAAGATGCCATACTAAAGGGCGTACGGTTTGCCACCTCTCACCTTGGCACGGTGCTTCCACCGAGTCTTGCAGCAGGTGGGTCTTCGTGCCTTACTTGCTGATTGATCGATTTAATCTTGTTCGAATACTTTGCGAAACGTGGTGGTCGGTGTTGTGCTGTAAATGACCAGAGTTCTTGCAGCACAACTCAGATTACTCTGCTTACGCCGATTGTCGGAATTCAGCGTGTGTGATATGTATGTATGTATGTATGACTGTGCAAAGATTCACGGTTAAGGCCCGGACTAGATAGAGTAGTTTTTTTCAACAGTCGAAAAAACAACTGCCACGCCTCTTTTGGACTACATGTCGTGCTGAATAAAAATATTCTACTCTGTCGCCCGCCGCTCTTGGAGTCGGATGTGTATCAAGCATGGATAACTTGAATTTTGTGACAATCTTATGTTTGGCAGCTCCACTGGAGAAGTCGAAAAATTCGACTCGCCGAGAGCGCGTGTAGTCGGCGTCATACAACTCCATACGTTCTGTTAACTCAAGTCGACAACTTCGACTCGTGTCCAGTCGAAGAAAACGCAACATGCAGTGGATTTTTTTCAACTCAGCACGCTCTCGACTCGCATGAGTTGTGTATGTAGTCGACGGGTCAAAACTCCATACATTTCTATGGAGCGTCGGTTTGGAGGCGTGGAAAGCGAAATATCTCTCGACTGTTGACAAAAACGACTCTATCTAGTCCGGGCCTTAAACGTTAAGTTGCCACATTTCTCTCAAACATTAATTACCCAATTGCCAAACATCAGTTCAAAAATTGCAAAATTAATTGCCTGACAAAACTCTCAAGCTATCATGATAAGAATTGACGCACAACCTATTTAGAGAAATAAAGGTGCCAGACCGCGAGCCGCCGCAGTATTTGTTAAACGATTGTATTGAAAGCAATAATGAACGCGTAGCGGCTTCCCATTGTGAGGCTCGAGGCCGAGGTATCTTCATATTTGGCGGGCATTGTGGCGAGCTGGTTCTAATCTGTTTCACTTGATATTCAATGAGATAAGATTCGCTTCGCTTTCTTCGTCGCATATCGTGAGAATTGCCTCTGGGAGATGGTTTCCCTTTCGATAGCCCGTTTTGTTGCCTTTTTATTTTTGTTGACGGTTTGGCGTTCGTGCGAAAACGTCTTGGCGCTAGTTTTAGTGTTGGTGCAATTTTGCTTCCCGTTTTTAGAGGGTTCCGTAGCGTAACAGCTGCGGACGCGGAGGAAGCGTCAGTGTTTCCCTTCGGTCGTGCCGGCTACACTGAACTGGACGGAAAACACTTATTATTTACATAGCCGTTTAGACCGATCTCCTATTCAGTGCGATGGTACCAACCAGGGCGGGTTAAACCCTACCACCTAGTAAGGTAAGAAGGGTTGATGGGACCTACAGTTTTAGGTGGAATCCGAACCACGGTCAGCCTCCGACGGTCGATCAGTCATGCACGCATCCAAGTACTGATAGCGCCTAGGTGTGCTTATTATCACGACTGACAGTCGACCAGTCCCACCACTGAGCTACCGAGGCTGACAAATTCCCATATGAGGAAGACCCTATGGGAAAATAATGAGTACACTGTAAATTAACTCGGAAATACGATAATGTACCGTGTGGGGCCGGTAGTACCGTGTGGGGCCGGTACTTTAAAAGAATAGCCCCACTGCATCCCTCCCCGTGTATGTCGTAAAAGGCGACTAAGGGATATGACTCCCTTCTTATTTTACTAGGTGGTAGGGTCTAACCCCCCCCCCCCCCCCCCCCCCGGGTTGGTACCACCGCACTGAATGAAAGGTCGGTCGAAACGGTTATGTAAATAGTTTGTGTTTTCCGTCCAGTTCAGTGTAGCCGGCACGACCGAAGGGAAGCACTGACGTGGCACCAAGTTCACCCGGTGTTATGGGCTGACATCGCGGATGTTGTAGGTGATGTAGCCAACCGAGTCAGTTTCCATAAAAAAAAAAAATGTGCGAGTATATCCAATCAGAACGCATTGTTCAGATTTTTTCTAATACTTACTTATTATAGTGTGACAAAACATATTCTCAACTCTCCAGGTTCATTGTCTTGTGCGAGATAGTTTTCTAATCGATATTTCACACGTGCAATAGAGTTATTCATTTTAATTATTAGCATACGTACAATCACGCCGCCGTATTCCTATCTCTCTGTCTATTGTCATAGAGGTGACCAGAGGAATCGGTGTTGTGCTGCAAGAACTCGCATTCACGGCATGCACGGTGAGAGATGCAGTGGGCATATTATTTTCAAATACTGGACTTATTTTCAAATAGCCTATAACTACGTCGTCTGTCTGCCTGTTCATCCGAGGGCTGTATCTTTTGTTATTATGGCAGATATGACAAGAAATAACAAAATACGGAACCCTAAAAAGCAAAAAGTAAAAAATTAAGGGGCTCCATACAAGAAACGTGCTAAGAATGGATTATTCACGCTACTAAATAATAGATGGCGCCACAGGTACCTGAAGACAGACAAAATATAAGGCGTATATAGGTTTTTTTCGCCGGTATGGTATGATTAACAAGTACAATCTCGGGTCCTTCAAGAGGGGCGTGAATAGGCACCTGTCAGGCCGGCATGGCATTCGTAACCCCCGCATACGACCGAATGTCCGTGGGCGTCGTTAGGCACTTCATGGGTGGCTCGGCGCCACATGTCGCGCTTTCTATAAAAAAAAAATGAAAAAACAAATAGGCGATCTACGGAACCCTCCGTGAGTAAAACTCGCACTTGGCCGAATTTTTGTATTAGTTCTATTGTATAAAGGCGCTCTCGGAGCGTTCTATTTCAAATTCTAAGTTCAGTTTACATCTCTGACTAGATCATCTGGCGCATTCATGATGACAGCCTATTAACCATGGTTAGTGTCTCAACTGGGCACCATGCCAGTACTTCCTATAATGCAGCAGCTACACTGAAACAAATGCGAAGCACGAACCAAGTACCGACCTATATTCAGTGAGGATGAGTGTGTGTTTATTATCCTTAATGCAAAAATAAAAAAATTATAAAACCCGATTGCTAAAAAATTCTAGAAAACATTTTTTTTTCGATATAAAAAACCTACTCACTCCTCAAATTTAATGCGTGAAGTGCTAAATTTCGCGCGTATTTCACCTTAAAAAGTACGTGTTTTTATATAATGTAAAAAAAATTGGTATGGGAACGTGATCAGTATCTGATACACATACACCCCTTAGCGTATCGTTACCTACTATTGAAAGACCTTATATAGGGCTGGACTTATAATCAGCACTCAATCCAATCATCATGCCATATTAGGCTGTGTCTTCAGGGTTCCGTAGCCAGTGATGATGTATGACGAATGCTGAGTATATACCATGCAGTTTTGTATTAGGTTCTGTAGGTCTTTTATTTACAGAACCGGGAAAATGTGGAACGCACTCCCTGCCCATCTATTGCCTCCCAAGTACACCCTGGGGTTTTTCAAAAGGGGCGTAAAAAGGCCCACGTTGGGCGCCACTTGCCACGCTGGACTAAGTGGGTAATGAGTTCTTCAAGGAAAATGCTATGTGGTGTTGTATACAACAATTTATTTTGAGTTCACTTAATCAATTGTGTGCTCGTTAGAAAACAGCGCAGTAAATCGTTACAAGGCCGGCATGGCATTCGCAATCCCCGTGCATCACAGAATGTCCATAGGCATCGTTAGACACCTACTTGTAGGTGAAACGATACCTCATGTCGCGCTATCCATAAAAAAAGTTTGTGCCTCACCTGAAACAGCAAATAGCCAGAGTCGTACATCCAGAAGTCGTCCGGCGCGTTGCCCGGCTTCGCGAGCTGGATGGCCAGGCAGCGCTGCAGGATGAGCTGGCAGCGCTGCGGCCGCGGCCCCGCCCCGCCCCCGCCGCCCCCGCCGCCGGCGCTCCGGCTGTTCATGCTGCCGGCGCGGCCGGTGCGCCCCGCGGCGCGGTCACCCGGCGAGGGTCGCCCTCGCTGCCGCTGGCGGCATGTTCTGCAACAATATAAGAACAATAAAATAAATTAATTTCCTGCCAAAAAAAATGGCTTATCGTATATACAGAGTGATTTCGTTAATCTATATATATAAAAGAAAAAAGAACAACCGGTCGGTTATTTTTGCTTGCTTTAGCACCACCGCCTTCAACTCTAGGGTTCGATTTTTATTTTTTTATTTCATACATTTTTGAAGGCGGTTTTTATATTTTTTTAAATGGTTTTTTATTTCACAGTTTTTTTAGTAATTTTTATTTGCTATTAATGTACTCGGCGGAATCGGTTCACAATTGGGGAAGATATTGCTGAACATACATAAAAAAAAATACATACAGCCGAACATAGAACCTCCTCCTTTTTTGAAGTCGGTTACAAAGGAGGGTAATGTTTTTTGTAATTATTTTTATTTTATCGTTTTAATTAATAGTTGTAATCGTAGTTGGAATAGAGACATCGAATAAATTCGATTCGAAGCCGAATATTGAATGCAAAGAAAAAACACTCTAATCAATGTTTGCTGCTTCCAAATTGTCAACAAGCAACAATGTCGGACAATATCGAATCGATCGCTCGAACCCAACCGCATCTCCTGAGCTGTTGAAACATCTGCGACATCGTGAGTGAATTTCTCAAGTCCATTACTGTTTGTCCAAGAGCAGCGAGCGTCGTCTGTGGCCTTGAAACATTGACGCAAATAGATAGAAAAGTCATCGAGGTTCCTTCCCTTACCTTATCTACTAAGTCGCTGCCACTGACTTAAAAGTAAACCGTACGGATTGATTCCACTGCGCCTAACGGAAGTTGGTAGAAACGGCTGTGAAAAATTGTCCGGGTTTTCCGGCCATTTCAGTGTAGACTGCGGAACGCCTAAATCGCAGCACTAACATGTCATCTAGTGTAATGGTGACATAACGGATATAGCAGCCCTAGGTGATGTGACGAACGATATGAATCAAATTTTCGAGAAGAAAAGTGTACAAAGTAATATGACAAAGATATTATTCATTATACAAATATTGATTTCCGTGTGGTGCCGGTACTTAAAAAGAATAGCCCCACTGCATCTCTCCCCGTGCATGTCGTAAAAGGCGACTAAGGGATAAGGACAAGATGTCGTGCTAAAGGGCGACGGGCTCGCCACCTCTCACCTTGGCACGGTACTTCCACTGAGTCATGCAGCAGGTGGGTCTTCGTGCCTTACTTGCTGCTTGATCGATTTAATCTTGTTCGAATACTTTGCGAAACGTGGCGGTCGGTGTTGTGCTGTAATTTACTAGAGTACTTGCAGCACAACACCGATTACTCTGCTTACCCCGATTGTCGGGATTCAGCGTGTGTGATATGTATGTATGTATGTAAATATTGATTTCACACACCACAATGTTAACAATATTTGCTTTATATAAAATTCACAAGAATAAAACCCGAAATCGAAAAGGTAACTTCGTAACGTATTTTGTAAAATGTTTTGAAAATGTCGCTTTTTTTTCATAGAAGTACAAACGCTACTCCAAGGCAAAGTGTGATTGGACGTCCAAAAGAATCAGTGTGTCGTGATTGGCTCTTTTTGAGTTCCGTATCCGGTACGGGACCCTATTACTAAGCCTACGCCGTCGGTCTGTCTGTCTGTTGTATCTCTTGAACCGTAATAGGTAGTCCGTTGAAATATTCACAGAATATGTGTTATTTATTATGGCCGATATAACAACAAATATGCCACTGGGAGGCAGGCAGGCGTGATGTATGTGTATGTATGTATGAACTTATAGCACAACACCGATTACTCTGCTTACCCTGATTGTCGGGATACAAAAGCGTGAGTTATGTATGTATGTATGTAACAACAAATAATAAAAATAAGAAAAAGTAAAAAATTCACGGGGGTTCCCATAGAAGAAACCAAAAAGTGTATGCGCGCGCGCCATCTACCGAATAGAGTGTGAAGCATTTTAACCAATCATGACATTTAACTAATATGAACAATTTCATAACACGCCATAGATGGCGTGAGTGTCGCTAACCATGACATGGCGATACGGAACCCTCAGTGCGAGAGTTCGACTCGCACTTGGCCGGTTTTTTTATTCCTAAGCCCCGCGCGCTGTGATTGGTTCACGACGCCGCATTCCTATGCACCCCATCCGCTCCCGCTGCCCTTATCTCAGCCTCCCCGCTCCTGTTATTTTATTTTTGTATTAGTATAATTGACAGAAATACATATTCATTCATTGATCATCATATTGAATCCCTTTCAGCGATATATTTTTCTATCTCGGTCTTTTCCGCGCAGTAACATGTCTTACAAATGAAGTACAACAAGTGCCGTGTGGGGCCGGTACTTTAAAAGAATAGCCCCACTGCTTATCTCCCCGTGTATGTTGTAAAAGGCGACTAAGGGATATGACTCCCTTCTTATATTACTAGGTGGTAGGGTTTGACCCGCCCGGGTTGGCACCACCGCACTGAATGAAAGGACCGTCGAAACGGCTATGCAAATAGTTTGTGTTTTCCGTCTAGTTCAGTGTAGCCGGCACGACCGAAGGGAAGCACTGACGTGGCACCAGTTCACCCGGTGTTATGGGCTGACATCACGGATGTTGTAGGTGATGTAGACAACCAAAGTCAGTTTCCATAAAAAAAACACGCTGTATCCCGACAATCGGGGTAAGCTAATTATTAGGTGTTGCGCTGCAAGTACTCTTGTAAATTGCAGCACAACACCGGCGACCACGTTTAGCAAAGTGTTAGGACAAGATACTCGTAAGTCGTAACTATCAAGCAGCAAGTAAGGTACGAAGACCCACCTGCTACATGACTCGGCGGAAGTACTGTTCCAAGGTGGAGGTGGATAGCCTGTCGCCCTTTAGCACGGCATCTTGTCCTTATCCCTTAGTCCCGTTTTACGATATGCAGGGGGAGAGGTGCAGTGATGAAAAAAATTACAGTTAAGTTTCTTGTCATTTCTTCTTCGCTGTGATAATATCGAACTGGCCGAATGTTACAATGTAAATATGACAAATCTGAGCGCAGTGCACTGCCAATTGATGCTAAATAAACAATAAACGATGCTGGTGATTTGGAAGGCTGAAAGTGGACTGTAGGATGTGTGGATTTCTGACCTTAGTTTCATAGGCGTGATTCCGTCGGTATTTCCTGCTTACGGTTTCCGGTGGTATACAGGGTCGACCCATTCTTGAATGGATTGTCCTTTTAACGTTCTTGCTTCGATAAAGATGACGAACTTTCTTTTTGTCACCGGTTGGTTGTTGGAAGTCAGAAGGAACGAATGCGAATGAAATATGATATGGAGGTAGGTTTTGAAAGGAATTTTTCATTTTACTCATGAAGTTTTCGACCTACCTACGATAATCTCCTTGCCATATGAAATTTAGTGATGCCAATGAAATTTTTTTTCTTTATGGAAACTGACACGGTTGGCTACATCACCTACAACGTCCGTGATGTCAGCCCATAACACCGGGTGAACTAGGTGCCACGTCAGTGCTTCCCCCTTTGATCGTGCCGGCTACACTGAACTGGTCGGAAAACACAAACTATTTACATAGCCGTTTTTGACCGACGTTTCATTCAGTGCGGTGGTACCAACCCGGGCGGGTTAAACCCTACCACCAAGTAAGATTAGGAGGGGAAATATATTGAAAATCCCCAAAATGTGAAGAATAACCAGATGCTATTCTTTTAAGTATCGACCCCACGCAGTAATTAGTAACAAGGTTAATTGCATGCAATGTATGGCAATGCTCTGTTCATGTATTTATGTCTATGGCCTTGGAGTCAACCCGGAGAGCAAGCATCATAGCGTGTTACTAAATCCGATACGGCAATGTGAAACAAAACCCTCCAGCCGTGGAAGTATTGAATAACAAACACTTGGGCGGAGCTAATGCAGAACTACTGTCAACCGTTTGGATGATAATTATGGAGGAATTTGGACAGGCACGCTTGGAAACACACGTTTGAGTCGAAGCGTATTGTAATTGATTTGGAACGGTAAAAAAAGTTATAAAAAACTAAAACCCGACTACGTAAAAGCTAATTATGAAAATCGTTTAAATAAAAAAAAATAGTTATAAAAAACTAAAACCCGGCTACGAAAAAGCAAATTATGAAAATAGTTTAACTATAACTAAAAATAACAAAATAATGTTTTCCATATAATTTATCAGATACAGCAATTCTCTTTTTATATTGATTCTACCTTAGCACTAACTCTATAAATTTTGATAAATTTATTATTTTTAACGTTCTAAATATAGAGCCGTGGTCGGGCGTTCTTCGTTCAACAAGACAAGTGAGGCCGTCGTCGTGCATTATTAGAGCGTGGAACTTAGGACGGCCATCGCCATTGTGTCATACTGGCATCTTTTTGTAAGATCAGTCAGAGACAATCTAAAATTATTATAAGTAGATACATAGGTACATACCGAACGTCAACGGCTATAATGCACAACGACGGTCTCACTTGTCTTGTTGAACGAAGAACGCCCGACCACGGCTCTATATTTAGAACGTTAAAAATAATAAATTTATCAAAATTTATAGAGTTAGTGCTAAGGTAGAATCAATATAAAAAGAGAATTGCTGTATCTGATAAATTATATGGAAAACATTATTTTGTTATTTTTAGTTATAGTTAAACTATTTTCATAATTTGCTTTTTCGTAGCCGGGTTTTAGTTTTTTATAACTATTTTTTTTTATTTAAACGATTTTCATAATTAGCTTTTACGTAGTCGGGTTTTAGTTTTTTATAACTTTTTTTTTATTTTAGGCTTTTTTAAAAACTGTTTGCATACTTTAAATGTTGTATGTAACTCGTATATTGATTTTTTTTATGGAATCTGACACATCACCTACAGGCTACAACATCCGTGATGTCAGCCCATAACACCGGGTGAACTTGGTGCCACGTCAGTGCTTCCCTTCGGTCGTACCGGCTACACTAAATACATAGCCGTTTCTACCGACCTTTCATTCAGTGCGGTGCGGTGGTACCAACACGGGCGGGTTAAACCCTACCACCTAGTAATATAAGAAGGAAGTCATATCCCTTAGTCGCCTTTTACGACATACACGGGGAGAGATACAGTGGGGCTATTCTTTTATATAAGTACCGACCCCACACGGTACAAAATTGATACTATCCGTCCGTTTATTTGTCGTGATTTGAAACTAAAGTTTCCTGCAAATAGCGCATGAGTGAGTACCTACATATATATACAAATTATGTATAGTTGAACGATGTATAGTCTTGAAGTAAAATGAAAAGTCAGTCAGAGCAAGACCGAAGACTGAGCTGTGTAAGTACACGATTTTCTTTGTCTATGTAAGTAAATATATCTGGCTGGGGTGAAGCGGATTCGGGAAGTAAGTAAACCAATCAGTTCAAGGCCGAAGACCGAGGCCGGTTTCAGGTTGTACATAGTTGAATAATGTACTCACTCGAAGCAGGTAAGCCACTAAGGCGAGGCCAAAGCTACTGATATTATTTTTATAGTAAGCGCGACATGTGGCGCCGAGCCACCCATAAGGTGTCTAGCGATGCCCATGGACATTCGGTAGCATGCGGAGGCTACGAATGCCATGCCGGCCTGACAGGTGCCCAGGTTGAAGGACCCGAAACTGTACTTGGGGGAAAATATTTCTCTCTGTTTGTATTTCAACAGGCTCTGATTTAGTTATGTATTCCTACGGAGTTGCAGTGGTTTTAGATCGCGGGACATTTGGAGTCACCTACTATTCGCACGGCTCGACGCTGGATCGAGTCCAGAGGCGCCAGCTGGTATTTGACTGAGCCATCCCATAGGTGCGATCAGTACCCCAAGCAGGACTGAATCTGCGATTTATACGGCCTTGCCCTCGATGTCACGCCGGAAGTTTAGATCGTGCGAAAATTGGACTCGGAGGACCCCGAGGTGGTCGCAAAATTTAAGTGACGTGCCTTGGTAGGAAGGAGCTGGTGTGAACGCCGCTCTCTTTGCACTGAACGCGCAAATTTGTATCTTGGAGGTGTTTAACTTGACCAACTTGCTACGGCCCATTCGGAAATAGAGCGGAGTGTTTGCTCAAGTTCAGACACAAGTCTTCGCCTCTTCTCATCCGCATCCCGCCAAGTTGAAGGGTAACTGGTGTAGAACCCGTGTTCCGTACTCTCGTATGCATAACAATATGTTGCCCCCTTAATGCTACGCCCACGCCTTCAACGTCAGCAAGGCTCAGTGCTGCGCATTATCTGCGAAGGTCGATTTGAAGGTCCTTTTGCTTTCCAAGCCAGTTTATAGTCAGCGTCATACCTGTCTGGAAGCACCTGAACCTCCTGGGCACCGCCATTTCCAAAGACGTAGGTTTCCGGCAACTAATCGAGTCTAGGGCTAAAACTGCACCCAGAAAATTGGGAATACTTTTCCGCAATCGGCGGTTCTTCTCTTCCAAAATATCCCGCTTAGCTGAAGGGTAACTTGCATCCGAAAATATTGTAGGTATTAGGTATATTTAATGTACCTACCTTTTTTTTTTTTTATGGAAACTTGACACGGTTGGTTACATCACCTACAACATCCGTGATGTCAGCCCATAACACCATGTCAGTGCTTCCCTTCATTTTGCGCCGGCTACACTGAACTGGACGGAAAACACGAACTATTTACATAGCCGTTTCGACCAACGTTTCGCTCAGTGCGGTGGTACCAACCCGGCCGGGATAAACCCTACCACCTAGTAAGGTAAGAAGGGAAGGGACCTACAGTTTAACGTGGTATCCGAACCACGGTCAGCCTCCAACAGTCGGACGGTCATCCATCCAATAACTGACCGCACCATTAAGCTGCCGAGGCTGACGATCCCTTAGTCGACTTTTACGACATGCGACGGGGAGAGATGCAGTGGGGCTATTCTTTTTAAGTACCGACCCCACACGGTACACCTACGCTACATATTATGCTTACACTAGGTACATGGACATTTAATACCAATTTATTTTAGCATAGTACTGTATCTAATAATAATATTATATATCTATATACAATTTGCGGTAGATCAGTGAGTAAGTATGTAGGTATATTACCAACAATACCATGTCGCTTTATCGCGTCGTCGCGTCGTCGCGTGTCGTCGTCGCGCGTCATTGGTGTATGTAACGTATCGAAACCGCGGGGGGGGCGCGGCGCGGTGCGCGGGCGACTACGCTTCATCGCGAATAATCGCTATTCATACATGCGCCACACATTTTGCTCTATTTCTCTGTACACATAAGTTTAATATATGGCAAAGTATATATTTTCGGAATCGTAATTTAATTATCTTTAATTTGATATGCCACTCAATATATTTTGAAAAACTAATTTGACATTTTGAGGCCGTGCGTCCGCCATTTTGAATTTTGAAAATTGTTATATAGCCTATGACACTCCCGTGAATAAGACAAATCCAATAGCACAAGAATTATTCAAATCGGCCCAGTACTTTAGGCTGTAGAGTGGAATATAGATAGTCACATACATACATACATACATACATACATACATACATACATACACGCCAAACTCATAACCCTTCCTTTTTTGGCTTCGCCGTAGTCGGGTAAAAAAGGGAGCAGAGCGGTTACTTAACATATTATAGGAATGTTAGATAGATATAGGTACAAAACCTTGCGTAATGTTTCAGGATAGGGTTTCGTAACTTCAGGGTTCGAATATTTGAAGACGAAAAGCTCTGTAACTTTTTCGCAGTTTCGGTCATTTTATAGTACTTTTTGGTGAAAATCGTTTCATCGAGCTTTGGTGGAGGGTTAACGTCCGCCTTTTTAAATAAAAATAAAGTGACTAACTTACTTATTTAACTACTGGAATTGTACTGCATGTAGGTAAGTTCCAAACACTTAAATTTTAATGATATGAAAAGAAAAAGGGGACTGGATTAAGTCATTGCACTTTCTAGACTTAGATGTCAGGTGGTAATACTCTTCACTTCAACAGCGCGGTCCTTGCCCAGCATACTACTTGACAAAGTAACGGCTATGTAAATAGTTTGTGTTTTCCGTCCAGTTCGATGTAGCCGACACGATCGAAGGGAAGCACTGACATGGCACCTAATTCACCCGGTGTTATGGGCTGACATCATGGATGTTGTAGGTGATGTAGCCAACCGTGTCAGTTTCCATAAAAAAATTTATAAAAACAAATCAATTTGTTTAATCTACTATTTATTTATTTCTTGGAATCTACTTGCTTAGTTTTTTATACAGATTAACCCCTTGAAAGATACGTCGTGGCATCAAAATAACCTGTATATTCTGATGATTATAAGTCCTTCCTTACCTATAATAAAATCCAACGTCTGCTTTCTGTCTGAGTGTCTGAGTGACTGTCTGTCCGCTTATAACTCGAGAACCACTGAACCGATTTTAATAAAACAAAATTCTACGGATAGCTTGATTCTTCCCATCAACTATATATAGGCTACTTACTATCACGCTAAATAGCTTATGAGGTTAGCAGTGAAGTGAAATATGAGAGCGGGCGGAGCCGCGGGCACAGCTTGTTACGTTTAATATACATATTAATAACATCAAGATATCCTAACGCGAGTTGAGCTATTGGCTCAGTCAGATAACCACCTTCCATCTATTTATAGCTCTCCACCCAAAAGTAACAGTTTGTATTTATTGTGCTTTCAATTACTACCATCTTAAGCAGCCGTCATTGATGCAAGTCAAATAGTCTCACTTCTATTATGTGCGATTGTACAAAACGTTGCTTTGTGTCAGGGGTGGGCAACCTTTTTCACCGGCGGGCCTTTTTCACCTAGTATTTTACGCAAATCTTAGTAGGTACGTAATTTATTGTAAGGAAATCATTAAGTAGGTACAGCACTTTTCAGGGGTGAATCTGTATCGAAAACTAAGTAGATTCTAAAAACCGGCCAAGTGCGAGTCGGACTCGCGCACAGAGGTTTCCGCACCACAAAAAAAAACATTGAAAAAAAATAAGTTTCTTGTATGGGCACCCCCCTTAATTTTTTACTTTTTCTATTTTTTATTATTTGTTGTTATATCCACCATAATAACACATATTCTGAGTCACAGACGATTTGTGGGTTCGCTTAGTCTGTTTTACAGATACTATCACGGACGCTGCTCTGTGGAACTAGCACCCGTCCTATCTCCGCATGACTCGTCGCAGACAGACTCAGCACCCTTTTGTTGTTGACATTGGGCTTTTGAGAACCAATCGATTCTCTAAATCGTTTCTTTGTCGCACCGCTAGAGTGTGGAACTGTCTTCCGACGAGCGTATTTCCTGAATCCTTTAATCTGGGTGTCTTCAAGCGTCGCATTAACGGGCTAGACAGCCTAGCAACAGTCCGAAAATCTGCTGGCATGGCACCTAACTGAGCGTGGTTTCGCGAGGAGAGGTGATTTTGGCTCTGTCGACTGCACCATTGGTCTCTCGGCACAGCCACCCATGCTGGTTTACATAAAAAAATGAAAATAAAAATATTCTGTGAAAATTTCAACGGGCTACCTATTACGGTTCCAAAGATACAGCAGTAGGACAAACAGACAGACAGACAGACAGACAGACGGTGTAGGCTTAGTAATAGGCTTCCATACGGGATACGGAAACCTAAAAAGAACGTTAGCGAAAGTGGAAAAAAATTACTTCCCCATACATTTTCGTAAATATTCAACCTGTTCGGTTGAAACGGCGGCTATGTAAATAGTTCGTATATACATAACGATAGAAATTATCCAAATTAAGAAATTATCTACCTACTGAAACTTTCGGCTGTAAAATATGTATATTTTTGGTAATAAATAAATTTTGATTTTGAATTTGAATTTGAAAGGCGGGCCGCAGTTTTACCGCCTCTGGTTTGCGCAAGCAAAAACCACAATGGAGCCCAGTCGTGGCCGGTCGCATAATAAAGCGGAAACGTAGCCGGCTTCTAGAGTTACGTTCGCTCTACGTGAGATTCCGTCCGCCTACAGTTAGTACTATCCATGTGAATCTTACTATAGTACGGCCGCTGAGAGAATACGTTCCTGGCGTCTGTAAATTGGTAACAGTAAGTAATGCCAGTCTAGATTACCTAAAAAGTGCGACAAGCTTGTCAAAATAGTACGAAACCGTATAAACAATAGAAAAATGGCCATAATTAGCTTTAGTTCGAACGTGCAGTTGCAGGAGTGAGTAATTAAAACTTGTAAAATGAGTGATGAAATTACCAACTGACAGAAGTCAGGAACGCATTCTCTCAGCGGCCGGACTATAGGCAATGAATTGTCAACTGCCGTTGATATGACATTCGAGAAATCTCGCCACAATTCTCGGTAATATCTTTCGTTGTATCTTTTAAGGTTCCGTACTGTACGGTTACGAACGTCTCTTACTAAGTCTACGTGTCGTCGTCCGCCCGTCTATCCGTCCTACCATTAAAATAAAAGAAAACAATTTTTTTTTATACTAAGCGCGACATGTTGCGCCTTGTCACCCATAAGGTGTCTAGCGACGCCCATGGACATTCGGACGCAGGCGGGGGCTGCGAATGCCATGCCGGCCTGACAGGTGCCCATTCACGCCTCTCTTGAAGGACCCGAGACTATACTTGGGGGGAAATATGTGGGCAGGTAGAGCGTTCCAGAGTTGGCCGGTTCTGTGGAGAAAGGATCTGCAGAACCGATTTGTACGCATCCGCGGTAAGTCCAGCGTATAGGGATGCAATCCCTGCCCAGTGCGCGTTGTACGGAGGTAGAAAGGGGACGCCGGAATCGCGTTAAACAGCTCCTCCGAGTACTCCCCGTGGAATAAGCGATAGAACACGCTTAGGGCGCCGACATCCCTACGGCGTTGCAGCGGTTCTAGATCGCGGGACACGTCGGGGTCATCCACTAGTCGCACGGCTCGACGCTGGATCGAGTCCTAAGGCGCAAGCTGGTATTTAGCTGAGCCATCCCAATGAACAATGGCAGAGGTTGGAATTTTCACAAAATAAGGTATGTTATTATGGCAGATATCCTAACAAATAATAATAAAAAACAAAGAGTAAAAAATAAAGAGGGTCACCATACAAGACACGTGTTTTTTTCCAAGTTTTTTTGTTTTGTTTATGCTCTATCGTAAAAGCGTCAAACTTGGTGTGACTACTTGATGTGGTAAAATAACGAATAATGGAAACCGGCCAATTAGGTGGTGGCACAGAACCCTCGTTGCGCGAGTCCCACTTGTCCGCTTTTTTTAATAACGACAATAGTCTATATACATACCTGAACACCGGCATCTATTTTACAGCGTTAAATCGTCTGTAAACGCCCACCGGGTAGGTTTTATGGTAGAGGTCACAGATTAGGTAAATAATTGCTAGATGCGGGTCATCAAGAGCGTTCGCTACATACAGAAAGACTATGTCGCCAATAATCAAGCCTTGGACATTGATATTATAACCCCTAGGTTAAACTAAAGGCTTCCTAATAAATAAAGCGAAGTTTCTACGGGCGGCTGACCGAAGGCGAAAGGTACTGAATGAAAGGTCGGTCGAAACGGCTATGTAAATAGTTTGTGTTTCCCGTCCAGTTCAGTGTAGCCGGCACGACCGAAGGGAAGCACTGACGTGGCACCAAGTTCACCCGGTGTTATGGGCTGACATCACGGATGTTGTAGGCGATGTAGCCAACTGTGTCAGTTTCCATAAAAAAAAAAAAAGGCGGCCGGCTGTATAACGTACCTACGTCAATATATGAATATCCTATAACTCGAGAACCACTATATCGATTTACGTACGGTTTTCACTGCTACATTCTGTCCCTTCTCAAAATGCTTTTGGGTACAAATCTTAGCGCCACGTCATCGGCGGCCCGAGCTGTGAGCAAAAGTTGCACGAAGCGAATCCGCGGGCAATGGCGAATTCAAGTGTCAATTTGTATTTCTTTTTTATTATTGTTGTACATCTGGGAACGATTTAAATGCAAAACACAAATCGTGTTTCCGTTCAGTTCAGTGTAGCCGATAAGAAATGAAGGGAAGCACTGACATGGCACCTAGTTCACCCGGTGTTATAGGATGACATCACGGATGTAGTAGGTGATGTAGCCAACCGTGTCAGTTTCCATAAAAAAGAAATCCAAGCCCTCAACTTGCAGAAATGCGCACACAGTGCTACGCGCCACTCAGCAATCGAACGTCGACATCTACACAGCCAATGAGAGCAGAGCACGCAAATATATCGATGCCACTCTCGACGCAGTGCAACGACAGCGCAGACGCACTATCGCCCATCTAAATATTATTACTTGATCTGTGATTTTCTGGTAAAGCCTGTGCTATTTTACTATCGGCAAAACACGGGGGCGCGCGATCTTTATTATCCAGTTTACGGTGCATTCGCCGCGAGGCTCTGGTTGGAAGGCTGTATGCTCGTAATAGGACAAGTTATTGGAGGTTTAATGGGTAACTTAAAGAAGTTGTAGTTAACATTATTGCACCATAGAGAACTAGAATATTTTTAAATATTGCTCCGTTCGATTCGGCGCGGTCGCCACTATTCGGCTGAACACGCGACAAGATTCAAATGCGAAATAATCAACACCGTTTGTCACTGTACTCTTGCACAAAATACAACTTTAGTCTTTCTCGTTCGCTCTCCACATCACAGAATACTTCATCTACACTAACGTTCGGCGATGGCGTGCGATCAACACGCCTGTGAGACGCCTTGTGAAGCGGCTGTCTTGTGAAAGGATCTTATAAGATCCTTTGGTCGGGAACATACTTTTTCGGTAATGTTGTACGGGAAGGGCGAGTCTATAGATAGGATGTAGATGCCGGCAGCTTCTAGTTTTTAACCTCCGACGAAAAGAGAGGGGTGTTATAAGGGTTTTTAAATTACCGTGGTTGTTAGACATTATTTTAAATCGAACAGCTTTACTCACGGTTCCACTCCGAGCTATGTGGCCCGAAACGTCGAGCCACATATCTCGGAGTGGAACCGTGAGTAAAGGATGTTATAAGTTTAACGTGTGTGTGTATGCGTGTACGGGTGTGTCTATCTGTGGCATTGTAGCTCCCAAACGGATGGGGTTTTTTTTTTTATTAGAAAGCTGGTTTAATCGGGAGGGTTGTTAGCTATGTTTGTAAACAAGTAATCAAGTAATTAAGTAATCAAAAAATTTATAGGCTTAAAAAATGGACCGATTTGCATGCGGTTTTTTATTTCCTGTTCGTTTCCCGTAAGCAATGTTATCATTCGATCCATTTACATTATCAGATCGAAATGCCGAGTTCTTCAAATACATTTTATTAAAGCGTTCTGTGTGGGGTCTCGGTACTTAAAAACAATAGCCCTACTGCATCTCTTCCCGTGCATGTCGTAAAAGGCGAATAAGGGACAAGGACAAGATGCCGTGCATAAGGGCGACAGGCCAGTCATCTCTCATCTTGGCACGGTCCTTCCACCGAGTCATGTAGCTGGTGGAACTTCGTGCCTTATTTGCTGCTTGATAGTTATCTTGTCTTAATACTTTGCTAAATATAGTGGTAAGTGGTTGTGCTGTAATTTACAAGATTACTTGCAGCAAAACACCGACTACTCTGCCTCCCCCGACTGCCGGGATACAGCGTGTGTTATGTAGCGTTAATAACTATTTATCGACTCTGAAATACCCCATAAAGTTGTCTTAACGAACAAATAAAATAAGTGAGGGCTTATTATTTCATACGCCTCTCGACGTTATTAGAGTCCACACAAAAACAAACCGAATGGCCGGGCCCGTTCAATTCTAATGCTATTATAAGCCCATTACCAGCTTCCAGTAGAGAATCTTGCGCAATATCAGCTGTTATGTCGAAAATTGCTTTGAGGATGCCATCTTAACTTACCTATGACACATCGCAATCTTTGTTTTCTATAACATTTTGTATTTTTGCCGAAACCAATTTTATTTGCAATTTTACAATATTTTCGATTACAGCACGATTTGGTCTAGCTTCATTGGTGAAATATGGTTCCGGATGTTTTAAATTAAATGATAAATCATCTTTTATGTCATTAGTTACCTACGGGTAGTTGATTAATTTTTAACAAAAAATAAACTAACTTCCTAATAATGCGGTTAGTGCGAGCGTGTGCGGTCAAATATAAGTTCATGGAGGTTCGAAATTCGAATGTTCAATGACATCATTATGCTTATAAAAAACATGGTGTTGTTTTTGTCTAACGTTAATGGTTAAATGGACTTTGATTTTGACCAACACGCTTGGAATGTTTATTTCTACAGAAAAGAAAACGTTTTTTTTTTATGGAAACTGACACGGTTGTCAAATCAACTACAACAAACTTGATGTCAGCGGAGCTCGGAAAACATATCTACCTATTTTAAACATATATATATATATATATATATATATATATATATATATATTATGGAAACTGACACGGTTGGCTACATCACCTACAACGTCCGTGATGTCAGCCCATAACACCGGGTGAACTAGGTGCCATGTCAGTGCTTCCCCATTTGATCGTGCCGGCTACACTGAACTGGTCTGAAAACACAAACTATTTACATAGCCGTTTTGACCGACGTTTCATTCAGTGCGGTGGTACCAACTCGGGCGGGTTAAACCCTACCACCAAGTAAGATTAGGAGGGAAGGGACCTACAGTTTTACGAGGAATCCGAACCTCGGTCAGCCCCCAACGGTCAGCGGTCACCCATCCAAGTACTGACCGCACCCAGCGTTGCTTAACATTCAATAGCGACAGTTGACTGTCTGCACCACTGAGCTATCAAGGCTGACAAATATAATATCATTATATATTTTTTATTTTTTTATATGTTAGTGACTGAACGCAGGAGATGCGACATACCTACCTACTAGAGAACATGCAAGCAACAACGGTTCGAACATTTAGAGAGATACGTCGGCGACCCGGTGGCGGAATTGGCAACGCGCTGGTGGCTCCAGCCGGAGTTCCAGGTTCGAATCCTGGTCGAGACGTATTTTGTCTCTTCAGTTTCGGCTTTGCTAAAATCTAAAATGAAAAAATATAATAGCGATGGACGAGATTTTTTACTTTTAGTTGCTGTCGGCAAGGCGCTCGTGTAGCATCTTCGGGGATTTCCCGTTAAGGTTTTTATATATTTATTTATTATTATTTCTTTTATAGTTTTAGTTTTAGGTAATTTTAATTTAGGTAGTTTTAGTTTTTATGTTGTTTGTTTTAAGTTTAGGTAATTTTAATTTAGGTAGTTTTAGTTTATATTTGTAGATGTACTTGATAATGTTAGAAAATTGTTAAAAATTATTTTGATGACTGTTCGAAGAAAAATATAATATCATTGCCGAAACGTAATGAATGAGTGATTTTGAGTGTGGGTCGTTCTTCGCACGTTTTTAAAATTTCTCCTTCGCACATAAATCTGATGTCTTAGTTTTACTTACTGTTTGTTGTTTATTGTATCATTTCACCCATAGGTAGGTAACCTACGCTTGGACATGTCGAAAATTCCGCCAGTTCTAAATTCAATGCGAAGAAGAACTGATAAGTGATAAACAAACTTCGCAAGTCACAATGTTTTGTTAGTACCTTATTATAAGTATTATATTATATTAACTTACAAATAATTAACCCATACTACCGCTCACAAGAGCATTAATATTTACAGCATAAACATGAATGAATACTGAAGAATCTGACCACTCTTCCTAGTTAAATTACCTATATCTGGTGTATAGTATGCAAATGCAATGAGGGAATGCAAATTGTATGTAAAATGGTATTAATAAACATTTCATTTCATTTCATTTCATTTCATTTTCATTTCATTTCATTTCATTTCATTTCATTTCATAGTATAGTGCCATCGTCAATTTGATACTAAACCTAATGCTATAATCATGAGGAGCAATGTATTTGTAAAGAAGAATTCACGCAATAAAACAGCACAAGTTATCGATTACAAAACGGTGCACGATAAATTCCACAACAAAAATGTCAAGTGTTCAGATAGTAACAAATCTTCACAGCGGGCACTGCTCACACCTCCCCGATTTCTAATTCAACGTAACTCATACACACGTGGGAGGAGCGACTGATTCGACTCGCGCGCAAACATTGAAGGAGAAAAAAAAATAAGGCCACTTTGTTCTTTTACAGCTATTTAATTAAGATATCTAGGCATTCAAAAGTAAAAAGCACCGTTACAAAATAGTTGTCGTTAACACCGTGCAAGGCGACGGCGGAAGACAACGGTTACTCTAACTGATCTTTTAATATAAACAGGAAGGCGCGAGCCGTCGAGGGATCGATTCTGCCTATCGATCCATCTTGCCTTGATGCCCCATGAGTACAAACAGTAGATTAGATGACCAACAGCGCAATAATGAGAACATGTACATGCATGGACTGCACCGGTGCATGGACGCCATATTGTCTAATTGGCTTGCAATCGAGTGGTATATTTAATTGACCAGTATGAAATCAATGCATGTATGAGATCCATATGAGGTACTATCGTACATACTAATGTGCTATACGTAGAGCAAGATAAGCTGACCTCTTTACCTTATCTTACATCTACAAAAGGCCTGCTTATTGTTGCCAATGAAAATGCAAATGTAAATGAAGCGAAATAAAATGTGCAGTTAAATGTAAATAGAGGAAAACCCTGCGTAGCTTTACATTATAATAAAAACTGTTTATTCGCTGATATATTTAATATAGAGCGTATTTTATTTCGAGAAAGTTCATTTGAAGAAGAATTTAATAAAAACACACAATATGAAAGAGGAAACACGGACGGCGAGACGCGCCGCGTGGTTGGAGCCGCCGCCGGGAGAGGAAGAGCTTGCCAATTTTAGGATTGCTCTGTCTCCGAGTCCCCCATAACTCAAATAACTCCTTTATGAAGTCACACAGACTTAATTATATTGCGGACGCCTTCCTGCTCACGAATTCATTTTCCAACCCGATAGTCAGCAAAATAATTTTAGCGGAAACTTTGCCTCCTCCTCGAGATGTCGCATTTGAAAGAGACAATCGCCGTACTTTCGTCAGAAAGCTCCTTCCTTCACCTCTAAATTTGCACAATTATGATCGAAGCTTCTCACAGAAGGCGCGATGGACGCGTAAATTGTCTTCTCCTTTCGAAATAATTCACTCGCAAAGTCAGCCCTCCTTCCCCCGTCTGCAATATTCGAATTATTTGATATTTCGGCCGAAGAATTTTATCTAGGAGGGTTACCGGGGGAGCATGTAGATAATGGGGCCACGTTAGAAGTTGGAGTGGGAATAAAAGGCGACGAGGTGTTTTTGCGATGACATTGTAGGAGGGGTGGATTGCGTTGAAATAATGCGTCCGTACACCGCGAACAATACCTACTCATGCTGGAAGGGATTTCTCAAGATTTGGAACGCGGGCGTGGGTGTGGCAATATTATGTCGTCTCTTTGAAATCGATGGTCATGCATTTTGAAATACGAACGTTCGTTTCGTTGGCATTGTTCGGAAGATGCGGCGAATTGCCAACAATTAGCAGTGTTTGTAAATGGTGTTGTTTCGTATGCCGGAGCTTCAGTTTTACGACGAGACCGCCTCTAAAGGTTGGGATGTAAATCTCAAATGTCTCTTGCAGGCTTCAACAACGCGATGTCGAGGCTTCAACATCGTGTCACAACTGTGATAGCCGAAGCTTTGCAACACGTCTTCGTAATCGACAATGTAACACTAATTAAATGACACTGCACACTGAATTTAGTCAGGTCGAATTATGAATTGCATTTTAATGAACTCTACAAACTATCTTGCATTTTTGGGTTCAATTTAGCGTCGCGTCGTCAGTAAAACTGAATATGGAAACGAGATATTGAATGATATATAAAAATCAAATTTGCATGTAGTATTTTTGGGGGATATGACCTAATTACAGTGAAAAACCGTATCGTACGCTGGCGGCCGTGGACAGGAAAACGGAGTGTGGGAAGACCACTCGCCAGGTGGGACGGCGACATCAAGTACGCCGGCGAAAATCAGTGGTTCCTCACCGATGAAGTCTGGGAGGACTGAAGGAAAATTGGAGAGGCGTATGTCCAACATTGGATGCTTACACGCTGACTGACTGACAGTGAAAATATGGTCCAAAGTCATACTTATCGCTATTGAGATTGCGTTAGATACCCGACAGGTATATTCTACCTTGCGTGATAGATAACTGACGGCGCAAATAGACCCGGCTCTTATCTGATTGATACGGCGAGTTTTTCACTCCTCTCGCCTCTAATGAATGAGATACGGGTTGAAGAGTGGGATTCTCGTTATGGACGCGTTAAGGGTTGTCGTTGTAAGCCGACGCAGAGATATGAAACGTGTACATCAGGTTTCCTATCTAGGCAGAGGATACTGGAGTACTGGAGTATTTTTTGCGGTTAACATCCTCTATCATTTATACAAACCAATCAGACTGATCAAATTGGATACCAAACAAAACAGTTTATGTTGTAGATTTAAATATTAGTTCTAATCTTTCCTTATATATATAATTCTTATGTACGTGTGTTTGTCACCTAACTCCTCCTAAACGGCTGGACCGATTCGGATAAAATTTTGTGTGTATATTTGAGTGGGTCCCCGGATGGTTTGAAAATACAATTGAACCCGGTAAATGGCGTCGTGATAAGTCTACGCGGACGAATTCGCGGGGACAGCTAGTTAAAATATATAATTTTAGGCTAATTGCTAGTGGATAGGCGGCGTGTGGCCGAGTGGTCTGGGCGTCGGCTTCTCTTGCGAGAGGTCCGAGGTTCGAATCCAATCGGCGTGCACCAATGAGTTTTTTGCTGATTTGAAAAAAAAAATACGCGCATACCCACTGCTCAATGGTTCGGATTCCACGTAAAAATGTACGTTGACTGGAGGAAATTGCCTACGAAAATAAGCCCGCCCTTGCCACACATTAAGTGGTAAGTGTGTAACATGTGGCGCCGAGCCACACATAAGGTGTCTAACGACGCTCATGGACATTAGGTCGTACGCGGGTGTTGCGAATGCCATTCCGACATGATACCTATCAGCGCCCATTCACGTCCCTCTTGAAGGACCCGAGACTGTACTTGGGGGAAATATATGGACAGGACGAGGGACAGGAAGAGCGTTCCAGGGTTTACTTTACTAGGTAGTAGGTTTTACCCGCCCGTGTGGTACCACCGCACTGAATGAAAGTTCGCTTGATCTATGTAAATTATTCGTGTTTTTCGCCCAGTTCAGTGTAGCCGGCACGACCGAAGGGAAGCACTGACATGGCACCTATTTTGCCAAGGTGTTATGAGCTGATATCACGGATGTCGCAGGTGATGTAGGAAATCGTGTCAGTTTACATAAAAAAAAAAAAAATAACACTAGGCCCAAAAATCTTTCAAGAAGAAGTCAAAACGAAATTTTCCCAGACAATGTCAACACGCATACCGGCGTTCACGCCCTGAATGTAGCGCGAATTAAAAACGAACGCAATTACACCTGCTGCCTGACCGAGATCCAGATGGCAACACCATTCATTACATACAGACAGACACGAAGAACCCAAATATACAGAGAAGGCATTGTGTATTTACATGTTCTTATTATATTACTAGGTGGTAGGGTTTAACCCGCCCAGATTGGTACCACCGCACTGAATGAAAGGTCGGTCGCTATGTAAATAGTTTTCCGTCCAGTTCAGTGTAACCGGCACGACCGAAGGGAAGCACTGACGTGGCACCAAGTTCACCCGGTGTTATGGGCTGACATCACGGATGTTGTAGGTGTTGTAGCCAACCGTGTAAGTTTCCATAAAAAAAAACATGGTGCCATGTTACCGGGGACATTCCGTACGAAACCCTTAAAGCAACAAAAATTGGTATTCGCTAAGGAATTCCTCGACCGAATAGTACGCCTTCTTCCCCACCAGAAAGTGTGATAGAGATGGCGTATTATTATATTTGTTATTTCGACTTTGTACATTTTTAGGGTTCCGTATCCATACGGAAGTCTGTTACTGAGCCTACACCGTATGTCTGTCTGTCTGTCCGTCCGTCTGTCCGTCTGTCTGTCTGCCTGTCCGAGGGCTGTATCTCTTGAACCGTAATAGCTAGCCCGTTGAAATTTTCACAGAATATGTGTTATTATGGAGGATATAACAAGAAATAATAAATAAAAAATAGAAAAAATAAAAAATTAAGGGGAATACAAGAAGCGTGTTTTTTTTTTCAATGTGTTTTTTTTGTGGTGCGGAAACCTCGGTGCGCGAGGCCGACTCGCACTTGATCGATTTTTTTTCTTTCTTTCTTTCACGCTTTCACATACTCTGTGAGTTAATGGCCATTCTACAATATGTTATTCGATACAGACTGCATTCATCGCATCGCAATCCTCCAGAGAAACAAACAGACTTGCATTACGTCAACATACAATTAAATAAAGAGCGAGTTTGGGAAATATACGGGCATTGTGACTCTGTGTGGTCGCTTCATCTGCTTTGTAGCTCTTTGTGGTAGCTCTATCTGCTTTGTTTTTTTTTTTATGGAACCTGACACGGTTGGCTACATCACCTACAACATCCGTGATGTCAGCCCATAACACAGGGTGAACTAGGTGCCATGTCAGTGCTTCCCTTCATTTCATGTCGGCTACACTAAACTGGACGGAAAACACAAACTATTTACATAGCCGTTTCGACCGACGTTTCGTTCAGTGCGGTGGTACCAACCCGGCCGGGATAAACCCTACCACCTAGTAAGGTAAGAAGGGAAGGGACCTACAGTTTAACGTGGAATCCGAACCACGCTCAGCCTCCAACGGTCGAGCGGTCACCCATCCAATCACTGACCGCGCTCAGCGTTGCTTAATAACAGTTGAATATACAACCGCGCTACTGAGCTACCGAGGCTGACGAATTTTCTTATCCCTTAGTCGACTTTTACGACATGCGACGGGGAGAGATGCAGTGGGGCTATTCTTTTTAAGTACCGACCCCACACTGTACTGTAACTCTGTGTGGTCGCTCTATCTGCTTTCTGACGGCTAAGATGACTTTTGCCCTTGTAAGACTGTTTGCGTCCTTGGACACGATACAACGCCGATCCTTCTGGTTGGTGGCCCCAAACCTACAGATGGTCTGGAGTCTCTGAGTCACAGACGAATTGTAGGTTTGCTTAGTCTGTTTTACAGATACTATCGCGAGGTGATTTTGGCTCTGTCGACTGACGGACTGAACCATTGGCCTTTCGGCACAGCCACCCATGTTGAATTACATAAAAAAATGATCTAACAACAGTGTTGCCACTTTCTATAACTTACAAAACTCCAAAACAGAGCAGATACGTAATACCTGTTAGGAGAATCAAAACAAACGTTCCGCTGACAACGCAGTTAGAAGTTCTAACATATTATTCACAGTCATGCACTGACGCCTGCGCTGTCCGCCCGCACGCCGCGCCTCCACCGCCGTGCGGTGGTACCCACCCGTACGTGTGGTGACTCGTGCTGACTAATTGCGGATGCGATGAACGACCTTCACACGTGTCACATAGTCACATCCTCTGCCATATGACTGCTTTGATGGTTTTTTTTGTTTGTGGAAACAGATGTTTTAAAGACTTCCCATGTATAATCGGCGTGTCAGCGGCTCCCCTCGCGATAACTTCGGAGATGATTTGATAATAAAAGCAAAACTTGTCTCGTCTGCCTCGGTAGCTCAGTTTTGCGACCGATCGACCGCCGCCGTTCGTGGTCTTAAGCACACCTGGGCACGGTCGGAACTTATTAATGGGTGACCGTTCGACCGTTGAGGCTAACCATGGTTCGGATTCCACGGTGCCCTTCTTAACTTACTCTGGCCTCCCGCTGGGAACGCGCCCGGGTTGGTATCACCGCACTGAACGACATTTCGCGCGCCAGAACTAATAAGTAATGTGTGGCCAGCCAGACTCGCAGAGGTTTAGTCCGACTGCGCCCACGGGCATTCGGATATGTACAGGGGCTGCGAATACCACGTCGCGTCGGCCGGCTAGGTGCACCTTTACTTTATGTTTGCGGGATGTCAGACTGTACATTGGAGGAATAGGTTGGAGTGCATTCCACCCAAATTACCCAGAAGATTGAAATTAATCATAAGCTTGCTTTTAATAAATGCATCTGACGAAATTTTTAATTTAGATATTATGTTATCTATCCCATAAACTGTGGAAACCCTTGGTTCCCTGTGCGAAGAGGCGAAGGGGTTTCTAAAAGAAATAGGGCGCCGTCTCGCGGAGACATCGGGGGATTCCCGTGCTGGATACTTCCTGTTGCAGCGCATCAGCATGGCTGTGCAGAAGGGCAATGCCGCCGTTATGGGCACATTCCCGTCATGGGGCCATTTGGATGAAAGTTTTATGGATGCGTGATTTTTTTTTTTAATTAGTTTAATTATTTTAATTTATAAGTTCGTATTTAGTTATAGTTTTTTAATTAGTTATATTTGTAGGTAAATTATATTTGATAGGTAGTTTTAGTTTATTTAATAATTTTAATTTAATTGCTTGTAAATATTATATTATATTATTATATCATAAACAATAAACAATAAAAATCCCATAAAAAAATCATTTAGAAGTTATATTATACGACATACATACCACAAACATACCTAATTTCTCAATGAAACCGCATTCGTGATAACTATTCCTGTTATTTTTAGTTTGAAATATAGGCTGTCTCGCGCGCGTATTTTTTTCACGACATGCTTTCGACTTACATAAACACGTCGTTATTTGAAGTTTTCAGAGTGGTGTGTCGCAAGGACGTGTTACACTTCTCCCCGTAACACGTGGAACCGTGTGTACTCTTTAAGACTGCGGTACTACAGCGTGAGGCACAATTTGCAAAAGAAGGATGGGCAAAAATGTATGAACTCTGGTACAGCCCCCAATAGCAATGAATTATATATCAATAGAAAGGTAATTTTATGTACATAACTATGCACTGGTGCGCAAGTTTCCAATTGTTGTCGGATCGGAGCTATTCTGCTTTAAGTATCAAATATAAATATACAGTTTTTTCTATATATCACATCTTAGCGTAACCGGAAGTGAACTTTATTTAGCCTATACTGTGTCTCGTATTGCTAAATGTGCGTGTACTAAGTTTCATTGAATTCAGATGATCGGTTTAAGAGTTATGGAGGAAGATCAGCCTCAGAGGATTGTCAGCCTCGATAGCTCATTGGTGCAGACAGTCAACTGTCGCTATTGAATGTTAAGCAACGCTGGGTGCGGTCCATCGATTGGCACATATACGTCGATGGTGCGGTCAGTACTTGGATGGGTGACCGTTGACCGTTGGAGGCTGACCGAGGTTCGGATTCCTCGTAAAACTGTAGGTCCCTTCCCTATTAATCTTACTTGGTGGTAGGGTTTAACCCGCCCGGGTTGGTACCACCCGCACTGAATGAAATGTCGGTCAAAACGGCTATGTAAATAGTTTGTGTTTTCCGGCCAGTTCAGTGTAGCCGGCACGATCAAAGGGGGAAGCACTGACATGGCACCTAGTTCACCCGGTGTTATGGGCTGACATCACGGACGTTGTAGGTGATGCAGCCAACCGTGTCAGTTTCCATAAAAAAAAAAAAGATACATACATACCTACATACAAAAAATATTTATAAAAATCTTCAATTTAGTTTTAGTATCATACACACAGCCTACAAACGCAGTATCTCATAAAACAAAGTAGCTTACTCCATGACTATACCTTACTGATTGATTATTATTAGTATTAATGACTAGCTGTGCCTGCGGTTCCGCCCGCTCACATATTTGACTTCTCGAAGTAGCCTATAATTGATGGGACGAATCAATATTCGTAGAAAAAAACTGTATTAAAATCGGTTCAGTGGTTCTCAAGTTATAAGCGGACAGACAGAATGACAGACGCCAGACGTTGGATTTTATAATAGTAGTTATACTGATTATGATTACTGATGTAGTCAATAAAGGCTAAAATAATTTTATTACTAAATTCAGAGGCATGTTCAATACTTTTTTCTATCGCAACGAAGTTAATCAAATCGTGTTTTCAAAAAGCTATCGATCTGCGCTGATAGATGAAGTTTTACATATATTAAAACTGAATCTGTCAGTTAAGTAATATTGGCGGTACACTTCATGAAATTCTGGTCAGACGCAGTCTGACATTACCTTAACTTAAAGCATCGGACGGTTTCGTCATTCATTGTATTTTTTAACCGCCGACGAAAAAAGAGGGGTGTTATAATAAGTTTAACGTGTGCATCGTAGCTCCCAATCGGCTAGACCGATTTGCATGCGGTTTTTTTAAAAAGCTTGAAATAAAAGTTCAATTACAAATTTAAAAACGCCCGACCCTTAAAAATCTAAATTACTTAAAGGAGTCGGGGGACCGCTAAGTAAATAACCAATTAAAACTTAGAATTGCGCGCTAAGATTTAAAGGGTTTTTGAAATCTAAATATAATTGATTTTAGTTCACACAAGTTTAGCTCACTTAAAGTAATAGGATTCACTGCTTTCATTGACAACGCTACATTACTGATCTGCACAGGCTCCGAGCCTACCCGCGCGCTATAGACTATGCAGACAGCGCGCTAGCTATGGGGGCCGCTGTGTCGCTACTTCGCTAGCTATGGGGGCCGCTGTGTCTGCGGCAGACGCCGGCTATCGATCGGTGGAGCCCCGTCTGGGAGCCCCGTGGTGGTGGTCGGGTCGGGAGCGCCGCGCTGCAGCGCCACACAGCTGATTGGGGCGGGCGGTATACGCGGAAATATGTACACAGACGGGGCATACTGTACTGTTCTCTCCATCCATGTTCCTCTCTCTCTTGTCATTCAGTTGATTGTGTTGCACAACAGTACGACTGTGTAAGTTTAGTGTACAGGGTGTTCAGCACATCGCCCGACAATTATTTTTTGTAGGTAAGTGGGGTCATTTGCAACGTTTTGACCCATGGTACCTTTTGTCAGATGTCACGTGATATCGAGATATGGTTTTTTTTTTTTTTTAATTACCAAAATTCCAGCTATAAACCCCTTGTAACTTTTTTGTTTATGATTGTATCAGCACGAAATAAACTTTATTGACAACACGGGCACTTATTTCTAAAACAAGGATACATAGTAAAATTCAATAAATTTTATTTCGTAATTTATTCGTATGTACATAATGAAGTATATGAACTCAATGGCGTTTCCGGTAATGTATTACCACGGGCGGGATCACACGTCGCGCCCGCAGCCTCCGAGCACGTGGAGAGAATACTTAAATTGTAAAACTTTCGGGTGCAGGTGAAGATCTGCGGTTTTCTTGCACGTTTTGCCTCCAAGATGCACTCAGCACTAACATAACGGCTATAAGAATGCTTCTTTTAATTTTTTTTATAGAAAGAGCTACATGTTGCGCTCATAAGGTGTCTAACGAAGCCCATGGACATTTGGTTGTACGCGGGGGTTGCGAATTCATATATTCACATATTGACGTACGTTACACGGCCGTCGCGTCGGTCGCCCGTAGAAACTTCGGTTCATTTATTAAGATACTAGCTTTTGCCCGCGGCTTCGCTCGCGTGAAATACGTATTTAAAAAGAAGAAAGTAAGGTATGCCCGCTACCGTACCTTCATTTCGGCGCGAGGCGCGCGGAACAATTCGGTTTGTACGAGAGCCACATCTTAGCCTAACCGGAACTGAATTTTATTTAGCTTGTACTAAGTTTCATCGAATTCGGATGATCGGTTTAAGAGTTATGGAGGAACATACATAGAGAAAAGATTTCTAAAAATCGTCAGTTTAATTTTAGTATCATACCTACATAGAGTTTACAAACGCAGTATCTCATACATAAAACAAAGTAACTTACTCTATGACCATCCCTTACAGATTTATTATTAGTATTGATGATATACCTAGTAATGTATATACGTTCGTACTTATAGAAAGTACTCATCGCCCTAATGTCGTTCGGTTTTTTTTTTCTCCATCTGATACGCGTTTCACAAATACTTGTCTCCACAACCGAGTGGTTTCATATCACTTTCGAACAAGTGAAATGAAATGTCAAATCCACATCAATCAAGCGAGAAAAAACTGCGGGTCTATTCACTATACTCAATTCGTATCATCGTATACATAATTTGGAGTAAGTAATCATTACATTTCGATTTCATAGACATACTTGCATGGAGAAAACGCGTTATTTCTGGAAGCCAATAATTAGCGCAATTAAAAAGTAATGATTTTTAGGGTTCCGTATCCTTACGGAAGTTTATTACTAAGCTACAACGTCTGTCTGTCCGTTTGTCTGTCTACTAAGAATCTTCTAAGCGAGCGTGCATATGCAGGCCAAAATTTGCGTCAAAATTCGTTGCAAATGTGCGACATCTCTCTCACCACCTTTTCGGTAGTGAATTTTCAAAATTTCACCTTAAAGCTTGCCCATGACAACTGTGATATATCAGCGTTCCATATTTTTAATCTTCACGACACTTTCATTATTTTAATAACACATAAAAAATAATCCAAATTCAAAACGGCAACCGATTTTGAGAAACCTTTATCAATACATACATACATACCACACGCTGTATCCCGACAATCGGGGTATTTTTTATTTTTATTACATATATTTGGCCAAAAGCAATCAGAAACAAATAGACAAGAAAATACAGAAAGATACAAACAATAATCAAGTTTGCCTCCAGCATTGGAGGCATTGAATCCTCCACGGATTACACATAAAAATATATTGGCAGCAATGCATAAGAGGAAGAAGAAATTCAAACATAAATAAAAAGTTACAAAAAGAAAAAAGAGAGTATTTAGTAGCGTATTAGTAGTAGTAATAGTAGTAGTAGTAGAAGTATTAGTAGTAGTAGAAGTAGTAGTAGTAGTAGTAAAGAAAGAAACAAGAGCTAAAACAGAAATATCAAACTACCCACATACACCATGCAGACGATAATCTAATTATGCACCTACCCGTAACACAATTAGTACACACACAGCAATAGCCCACTATTTAGTAGCACAGTAAGCACAGTAATCGGTCTTGTGCTGCAAGCACTCTTGCAAATTACAGAACAAAACACCGTCCACCACCTGTTTATCAATGAAACTCGAAATGTGATACGATTCTCAGTTTACCTCCTACTGAATTCGCCTTCAGAGCAAAACAAACGTCGACCTTGCCGCCGCGTTGGCCGCTAGTGAAGCGGTAGAACTGTCGCTTCGACACTCTTGCTCTTGCCGCCTGGTTATTATTAACTAAGAGTTGGTAATCTAACCGCAGTTTACGGCAACGATCTATTCTAGAAGCTCTTTGAAATGCGGAAATGTGTCCATATTAAAAATACAGCGGAGGGCGAGCAACGTGAAGTCGTGAAACAACTTTGAAACTAGCAACAGAGGGACTAGCTAGCATTTGGTAAAGTCTTCAGAATGTCTGGTATACGGTCTCTTGATTGGCCAGACGTCGTTTTGAGTTGTGATTGGCCAGCAGCTAGCGTAGAGAAGATTCAAAACGGAGAGTCGGTCTCGAACATTCCAACGCATGTTCCAAGTTAACAATCTGAATATGGTTGGTCGTAGTTATATCATGTTCATGATGGTGATTCAAATATGGCGATGGTAACAACAGCTCTGTTCTTCATTGAGTTAGTTTACGAGTTAAACGATTCCATTTATTATCCATTACTATTACAGACTATGATGCGGAAGTTTGCGTGATGTTGTCAATTATTACGGTATTTTTTGGTGAACCGTGATGGCTACAGTTGTGCCAGTTTACGATCTTTTAAAATGATTATTTGTTCCAGAAATATATGTAGGTAGGTTCACAAAGAAATTTAGCTGCTTTCGATTCTCTTAGACTACTTAGTCTTAAGACTGTCGCGGTTGATTTGTAAATATCACCTGGCGAGCGTGAAGTCTGTGACGAGCGATGTCACCAAATCGCTACTCATATCAGCCTCAAAAATCCTCGGAGTCCCGATAGATGCATACAGATTTAGAACTGCAAATAAACTGAAAAGCCGCCTGTGCTCGAACTTAGCGTAGTCCAGCATAGCCAGCGATCCAGGGGAGTCTCCCGCATGACACCTACCTTCTCGGAGGTGATATTGACTGGTCGGAGCGTGTGCTTTGGCCCCTCTCACTCAGCCATCCATACCAGATTTCGGCCGTCGGCAGACGGATTTCAGACGTCGGCCTCGATAGCTCAGTGATGCAGACAGTCAACTGTCGCTATTGAATGTTAAGCAACGCTGGGTGCGGTCAGTACTTGGATGGGTGACCGCTGACCGTTGGAGGCTGACCGAGGTTCGGATTCCTCGTAAAACTGTAGGTCCCTTCCCTCCTAATATTACTTGGTGGTAGGGTTTAACCCGCCCGGGTTGGTACCACCGCACTGAATGAAACGTCGGTTAAAACGGCTATGTAAATAGTTTGTGTTTTCCGACCAATTCAGTGTAGCCGGCACGATCAAAGGGGGAAGCACTGACATGGCACCTAGTTCACCCGGTGTTATGGGCTGACATCACGGACGTTGTAGGTGATGTAGCCAACCGTGTCAGTTTCCATAAAAAAAAAAAAAAAAGATTTCATAGCAAAAAAGATATGGAAGCAGAATCTATAAAGATTTTGCTTAAAAGTACCAGCAAAATTACCCTCACCCTCTTAGTACATTTAGTCAGGGATGAAAAACAACCGAAACCAATCATGTTGGTTAAAACGCCCGTATAAGTAAGTCTGTTCATGAATCAGGTTTTAAGAAAGAAAAAAGGAGATTCCAGTTCTTTTTACCCGACTACGGCGAAGCCAAAAAAGGAAGGGTTATGAGTTTGGCGTGTATGTATGTATGTATGTATGTATGTATGTATGTATGTATGTGACTATCTATATTCCACTCTACAGCCTAAAGTACTGGACCGATTTGAATAATTCTTGTGCTATTGGATTTGTCTTATTCACGGGAGTGTCATAGGCTATATAAAAATTTTCAAAATTCAAAATGGCGGACGCACGGCGTCAAAATGTCAAATTAGTTTTTCAAAATATATTGAGTGGGGTATCAAATTAAAGATAATTAAATTACAATTCCGAAAATATATACTTTGTTATCTATTAAACTTATGTGTACAGAGAAATAGAGCAAAATGTGTAGCGAATGTATGTATGAATCGCGATTAAGCGTGGTCATGTGGCGTGGTCGCCCGCGCACCGCGCCGCGCGCCCCCACCTACGGTTTCGGTACGTTACATACACCGATAACGCGCGTCGACGACGCGAAGAAGCGAGATGGTATTGTTGGTGATATACCTACATACTTACTCACTGATCTACGGCAAATTTTATATAGATAGGTATATAATATTATTGTTAGATATACAGTACTATGCTAGAATAAATTGGTATTAAATGTCCATGTACCTAGTGTAAGTATATGTAGTGTAGGTACATTAAATATACCTAATACCTACAATATTTTCGGATGCAAGCGAACCGCCGATTGCGGAAAAGTATTCCCAAGTTTTTGGGTGCAGTTTTAGCCCTAGACTCGATTAGTTGCCGGAAACCTACGTCTTTGGAAATGGTGGTGCCCAGGAGGTCCAGGTGCTTCCAGACAGGTATGATGCTGACTTAGAAACTGGGTTGGAAAGCAAAAGGACCTTCAAATCGACCTTCGCAGATAATGCGCAGCACTGAGCCTTGCTAACGTTGAAGGCGTGGGCGTAGCATTCAGGGGGCAACATATCATTGTTATGCATACGAGAGTACGGAACACGGGTTCTACACCAGTTAGCCTTCAACTAGGCGGGATGTGGATGAGAAGAGCCGAAGACTTGTGTCTGAACTTGAGCAAACACTCGGCTCTATTTCAGAATGGGCCGTAGCAAGTTGGTCAAGTTCAATACCTCCGAGATACAAGTTTGCGCGTTCAGTGCGAAGAGAGCGGCGTTCACACCAGCTCCTTCCTAACAAGGCATGTCACTTAAATTTTGCTACCACCTCGGGATCCTCCGAGTCGAATTTTCGCACGATCTAAACTTCCGGCGTGACATCGAGGGCAGGGCCGTATAAATCGCAGATTCGGTTCTGCTTGTGGTACTGCTCGCACCTATAGGCATGCCTATGGGATGGCTCAGTCAAATACGAGCTAGCGCCTCTGGACTCGATCCAGCGTCGAGCCGTGCGAATAGTAGGTGACTCCCAAAATGTCCCGCGATCTAAAACCACTGCAACTCCGTAGGAATATATAGCTAAATCAGAGCCTGTTGAAATACAAACAGAGAGAAATATTTTCCCCAAAGTACAGTCTCGGGTCCTTCAACCTGGGCACCTGTCAGGCCGGCATGGCATTCGTAGCCTCCGCATGCTACCAAATGTCCATGGGCGTCGCTAGACACCTTATGGGTGGCTCGGCGCCACATGTCACGCTTACTATAAAAATAATATCAGTAGCTTTGGCCTCGCCTTAGTGGCTTACCTGCTTCGAGTGAGTACATTATTCAACTATGTACACGAACCTGAAACCTCGGTCTTCGGCCTTGAATTGATTGGCTTACTCACTTCCCGAATCCGCTCACCCCAGCCCGATATGTTTACTTACATAGAGAAAGAAAATCGTGTACTTACACAGCTCAGTAGTCTTCGGTCTTGCTCTGACTGACTTTTCATTTTACTTCAAGACTATACATCGTTCAACTATACATCATTTGTTTATAGATCTGTGACTTTAGTTTCAAATACATATGACGACAAATAAACGGACGGATAGTATCAATTGTTTACCGTGTGGGGCCGGTACCTTAAAAGAATAGCCCCACTGCATCTCTCCCCGTGTATGTCGTAAAAGGCGACTAAGGGATATGACTCCCTTCTTATATTACTAGGTGGTAGGGTCTAACCCGCCCGGGTTGGTACCACCGCATCGCACTGAATGAAAGGTCGGTCGAAACGGCTATGTAAATAGTTTGTGTTTCCCGTCCAGTTCAGTGTAGCCGGCACGACCGAAGGGAAGCACTGACGTGGCACCAAGTTCACCCGGTGTTATGGGCTGACATCACGGATGTTGTAGGTGATGTAGCCAACTGTGTCAGATTCTATAAAAAATAAAATCAATATACGAGTTACATAATAAATAACATTTAAAGTATGCAAACAGTTTTAAAAAAAGCCTAAAATAAAAAATAAAAAGTTATAAAAAACTAAAACCCGACTACGGAAAAGCAAATTATGAAAAACGTTTAACTAAAAAAGCAAATTATGAAAATCGTTTAACTAAAAATAACAAAATAATGTTTTCCATATAATTTATCAGATACAGCAATTCTCTTTTTATATTGATTTTACCTTAGCACTAAATTTATAAATTTTGATAAATTTATTATTTTTAACGTTCTAAATATAGAGCCGTGGTCGGGCGTTCTTCGTTCAACAAGACAAGTGCGACCGTCGTTGTGCATTATAGCCGTTGACGTTCGGTATGTACCTATGTATCTACTTATAATAATTTTAGATTGGCTCTGACTGATCTTACAAAAATTGAATGACACAATGGCGATGGCCGTCCTAAGTTTCCCGCTCTAATAATGCACGACGACGGCCTCACTTGTGTTGTTGAACGAAGAACGCCCGACCACGGCTCTATATTTAGAACGTTAAAAATAATAAATTTATCAAAATTTATAAATTTAGTGCTAAGGTAAAATCAATATAAAAAGAGAATTGCTGTATCTGATAAATTATATGGAAAACATTATTTTGTTATTTTTAGTTAAACGATTTTCATAATTTGCTTTTTTAGTTAAACGTTTTTCATAATTTGCTTTTCCGTAGTCGGGTTTTAGTTTTTTATAACTTTTTATTTTTTTACGTCCCTGCACTTGAATTGTACGATCGGACATCTGTTATTGTCAACAAATTTGTAGACAATTTAAGTTACTCCAGAATAAACCCCCCGTCTGTTCCGCTCGACTGCGCGGTGATTGTCTCTAGATCTAGACGGACGGCAGTTTTGCTCTTGTCTCAACTCAAGCCAGTCACACGCTGGGCCCGCTCAAGAGTTTTATTGTCCACATCGATAATTATATTAGAAACTTCATTACGCAACCGCTTTTAAGTAAGTTCAAGGTAAGATTTCGTCGACTGTTCTTGCTTGTTACATCTATACATAACGTCACAACACCTGTTTCACAGCGGGGTAGGCAGAGACAACGTATCTCCGTGTCTCACAATTCTGACACACCCCTGCCGCCTGTTCCACTCTCATAATGTTCTTCATGGATTGTAGGAGAGTGAAGACTAATAAAAATGTTAACGTTCCATATTTGACACCATGAATACATACATACATATACTACACGCTGTATCCCGACAATCGGGGTAAGCAGAGTAATTGGTGTTGTGCTGCAAGAACTCTGGTAAATTACAGCACCACCACGTTTTAGCAAAGTATTAGGGCAAGATAATTCTCAAGCAGCAAGTAAGGCGTAAATTTATTTATTTATTTTTTTTTTATTTATCTCTTTATTTCAGCCAACTAGGGCCATATTGAAAAAATACATATTAAATGTCTTAACCTAAGAACTAAAATTACTTTTTCTCCACTTGTGTCTGTACGGGTCCCAATAGAGACCCGTATGCGTCATATTAGTCTGCTGACGCGGTGGATCAGGTGCGCGTAGAGTGGGCGCAGATTGCGTCCGCGGCACGGGCGTCGGCAGCGGCGCGGGCGTCGTCGGCGGCGGCGCGGGTTGCGTATCCTGAATGTGCAGGACGGCAGTTGTAGACTCTAGCTCCGGCGCGGGCTCAGACCCACCTAATACTGCCTGACTCGGTGGAAGGACCGTACCGAGGTGAGACGTGGCTACCCCGTCGTCCTTTAGCACTGCACCCTGTCCTTATCACTTAGTCGCCTTTTACGACATGCAAGGGCGACAGGCTCGCCACCTCTCACCTTGGCATGGTACTTCCACCGAGTCATGCAGCAGGTGGGTCTTCGTGCCTTACTTGCTGCTTGATCGATTGAATCTTGTTCGAATAATTTGCGAAACGTGGTGGTCGGTGTTGTGCTGTAATTTACCAGAGTTCTTGCAGCACAACACCGATTACTCTGCTTACCCCGATTGTCGGGATTCAGCGTGTGTGATATGTATGTATGTATGTATGGGGAGAGATGAAGTGGGGCTATTATTTTTAAGTACCGGCCCCACAACAGTACTGCAGGTGACTGCAGTGAATAATGATTCTAAATTCAAAATGGAAGGCGGTTTTGAGACATTCCGGTATAATTGCTATTTCGTATCCACATTGACTTTGTGAAAAAAAAAACTTCTTCTAAATTTAAGTGCAAACGTATCTTGCTTGACTTCATTTCATTTCACTTGCTCCTCTGACTCCATAACTTTGATATTCAATATCATAAAAATATAACATGCATTTGGGTTGTAAAGATAGCTATCCTGCAGTAACTGCAAGCGATATGCTATGGTGCGATAGATCGTCATTTGTCACAGCTCCGCCCCGAGCAGGCACCAATAAAGCCTCCACAACGACATCGTAAATCGCATTTTCGAGCCTTTCCACTTCCCGCTGCTGTGTTTTATCGTCCTCTTTTGGCGCCTCCGCCGCAGACTTGCAGGACCAATAGACAAAACCCTCGTATGAACTTGAAAAATTGTCCGTTATTTTTCAACCGACTTCCAAAAAGAGGAGGTTCTCAATTCGACTGCATGCTTTTGTATGTTTGTTACGCGATTACTCCGTCAATTGCAGGCCGATTTTGAAAATTCTTTTTTTGTTTGGTAGGTCATGCTTCAGAGGTGGTCCCATATAAAATATAAATTTTATCGAAATTGATTCAGCGGTTTTTGAAAAATCAACAAAAACTATAGTTTTTGTTGTTCGGTTTTTGTTGATCGTTTTTTTTTTTGAGACGGTTTTAAAAATTTTAAAACAGTTTTTATTTCATTATTTTTTCGTAATATTACTAATATTACATAAAAAAGAATAATCGCAATCTAAATCGATAATCTAAATCGGTTGAAGTGGTACAGAATTATTCGCACTTTGTCAAACTGCAAAATTTTGAGCGTGTTGCAGTATAGTGCTGAGGTATCGACATGCTTATGTTTTTATTGCTGAAAAAGTTCACATCAAAAGGTTTTCTAGTTTATTTTTAACTAGCTATATAGCTTCGCTTCGCTATCCATTCATGCTTAGATGTTCCAAAATAGGTCATTAACGTAAATAATGGGCGTCGTTAGAAACATTATTGGTGGTTCGGCGCAACATGTCGCGGCTTCAATAAAAAAAAGCCGCCAAATGCGAGTTGGACTCGCGTGCCGAGGGTTCCGTGCCATCACACAATAATTATATTAGCCTTATGTATGTACCAATACAATTATTTTTTGATAAATTACGAAACGCCTTAATAAAAACTACAGCAATGGTTTGACTGTCAGGCATTCCTCTAGTTGAAAAATAAAAAAATATTATTTTTATATGATTAGATTAAACGTTTAGATATATAGAAAATACTTTATTGCTCCAAAAAACATTATTTGTTTGTGAAATTTATTCCAATCAAACTTTTGATGTTTGAGAGTGGATTAATATAGTGAAATGTAAGTAGGTAGTAGCAATGGAGTTGGATGTGAATAATTAATAATAAGAATACTCTCTAGGGCCCGGCCATGGTAGCTATGGAAGGGATATGACTCCCTTCTTATATTACTAGGTGGTAGGGTTTAACCCGCCCGGGTTGCTACCACCGCACTGAATGAAAGGTCGGTCGAAACGGCTATATAAAAAGTTTGTGTTTTCCGTCCAGTTCAGTGTAGCCGGCACGACCGAAGGGAAGCACTGACTTGGCACCAAGTTCACCCGGTGTTATGGGCTGACATCACGGATGTTGTAGGTGATGTAGCCAAACGTGTCAGTTTCCATAAAAAAAAAATAAAAAAAACTTGGGTTCGCCCCGCCGCCGGTGGTGGAAACTCCATTTGCTTTTATACCAATTTTAGATTTAAATTTTAAAAAGTATATAAATTTTTTTTTTCATTGTTATAAAAAGAAAATGTGTTAATAAATAATACTTAATAACGATCTGTTTCCCGCGGATAAGTGCGTTTAATCAACTATGTAATACCTTGCAGATCTAACAGCAACATTATGCAAAGAAAGTAAACTCGCTCGAGAAGGCGAAGACCAACTAATCAAACATATTCGAGCAAGTTCAGCCGTTCCAGACACACACGCACGACAAGTACATCGTCAGTTTAATCTCCTCAGCTGACATTCTCGTCGAGTGAAGTGTCGGCCTCGCTGACACCTCCTGTCCGACGCTTGATGATGGGGGTGTGTCGAGGGGAGCGAGGGGAGAGACTATAACGAACGAGTTGCCTGAAGCCAGGAGAGAAGAGCTGGGTCGAAAATTCATTAACGTTTTCGACGAGGACTTGACTGACGACGGACTGTGTGCACAGCTGCATTTCAGTTTGATGTTTAATCCGTTAATAAAAATGGATGGATGGAAATTGATCGGTAGGTAGGTGTGGAAATTTATGTCAAACAGTTGGGCCAGTGGCTCCGCTCGCGGTAAATCCGGTGAAAACTCTAAGTATATCGATTGAGTAGAGTAGAGACTTCTCTTTGGATTGCTGGCTATACTGGACTAGAGGAGAACATGCCCGAGGCTGCTATGCGGCCGTCTTACATCCTGTACGGCGGCCCCAAACCCAGTCGGCAACAATTGAGCCTACCAGCTAGTAAGGGGCAAGGGAAAGGACCTACAGTTTTACACCGGTTCCGAACGGTGAAACAGCGGGTGTAGGTATGCACGTAATTTTTTTCGTCAGAAAAAATCATTGGTACACGCCGACCGGATTCGAACGTCGGACCTCTCGCAAGAGAAGCCGACGCCCAGACCACTAGGCCGCTTAAAAGATAAACATGTTTCCAGTGATGGTGTCAGCTCTGTTTCTAGTTTTGTGTTTGAGGACACCTAGTGGCATCTAAAGGTGTTAATTAATCTCATCTTTATTGTACGGTTTATATTTAGCTCGTTATTGATGTCGCGGACTTGCGAATATGCCGGAAGGAACCGGTTCGATGGCACCTCGGGGCGTCACAATTTTCTGATTTGCATAAATCACTGACCGTAGAGACAGGAAATCGGCAAACTCGCGCATTGTCGAAGTAATTTATGGCTTATCCAAGCATCGTAAGTTCCCGCAACTGCACCACAATCCACGCTTTGTGTCAGATCAATATATATAAATGTAACTTGTCAATGAACCGGCGCGTAAATTTAACTTAATTCACCTATTTGACATTAGCAAATGTCGTCTTAAATGGCCCTTTACGGAGAGCAAACGCAGCAGCAGATTTAGAAGGGCAACTTGCGCTCTTATATGGAGAGAAAGCTTTCAAGCAAGAGAGTCACTGAGCGAACATATTCAAATAACTATGAGAGGCGAGCTCTGATAATGCACGTATAAAGGCAATAGCTGTTAAACGTATTGTCATAACACAAAACGCAGTCGCTGAGACAATTCCAAGAAATGAGGACGAAAACGGACATAGCCTTGTTCGTGTTTCCTAATTACTAGCGGTTGTTTGGTTTGCCGTGTTTGTTCCGTGCGGGATACCAAATATTGTATCCGGTCCAATATCTTGGTCTCCGTCGAAGGAGAGAGCCCGAAACGATGGGAGAAAGTTGCAGCAGACACTTTCAGAAGCGGGATCGCAATTATCTATGAGTAATACCAGAATATAAGGCTTCGTTGAAGAAATTTTTAATTATTAATCTCTCGGCGCATATATTTACAGCCTCGTCTGAGCTGTTCGCACAGTCGCTTGAAGCTCGACGACTTCCAGTTTTCACGTCTGCCTTTTCATCGGTATCGCGGAAAAGTTTAAAGCCGATAGCCGTAGGTGATTTGAAAGTACCGCTCGTCGTCGAGCGAAACAAATATGTGGAACGAACAATACGGGGCTCTTCTTTCACCGCTGAGAAGATGATAACCTTAATTTCGTATTCAATTACTAGTTTTTGTCGACTGACGCCGCCGGTCAGTTTGGCGAATCGGCGTGATCGATGGTGCGGAACGCTGATGGTTTGGGAAGGGATCGTATTTTTAGTCTAATGCTCCCAATTGCTCGGAAACTAGAGTTACGGTCATACAATCGGTGAAATTATATTCGCATGCGTATCGCTATTTAGGCCGTTCTCTATCTCGAATTTCGTGCTTTCTAAATATTTTGCGATTACAATGTTCGAACGTTGTTGCGACTGTTGAGATTGAATGTTTCAGAACGTATGTAGGCGTTGAAAACCTGTCAAATTATTGCTTAAAACTCTATGATCGATGTGTTTTTTTATGGAAACTGACACGGTTGGCTACATCACCGACTTCATCCGTGATGTCAGCCCATAAAACCTTGGTGAACTAGTTGCCATGTCAGTGCTTCCCTTCGGTTGTGCCGGCTACAATGAACTTGACGGAAAACATGAACTGTTTAAATATCCGCTTCAACCGACCTTTCATTCAGTGCGGTGTGGTACCAAACCGGGCGGGTTAAACCCTGCAACCTAGTAAGGTAAGAAGGGAAGGGACCTACAATTTTTACGTGGAATCCGAACCACGGTCAGCCTCCAACGGCCGAGCGGTCACCCATCTATCCACTGACCGCACCACTGAGCTACCGAGACGCTGACATGTAAATTTAAATTAAGACAATATTGTTAAAAGTGTTGCAAAATGAAAAGTAATTAAATTAATCAACTGGTACATATAAATACTTCAAGCAAAGTTTAAGACAATTAAAACATTAACCACTACCAGCACTACGGTGGAACATATCAAAGAGATAACAAGATATTATAATTCAATTCAAACGTTCCCACGTGTTTAACGGCGCGGCACGGAGTGCACTCAAGCTCCCGGAATTATTATTAAAAATCAATTAAGCTGTTTGCATCGTTCAATTATCCAATCGAGAGGCCTCGTTATAAATAGCGTATAGCCCCTCTCAACCCTCGCCCCTCACATCTCAGGTCGAGTGCCCGATCAAAATATGGGGCTAAAGGAGAGCTTTTAAATTATGCATAGCTTTAAGAGGATATCGGAGAGTGTAGTCCCTGGAGCTGTTGTTGGATTTTTATTTGCATATTATGTTGTTCTAGAATCCGTTTATAGATGTCTGGTGGATGATACACTAAGTGTATCATGCATGAGAACTAACATAATTAACTATATTTTTATTTTTTCTTGTTTCTAACCGCCCCTCCTGTCTTATTTACCGATGTCTAATTATTAATAAATTAGTTAGGATATCGGAGCCCGGCCTTCGGCTTCAACCTTACTTACTTACTTGATTCGAGAAGCTTTATCGTTTATCTGAATGAAGCTCGGCCCAAAGGCCTATTAAGGACTATTAAGAGCGAGGCCAAAGCCTCGCTCTTAATAGTTAATTAATATCATCGAGAAGGATATCGTTTACCTGAACGCTGCTCGGCCTTTTGCCTCGCCCTTAGTAACTATACTACTATTTCGATAAGATTTCAATGCACTCAGAGATGCCACGTTATTACACTTGGAACGCTTTATCGAAGAAATTTCAACGTCGGAAGCAAGGAGATGCGGTTCCTGATTATCCGGATGTGCGTTCTACTGGTGGTCTTGGTCGCATTTACACAGTTCATCCGAAGAATAACGAATGATTCTACTTCTTTTATATAAAAAAAACTTAAATTAATTCAGCTAATAAGAATAGAATAGAATATAAATGCTTTATTGCACACAAAAACACAGAGATACACAAGACAGAAGATATACAGAGGAAGAATAGAAGCTAACAATAATTCACACAAAAACAAGAGAACAGTAGCGTGCAAAGGCGGACTTATCACTTTAAGTGATTTCTTCCAGTTAACCTTTGGTTGATGTAAGTTAACACAACATTTAATTATTCTGAGGCGGGACGAAGTTCGCCTGGTCTGCTAGTAAATAAATAAATAAAATAAAATTTTAATACCAAAAATACATTCATACAAATTCATAAACAAACAAACCGAAAATGTAATCTTAAATATTTCAATTGTAAATGTCAAATCAGTAAAGCTTCATCATTGTCCACCGCAGCGTTTTCTTTAACTCTCTCTCTAGTGGAAGCAGACCCTTCGAATTCCATTTAGAACACTCCAGAACCTGCAGTTGGCGCGGAAGGGTGAAGCGACGGCTCGCCTGAGGGTGCAAGATTAATGATCCGACTGCCAAAGCGTCCGCTAGGGCTTTGCTTTCCAGTTTTAATTGGATAACTTGGATAACTTTTATGACATCATAGGAAATCGCATGCGCATAGGTAATTTATTATTGCAATATGCAAATGCCAAGTTTATGAGGACTAATTTGAAGGCGGTTCTGAACACATCCGCGAATTATTATAAATATGGAAGCAATCTTCATTACGAAGTCGTACCACGGATATCCAACGTCTAGCAAAGTTTTGCATACAATTCAAATACATGTATGTATATATTCTTTATTGAACACCAATTTATACAAATTAGGTTCAATAGGTGAGCTTAATGCCGTGAGGCATTCTATTCTAACTAACCTTTGGGATGTGGGAGAAGTATATGCAGGCGAACAAGAATAGTTTGTGGCAATGTATTAAGGAGTAAAACAATATGATAAACTTAAAACTACCAACTAATACTTTAACAATATTTTAATACGCATATATTGTATACATTATACATATACTTTGTATATAATGTAGACTTACATATTATGTACATTAATCAGTGATACATCATGGTAAGTTTTCAGACATTGCAACAACATGTTGATCCGCCAACGCACTAAAATAATCGATATTGCACGCCGGCTGGCTAAGCTGCAGTGGCAGTTGGCTGGGCACGCCAGACGAAGAAACGACGACTCTTGGAGTAACCGTGTCCTACACTGGCGGCCATGGACAGGAAAACGTCGTGTGGGAAGACCACCCTCCAGGTGGGGGCGACGACATCAAGTACGTCGGCGGAAAGCCCGTACCACTGAAGGCCGGGAGGACTGGAGGAAAATTGGAAAGGCGTATATATCCAGCAGCAGCAGTGGACGCTTACACGCTGACTGACTAAATGACTGTTGAAAAATCACAAACCGTTGCTAATTTAATAAAAGTGGACCAACTGACGATAAATTATTTGCACAGAACATGCAACACACTCTGGTGAAATAAACACAATATCACTAACCACCTCAAACAAGATCAAAGATAGAACAAAAATTACAAAGAAGCGAACAACAGACATCAATGCATTTAGCTTTCCATCAAGTGGAGCGATTCGTGATCGCGAGTACTCAATGCCACTCGCGCCAAAACTATCCAATCGACGACTCATTGTTGCCGTGGATCATAATGACAATCATTATACTGTCATAGACCACCTCAAAATCCAACAGACAGGCCTTCTAATAGATAATATCGAAAGAATCGACACGGCTGACGGTGAGGTCGATTGACAAGATGAAATAGGCGTGGTATATGCGAGTGGCGCCGACAATAGCGGATTTGATCTCGTTATACACAAGAATTCGGGATTATATTTCGCAACTGATACTCAAATGGATGTAGAGAATGCATTCTTGAACTCTAGAGGAAGGACGTGTCAGACACGTGTTCGGATTGGACAGCGGACTAGCGAGCAGTATCTATTCAGTAGATAAATTATTCATAAATGTCATACATTACTTCGCTAAGCTTTATAAGCTTTCGAAAAAAAAAGATATAGGTACGTAGAGCATGACCGTGATGTCAGCTCGCAACAGCTTGGTGAACTAGATGCCAAGGTTGACTGGAAGAAATCACTTGTAGTGATAAGTCCGCCTTTGCGCACTTCTGTATTTCTTGTTTCTTGTCGTGTACTGTTCTTCCTTCAATTTGTGTGCAATAAAGAGTTCCTATTCTATTCTATTCTATGCCATGTCAGAGCTTCCCTTTGGAAGTGTCGGTTACACTGAACTGGACGGAAAACATGAACTATTTACCTAGCCGCTTCAACAGACTTTTCATTCAGTGCGATGGTACCAATCTGGACGGATTTAATCCTACCGCCTTGTTAGATAAGAAGGGAAAGGACCTTCGGCGAACCACGTCGAACGGTCACCAATCCAAATTCTAACCGCGCCCAGGTGCGCTTAAGATCAAGAACGGCGGTGTCGAACCACCGCAGTACCGAGCTACGGCGGCTGATAAAGGTAGGTGCCATACTTAGAAATTAAATTATTAGATGAATTATTCCAATTGCATTTCTGAAATTGTGTTTCTCATATTCCAGATTGTATACCTGCATGGATTTGTAATTTCGTACGATAATTTACGCTATTAGGCGCATGATCATACATATTACATGACCCTATTGGCTTTAATACTTGAATTATGTTTAATTATATTGCCTACCCGAACAAATCGTTATTAATAATTTTACCGTCCTCGGATCACAGCTCAATGTAGGGCGACTCCTTCGCAAACTCCACTCCGACAAATCGCTGCGTACGTCTTTTTTTAAATTCATTTTTAGGGGTTTTTAACAATAATTTGTTAATATCAGCTCCATAGTACTTTATCTTCTCTATCCCTTAAGCTATGTCCACACTGTGCCTTTTTTCGTTCAACAAGGGCATGCGTCATAGCTTCTCTGATCTGTGCGTCATAGCTAGGGTTGCCAACTCTTTGTGACGGTAATCCGGGAGACTGGAAATTTGCCTTGAAAAAGTAAGGAAAAATAATAGATACGATAGATCCAACATATTTTGGCGGCTCGAACCGACCTTATGCTCGGCGGCTATTTCCCTCTCTTTCTAACAATGCTCATTTTTCATAAATTTTATGCTATTATGAAGAAATTATACAACTTATACAAAATGTGAGGAAACAAATTATTGTTTATTGTTTTTCAATAAAATTTAAATTGCCAGTCCGTATTGAACATACGTTTTTAACATCAAAACAGTTCTGTTTTAATGTCTCATAATAATTATTCAATATGTGTATGCTAAATGTATAGGCGGATAATGTCGCCAGGAGAATGAAGCCATTATTTCCGGGAGTTCTTACTATCGTTCCGGGGGCCGGAATCAAAATATATTATCAAAATTATACACGTGAATCCGGGAGAATCCCGGAGTTCCGGGAGGGTTGGCAAGCCTAGTCATAGCGCAGTCAACAGCGCACGTGAGGCATGCCCTTGGCGCATGCCTCTTTTTAATTAAAAGCATAGCGCACCGCACGCTGCGACGCACGCGTTCCCGCGGTCTGTGGATTTCTGTGCAAATATCATTCAAAATTCGCCTATCGGTTGACTGCTTAGTGATTTTCGGTCTAACTAATTTTAAAAGTAGATCGAAGTTCCTTTCGGGCATGCGTGTAAAGTTTTTGAAAAGAATATCTCTATTTTCTCTTAGTTCACGCATAAGCACATAATTTTGTTTTCAAATAGTCCCTCATCCACAATTCACAATGTTTTTTTAATTTTTTTATGCCGTATAACTAAGTAAGCAGCACGGCAAGTAGAATGCTCTCGTCACACAACGTGTGGACAGTTAGTTGCATGCGTTTTGATGCATGCAACAGTTGAATGCGTTAGACGAAAGTGATATTGAAAGATGAAGATGAAAGTTGAGGAGGAAAAGGGCATAGTGTGGACATAGCTTTAGGGTCTAGCAGTCCCTCCCTAATGGATAGAGAGCGCTCAACGAAATTCAACACAATTACTAAATTCCTCTCACTTGGGTTCACCAACTGATTATGTATACTTAAAAACTAATTGATTCTGTCCATCCTAAGTGACGTCTGCAATTCACTTCGTAACTCCTCGTTCTGATCACACTCCATCAGCAAATGGTACATGTCATCCTCCTTGTGGGCCAGCCGTATGCCGTATCCACTAATGGCATTATTGTACAAATCAACTAACAATGCAATCGTAACGATTTTCAGCTTTCGCCGTACTCGTACATTGTACAATACGGATGTTGAGCCGACGGAGAAACCTATGGGAGTTCTGGAATGAATTATTATAATCTTTGTCCATTGTTATAACGCCGTATGAGGAAGATGCTAGAGCTATGGACCATCATGGGTCTACTTTTTGAAATTAAGATTTGTTTGGCCAACCAGCTCGGATATGCGGTCTTTTAACCCCTCACGCGTCGGACGCCGCGCGATTTCCGACTCAGCGAAAACAATTGTTTTCCGTAAAAAAATTTATGAACACCTATAGCAAATTTGATATGGTTACAATCGTTACTAAATTTCCTACAAAGTTATCTATACCTTTCAGTACACTGACCTTTGTTTTGATTCAAAATTGTGAGTTGAACATTGCACAAACGACTTCACAAATATATTGAGTTGATGTAAGATTTCACACACTCGCGAATGGATAAAAACCTCTATTAATAACACATTCACTTCAGAAATATTGTATTCTTTCGAATTTATACACAAACACAACAAATTACTGACTAAAAACACCAAAAATCATTTTAATTTGAGGCGACGGCAGGCAACACATTGAGAAATTTTAAACATTAAAATCTGTAAAATTGATTAAAAATATAAATAAAATACATTGAAACCATTGGGGTAGTACCGTGAAGGGTCGGTACTTAAAAACAATAGCCCCACTGCATCCCTCCCAATGCATGTTGTAAGAGGCGACTAAGTGATAATGACAAGATGCTGTGCATATGAGGGTCAAGCTGGCCAGCTCTCACCTTGGCACGGTTCTTCCACTAAGTCATGCAGCGGGTGGGTCTTCGTGCCTTAGTTGCTGCTTGATAGTTATCTTGTACTAATATATTGCTAAACGTGGTGATCGGTGTTGTGCTCTTACTGACTTGCAGCACAACACCGATTAGTCTACACAATTACCTAAAAAATATTGACAAATTCGAAAACATTAAAATCTGTAAAATTCATTAAAAATATAAAATTAATTGAAACTATTATAAATATTATATACATTAAGCGTTATGCAAGAAGCCGCCAGCGCAGCGCAGTGATACACGACCATAATAGGGTTATATATAATAATATCAGACAACATTATCTACTTTTCTTCATCTTATCGTAATGTAGTTTTACAAGGTGTTCGCTCTATTTCACGTTGCACAAAGAACAATGCTTTCAACCTGCAATTTTCTAGTAAATCCCTTTCTTATGTGAGCTCGCGAGATAATGGATAACTGAGTTTAGCGGGCTTCATTCCATTGTGCTTCTAAGTGGGGAAGCTGCCAGCGAACTATATCGGATCATGATAATTTCACGTTTCGTTCCTTTTTAGGTTTCCGTATCCCGTACGGAAGCCTATTACTAAGCCTCCGCTGTCTGTCTGTCCGTCCGTCCGCCCGTCCGTCTGTCCGAGGGCTGTATCTCTTGAACCGTAATAGGTACCCCTTTGAAATTTTCACAGAATATGTGTTATTATGGCGGATAAAACAACAAATAATAAAATATAGAAAAGGTCATAAATTCCCCATAGATAAGTACAAGAAGCGTCCGTCCGTCTGTCTGTCCGTCCGTCCGTCTGTCTGTCCGTCCGTCTGTCCGAGGGCTGTATCTCTTGAACCGTAATAGGTAGCCCGTTGAAATTTTCACAGAATATGTGTTATTATGGCCGATATTGTTATATCGGCCATAATAGATAGAAATAAGAAAAAGTAAAAAAATCACGGGAGTTTCCATAGAAGAAACCAAAAAGTGTATGCGCGCGCGCCATCTACCGAATAGATTATGAAGCATTTTAACTAATCATAAACTAATATGAAGCATTTCATAACAAGCCATCTAGATGGCGTGAGTGGCGCTAGCCATGACATGGCGATACGGAAACCTCGGTGCGCGAGTTCGACACGCACTTGGCCGGTTTTTATGTTTCCGTACCCCTTACGGAAGCCTATTACTAAGCATACGCCGTCTGTCTGTCTGTCTGTGTTACTGATGTATCTATGGAACCGTAATAGCTAGCCGATTGAATTAATGTTCACAGAATATGTGTAATTTTGGCGGATATATGTATAATAATAACTTCAACATCTCCTCTGCTTCCTTCCCTCGTCAGTAAGGAAGCAGAGAAGATGTTAAAGTCTGGATTTGCAGCACGAGGTTACGGGCTAATAGCGAAGAGGCTCGACGACCACCTTAAGAGGCTCTCGCCGAGTGGTTGGGTCAAGGGCCAGATCCAGAAGGCAGCCCTGCTCGATGCTGCACGCATCGTCCGGAGGTTTCTCTCTTTGGGACCCGACCATCGTTAGCCTGGGTTCGCCCCGCCGCCGCCGCGCCGTTGTTGTTGGAAACTCCATTTGTTTTTGTATAAATTTTAGATTTAAAGTTTGTAAATATGTAAAATTAATATTAAAAAAATGTGTAAATAAATGGATAAAATAATAAAAAAATTACAGAGTAATAAATTAAGGGTTTTTTTTTTTGTGGTGCGGAAACCTCGGTGCGCGAGTTCGACTCGCACTTGGCCGGCTTAGTAATAGGCTTCCGTACCCCGTACGGAACGAACTATTTACCTACATAGCAGTTTCGACCGACTTTTCATTCAGTGCGGTGGTATCAAACCGGTAGAGATAAACCCTACCACGTGGTAAGGTAAAAACATACAAAAAAATGAAAAAAAAAAAAAAATAAAAAAAAAACATACAGACGAATTGAGAACCTCCTCCTTTTTTGGAAGTAGGTTAAAAAGGGAAGGGACCTACAGTTTTACGTGGAATCAGAACCGAGAAAGAGAATCAAATGTTTGCACCTTCAATTTGCCAATGTTGATGTTCTTGAAGTTTTACGCATATTTTTGGATCACTTCCGCACACTTCCGACGTTTTATAGCCGCATTGCTAATGTGTTAATTGCGTACGGTTTTCGCAAGGTTTATTGCGAATGATATACCTTATTTCATTTGGCAGGTTGTAAACTCGTCTAACGAAACTGACCAAAAATCACGAACACGTTTAATGCTTTAGCTTCGTTTTTAGGGGTCCGTATCCGTCGTACGGGAACCTATTACTTTTTTTTTTTTATGTAAGCCGGTATGGGTGGCTGAGTTGGAGGGGCCAAAGCGCATGCTCCGACCAGCCAATATCACCTCCGAGAAGGTAGGTGCCACACCGGAGACTTCCCTGGATTGCTGGCTATACTGGACTAGAGGAGAACACAACCGAGGTTGCTATGCGGCCATCTTACATCCAGTACGGTGGTACCAACCCAGTCGGCTACAAATTGAGCCTACCACCTAGTAAGGGGCAAGGGAAGGGACCTACAGTTTTACACCGGTTCCGAACGGTGAAGCAGCAGGTGTAGGTATGCACGTAAATTTTTTCGTCAGAAAAAACTCATTGGTACACGCCGACGGGATTCGAACCGCGGACCTCTCGCATGAGAAGCCGATGCCCAAACCACTCGGCCACCCGCCGCTTACTAAGCCTACGCCGTCTGTCTGTCCGTCCGTCTGTCCGAGGGCTGTGTCTCTTGAACCGTAATAGGTAGCCCGTTGAAATTTTCACAGAATATGTGTTATTATGGCCGATATAAAAACAAATAATAAATAAAAATAAGACAAAGTAAAAAATTCACGGGCTTCCTTCAGGAGAAACTAAAAAGTTAATGCGCGCGCGCCATCTACCGAAAAGAGTATGAAGCATTTTACCTAATCATGAATTTTAACTAATATGAAGCATTTCATAAACACGCCACGCCATAGATGGCGTGAGTGGCACTGACCATGACATGGCGATACGGAGCCCTCGGTGCGCGAGTTCGTCTCGCACTTGGCCGGTTTTTTTATTTAGAGAATTACGTTACGGAGTAATCACCTCGCACAACGTGTGTGACAGACGGACAAACGGACGGACGGACGCATAGACAACTGAGCGATTTGATACTCGTAAGAGTCCCTGCTAGCCGCCGTGTGGGGCTCACTGCATCTCTCCCCGTGCATGTCGTAAAAGGCGACTAAGGGATAAGGACAAGATGTCGTGCTAAAGGGCGACAGGCTCGCCACCTCTCACCTTGGCACGGTACTTCCACCTAGTCATGCAGCAGGTGGGTCTTCGTGCCTTACTTGCTGCTTGATCGATTGAATCTTGTTCGAATACTTTGCGAAACGTGGTGGTCGGTGTTGTGCTGTAATTTACCAGAGTTCTTGCAGCACTATACCGATTACTCTGCTTACCCCGATTGTCGGGATTCAGCGTGTGTGATATGTATGTATGTATGTCCCTGCTAGCGTCGCTCTCTATGGATCCGTTAGGGTTCCGTATTGATAAATCAAATAAACTAGAAACAAATAAGAAAAAAAACCGCTTAAGGCAGTAGCATGTTTATGCTAAACGAAATAGTTATCGTAGTCCAAACCTGTAATAAAGCGGCTAAAATTATGCTAACGAACGAAACCAGACTCGATTTCATGTTACAAAATAAATTACGCGTACCTAAAAAGGCAACTCTGTAAATAGTAATGTTGTTCCCTTTCTCGATAAAACATCCTTATACGAACACCGAGTGTTTACTTAGATTACCTATGAAGCATTCTTACGTACAAGCAGTCAGAGTACAAATAAAGTATTCTGTGGTAATAAAGTAAGTGAACTGTATTGAATATGTAGGTATGTACGAAGATATAGTGACGAATATAGTGACGGTATGTAGAGTAGTGAATGTATGACTCTACTCTCTACTTCTATTCTACTTCTTATAAAAGGTGACCTCTGTCTGTATGTGTGTTTGAGGTAAACTCCGGAATAACTGAACAGTACTTCTTAGTTATTAGGCTATATATAACTATAAGACTTATATGAAAGGAAAACTTATCCCCTCCCTTTGCGTCAGGGGTTTAAAGCACTTGATTTGATTGAAGTTATTTCGTCGTATTTGAAGAATTACTCGACTCCAGAATCATCGGCAGTTACCAGAACCATAACACACAAACGTAAACCTAAACTCGCGAACGTCACACGTAACCATAATTATCGTCAAAACGCAATTCACTCCAGATCCGAAAATCCTCACTGTCACGGTGTATATGTTTACGCATAAATGATGATAAAGAAAGTCAAATTGTTACAATATGCATTCAATATTTTACCGTGTGGGGCCGGTACTTAAAAAGAATATCTTCACTGCATCTCTCCCCATGCATGTCGTAAAAGGCGACTAAGGGATAAGGACAAGATGCCGTGCTAAAGGGCGACAGGCTCGCCACCTCTCACCTTGGCACGGTACTTCCACCGAGTCATGCAGCAGGTGGGTCTTCGTGCCATACTTGCTGCTTGATCGATTTAATCTTTTTCGAATACTTTGCGAAACGTGGTGGTCGGTGTTGTGCTGTAATGGACAAGAGTTCTTGCAGCACAACACCGATTACTCTGCTTACCCCGATTGTCGGGATTCAGCGTGTGTGATATGTATATGTATGTATGTATTTGATAATTCAACCACTCGGAAGAACAACTACAAATTTGGTACACAGAAATCATAAACGAATAAGAAGTAACATCGAAAACTTGGTTCTGAAAATGTAGGTCAAAATATGCTTCCAAAACTTCTCGAAAGCACCCACAACTTTGCCCGCAATTGTGTAGCTAGTTTGTGTATTCGACTGGGCGACGACGCACGCGCTAACAAAACGCTAAATGACATTGCATGCGCAAAGGCATCTCCGCACGTCCTACTCACATAGTCCACACAAATCAATATGGGCGTTTCTATACGTACAAACGTAGGCGAGCATATATCCCACAGAGCATCAAATACCTACCGCCCGCGCCCCCTACTAGAGGCGCCCTAAGCGATGATATTTGAAACCCAATAACCGTACGCTGAGCTGCTAGCGCTTCGTATGTGTGTGTGCGTGCTAGTATCGACACTACACACAAAGAGGAGCAAGTTAGGCACACGCACAAAACAAATGCACACGCACAACACACATATGTAAGTCATAGGCCACGCCCACAGGCTTCAACGGCGTTGTAGAGAAATCGCGCTCACGGCGCCTCTAGTAGGGGCGGGCGCGCGCATTTCATGCTCTGTGATATATCCCATGTACGCAAGACAAGGCGAGAGTGGAGACCACTTTCCTAGCTTGGGCCTCGATGTACGATACTGAACGACACGGCGGCGTCGCCGTAGAAACTTAGAGAAAATCAGGGCACTGGGTAGAGATGCATTGTAGAATTTTATACATGCGTGCGAAAGATAAGAAACTATCGAGATACTTAAGGAAGAGAAATTCAATTTCTTTAGAACGTAGATACATGCGGCTGTTCCCAATAATCCCAACGACGTCGGTGACGAAGATCGGACAAATCCAATAACACCACTCAGCGATGATTCACTCTTGCCGTTCTAAAAAGTCTACAGATCTCACACTACGCGCAACTATATGTTTCAGATTGCGTTATTCTATGTAAACTGTTTTTATATGTATGTGAGTATATTGTACTATATTTATTTGTATCCCTATCGCAATTGTGTTTGTTATGTTCTTTTTAATAATATAAAAGAGGGGTCTGTCTGAAAATCAGTGCTGCGGCAGAAGGCTCGCCCGCTGTCGCTAGTTAAGTTATTCTTTCAATTGTATAATCGTTTAAATAAGATAAATGAACATATTTCATTTCATTTCATTTCATTTCATTCATTTCATTTCATTTCATTTCATTTCATTCATAATTTGACAAATTTGTTTTATTCAACGAAAAGGAACGATCGATCTTACAAACGATTGAGAACTATATGTCATCCAAATTGTCATACGTAGTTAATAGGAATTCATTCTTTAACTTACTTGTACTGACGATAAAGTGAACAGAGGCAGACTGACCTCGCGGGTAAGGGACCCGCTACCGCCTACAGTTTTTGTCCGCCCGCCTCCTAAGATGGCTCAAACTGTAGCTTAATTCAATCCCGAGATTAATTTTATTCCGTTTCTTGAATATACAAATAAAAAAAAGTTATTGGGAAATTCTCGATCCAAGTTGGCGAATTTTTTTTTATTTTTGAAAAATTTTGGAAAATCTCAAAAAGTTACCGACCGATTTTGGGAATTCACTTTGAAGCCCTCCGGCAGAACCACATATTGACATATGGCCCATCAGCGTACCTCTCATATCTGCGAAACTACAGGCAAATGTCACAATTTCATAAATCGGGGCACTATACTCGATCACGAAAACATAAACATTTTCAATATTAAAAATATTACTTAGTAGACGAGGAAGAAGATATATCAAAAACATTTCTTGACTACCTGTAAACCTTAGGACCGATTGCGCTAACACAGACTTAAGAAGTACGTACGTAACCAGTAAGTCCATATATGCTCATCTTAAATACACTTACGATGGTGATTTTTTTTTATTTAATCCGTTATGGGTGGCTGAGTCGGAGGGGCCAAAACACATGCTCCGACCAGCCAATGTCACCTATGAGAAGGTAGGTGCTATACCGAAGACTTCCCTGGATTGCTGGCTGTACTGGACTAGAGGAGAACACAACCGAGGCTGCTATGCGATCATCTTACATCCTACTTACAGGCTACAATTTGAGCCTACCTAACTAGCCTACCTAGTAAGGGGCAATGGAAGGGACCAACAGTTTTACACCGGTTCCGAACGGTGAAGCAGCAGGTGTAGGAATGCACGAAATTTTTTTCCTCAGAAAAAACTCATTAGTACACTCCGACCGGGTTCGAACCTCGGACCTCTCACATGAGAACCCGATGCCCAAGCCACTCGGCCACCCGCCGCGCCTTAAAGTTAAGTTTGGGTGTTCGGCAATTTAACGGTCTGTCATGCAGAGCGAATGAATAGCGTCAGCTGTCTCTCAAACTGCTTGTTTTAGGGACTATTAAGTCGTTATTTTATATACAATGTAGTTCCATCTCTGTCTTCTTAACGTTGGTAGATAGAGAAGTCACTTCCATAGACAAGACTTATCGAGTTACTGATTTAAGCTGTCGTTAGTTACCTACCGGGAGTTTAGATATTTAAGTCTGTGTTAGCGCAATCGGCTCTTACAAACTTACAAAGAGAACTTACAAAGGAAATAAATACTACTACATTATTGAAATGTGAAAGTAAACAAATTCTTTTAAAAATATTTATAGCCTTGGCTTAGAGTCTTGGTCGTATATTTTGTGCGCTGCAAATTCCATCTCATTTCTAAAATGAGGACGTTCGAGATTCATCATGATTCTATAGATTCAGATCAAAGACATTCAAAGAACCTACTAGACCGGAAAACAAGAACAAAATCTTAATCCTATAAAATATTGCATAAAATACTGTATTACCTCCGTCGTCAGTGTGAAGTAAAAACCTAAAAAACAAAAACCACTTTTGTTTCATACTACCTGGATGGACAAGCATGTATGTATGTATATTTATTTGTATATAATATTCTATATATTTAGTAATTTATATGTATTAAACATGTATGGCTTATATTTTACTAGCATGTAATTATATGTATGTATTAATAAGTATTCTTATTATTATTTTTATCTCCAATTGTCACGCAACTCTTTTGCTACTACCTACTTACATTCCACTATATTATCGAATCTCAAACATCCAAAGGTTGACTGTAAGAAATCTCTGTAAGGGATAAGTCCGCCTTTGCACCTTATGTAAATTTTCCAATGTATTTGTTACTGTTTAATGTTTACTGGAGCAATAAGGAATTTTCTATCTATCTATCTATCTAAATATTGTTACCTAGGTAATAAGTTGCTCGTACTAGTGTTTGACACGCCCGTACGTGATGGTTTTATAGATGGTGTTATTGACGTTCCAGATCAATGTTTGTGTACGAAAATGTTCCCAATGCCCGTTCTGGTTATATTCAAATCTCTTTGATTCAGATGAAATGTTAATGGCGCAATATTTGCAAGTTTATACCAAGTCAACCACACGACAAAAATCGCACCTAGTATCACACTTCGTGCCAACAGATCAAACATTTGCCGACCTCTGTTGAAGATGTCGAGTCCAATCCGCTGGACGAGCAAATTCACTTTGACTTATTAGTAATTTCGTAATGCTAGTGGAAGCAAGTATCCATTAGCGGCAAGGTCAGTAAATATTTACAAGCTTTATTGTGTCAAGTAATTTTTAAAATCGCGGCACATTGTCAAGCTTGCTTGGCATAATTACAACAGTGCTTCGATCATTATTGGCATTTTGACTTGAATAGGCTGACACTTGAATGGTGCACAATGTTTTGGCCTCTACTAGTCAGAAGTTCGAATACCTTACTGACGTCTCTAATTTTGGACTGAGATAAAATCTCGTCTACAGAATGCTTAATCAACAAATGTTTGTAAAGGTAAGCCTGCATTTTGCATAAGCCTGATTTTATGCAATCCGGTCAATCAGAAGGCCCAGACCAGCCAACATCACCTCTGATAAAGTCAGTCAGTCAGTCAGCGTGTAAGCGTCCACTGCTGGATATACGCCTCTCCAATTTTCCTCCAGCCCTCCCGGCCTTCAACGGTACGGAACCACTGCTTTCCGGCGACGTACTTGATGTCGTTGTTCCATCTGGCGGGTGGTCTTCCCACACTCTGTTTTCCTGTCCACGGCCGCCAGTGTAGGACACGGTTACTCCAACGCTCGTCGTCTCTTAGGCTGACGTGCCCAGCCCAATGCCACCTGAGCTTAGCCACCCGGTATCCAATATCGACTACTTTGGTGCGTCGGCGGATTGCCTCGTTACGCACTATATCACGTAGCGATATTCCCAGCATGGCTTGCTCCATTGCTCGCTGGGCAACTTTCAACCTTTGGACAATACCGACCGACCGTCAGCGTCCACGTTTTACACCCGTACGTCATAACCGGGAGGACACACTGGTCATATATACGGGTTTTTTTATTTTGCGGAAGGTCAGACCTCAGGGTGAATTTTAACTTTCCGAAGGCAGCTCAACCCAGTTGAATTCGTCTCTCGACCTCCTTTGATAAAGTGCTATACCAGAAACTTCCCCTTGGATTGCTGGTAGGGCTGCCACCTTTAAAAAAATGCAGACCCGGAGTATTCAGGAAATTCAAAATTTGGGTGAGTATCTGATTAGCGGGAAATAGATCGAACATTGCTGGTATGCTTATTGTGTCGGCCTAGATAAAAGATGAATTATAGTTAAATAATTGTTTGCCGGAAATGCGTAGTTTCGGAGAAAAAAAAAATATATTTAATACAAATAAAATTTTCGATTTTTTTTTAAATGCACCAAAAAATTTATTTTTAATAGGAATTCATGCAAAAACGACATGCGCCGCCTCAACATTAGGTTAGGTTATAAAATTAACCCTGGTTATTTTTTTTTAACCACCAAAACATTCACCCATACCACTTCCCTTGTTTTTACCTTAGGAAATCATTAGACCGAATGCGCGATTTCTGTTCAATGTTGAAGTAAAAGTCTGAGCGAATATTAATAAGGTTCTACGAAAAAAAATATTTAATATATTCATTTATAATCGAAACCAATGTATTGGGGCTTTAAAAAAAAATATTTTGTATGAAAAATTTATTTTGTATGGGGAAAAATTTTTTTTTCTCCGAAATAGGCCATTCGTAGACTACGCGGGACGGATCTCGGCGTGTCGTCGCCGCAGCGGGCGACCCGCCACGCGAATACACTATACAAGTACGGTGCGGGTGCGAGGAAGAACACCGACGAACCGCTGCGGCGGCGACACGCCGAGATCCGCCCCGCGCATTATATCTAACATTAAAATCGCAAACTAACGGCTAGTTCTGATTTTTCTAATTTTTTTAATATGTTGTCAGGACCACTACCAGTAATGTATATCTAAGTTTGCAACTTCGAAAGACCTGTGCTAACTTTGCAGCACTCGAAAAACCGCGAAATTTTCGCACTTTTTTTGGTATTTTCAATATAAGTCCTAAACTATGCGTTTTTATATATATTTTCTCCCTCCTTTGATAAAGTGCTATACCAGAAACTTCCCCTTGGATTGCTGGTAGGGCTGCCACCTTTAAAAAAATGCAGACCCGGAGTATTCAGGAAATTAAAAATTTGGGTGAGTATCTGATTAGCGGGAAATAGATCGAACATTGCTGGTATGCTTATTGTGTCGGCCTAGATAAAAGATGAATTATAGTTAAATAATTGTTTGCCGGAAATGCGTAGTTTCGGAGAAAAAAAAAAATATATTTAATACAAATAAAATTTTCGATTTTTTTTTAAATGCACCAAAAAATTTATTTTTAATAGGAATTCATGCAAAAACGACATGCGCCGCCTCAACATTAGGTTAGGTTATAAAATTAACCCTGGTTATTTTTTTTTAACCACCAAAACATTCACCCATACCACTTCCCTTGTTTTTACCTTAGGAAATCATTAGACCGAATGCGCGATTTCTGTTCAATGTTGAAGTAAAAGTCTGAGCGAATATTAATAAGGTTCTACGAAAAAAAATATTTAATATATTCATTTATAATCGAAACCAATGTATTGGGGCTTTAAAAAAAAATATTTTGTATGAAAAATTTATTTTGTATGGGGAAAAATTTTTTTTTCTCCGAAATAGGCCAATATTGAAAATACCAAAAAAAGTGCGAAAATTTCGCGGTTTATCGAGTGCTGCGAAGTTAGCACTGCAGGTCTTTCGAAGCTGCAAACTTGAATATACACTACTGGTAGTGGTCCTAACATATAAAAAAATCAGAACTAGCCGTTAGTTTGCGATTTTACCGATTTTTAGTGTCAGATATGACTGGCCTAAAACTACGCAAAAACTTTAAAATTTTCAGAGGTTTCGTTAATTAATGCATGGCGCGTCCGATTCGTCCGATGTCCACCCACTCCGCTCCGATCATTCAGTCCAGTGAATCAGTCAGTCAAGCCGAATTCACCGCTCGGTTCGACTCGAGCGGCGGGCGAAAGCCGGCTTCAGTGTTGCCGTTTTAGTGACTTTGTCGCTAGATCTAGTGAGTTTTTCACGTCTTTGGTGACATTTTTTAAAGACTTAGTCACTAGAAAAAATCTAGTGGCTTTTAGTGACTTTTAATAGTGATAAAATTTGAAGCACGGACATTGACTTGGCTGTATACCATCATAGATTTTACCTGTTCTTCATCACATCATCACATCATAGATCATCGACGATCTATGAACTTGATCGAATTAATCAAAATAATCGCTTTGACTGTATGTAAATTATATATTCTATATAAAAAATAATAAAAAAAGAAGAAAATATTTAAAAAAACATATCTATCAAATCATAATCATATTTACTTATTTCTCACTTGACTGAAGACGCCACCGACGACATCGGGGCGAAATATTTCCATAAATTAGCTTTTTTACTATTGCTATTACTAAAATATGTGCACATCAAAAATAAAGGAACAAAAAGTTGTAAAGTATTTAATTATAAAAAATATATATTTATAAAGTGTAAATTATGTAAGTATAAACATTGAATGAATAAATCATTGATTATTTCAAATTTTATTTTAATATAACTTATTTTAAAAATGGAGCTCTGATAAAAATATTTAGTGACTTCTAGTGACTCTTTGAAGTAATATTTTCCCCAATTCTAGTGACTTTATGGCAATAGTTTGGTGACTTTCTTTTTTCCTAAGCGGCAACACTGGCCGGCTTTCATATACGCTCGCGACGACGACGACGTGCGTGCGTTCCACGCACCGCCCGCCTGGTCTGACCCGGAGAAATACGATGTTAACCCGTAGCCCGGATATACACCATTCAAACCCGTAGACTCCGGGTCAAACCCGGAGGGGTGGCAGGCCTAATTGCTGGCTATGTTGGACTAGAGGAGAACACAGCCGAGACTTCATCTTTGGTCCGGTAGTGGTGTCTACACAGTTCTAATGCTATGGGCTAGTCGGTTACTCGGTTAGGATACTTCACAAGTAGCAATGCAATTTGATTACTTATTAATTTAATTGTGGGTTGTGTTCTATTGTAAAATGAGGCATATACTGTAATTATAAATTATATTAAAATACTTACTAAAACAAAATAAATAAACATTAAGAATAATTAACCTATTGAGAAACTGTCACGATCCGGGTTGACCTACCGCCAGAGTCAGAGCAAATTCCCTCGACACGGCCTCAGTTTGCTAGATACAAAATTTCATCTAAACAGGCCGACGAGGGGAAAGTTCATTTTTTTATTGTATTACTACTTCAAGAACTTATTCCTTCGATGGTATATATAATCTCATGAGCCGTTCGATCACATGTTCGGCCCCCAACTCGGCATCTTTCGTCGAGCAAATCTCCTGGCTTCTTTAAGGGCGAGTTCTAGAGCTACCTTCACGCTCCCATAACCTTGTGGTCATTGTGTCTGTAGGCTGAGCCCGACCACAAGCGTTCAATGTCTATTCTCTTGTTCTACAATAAAACTGGTTGCGGTGAGGCGGCCTCAACGGTTTGCCTTATTTATTAGCAAACCGCCGCCTCCGCCGCTCGCCCTAACACTGCCTGGCCTTCTTAGACATCTGCTCAAACATCGTGAGGTCGGCAAGTAACGTCATGCGACCTAGGACCGGTGGTGGCCGGATAAAAACCTCACGACAATCACTTAATGTGTAATTCTCTGTGATAAATGGTAGGTTATCCATCTATATCATCTTATCACGTGGGGCCTTCGCTGTTATTTTTGACCATACTAAAATTGACGCAGATTGGAGATTTACGTGATTAGAATTTAGTTTAAATTTAGTGGCTGCAATATTTGCTAAATTAGCATTATGTGTATGATTTGATTATACATACATGAACGGTAAATTGTTTGGGCGACACATTTACGATAAAAGGTAGAATTTTGTTTTTTCTTTTTTGTTAATTTTGTTTTATTCGGTGTGGCTTAAAACCAGCGACTCCATGTACCTTATTAGCTATATGAATTTTCATGCTGTGCCTCATGATCTCTTGTCATGGGACTGGGTACCTACCATACTTATATTTTTTTTCACATTGTTATAATAAGCTAAACCATGATTGCTGTAAGATAAACTGTTTTATTGGGTGTTCAGACATTTGCCAAATTTGATATTCGTCCAATTATTACACCTTTATCAACAAGTTCCTAATTACAATATTTAGATTAATTTTATATCAAATTAAAATTAAAATAAACACTATTATTATTAACAACTATTATTAACAAACTCACTCTAAGTGAAGAACTGCCATTGAATTTTAAATATTTTTCTATAAGAAGGTACCTAAGTATGTCTATGTGTGTGTGTAGATAGACGTTGATGGGTTTTTTATATCGTATTATGTAAATCTTCCTTCTAGTCGTTTATATTCTATTACGAAAGATTTTAAACATTGTTTTACACCTTCATATTAAACGCCAAATCTACATCAATAAATCGTAAAATCATAAGTTTAAGTACATTATTACATTGATTTATTACAAAATCTTCCATATCTATTTAAGGTCCCACTCTTAAAAGCTCGACTACTTCATCTCTTGCTTATGCAAAATTATTTCCGCAATTATTGTGTTAATGCTCACCTTAAATTTGATGACCAGTGCAAATGCGAATTACTCAAGCGAATCATTTCCCGCCCATAATTATGTTTTTATTGCATATTTGATATTTGCGCGCAATATTGAATCAGGCGCAAATATAGCGAGGGACAGATTATCCGGAAGCGACTTTAGCCCCATTGGAGATTTGTAAGCTGTTTTCGTTGAACCTACGATCCGTGTTGAGAAACGCTCATCTTATATGGCAGGTGTTTGAAAAGCATTCCGTACATGTTGCAGATAGACTTTCATAAGAAACACTTTATAGATACTTAATCATTATTTATGGAATGAAAAGTTTTAACTAGTTTTTTTATAGTTCATATAAGCAGAAGTGCATACTTCAGTTATGCGTACACACGTTGTCGACACACTTGTCTTTCGAAATGGAGATGTCTCCGTACTCAGTAATGTCGTAAGTGTCAACGCGAGAGGCGTCCACTTCAATCTTTGTTTATTGATTTAACGCAGCCTTGGCAGGTCTCTTCACATCGTAACTAATTACTTGGAGAATTTCAATAGACCTGAATTTAGTAGTCACCGAAAAATAAGTTAAATTTAATTCAATAAAATTTTTATCGAATCCATCCATCCATTTAGCATCGAAATTAAGAGGAGCAACGCAGCCAGTGTGGTGGGTACCGCTGGGGCGACGACGACGTTCGAATTTTCGTACTGTAACATTATGTGTTTTAGTATTAATTTATATTAGTTTAATTTAATTTAGTCTTAGTTTAATTGCTTCTTGTATTTAAAATAGAAAGAACACGTGAAATTAAAATAAGTTCTTATTATTTATATTTGTATTTCAATTGTATCTTCAGAAAATTTTCGGCATAGCCTGTGTCTAGTGTTTGGTCGATTTGTGCTCTTTCTAGTGTGTTTTAATTGGATTTTGTTTTATACATACGTAGTACTTGAGGAGAAAATAAAAGCCATATTTCTATAGTTCTTCTTTCTTTCTTAATCGCGTCATTATATTATTTAGTATATTTAGTATACTTAGTCATCATTAGGCATAATCAGTGAGGATTTTCTCAAATAGCAGGTAATTGATTACGGTTTTTATTCTCGCATACATATGTTTGTTGAAACTCTCCGTTTTCATTGCTAATGAACTTTCTTTTGAAGCTTTCAATTTTAACGTCTACATTTATTCTCCCTAATTCGTCTTGTCATGTTTGATGACTAATCTTCGGAGAGGGTGTCGGCAACGGTAGTGGCCGCTTCTAAATTCATCCAAAAATAACTTTCATCGCATTTTTCACAATTAGAGAGAAAAAAATGTGAATTCGGAGAGGATACGCAATTTTATGCTCGCCAGACGTGAATAAAATTGATGTAGGGTTTCACGTGAGAGATGAAAATGTGGTTTCAAAACACAAAAAAAAACAGGGATCGCGCGGGGAAAGTAGTTTACGCAGTGATTCTGACACAATAATTTCTCCTAAATATCGTCGGAGGCCCAACTAGATTACGTGTGCAGTGAGTACGGCCACGAAAGTAAAAAATAATAACAAAATCTTTTGGCCAAGCACAAAACGTCCAATAGTCTTTTTGTCGTCGCCTTTTTGCACATCGACCGGCCGTCGCCTTTGACGTATCTGCTATTGGCCAGTTGTAATTATTGTAAATACTAAGTTGGGAGATTAGAATACAATTTTACAACTGCCACCTTTCAATAGGCGGCCGGTCGCAACGAAAGTGTTGCTCCAATTACTTATCTATATATCGCTCAGCTGGAACTACGAATGGATTCTGAATGCATTGTGTTGTAGAGAGTAGACACAAGACTGGAAAAAAAAGTCGACGATAAGAATCAAAGCAGACCTTGTGACTAGGGGTCGCAATACCGGACCCCTTTTCCAATACCGGTGTTTTCGGTATTACTTTTTTAATAATACCGAGATTCCGGTATATTCGGTATTTTCGATATTGTGAGAAAAAATATGTAAAATATGTAATGAAATCGTCATTTTTGTAAGGCAATTGTCACCAGTCAAACAATAAAGTGTGTTAAGATAAGAAAATCACAATTTTATTAATTTTAGATTTTAAACTTCAATCTGCTATTACGAAAATATAATAACTCACTGCCGAGTTATTTTAAACAGACATAAATCTTACTTAAACTAGGATAATATTACTAATGTTTTTAAGTTTACACTGTTATTAATTATATTCATTTTTAAGTTTCTGGATTAACAGTAACTTACATAAGTCGACGTTTCGCCCGCTACGTCACGGGCTTCATCAGGAACTGCGGGAGTTCCTGGAGCCGACGTCTGGTGTCCGTTGTACCAGACGTCAAACTTTCAAAAGTTGACGTCTGAGTTTGACGTCTGGTACAACGGACACCAGACGTCGGCTCCAGGAACTCCCGCAGTTCCTGATGAAGCCCGTGACGTAGCGGGGAAACGTCGACTTATGTAAGTCTTTAAACCTACTGTTAATCCGGAAACTTAAAAATGAATATAGGATAATATTCTTTTAACAAAACTGTAATCAGCTTTAACAAAAACATCAAATACTCTCTGGCGAGTGGCGACTTATCCTAATATGAAATTAAAACGTAAATGTCTCACTCTTGAGTTACTTATTTATAGCTAAAATCAAATAAAAACCGAAATCCTAATATTTATTTATCTATAACAGCATTAAATCAGCTAGGTACGAGATCCATCAGCTTTAACAAAAACATAAAATGCTCTTTGGCGGCTTATCATAATTCGTTTAAATAGTGAGATCGTAAAAATAACAGTGCATCTAGTGTTTTGTCACTTAATTTTGAGGAGTAGGTCTCACTCACTCCTGGCCGTGTGTGTGTACTGTGTAGTCGCGCGCGACATGCGTCACATAGCTGAGCCGCGTTGCCATAGCAACCACCGCGCGACTACTCGCAGAAAGAATCGTGTGCGGCGGAATGTCGCGGGCTTTTTAATTTGTTATTAGTCTTATTTATAATGAAATACCGAAAATACCGAAAATCTCGGTTTCTGTTAACTCAATCCCGGTATTTTAAAGCTTTCCTTTCGGTCCGGTATCCCGGTATTTTCGGGATTCGGGATCCCGGTTTGCGACCCCTACTTGTGACCCAACAATGGATGTGAACGAAATAGTTAGAACATTTCGATGGAAAAATCATTGAACTTGATTTATAATAGAAGTTATTCCATTGATTGTTTCAATCAATTACAATATCGCTACGTAATGCTTCTTTAGTTGCGTTACAACAAAAATTGCCTTTAGATTCTAATTCAATGTCGTGAAGAAGTTCGTTGCTTGCAATTTTTTCATACTTTTAAGAAACCTACAAAGTTATAATATTTAGAAATAACTAATCTTTCCTTGTTTATACGTGCGATTTAGACGAAGTGACGAGCGTAGAATATTTTTCGTAGTCAGCCTGGCGATCCAGCGTGGGAATGCAGCAGGTGTAATGGGCTCGCTTCGCGGACAGGACACGGAGGACGGGCTGGACGAAATATTTTATATTTTTTAGGTTAGTTTTAATTTTAGGTTAATTTTAGTTTTTAACTTAGTTATATTTTATATTAGTTTAGCTTAGATAATTAGTTTAATTTTTAATGTATCTTCATTTTTTGGTTGATTAATAAATACTCTATCTCCATTGCATATTATCAGAATGACATTTAGAGTCCATGCATCTTGCGCTGTGTGATTATTTCCTTCAATGATTATTCGTTCATTGTTTTCCTTTTTTAGAAAATTGCTATGAGAATATTTATAGAAATCATATTTTCTCATTACTTGAGGGCTATAATTAATCAAACCAACGGCCGCCTCACTCAATTATCTCATTTCATTCAATTGTTCATTGGTTTTTTACTCATTAGAATCTAACTGGAATTGATTCTGTATAATTACTTGCATGTGGTCTAGAAGTATGGGAGATATTAATATAACACGAATGTTGCCTTCTATAATCCATTAGCTCGTATGTGCAGGTCTTATAACAATACCAGTAATGCTAATGATACATTGGATGTGTTCTCCTCCGGTTTTTATACTTTTAAAAGGACTGTTATTGCCATAGAAATAGTTTAAGGATAAGGTTCACTCATTATTACTTTTAAATTATCATCCATTTTTGTAGATGCTTGTTTTACCCATTTTAGAAAAAAAAAATATATATATATGAATTTTTTAAATTTTTAAATTGTTAATCGATCTGTTGTTGTTTTAAGCTAATTTATATGTTTTATTTTAGTTTTACTCATTTTTAATCGTTTCTTTGTTTATTTATAATTGTGTATAGTCTTCTAATGTTGGTGATTTGTGTTTATCTAGTGATTTCCAAGTGGTGTAGGACTTTTCTCTAATTTATATATAATCATGTCGTGTGTCCATTTTTTTGGAATACAAATAAGACGCTGCTTTTAATATTATGTGATGTGAAATGTACTTGTGAAATTTTGTATTTTGTTTTGGATACCATAATAAATAAATAAATAAATAAAATAAATGCCATTTACACCATCAATCTTGCTATTTGTTCAGAATTTGTCTTTTCACATTTTAAGAGTAGACGCTAAAACTTTATGACTTTTGAGTGCTAAAACTGGAACCGGTCAAACGGGTTTGAAAGGTGGCGGCTAAAATAGTAATAAAATTAGCAGCAGCGATTAAACGGTAAACGTGATAAAATTGGTAATTGTTAATAAATAATTTACACCTTCGTTTCTTATTAAAATGAAAACTTACATAAATTTTGCACAGCACTTTTACGCAGCTGACGACCCTTCGAACTCTACGTCAGTCCTTCAGTCCTCACTGAAGCCACTAGAGAATTCCTCAAAGTCCACAGTCACCCACTAACCATCCACACAACTTGCGAGGAGTGATCCCAGCATTCTGCTCATCCCGTCGTTCCTTCCGTTTTCGACGAGAATTTATACCTGTACCACCGTATAGGTGTAAAACCCGTTTAAAGGGTTAAAATTTCCGGTTAAAGAAAAGGTCACCTTTCCGTTCACTACGTGTTCGTCCTTCCGCTATACAAGTTCGGGAGTCGTTTTCAAATATGGAACATTCGAAGGCACAAACTTTTTCAGTTAGAAAAGTTCTCGAGCGAACTTCGGCCGAGTTCGCGAGCTTTCACTGGAGCGTGCGCGACACGTCCGCACGGCAACGGAGTGATTCGCGGACTGTTTCTTTCTCGTCGTTGTCAGTTGGCGGCGCGGCCGGTCGGTGCGGAGACGGCGCGGCGGCGGCGGTGGAGCGAGAGAGAACGAGATGGGATCGGGTAGCCGCAGGCAGCGCAGATTCGACCACCACCGCTGCTGCGCGCACTCCCTATTAGTGCCGCGTAAAGCGTTCACGAAAGAAGTATCACATCATCGGTGTTATAAAAGATTGTACCGTGTGGGTACAATCTTTGTGCAGAACCGATCGTTTACGATTACCGCGGATGCGTACCAATCGGTTCTGCACATCTTTCCTCTACAGAACCGGTAAACTCTGTAAGGCCCGGACTTCATGCATCCGTTTCTCCGCGGAGTTGACCAAAATAGGCCACACCCACCGGTGCGAGCGACAGAGTGAGAAACGGATGCATGAAGTTCTCACTCTGTCGCTCGCACCGGTGGGTGTGGCCTATTTTAGTCAACTCCGCGGAGAAACGGATGCATGAAGTCCGGGCCTAAAGTCTTTTGCTACTACCTACTTATATCTCACAACACCTGTAAGCCTGGCATGGCATTCGTAATCCTCTCATACGACCGAATGTCCATGGGCGTCGTTAGACACCTTATAGGTGGCCCGGCGCCATATGTCGCGCTTTCAATAAAAAAAAATAACTCAGATTAAAGGCGAGACCGCACTAAGCGGCACTGTACTGCAGTGCAGCGGTGTGGCCGCAAATACGTAGAGTACGTCGGGCTCAACGCTTCTTGCGATAGCTCAGTGTTGCAGACAGTCGACTGTCGCTATTGATGGTTAAGCAACGCTGGGCCGGTCAGTTCTTGGATGGGTGACCGCTCAACCGTTGGAGGCTGACTGTGGTTCGGATTTCACGTAAAACTGTAGGAGTTATTTTTTTTTTATTGAAAGCGCGACATATTTTAATTTTTTTATTTATTTATTTATTTATTAATTAAAAAAACACAGAGTACATAGCATTGGCATCCTGCACTAGATAAATCTGTCTTGCAGGAGTGCATTCTTTAACAAATTATAATAATTATAAACATGCGCTCATTAAAATTTATCATGCAATTAGTTAATATACTAAAAAAAAAAAAATAATGGAACACAAACAATTTATAAAATGAAAAGGTAATTAATGATTATTCCCATCTGATATAAACAAAAAAAAAATATATATATACATTTAAAATGTTTTATATAACTACGTAAATTACTTAAATTCTAAATTTAAAATCTAAACATTGTGTAATCATTTCAAATATACAGTTGTGTAGAATTATTAAAATTAAAATTAAAATAAAATATAATAATAAAAACAATCAATTTAAAATTTGATAATAAATAAATAAAAAATGTCACGAACAATTGTAATTTGATTATAAATTAATTCATTGCAGAAATATAAAATGAATAAATAATATTAATTTATTAATTGTATCACAGACAGAAAATATCTGCAGAAAATATTCTAAATAAGGCTTCATGCTTAGCAAGTCAGTATGTTGACGTTTTATTTTATTATAATAAATAGGTTTTCCGTTTTTGTGTAATCTAGGGTATTTAACCATGTTTTTAATATTTTTTTTTCTTCTGACTTTTGCTGTTTCTTTTGCAAAATCACACTCTTTTTTAGCTTTGTTAAGTAGATGTTGGGTAAGAAATAGTCTAGACCGCTGAGCGAATGCAGTTCTAAATTTAGGTGGTTGGTGGTTACCGCAATGCCTTGTCCGTGGTCTGTCCATGATCATTTTCTGTGGGTTTTGCATATTGGCCGTGTTCAAAATAAGGCGACTTATGTATAATTGTCTGACGGAGAGAATTTGCTGTTCTGATAGTAGTGAGAAAGTGCTAAAACGATAGGGCTTTTTGAAGATCACTCTCAGGATAGCACGCTGAGCTCGCTCTAGCTCTATCAGGTATGTTTTTGCTGCGCCACCCCAGACAGTGATACAATACATGATAACAGACTCACTTAGAGCATAGTAGACGGTACCATAGTTAAACCACACAAGTTAGCCGTCTTCATACAAACGCGCCGATTTCGCACTCACACAAGCGCGCGCCTGCGCACGCTGTCTGTACACAACCACTACATGCATTCTCACTGTCTCTCGCGCGTATTCAGTGATGGTCGCCCCGCCCCCGCGCTCGGTGACGCACACCACGTGACGGCCGCTGCCTGCCGCCCGCGCCGCCTGCCGCTTCCCGATTTTATTTTATTGCACTAACATAATGGCTCCGCGTTTCTGCAGTGTGTATGGCTGCATGAATAGATCAGGCTCGAATCGCGAGTTAACATTATTCTCATTACCTGCTGCCATCGAAAGGTAAGTGACATAAAAAATATTATTAAAGTATTATAAAGTTAAATTATGTAAGTTATTTATTAATACGAGTAGGTACTAAGCGAAGGAATTGACTTGAGACCTGGCTCGGAAACGTCAGAGCAAAGGACCTATTAGTATTTAATATAGTATTAATTAGTTATTAATAGGTAGGTACTAGCTGCAAAAACCATTCGCGAACCCCGGCATCGGGCGCGGCCGCGCCGCGCACGCGAAGGCTGCGCCGCGCGCGGGCGCGCGGTTGTCGACTTGTTCAGACTTGTTAGAGATACCACGCACAACGCAATTTCGCGCGGTTTTGTCTTCTATAAATGGCCACAGCTCCTACCGCGGGCACTTTCATGACTGCTAGCGACCAACCAAGTTATTAAATAATTCATTAAAATAACAAAAATAAAAATATAAGTTATTAAGTAATAATAAAACAAAATTAATAAATACATTTTAAAATTATTTATTTGATAATTTTTTTATTAAGATTAATAATTATATTAATCTATAATTCTAAATATATTTTCTATAATTTTTATAGTTATAAATTTTTTGCCCACTTATTAATTCTCTTCATCGTCCGCGACTACGAAATGGTTGTCCAAAGACGGACGTGAGTTAAAGTTGAATTTTGACATTGCATTAATTTTTGGGAGGTTAAAGTTAAAAAAAAAATTTACCCGACTGCGCGAAGCAAAAATGAAGGGTTATCTTTTTAGCAATTTATGTGTGTGTATGTTTGTTTTTACGTATGTTCCACCGTAGTAGCGCCAGAACTAAGCATCCGATTATTGAGTGGGGTATCGTTGTCAAGGGCTCAAACATCAAAATAACATCGTTCACTGTCTATCGAAAATACAGCTTTCGAAAATATACCTTAACGTCATATATAATAAATCTATGACAACTCATATATTCTGTTAGAGTAAAATTTTGGGAGCTGGCTCTTGGTCTATAAATAAAAAATACATAAATGTACATAATAATTTTAAAGAATAGCATTTCCACCATGATGGGCTCACTGCCTGTCAATTGTGTTAGTGTTGTGAGTTGTGACATCCCTGGAGGCTCGGCGCAGCGTAGGTAGTTATTTTAAAAATGGCCTCCAGTTATCTTACTCGTCTTCTTTTACTATGACGGTACGCAGGAGTTTGTTATCGGCGCAGTTTCTTATTGCCTTAAAGAAATAAATAAGTTTTCTTAACCTCGCTGCAAGTCCTTCTATATGTGGCTGCCAGCTATATGGCGCCGAGCCACCTATAAGGTGTCTAACGACGGCCATGGACATTCGGTCGTATGAGAGGATTACGAATGCCATGCCAGGCTTACAGGTGTTGTGAGATATAAGTAGGTAGTAGCAAAAGACTTTAGGCCCGGACTTCATGCATCCGTTTCTCCGCGGAGTTGACTAAAATAGGCCACACCCACCGGTGCGAGCGACAGAGTGAGAACTTCATGCATCCGTTTCTCACTCTGTCGCTCGCACCGGTGGGTGTGGCCTATTTTGGTCAGCTCCGGGGAGAAACGGATGCATGAAGTCCGGGCCTTACAGAGTTTACCGGTTCTGTAGAGGAAAGATGTGCAGAACCGATTGGTACGCATCCGCGGTAATCGTAAACGATCGAGTAGCTGGCCGCGGTACTATCTCGCTCGCGCCTAGGCGTGTGTCCGGCGTGTATACACACACGGAGTCGCGCACGTATGTGTGTGTGTGTGCGGCTCGCTGCATCAACTTGAACTGGTTTCGCCCGAGCTTTTGCTCGCGTCTGGAAGTGCATTCGGCGCGTAGTTTTATGAAATAGCCCCTCTGTGGGCGTCCGCGAGCCCGTTCATGTGTACGGATTATGGTGGCGTTTGATCGAGGGCTTTTGATTCTAAACTAAAGATAGAGATGGAGGATTTAAGAGAGAAATAAAAAAATACCTCCTTTAAAAAATCGTAATACTCTGCACAGGAATTTTATAATGAATAAATTTAGTATGTTAGAAATAAGCAAAGGTAAGATATTGTAAAATAATATATTATATGAAATGTAATGTGTGACATGTCTGAGCGGCAGTTTTGTCAAAAGATGAAATAAATGAATTGAACTGAACTGAACTGAACTAAACTGCAGAAATATTTAATATTATGTAAAAAAAAAAATTATGATAGTTTATGTCCGCGGATTGGTGGATTAAATGAAATAAATAAATAAATTTAATTTCAAATTATGTGAACTTCCTTTTGTTTTTTTTGTGGAAACTGTCATGGTTGTCTATGTCACCTACAACGCACGTGATGTCAGCCCATAACACCTTGGTGTACTAGAATGTAAATTGTAATGTATTACGTGAACACTAAAATATTCTTTATTGAACACCAATTTATACACTCATTTGTATAAATTGGTGCAAATGCAATGGGCGAGCTTAAAAAAATACCGCGAGACATTCTATTCTAACTAAACTTTGGGATGTGGAAGAAGTACCTACGAGTATATGCAGGCGAACAAGAATAGTAATATAACATAAGAGAAGCAATCGTTTATTATAATATGTTTAAATCGGTATTGCTTTTAATAACAATACCGATTTACCGAGTCTACCGCGAGCGAAGTCGCGGACAAAATCTAGTCATCATCAATACTAATAATAAATCCCTAAGGGATGGTAATGGAGTTAGTTACTTTGTTTTATTAGATATTGCGTTCGTAGACTCTGTGTATGATACTAAAACTAAATTAACGATTTTTAGAAATATTTTCTGCACGGATGTATGTATGTTACTCAATAACTCTTAAACCGATCATCCGAATTCGATGAAACTTAGTACAAGCCCATTTCATTTAAACTGTGTCCCGAGTCCCGAGCCCGACACAGTATACGGTATTCCGTTCCGGTTACGCTAAGATTTGCCTCTCAGACAAACCGAATTGTTCCGCGCGCCGAAATAAAGGTACGGTAGCGGGCTTACTTACATCCTTCTTTTTGAATACGAATTTCACGCGAGTGAAGCCGCGGGCAAAAGCTAGTATTTTATATGTCTATGCTTGTTACGTACCTAACTACACACGAGTATGTACCTACCACAGAGCATCAAATACCTACCGCGCGCGCCCCCTACTATAGAGACGCCCTAAGCGATAATATTTGAAACCCAAAAACTACACGCAGTGCTGCTAGCGCTTCGTATGTGTGTGTGTGTGTGCTAGTATCGACACTACACACAAAGAGGAGCAAGTTAGGCACACGCACAAAACAAATGCACACGCACAACACACATATGTAAGTCATAGGCCACGCCCACAGGCTTCAACGGCGCTGTAGGGAAATCGCGCTCAGGGCGCCTCTAGGAGGGGCGGCGCGCGCATTTGATGCTCTGTGGTACCTACCTACCTAATGAAACAAGATAACAGTTACAGCGTCTTGTAACAATAGTTTAGATTCACCGCACGTATCACTTCTGGTTAGTCCTCACGTTACTCAACGCTAAACAATTGGACTGAGATTGTGTCAGATTATTTGGCACCGTGTTAGTTATTGCGTCACACGAAGTTTATCTTAAAAAAAAATTCTTCTAAGCGCTCGTACTCACGTATATTCTACGAGGAAATGGTTAGGTCATTTATTGAAAGAATGAATGAGAGAGAGGAGACAAACGAAAGACATTTACGGAGCGAATGTGAGTGGAAGAGTCGGGAAGGGTCGCAGACCAGATCGGGCATGCGCTCAAAAACCGGCCAAGTGCGAGTCGGACTCGCGCACTGAGGTTTCCGCACCACAAAAATGAATGTTGAAAAAATTTGTTTCTTGTATGGGGACCCTCTTAATTTTTAATATATCCGCCAAAATAACACATATTCTGTGAAAATTTCATTCAACGGGCTAACTATTACGGTTCCAAAGATACGGCTATCGAACGGACGGACAGACAGGATAGACGTTGTAGGCTTAGTTGTAACAAGTACCTACAGTACCCGTAACCGGCGAGCATGTATGAAGAACATTATGAGAGTATCCAGTATCCAGTACAGTACGGGCACAGATTACTTAATAGTTACTTCGTAACAAATAAATCACTCCATATAAAATGTTCCTACCTTCGGGCTTTAATAGCCTACTGCTTCACGTCGCCAATCGCTGCGTGCGAAAATGTACCTTAACGATCGAGTGTAAAGTGGTTATTGCTTTGCAGCTGCGCGCAGTTGCGTGGGTGAGCGTCTATGTATACTTCGCGCGGCTGATGAATTACCACTGAAATAGACCGCCGCGCCGCCGGCGCGGCGGCCCGTCGGGCGGTAGGTAGTTAGCGCGCGCAAGTACATAGAGTTCGTGAGGCCTGGTACGGGACCCTATTACTAAGCCTACGCCGTCTGTCTGTCTGTCCGAGGGCTGTATCTATATCTTAAACCGTAATAGGTAGCTCGTTGAAATGTTCACAGTATATGTGTTATTTATTATGGCCGATATAACAACAAATAATAAAAATAAGAGAAAGTAAAAAATTCACGGGTGTTCCCATAGAAGAAACTAAAAAGTGTATGCGCGCCATCTACCGAAAAGAGTATGCAGCATTTTAACTAATATGAAGCATTTCATAAACACGCCATAGATGGCGTGAGTGGCGCTGACCATGACATGGCGATACGGACACCTCGGTGCGCGAGCTCGACTCGCACTTGGCCGGTTTTTATGGAAACTGACTCGGTTGGCTACATCACCTTCGACATCCGTGATGTCAGCCCATAACACCGGGTGAACTAGGTGCCATGTCAGTGCTTGTCTTCATTTCATTCGTTCGTTTAATTCGCTTCTACCAACTGGAATTCTTCTAACCAAATTCGCTTCATTCGTTACCAAGTTTCGTCTTATTACGTTTGGTTATTATATTCAAGCAACTTTCAGGCACAGAATCACTCCAAAATATCTTACAATTTGCGCAGTCGGATAAATAATTTTGCACGTAGAAAAGCCAAGACTATGAATCTAGTTATACTATAGCATCACTATAAGTTCAGTCCAGATTACATCCACACTATTACTGAATGCCTATTTTAAAGCGTTCATACGTTTAGCCTAGGATCGTTTCGGAGTTGAAGTCCAGTATCTTATCTATGGCCATCGATACTTAGGGTAAAATTCTGACTTGAGGCCTTAAAGAAATTACCTACCTACTACATTAGATAGATAGATAGATAGAAATACTTTATTGCCGTAAAATATTTTACAGTAACAAATGATAAGTAATTTACATGAGGGGCAAAGGCGGACTTATCCCTTACAGGGATATCTCCCACCCAGTCAACCTTTTGATGTTTGAGAGTGTATGTTATGTATGAGATATAAGTTGTAGGTACTTAGTGTACTTAGTGTGGGGCCGGTACTTAAAAAGAATATCCCCACTGCATCTCTCCCCATGCATGTCGTAAAAGGCGACTAAGGGATAAGGACAAGATGCCGTGCTGAAGGGCGACAGGCTCGCCACCTCTCACCTTGGCACGGTACTTCCACCGAGTCATGCAGCAGGTGGGTCTCCGTGCCTTACTTGCTGCTTGATCGATTTAATCTTGTTCGAATACTTTGCGAAACGTGGTAGTCGGTGTTGTGCTGTAACTGACCAGAGTTCTTGCAGCACAACACCGATTACTCTGCTTACCCCGATTGTCGGGATTCAGCGTGTGTGATATGTATATGTATGTATGTACTTAGTAGCGAAAGACTTGATTGTGGGAATGTAAAATATAATTATACAAGCTGTGCCCGCGGCTCCGCCCGCTCTCATATTTCACTTCACTGCTAACCTCATAAGCCATTTAGCGTGATAGTAAGTAGCCTATAGTTGATGGGAAGAATCAAGCTATCCGTAGAATTTTGTTTTATTAAAATCGGTTCAGTGGTTCTCGAGTTATAAGCGGACAGACAGACATACACTCAGACACTCAGACACTCAGACAGAAAGCAGACGTTGGATTTTATTATAGGTAAGGATATATATGATAAACTATAATACAATACATACATTATTTTGAAGACTTCGGATTGGTAGAGTAGAGATGTCTTCGTTTACGAAGGCCGGCCGGCTGAATTCCGCCAGAAACACGGTGTTGTTAGGTTCCATAAAAATGTTGATGTGATTTTTTTTAAATAATTTATTCATAGTAAAATATTGCTTAATAGGTAATCTTGTCGCAATACTACCTAATACTTTTCTAAACGTGGTTATCGGTGCTATGCTGCAATTACCGACTTCTTGCAGCAGTCAGCACCGATTACCCTGCTTATCCCGATTGTTGGGACCGCTTCGTAACCCCCCAGTGCGACAGAATGTCCATTGCCGTCGTTACATACCTTATGTGTGGATCGGCGCCACATTTCCCGCTTACTATAAAAAAATAGGGTTATACCACAGAGCATCAAATACCTACCGCCCGCGCCCCATACTAGAGGCGCCCTCAGCGATGATATTTGAAACCCAATAACCGTACGCTGAGCTGCTAGCGTGTGTGTGTGCTAGTATCGACACTACACACAAAGAGGAGCAAGTTAGGCACACGCACAAAACAAATGCACACGCACAACACACATATGTAAGTCATAGGCCACGCCCACAGGCTTCAACGGCGTTGTAGAGAAATCGCGCTCACGGCGCCTCTAGTAGGGGCGGGCGCGCGCATTTCATGCTCTGTGGGCTGTGGGTTATACTATCAATATCCAACACTAAGAATTGCTTCGATGATCGCCCCCTCTGATTGTTGCGCCCCTAAGCGTAAGTTTCTGTAATTAACTACGGCACTGATAAAGGTAGCCGGTATAATACCAGGCTTGCAGCCAGCGGGTATCACAACGGTATCAAAGCCGGCGGGTATCATAATTTAACATACGAGCACAGACAGAGAATCCCGTGGCTTGATTACTGGGAACTTTCAAACAATGGCGGTTTGGCAAACTGTGTACATAGAGATCTGATCGCTACTATACGGGCTGCTTCAAATAACGTACTTATAATAATATATAGTATAGTATAATATAAAGTATGTTTTTATTTTTTATTGATGATATTTTTTTTTATGGAAACTTACACGGTTGGATACATCACCTACAACGTCCGTGATGTCAGCCCATAACACCGGGTGAACTAGGTGCCATGTCAGTGCTTCCCCCTTTGATCGTGCCGGCTACACTGAACTGGTCGGAAAACACAAACTATTTACATAGCCGTTTTGACCGACGTTTCATTCAGTGCGGTGGTACCAACCCGGGCGGGTTAAACCCTACCACCAAGTAAGATTAGGAGGGAAGGGACCTACAGTTTTACGAGGAATCCGAACCTCGGTCAGCCTCCAGCAGCGGTCAGCGGTCACCCATCCAAGTACTGACCGCACCCAGCGTTGCTTAACATTCAATAGCGACAGTTGACTGTCTGCACCACTGAGCTATCGAGGCTGATATGATAATTTTATTATTTTATTAAGCATTCTTAATAATTTTATAAATTTTTAAAATATACTGATACTACATTCAGATAATTTAGACAGACATTTAGACAATTTTATGTATGATAGTTATTTTAATGTTTGTTAGGTAGGTTTTAATTCTTTAGTTATTTGTATGACTTTTTTTATTTTTTTGAATAAAGAATCAAAAATTGATAAGTCCGAATACAACGAGAGCGGAGCCCCGGAGACAGCATGGTCGTAAATGCAGATCTGCAGGAAACATCTACCTACAAGTTATATCTAACTGTAACACAGAAACGGTAAGCCATCATTATGGTACCTAGTTTCTAGGTCTACTTGTCTAAATTAGCTTCGCGCCGTTTACGTGAACGTTACCACGTAGAGAATTTATGCTAAATGTGTACAAATTGTCCCCCCGGGTCCTGTGCAAACGCTCATCCTTACTGAGTATAGGTATGGCACCTAATAGCCTAGAGCGCACGCACGTACGATTTTGCATAAAGATCTAAATAAATAAATCTACATGTATACTTACTCTAAATAATTCATTGCTAAAATAAAAAAATAAAAATCGAACCCTAGAGTTGAAGGCGGTCGGTTATTTTTGCTTGCTTTAGCACCACCGCCTTCAACTCTAGGGTTCGATTTTTATTTCATACATTTTTGAAGGCGGTTTTTATATTTTTTTAAATAGTTTTTTATTTCACAGTTTTTTTGGTAATTTTTATTGGCTATTAATGTACCTCGCTTTCCAATCCGATCTTGACCAAAAAAAAATGGGACCACCTTGGAGCTAGACTGAACCGAACACAAAAAGAATCATCGAAATCGGTTCACAATTGGGGAAGATATTGCTGAACATACATAAAAAAAAAATACATACAGCCGAACATAGAACCTCCTCCTTTTTTGAAGTCGGTTAAAAAGCACATGAGGCATTATTATATGTATAAAAAAATATTGAAAATACACAAACACGTACATAACCATCACGTCGTATACATACATACAGCCAATCGGGGTAAGCAGAGTAGTCGGTTTTGTGCTGTAAGAACACACGGGCACACGAAACACACACAAGGACACGTTTCTTGTGTGGGGACCCCATTAAATTTTTCACTTTTTCTATTTTTTCTAATTTGTTGTTATGCGCCATTTTTTTTTTTTTTTATGGAAACTCACACGGTTGGCTACATCACCTACAACGTCCGTGATGTCAGCCCATAACACCGGGTGAACTAGGTGCCATGTCAGTGCTTCCCCCTTTGATCGTGCCGGCTACACTGAACTGGTCGGAAAACACAAACTATTTACATAGCCGTTTTGACCGACGTTTCATTCAGTGCGGTGGTACCAACCCGGGCGGGTTAAACCCTACCACCAAGTAAGATTAGGAGGGAAGGGACCTACAGTTTTACGAGGAATCGAGGATATCGAGGACCGAACCTCGGTCAGCCTCCAACGGTCAGCGGTCACCCATCCAAGTACTGACCGCACGCAGCGTTGCTTAACATTCAATAGCGACAGTTGACTGTCTGCACCACTGAGCTATCGAGGCTGACAATACAACACACTATTATTCTTTGAAAATTTCAACTGGCTAGCTATTACACTTTCAAAGATACAGCCATCGGACGGGAAGACGGACAGACAGTACAGACTGACGGGCATACAGACGGCGGCGCGGAGGCGGCGCGCGGCGTAGGCTTAGTAATAGGCTTCCGCATTGGTTACGGAAACCTAAAAAAGCACTCTGTATAAAGTGCAGTGCGGCAGCGAGTATGCACACTTGGCCGATAGAGGGCACTACGGTTGAGGGAAGGGGGAGGGCAGAGGAGGGGCGTTAGGGAGGGCTGGAGGTAGGAGGAGGAATAGGGAGGGATGGGACGGTGGTGGAGACCGTTCGAACCTCGGGGGCAAACCTCGGTTCTTCGAGAAGAATATCGTTTATCTGAACGGGGTTCGTCCTTCGGAGTCGCCTTTAGTTACTTCCATCGAGAAATAACATCGTTTACCTGAGCGAAGCTCGGCCTTAGGCCTCGCCCTTAGTTACTTACTTTATTCGAGTTTAAGGTTTATCATTTCCCTGAACGCAGCTCGGCCTTATTTCTTACTTAGTTATGAATATATGAAATAAATAAAATACTCAACTTGGAAAAAAACAACACAACACAACATTGCACTAAGTGCACTAATTGCACTGAGCATATCCCGCACTTAAGGCGGATCTGTACGATCTCTTTCAGTCAACCTTTCGTCTGGCCCAAGTTATCGCAGCCCGGTAACATTGTCATACTGACTAGAGGCTCACGCTACGGTGTTTCAGCATCACGGGCCTCTAAGGGCACGAGCAGACAACCGATTATTATCCAACTAAACTGTTGAGTGTTGAGTCGTAATCAGAAAACTTCCAAAATACATGCAAAATGACGAGAGTGGCTACACGACGCCAACTCAACTGTTTAGTTGCCACCGACTCTCCACGACTCAACTAAAAAGTTGGTACAACTAAAAAAGTTGTACAACGTCTACAGCTACAACTTTGACGATGGCACTATACACCAGATATAGGTACCTAATGTAAATAGGTAGAGTGGTCAGATTCTTATAGTCATGTTTATGCTGTAAATATTAATGTTCTTGTGAGCGGTAGTATGGGTCAATTATCTGTAAGTTACTATAATATAATACCTATAGGTTACCTACTAACAAAGAGTTTGGTAATACAAACTCTTTGGGTACTAACAAAACATTGTGACTTATGCGAAGTTTGTTTGTCAGTTCTTCTTCGCATTGAATTTAGAACTGGCGGAATTTTCGACGGTTCCAAGCGTAGGTTACCTACCTATGGATGAAATTATACAAAAACAACAACAACTTAAGTCGGCCAGCGCAGCGACTAAAAAGTTGGGCTCCAACTTACTACGCTCCACTATGCAAAGCGAAAGACTGAACCGATCGTCTGTGTGAGCACCTCAACGACTAAACAGTTGAGTTGTAGAGAAATCTGCCGTCATAGCCCAACTCAACTAAACAGTTTAATTGGTGATACAATCGGCCGTGTAGCCGAGCCCCAACAATTGAATTTCTGCACACACAGAGCATCAAATACCTAACGCCCGCGCCCCCTACTAGAGGCGCCCTAAGCGATGATATTTGAAACCCAATAGCCGTACGCTGAGCTGCTAGCGCTTCGTATGTGTGTGTGTGCTAGTATCGACACTACACACAAAGAGGAGCAAGTTAGGCACACGCACAAAACAAATGCACACGCACAACACACATATGTAAGTCATAGGCCACGCCCACAGGCTTCAACGCCGTTGTAGAGAAATCGCGCTCACGGCGCCTCTAGTAGGGGCGGGCGCGCGCATTTCATGCTCTGTGACTGCACACAACGAGAGCCCTCCCCGCCCCCGCCCCCTGCCTGCACTCTTCGATAGCGTTGACAAAACTTAATTGGTTGTAGCAATAGGATTATACACTGTTTGTTGTTGCATCTAACGAAGTGTCCGGTAGTGCAGCTTGGTAGTACAGTGTGGAAGGAACGTATTTTTTAGGTTTAGTAGAACCTTTGAGTAGAAGTTTTTTTTTCCACCTCAAAGAGGTGAAAACGGAACCGAATGGTGTGACTCGCGCGTCAAAATATAATGTAACATGACATGACTATAAAATAACATGACCTTCGAGTACATTGAAACTTTTAGGGCGTATTCAAATATAAGAAATATGTATGATTTTGAAAAATTACAAAAATTGTCAAATTAAAATTCTGAATTTTCAAGTAAGTATATGCATACACGAAAACCATTTTAACTACTAACACAGCAAGACAAAGACGACTCGTAACTCTCGTAAAGGAAAAAAAATCATAACTTTCAAATTTTTCACTATTTTCAAAAAATAAAAAGAAAATCCCCAAATATTGAGTCAATCTATAATATAGATTTTATGATCTATTTGTGATTTTCTCAAAAACTCTCAAACTTTTTTCATTTTCACCATCTGCTAGCCCTCGTCGATACGCACGAGTCAGTAAACCTGGATACGAAATACGGCATCGTTTGTATGAGAACCGAGGTAGCCGCCAAAGGGGTGTGAAGTCTGAGGCGGGAGCGGCGCATGGAACGCCGTGATTGGCCGAGCGAGTAGGTAGCCACGTGACGCCAGTCTTCCATACGTTTGAACGGGATTCATACAATAAGTCGCTCATTGTGTCGATTCGCGATGAAAAGATGAAACGGATTTAACAATATTTAACCCTTCTTTACATCAAGGGAATAATATAACTTTCTCTTAAATGAACAAAGGCAACGCCCCTTTCACAATTTTGCGAATTTGCAGATTTTCGCATAAACACGATAATAGTTCTAAGTTCTGAGATACCTCGGATACTTTATTATAAATCTACATCAAATTTCCAAAACAATGATATGTAAGACCTCGTACATTGGTATTATCTTATTGGAGTATTTGTTATTGGAATTTTCCAAAATTAAAAAAATAATGTTAGAAAGTCGAAAAGTTTTGTAACCAAAAAAAAAATTTATTATATTATTAACAACTATTTGCTAATTACTTAGCCAACGATATGACAAATTATATTGCAATATGACTTCGCGAAAAATTCGCGAAAATCTACCCTACCATAAAAAACCTCGATATTTAATTTTTTTACGGTAAAATGAGGTTTTCCAGGCTTTGCCTTTTTTAACAAACTAACCAGCCATGCAGCTAGAGCCTTATAAAATGTACCATGCGTCTCTCTGTCAGTTTGACGGTGTGAATTCGTTATATAAGGGTTAATAAAATAACAAATGAAAGGCTGTGTAGTCTGTAATAGAAACATATATTTGAAACAGAACAATAATTTACTTAATTATTTATTTATAGATCGGTATCTATATTAAAATTTTCATTTGGTAACTTTTGAACAATTGAATTAAATTTAAAAGCACAATTTACGACATTTACATTGTTACTGTTTACATAGTTGACATTTACATTATTGTTGAACTAAAGAACTAAAGAACTAACATGTGTCTCGAGAGATGGTCGCGCAACAGATGGATAGATCTCACCGAGACCTAAAGTTTGAGTACCAACACGATGGGTCTAGCACCAGTGGTTCTCGAGTTATGACCAAAACAAAAGTTCATGTGACAGATGGATAGATCTCACCGAGACCTGAAGTTTGAGTACCAACACGATGGGTCTAGCACCAGTGGTTCTCGAGTTATGACCAAAACAAAAGTTCATGTGACAGATGGATAGATCTCACCGAGACCTAAAGTTTGAGTACCAACACGATGGATCTAGCACCAGTGGTTCTCGAGTTATGACCAAAACAAAAGTTCATGTGACAGATGGATAGATCTCACCGAGACCTGAAGTTTGAGTACCAACACGATGGGTCTAGCACCAGTGGTTCTCGAGTTATGACCAAAACAATAGTTAATGTGACAGATGGATAGATCTCATCGAGACGTTCAGATTGAGTACCAACACGATGGGTCTAAGTCCAGTGGTTCTGTAGATATGACCAAAACTAATGATCACGTGACAGATGATAATTCCGACCCCTCACTCGCATGATCGCATCGCATTTCGCATTTAGATGCTAGCTAGCTAGCTAGCAGCGGAGTTCAGGCGCTATATAGCATTTAGCATTTAGCAGTACCACAGATAAATAGCACATACTTCATTGCTTTGTGCGTTCCAAAACAAACGAACCAACAAAGTTTTACGAACGAAACAGCAATGCTAATTAAAATTAAATGTGATTATTGCTTAGCATTTAGCATTAATTTTTATTCATCTGGGCGCTTAGCAGTGCTAAATGCTAACGGGGTATTCATTATGAATTAATTTTGTTAATGCTAAGCATAACAAGACTAATTCCCGGTAGACGCATGACCTAAAGAAATTAATTCCTTTAGAGTCGCTCAAAAGTAAAAACCGGTAGGTACTGGTTGAATGAAAAAAGCGCGATAAACGAATATTGAACGAGGAAACCTGCTGAGGTTGACTAGAAGAAATGTCCTTTGGCAATAAGGCAGAATGCATGAAATATCTGTATACATTTAACATACATATTTATCAATAAACAAAAAAAATTACAAGAGCTAACTGCATCCAACACGATAGTCGACCTATGGTGGGTAAGCAGAAAAGAGCTCTCCATACATATTTACGCCGATGTTTGTTACTGAAATTCAAGCGAAAAATGCTATCAAATTGAATGAAAGTACTTACTCGTGAAAGGTGACTCCATCTGTGTTCAAGTCTGAATTTTTCGACGACTTTTTGCACCAAAGCACTGCACAATGAGGCATTTTGTGACAGACGCGCACGTTCGCTCCGCCTGAGCGGCGGACGGAGACTAAGATCGGTCGCCGGCGCTAGACTGACGCGCTGGCGCGTGTGCGCCGACGCGCGGCTACCCCTGTCCTCCTATGTATAGCGCCTCCAGGCTTACTGACTCGTGTCGATACGCGTCATTTGACACCCTAAATATTCACGTAGCCTTAAAACTTACTACCCCAGGGCGAATTCGCACTCTCGCTGGAAATCTGGGACTATACTGAAGCGATCGAAAAGACATTTTCAATGTCAAAATACACAACATTATATTTTGCAAACGTATCAATTGTTCCGTGTGGGGCCGGTACTGTACCGTGTGGGGCCGGTACTGTACCGTGTGGGGCCGGTACTGTACCGTGTGGGGCCGGTACTGTACCGTGTGGGGCCGGTACTGTACCGTGTGGGGCCGGTACTGTACCGTGTGGGGCCGGTACTGTACCGTGTGGGGCCGGTACTGTACCGTGTGGGGCCGGTACTGTACCGTGTGGGGCCGGTACTGTACCGTGTGGGGCCGGTACTGTACCGTGTGGGGCCGGTACTGTACCGTGTGGGGCCGGTACTGTACCGTGTGGGGCCGGTACTGTACCGTGTGGGGCCGGTACTGTACCGTGTGGGGCCGGTACTGTACCGTGTGGGGCCGGTACTGTACCGTGTGGGGCCGGTACTGTACCGTGTGGGGCCGGTACTGTACCGTGTGGGGCCGGTACTGTACCGTGTGGGGCCGGTACTGTACCGTGTGGGGCCGGTACTGTACCGTGTGGGGCCGGTACTGTACCGTGTGGGGCCGGTACTGTACCGTGTGGGGCCGGTACTGTACCGTGTGGGGCCGGTACTGTACCGTGTGGGGCCGGTACTGTACCGTGTGGGGCCGGTACTGTACCGTGTGGGGCCGGTACTGTACCGTGTGGGGCCGGTACTGTACCGTGTGGGGCCGGTACTGTACCGTGTGGGGCCGGTACTGTACCGTGTGGGGCCGGTACTGTACCGTGTGGGGCCGGTACTGTACCGTGTGGGGCCGGTACTGTACCGTGTGGGGCCGGTACTGTACCGTGTGGGGCCGGTACTGTACCGTGTGGGGCCGGTACTGTACCGTGTGGGGCCGGTACTGTACCGTGTGGGGCCGGTACTGTACCGTGTGGGGCCGGTACTGTACCGTGTGGGGCCGGTACTGTACCGTGTGGGGCCGGTACTGTACCGTGTGGGGCCGGTACTGTACCGTGTGGGGCCGGTACTTAAAAAGAATATCCCCACTGCATCTCTCCCCGTGCATGTCGTAAAAGGCGACTAAGGGATAAGGACAAGATGCCGTGCTGAAGGGCGACAGGCTCGCCACCTCTCACCTTGGCACGGTACTTCCACCGACTCATGCAGCAGGTGGGTCTTCGTGCCTTACTTGCTGCTTGATCGATTTAATCTTGTTCGAATACTTTGCGAAACGTGGTAGTCGGTGTTGTGCTGTAATTGACCAGAGTTCTTGCAGCACAACACCGATTACTCTGCTTACCCCGATTGTCGGGATTCAGCGTGTGTGATATGTATGTATCAATTGCATTGCATTGTTTTGCTCGAAAACCCAATCAGATGCATCATTCATTATTGAAACGGGAACTCTGACGGTCGCTGTTGTCCAAAGGTTGAAAGTTGCCCAGCGAGCAATGGAGCGAGCCATGCTGGGAATATCACTACGTGATATGGTGCGTAAAGAGGCAATTCGCCGACGCACCAAAGTAGTAGATATTGGACGCAGCGTGGCTAACCTCAAGTGGCAGTGGGCTGGGCACATTAGCCGAAGATACGACGACAATTATTGGAGTAACCGTGTCCTACACTGGCGGCTGTCGACAGGAAAACGGAGTGTGAGAAGACCACGCGGCAGCTGGGACGACGACATCAAGTACGTCGGCGGAAAGCAGTGGTTCCGTACCGCTGAAGGCAGCGAGAACTAGAGGAAAATTGGAGAGGCATATGTCCAGCAGCGGACACATACACGTTGACTGACTGACTAACTGACTAACTGACTCACTGATTATTGATTAAGGAGACATAAGGCGCGACACAATTTCGTTGTCATCCATTTTCCAGCACTTTCTCACAACAGCTCATAAGCCGTGACCCCTGCAGTGTACCACCGCCGCCGCCGCCTCACCGGTGAAACCGGACAAAGAGCGGGCCACATCTATTAGATAGCCGTTCGTACATTGCCATAAAAACCGGCCAAGTGCGAGTCGGACTCGCGCACCGAGGTTTCCGCACCACAAAAAAAAACATTGAAAAAAAAAACACGTTTCTTGTATGAGAACCCCCTTAATTTTTTACTTTTTCTATTTTGTATTATTTGTTGTGATATCCGGCATAACAACACATATTCTGTGAAAATTTCAACCGGCTTATTACGGTTCAAGAGATACAGATACAGATACAGCCCTCGGACAGACGGACGGACGGACAGACAGACAGACAGACGGCGTATACAAGAACATTTAATAGGTAAGGACGGCGGACCTTCCCCGCGCCAGCGTAACACGACGTTTGTATTAACGTACAAAATGCCATTCGTTACCAACCAATCAGAGCGCGATACAGCCCGATACCACCCAATCAGAGCGCGCGCCGTCCCCCTCCGCTACCCGCGGAGCTCGGTGACGCTGTTTCTCATTTATGCATTGGACAATCTGACGTTCATACCTATTTAAATGTTCTTGGGCGTAGGCTTAGTAATAGGCTTCCGTACGGGATACGGAAACCTAATAAAAATATATTTGCCTCACTAGTCCACCGTGTGAATCCGGCTTTAGAATAAATAGAAACTGTATGATAGCAAGATATATATGTATGAACGGAACTGGCCCAGGCTAACGGGTTGACAAAGGTCACAGTTGCGACAACGGATCACGACGTGAACTCCGCAGCCCGCGCGGCACGGATCCGCTCAAATGCCTCGCCGATAGTGCCAACTGCCAGCCAACTGGAGTACAGTCGAGTATCCTTCTCGTGGGGCAATCGCTCTGGCGTCTGACACGCTACTCATTTTACTCCAATCAATAAAGCATTTCCACTCGACGTAATTCCTCTGTCGCTGAATCTTTGCAGTGTGATAAAGTGGGGTTTAAAATACACGTTTGACAAATTATCTAGGATTTTTTATGTTTGGAAGTTAGGTATTTATACCTAAAGATGAAAATCGCTTATAACTGCTGGTGAAAAATTGCTCCGTCCGAAGTTCCTTCCGTATATGATATTATATATTAATAAGAGTATAAATATAACATTATCTATGAAAATTTCGATTTCGAATAGGCAGAAATTTGAAAATACCTATTTTGTATCACAACTTCTTCAGAAAAATTGCTCTGTCAATTTTTATTTTATTATATGTCTTAATTTATTTATATATATCGCTTTAGACAAGTATCTAGGAAATTTTCCTTATCGATCACACCTTTACAGATTTTCGGCAATAATTCGCTGTGAAAAATTGCTCTGTCCAAAATTCTTTCGGAATATGATATTATATATTAATAAGAGTATATATATAACATTATCTAGGAAAATTTCGATTTCGAACAGGCAGAAATTTGAAAATACCTATAAAAATGACTCTGTCAATTTTTATTTTTTTTCATCTCCTAATTTCTTTAAATATATCGCTTTTCATAATTATCTAGGAAATTTTCCTTATCGATCACACCTTTACATATTTTTGGCAATAACCCAAGCACTGTGAAAAATTGCTTCGTCTGTTTTTATTAACTTATTAGACACAGAACATCAAAATATAATATAATTGTATATTATCCAATAAAATTTCTCCATTAAACATGAACTTTCGAGTAGTTTCGAGTATCGCAATATAATAAAACAACGTTTAAAAAGCGCGCGCTCGCACTACACTGAACTCGGGGTGCGGGAGGGCTGCGGGGAGTGGGGAAGAATAAGCCCGCCCGCCCGCGCGCCAGCAGCTCATCGTCCCGCACCGCGACCGACGAGACGACACGCGAGCGTCGTCGATGCTCGCGGCTCGCTATTCCGCCCGCCACCTCTGTCGTCCCACTACAACGCCGCTCCGCCGCGCCGTCCTGCCGCCTATGGAACGAAAATGTAGGGCCTATCTATATAGTATTAGGAACTTTTAAAATTTAACTTTCGTTCTGTAATTTAATTTGTATGACAGTATGTCGAAACAACTTATTAAACATATTTCATGCACGTACAGTCTGTATGTAAATAAAGTGTATACATTTTTGTAAAAAAACGATTTAAAAAATTAAAAACCGCCTTCAAAAATGTATGAAATAAAAAAAAATCGAACCCTAGAGTTGAAGGCGGTCGGTTATTTTTGCTTGCACCGCCTTCAACTCTAGGGTTCGATTTTTTTATTTCATACATTTTTGAAGGCGGTTTTTATATTTTTTTTAATAGTTTTTTATTTCAGTTTTTTTAGTAATTTTTTGCTATTAATGTACTCGGCGGAATCGCTCGGCTTTTGGCTTCGCGAATCCGCCTCGCTTTCCAATCCGATCTTGATGAAATTGAAATGGGACCACGCGGAAAGCACCAGCTTTCAAATAAAAAAAGAATCATCACAATCGGTTCACTTGGGGACGGAGTCGCGTGTGTCCGCCTGTAAGTATCTACAGGTCGCACTCAGACGACGCGGGGACAGCTCGATTGTTCGAGCACTTGAGTAGAGCGGCAGATGAAGTGCATGTAGTTTCCCTATATATATATATATCCGCGGATATGGTTCTGCTTGGGGATTTTAATGCCCATCACGAGGAGTGGCTGGGCTCCGGGAGAACTGACTTCGAGGGGAGAGCCGCCTACGACTTCTCCCTGACGCATGACTTGCCTCAACTGATAGACCAACCTACCAAAGCGCCAGACATGGACGGTCATGCACCCTCTCTGCTGGATCTTCTGCTGACGACGAACCCTGCTGGATACAAAGTCACAGTGAGCACTCCTCTTGGCTTCTCTGACCACTGTTTAGTGGGGTCTACGGTGCCATTTTTGCCTCCTTAGTCTCGTACTGGAGAAATGCGTCCAATTTGGCACTACGTGTCAGCGGATTGGGACGGGATGCGAGAATACATCACATCCTACCCATGGAGAGAGCTATGCTTCAGTTCGGATGATCTACACCTCGGATGATCTACACCTTGGCTACGGCATTGGCGCATTCCGGCAGAATGCGCCAATGCCGTAGCCGAGGTGGTTCTGGGGGGAATGGAGATGTTCATTCCCAGCGCCCTCGTGCGCCTCGGTGGTAAAAGCCAGGCCTGGTACAGCCGCGACTGTGGTGAAGCTGTCGCAGCTAATGGCGCAGCTTATCGTGCATGGTCGTGCGCTCGTACCAGACGCGATCCTAATGTATCCGAACTGAAGAAAGAATACAACCGCCTCTCCAGATCCTGCAAGACGGCTATCGTCAGGGCCAAATTCGAGCATATCGGCAGAGTTGGTGATAGGCTGAACCAGCACCCAACTGGGAGCCGTGAGTTTTGGTCTCTCGCCAAATCTGTCGTATCGATTTTCTACCGCTCCTCCCTTCCACCTCTACAGTGTCCTGGGGGCTCACTTGCCCACTCCGCAAATGTAAGTGCTCTCTTTGCGTAGAACTCCACCCTGGACGATGGGGTGCCATCCCCCCATCCATAACTAGGTGTGAGAACTCCATGCCGGAAGTACAGTTCCGACAACGAACTGTGCGGGCGGAGCTTATCTCCCTAGACACCAGGAAGGCGAGTGGGCCGGATATGATTCCTGCATTGGTGCTGAAACGGTGTGAATTGGTCTCGATATTGCCAAGGCATTCGAATGGGTTTGGCACAAATCGCTTCTGGGCTAGCTTCCGTCGTACGGACTTCCTTCTGGCCTCTGCGACTGGGTCGCCAACTTCCTACATGGGCGTAGCATTCAGGTCCTAGTGGACGGTTGCTCTTCGGACGCCCTGTCAGTGAATGCCGGCGTACCGCAGGGATCTGTGTTGTCTTGTCACCAACACTGTTTCTTCTGCATATCAATGACATGCTGCCACTCGGCAACATAAATTGTTATGCGGATGACAGTACAGCACATGGATCCTATACCAATGACCCTTCAGTCAGACGGGATGTTGTGGATGAAGAGGCGAAGACTTTTGTCTGATCTCAAACAAACGCTTCGGTCTATTTCCGAATGGGGCCGCTGTACGCAACAGTCGTTCTCACCCCGTGGTGTTAGTGGGTGGACTGTAGTTGGGTGGGGGTGCGACTGTGCACATGCAATATCACGCCGTCACCGCAGCGGTACTCATATTCTGGGTTTGATAGTTTCATAAGGGGTGAAATAGGGTAAATAAGAGACGATTGGGACTTTTACAAGTTTCCCCGAGGCTGGTTTACGCGGCGGCGACGGGTGTTGTCTACTGTTATCTATCAGTCAGTTCAGATCTTATTTTGCGCTTCGTGATAGGATTAGTTTGGCGTAGCGTCTGGATCCGTCTGGCTGACTTCGGAAATTCGCTTAGGTGTCGGGCTCCATCTGGATGGCGTCGGGGAACGCAGGGCAGTATCGGGCTCCATCGGGATGGCGTCGGGGGACGTTGGGCAGTGTCGGGCTCCTTCCGAGCTGCGTCGGGATTCGTCAGACTGGCTTCGAGGCTCGCTTAGATGTCAGACCGCGTCTGGATGGCGTCGGGGGAACGCAGGGGCAGTGTCGGACTCCTTCTGAGCAGCGTCGGGATTCGTCGGACTGGTTTCAGAGCTCGCTTAGATGTCGGACTGCGTCTGGGTGGCGTCGGGGGAACGCAGGGCAGTGTCGGACTCCTTCTGAGCAGCGTCGGGATTCGTCGGACTAGCTTTAAGGCTTACTTGGATGTCGGGCTCCGTCTGTATTGTGTCGGGGAACCCCAGGGCAGTGTCGGGCTCTTTCTTAGCAGCGTCGGGATTCGTCGGACTAGCTTCCGAGCTCACTTAGATGTCGGACTCCGTCTGAATGGCGTCGTGGGAACGCAGGGCAATGTTGGACTCCTTCTGAGCAGCTTCGGGATTCGTCGGACTAGCTTCCGAGCTCACGTAGATGTCGGACTGCGTCTGGATGGCGTCGGGGGAACACAGGGAAATGTTGGACTCCTTCTGAGCAGCGTCGGGATTCGTCGGACTAGCTTCGAGGTGTAGCGAAAAGTGTGTGGTGGTGTGGTACCTCCTACCTGGATGTTGATGTCTCCGCCCGCAGCCGCACCTTCGATAGCTCGGTCCTTCAGGTGGTGGTCGTCGATCGGCACGGAAACGTCCCGGTGTCCGAGGATCTGCTGGGCCCAGCTACGCACACACTTAGGAAACTACACTTACTATACTTATGCCGTATTAGGTCGCAACAAGCCCTGAGAGCCCGCGCCGCGCTCGATCAGGGTGGATTTTATCTTTTCCAGAGCAAAATGTTTGAACAAAACCGCCCGCTCCCGCTTGTATTTTCGGACGTGTCAGATCACAACAGTCCGTCGCCTAGGCAACCGGACTCTTCTCCTTTCCGCCAGGAGGCGCTGTGTGCTTCTTGCATGAAGACCGCTGCAGGTAGAGTCTTGAGGCGAAGAGAATGGAGGAACGTTTTTTTTTTATTTTTTTTTATTGAAAGCGCGACATATGGCGCCGAGCCACCCATAAGGTGTCTAACGACGCCCATGGACATTCGGTCGTATGCGGGGGTTGCGAATGCCATGCCGGCCTGACAGGTGCCCATTCAAGCCCCTCTTTAAGGACCCGAGACTGTACTTGGGGGGAAATATATGAGCAGGGAGAGCATTCCAGAGTTTACCGGTTCTGTAGAGTAATGATCTGCAGAATCGATTAGTACGCATCCGCGGTAAGTCCAGCGTATAGGGATGCAATCCCTGCCCAGTTCATGTGGTGCGGAGATGGAAAGGGGACGGCGGGATTGCGTTAAACAGCTCCTCCGAGTACTCCCCATGGAATAAGCGATAGAACACACTTAGGGAGCCGACATCCCTACGGTGTTGCAGTGGTTTTAGATCGCGGGACACTGCGGGGTCACCCACTAGTCGCACGGCTCGACGCTGGATCGAGTCCAGAGGCGCAAGCTGGTATTTGGCAGAGCCATCCCACAGGTGCGAGCAGTACTCCAAGCAGGACCTGATCTGCGATTTATACAAAAGCAGCCTTTGGTCCGGCGTGAAGTACCGTCGCACCTTATTGAGTACGCCCAGCTTTTTAGAAGCCAGCTTGGCCTTCCCCTCGATATGGCGACGAAAGTTCAAGTCGTGCGACAGTTCGACTCCGAGGACCCCGAGGTGTTCGCTTAATTTAAGCGACGTGCCTTGGAATGAAGGAGCCGGTGTGAACGCCGCTCTCTTCGCACTTAACGCGCAAACTTGTGTCTTGGAAGCGTTGAACTCGACCAAATTGCTACGGCCCCATTCGGAAATAGAGCCGAGTGTGTGTTCGAGCTCAGACACAAGTCTTCGCCTCTTCTCATCCACAATATCCCGACTGGCTGAGGGGTGACTGGTGTAGGATCCGTGTGCCGTACTGTCATCCGCATAACAATGTATGTTGCCCAGAGACAGCATATCATTGATATGCAGAAGAAACAGCGTGGGTGACAACACAGATCCTTGTGGTACGCCGGCGTTCACTGACATGGCGTCCGACGAGCAACCGTCCACTAGGACCTGAATGCTACGCCCATGTAGGAAGTCGGCGACCCAGTCACAGAGGCCAGAAGGAAGTCCGTAAGCCGGCAATTTGCCCAAGAGCGACTTGTGCCAAAGCCGATCAAATGCCTTGGCAATATCAAGGCCAATTGCCAAGTATTTTTCATTTCATTTTTCATTTATTCATTTCCATCTTAGGTACCATCGGTACACTTGAGTTCGTCACATTTTAGTTTACCAAATTTACAATTGAAACTGTCTGGGTCTAGCCATGGTAAGGGACTAATAATTAGCAATAATATAGGTACATAACTAAAAATTATAAGAATACAGAGAAAAAAAAAACTGTTTTGTGCATGAAAGGCAATTAAAACTAGAGCTAAATTAAAATACTTCGCATCAATAGAATTGTTAAAGGTTAAAAATTCAATTATGTCAATATAAAAAAATATAAAATTAAAATAAAATTAAAATAAATTAAAATAAATTAAAATTCAAAATTAAAATAGGTAGCATCAATTCACCATGACCGTCAAGCGATTCCCCCCAAAGGTGAGTGACGTACGCTAGGAGATCACCAGCAGATCGTTTTGGCCGGAAGCCGTATTGCCGATCGCTGATGAGGTCATTCGTCTCCAGGTACTTCATGAGCTGCGTATTGATAATGCGCTCCATCACCTTACAGAAAAGGGAGGTAATCGCTATAGGTCGGTAGTTTGACGGGTTTGAGCGGTCACCCTTTTTAGGGACCGCTTGCAAAAACGCAGATTTCCAGGCCGCCGGCACACGGCAATTGGAGTAGGAGAGACGGAATAGGCGCGTCAGCACTGGGGCCAGCTCGGGAGCACACCTTTTTAACACCAATGCAGGAATCCTATCCGGCCCACTCGCCTTCCTGACGTCTAGGGAGAGAAGTTCCGCCCGTACAGTCCGTTGTCGAAACTGCACTTCCGACATGGAGTTCTCACACCTAGGTATGGATGGGGGAGTGGCACCCCCATCGTCCAGGTTGGAGTTCCCCGCAAAGAGAGATACCAGTAAGTCGGCTTTCTTCTTTGCGGAGTGGACAAGTGAGCCTCCAGGACACTGCAGAGGTGGAAGAGAGGAGCGGCAGAAATTTGACTCGACATATTTAGCGAGAGACCAGAACTCACGGCTCCCAGTTGGGTGCTGGTTCAGTCTATCGCCGATTCTGCCGATGTGGTCAAATTTGGCCCTGGCAATAACCTTTTTGCAGGATCTGGAGAGGCGGTTGTATTCCTTCTTCAGTTAGGATGCGTTCGGATCACGTCCGGCACGAGCGCGCGACCATGCCCGATAAGCTGCGCATTTAGCTGCGACAGCATCAGCACAGTCGCGGCTGTCCCATGGTTGGCTTTTACCACCTAGGTAGACAGAGGCGCTGCGAATAAACATTTCCATTGCCCCCAGAACCACCTCGGCAACGGTATTAGCGCATTGCGACGGATCGCCCGAACTGAAGCAGATCTCTCTCCAAGGGTAGGATGCGAAGTGTTCTCGCATCCCATCCCAATCTGCTGACGCGTAGTGCCAAATTCGACGCGTTCCTCCAGTACGGGACTGAGGAGGCGAAGATGGCACCGTGGACCGCACTAAACAATGATCAGAGGAACCCAGCGGGGCTCTCACTGCGACCTTATATCCAGTGGGGTTCGTTGTCAGCAGAAGATCCAGCAGAGAAGGTTCATGACCGTCTATATCTGGCAGCCTGGTGGGCTGGTCTACCAGTTGAGACAGGTCATGCGTCAGGGCGAAGTCGTAGGCGGCTCTCCCCGCAAAGTCAGTTCTCCTGGAGCCTAGCCATGCCTCGTGATGGGCATTGAAGTCTCCAAGAAGAACCAAATCCGCGGTAGGGAACCGCTCTTGGACTTTGTCTGCCGCTCCACTCAGGTACTCAAATAACCGAGCTGTCTCTGCATCACCAGAGTGCGACCTGTACAGACAGGCGTACACCCGCGAGACCGTTCCCAGATCCTCGTGGACCCAAAGTACTGATAGCTCGGAGTCCTCAAGGCAGCGCAGGCGACGACAGCAAATATCTGCCCTGACAAACAAGCAAACCCCGGCTCGCGACCGGAAGGCTTCTTCCAGGGTGTAGCCGGGGTAGTGCAGGTCGATATATTTGTGATTCCGTCAGGAAAAGCAAGGCCGGCTTCTTCGTCTCCAGGTGGTGATGGACGGCATTCAAATTGGTATGCAACCCCCGCACGTTGGTCTAGTCAACGCTAAATAGTGGTGTAAGGGTGTGCACCGCTGATTGAACCTTTTTTTCCTTTTTTTTTCGCTGCCATGATTTTTGTAAGAGGGAGGGAAAGAGCATGAAAGGGTGGCTGTGGTGATTCACGGGCAAAGCGTGGACCCTAGCTTCATCGCTTACTACTCAGGTTAGTGTTGCGCCGACACGGAAGACGGAAAGGCCCCCGGTCCCCCCCGGAAGTGGCCGCCGGAACCCCTACTCCGGTCACCAACCGGCACGACGGACCACTCCGGGATTATGCGCCGGTTGACCGGGGCAGCCTCTCGCGTTGGTTAGACGCGATTGGGCTCCTGTACTACCCGGCGGGCGGCCAGCGGAATAACCGTTTAACCGGGTCTCCCTGTCAACCGTGTCGATGCGTCACCTCTGAACAGCGAATCCGCGTCGGGATCACTGGCCTACTCCTCACCACAGCCAACCCCACCTGCTACTGGGTCCCCGGGAAGTACACCGGAACACAGCGAACTGTTATGCCGGTGTAATTGTTTCTCCCGGGGTGTGGTGGCGAACCCAGCCGATCCGAAGATCTCCCACACGCTGATTGCTGTTCATTTGGCACCACCCAGGAGGCACGTGTGACTTTTATATCGGATTTCTATTATTAATAATTTTAATTTTAATAGGATTCATTTATTATGTTTCATATTATTTTATTTTCTAAATAGAAAATTTTTAAAATGTGTGAATGTTAGTTTGTGACTTGTATATGTTATACAAATAAATATTCTATTCTATTCTATTCTATCTTCAATGGTTACGTTAGGCGGCGCGGCGTAGGCACCTGCTTGGACGACGACGTCGAACTACACTCTGACGATATGTCGCGATCACTACGTAGTAGGTACATTGAGCCACGTCGAAAACAGCAATTTACTTTACTTCGCGGTCGTGAACTGACACATTCGTCGCGGTAGTGAACTGAACTGAACTTATTTATTATTAGGCGTTCTGTTTCATAGAACGTAGACATGTTTGATTTTATTTTTAGAAAAAGAACTCTTATTTCCAATGAAATAAGACTCACTATAGGTCCCCAAAGGCAAACCAACCACATAAATTGATTCCATTTTTGCAATATACCGTTTGTTTTTATTATAAATGCCAAAAAGAACCACATAAATTGGTTCCACTTTGCGATATACAGTTTGTTTTTATTATATAATGCCAAAAAGAACCAGATATCTTTGCTCTGTTTTGATAAATACTTTTAGCGTACTTCATTAAAAACAAAAAAGTCCATCTCGCTTGGATCTTTTACGCAAAAAAAAAATCTGACCAGTTAGCTAGTACCAAGTAGCATAATTCTTTTCTGCTGTTGCGATATACCTCAATTGGGCGGACGAATGTGTAGAAACCTATTAGTATATACCAAGTAGCCTGCCTGGGTCTTTTCTGCAAAAAATGGAGGGTTGATTAGCTCTCGATTGGTATATTTAACTCATTTTTAACCAATTTGTGGGTTGGTGCCTTTTGGCATTTATATGGTCAATTTTCTGAAGAAGTTGTGATACAAAATAGGTATTTTCAAATTTCTGCCTATTCGAAATCGAAATTTTCCTAGATAATGTTGTATGTATACTCTTATTAATATATAATATCATATTCCGAAGGAATTTCGGACGGAGCAATTTTTCACAGCGAATTATTGCCGAAAATCTGTAAAGGTGTGATCGATATGGAAAATTTCCTAGATAATTGTCAAAAGCGATATATTTAAATAAATTAAGACATATAAAAAAATTAAAATTGACAGAGCAATTTTTCTGAAGAAGTTGTGATACAAAATAGATATTTTCAAATTTCTGCCTATTCGAAATCGAAATTTTCCTAGATAATGTTAATATATACTCTTATTAATATATAATATCATATACCGAAGGAATTTCGGACGGAGCAATTTTTCATCAGCAGTTATAAGCGATTTTCATTTTTAGGCATTCATTCATTTTAATACCTAACTTCCAAACATCAAAAATCCTAGATAATTTGTCAAACGTATATTTTAAACACTACTCTATCACACTGCAAAGTTTCAGCGACAGAGGAATTAGTCCGAAGAGCCCATACAAGGAATTTCCTCGTTTCCTGGACTATTTGGCAATAATAATGGGTGGCGTTTTCTTAATGTCGGGTCAAATAAATCTAAAGTAGGTGTACTTTTTGGGGTTCCGTATCCGGTACGGGACCCTATTACTATGCCTACGCCGTCTGCCTGTCTGTCCGTCCGTCCGTCTGTCTGTCCGAGGGCTGTATCCCTTGAACCGTAATAGGTAGCCCGTTGAAATATGGACAGAAATATGCACAGAATATGTGGTATTATGGCCGATATAACAACAATTAAATAATGAACATAAGAAAAAGTAAAAAAATCACGAGGGTTCCCATAGAAGAAACCAAAAAGTGTATGCGCGCGCGCCATCTACCGAATAGCGTTTGAAGCATTTTAATTTTATTTAATTTTTATTTTATTTTATCTAACACTAATCATGACATAACTAATTTGAAGCATTTCATAACACGCCATAGATGGCGTGAGTGGCGCTAACCATGACATGGCGACACGGAACCCTCGGTGCGCGAGTTCTACTCGCACTTGGCCGGTTTTTTTTTTTTGTCATGTCACCTCTGATGACTACACTATGGTACGACCTAAGGGAAGCACTGGGGCGTGGCACCAAGTTCACCCGGTGTTATGGGCTGACATCACGGATGTTGTAGGTGATATAGCCAACCGTAACAGTTTCCATAAAAAAAACATATTTTGCGCAACGTAGCAGTCGCGACTCCTGGTCCTGAATATTGGGTTGGCTCTGGCTAAGGAATCATTTTTTTCATAATTTCATAACTACGCGCGTTGTTATTTAACTTAAATTTATTTCTACCACAATGAGTTCAAAAACTGAAAGACGATTACGATATAGATAGTTTATAATATTTAGTTTAAATTATTTATTTTTCTCACTTACGATTAATTTTTCTGTAGATAGGTAGGTACCTACTGGTTGTGTCAAAGCAGTCGAGTTGCAGCCGACAACAGCGACGCGACGTCTCCTCTGGCACGACGACGACGAGACAGGCATACTAGCTTGATTTGTTACATTTTATTTGTACACTCGTTTGTACATGAAGTCCACTCTTCGTTCCCAAGATAAGAAATTTTCGATGACTCGATCGTGAAAATCTTCTTTCTTCCTCAATTTTCTTAGCAACTCCTTTTCCACAGATAAGAGTGCCAAATTACTGAGCCTCTCTTGTCCTTGAGTGCTCCGTAGATAGCTCGGTAGGAGTTTGCCATTATAATTACCAATAAATCACTTTAATTTACAACACTGCACAGGATTCATCCATACAAAGTCCATACCTACATAACGGAATATATGCAGCTATCAACTCGCGACCGCGAGCCAATGCGCACACACACGCGCACACAACACACCTAGCCTAGCTCGCTATAATAGTCGCATCGCATCGCACGTCGTACTACGTACAGCACAAGAATACTCGTCGTGTGGTCGCAGCGCGCACACACCCACACACGCAACACACACACCTAGCTCGCTCGCTAGTCGCTCTACTCGCTACCGCGTCACTAAATGCACTCACCGCTGCGCCAACTCGAAAGGCTGAGCAGCGGGTCTGCGCGGGACGGGGGGGACATTCGGCCGCTTCCGCCTTGTATGGAATACGATGGCGCTTCAAAATGTAGCCAACCGGCCAATGAATGCCTTGATGTGTCGTCATTCGTCGTCGCCCGCATTTGACGCGCGCGAAATTTCAAATTATGTAACGGGTACGGGATTGACGTTTTATCTTATTAATCGTGGGTTGATATAAATAATATATCATATGATATAAATAATTTAACTCCGATATTTTTTCACATTTATTTTAGCTTGATACTTCTGTAGTAATGGTGTCATTCATTTTATTTAGTTTGGCGGCGCCAACCTCGCCAACTGAAAGGAGTCGCCGCTGCAACGTAGATAGCTGGCGTTATTGCTATAGAACTCAAAGTATACACTGTAGTAGGTAGATAAGTGATGATAATAAGTAATGTAGCATAGTTGCGACAGTTCACAGGATTTAACACGTGTCGTGTCTTGTCCGATAAGGCGTGTGAAATTTCTCATATGCACAACGGACACACTCATATGTAATACTTGTGAATGCATTTTTGATAATGAGGAATAATGGAATTGTAAATTATTTACGAGAATTCAAAAATGTGTTTGTCAGTTCTTCTTCAATTTTAAGACGCATCCAAAATGGGGGTCAATTTTGGGGGAAAGATTAGAAAGTTAAAGAAATATTTTTTTTTCAATAGATTCAGCCCTCTGACAGACGGGGCGGCGTAGGTTTAGTTATAGGGTTCCGTACGACGGATAAGGAAAGCTAAAAATGATGACCGTGTGGGGCCGGCACTTTAAAAGAATAGCCCTACTGCATCTCTCCATGTCGTAAAAGGCGACTAAGGGATATGACTCCCTTCTTAAGGTGGTACTATTAAGCACCACCACCGCCTTCAACTATAAGGTTCGATTTTTTTTTATTTCATACATTTTTTAAGGCAGTTTTTATATTTTTTTTAAATAGTTTTTTATTTCACATTTTTTTTTTGTAATTTTTTGCTATTAATGTACTCGGCGGAATCGCTCGGCCTTCGGTCTCGCGATTCCGCCTCGCTTTCCAATGCGATCTTGACCAAATTAAAATGGGACCACACGGGAAGCACCAGCTTTCAAATAAAAAAAGAATTTTCAAAATCGGTTCACCCAGTCGAAAGTTCTGAGGTAACAAACATAAAAAAAAAAATACAGTCGAATTGAGAATCTCCTCCTTTTTTTTTAAGTCGGTTAAAAATTAAAAATAAATTTCGACGTCTATACTGCAGTAATATAACTATACATAGACATACGCTTGTAAAAGTGTCGTGACGGTCGAAGCCTTACACTTTTTTCGGCCTAGCTCTCACTCGCCAAGTGTCTGGAGTGTAACATGCGATATGGAACTTCGTTCCAATTAAAGTGCTCTCAGTAACATTTCAACTAAAACTTAGGAGTATTTAAACGTCAAAATCGAAGAAACCTCCATAACAGCTCACTCAAAACGAAGAAGCTCTACTCTACTAGTGACCGAAAACGCTTGACCCAGCACGACCGGAAGCGGTTCATTCATTCTTCGGTTCCATGGAGAGAAATACCTGGAAGTCGCATCATCTTGTCGAGAAGGTTTTTTTTTATGAAAACTGACACGGTTGGCTACATACTCTACATCCGTGAAGTCCTATAACACCTTGGTGAACTAGATTGATTTGATTTGGTTAACCAGGGGAGAAGATTCGTGGTATCAAACATGTTTTTTTTTTTTATAGACTACCGGCATGGGTGGCTGTGCCCAAAAGTTCAAAGAACGATTAATACACAGCCAATAACCCCACTCCTCGCGAAACCACGCTCAGAGAGGCGCCATGCCAACTACAAGGCGGACAAAGAGGTTGTTGTCTAATTTATTAACACGCCTTTTGAAGATTCCCAGGTTATAGGTGGTGGGGAACACACTCGCCGGAAAACCGGTTTAAATTAATTCATAGTATTGTTAAGGTTAAATCAATGCAACGTATGATTAACGATACATTTAGTGTATGCTTAACGTTAAATGAATTCAATATAGGCTTAACGTTAATTGAACTCAATGACTGCTCAAAGTTAAATTAATTCAATGATTTATTATTAACGTTAAATTAATTCAATGATTAATTATTAACGTTAAATGAAGTGAATGCATGTTCAAAGTTAAATTAATTCATTGTATTTATTATCAACGTTACATTAATTCAATGATTTATTATTATGGTTAAATGAAGTCAATGCATGTTTAAAGTTAAATTAATTCAATGATTTATTATTAACGTTAAATGAAATCAATGCATGCTCAAAGTTAAATTAATTCATTGTATTTATTATTAACTTTAAATGAATTCAATGCATGCTCAAAGTTAAATTAATTCATTGATTTATTTGATTAACGTTAAATGAATTCAATTTATTTATTATTAACGTTAAATGAAATTCAACGCATGCTCAAAGTTAAATTAATTCAATGTTTTATTATTAATATTAAATGAATTCAATGCATTCTCAAAGTTTAATTAATTCAATGTTTTATTATTAATGTTAAATGACTGCTCAATGCATGCTCAAAATTAAATTAATACATTGATTTATTTGATTAACGTTAAATGAATTCAATGCATGACCAAAGTTAAATTAATTCAATATGCCGTTTCTGGCTATTTATTTCCATGATTAGTTCTCAGTGCGCGGACCAATGAACCGTTGGATACATCGAAAGTGTTCACTATAGTGCACCGACTCCGCCTCACTACTTACAAATTACTTAAGCATACAGTTATATTATATGTTACTGACTGCGACTCTCTTCTAGTTGGTAAATACGAGGCCAAAAGTATGTACCCTGAGTTGCTTCGAGAGGATGAAAGGTACGGCCATGTTTGCTCGACTTGGCGGGGTCACTGCCGTGCCCCAGATAACGGACGACCGAATGTCCATGGGCGTCGTTAGACACCTTATGGGTGGCAGGGCGCCACATGTCGCTTCGCATTTGAAAATGTACCTTACTTACTTGCATTCACAATTTTTCGGTTTCCGCACCCCGTACGAAAACCTTTTGGATTTTCATATTTGAAGGGGAAATGTGGGGCGAAAGTTTTTATTTTTATGGAAACTGACACTGTTGGTTACATCACCTACTAAATCCGTGATGTCAGCCCATAACACCTTGGTGAAATAGGTGCCATACCAGTGCTTCCCTTCGGTCATGCCGGCTACAGTGAACTGAACGGAAAACAGGAACTATTTAAATAGCCGTTTCGACGGACCTTTCATTCATTGTGACGGTATCAACCCGGACGGGTTAAGCACTACCACGTAGTAAAGTAGGAAGGGAAGGGACCTACAGTTTTCTAATAGAGAATAGGTCCGCGCTGGTACCAACATACTTCCTAAACCGCCAAGCCTCCAGTTCGCCACGGCCAGGAAGGCGTCTGAACAATAGAATAAGTAACGGTAGACCTCGAACTGTTACTCTGTTACCGCACACTCCCTTTTATGAGCCGCGAGCATCAGTCAAGCTGTGTGCTCTCCTAGGGGCGTGACGAATGAACAAACCATTAGGAGTGCGAGTAGGGTTGCCAGCCTTTGAGGAAATATTATATAGAGTTATCGCTCCGAAGACATATACAGAGAAGCGGTGTTCCAGCGGCTGAGGTATGGGGTAAGGTAGCGGGGAGGCGGAGCGCAGAGTCTAGCGGAAGAGGGAGCGCGCGCGCGGGGCGGGAAGCGTGCGGGAGACGGTCTGGCGGCCGGTGTGAGGTGCTCGCGCGGGGCGGGAAGCGTGCGGGAGAGAGGCAAGGGGTAGGAAGAACGATCGCACTCGTGCGTCGGTCGGTGTGCATATTGTCTTTTCATTCTAACACTTCAGCTCCAGATTCGCCATCGCACCTTCGCATCGAAGAAGATTTGTAAATGTATTAGTTTAAAGTAGGCGAGGCGCGATCGAAGCAGGCAGGCGACGACTGCGCGCTGCGGCCTCTCGCGCTCGACTAAGAGACTTGAGGATCGTAAACCGCAACTCGGTGGAACATGTTAATTGGCCAAGTGATTTATCTAGTACACTAGTACATAATATATCTTAGTTGCCAGCAAAGATTTTAGAAGGAGTGTATAGGTGCCGGCGCGAGTTAATAGCGCTCGGCGAAAATGGTAGAGGAATGCGCAGAACTCGATTTTTGGGTCTATTTGGCGGAGTGAGGGAGGCGCGGCGGGAGAGGCGGCCGGCGCCGAACGTCATTGGTTATCAAAGTCTCCGCCCACACATCGCGCACCGCTCACGTCCAGAGTAGTCCAGCCAGACCACGAGTCAGTAAGCCTGGATACGCTATACATAGGAGGACAGGGGTAGCCGCGCGCCAGCGCAAACGCGCCAGCGCGTCAGTCTAGCGCCGGCGACCGATTTTAGTCTTCGTCCGCCGCTCAGGCGGAGCGAACGTGCGCGTCTGTCACAAAATGCCTCATTGTGCAGTGCTTTGGTGCAAAAAGTCGTCGAAAAATTCAAACTTGAACACAGATGGAGTCACCTTTCACGAGTAAGTACTTTCATTCAATTTGATAGCATTTTTCGCTTGAATTTCAGTAACAAACATCGGCGTAAATATGTATGGAGAGCTCTATTCTGCTTACCCACCATAGGTAGACTATCGTGTTGGATGCAGTTAGATCTTGTAATTTTTTTTGTTTATTGATAATAAATATGTATGTTAAATGTATACAGATATTTCATGCATTCTGCCTTATTGCCAAAGGACATTTCTTCTAGTCAACCTCAGCAGGTTTCCTCGTTCAATATTCGTTTATCGCGCTTTTTTCATTCAACCAGTACCTACCGGTTTTTACTTTTGAGCGACTATAGGGAGAAAGGAATTAATTTCTTTAGGTCATGCGTCTACCGGGAATATCAGATTTTTTTTTTTTTTTATGGAAACTGACACGGTTGGCTACATCACCTACAACATCCGTGATGTCAGCCCATAACACCGGGTGAACTAGGTGCTATGTCAGTGCTTCCCTTCATTTCGCGTCGGCTACACTGAACTGGACGGAAAACACGAACTATTTACATAGCCGTTTCGACCGACGTTTCGCTCAGTGCGGTGGTACCAACCCGGCCGGGATAAACCCTACCACCCAGTAAGGTAAGAAGGGAAGGGACCTACAGTTTAACGTGGAATCCGAACCACGGTCAGCCTCCAACGGTCGGGCGGTCACCCATCCAATAACTGACCGCACCACTGAGCTGCCGAGGCTGACGATCCCTTAGTCGACTTTTACGACATGCGACGGGGAGAGATGCAGTGGGGCTATTCCTTTTAAGTACCGACCCCACACGGTACAAAGATCGCGGATATTTAGGAGAATTAAAAATAATTGACGTAATAGTTTAAACGTTTGCCTTTAATGTCAGAGATTCAGAATGTATAGAACGTATATAAATGTACAGGATGTATATGTAGATGGTAGGGTTCAACCCGCCCGTGTTGGTACCACTGCACTAAATAAACGTCGGTCGAAGTCACTATGAAAAGTAGTAACTACGTGTTTTCCATCCAATTCAGTATAGCCGGATCGATTAGGGGGAATCGGTGACAAGGCACGTACCTAATTCACCTAGGTATATTTATTTATTTTAGACAGGCAGCCTTGGCTGATGTGTCTAAATCCGGTTTTTCTTCATATTTTTTATTTTATTTGGTTTGTTTGTTTATTTATTTTTTTATGTATTTATCGATCTTGATTATTTTTATTATTTTAGTTTATTGTAGTTTTATTTTATTATTTATATATTGGGCTCCCATCATCGCTGGTACCAAACTGAAGCATTATTACGATGATGGAGCCATCCGTATCAGTTTCCTAAAAAAAGTTAATCTTTATGCTTAACTATTTTCGCATACATTTTGATAATTTTTATTGTGGAATACACAATTGTAGATTTATAATAAAGTATCCGAGGTATCTCAGAACTTAGAACTATGATCGTGTTTATGCGAAAATCTGCAAATTCGCAAAATTGTGAAAGGGGCGTTGCCTTTGTTCATTTAAGAGAAAGTTATATTATTCCCTTGATGTAAAGAAAGGTTAAATATTGTTAAATCCGTTTCATCTTTTCATCGCGAATCGACACAATGAGCGACTTATTGTATGAATCCCGTTCAAATGTATGGAAGACTGGCTTCACTTGGCTACCTACTCGCTCGGCCAATCACGGCGTTCCATGCGCCGCTCCCCCCTCAGACTTCACACCCCTTTGGCGGCTACCTCGGTTCTCATACAAACGATGCCGTATTTCGTATCCAGGCTTACTGACTCGTGAGCCAGACACATGGATTTCGTACAATAATCGTATTTGTACTATAATTACACCGGTCTTACCTTGTACAACATGTAGTTATACACGTGTGGATTGTAAAAGCTAAACAGGACAAATTCTAGCGTAGTGTACTACATGTTCTTGTGTACTACCATACGAATTATGAATAAAGAATAAAGCATGAAGAACGAAGAACGAAGAATGAAGAATGAAGAATGAAGATTGAAGAATGAAGAATGAGGTATGAAGAATGAAGATGGAAGATTGAGGAATGAAGAATGAAGAAAGAAGAATGAAGAATGAAGATTGATGGATGAAGAATGAAGAATGAAAAATTAAGATTGAAGAATGAACAATGATGAATGAAGAATGAAAAATGAAGAATAAGGAATAACGAATACAGAATAAAAAATATGATGATCACATGCAAATATTTAAATTGATAGACAGGGCAAAGTGCTAAAAAGTTCGTCGCCAATAATTAGACATAACGGTGTGTGTGACTTCACGTACATTAGTCATCAAGAATCGCATAAAAAGGTGCCTGGTGTTAACCAAACGCTAACACTCTGCACTCGGACATCGGCGCGTTCCGTTCCTTTCCGTGAAACGAGCTCTCAACACGCGCGCGGCGCTGCGTCTGATGCGAAGTAGCCGCATGCGACCCTATCATTGGTGACATTGTCTGTACAGTAGTTCTTCATGTTAGACTATGCCTTATCTATCAATTTAAATCTTCGGTCACATGTAATAAAAAATCCTACGATATGCTACATCTGAGTAAAGTGCGTGCTTGACCGGCTTTCGTGATAGGACGCTCCAAATATCTCGCGTCACATTTTCTTTGTCACTCGTGACTAGTGTCACACACTGTTCCCAGTACAAATGGCTGTCAATGCGCATACAAGGGCAATGCGGTCAATTTTAAATGGCTCTACCAAACCTACAAACTAGATCAACTTTAGCACGTTTCGTACGCATATGTAAGAATATGTATGTGAATCCGGTGAGAGAAAGCACCACCGTGAAGAAACATGTTTAAAAATGTATATACATAGGCTGTTCCGAAAATTGTTAGTGAAATGAAAAATAGTTAGAACATGAAAAAAAATTATTTACTGCTTTTCAAAATATTCCCCTCCAATCCCTATGCACTTATGCATTCGGGTGAAACAGCTTTCAAAACATTTAAAAAACGTATCTTGCGGGAGGTCGAAAAATAACCGCCGAAATTCTTCGACGGCCTCGTCTGCAGTGTTGAATTTTCGCCCGCGAAGCATTTTTTTACCGTGGGAAATAAAAAAAAATCGCTTGGAGCTAAATCTGGGCTGTACGGAGGATGGGATAACATTTGGACCCCCGAAGTTGTCAAATAGTCCATGGTTCTAGCAGCTGTGTGAGCGGGCGCGTTATCTTGGTGAAAACGAATGCCGCGGATGCCGCTCCTTGGGCGCTCGCTATTCAACTCCCCGAAAGCTTGAGGCAGACAAACTTCGCAATACCATTCACTAGTAACTGTTGTACGGTCTTCTAGCGGAATTACTGCTACTGGTCCACTGCGGCGAAAAAAAACGCTATCATTTTTTTATTAACGCTCCGTCCGCGAACAACTTTTGTGGGCAACTCGTCCTCTTCAAACACCCTTGCGTGGATTGCTGCTTCGTGAGAGGATCGTAGCTGTAGATCCAAGATTCGTCAGTTGTAAGGATGTAGGATACGTTTTGCGAAGTTCCTTCTTCGAACTTTTCCAGCATAAATTTACACCAATCGACACGACAGGATTTTTGTTCTTCGGTGAGAGAATGAGGTATCCATCGCGAAGCAACCTTCCTAACTTTGAGGTGTTCATGCAGGATGGTGGAAACTACCTGTGATCCAATCTTCAGTTCAGCCTGAATCTCCCGATGTGTAATGTGTCTATTCTCCCGCAATAGCCTAATATTTAAAAAAAGAACTACACATAGGTGGCCAATAATTTTCATCAAGGAGATTTGTATTTAAATTAGCCGTTAAATCAAAATAGTTTCAGGAAAACAAATTTTTTATTTATTCTGTGGCTAACAATTTTCGGAACAGCCCACGTACACGGTGTTGCAACCCCAACCGTAAAACCCGAAAGGGCGTGATTCTGTTCTGTACGTGAAATTCAATTCAGTGGTGAAATAGAACAACGTAAGTAGACCTCTGGCGCCTGATCGAACTTTTGTTCTACGACTTTTTAATTTGAAAAAAAAAATTTTTTTCTCCTTACATTTTGAGAAGTAAGTATTTAAAATTTATATGGAAAAAAAATTTTTTTTGTTTAAAAAAAATTTTTTTACCACAGAAGTTTAGTTTCACATATAGAATAACACCCTTATATCAGTTAAAAATATTACGGGGCAACTGCAACACCGTGTACACTAACAATGATAACTTTATGTTCTAAGGAAAATTTAGATGGAAAAAAGTTAGTTGTGAAATAATATGAAATGAAATGAAATAAAAATATACTTTATTGCACAAAAAATGGCATTATCTACCAGTCATGCCGTGCTTTTTTTAAATTTTAGTTTTTGCTCTATCTTGGGGTCCCGGTAGTGCCCCCGACAAGTCGAGCTCTAGCTATAAAGCTTGTAACTAGCTTTGCCCGCGGCTTCGCTCGCGGTAGACTCGGTAAATCCAATTTAAACGAAAATATGATAATAAACTTACATACTTTCTTTGATACTGCTCAGCCCTTAAGGCTATTTAGTGTGATGGTATTAGAGTTCTTGAGGTATAGTAGGGAGGCTCACTATACCTCAAGAACTACTCTTTAACCCTTAACTGGCGTCGTGGTAAAAACTTACGTAACTGGTGTGCAAGCCCCATTGGACCAAGTGACTTTTGAAAATTCATAACAAATCAAACTTAGATCCAATTGTTTTTATTATTTTAGTTTATTATTTAAGAGGTTTATTTTTATATGTAAATAAACGAAAATTGTATGAAAAGAAAACATTCAGTGTTTATTTTGACCCAAACCTAAACATCGATACAATTAGGTAAGAAAAAAGAGTTACGAAAATTAACGAAAAAACATAATTCTAGAAGCTTTTTCTTGAAAAAAATCACCATATTCGTATAACACAGAAAATGGTCCATCTAAAAAATAACATGACTTTTGAAAAAATACAAATATAAAAAAAATGACTACTAAAAATGCTACTTTCACTTACCCGTCAGCCTCGGTAGCTCAGTGGCGCGGTTGGTTAGTCAACTGTTATTAAGCAACGCTGAGCGCGGTCAGTGATTGGATGGGTGACCGCTCGACCGTTGGAGGCTGACCGTGGTTCGGATTCCACGTTAAACTGTAGGTCCCTTCCCTTCTTACCTTACTAGGTGGTAGGGTTTATCCCGGCCGGGTTGGTACCACCGCACTGAACGAAACGTCGGTCGAAACGGCTATGTAAATATTTCGTGTTTTCCGTCCAGTTTAGTGTAGCCGACATGAAATGAAGGAAAGCACTGACATGGCACCTAGTTCACCCTGTGTTATGGGCTGACATCACGGATGTTGTAGGTGATGTAGCGAACCGTGTCAGGTTCCATAAAAAAAAAACCCGACAGCGACGTCCTCTTTCAGGCGTGTTCACAGCGCGACTGAAGGAAGGTACTGAGGGTCGGGGGTCGCTGCGGCATACAGTGCGTGAGTAGTGGAAGAAACAAAATCCATCATGGGTCCAATGGGGCTAAGACGCCAGTTAAGGGTTAAATCGGCGCACGGCGCATAAAAACCGGTGTTACTTAAGTGATTCCGGAGTTTACCTCCAACATTATTTCAGACAAACGTTCCCTTTTATTAAATATGACGATGGCACTTTCCACCAGATGTAGGTAACGGTCACATTCTTAATAGTATTCATGTTTATGCTGTAATAAAATGTTCTTGTGGGTGGTAACTGGTAGTATAAGTTAATTATTTGTAAGAACTAATAATACGTATAAAGGTAAAGTACAAATTGTGACTTGCGAAATTTCTTTGTCAGTTCTTCTTTGCATTGAATTTAGAACTGGCGGAATTTTCGTATCCAAGAGTAAATTAAACATATGGGTGAAATTATATGTCGTAAAAAGCCAATAAGGGACAAAGGCAAGACCCCGATCATCAATACCAATAATAAATCTGTAAGGGATGGTCATGGAGTAAGTTACTTTGTTTTGGGAGATATTGCGTTTGTAGACTCTATGTATGATACTAAAACTAAATTAATGATCTTTAGAAATATTGTCTGTCTGTATGTACGAGTATGTTCCACCGTAACTCTTAAAGCGATCATCCGAATTCGATTAAACTTAGTACAAGCACATTTAACTATACGTGACACAGGATAATACGTGACACAGGATAGGCTAAATGTGGCTCTCATACAAACGGAATTGTTTTGCGCGCCGAAATAAAGGTACGGTAGCGGGCTTACTTAATTTCTTTCTTCTTTTTAAATACGAATTTCACGCGAGCGAAGCCGCTGCCAAAAGCTAGTAAACAATAAATAACTGCATAACTACTTATCAGGACATCACAATACAATGTACAGTGTGTCCCAAAACTCAACGTCAAGCGGGAACCAGGGAGTAGGCCAGTTTATGACTACCCAGGGAAAAATAAGAAAAAAAATCTGAGTCATTTGTTTTTTATGCTATGATCATTTTTGAGAAACGTTGAAAATTGTCATTTTTAGGTACCTACTACGACTACGAATTTTGCAAATATAATTTAAAAAAATATATATTGGTAGCCTAAATAACTCTGCTGTTGATCAGAATCCCAAACAAAACCAGAATGCCTGTAGTTTTACCAAAAAAAATATTCAGTTCAATTTTTTTCTAAAAAAATAAATGACTCAGATTTTTTTTTCTTATTTTTCCCTGAGTAGTCATAAACTGGCCTACTCCCTGGTTCCCGCTTGACGTTGAGTTTTGGGACACGGTGTATATAGATATACACGTATTGATACCGGAAGCTAGACACATTCCCACGCTGTTCCTTTGTCAGGAAATCCGTCCCATCCAAGACTTTACCATTTCTAGGTAAGTAGTTAAGCAATTATGTGTTAGGTACTCTCGACCAAGGCTTATAATAATTTCTTGTAGCCACCATTGATACATTTCCGAAGATTTAAAACGCGTCACAGACGATGAAGACTATGGCCATATTTCACAATATCTCTAACCATAGAATCATTTGAGCCATTGCGCACGATAATGTACAAATTAATCAATACTGATGATATAAAATGTTATAAAGAAAAAAATAGAGAAGAAGAATAATTGACGATTTTTGAAAATGTCTTCTGTATGCATGTATCTATGTTCCTCCATAACTCTTACACCGATCATTCGAATTCGATGAAACTTAGTACAGCACATTTAGATATACAGGGCCGGGGCACAGGATAGGCTAAATAAAATTCAGTTCCGGTTACGCTAAGATGTGGGTCTCATACGAACCGAATCGTTCCGCGCGCCGAAATAAAGGTACGATAGCGGGCTTACTTACTTTCTTCTTTTTAAATACAAATTTCGCGCCAGCGAAGCCGCGGGCAAAAGCTGGTTCTCAATAAATACTTATTACCTACACTATGAGGTGCAAAGTCGGGCTTTTCCCTTAAATATATCCCTTCCAGCCAACCTTTGAATATTTACGTATGTTTAATTTTAGTTAATATCGGTAGTACCTACTCCCGATTATAACATGGGTGTGATGCAACACACAATTTTAAAATAAAATATAAATAAAACATTGGTACCAATTAAAATGACAGACAGACGTAGGACACTATATATGTATGTATGTATGACAGTTAACGATAGACTAAAGGTGGACTTTCGAGCGAAGCGGCTCTCGGCTTGCGGCACTTTATGCGTCGCCGCCATGCGCCATGCGCAACCGATGCGGGTGTATTTACTATGGCAGCACCAGCTTCTTCAAATGCGGCGATATCGGTCGGGTAGGAATCCATATTATTACGATCAATAGCCAGTAATTGTATAAATACTGACATGATTTTCTCTCAAATCAATACATTATGTCAACACCCTCAGTACGTACAATGATTACGCCGTAATTATTTTTATTAGTATTATATTTAGTACAGTAATACTGACAATAATAGTTATCTTGTACGGGCTGCCTGCCATGCACTCCCATAGTTAAAAATATAGCACATAGGCTGTGCAAGTCGCGAATCGCGATCGACGCTTGCTTGACGCTAGACACGAGCCGCTTCGCTCGAAAACCTACCTTAACAGTAAGTCAGGCAGGCAGGAACTAAAATAGATTAGTCAAAACCTCTGGTATGCGCATTAGTTCACGTAACACATCTGCGCTTCAGCGGTCTAATATCCATTAATTATCAACCCGATCACCGTTTCTGACGATTTGTCCCTGCCTCAGGTGAAACAGAAACATTTAAAGACCGGAATAGCGGCGCGGACAGTCTATAGAACGATAATTTCGCGTTTGAAAGACGTATTATTTGGGATATTACCGAAATAGCGGCATATCATTTGTGGGTACAAAATGCAATTATGTTAAACAATGTAATTTGGTGTTGTTAAAATATTACGCTGCTTCTTTTATCTTCTCACCGGTAGGGCACTTAATAAAATGTTAAGAGGTATGACGCTAATTCGCCCGTAGGTACGTGATCTCTTTGAATTTATTTAGAAATATTTTTCTTCATAACGAATGACTGAAAATTCAAAAACATTTATTGCCGGAAGTTAGGTATTTTGGACAAAAAATATAAAAACACGCGCAACTTTTGCGACAAAAAGCCCAACATTTTTATGGAATGGTTGAATATTTACATTGTCAACAATTTTTATTTTCTGTCATTCGTCAAGAAGAAACATATTTCTACATAAATTCAAAGATGGGCGGGAGAATTAATGCATGGGTTAGGTTAGTTAGACCAATAATTGGCCTTTTTTGAACGGAGTGCAGGTGTCCCATTGTAGATGGAGGTTAACTCTTAAGTACTAGGGTGAACTAGGTGCCATAATCATGCAGAATAAGAGACAAATTAATAATTAATTTGTCCCTTATTGCCTTTAATTATTAAAATAACGAAATATTTGCACAAACGCCAACGACTCTTGAGCATTCGGCAATTTCAAATTCCAATTTATTTTAGTTTATGCACCACTTTATATAAACCTCTAAATAGAATATCGATTAAACTAAAATAAAAATAGGTACTCACGTAAGCAAAGATAGGTAGATAGGTGCATTTAGGTACGTATGGTTAATTACTGTGTACTGTGTGGTGCCGGTACTTAAAAAGAATATCCTCACTGCATCTCTCCCCATGCATGTCGTAAAAGGCGACTAAGGGATAAGGACAAGATGCCGTGCTGAAGGGCGACAGGCTCGCCACCTCTCACCTTGGCACGGTACTTCCACCGAGTCATGCAGCAAGTGGGTCTTCGTGCCTTACTTGCTACTTGATCGATTTAATCTTGTTCGTATACTTTGCGAAACGTGGTGGTCGGTGTTGTGCTGTAATTGACCAGAGTACTTGCAGCACAACACCGATTACTCTGCTTACCCCGATTATCGGGATTCAGCGTGTGTGATATGTATATAATGTATGTGGTTAATTACGTCGATAATTTCGTGTAGGCGTTTATTGGTTTTTATTTTTATCTCCTGTCGTGGTTACAATAATAAAATTTCAACAAGCCGGTTTTCTCAGTGCTCTGTGACCTTTGCATCAGTGGTATTGTAAAATTGTAATAATACACACATTCTCAGATTTTTTTAAATTCATACTTTTTTGTAATTTTTTTTTTATAGTAATTTTATCTATACCTACTATATAGTTAATACAAAATTAACTATATAACTACTTTATATAGTTAATTTTGTTATATTTTTTCTCATAAAACTGCCCCATCCCGCTAGCGCTAAGTCACACCTAGCTGCCGCAAAATTACGTTAAACGTAAACGTCTCCACACACACATCAACCAATTAGGCGTCTACACGTTCACACATAGCATCACATAACGCACGTACGTTAGTCACGTAGTTACGTCACGTGTTAGCGGGACCTTTCGCACTTGCATTTGAACCATTCATTGTAATAGATACCTAGACGAGGCATCGCTTGTCAGAGAGGTGAGATGAGAGTGCACAAGATAACCATCTCAATAATATTGACAATAAGTTTTGCACGGCGATTCTACACTTTCCTTGCTCAGCTTATATATAAAAAGTCGGAAAAACTGTGTAATTTCCACGAAAAAATTGGGAAAGGTCGAAAAATTACACTTGAGTCATGGCTAAGGACCCTTCAATACAAAAATACAGAGGACCTTCTTACTGTTATTGATTATGGTAAACATTTAATAGGTTAAATTATTAAAAATGTTGTCAAAACTCAATTTATTTTATGTACTAACTTATACACTAATACCAAATTAATTTACATATTGAAATAATGATATATATAAAAAGGAATACAATAATAATATAACTATTTATATACATACATCAAACATATTTTTAATATTTAATTCAATAATGTTTTTTTTTATTTATTTATTGTTCTAACTAATTTGCATGTGTTAAATTACCAATTTCATTCACTAAAATTTTGCAAACATTTATTCGATGTTACTAGTGAGCGCAAAATGAATATGTCTTTATAAAAGTCTTTCTGCGAGACAGAAATTTTCTAGTGCAGGAGACTAGTTTATTGCAGTGTAATGATATTTATGTAAATAAATATTTCATTTCATTTCATTTCAATATCATACGCGAAAGCATGGATGTTTGTTTGTTCCACTTTCACGCCTAAACGGCTGATCGGTTTGTATGAAATTTGGTAGGTAGATGGATCAAGCACTGAATTAACCTCAGATCAGTAAAGGGGAAGTATTAGTGGGTCAGTCGACCGTCAGCCAGCGCCCTCGCGTATTGGCTGCAAGACAGTGTGCGTGCACTTGTACACGACCGTAATCTATTGGCTATAAAACAGTGTGTGTCGTCACACCTTGTTGAACATCTGAACCACGGCCAGTCTTGACGGTCGGACGCTCACACATTAAATTCAGTCCGCGTCCGGTGTGCTTAACTTCGACGAACGCGATAGCACGACGGAGCTTTCCGAGTTGGTTGACATGCCTGTTGCAAATGGAGTGGATGACGATCAAAGAATGGTAGCAAGTTAACATTGATGCAATGTATGACGTGACATGACGTTTCTGCGTAAGTATTTCTTTCCATGGAACAGTTTATGCCTGAGATTAGTACTTGAGCGAACTTCCGCTGTGTCATTTAGTCTAATAATTAATCATGGATAATTTTTTCAAAGTGAGCACTGGAGACAAGAGTCGGCAGAAAAATGGCTAACAACTGTTACTTATTTCTTCACTAGATAGATGCAAAGACGAAAATGAAGAGAAAAAATACGTCCCGACCAGGATTCGAACCTGGAACTCCGGCTTGAGCTTAGTACTATGTACTTAGGACTAACATATAGAAAAAAATAGTTTGTTAGTTTAAACTATAATTAAATAAAAGAATTGTTATATTTAATTATCCTTTGCCACACGCGTATAATAAAGCCTTTTTAATTCACAGAATACAATAAAGATATATATAATATACATTGGAAAGTTAAACATTTTTCCTTTCAATTTGGTGAGAGCTGTGATTTTTTTTTTCTTTTTTTAATAATTTTAATCAAAAAATCACAACTTCTCACCGTACGCCTATGCTATTCTAGAGTACAAATATTTCCAAAACGAGTGGAAATATTTGCATTCTAGAATTGCATAATCGTATATTAAGCTAGGTCAAAAGGCTACATTTGAAAGATATATTTTTCAATATTCCTTTTTAATTAATTCAATTTCTGTTTTACACACGATCTCCCGAAAGTTAGACGATCTAGCACAGCGTTTCCCAAATAGAGGTACACATACAACAAATAGGGGTAGGCATTGTCAAGAGAAGGCGTGGGCGGGCTTTGCGGCCACGTTTGATTATTTTATTAATTAATGATTGATTAGTGACCCATTTCGTATTATATTCTAAGTAGAGGACCTAATATCTAATTAATGACGACTAACATCACAGATGTAGTAGGCGATGTAGCCAACCGTGTCAGTTACCATAAAAAACAAATTATGGATACTATTGATATGATCGATAACCATATGTAAATGATGATTTACAAATTTTACTTAGAGGTACCTACATTCTAGGTCTCAATAGGTTTGTTAAGGGGTACCGATGATAATATGAATATATTGGGAACCGCTAATCTAGCCAGTATACGACACATAAAAGCTAATTATTTATCAGCATTCATTTCCACGAATAATCAAAATTGTATGTAAATTCCATAGAATTAAAAAAGGTTAATTCAAGCGACAATTGTTATGAAAGACATTAAATTGAAAGCAATCTTCTCTCTTCTTATTTACACGAACTTTTCCTGTATATTTACTCTATAATAACGTCAGCAATTACACCGGAAGACTCGGCTGTAGCCGCGGGCAAAAGTGACGTTCCAATATTATTTTTGAACGCGTAGTAATTTGCCTGCTGTCCCTACAGCGGCACTTTCAAAGAGTTACTGCGTAGTTGAGAGAATTCCGCGTATTACGTCTAACTAAGTGCATAAGCATCAATCAATGTTTGTTGATGGTACAGCGCTGCGATCATCTTCATTGACAGAGTTTATGAAGCAAACTAACGCAACCATCGAAATAGGTATGTCAAGAACAAACTTTGTCACCAAATACTGACATTAAGGCTGCATACAATTGCATATATTTCCCCCCAAGTACAGTCTCGGGTCCTTCAAGAGAGTCGTGAATAGGCACCTGTCAGGCCGGCATGGCATTCTGCCTCGCATACGTCCGAATGTCCATGGGCGTCGTTAGGTACTTTATGGGCGGCTTGGCGCCACATGTTACCTTTTCATTAAAAAAAAATACAAGGCCAAGTTTCGCTCTTTCTGAGAGATGTACCCGAAGATGTACCGTCAATATTACTTCATCTATCAGGGCACTGCAGATCGATAACTTTTTGATAATACGATTTCATTTACTACGCCAGATAAAATAAGTCATGTAAATGCCTCTGAATTTGGAATTTATAGAACATATTTTTTGCAACCTCGGTAGCTCATTGGTGCGGTCGGTCGATTGTCGGTCGGATCATAAGCACACCTGGGCGCGGTCAGTGGACGGGTAGGGGACCGCACTGAATGAAAGGTCGGTTGAAACGGCTATGTAAATACTTCGTGTTTTCCGTCCAGTTCAGTATAGCCGACATGAAATGAAGGGAAGCACTGACATGGCACCTAGTTCACCCGGTGTTATGGGCTGACATCACAGATGTAGTAGTTTATTTAGCCAACCGTTCAGTTTCCATAATATTTTTTTTGTCACATTTTACTTTGTCGCAACTTTTTACTCAATACCTGTGTTTGTATGATTTTATTAAATCATGTTTATGCAAAAAAAATATTATTAGATTAATTTAATATTAAAACGTGTTCCTGAAGTCACATGCATGCATACATTGGTATGCATACAAGGAGAGAGGTGGCTAGCCTGTCGCCCATTACCACGGCATCTCGTCCTTATCCCTTAGTCGCCTTTTACGACGTGCACGAGGAGAGATCCAGTATCACTCTTCAGATAAGTATCCAACTTTGAACGGAGGGACACAAATGGCGAACCAAACGTTACTCCTGGTCATTATATTTCGATGTTCTTACGCACATAAAAAAGGCAGCGCGTCGAACCAAACACATCGTGTGTGTTCTCAGCTGTCAAGCCATAGACAATTAACTTGAAGATAGTTTCGAATGAGAAACTCTCGCGTAGTTTGAAAATAATAAAATTGTTTATGAAATAAATGATCCTTCATAAATCAGGCTTCGTGATGCTGTCCTTTCTTTTTACCCGACTACGGCGAAGCCAAAAGGAAGGGTTATTATTTTAGCAGTCTATGTATGTATGTATGTATATGTATGTATGTATGTGTGTATGTATGTATGTACATATGTTTGTATGTGGGTTTTTACGTATGTTCTACCGTAGCACCTAAACTATTCATTCGATTTTGATGAATGTGGTGTCAATCGATTTGTTATTAATTATTATGGTCCGGCTGACATAGGGTACGAAATTTTTATTTGAACTAATTATGAGCCTTTCAAAGTTTGAAATATAATATGCCTTAAGCCATTGAGATATTGGAACCTTTTAAATAACAGAAAACTTTATTCCTCATGATTATGTATGATGGATGAATATTTTTGTTGAAAGGTACTTAGATGGTTAATTTACTTTATATACACGGTGTTGCAACCCCAACCGTTAAACCCGAAAGGGGGTGATTCTGTACGTGAAATAGAACAACTTTTGTTCTACGACTTTTTTATTTGAAGAAAAAAAAATTTTTTTTCTCCATACATTTTCAGAATAGGTAATTAAAATTTGTATGGAATAAAAATTATTTTTTTTTGTTACAAAAAAATTTTTTTCTTCTCAGAAGTTATTTAGTTTCACATATTGGATAACCCCCTTATGTCAGTTAAAAATATTACGGGGTCAACTGCAACACCGTGTATTGTATATTCCATTTAAAAAATATATATTTTATTCAACTGTTCTACCACCAAACGTATCTAGTGGTCGGTGCTGTGCTGTATTTCATAGTGTTCTTGCAGTACAATACCGATTACTCTGCTTACCCCGATTGTCGGGATACGGCGTGTGGTGAGGTGTTTGTGTACTAGTGCGACCTACCTACTCACATTTCATCTCAACTTCGAAAGAAATAATGTAAAGAAAGAAACTTTCAACTTTTTGTTAGTAAACAAACGCTTTAAAGTTCAACAACTTCGAAAGTGTAAACGAATTAATTTTGCACTCTTCTAACAGTCGTGTTTTGCAATATCCGCATCCATTCATGCAGTACGCACCTCTAACGATTTGTCATAATCTAATCCCTGGATTACGCAATTTTGACAGTTCACGGCTCCCACGCGTCCATCCATTCTTTTATTCTTAAAAAAAACGGTCAAGCACGAAGATACTTCATGCGCCGAGGATTCCGTGAATTAGCTCAACCGAATTGTTCCGAATTTTTTTTATTTCTACTTTATGGGGGACATACTTGACAGGTTTTTTTTTCGACGCCAACTCACACAAATACCTACTCGCAGATTTCAACATACGTCCGTGTCTGGGAACGCTAATTCGCTTTAAATATACGTGCATGTTTGTGAGTAACCGAGCCGAGCCCCCCTGAACTTTTGAGTGTTATCTATTTCCATCAATTTTGTAGGACTGACCTTTTAAAAGTCAAAGGTTGGGACAAAAATTGTTGGGCTCTTCAAAAGGCTTGTTAATAATTTAGTTAGACGACGACCTTCTTGTCCACCTCATTGCCGGCATGGCGCCTCTCTGAGCGTGGCTTCGCGAGGAGTGGTGTTGTTGCTGTGTCTGATCTTCTTTTGAAATTTTGGGCACAACCACACGTCCCGGTTGTCCTTAAAAAAACAGGCTGACAGACGGACAACCAAGTCTCACCCATATTTCAATTGATCATTTCAGGCTTAAGTACCATCGGTACACTTGAGTTTGTCACATTTTATTTAAACAAATTTACAATTGTAACTGTCTGGGTCTTGCTATAGCAAGGGACTAATAATTCTAGCCTAAGCAATAACGAATTAATAGCCTAAGCAAAAACACATTTAACTATTAACCCTTTGAGTCCCTTTGACTCAAAATAGTATTAAGCGAATTGTCAATGAAATAAAAAATTATAAAAAATACTGAAGACAAGAATACATTTTTGTGCATGAAAAAGCAATTAAAACTAGAGTAAAATTTTAATAAAATAGGTACTTCGCATCAATAGAAATTGTCAAAGGTTAAAAATACAATTATATCAATAAAAAAAATTAAAACAGGTAGCTTCAATAGAATTGTCAAATTACTTAGTCAATCGATTGAAATAAGAAATAGGTACATTTAAATTGTTAAAGTAGTTAAAAATAAAAAAACACACAAAATTACAACAAACATCTAGCATCAAAAGAATTGTCAAATTAGTGAAACAAATCAAACTTTAATATAAAAGTTCCTTTTGTAACATTGTGGTACGGAAGCCTAAAATTATCTCGTATTACTCGCCTTATTTAGCGAGAAGGATGAGAATCGAGATAACTAGCTTTATAGAGAACTCAAACAAAGCAACTGACAGCTCAGATATGACACACAAGCAATGCTTGATCGCGCTCGATCAATTATAAATTTAAAAATGTCTTGCTCAATTTCGTGGATCACTTTCTAAGATTCTCACTATCTACAGAGAGTGAGACAAGGAGACAATTCCATCATAAATTCTATGTCTTAGGTTCAAAAACATTTGACATCAAGTGTGGTACTCCATAATCCATTGTTGTTTATCGTTTTATTGTATAATTTATTTAATCCACAGGCAGGTAACCTACGCTTAGACAATGCGAAGAAGAACTGACCAACAAACTTCGCACGTAAAAAAATTTTTGTTATTATTTTATAAGTATTAATTTAGTAACTTTGGGGTCGGGCTGCTCAGTATCGACTTGGCTTGTTAGACTCGATCCAAAGACGTGCATTTCGCCAAGTAAACGACTTTAAAATGTGTGGAACGGGCTCCCGGGGAATATCTTTCCCCACTCCTTCAATCCACGGATCTTCAAATCGCGGGTTAATTGCCTTTCCCCAGCGACATTTAGTCCACCTCCAAGCCGGACTGGCGCCTTATCGGGGGTGAAATTGGCTGCGCCTGAGGCTTCGACTTTGGGCACAACCACCCAGTTCGAAAGCAAAAATAAAAAAGTTCGAAAAATAACATAGGTATATCGAGGCCGATGTAATTAAATATTGATCAACAATTTTACTTTCGGTTCTCAATCGCTTTTTCTTATTACATTATTAACATATTACAAGCATCGTGTCGAGCCTACGAGTTCACTATGTCCGTCGACAAAAAAAAATCTACCTCCGAATTAAAACGGCAATCATTATAATCAAGCCGGGTTCATTGTCCACCGCGACGTTGGCTCGGCCCGTTGAATCAATTGGTATCGTTGTAACTCAATTACTGATTGATCTGACGAGATCTTTTCACTTAATGCCCGCCGTCACAACATTGCGCTGGAAAGTTCGCAGTAGGCCGAGTCGAAAATTGATATAATTTGATTAGCTAATTGGTAAAAGTTGTCATCAATGCGGCGCAATCGATTTTGGGCGCGGACGATGATGCGAGAAGAATAGTTAGCGAAGAAATCGGCTGTGTGACTCATGTTCTAATCTCTATAAAGTTTGAGACAGAGGTTGCTGGCGCACTAGACGATAGCGACACGGCAACGACCACGGCACGAACACGGCACGACAACGGCACGGCAGCAGTGGTGATAAAAACGTATTGAATGCCTGATAGGTTGATGGTCACGATTCTGCTTGCCCATCTATGTCCCCCAAATATAGCCTGGGGTTTTCCAAAATTGGTGATTAAAAGTATCCTGTCAGACCGGCATGGCATTCACATCCTCCGTGCATCACAGAACGGCCATGGGTACCATGAGACACTTTTTGTAGGTGTAAAAGACGTCACATGTCACGTTTTGAATATTTTTTGTTTTAAGTAAATTGTTTTCTCACTGGTGCCGTGCCATGGTCGTGCCGTGGTCGTGACGTTAACATCGCCGCGCCCTTATTTATCGTCTGGTGCACAAGCTACTATCGCACAAAGCATAATATTATAGCAGTGCCGCCGAAGGCATAATAATTTAGGCATTTTCTACAAGAATCGTTTTGCGGTATGATAACTGCCCGGTGAGTGTTAAATAGTTAGTAACTAACTTCAATAAATAAATAAATACATAAATAAATAAATAAATAATAAAAGCTTGTTTATTTTGCAAATGCTTTAAAATAAATATTCTTAATTTTGGGTATGTTACATTCGTTTTCAAAAACGGCCACGGCTCAGCAATTAATCGGGAGGAAGTAGGTAAACCCTGCCTGGTCACATACTTCCAAAGTCTAACTACGGGAGTTCGCGTAAGACTTATTGATTTTATTTGACGATTGTCTTTTTTGAGACATTTTGGCAAGTGTCATGTATACTAATGAATGAATGAGCATTCGTGGTCGTGGTGTGCGGTCATTTTAAGAATTGTGACTGAACTCATAACCTTGAAAAATACTTTTTGTTGTATGTTGTTTTGTCTGTTACGAGTGTTAGACAAACACATTCGGCTACAATTTAAGCCAAAATAAACCATCGTCTTTCCTTTCTTCGCAATTTATTGGCACACTAATTCCGGGTACACAGAGTACGGATTGCTCCGCTGTCAAGTCAGCGGAGAAAAAAGAAATCAAAATCGATATAGTTATTAACCATAACATCGTTGGATAACTCCGCGGTTATGTCACAAAGCAGGAGGGATTTCTGTTTTATAATCCTCCAAAACATCTGTAGGTAATTTGATTCTGATCGTCGGCGGCGAAGCTTCAACCGTATCGTTGCGTTCGCTGTGTGTGTCTTCGCTGCAGGGGTCGGTCAAATTTCACATCGTGTCTTGCATGGCATCTATACGTTATGTCTGTGCCAATGGAAACAATTTGAGCTCAACTAAAACCTTAAAATCCGGTCAGCAACATATTGTATATACCTATTTTGTATTGTATTGTTTATTGATCATTCATATGGCAGTTAGACTGCACTCGAACTTATCACAATTTGTTCTATCCGGTTCTAATACACCCACGAAGAAGAACGGGACAAGAAACTTCGTAGATTTTATTTTGACGTGAATACGTCTTTAAATTTGCTTCCATAGTGGGAGCCAATCCAGAAAACTATGATAACAAAATGGGGGGATACACTTTGGTGTTGCAGCCTCATATCTATCATCTACATCCAAAATTTAATTACACCACTCGATAGCCAAAGGATCAAATAATTCGTTAAGTAATACGCTCTAGGAAAATATTACCCGTTACATAACGCATTCACGTAAAACACACGGCCGTGTCCACGTTCCACGACACAGCCACACCCCGATTGTTTTATGCATATTTTACAAGTATTTAGTGACTGGCCACATAATAACACCGCCCATAGTCTATCGAAAACACAGCTTGAGAGCAAGATTAACAATTTTGCTGGGAGTTCTGACTACAAAGACTTATTAATTAAGTGAATCAGTCAGGTGTAAATATTACACATGTGGACATTTCGCGAGTTTTCTTAGTCAGTTTTAAAAATTCTATCGTGGGCGCTGCGCTGCTCTGAGGAACTGGGAGTGAGATTCCTAATTTTCTGCCATCCGTCTTATCTCCGCAACCACTCGTCGCAGAGAGACTCAGCACTCTTTTGATGTTGACATTGGGCTTTTGAAAGCCAATCGTTTCTCAAAATCGTTCCTTTGTCGCACCGCTAGCGTGTGAAACTGTCTTCCGGCGAGTGTGTTTTCCGAATCCTTCAACCTGGGATCTTAAAACGTCGTTAAGACGAAAGGCGAGAAATTTGAAGAATATGAAGTCTGTTGCTGCGATCTTTCCCTCAAATACTCAGGAAAAGGGACTCCATAAATAATATTGGCAAACACCAGGTTTCTTATTCCTTTGTTTCGTACACTTAAAAATCTATCCACTTTTGGTGATCAGATTTTTAAGATGGTTTTTCATCAAACTTATTAGATGGTTTTTTTTTATGAAAACTGACATATTTGGCTACATCACCTACAATACAACATCCGTGATGTCAGCCTGGTAGCCTGGCCAGGAACTGGGATTCCATATTTCCTGCCATCCATCTTATCTCCGCAACCACTCGTCGCAGAGAGACTCAGCCCTCTTTTGATGTTGACATTGGGCTTTTGAAAGCCAATCGTTTCTCAAAATCGTTCCTTTGTCGCACCGCTAGGGTGTGAAACTGTCTTCCTGCGAGTGTGTTTTCCGAATCCTTCAACCTGGGATCTTAAAACGTCGTTAAGACGAAAGGCGAGAAATTTGAAGAATATGAAGTCTGTTGCTGCGATCTTTCCCTCAAATACTCAGGAAAAGGGACTCCATAAATAATATTAGCAAACACCAGGTTTCTTATTCCTTTGTTTCATACACTTAAAAATCTATCCACTTTTGTGAACAGATTTTTAAGATTGTTTTTCATCAACCTTATTAGATGGTTTTTTTTTAATGAAAACTGACATATTTGGCTACATCACCTACAATACAACATCCGTGATGTCAGCCCATAACACCGGGTGAACTAGGTGCCACGTCAGTGCTTGCCTTCGATCGTGCCGGCTACACTGAACTGGACGGAAAACTCAAACTATTTACATAGTCTTTTCGACCGACGTTTCATTCAGTGCGGTGGTACCAACCCGGGCGGGTTGAAACCTACCAGTAAGGTAGGAAGGGAAGGGATGTTTAAGTGTGTATGTAAATTGTAAAGTGCGCAAAGAGAAGAAACAAAATGCCGTGCTAGAGGCGACAGACTAGCCACCTCTTACCATTGCGCGGTCCTTCCACCGAGTCAAGCAGCAGGTGCCTTACTCGCTGCTTGAGAATTATCTTGTCGTAATACTTTGCTGAACGCGGTGGTCGGTGTTGCGCTGTAATTTACCAGAGTATTTGCAGCACAACACCGATTACTTTACTGTCAGATTGTCGGGATACATCGTGTATGTATGTATGTAAAATTATAAGAATGGCGGTTGTGCACGAGTATATAATCGCACAGGTTTAGAATCTAGATAGTGCGCGGTCAAGAGAATTCGAAGAGCATTCGTCGATGTTTAGCATCGCACACCGAGTTCGGGGTTAAAGTAGGCGGGTACACACTCGCTGTCGTTTCGATTCAAAAATGATTGGCAAATTTGTGAGAGGTGCACTTTCCCTTTCAGCGATGGTACGCAATACCGCAGACCGCTGAGTCTGGGGACGCAACAATAAGTGTCTTCGCAATACTGAAAACCACAGATCAAGGATCAACTTCTTGCGACGACGACACGCGCGCGCTCGTCCCGTATAGAAGCGAAATCAGTATTATTACTTGAAGCTGAATAGGAGACACAGACGCTACTTCTAGTAAAAATCGGCCAAGTGCGAGTCGGACTAGCGCACTGAGGTTTCCGCACAAAAAAAAACCTTGAAAAAACACTTATCTTGTATGGAGACATCCCTTAATTTTTATTTGTTGTTATATACGTCAAAATACCACATTATTCTGTAAAAATTTCAACCGTCTAGCTATTTCGGTTCCTAAGATAGAGCTATTGGACGGACGGACGGATGGACGGACAGACAGACAGACGTTGTATGCTTAGTAGCTAAAAACCAATGAGAGTTTAGTTTCCGCTGCGTGATCGGCCGTGTTTATATCATAGTCTCACAGTAATCGCCAATATGTACAGCCTACTCTACTAAGCAGTTACAATGGAGAATCGGATGACAAGGCTTCTCTAATACAAGGAGACAGTTTTTTTTTATGGAAACTGACACGGTTGGCTACATCACCTACAACATCCATGATGTCAGCCCATAACACCGGGTGAACTAGATGCCATGTCAGTGCTTCCCTTCATTTCGTGTCGGCTACACTGAACTTCAAAGTTTGAAATGAATGCACCAAAAATGCAGGGTACAGTATAAAGACTATAAAGTCACGGAGGGAGCGACCCAAGCGGTGGTGAATCGAACGCGGCGCGCGTTAGACGCTAGGGCTTCATTCCGTTGTATGCGCTTCCAGCGCAGTTGGAACGCGCGGTGATGTGTGGTCCCTAGGTTCAGTGTTCGGCGCGCAATACGCACAGGTTTATTTTTATTTCAATCCGTGTCACTTTTTAAAGGTCCGACGCTCTCCTTTGTGGTGAAGGAGGCTATATAATGAGGTGGAATTATATTTAAGTTTTCTTTCTTTCTTTACGGACAATGTTGAAAGATTTTTAACCGACTTCCAAAAAAGGAGGAGGTTCTCAATTCGTCTGTATGTTTTTTATTTTTTTTATATTTTTTTTTTGTATGTTTGTAACGCGATTTCTCCGTCAATTGAGGGCCGATTTAGAAAATTCTTTTTTTGTTAGTTAGGTCATACTTCCGAGGTGGTCCCATTTCAATTTTATCGAAATTGGTTCAGTGGTTTTCGAAAAATCAGCATAATACTATGGTGTGTGGTTACCTTCAGCAAAACTTGTGATGTGGTCGTTTTCGGCAATTTTCAGTTTGATAAATTAGTATGGTGTGTGGTTACCTTCAGCAAAACTTTTGTGATGTGGACTTATTCAGCAATTTGCAGTCTGACACATATGGCGAATAATTCTGTACCACTTAAATCGATTTCGATTATTCGATTTCGATTATTCTTTTTTATGTAATATTACTAATAATATTACTAAAAAGAATGAAATAAAAACTGTTTTAAAAAATATTAAACCGATTTCCAAAAAACAAAAAAAAAAAGAACTAAAAAGTATTAAATACATAATATTTTGAAATTTTCTCTGTCCTGTTGAAATACATGAATCGATATACTAGTGAACATATTCGGACCCTTGTTTCATGAATGTTCTAAATTTGAAATTTTTTATCTTTTCCGACCGGCCAGGTGCGCTTAATTTATTATGGTACGAGTACCATCGAGCTGGTCTGATGATGGAGACAGAAGGTGGCCATAGGAACTCCTAAACTACACATGATAAACCCATCGTGTTTGGGCTCGTTGCATTTGTATTCACGAGCAATTTACTTTAGACCTAAGAGATTCTCAATTATTAGAGCGGGAAACTTAGGACGGCCATCGCCATTGTGTCATTCAATTTTTGTAAGATCAGTCAGAGCCAATCTAAAATTATTATAAGTAGATACATAGGTACATACCGAACGTCAACGGCTATAATGCACAACGACGGTCGCACTTGTCTTGTTGAACGAAGAACGCCCGACCACGGCTCTATATTTAGAACGTTAAAAATAATAAATTTATCAAAATTTATAAATTTAGTGCTAAGGTAAAATCAATATAAAAAGAGAATTGCTGTATCTGATAAATTATATGGAAAACATTATTTTGTTATTTTTAGTTAAACGATTTTCATAATTTGCTTTTTTAGTTAAACGTTTTTCATAATTTGCTTTTCCGTAGTCGGGTTTTAGTTTTTTATAACTTTTTATTTTTTATTTTAGGCTTTTTTTAAAACTGTTTGCATACTTTAAATGTTATTTATTATGTAACTCGTATATTGATTTTATTTTTTATAGAATCTGACACAGTTGGCTACATCACCTACAACATCCGTGATGTCAGCCCATAACACCGGGTGAACTTGGTGCCACGTCAGTGCTTCCCTTCGGTCGTGCCGGCTACACTGAACTGGACGGGAAACACAAACTATTTACATAGCCGTTTCGACCGACCTTTCATTCAGTGCGATGCGGTGGTACCAACCCGGGCGGGTTAGACCCTACCACCTAGTAATATAAGAAGGGAGTCATATCCCTTAGTCGCCTTTTACGACATACACGGGGAGAGATGCAGTGGGGCTATTCTTTTAAGGTACCGGCCCCACACGGTAAACAATTGATACTATCCGTCCGTTTATTTGTCGTCATATGTATTTGAAACTAAAGTCACAGATCTATAAACAAATGATGTATAGTTGAACGATGTATAGTCTTGAAGTAAAATGAAAAGTCAGTCAGAGCAAGACCGAAGACTACTGAGCTGTGTAAGTACACGATTTTCTTTCTCTATGTAAGTAAACATATCGGGCTGGGGTGAGCGGATTCGGGAAGTGAGTAAGCCAATCAATTCAAGGCCGAAGACCGAGGTTTCAGGTTCGTGTACATAGTTGAATAATGTACTCACTCGAAGCAGGTAAGCCACTAAGGCGAGGCCAAAGCTACTGATATTATTTTTATAGTAAGCGTGACATGTGGCGCCGAGCCACCCATAAGGTGTCTAGCGACGCCCATGGACATTCGGTAGCATGCGGAGGCTACGAATGCCATGCCGGCCTGACAGGTGCCCAGGTTGAAGGACCCGAGACTGTACTTTGGGGAAAATATTTCTCTCTGTTTGTATTTCAACAGGCTCTGATTTAGCTATATATTCCTACGGAGTTGCAGTGGTTTTAGATCGCGGGACATTTTGGGAGTCACCTACTATTCGCACGGCTCGACGCTGGATCGAGTCCAGAGGCGCTAGCTCGTATTTGACTGAGCCATCCCATAGGCATGCCTATAGGTGCGAGCAGTACCACAAGCAGAACCGAATCTGCGATTTATACGGCCCTGCCCTCGATGTCACGCCGGAAGTTTAGATCGTGCGAAAATTCGACTCGGAGGATCCCGAGGTGGTAGCAAAATTTAAGTGACATGCCTTGTTAGGAAGGAGCTGGTGTGAACGCCGCTCTCTTCGCACTGAACGCGCAAACTTGTATCTCGGAGGTATTGAACTTGACCAACTTGCTACGGCCCATTCTGAAATAGAGCCGAGTGTTTGCTCAAGTTCAGACACAAGTCTTCGGCTCTTCTCATCCACATCCCGCCTAGTTGAAGGCTAACTGGTGTAGAACCCGTGTTCCGTACTCTCGTATGCATAACAATGATATGTTGCCCCCTGAATGCTACGCCCACGCCTTCAACGTTAGCAAGGCTCAGTGCTGCGCATTATCTGCGAAGGTCGATTTGAAGGTCCTTTTGCTTTCCAACCCAGTTTCTAAGTCAGCATCATACCTGTCTGGAAGCACCTGGACCTCCTGGGCACCACCATTTCCAAAGACGTAGGTTTCCGGCAACTAATCGAGTCTAGGGCTAAAACTGCACCCAAAAAATTGGGAATACTTTTCCGCAATCGGCGGTTCGCTTGCATCCGAAAATATTGTAGGTATTAGGTATATTTAATGTACCTACACTACATATACTTACACTAGGTACATGGACATTTAATACCAATTTATTCTAGCATAGTACTGTATATCTAACAATAATATTATATACCTATCTATATAAAATTTGCCGTAGATCAGTGAGTAAGTATGTAGGTATATCACCAACAATACCATCTCGCTTCTTCGCGTCGTCGACGCGCGTTATCGGTGTATGTAACGTACCGAAACCGTAGGTGGGGGCGCGCGGCGCGGTGCGCGGGCGACCACGCCACATGACCACGCTTAATCGCGATTCATACATACATTCGCTACACATTTTGCTCTATTTCTCTGTACACATAAGTTTAATAGATAACAAAGTATATATTTTCGGAATTGTAATTTAATTATCTTTAATTTGATACCCCACTCAATATATTTTGAAAAACTAATTTGACATTTTGACGCCGTGCGTCCGCCATTTTGAATTTTGAAAATTTTTATATAGCCTATGACACTCCCGTGAATAAGACAAATCCAATAGCACAAGAATTATTCAAATCGGTCCAGTACTTTAGGCTGTAGAGTGGAATATAGATAGTCACATACATACATACATACATACATACATACATACATACATACACGCCAAACTCATAACCCTTCCTTTTTTGGCTTCGCCGTAGTCGGGTAAAAATGGCTTAGTTTTTGAGATATTGTCATTTTTGTAAAAATCCAAAATTTTCTCCCTCAGCTCATTTTTTTAAATGCCACAAGTACAAATGTAAGATTTTCATAAGTCTGGTTTTTTTAAATATTCCTGAAAAGTAAGGCTTTCAAACGGTATAATTAATTTTTTCATGTTTAATTCTGTTTAGCTGAAAAACGACTTAAGAGCCACATGTTAAAATTTTTTCAGCCTCATCCCTTGAGTTTGGCCCTTCGCGGTGAAAAAAAAAATTACTACACTAAAGTGGCATTATGCAAGAAAAATACGCCCATCTAATGTAGTTTTTAAAATAGTACATCACTTACCGATTTGCCCAATAATTTATGAGATATTGTTATTTAACTGCAAAAGGACCTCGGAATTTGATAACTGTTCTACCAAGTGCGAATTGGAATAAAATGAACACTTGAAGTGAATTGGTCTTTATTAACCTGTTAAAGTAGATGTTCAAATTGCTTACCACCTGCACAAATGCTAGCTCGACATCTTCTCACAAATGCCCGGTTGATGCGTCGAGCAAGTACTCGATGTAAGTGCAGATACGTCCACCTATTCTAGGTAGTTTGTGTTTTCCGTCCAGTTGAGTGTAGCCGGCACGACCGAAGGGAAGCACTGACGTGGCACCAAGTTCACCTGGTGTTATTGGCTGACATCACGGGTTGTAGGTGATGTAGCCAACCATGTCAGTTTACATTTTAAAAAAACCTGAGCTAGGTACTGCCGTAATTCTTTCTTTTAGCTCATTCAAGTTTTCCACCGGTTTCCAGTAAACTTTTTCTTTTAAATAGCCCAAATAATAAAAATATAACGGATTTAAATCCGGTGATCTAGACGTCCTGTCTATCTGTGGGGATACAAGTGGCTAGGAGGCCACAAGACGTCCGTTGAATTGTAGAAACTTTAAACGGGCGAATTATCTTGAGTTTCTGCAACAGGAGCTTCAGAGCCTTTTAGAAGATGTACCATTGGCCATACGGAGGTGGTTGCAAAATGATGGCTGCGCAAAAATTACGCACTTCTCTAGCGTAATGGGCTGGCCCATTACGCTAGAGAAGTGCGTAATTTTTTAGACCAAGCATATCCCCACAGATGGATCGGACGTCTAGGTCACCGGATTTAAATCCGTTAGACTTTTATTATTGAGGCTATTTAAAAGAAAAAGTTTACGGGAAACCGGTGGAAAACTTCATAGAGCTCAAAGAAAGAATTACGGCAATAGCTCAGGTTTTTTTTATGTAAACTGACATGGTTGGCTACATCACCTACAACATCCGTGATGTCAGCCCATAACACCGGGTGAACTTGGGGCCACGTCAGTGCTTCCCTTCGGTCGTGCCGACTATAGTCAAGTGGACGGAAAACACAAACTATTTACATAGCATAGGTGGCCGTATCTGCACTTGCATCGAGTACTTGCTCGACGCATCAACCGGGCATTTGTGAGAAAATGTCGAGCTAGCATTGTGCAGGTTGTAAACTATTTGAACATCTACTTTGACAGGTTAATTAAGACCAATTACTTCAAGTGTTTATTTTATACCAATTCGTAGTTGGTAGAACAGTTATCAAATTCCGAGGTCTTTTTGCAGTTAAATAACAATATCTCATAAATTATTGTGCAAATCGGTAAGTGATGTACTATTTTAAAAACTACATTAGATGGGCGTATTTTTGTTGCATAATGCCACTTTAGTGTAGTAATTTTTTTTTTCACCGCGAAGTGCCAAACTCAAGGGATGAGGCTGAAAAAATTTTAACATGTGGCTCTTAAGTCGTTTTTCAGCTAAACAGGATTACACATGAAAAAATAAATTATACCATGTGAAAGCTTTACTTTTCAGGAATATTTGACAAAAACTAGATTTAAGAAAATCTTACATTTGTACTTGTGGCATTTAAAAAAATGAGCTGAGGGAGAAAATTTTGGATTTTTACAAAAATGACAATATCTCAAAAACTAAGCCATTTTTACTAAACCTAAAATTAGATATTCTGAGAGGTAATTAGCAGCCCTATCTCCTGTTAAAGGATTATCGTCGGTTTCTGGGACACTCTGTATATATGTATGTTTCTCCATTTATTTGTATTTGTGTTTTATTATCTGTTTAAATTATATATGTCTATATTTTATCATCCATCATTCATTTATTTCTTCTCTGCCACTCCACACTTTTTCATAATGACCCAAAGGTTGGCTGGGGGAGAACGCCTACGGTGTTAAGCTGTACCTTTTGCAAAAAACATTTCAAGTGCAATAAATATATTTTGATTTGATTTGATGAATCAGGGTTGCTAGATGGTTCAGAACGAGGTTCAGTTGAAAAAAAACCGGACATTTTTCATCAAACGGCCTTTGTTTTTTCAGGTACAAAATTAAAATTTTATTTTATGTACCAAATGTTTCATGACCTTTACTTTTGAAAATGAATGAGACATATAGTAATAAATAAAAAGGTTGAATTGATCGAACTTACTGCAAAATCGAAGAACACCAGTAAGATTAGTATTAAAATGTTCTGAAAAAGTAAATATTTGCGTTATATGAAGAAAAACCGGACGTTTTGGTGTTCGGTTTTTCATTATTTTGGAGACCGGACACAAGCCTCAAAAACCGGACTGTCCGGTCCAAAACCGGACATCACGCAACCCTGCTATGAATACCTACATAAACTGTTGGCGAGCCCAAGTGAGTGAGAGGGATTTAGTAATTGTGTTGGATTTCGTTGAGCGTTCTCTATCCCTTAGGGACTCTCTCTGGGCCCTAAGTGATAGGAAAGATGAGTAGGTACTATGGGGTTGATATTAACAAATCATTGTTAAAAGCCCTAAAAATAATAAAAAAAAAAAACAAACATGATTTTAATTTACTAAACATTCTCATTACATACATACTACACGCTGTATCCCTACTATCGTGGTAAGCAGAGTAGTCGGTGTTGTGCTGCATGTACTCTTGTAAATTACAGCACAACACCGACCGCCACGTTTAGCAAAGTATTCGGACAAGATAACACTATCAAGCACCAAGTAAGGCAGGAGGACCCACCTGCCGCATGACTCGGCGTAAGGACCGTGCCAATGTGAGAAGTTGCTAGCTGTCACCCTTTAGCACTACACTATAACACAATATTAACCAATCACTTCACAACTCACAAATGTATTAATGATGTAAATTAATATCTTAATTAATATTTAATAATAATATTAAGTACCTATTTAGTGGAGGAGTCGACTGAGTTGGACGAAATTTTTTACTTACAGTAAGTATGTAATTATTAAGTTTTAATTATTTATTAGGTTAATTTTTTAAAATTAATTTTACTGACTGTCAAGTTGTATTTTGTTTTACTGTTTTAATAAAATTAATATTAAGATGCCAGAGTTAATGGTACCGTGTGGGGCCGGTACTTTAAAAGAATAGCCCCACTGCATCTCTCCCCGTGCATGTCGTAAAAGGCGACTAAGGGATAAGGATAAGATGCCGTGCTAAAGGGCGACGGGCTTGCCACCTCTCACCTTGGCACGGTACTTCCACCGAGTCATGCAGCAGGTAAGGGTCTTCGTGCCTTACTTGCTGCTTGATCGATTGAATCTTGTTCGAATACTTTGCGAAACGTGGTGGCCGATGTTGTGCTGCAATTGACCAGAGTTCTTGCAGCACAACACCGATTACTCTGCTTACCCCGATTGTCGGGATTCAGCGTGTGTGATATGTATGTATGTATGTATGTAGTTAATGTTAAAAATTTTATTACAATCATGTGTAAATTGATAACATTCTACAATATGTACTTGTGCGAATATGAAAAATAACTGAGATAGCATACCAACCACTGTGAAAGAAATATAAATTGTCAACAGTGTGTGTTTTTATGACGAAATAAACAAACATAAAACACTCCGTATAACCGACGACGTCGACCGGCTTTCATTCGCATTTTATAAGCAAACTCATCAATTGCTCCTCACAACAATCATTTGGCTAAGCATTAGTACTTAGTAAAAGTGATCTGAGCCAAATATTTTCGTTACGAATGCATAGAAAATTAATGATGGCAGTCAAATGTTTGCGGTATGAGATGAAATAAATATATGTAAGTTGTATAATGTTATGATATTAAGGAAGTAATGATATTATGACCCGATTATGTCTGATTTATAAAGTCAACCAATTATTAAATCGATTCCGTGCATTTACATAATAATTTGTGTGTACATTAATAAATCAATGCATATGTACCACCGTATGGTTTGGTACCACCGTCACAGATTACTTAATAGTTACTTCGTAACAGATAAATCACTCCATAGAAAATGTTCCTACCTTCGGGCTTTAATAGCCTACTGTTTCACGTCGCCAATCGCTGCGTGCGAAAATGTACCTTAACGATCGAGTTTAAGGTGGTTATTGCTTTGCAGCTGCGCGCAGTTGCGTGGGCGAGCGTCTATGTATACTTCACGCGGCTAAAGAATTCTCACTGAAATAGACCGCCGGCGGCCCGTCGGGCGGTAGGTAGTTAGCGCGCGGAAGTACATAGAGTGCGTGAGGCCTGCCACCGTACTGAATGTAAGATGGCCGCATAGCAACCTCGGCTGTGTTCTCCTCTAGTCCAGTATAGCTAGGGTTGCCATACGTCCCCTATTTACGGGATTTGTCCCCTTTTCCTGCCATATGTCCCCTTGTCCAATTTGTCCCCTATATAAAAACAATTGCAAAAAACTTATTTTTCATGACGCACCAAACAAAGGTGCGTCATTCATTATCCCTGATAAGGGATAGTTGTGGATTGCGTTGCGATGCGATAGCAGGGATGTCCGACTCAGTGGTGCCTAAGTACTGATTTATTAGTAATTGTTTAGTGCTATGTGAACTTTAAAATGACGTGCACTTAGTTTTATAAATACGTGAAAAATGAAAAAGACTTAAACGAACGAAAAGTATGACTGGTATAAAAAATAAGATTTCATTCCTTTTGAGTTTATTGTTTATTGTTTATTGTATAATTTCATCTAAAGGTAGGTAACCTACGCTTGGACATGTCGAAAATTCCGCCAGTTCTAAATTCAATGCGAAGAAGAACTGACAAACAAACTTCGCAAGTCACAATGTTTTGTTAGTACCTTATAAGTATTATATTATAGTAACTTATAAATAATTAACCCATACTACCGCTCACAAGAGCATTAATATTTACAGCATAAACACGAATACTGAAGAATCTGACCACTCTGCATATTTAAATTACCTATATCTGGTGTATAGTGCCATCGTCAATTTGATACTTAAATATATCAAGTCAATTCAACAAATATTAGTAAAAGTTTATTACAAAGAAACGTAATAAATAAGTCATGTTAAAAATCTAAAGATACAAAGTGTATCCCATTGTCAAGTTATTTAGTGGGAAAAACAGTAGTCAGATTCTCAGATAAAATTATGGTCAGCTAAACCATCCTTAATAGTGTAATAACTCTTTTCAATTAACATTTGTTTAATTCTTCGTTTAAAATTATTATCTTCTAATTGTTTTATGTTAGAAGACAGTTTATTGTAAAATCTAACACTATTACAAATAAAGCTTTTTGAAATTTTAGATAATCTATGTCTTATTATTTGTAAATTATTCTTACACCGTGTATCATAGTTATGATTGTCGGAATTAAGAGAGGAATCATGAATATATTTTCTGGCATAGCATATGTTCTGGTAAACATATGCACGTACCAACATATAACGTGTGATTCTTGTTCTAGAAATAGATATAATTTTTTTAAATTTTTAAATGTGTTCTTTTATATCTGTTTTTTTTTATTTTGTCGACCAAAACTGTAACTTACTAGCTACTACAAGAAAAAAATATCGGAACAAAAAAGTGGCCAACCTCTCGGTTTGTCCCCTATTGCTTCCGTGAATTTATGGCAACCCTAAGTATAGCCAGCAATCCAGGGGAGTCTCCGGTATGGCACCTACCTTCTCGGAGGTGATATTGGCTGGTCGGAGCATCCGCTTTGGCCCCTCCGACTCAGACACCCATACCGGATTACATTTAAAAAATATAATATATTTTTTTTATATGTTGCTTTATGAATTTGAGATTTTTTTTTAATAAAATCTGTGTTAGGTTATGAAAATCGCGTGAAAGGTCCTTCAAGAGAGGCGTGAATAGGCATTTGTCTGGCCGTCATGGCATTCACAACCCCCGCGTACGACTGAAGGTCCATGGGCGTCGTTAGACACCTAATGGGTGGCTCGGCGCCACATCGCGCTTTCTATGAAAAAAAATACTCCACTCGCCGCAGAGAGACAGATGAACGGACAGACACGGCGCGTAGGCTTAATAATGATGTCCCGTATGGATGGATGTCCCTAAAAACGTCACTACTGTCCTAGCAGTTATCTATCATACCCCAAAGGTATTCTGGCACTATACACCAGATATAAGTAATGTAAATAGGCAGAGTGGTCAGATTCTTGAGTATTCATGTTTATGCTGTAAATATAACTAAAAGAATATTTGACCTGTAATCCTTTTTATTCTCTTGATGAATATTTTAAAGCATGTATAAATAAATCAACAAATGTGTAATTTATTAGTTATTAAAGAATTGTAGATTTATAGAAGGTTATAACAAAAATATTGTTTATTTTTTTTTTCTACTTGCTCGTGCAGTTGTTATATTTTATTAAATTTTAAATTGTATTTTATATTCTTAACTAGCTGTGCCCGCGGCTCCGCCCGCTCTCATATTTCACTTCACTGCTAACCTCATAAGCTATTTAGCGTGATAGTAAGTAGCCTATAGTTGATGGGAAGAATTAAGCTATCCGTAGAATTTTGTTTTATTAAAATCGGTTCAGTGGTTCTCGAGTTATAAGCGGACAGACAGACAGACAGACAGAAAGCAGACGTTGGATTTTATTATAGGTAAGGAAGGATTTGTGAGACTGTCTGAAATTTCTATTGGCTAGATTTATCAAAGATTGTATTTTGTGTTTGTTTTACTTATAGATTTATTGAGTTTAATAATGAACTCATTTTTGAAATTTCAATGTACGTTTTTTTTAAATGAGAAATTATTTGAAATCTGTATTATTTTCCTCGTCAATTACTGTATTTTGTATTATTTATTGTAATATTGTATGCCCATGGGTGTTACCACAATAATTAAATAAATAAATAAATAAATTAATTAATTAATTAATGTTCTTGTGAGCGGTAGTATGGGTTAATTATTGTAAATTACTTTAATATAATACATACATAATATAAGGTACTAACAAATCATTTGTGACTTGCGAAGTTTGTTTGTCTGTTCTTCTTCGCATTGAATTTAGAACTGGCGGAATTTTCGACAATTCCAAGCGTAGGTTATGGATGGTTACCTATGGATGAAATTATACAATAAACAATAAATAATTCTGTTAGAAAATACCTAGAGGCATTAAGTGTTACCTATTGCCCTGATTTTATTTGAGTGCAATAAATATATTCATCTAGCTTTTTCGCGCGGCTTCGCTCGCTGTAGACTCGACTTAACAGCAAATCCGATTTAATCTTATATGATAATAAACTATCGTTTATCTTATATTCTCTCTCTCCCTCCCTCTCTTTCTCTCTCCCTCCCTCTCCCTCCCTTACTTCCCCACCCCTCCTGAGCCTTCAAGTTCCTAATCCCCTTCTAGTTCTCACAGAAAACGAGATGGTACGGAACCCTCTTTACGTGAGCTCGACTCGAACTTGACCACTTTTTTTTTAAATTGTGTCACCATGGGATATACACTTAATTTACAGGAAAACGTAAACGAAAATACTAATCTTTCTAGTTCTCACAGAAAATGGGATGGTACGGAACCTCTTTACGCGAGCTCGACTCGAACTTGACCACTTTTTTTTTATTATGTCACCATGGGATATGCACTTAATTTACAGGAAAACGTAAACGAAAATCCTAATCCTTCTAGTTCTCACAGAAAATGGGATGGTACGGAACCCTCTTTACGCGAGCTCGACTCGATCTTGACCACTTTTTTTTTAATTATGTTACTTCGGAATGTACACTACCCCTATAGGTACTAGTTTTCGTCAAAATCCGTCCAGCCGTTCAAGCGTGAAAGAGGAACAAACAAACAAACATACAAATATATACTTTCGCATTTATGATATTAGTGAGATACAATACAATACAATACATTGGCATCAGCAGCGAACTGGTCCTGCAACTTTTTTATTCAGTAGATGCCACAATATGAACGCTGCCGAGTACAGTTCCGGGCAGCAAACAATGCTTGTCGAGCTTTAGTAAGAGACAATGCGGTTGTAGAGCGTCGTCCCTGTCGCACAGAGACCTGCGAGTTCGTGCGACAGGGACGACGCTCTACAACCGCGTTGTCTCTTTCTAAAGCTCGACGCGCATTATTTGCTGCCGGTAACTGTACATAATTGATAATGACCCGATGATGGTTAGAAATTGCCGCCACGTGGCTGATTGGCTGATTGGTCATCATCGTTTATATCGGGGGCTCTCTGCGATGTTATTTAATTAAACTAGAGAAATGGAAAGTGGAATTTTAAGGTAGACGAATGGCTCTTAATCTTAAGTACATATGCGTACCCCATGGTTATTTAAAAAAAAAATGGATTGAAATGTCGGCGCTCCTATTTGCCTCTCGCTCACACAGTGTATTGCCGAACAACGTGGAAAATAAAACAAATTGTTCCAAGATCAAAATTTGCAAATAAAAAAATATACTATGCAACAAAAAATTTATGCCGACTGTACAGGTGTAAAACGCTGCCATTTTCAATGCCGTTCTTTATATAACCAGGTTATACTGATGACTATGTTTAATATTGGTGAAATACTGGATCACTACTGACACTGCAAAATACTTAGTTATTATACTCAAAAAAATTAGATTAAATACATTTTTTTACAAACGCTCTGCGCAGAGCAATTAAATCTCCTCGCATTTGATAAATTTTTGTGCCATTCTGAAATTCGGTTAACGGTCATTCTTAATTCAAAACTGCAACAAAAACCTACTATATATAGACTTCTCAAACGTTCAAAGCGAACTCAATCGAAGACAATTCCAAATTCAAAACTGTTAACTGCGTCTTACAGATCCTAACAGGATCCGTATAAAATTGCGAAGTTTTTATCCGATATATAGCAATATTTTTTACCATGCTCCTAAAGAACGTGAGCAGTGCTCGCTCCAGTAAGAATATTTTTTGCAGCAAATACCAAATCAGTTTCTCGTTAATGTTTTTGCGTCTATTTGTTTTCATTTAGGCGCAGCGTGACTTACCTACGTAGGAGACTACGAACTAGCCGGAATGCGCTTCCAAGCAAAACAACATTCTTTTGGATTTTTCTTGTAATATTTAAATTTTTTTTAATCTAGGTACTTTACTTTCCGTAGCGATATTAGTCCGCCTTCAAGCCGGACTAGTACCTCCTCGGGGGTGAAATTGGCTACGCCTGAGGCTTCGACCTCGAGCACAGTCACCCAGTTCGGATTATCTCCCGTCAACTGTGTGAGTAAAGTTACTTTAACCGACAGAACACTCTTAGATGAGACTTAATCGGAGGTGGTAAAATTCGCCATAGGACAATCACGACAAATAGGAAACTTGTATTTACCTAAAATAATTTTAATAGTCGGGTAAAAAGCCTTAGAACAACATTTCACAGAATAGAAGTTCTTTTTAGGGTTCAATTTCCCCCCAAGTACAGTCTCGGGTCCTTCAAGAGGGGCGTGACCTGTCAGGCCGGCATGGCGTTCGCCACCCCCGCATACGACCGAATGTCCATGGGCGTCGTTAGACACCTCATAGGTTCCTCGGAGCCATATTATCTCGAGCTTACAATATGGTATATTTGCTATTAAACGGAGTCTACCGCAAACGAAATCGCTGGCCAAAGCTAGCTCGTAATAAAATAAAAACTCGCTGACACTGTGTCATACTTGGACGCGCCTCGGGTTGACATCGCAGTGACCTTGGTCGGCGTGTTGTAACGATGCCATTACTTATCAATTTATTTGTCAAATCTCGCAACACTTTATCTCGGTACCACTGTACTTGAGCACCTTGCACTAACTATGCCGAGATTAAATCTAAACATTTATTTGATCTATCAATTGGAAGTATTAATTTTTTTTTAGTTCTTCGAGAATACCTACGCGTTTAAAATTTTATTTTTTCGTTTTATATCATATACCATGGTCAGAAGGTAAAACTCTACCAAAGCATTATCAACCAAAACTATTTGTTTATTCTGCTAGCTTTCGAAACCTACGGCCCGTGGTGCAAGGCTTCAAAATCACTTGTCCATATTTTAGGTAAAACGATTGGGGCAACAACCAGCGTTCAAAATTCGGAAAAGTTTTTAAGGGAGAGAATAAGCTTCGCTGTGCAGAGAGGGAATGCTGCGAGCGTTATGGGCACATTCCCGACATGCCGAACTCTAGAGGAGCTTTTTTATGTTTATTAGGTAGTTCTTATTGTATTTATATATTGTAATATACCATAAAATAAATAAATCAAATATGGTTTTATGAACTGTGATGAAAATAATTTTGAAAAATAAATACTTTTATTGTCACGCTCAAGCGCACCACTACTACCTTTTTTTTTTTTTTTTTTTTTATACTAAGCGCGACATGTGGCGTCGAGTCACCCATAAGGTGTCTAGCGACGCCCATGGACATTCGGACGCAGGCGGGGGCTGCGAATGCCATGCCGGCCTGACAGGTGCCCATTCACGCCTCTCTTGAAGGACCCTAGACTATACTTGGGGGGAAATATGTGGGCAGGTAGAGCGTTCCAGAGTTTGCCGGTTCTGTGGAGAAAGGATCTGCAGAACCGATTTGTACGCATCCGCGGTAAGTCCAGCGTATAGGGATGCAATCCCTGCCCAGTGCGCGTTGTACGGAGGTGGAAAGGGGACGCCGGAATCGCGTTAAACAGCTCCTCCGAGCACTCCCCGTGGAATAAGCGATAGAACACGCTACGTACACGTACCTACTACATATATACACTGTGCTCCCACACATTCAAAGACTGACTAGAGGTAATCTCTTTAATTAAGGTATTAGTGAAATATTTATATAGAATAGAATAGAACAGAAACTCTTTATTGCACACAAATTGAAGGAAGAACAGTACACGACAAGAAACAAGAAAGACAGGAGTGCGCAAAGGCGGACTTATGATGAGGAATAAAATACAGAGAAAGAAATATGGGTAGTGCAAGCGAAAGGGAGGAGGAATTTATTCTATGAATATACCTACATGTAACATACATACCTATTTATACAATACATAAACTACAAACAGCATATACATACATAAATATATATAGAACTGTTTACATTTCATTAAAATTTAAGAAAATATAATATAGGTACCTATTACAATTTATTGTCCCTACGGAGACACAGTTTTTTTTTATTTTTTTTTTATTGAAACTGACACGGTTGGCTACATCACCTACAACATCCGTGATGTCAGCCCATAACACCGGGTGAACTTGGTGCCACGTCAGTGCTTCCCTTCGGTCGTGCCGGCTACACTGAACTGGACGGAAAACACAAACTATTTACACATAGCCGTTTCGACCGACCTTTCATTCAGTGCGGTGGTACCAACCCGGGCGGGTTAAACCCTACCACCTAGTGATATAAGAAGGGAGTCATATCCCTTAGTCGTCTTTTACGACATACACGGGGAGAGATGCAGTGGGGCTATTCTTTTAAAGTACCGGCCCCACACGGTACAAAGGCGGCTCTCTACAGTTCTCGAGTAGAAAAAGATTTACTGCAAGAATGTTCACCTAAAAACCAGCTAGTTTTCAAGTCATCTTTCGATTTAGTTATAATATATATAGTTATAGTATCGGTCGGAGTAGGTCAGCGGTTCTCAAACTTTTTTGGTGACGGATCCCTTTTGGAAGGCGAAATATTTGACGGAACCCTAAAATAAACAAAAAATTGTTTTTGTGCATTCTTTATAATCATATTACAATGTAACAGTTACTTACATAATCTCTTATTATAATAAAAGCGAAAAACAATAGAAGAAGTCAAAAAGAGAAGAAGTGACGTCTGCGCAGCCGAGCTGAGTCGAGCCAGAGAGGAGAGGTGTATTTTTGTTTTTTTTTTTCTTATATTCTCGCGGAGCCCCCACTGAGGCTCCGCGGAGCACACTTTGAGTATGGCTGGAATAGAGTATTGGAGCGTACTCTCAAATTAAAATCTTTACCGACAATAAAACTGTACGAGTTAGTTATTTATGTAGTCTCGCGATTGTTACGAAATTCTGTTAATGGTCAGTTTCTGTATCGAGAACTAAGATCTCATGTTTATAATGTTTGCTCAGCTAAGATTAATGAACGTACAAATTTATTGCATAGATACTTTTTAAAGGAATTTTGTTACATAGAAATATTATACGCTATTGCTCCACCGAACATTATTTGCAGATAGGCGAGCAGATAAGTAATGTAGATACACACACATAGGATGGATGGACAAGTGTGTACAGTACCTGGCAGTAAGTTTTTTTTTTTGTGGAAACTTACACGGTTGGATACATCTCCTACAACATCCGTGATGTCAGGCCATAAGACCGGGTGAACTATATAGGTGCCTAGTCAGTGCTTTTTCATGTCGGCTACACTGAACTGGAAGGAAAACACGAACTATTTACATAGCCGTTTCCCTCAGTGCGGTGGTATCTAAACAAAAAATTAAAAATATTAAGTCAAGATATACACATTAAAAAAGATAATAAAATACAAAACAAAGAACATAGGGTTGAGTCAAGTTATTAATAAAATTTGAGTTTATGCATATAAACAATTTGAATTATCAAAGTCAGCAGATTTTTTATTTACAGTACGAAAAAATTCACTTAACTTATAAAATGGATTGTCTAAGAGAAATATTTTCAGCTGACTCTGGAACACATTGTCACTATTTATTGATTTTATTGTATCAGGAACATTTTCGTACAATTTGGGTCCAATCACGTACTACTATCTGGGTACAGGGTCTAATAATTTAAGTTATTAATAAAATTTGAGTTTATGCATTTAAACAATTTGAATTATCAAAGTCAGAAGATTTTTTATTTACAGTACGAAAAAAATTCACTTAACTTATAAAATGGATTATCTAAGAGAAATATTTTCAGCTGACTCTGGAACACATTGTCACTATTTATTGATTTTATTGTATCAGGAACATTTTCGTACAATTTGGGTCCAATCACGTACTACTATCTGGGTACAGGGTCTAATAATACTATACTTTCTTTGATACTGCTCAGCCCAAAGGATATTTAGCGTGATGGTATATAGCCTATAGTGAGCCTCAAGAACTACTCTTTCCATTGGTGCAAACCGCATCAAAATCTGTTCACGGTTCCGCCCGTCAAACATACATACAGACCGTGCGTACAGACACGTTCTCTTTTATAAGAAGTATAGAAAATAGTTTTAAAGAGATAGATAGATATACAGAAAATGGTTTATTTCTCCAGTAAACATTAAACAGTAACAAGTACATTAGAAAATTTACATAAGGTGCAAAGGCGGACTTATCCCTTAGAGAGATTTGTCCGTCCCTTAAAGAGATTTAGAGAGATAATTTAAATTAGCTTACAAAACTCTTTGGAGGATCCAAGCGCACCTTGAACTATCTTAGAATCCATTAATAGGAATCGACTGCCATGATGGACTCAGGTGGAGAAAAAAGTTTACTAGCATCCATCAATGGATCCATGCAATGGATTCAAGTGGACGGAGGGGATAGAGCCCTTGTCAGAGTCAAAATCCGTTCATTTTATCGCTTAAACTCCCACACATTATCCTAATGATAACGGCATGGCATAGCAATAAAATAAATGATGCTCTATGTAAGTATTTATGTGTCGCGAAGACATACATAACTCGAAACGTTGCCCAATGACAATTCTGGGCCAATGTTTGTCAATGAAAATTGCATAACAGTCGAGTATCGAGCGACAAAAGGACTCACTCCTATCATATAATTAATCTATACCGGCGACACGTAGACATGAGAAGCTATTAGAATCGACTGAACAAACCAATTCGTACAATGTGTGGGTAAACTTGTATGTATGGAACTATACGATACATATTACCAAGTCTGTGCCGTCTGTCTATCCGTCCGTCCGTCCGTATTAGCTTTAAAGGGTTGATGAGATCTTTTGAACGATAGAGCACAAACAAAACAAACAAAAAAACGTTGAAAAAAAAACACGTTTCTTGTATGGAGATCCCCTTGATTTTTCATTACGTTTTGTTTGTATTATTTGTTAAGATGAAATGCCGACCGTCTGCGAAGAAATAGCTTCTGTCACCAAAGTCTATATTATAAACAGTGGCTCATCAAACACCCCAACCAGCTGGGAGGACAGCTTACTACACTCCCGTATGAGAAAAGGCTTAAAATTCTCGCTTTGTAACCAGTTTCGAAAAAAGAATAAACATTCTTCTACCGCAACAAACTCGGTTACGTACGCGGCCGGAAGGCAAGTGACAAGACACCCTGGAGTTGTGACAAGAAGTTCAACATCCCAGCTGTATAATTAAGGCATCTTCGATGGAGAGTGCATTCATCAAGTCTTAACCACACCACACACCTGCTTATAGTCTAAAGACTGATCGCAGATAGTAAAGATATAAAAAAAAATTAAGATACCGCCATATGAACACACATGTGAAATTTTCAACCGGCTACCTATTACGGTTCAAAAGATACAGCCCTTTAAATGTGTGATGGACAGACGGACGGGGCGTAGGCTTAGTAACAGTGTCCCGTACGGATACGGAATCCTAAAAAGGAATACAAAATACAAAACGTACTGGTTCAGCGATCAGTTATGAGAGGATGTGTGCGTTTTTCTCAAATCTCGCGTATGCCACCCTATAGATATAGCCACTTCTTCTAACTCAAAACCTAAGACGGATTCTACGTCAAAGATATTACATAGCGGTTGTTCAATACCGGTGGTGCCCATATTTTTTTATATAATAATAATAAATAATAATAAAATATTTCTTTATTCAGGTACTCAGTCCTAATTATCCTAATTATACATAATTTCGTCAAATCAATACTTAAATGCTAAAACAGAATAAAATCAATATAAAACATATGATCAGCGACACATTTGAGTATTGAGTTATCTGTCCTTGTCAGTCTCTCAAGGAGCGAGGCTTTACTTTTACGTATTATAGCGTAGAAGTCGTCGAGCCTGTTTTCCGTGAACATGCCAGACGCGCTACACCGCCACGGCAGACGCAGCATGCTGCGAAGAGCGTTGTTGTACTGTACACGCAGAGAGTTAAACGCTCGCTGCGTGTACTGGCACCACAAAGAGGCGGTATAGAGCGCCTGGCAGTACGCTTGGAAAAGCGTCAGCTTCACCTGCCTGGAGCACTGCGTGAATCGGCGCGCGAGCATGTTGCTTCTCATCGCGATGGCGCGGCGCTGCCTTTCCATGTCGTCATCGTCTGTCAGTCTGTCTGTTACTATGTGACCAAGGTATTTAAACTTTGTGACGATTCTCAACTGAGAACCGCGCAAAGTTATCGGCGGCATGTGACTCGGGCCGCTTCCATATCTAAATATCATCACCTCCGTTTTCTTTACATTATATACTAGGCCATGTACTGCGGCGTATCGCTCACAGACACCTACCAGCGTGCGTAAACCCTTCACAGAGGGGCTGAGCAGCACCATGTCATCTGCATAACTGATACTATTTATGCAAGTATTGCCTAGGTGACAGCCGACTCTGGCCCTGCTCAGCTCCTCTATGAGTCCGTTGACGTATAGGTTGAACAGATCCGGGGACGTCAACCCGCCTTGTCTAACACCGCATTGAAGTTGATATTCGCGAGAGAGAGCATCACCCCATCTCACGACATTCACCTGGTTTCCGTACCAGTACCTCAACAGATCAATAACTTCCGTCGGGACCTCAGTCGCGCGCAATTTACTCCACAATGTCTCGTAGTCAATTGTGTCAAATGCGCGACTGAGATCTAGAAAACACCCATACACCGATGTTTTTCTTTTCAGGTAATACTTTACTGTGTGTTTCAGCGACAGGATGGCCATATCTGTCGAGAGACCGGGACGGAAACCAAACTGAGCGTCGTTAAGATTAAGAAATTCATAGATTCGTGGCTGTATTAGCCTTTCTAATACCTTAGATGTCACCGTAGCCAGTGAGATGGGGCGGTAGTTTGATAGACTAGCGACGTCCCCGGTTCTGTTCTTAACAATAGGTACGACCATCGTTCTCATGAACTCATCTGGAAGATGTCCGTGAGCGATACATGCGTTAAAGAGTTGTGACAGTCTGCCAGACAAAGCTGGACCCGCGTACAGCAAGTGCTCCAGGCTAAGTGAATCGTGGCCCGGCGACTTCCCACGCTTCATTTTACGTACAGCCGCAGCCACATCCTCCGGCGTGCAAAGCAGAGAGAGGGGCGGAGGCGGCGGAGGCGGAGGCGGCGGAGGCGGAGGCGGGTGCAGCCCCTCTCGTCCCGCCGCCTCCACCGTCGCTCTTGCTGAGCAGGACGACGTCACAGCGGCTGTACCCCTGTCCGTACCTGCACTCTGTAGTGGACTTTCCACTGTGAAGTGGTTTGCAAATTTATTTGCAATATCAGTTGTACACTGAGTACCTTCTACGACAAGTGGCAAAGTGGGGCTACATTTCACTTTTGTGGCTCTCCAGAACCTACCAAAATCTTTGTTAGCTCTGTGGTTCGATATTATGTCCATTTTTATTTGTTCACTATGTTTTTGAACCCATTTCAATTTGTTACGGAATAATTTGCGGCTCTCAATCATCTCTTCGTATGCGCGCCCCTGCACCGGTTTTCCCTGCAACGTCCACAGCTGATACTTAATTCGAGAGGCATTGTGAAGTTCCCGCACATGAAAGTTCCAACCTGTTATTGTCTTTCTTGTATTCTTTTTCTTTAGAACATAGCTTTGACAGGCTGCGGACTGTAATGACTTCACAATCCTCCCATAAAATACATCTATTAAATTTGTACAGTCCTTCCGGTCCCTGCAGGAAGAGCCGGGGCAGGCGTTCAAATTATTCATTTCGGACAATAATTCGTTACATGAATTGTGGTATATAAATATCTGGTCTTGGGTTCTGTAACCCCACTTTACCTTGTCAACAGATTTTTCTGTATTGCATATAGTCTTCTTAATAACAATATTTAGGTCAAGACATAAAATAATTGGAAAATGATCCGACCACGTCACGTCATTTATCACGTGGCAGTCTGTGATCGTGCGCCACGCTGCATTTGTGACAACGCAATGATCTATCCAAGATGTCGTGCCGTGCATATCGCTTAGATAAGTGTAAGTACCGCTGTCATCACCTAATATGCGCACGTCAGCGCAGCACCACTCCTGGTCTTCGCAATATCGCAATAGTTCACTGCCAAACACGCCTTTCGTCGGTCGCGCATTAAAATCGCCAAGTACGATGGCGCATTCGTTACCGGCTGAGTCCACTACCGCACTCACGACACCTAAACACGATGTAAAATCTGTTAAGTTATCATCGCACTCGGTCGGCATGTAAACGGAAACCACGGTGAGCGCCCTGCCGGCGCACTGCAGCTGAACAGCAGCGACGCGCGTGCAGTCTGTGGCGAGCGGGACGACCTCAGCAAACACGGCCCGGCGCCACAGTAGGGCGACACCTCCGTACGGTCTGCCACGCAATACGCCCGCCGATGTGTCGACTGCCGACACGCCGTGGTACCCAAAATCTGAATCGATCTCACGTAAGAAGTCGATGTCATCCGGCAGTAGCCAGTGCTCCTGCAGAGCAATCACGTCGTGGTCCTTGCAGAGTTCCCTCACGTGCGGAAGTGACCGTTTAATTGACCTACAATTAAAGCTGGCCGTCTTAATTTCGCGTCGTTCGGTTTTGTCTGTCATGTAAGGGGGAATGATGCGTGCGTGGGCCTAAAGCGTGGGCCCGTCTCTGTTCTCGAAAACGCCTGAACACGATGTCGTTCGGCCAAAAATTCGCATCCAAAAATAGTTCGAGTTTGGCTCCTGGAACAGTAACTTTAAAAGCATTAAAGCCAGTGCCAGGCTGGCTTTTGATCTTTTCAACTGTCACGTCGATGTCAATCTTCTGCTTGATATAAGTAGTGATATCACTGTCCGTGCACTCAGGATTTACTCTTGATATATATAGGGCAATAAATCGCTCGGCGGCTTTAAAATTATGAGTTGTATTCGAATCTATGGTCGCCTTTCCTTTCATATTCCTATATTTGTACTTGCTTTTTGCCTTTTTATGTTCGACCAACTTCCATTCCTCACTCTGTACATATTGCCTTTCAGGCGCACTCTTTACTATGTCACCCGTAGAAGCATACTTTTCCGCACTTTCCTTCACAACATCAGCCATGGTACGTTTACGTTGCGGTGATGTTGATATGGGTAAGTCCGCAGGCAGCATAGATATTGATATATCTACATCAGTGTTCGCATCGCTTACCGGTCGCGTCGGAGCCTGAGGTGGAGGGAGCGGCTTAGACGGCGGCGGGGGGTCGCCGCCGACAGACCGCCCAGCCGACGGTGGAGGTGGCGCTGGCGGCGGAGGCGGCGGCGGCGGCGCCCGAGACCGCAAACCGGTTTTAGTAGGGCTAGGCACGTTCGCAGGCGCACGCCTGCGGCTCGCTCGCGCGGCTCGCTCTGCACCGCGCGCGGTGGGTAGTTTGCTCACAGTTTCTGCGTTTTTTCTATACGTTCCCGCTAGTTTTCCCGCGCTCATATTACTACTAGTAACGGGGGTCAAAGGGTCTGTCTTATTTACAGCAGTCGTCCGTGTTGCAAGGTCGTTTATCGATCGTTTTAATTCAGCGATCTCGTCTCGCACCTCGCGAAGGTTGTCATCTCTTCGGGGCGGGTCCTGCGTCTGTTCCTTGAGTGCAGAGACGTCCCTCTTCAGCAGTGTGATGTCCTTCAGGAACGCCGTGACGTCTACGTGGTCGAACGTTACCGGCGGCAACTTGTTTAGGTCGCGCGCCACGAATACGGGAAGTGCATCCGGCTCGTGTTCCTTCATCATCTTGACGATGTCCTGGACGCTCTTCTTCTCTCGACCCTCGGCCTTGCGCAGGGTGCGCTTGCCGAGCAACGAAGCGAGGAGTTGCCGCGCCGTCTCGATGTCATTGTCGTTGTACGCACTCGCACATATATTAATTATGTCCGGCTCAGGTAGCGTGTCTATTTTACAATATATAAAGGTTAATAGCTCGTTAATAACTATTTTGTCACATTTTTGACATGTTTGGGTGTCATTTATCTGCTCCTCGCGGTTAATAGTATCGAGCAACCTGCGCGGCGTGCGCATCATTTTACCGCGCGCGCGTAACTGATAAAGATCTATCTACAAAAAATTAAAGGTTGTGAGATTGACACTTGTACCAAAAGTTTTCGTTGTTCAATAATTATAGTAGATTTTGTTAGGCTAATTTATAATAATTATTAAAAGTGAATTATACTATCGATGTTTGTTATTTTACAGTAAATAAAACCATGCATTTATCGTTTCTAAATTAAAATCAAAATGATTTTATAAATGGGATTTCGTTGGGTGTAATTTATTCCTCTAATTAATATAATTAAAGCAATCTTATTCCAATGGAATTCACACCCTTGAAAGCTATTTTTCATTACATCCTTTTTATTTGTTACCATTGCGGTCCTTGCGGAAGACAACCCCATACAGAAAATGTTAGTCACATCAAATGTTAGAATTATTTTATGTTTCTATGAGTCACTTCTTGATCTACATTATTTTTCAGCGATCGACCGTTTCGGCAACACTGTTCTATACAAATTACGCTCTATGGTCGCGCTTGTTCCATCCAACAAAAGCCTCGAAGTGCATTCTGTCCTCCCCCCCCCCCCCCCCTTCTCCTCTCCCTGCGGGCCCGCTCGCCCCTCATCCCTCCGCTTCTAGTACGTGTACATGCGTGTAGCTATTATCGTTCTAATTTACTATATAACGAGGCTCTCAGTCGTATATTGTTTTCTAGACGAGATAATATTGTTGGTTTCAGCACGTTATGTTTTACGTCACGACCTACTCAAGTAGGTTATTTTTTTAATTTAATCCGGTATGTGTGGCTGAGGCGGAGGGACCAAAGAACATGCTCCGACCAGCCAATGTCACCTCCGAGAAGGTAGGTGCCATACCGGAGACTTCCCTGGATTGCTGGCTAGACTAGAGGAGAACGCAACCGAGGCTGCTATGCGGCCATCTTACATCCAGTACGGTGGTACCAACCCAGTCGGAAACAATTTGAGCCTACCATCTAGTAAGGGGCAAGGGAAGGGACCTACAGTTTTACACCCGTTCCGAACTACCGGTTATTTTAATAAATCCCTTAACTAAGTACATACGTATTACGGACGGCCGCTGGAGTAACCGTGTCCTACACTGGCGGCCGTGGACAGGAAAACAGAGTGTGGGAAGACCACCCCGGTGAGACGATGACATCAAGTACGTCGGCGGAAAGCAGTGGGTCCGCACCGCTGAAGGCCGGGAGAACTGGAGGAAAATTGGAGAGGCGTATGTCCAGAAGTGGACGCTTACACGACGGCTGTTTCCTACAATTTTTACCACTAGAGTTAAAGTGCCCGGCAGCAAGTAATGCGTGTCAGATTCAGATATATTTATTCATCTTTGGACACACGGTGCCTCTCAAATAAGTCGTACAAACAAACAAAATATGGTATAAATAAGACAAAACACAACAATAAGACAAACCATAAAATTCTTTAAAAAGTTACAGGCTTCAATAAACAAAGATAACATAACATAAAAGAATAGCCCCACTGCATCTCTCCCCGTGTATGTCGTAAAAGGCGACTAAGGGATATCACTCCCTTCTTATATTACTAGGTGGTAGGGTTTAACCCGCCCGGGTTGGTACCACCGCACTGAATGAAAGGTCGGTCGAAGCGGCTATGTAAATGGTTTGTGTTTTCCGTCCAGTTCAGTGTAGCCGGCACGACCGAAGGGAAGGCTGACGTGGCACCAAGTTCACCCGGTGTTATGGGCTGACATCACGGATGTTGTGGGTGATGTAGCCAACCGTGTCAGTTCCCATAAAAAAAAATAAAAAAAAAAACATAAAATCAAGTAAATACTTAAAGGGAATTCATCTATCGAGTAGGTAATGAGAGTTTTTCATCAATAATTCTTTGATTCTGAATTTGTAAAAATTGTCACTGTACATTGAAAATGCTAGTGGAAGCTTGTTATTTATTATAGAACTTAACGCTCTGGCAAAGGAAACTTTTACGTACTCTAGCCAATCGCGAGTAGACGGGCCTAATTTGATTTCTTTTTCTGGTATTATGGTAATATAGGAGGTTTCGGCGGATATATTCGTCTGCCAGAGTCAGAATACCGAGTTGGCCAAATACACCTCTGCAGGGTTTTTGCAGTCTGAATATTCGATGTCTGGTAGCACAATTGCGACAGAGACGACGCTCTACAACCCGATTGTCTCTTTCTAAAGCTCGACACGCATTATTTTCTGCCGGGAACTGTACCAAAGCTCCCGCCTTTCAAAAGCGAGAGCGTTGTGGCCGGAAAGAAGATATAGTGACGAAGATTGAGAAATACTGAAAGTACTGTGTGGGGCCGGTACTTAATAAGAATTGTCCGACTGCATCTCTCCCCGTGCATGTCGTAAAAGGCGACTAAGGGATACGGACAGGTTGCCGTGCATAAGGGCGACAGGATAGCCACCTCTCACCTTGGGACGGTCTTTCCACCGAGTATGCAACAGGTGGGTTTTCATGCCTTACTTGCTGCCTGAACTTGAAGTTATCTTGTCCGAATACTTGGCTAAAGGTGGTGATCGGTGTTGTGCTGTAATTTACCAGAATACTTGTAGAACAACAACGATTACTCTGCTTACCCCCATTTGTCGGAATACGGCGTGTGATGTGTGATTGAGAAATAAATTCGGTGGTTCGGTCGTGTTGGAAGAATGGACGATATAAGACTAAAGAAAGAAGATTATGAAGTGAATGTGAGTGGAACAGTCGGGAAGGGCCGCACTAGACGCACATAGGTACCTGAACCAGATCGCGGGCATGTATTTTTTTTTATTGGCAGCGCGACATATGGCGCCGTGCCACCCATAAGGTGTCTAGCGACGCCCATGGACATTCGGTCGTATGTGGGGGTTGCGAATGCCATGCCGGCCTGACAGGTGCCCATTCACGCCCCTCTTGAAGGACCCGAGACAGTACTTGGGGGGAAATATATGGGCAGTGAGAGCGTACCAGAGTTTACCGGTTCTGTAGAAGAAAGATCTGCAGAATCGATTGGTACGCATCCGCGGTAAGTCCAGCGTGTAGGCATGCAATCCCTGCCCAGTGCGCGTGGTGCGAAAGTGGAAAGGGGACGGCGGGATCGCATTAAAAAGCTCCTCCGAGCACTCCCCATGGAATAAGCGATAGAACACACTTAGAGTGCTCAAAAAGGGCCAGTACGCAGTACCCGTAACCGACAAGCATGCATGAAGAACATTATGAGAGCGGAAGACACGGCAGAAGTGTATCAGGATCGTGGCGTTTGGAGATCCGTCGTCTCTGCCTACCCCGCTGGGAAACAGGCGTAAAGGTATGCAATTTCTACCGTGTCGTCACAGCTTAATGTAGCAGAAAATGTACCAAGTCTCTCCATTGTTTATTGTTCTCGATGCGATGTTACGTCGTCGTTACTCGTTACTACCGCGGCTAACTGGTTTAATTGTTCGAACGGAGATTAAATGTTTCGCCGCCATGATGTGTGTGCGCCATCTTAATTAGAAGATGGATTAGGCTCGCACGGAGATTAACAGTGTGTTGGGCATTTGAGAGACCGTGAGCTTTTATGGTTTACCAGCTTTTGCCCGCGGCTTCGCTCGCGTGAAATTCGTATTTTTTTGACGTGATAACGTCACGTCTTATAAACTGATGAACACCGGCTGCACGCACGAAAAAATATCACGTTCCATCTGAGCCTGTGTGTGCAAGCTAGAGCGCGTAACAAGCGATAGAGAGGCACAATCGGCCCAAGCCGAAAGCGAACCAAGGGAATCCGATATTCGTTTGGTCGTTTATGTTATTTCGTGGCTCAGTGGTAAGAGTGTAGGATTTGTATTTTTTTACCATGGGTTCGAATCCCTCAATTTTTTTTTTCTTTTTTAAGCAATGTTACGGTATTGAAATTTTTTTAGGGTGTTTAGTTTTTTTTATAACCACCTAAGAATTATTTTCGGAAATACAAACGTAACAAAAACGACATGCGTCTTACCACTTTATGACGTTATCACGTAAAACTATCGTCCGTAAACCGACTTTACAGTGAACAAATTTTTTTATGTATACTGACACGGATGGCTACATCACCTATACAACATCCGTGATGTCAGCCCGTAACACCGGGTGAACTAGGTGCGACGTTTAATTCAGTGCGGTGGTACCAACCCGGGCGGGTTGAACCCTACCACCTAGTAAGGTAAGAAGGGAAGGGACCTACAGTTTTACGTGGAATCCGAACCACGGTCGAGCGGTCATCCATCCAAGTACTGACCGCGCCCACACATCTTAGCGTAACCAGAACTGAATTTCTGAATTAGCCTATCCTGTGTCCCACATAGTTAATTGTGCGTGTACAAAGTTTCATCGAATTCTGATGATCGGTTTAAGAGTTATGGAGGAACATACATACATACATAGAGTTGGTCGAAAATACTGTAGTCAGGCGTGTAGATTCGAATAGACAGGTTTTTTTATGCTAACCGACACGGTTGGCTACATCACCTACAACATCCGTACGGGATGTCAGCCCAAAACACCTTGATGAACTAGGCGCCATGTCAGTGCCTCCCTTAGATCGTGCCGGCTACACTGAACTTGGCGGAAAACGCGAACTATTTACATGGCCGTTTCGACCGACCTTTCATTCGGTGCGGTGGTACCAACCCGGCGGATTAAACTCTAACCAAGTAAGGTAAGAAGGGAAGGAAGCAGTTTTACTGGTCATCCAAGTTTTGGCTGCGCCCAGGTTTTAAGTTTTAAGGTACTAACGGCGGTCGATCGTTCGCACCACTGAGCAATAGAGGCTGACAATGCGTACATTCATATGTATACATAACGTCACACTTGTTTCCCAGTGGGGGTAGGCAGAGACAACGTTTCTTCGTGCAATGGCTAATCATCAATATCAATATCAATACTAATAATAAATCTGTAATGGTCATAGAGTAAGTTCCTTTGTTTTATGAGATACTGCTTTTGTAGACTCTATGTATGGTACTAAAACTAAATTGAGGATTTTAATAAAGTTACGGTAGCGGGCTTACTTACTTAAATACGAATTTCACGCGAGTGAAGCCGCGGGCAAAAGCCAGTCATATCATAATTCATATCATAACCCGCATTTTGACTTCGCCGTGGTTTGGTAAATAGCAAACCGATTTGGTCTCCGTTCTTCGTGGCCTGGGAACGGAACCTTCTATTATTCCAAGTCGAAGTAGTGCGCAATATTGTATGAATGTTCGGTGTCGATGCAAATGCGATCTATTTAGAAATTTTCGCGAGTCGGGCGTGTCGACCACGCAGTATCGCAGAGGCGTATCATGCGACGTGAGCGGGGTGGCCATAGTCACACTTAAAACCGGAAAAAAGAGCACATTGTATAGAGTACCTACATACATGCATACCACACGCTGTATCAAGACAATCGGGGCAAGCACAGTAGGCCGTGTTGTGCTGCAAGTACTCTTGTAAATTACAGCAGCAACACCCACCACCACATTTAGCAAAGTATTAGGACAAGACTAGAACTATAAAGCAGCAAGTAAGGCACGAAGACCCACCTGCTTCATGACTCGGTGGAAGGATCGTGCCATTGTAAAGAGTCATCTCTATAAATACCAAACCTACCTGCATCTCATACATATCCATGTAAAACTGTAGGTCCAGCGCGTTGACTAGAAGAAATTTCATGAGAAAAAAAGTCCACCCAAGCATATGATTTAAGAGAAGCAGGATGGCGGTATTTGTTCTTTATGGCGAAATAAATATCTGAAACTGAATCTGTTGAAAAGTATAACAAAATTTACAAAAATATCGTTAGTTGATATGAAAAAATGTTGGACTTCGTTTTGGACCAAAATAATGGTTCACTTTCCCCTATTCCGAAAATAGGCGCCAACTTTATTTTACATACATACAGACATAGAGTCACGTCTGTTTCCCAGTGGGATAAGCAGAAACGGCGAATCTCCACATGCCACGATCCTGACACACCTCTTCCATGCATCAACTTTAAATGTATTGTAGAAAGTTATTAATTGCCAGTCAGCTTTATTCACAACTCTTCGGCACTGTTAGTGCTGATAGACTATACAGTCGCGGAGTTTTTCTTTATTTAATACACACCTACATATTATGAAATTCAACGCCTTCCGTCTGTGTGTTTGTATGTTTGCATGTATTTTCACTATAACTTAAGAGCAGCTCAGTCTATTCGCTTGCTGTTTTTTTCCTAGGTAAGTAATTCGATATATCTCCAACAGGATATAGGACATACGGCATCACGCAATTATTCATATAAGCTGAGCAGTGGGATCGAAAGTGAGCCCCGACGGAAATACCGATTCTGTTAGCTTTCATGATTTACTCGAAAACTACTCAACTTATTTACGACTTTACCGTGAGCGGAGCCGCAGGAACTACTAGTATATTAATATTTTGACAAAAAAAACAAAACACTTCATAAAACCTTGACGGCTCCTCATATTATCCATGCCTAGGTAATGTTATGGGTCGCTCGCCCCCACGTAGTTACGCCTCTGTCGTCGCCACTCTATTAGGTGTTGTATCGTGTCGCCGCATCATTATCGGCCGATACGACCCGGCACGACTCCTGCGCATGGATTTACAGTTGGATTATTATCTGTAGGGCGCTACCAGTACTGCCAGTTGTATTTATTATCTAGGTGGTGTTGCCATCGTTTAAGTACGAAAATCATACTAAAATAATATGAAATTGGTATCGCCAACATATTTTTGCGATTTATTTTAATATATTTATTTAAATTTATTTATTGAATAAAAATAGGAATATGAAATTATACAATACAAAACTAAGTACATACTTTTTAAATTAATTTTAAAAGAACTTGAGTTTAAATAAAAATTTTGAAACCTAAAACTTAAATAACATTATTTACATAATTATGTTACTTTCTTAAAACATTTTACATAATTTACATAAATTATTTACCTTCATACATTATTAGTAAATGATTAAATAGTGAATTCTACCTACCGTCTGTATGTTTAATTTATTTTTAGGTCACACACGAACTTGAAATTTTGCAAAGATGAAGCTTAGGCACTTTACAAGCACATTGGAGTAAATGGTGAAAATTAATTAAGAACTAAGAATTATTTAGAACTAAAATTCCATATGTAGATACCTACAATGGGTGACCGTTCGACCGTTTGAGGCTGGCCGTGGTTCGGACTCCACGTAAAACTGTAGGCCCCTTCCCTTCTTACCTTATCAGGTGGTAGAGTTGAACCCGGCCGGGTTAATACTACCGCACTGATTGAAAGGACGGCAAAGGCTATGTAAATAGTTCATGTTTAAGTTCAGTGTAGCCGGCACGACCCAAGGGAAGCACTGACATGGCATCTAGTTCACCAAGGTGTTATGGGCTAACATCACTGTGATGTTTTAGGTTATGTAGCCAACCGTGTCAGGTTACATAAAATAAAAAACCTCCTGAAATCATAGCTATAGCCGGGTTTTATAAAAAAAAAATGTTTATTTTTCTATAAATAAAAACTATACTCCCACAGCCGTTAATAGTAAATATAGACCATACAAAGAGTAATGTTTGTACATATATTTAACAATATACAAAGCCTCAGCTCCGCCGCCACCGCCGCGCGCCGCCCACCGCCCAAGGCGCCTGCGCGCTCGTCGCGTCACTTCGTTACTGCACGAAAGTGAAAATACACTCTCTATTATACATTACTACGTAACTGCAGAGAAACCTAGTGATATATGATTAGTTTTGGGGACCTGGGCGCGGCCGATATATGTCAATAAGCTAATTTGGATAACACTTCGCTCGTTGTCTGTAAAGGTCGGTTAACTAAAGCTGGCACGTACACAGTACTCACACCAATGCAATTGCCCGCGTGCGAGTGAGACGTCGCACTGCATACGCATCACGAAAACCCGATCTGTCTCACTCGCACGCGGGCAATTGCATTGGTGTGAGTACTGTGTACGTGCCAGCTTTAGTTAACCGACCTGTACACTATTGCGCACGCTCAGTTAGACACAATTTGTTTTTTAGGGTTCCGTATCCGGTACGGGAGTGTCTGTCTGTCTGTCTGTCCGTAGGGCTGTATCTCTTGAACCGTAATAGGTAGCCCGTTGAAATTTAACAACAAATAATGAAAATAAGAAACAGTAAAAAATTCACGGGGGTTCCCATAGAAGAAACTAAAAAGTGAATACGCGCGCGCCATCTATCGAAAATAGTATGAAGCATTTTAACTAATCATGAATTTTAGCTAATATGAAGCATTTCATAAACACGCGTTGGCCATGACATGGCGATTCGGAACCCTCGGTGCGCGAGTTCGACTCGCATTTGGCCGGTTTTTTTTTGTTTAACATTTTGATTGGTACACTAGCGACAAATACACACGTTTTACAAATTGTATAAATTATAAATTTTGACAAATGACCTAACGTTTTTTGCACAAGCTTTGTTTATTAATTATACGAATAGATGCAAATTATAAATTCGTATTCGTGTGGGGTCGGTACTTAAAAAGAATATCCCCACTGCATCTCTCCCCGTGCATGTCGTAAAAGGCGACTAAGGGATAAGGACAAGACGCCGTGCTAAAGGGCGACAGGCTCGCCACCTCTCACCTTGACACGATACTTCCACCGAGTCATGCAGCAGGTGGGTCTCGTGCCTTACTTGCTGCTTGATCGATTGAATCTTGTTCGAATACTTTGCGAAACGTGGCGGTCGGTGTTGTGCTGTAATTGACCAGAGTTCTTGCAGCACAACGCCGATTACTCTGCTTACCCCGATTGTCGGGATTCAGCGTGTGTGATATGTATGTATGTATGTATGTAACATACAAAACTGCATAGCTCCATCATTCATCCATCACATTCTATTCTGAGCACATGTCTAGTTTGTCACTGCGGAGGTCACACGTAATCCACGTCACGAGGAACAGCTCATCATCTTATACCAATCTGTGTATTATAAATTATAATTAAACCTCTATAGACCTTGAATTTTCTAATTCACTACCGATTTATTTATTTATTCTTTTTTGTATTATTACCAAGAAAGGATTTGAGTCTAAGGCCTTGTAGATTATGTTGTATTTTATGACCGTGGTTCGGAATCCACGTGACACTGTAGGTCCCTTCACTACAAATACTAATACCTTCTATACAAATACTAAATACTTAAATGTAAGGTGGAAAGAAGGAGAAAACCACAGAGCACGGAATACCTTCCGTGCTCTGTGGAGAAAACCAATAAACAAAAATATTCATCCATCATGGGGATCAACCCATTACTGGGTGCTAGGGACAAATTGTAGCCGACTGGTTTGATACCACCGTACTGGATGTAAGATGGCCGCATAGCATAGCAGCCTCGGCTTTGTTCTCCTCTAGTCCAGTATAGCCATAAATCCAAAAAAACCTACCTTCTCGGAGGTGATATTAGTTGGACGGAGCATGTGACCCATATCGGATTACATTAAAATACACTAATAAATGTATTCCTTGATTGGACAAGGGAAATTTTAACGCGAGTAGAGTCGCCGACATAAACTAGTTAACATTTAATCATCTCTCGACCCTGAGCTTTCCAATGCAATGCCGCTTTACTAGTTTAGTAATAAAATAATTTGATGTCATTTTAGTAAGTAATTTAGTCATAGAATTCAATACTCAGAAGCGGAACTCTAGCACATTGCATAAATTGTACCTTGTTACCAGCATTTGCTCGACATACACATCATTTGCATCAAACAGAACATATGAGACCGTACAAATCTGACAGAGATAGCGATTTTTTATTTATTTTTTTATTTAATCCGGTATTACCGGTTTTATCGTAGTCGTAGGGGCCAAAGCACATACTCAGACCAGCCAATATCACCTCCGAGAAGGTAGATGCCATACCGGAGACTTCCCTGGATTGTTACTGCTATACTGGACTAGAGGAAAACACAACCGTGGCTGCTATGCGGCCATCTTACATCCAGTACGGTGGTACCAACACAGTTTTACACCGCTTCCGAACGGTGAAGCAGCAGGTGTAGGTATGCACGTAATTTTTTTCGTTAGAAAAAACTCATTGGTACACGCCGACCGGATTCGAACCTCGGACCTCTCACATGAGAAGCTGATGCCCAAACCACTCGGCCACCCACCGTATAATATATAGCGATATATCGTATTTGTGATTTCGTCGTTGTGGAGTATGTGTCATTCTTTACTATTATTGAAATGGGTTGAGCGTTATGGCCTGAAAGAACATATAGCGACAAGGATTGAGAAAGGGATGCTTCGGTGGTTCGGTCATTTTGAAAGAATGGATGATAGGAGACTAACGAAAAAATATTTGTGGAGCGAATGCGAGAGGGAGAGTCGGTATCTTTCGCCCTACATACGTATGATGTGTATCGACGAGAGCTACAAGATGGTGAAAAAAAATATTTAAAGTTTGAGAGTTTTTCAGAAAATCGCAAAAACCGCTTAAAATAGCCGTTTTTAGGGGGTTTAAAAAGGGCACTTTAAAACATATTTTAAGAATTTTTTACTTTTATATTTTTATATTGTAGATTGACTCAATATCTGGTGTTGTTTTTTTTATTTCTGTTACGCGAGTTACGAGTCGTCTTTATCTTGCAGTATGAGTACGAGTGAGTAATTAAAACGGTTTTCGTTTATGCATACTTGAAAAGAATTTTAGTTTTGGTATTTTATTGTATTTTTTATTCTAGACAATTTTTGTAATTTTTTTCAAAATTACGCCGATATTTGAATAGGCCCTAAAGGTCATTTTCAATGGACCCGAAGGTCATGTAATGCATGAGATCTGTGATTTTTTGACTACGCCATTTGGGATAGCGACGTGATGGTATGTATGTATGTAGTTTTTTTATCTATGTTCATGTATGTATGTAATATTATAGAGTTATTTTAGGCGTCAAAGTTATCATTGCTCCTTTTTTTTCATTAATTTATTAATATGTTATTTACTAGTTATGTGTTCTTTCTTTAAATACCTACCTACAATAAATGTTGTAATAGGGTGGTTGACCGGCAGAGATTGCCTTAGGCAATAAGTCCGCCATTTGTTATATAGAATTTATATTAAACAATAAAGCTTATTAAATTAAATAAAAATAAATAAATATGTTCGTCTTTATGATCTTTTCATTCGCCTTCTCGTGTGGTGTATGCTTCTTTTAGGTATATATTTTCATGCATTTATGTAGTCCACAGAGCATCAAATGCGCGCGCCCCTCCTAGAGGCGCCCTGAGCGCGATTTCTCTACAACGCCGTTGAAGCCTGTGGGCGTGGCCTATGACTTACATATGTGTGTTGTGCGTGTGCATTTGTTTTGTGCGTGTGCCTAACTTGCTCCTCTTTGTGTGTAGTGTCGATACTAGCACACACACACACATACGAAGCGCTAGCAGCTCAGCGTGTAGTTTTTGGGTTTCAAATATTATCGCTTAGGGCGCCTCTAGTAGGGGGCGCGCGCGGTACGTTTTGATGCTCTGTGATGTAGTCATTAAATGTTTCATCTCAAAATGCATGCTCCGTCCCTCTCTCTCTCTCTTTTAGTGTCACTTTCACAAGTTCGAAGATCAGGTTGCTCATTGTTATTGATCGATGGTGAAAATGTTATTAAACGCGTAGGACCATGAATATACCAAAGCATGAAAAAAAAAATATGTTTGAATGAAACGGACAAGGTTGGCTACATCACCTACAACATCCGTAATGTCAGCTCATGGCACCGGGTGAATTAGATGCCATATCAGTGCTTGCTTCCCTCATCCCTATTTTTTGTATTTTTTTTTTATTGTACACCATTTTTCGATAAAATAAGGTGCAAAAAGGTCGGCTGAATGCAGATCTGCATTATGTTAGAGCAAACCTTTGGGATGTGGTAAATGTGTATAAGTAGGCGCACAGATAATGTGAGAGAATAGTAACTAAATAAATAGGTATGAATAAACATACATACATGATTACAATATATAATATATAAGTATACATAGTACTTGTTCCTGTATATTATATATACATATATTAAAATACCTAAATATATATTTATACAATACAATAATTAGTAAATAAATACATACATACATACATATATAATTGGCCATTGGGAGAACAGTGCTAATGTGCAGAAAATGTTACACTATTTCATGTCGGCTATACTGAACTGGACGGAAAACACGAACTATTTACATAGCCGTTTCGACCGACGTTTCATTCATTTAATTCATTCAATTATCGGGATACAGCGTGTGGTGTGTATGTATGCATGTGTTTTCACAGTTCAGTGCAAGCTTAAGCCAGATTATATGAAAATACAATACACAACACACGCCGCCGTATCCTGATATCGGGGTAAGCAGAGTAATCGGTGTTATGCTGCAAGTACTCTGGTAAATTACAGCACAACACCGACCACCACGTTTAGGAAAGTATTCGGACAAGATAACTATCAGGCACCAAGTAAGGCTACAAGACCCACCTGCAACATGACTCGCTGGAAAGACCGTGCCAAGGTGAGAGGTCGCTAACCTGTCGCCTTTATGCATGGCATCATGTCCTTATCCCTTGTCGCCTTTTACGGCATGCACGGGGAGAGATGCCGTGGAGCTATTCTTTTTAAGTACCGGCCCCACACTGTAGATATGCAAAAGACTAATGGGAAAGGACAAAATGCCGGTCTAAAGGGCGACAGGCCTAGCCACCTCTCGCCTCAACACGGTCTTTCCATCAAGTCATGCAGTAGATAAGTTTTGCTGCTTGATCAGTTATCTAGTCCAAATATGTTGTCAAGTGTGGTGGTTCTGCTGTCATTTGCCAGAGTTCTAGCAGCACAACGACCATTACTCTGCTTACTCCAACTGGTGGGATATAGTTTGATGGTATGTATGGTACGTCATAAGAGTTCTAATAATAATTTTCTTTCGCCTTTTACGACATTCACGGGGAGAGATGCAGTTGGGTTATTCTTAAGTACCGGCCGCACACAGTACATTATAATTATAATACATTATATTACATTTTATGAAAACTCAATAAAATATGAATGAATGCTCGCGTTGAGGAGTATGTGTGGAGTTACAATGAAAGATAGATTGAGAAATAGTTTAGTGCGAGAGTGCTGTGGTCTGAAAGAAGATTATAGTGACAAGGATTGAGAAAGGGATGCTTAGGTGGTTCGGTCATGTTGGAAGAATGGATGATAGGAGACTAACGAAAGAAATTGTACCGTGTGAGGCCGGTACTTTAAAAGAATAGCCCCACTGCATCTCTCCCCGTGTATGTCGTAAAAGGCGACTAAGGGATATGACTCCCTTCTTATATTACTAGGTGGTAGGGTTTAACCCGCCCGGGTTGACACCACCGCACTGAATGAAAGGTCGGTCGAAACGGCTATGTAAATAGTTTGTGTTTTCCGTCCAGTTCAGTGTAGCCGGCACGACCGAAGGGAAGCACTGACGTGGCACCAAGTTCATCAGGTGTTATGGGCTGACATCACGGATGTTGTAGGTGATGTAGCCAACCGTGTCAGTTTCCATAAAAAAAAATAAAAAAAATTATGATGCAAATGTGAGTGGAAGAGTCGAGAAGGGTGGCCCTAGACGCACGTACCCGGACCAGATCGGGCATTTGCTAAAAAAGGGTCAAGTGCGTAGTACCCGTAACCGACGAGCATGCACGAATAACATTATGGGACTGGAAGAGGCGTCAGAGGTGTGTCAGGATCGTGGCGCGTGGAGATCCGTTGTCTCTGCCTACCCCACCGAGAAACAGGCATGAAGCTATGTATGTATGTGTCAAATGAAATATTATCTTGTGCAATTCGACTGCCGCGCCAACCAGTGCAGTGACATTGAAGAACTGTCTGGAGTCAAGGGTCTTACGAGTAACGTTTCGATCAATCTGGCTGGTGTGAGGCGATTGCCCACGGCACCGTGGCCAATCTGAAATGTGCCTTCCAACAATTAACAACGTGTGATGCTGTGCAGTAATTGAATTAGTCGGCGAGATTGCCAACCATTTTGTAGATTTGCCGTGAAATTAAGACTAGTTTTGCTTTGCGGAGAACTTGTTTTCGCTTTTTCAGTGTTGGGTAACGTTCTAGTTTTTGATTTCGATTTCTTGACATATAGATTTTTTGTTTTTAGGGTTCCGTATTCGGCGTACGGGACCCTATTAGTAAGCCTACGCCGTCTGTCTGTCTGTCTGTATGTCCGTCTCTCTGTCCGAGGGCTGCATCTCTTGAACCGTAATAGGTATCCCGTTGAAATTTTCACAGAATATGTGTTATTATGGTCGATGTAACAGCAAATAATAATCAAAATGAGAAAAAGTAAATAATTCCCGGGCGGGGGTCCCCATAGAAGAAACTAAAAAGTGTATGCGCGCCATCTACCGAAAAGAGTATGATGCATTTTAACTAATACATGTATAATCAGTGAGTGGCGCTGACCATGATATGGCGATACGGAACCCTCGGTGCGCGAGTTCGACTCCCATTTGGCCGGGTTTTTATGGAAACTGACACGGTTGGTTGGTTACATCACCTACAACTACAACATCCGTGCTGTCAGCCCACAACACAGGGTGAACTAGGTGCCGTGTCAGTGCTTCCCCTTCATTTCATGTCGGTTACACTAAACTGGACGGAAAACACGAACTATTCACCATAGCCGTTTCAACAGACGTTTCATTCAGTGCGGTGGTACCGACCCGGGCGGGATAAACCCTACCACCTAGTAAGGTAAGAAGGTAGGGGACGTACAGTTTTACGTGGAATCCGAACCACGGTCAGCCTCCAACCGTCTAGCTAGCGGTCACCCATCCAAGTACTATTTTAGTATAACTAAAATAGTACTTGTATTAAGTATCACTCTAATACCTGTCAGCCTGCTAAATGAACGAAAATGTCATCCTGCCTCCGCGCGGCCGTGGTGACATTTTTTTTTAATTGTTTAAAACTACTTTATTTCATAAATAATTTCAGTTTCTCTAAATCTCTAGTTTGCCACCCTATGTAGCCACGTCATATCATCCGAAATCTAAGACGGACTCCACAACAGCCAGCTAGTGATGATATAACTGAGTTTTATATCTACTCGTGGTCTAAGATCCGGCCTAAGGTGTGTATACCCTCATCTCTTATTCTGATATTATGTTCGGATATATAGGATTCGGATATCTGTTAATGAAATGAAAATACACTTTATAAAAAGGATCACAAAAGGCGAATTTAATGCCTTGCAACATTATTTACCAACTAACCTATGGGATGTGGAAAAAGCGTAGGGGCGGACAATTCAGTACGTACTAAAGAATGGACAGTATTATGTAATAGAAATACGTAACTTACTTACATGGACAGATTGTACATGAATGGGGACCTAACTCAGAAAAAGTTAAACGTCACGAGTGTACGCACGGATGTTACAACGCTCCTCATTGGCTGGCCAACGCGTAGCGCTACGCAATGCCTAAGCGCCATCTATGAAAGTCTTTTGAAGTCGAACCATTGTAACAGTTGAAATGAAAATCGCATAGATGGCGCTGTCCTGGTCGAAATTTAATTAATCATTTTATTTTAAATACAAAGCGTAAGAAACTTCACTTCTGTCGGGTGTCCTATAACACCTCACCTTTTTTTTTCAAAGATATAGTAGTATATAAAGTATAGGCAACCTAGCTACGATGTCTTGGCCTAAATGTTATTTATTGTTTGATAAACTATCTGTTTATTACCTACCATAGGACCATGAGGGAGACAGCCAGATGTCATGGAGCGTCGTAATAAACAAATTTAATCGAACCAGAAGGACCCAATGGTTTCAGTAAGCAGTATTTTAAAAACCCACAAAATAGTGACACTGCAGTTCGATCGTACTGTTAGCGCCATCTGTTGACTTACAAGTAAACTAATCCGAACACTATGTCTCATTCCATTACCAGCGGGTCTGCCGGCCTTAACTCACTCGCTAACTACTCGCATATATTCCACCAATAGCCGGGCCGGATGCCTCACTGAACGCCTTCTGATTGGTTGAGTGGGATCGTTTCTCATACTCACATCGGCGAGTGAGTAACGCCGGCAATGAGGCTACAACCTCCTTAGGGCGGATCTCGTACTACCGGGTCGGTTACAACTTTAAAGATAACATGTCAACTGTGCGGTTAACTAGTTATTATCGTAATTCTTCTCTCCGTGAAATATTTTCACTTTTAAACAATGCTTCGCATTTACGCAGATTTTTGTAACACTTCACACAATTTTAATTGTTGTGGAAGCGTGCGGCGCGCTGATTCGTGGGTTATTTCATTTGATGGCATAAGTTTTGTTGTGCTAAAGCAAGATAATTAAAGACACGGGTTTAATTAATTATCTATTAATGATCTCTAATAAAAAGAGTTAATTATATCTAAGTATAAATATGTCTTAGGAAATATTTCTGGTATAAAATAACATTTATTGATATTTTGGTAGGCATGCCTGCTAAGTTCTAATTTTTATTAGTGTTTGTTTTAGCGTATCTATCGTAAAAACGGTAATACACACAAGCGTCAAACTTGGTGTGATTATAGTGCAAACTCTAAAGATAATATCGTTTATATAATATAAGATATACGATGAGAAAGTACGATACGTACTTTCTTCGAGAAGGTTCATCGTTTATCCGAACGCAGCTCCGCCTTCGGCCTCGCCCTTAGAGACAAGTATAACATATCTTCGAGAAAGTATTACATTTAAGAGAATGCAGTTCAGCCTTCGGCCTCGCCCCTTATTTACTTACTTTATTCGAGAAGCTTTATCGTCTACCTAAATGCAGCTCGGCCTTCGGCAGCGCCCTTGGTTAATTACTGTCGTCGAGAAAAAATATAGTTTACCTAAACGGAGCTCGGCAGTCGGCCTCGCCCTTATTTACTTAATTACCTTCTTCGAGAAGGTTTATTGTTAATCTGAACCCAGTTCGGCCTTCGGTGTCGGCTCAATTTACTTACTTTCTTCTTTTGAAATACAAATTTCACGCTAGCGAAGCCGCGGGCAAAAGCTATCGATATTCTTCTCGAAGAAAGTAAGTAACTAATGGCGACTGGGGCTGCGTATAGGTAGATTCTAAAGTTATACTTTGGTGGGTGCAAATTCGGAAGTTTTAGATAGATAAATAGAAAATTCTTTATTGCTCCAGTAAACATTAAACAGTAACAAATACATTGGAAAATTTACATAAGGTGCAAAGGCGGACTTATCCCTTACAGAGATTTCTTACAGTCAACCTTTTTATTTTATTTTATTTTTACTTTGCCATTTACGCGTAATCAATCGTTGTTACTATTTCTATAAGATTTTAATGCGTCTTTCTCAGAGATATTTTGTGGTAGTGAAAGCAAACATGGTATTTTTTTCTTTAAGTGAAAACTTCTTTAGCGGTGCTTGGCACTTTTTTAGGTGGGTAAAAAGTGTTAAACTCGCGTCAGATCTCGAAAAGCGACAGATTTATTTTTATTATTTAAAATGTAACCTTAAGTCATTGCATTAAGGGTTAAGTTACGAGTGGCTCGGGATCAATTCTGTTCGTCTCTCAGTGACAGTAAAGCCGAAAGCGAATCAAGGGAATCTGATATTCGTTTGGTCGTTTATGTGATTTCGTGGCTCAATGGTAAGAGTGTAGGATTTTTGACCATGGGTTCGAATCCCTCAAAATTTCTTTTTGTTTTTTTCTTTTGTTTTCTTTCAATGTTACGGTGTTAAATTTTTTTTAGGGTGTTTAGTTTTTTTTATAACCACCTAAGAATTATTTTCGGGAATACAAAAAGTTTTCACTTCTGCCGGCACTCCCGGAGTGCAACTGAGGCCTTTTTCATGTTCAATTTCTAATTTTAAGTCGCCCTGATTGGTTTTTTTCCGAATATATTCAATGTACAAACTTTTTTTGCATTTACGATTTTATTATATATGTATAGATGTAGAGATTGAGCATTCATAAGGTAGTTTCACTACTCTCGAACTTGTCAAAATTTGTTTTTTTTATATATCCGGTCATCGAGTCTGCGGCAGAAGTGCCCAGCCCACTGCCATTTTAGTCGTTGGATCGGAAAAGTCAACTAGAAGATATCGCTCAACAGGAGAGAGCGCTATACGTGAGTTGATCTTTGCCTCTAAGAAGCGAACCGGGTACCGGCGCACGGACTGGTATTTGATCAATCTAGCCGGCCATAAGTCGATTTGGTAAAACTGACTCGACCTAGAAAAAAATTGCTGCCTAGGAAAGTTGATTAGTCAGTCGACACTCGGCTACCCTTACCTTGCCCCTCCGCCGTCGCCCGCCTGAATCCGATCAGCCGGAACTTGATGATCGCCGTGCGCGCATATATTGTTTCTCGATGATTTTCACGCATACGTACTTTCGAGTGCTTAAATTTAATTTAGCAGTCATTGCTGAAAGTGAATCGCTATGGATTGTGTTGAAGCGGGTAATTGTCCATTTGTTTTCAATGTTATGCTTTGTAACTGTTATATTTTCTATTTTAGTTAAATATTTTTGCAGAGTGTGTATTTGAGTTAGATTTAAAAGCCAATTTATACAAACTCGAAGGTATTTGTTGTACTTCAGGGTTCGTCCCGGCAACATTTTATACTAGAAAATAAAGATGGCGGTTTATACTAAAGGATGTTGTAAGAAAACGCTGCGCATTCGTGCGCATTTTGAATCCACAACCAAAAACAAAAGGGTCAGGGAATCAAAATTAGCGAATGAAAATTCGCACATCCTACAACACCTTGATGAACCGGAAAGGTCCTCAGATGAAGTAAAACAGTCTTCGGATCAAGGCCACTCTGGTGAAGAGCTGTGACACCCTACATACATATACTACACATATACACAGGTATTTTTCGAATAATTATATTGTTTATAAGAATATTTTACCAATGCCTATTTTCTTTGTCTTATATTTCATATTATTTTCTTTACCAATTATTTTTTATAATTATTTTAACACCAGCCCATAATTGATAAACACATTCTGTAATAGTTTAACTACATAAATAATATTGGCCGCCTAAATCGATCAAATACCCCTTAGTGCGGCGGAGCTCGGTATGCATAATGTTAAAGTATTGTAAATGGCAGCTCGTGTCCGGCTCGTTAGCAGAGGCGGACTTTCCTTAAGGCCGACTAGGCCCGGGCCTAGGACGGCCAGATATTGGGGGCGGCCAGGCCAATCTGTACCTGCTGCTGGAAGCAGTGAGCGCAGGTACAGAATAGAAAGGGTGCCGGCCGGAGCAAGTGCGTGCGACGTGCGGGAGTGGTGAGCGCGGCGGTGGCGGAGACGACGCACTATTTACGCGGACAAAATAATTTAGCCATGACGATAAGGTCAATATTGCCGCAAAACTTATAAAAAAATACTTTTGCTATATGTAAAATAAAGCGAGAAATAATATATTTCTGGCAGGTCGAACCGAACGCAATAATGATTTTCGTACAACTTCACATTTGTATCTATGCTGTAAACTTGATGAAAAGAGGCGGCTGCATTCAATTGGGGCGGCTGGCACTAAACGGCCTAGGGCGGCTAAGGCTGCTAGTCCGCCTCTGCTCGTTAGATCTAAGAGGTTGATGCAGTGCATCTATTAATCTAGAGATATAGACTCGAGCGCGTGCAACGGACGCGGTGCATCACACATTATTACATTGATGGTGAAAGGTTTTCCTAACGACACCGCGACCCGGGGGCTAGCCAGCCAGCCGATATTATACTTTATACCAAGAGTCAACCTACTATTGAAATCGTCCAAGTACGTTCATTGGTCAAGAATAGAATAGAATAGAATCTCTTTATTGCACACAATTGTGTAGCCGACATGAAATGAAGGGAAACGCTGACACGGCACCTAGTTCACCCGGTGTTATGGGCTGACATCACGGATGTGACACTCCAGTCTGACACACCTCTAGCCTAAACACGACAGAATGAAAGCGCCGATATGACAACTTGTTCGACAGAACACTATATGACAGGTATTTGTACCGTGTGGGGCCGGTACTTTAAAAGAATAGCCCCACTGCATCTCTCCCCGTGTATGTCGTAAAAGACTACTAAGGGATATGACTCCCTCATAAATTACTAGGTGGTAGGGTTTAACCCGCCCGGGTTGGTACCACCGCACTGAATGAAAGATCGGTCGAAACGGCTATGTAAATGGTTTGTTTTTTTCGTCCAGTTCAGTGTAGCCGGCACGACCGAAGGGAAGCACTGACGTGGCACCAAGTTCACTCGGTGTATGGGCTAACATCACGTATGTTGTAGGTGATGTAGCCAATCGTGTCGATTTCCATAAAAAAAAAATAATAAAAATTTTCATCAAGGAAGGCAGGTGACGTAACAAACCATGTCAAAGTGGTTCCGTAAAAAAAATGGTTATTTTTCTGCCGACGGTACAGGTGGGCGGTAGTTACAGGGCGTCTCGGTAACCAAAGATGCCTCCACTTCCCTCGTTACACAAGTCGCTCATTCGCTTAAACTGTTTTTTTTTTTCTCAAGGCATCGAGATTCGAGACCTACACCGCGGTATACAAGGCGAAAACCGGCCAAGTGCGAGTCGAACTCACGCACCGAGGGTTCCGTATCACCATGTCATGGTCAGCGCCACTCACGCCATCTATGGCGTGTTTATGAAATGCTTCATATTAGTTAAAATTCATGATTAGTTAAAATGCTCAATAGTCTTTTCGGTAGATGGCGCGCATACACTTTTTAGTTTCTTCTATCGGAACCGCCGGGATTTTTTACTTTTTCTTTTTTATATTATTTGTTGTTATATCGGCCATAATAATAACACATATTCTGTGAAAATGTCAACCTATTACGGTTCAAGAGATACAGCCCTCGGACAGACAGACAGACGGCGTAGCGTAAGCTTAGTAATAGGGTCCCGTACCGGATACGGAACCCTAAAAAAGACTTAAACAGTATAGAATGGTCAGATGTATGAATATATGTACTTGTGGAAGGAGGGTTCACATGTGTATCAGACTCGCGTGCAGAGGGTTCCGTACCGTTCCGTTTTCCGTGAGAATTTTAAGACACACATACATACACACACACACACCCTTCCTCTCACCCTTCTCACACTTTCCAACAACCCTAAATTAACTTTGCTCAGCCAACGCTTCTCTTTCGCTGGGCAGCTCGCGTTGCAACTTCCATTCGTACTACCGTGACGTTTCAATTTTTCTTTGTTAGGTCCCCATCTCATACGTGCGTTAAAAAGCTTCGCTTCAATAAAATAAAAAAATATAATAGAATGTTCATTTAATGTCATCAAATGTATGCAACGCATAAGAATTCGGCTTCTGTGGTGTGAATTTCTTTAAAGGCAGATTAGTAAGTTATATATATGAAGGGTACAGGGAAATAATGTGCCTTGTCAATTGAGCTTAATTTTTTATAATTGAATTTTTTAAGTTAATCACCTTATAACTTTTTTTGTATTAACTTTTATTGATACTTTTTATTACAGAAAAGTATATATCTGTTTTAAGACACACATTGTCGACACACGTTTGTCACAAAAGCTTTAAAACTAAAATTACCTTTATTCTTACAAAAAAACAAACGTAAAGCCCTTTTGTACTGGAAAAAGACATGCATTGTCAGTGGAATCATAACTACAAAACATACTTTGTCACACCATGCAGAGTTGCTTAACTACAGTCGACCGACCGCACCACTGAGCTACCGAAGCTGACGTTCTTGCCTTTGGTTCCATATGACATTGCATTTTCATTCCCCGTTTTGAACAGCACATCAAGTTTCTTTATTTGAATTCGTTGACATGTCAGTTTCTTTTCGTGTACATGATTATTTACAAAAAAAACACTGTCACTGAGCACGTTTCTTCCGTCTTACTCTGTACCATACTATAGCTAATCTAATTTTTATAAAAATATTGACATTGCACTTTCTTTCCCTGTACCCTTCATATACACCTGGAGAGCAGCAGTGTAAGTGATACCGAGCGAGTCACTTGCGTAACGGAATTCGCGTGGAATTTGATAGCATTGTCGGCGTGCGATTTCCTGTGGGTGAGTGCCTGCGTTGTTTAACTTCGAAGGTACGGTCAGAGTAAGCATCAAAAGTGTAAATGCAATTTTAAAGTGCCTGGTTGTTTTTTTTTTTTTTGCAATTGTCTTTTTAAGACATTTTGACCAGTGTCAAGCAAGTGAGGATTCATGGTATTATGCGGTTAATAATAATTAAGGAGAAGAAAAAAAATTCTGACTGACCACTTAATGCTATACTGGACGACAGGAGAACACAGCCGAGGCTGCTATGCGGCTATCTTACATCCAGTACTGTGGTACAAACCCGGTCGGCTACAATTTGAGCCTACCACCTAGTAAGGGAAGGGACCTACAGTTTTACACCGGTTGCGAACGGTGAAGCAGCAGTACCCTTATCATGAGATTTAACCTACACCGCGTACTACGCTACGCCGTGTTCTCCGCATCATTTTGTATGGAGAAACGAAGTTCGCAAATCTATCACTAGAGGCGCTGCTCCGTTTCTCCATACAAAATGATGCGAAGAACACAGCGTAGCGTAGTACGCGGTGAAGGTTAAATCTCGTGATAAGGGTACAGTACCCTAATAACGAGATTTAACCTACTACTCTACGCTACGCTACGCCGTAGTACGCGGTGTAGGTTAAATCTCGTGATAAGGGTACAGTACCCTAATCACGAGATTTAACCTACTACTCTACGCTACGCTACGCCGTAGTACGCGGTGTAGGTTAAATCTCGTGATAAGGGTACAGTACTCTAATCACGAGATTTAACCTACTACTCTACGCTACGCTACGCCGTAGTACGCGGTGTAGGTTAAATCTCGTGATAAGGGTACAGTACCCTAATCACGAGATTTAACCTACTACTTTACGCTACGCTACGCCGTAGTACGCGGTGTAGGTTAAATCTCGTGATAAGGGTACAGTACCCTAATCACGAGATTTAACCTACTACTCTACGCTACGCTACGCCGTAGTACGCGGTGTAGGTTAAATCTCGTGATAAGGGTACAGTACCCTAATCACGAGATTTAACCTACTACTCTACGCTACGCTACGCCGTAGTACGCGGTGTAGGTTAAATCTCGTGATAAGGGTACAGTACCCTAATCACGAGATTTAACCTACTGCTCTACGCTACGCTACGCCGTAGTACGCGGTGTAGGTTAAATCTCGTGATAAGGGTACAGTACCCTAATCACGAGATTTAACCTAATACTCTACGCTACGCTACGCCCCGTGTTCTCCGCATCATTTTGTATGGAGAAACGGAGCAGCGCCTCTAGTGACAGATTTGCGAACTTCGTTTCTCCATACAAAATGATGCGGAGAACACAGCGTAGCGTAGAACGCGGTGTAGGTTAAATCTCGTGATAAGGGTACAGGTGTACGATCTAGGTATATAGGCGCGTAAATGTTTCCATCAGAAAAAACTAATTGGTGCACGCCGACCGGATTCGAACCTCGGACCTCTCGCAAGAGAAGCCGCCGCCCACAACACTCGGCCACTCGCGCCGCTCTACATATAGGTAGAGAAGACACGGGACACTTCCTACTTCAAGCTTATTATGTCTCCGCGGTGACTCCGCAGCGGAGTACGGACATAGTGAAAGTGCGGAACTTGCGAGCAACAAAGGTAAGTTAATTTACCTTATTTTAATTAGTGACGCCGCCGCCTCCGCCGCTGTGCGGTGTACTAGATGTGTCATCGTAACTGCATTTTCTTTGTCAAGGAAGACACTACTTACGGCATTACCTACATTTTTAGGGTTCGGTATCCGTTAAGGGACCCTATTACTAAGCCTACGCTGTCTGTCTGTCTGTCCGTTCGTCTGTCCGTCTGTCCGAGGGCTGTATCTCTTGAACCGTATAGGTGGCCCGTTGAAACTTTCACAGAATATGGTGTGATTATGGCCGATATAACAACAAATAATCACCATAAGAAAAAGTTAAAAATTCCCGGGAACTCCCATAGAAGAAACTAAAAAGTGTAAGCGCGCGCGCCATCTACCGAAAGGAGTATGAAGCATTTTAACTAATCTTGAATTTTAACTAATATGAAGCATTTCATAAACACGCCATAGATGGCGTGATTGGCACTGACCATCACATGGCGATTCGGAACCCTCGGTGCTCGAGTTCGACTCGCACTTGGCCGGTATTTTTTATACAAACTGACACGGTTTCAAACATCACCTACCTACCTACTACATCCGTGATGTCGGCCCATAACACCTTGGTGAACTAGGTGGCATGTCAGCACTTCCGTTCGGTCGTGCCGGCTGCAATGAACTGGACGGAAAGCACGAACTATTTACATAGCTGTTTCGACCGATCTTTAATTCAGTGCCTTGGTACCAATTCGGGCGGGTTGGTAGCTTAGGCTTAGCCTACAACGTCTGTCTGTCTGTCTGTCCGTCCGTTCGTCCGTCCGTCCGATGGCTGTATCTTTGGAACCGTAATAGCTAGCCGGTTGAATTGTTCACAGAATTTAGAATTTTGGCGGGTATAACAAATAATAAATAAAAAATTAAAAGTGAAATATTTTTGTCTCCATACAAGAAACGTGTTTTGATTCATCATATTTTTTTTTGTGGTGCGGAAACCTGGTTGCGCGAGTCCGTATCGCACTTGGCAGTTTTTTTTTTTTAATTTTGTATTTACGATTATAGTAACAAATCACATTCTACAGAGCGTAGGAGCGCCTCAGGGGCACAGATAAATAAAATAATGTCGGCGCGCGAGGTGTAGGTTCCGACGACGCGGGGAAGTAGGAAATGGTTACGGAACCTCCTCTTTGAACAACGTTCGTACTTAACAGGCTTTTTTCTCCATCCAAATAATGTCATCCCAATAAAACAGTCCACTTGACTGACAGGTGGGTGGGTAATCCACATTTCTCTCGTTCGAGTCGATGACGTAGGATTATCTCGGACGCTAATGGATGCCCGAGCTAGTGAGGAGCTGTCAATCTGACAGCTGAACATGGCTACTAGCTACTAGTCTTGACAAGTGTCAAGTTGTTAAACTTAGTTTCAATAAAGGTATTGCGCCATAGAATAGGCAGACGCCTTAAGGTGGCACACTAGACTTACTTAGAAAATTTTGAACTTTGTGAAAGTGAATCACTGCTATACTAAGTGTTTTTTTTTATTGCTTCCGAACTGGGTGGCTCTGCCCGAGGTCGAAACCTCAGGCGCAGCCAATTTCACCTCCGAGGAGGTGCCAGTCCGGCTTGGACGTGGACTAATGTTGCTGGGGAAAGGCTATTAACCCGCGATTTGAAGATCCGTGGATTACAGGAGTGGGGAAAGATATTTCCCGGGAGCCCGTTCCACACCTTTGCAGTGCGGCACAAGAACGATTTAGAGAATCGTGCAGTTCGAAGAACTCTTCTGTCGAGTACAAAGGGTGTTCCGCGAGAGTATGGCGGGTTTGGCGAAGGCGAACAGGAGGAGGGGGGATAAGGGAAGCAAGTTCGTCAGAGCAGCGGCTATAGTAGTACTGATAAAACAGACTCAATGAACCAACGATACGTCTGTGCTTTAGAGGTTGAAGGCCCTTTGTGAGTACAGAGTCACCAATGAGACGAATGGCTCGTCGCTGAATAGAATCCAAGGCTGAGAACGAAGTGTCATGTCATGATCATTTTTTAGGGTTCCGTATCCATACGGAACCCTATTACCATCTATTACTTTGTGGGCCGGCCAAGTGCGAGTCGGACGCGCGCACAGAGTTTTCCGCTCCACATGATTAACATTGTGAAAAATTTGTTTACTCACGCACAGATGGTTCCGTAGATCCGTTGGTTATACAATACCTGTCAAAAAATCATATCCGTCCGTCTATCTTTTGTATCTGCCACACAAAACTACCCGTCGCGCCATCTATCACCGAGTAACGTAAACATATTTGATTGTTAGCACGTTTCTTGTATGGGGACTCCCCTTATTTTTGACTATTTGTTTTTTTTTTATATTTGTTGGCGTATCCGACATAATAACACAAATTCTGTGTTTTCAACCGGCTACTTACCTATTACGGTTCCTAAGATACAGCCATCGGACGGACGGACGGACAGACGTCATGGGTTTAGCAAATAGTCTTCCGTACGGGGTATGGACGCCTAAAAACTCTGTTAAGTGCGAGTTTTACTCGCGCACGGAGGTTTCCGTATCTATCCGCTATCATCCGCCTATCTTTTGTCTTTCAACAATGCAATGTATAAAAGCCTGTGGCGCCATCCATTATTCAATAGTGTGACTAACCGGTTTTTCGGACGTTTGTTGTATGGGAGCCCCCCTTAATTTTTAACATTTTCTTATTTTTCTTATTTATTGTTATATCCGCCGTAGTACCACATATTCTGTGAAATTTTCAACGGGCTACCTATTACGGTTCAAGAGATACCTACAGCCCTCGGACAGACGGACGATGGCGGAGGCTTAGTAATAGGCTTCCGCACGGGATACGAAAACCTAAAAACGACAAATTAGTTTTGACAAAGTCCCACTAATCGATTGTCAGGCAGTTTGCCAACGATAAAATATTGAATGTATTAAGTAACAGTTTATAGATTTTTATCTATATACAGTGAGGACTTGTTCCGCCGTAGATAAGATAATCACTCAGATAACTGACCTGAGTTCAATAAGTTATTGTCAGTAACGTAACGATGTGTGCTACGGGCCCTCGGATAATATAGGTAGAGAGGAGTTCTTGCTAGATTAATTCTATTAAAACATCAAATAAAATTGAAACTGCAGCACGCCACAAGCACACCAAATACAGTTCGGTGGCACACCAGCACATCTTCGCCGCATTTTCAGTGGAGACGATAGGGGCATGGTCTGAGGAGGCAAAGCGGCTCGCGAAAGACATCGGAATGTCCCCGGAATGTCAGGAGAACAACGTTCGCTCGAACTCCTGAGTCACCGTATCAGTGTGGCCATCCAGTGAGGCAACGCCGCTAGCGTCCTCCGAACAGTGCCCACCCACATCGTTCCACCTGGAGGAAGGTTATCAGGTTTTGTATAGGTATAGGTTTTTTGCCTTACATGCTTTTTAATCAGCATGTAAGGCACGAAGGAAGACCCACCTGCTGCGTCACTCGGTGGAATTATCGTGCCAAAGTAAGAGGTGGCGAACCTGTCGCCCTTTAGCACGGCATCTTGCTCTTATCCCTTAGTCGCCTATTACGACATGCACGGGGAGATATGCAGTGGGGCTATTCTTTTTACGTACCGGCTCCACACGGTAACAATAATTATCTAAATAAATACATTATTTTCGATTATTACCTACCTACTAGAAGAAACAGCATTGAGTAACTTCTATACATGGGTGTTTCAGGATAGGGTTTCGTAATTTCAGGGTTCGAAAGGGGTCCATATTGGAAGACGAAAATCTCTGAAACGTTTTCCCAGATTCGGTCATTTTATAGTAGTTTTTGGTGAAAATAGTTTTAATTTTAATCTAGGTTTGGTGGACGGTTACAGTCCACCTTTATTTAATAAAAATAATATGACTAACTTACATACTTAACTAGTAGAATTGAACTTCGTGTAGGTAAATTCCAAACACTTCAATTTTAATGACATCAAAAGAAAAAAGGGGAATGAACTAGGTCATTGCACTCCCTAGACCTAAACAGCACTTTTGCCAAAACTCCTCAAACTCACTGTCCATCGAGTTTTTATTTCAATTTTCAATTTTTCTATGAAAAAAAATACGGAATTTCGATTTGAGTTATAAGGATTTTTTTCTTCTAATAATAAGTACTTTCTATTCCTGAAGTTTCTCAAGCCTATCCTGAAACATCCTGTATAGTTTTCCTGCAAAATGACAAAGAAATATGTAATTTGTCATTTTGATACGCATTATACATTTTATACTCAATAGTTATTAACCCTAGAAAGTTTGATCCGAGTTAAAGTGGAAGAAAGTGATAGCGCATATGGCGCCATATAATTTGAACAATTTCAGAATTTAATAGATAGCGCTATGTGAACAAAACATAGTAATTTTCCAATAAATAAATATTCTTTACTGCATAATAAATTGGCACATTAAACGACCTCATTGCAACCAGAATTTCCTGCACGTAATGCTTTCAGATAAGAGGTGAGATGAGACAGGGGAAAAGTCATTTATATAGCGAGGAAGGATAATTTTTAGGGTTCCGTATCCATCGTACGGGACCTTATTATTAAGCCTACGCCGTCTGTCTGTCTGTCTGTCCGAGGGCTGTATCTCTTGAACCGTAATAGGTAGCCGGTTGAAAATTTCGCAGAATATGTGTTATTATGGCGAATATGCTAACAAATAATAAAAAATAAAAAATAAAAAGTAAAAAATTAAGGTAGCTCCCAATACAACTGTCATACATAATATGTTCAAGAGCGCCATCAACCGAATGATCATTTAACTAACATTTTAACTATAAATGTATGAACGGTCACCGATAGATGGCGTGAGGGATACGAAGGACTCAATATTATATCCATACAAAATAAGCTGCGCCCAACGCGAGATGGAAGTGTCTATTCGCAGGTATACCTGCATGCAGGTATACCTGCGAATAGCCCTGTCCGATCGGGCATGTCTATTCGCAGGTAAACCTGCATGCAGGTATGCAAACTGCACTGTGGGAGTTTCCAACGAAACGTAACAAAAACGACATGCGCCGCCTCAACATTAGGTTAGGGTTAAATTACAGAAGATGCGTCGCGTAGCGAGCGACGCATCTTCTGTAATTTAACCCTGGTTATTTTTTTTTAAACCAACTCGCATAGTGCAATTCGTACCTACGAATACCTCATACAAATGCTCGAAGCTCATACACCTGCGAATAGCACTGTTTAGTCGAGCCCGTGCTCGTTGCCCGCCTGGTAGATCTATTCGCAGGAAATCAAATAGGACACTCCCAGTTCTTATTTAATAATCTCTGTTTGGCATACCTACGAGTTTTTAGTTAATAATCTATGTTTGGCGTACCTGCGAATAGCCCTGTCCACGCGAGATACATGCGAGTGCGACCACGTGATTACTGCGCACACTCGCTATACCCGTTTGTTGCCCGTGGTCTTACTGCGTAGAACCAAGGGCAATGTTTTTTGTCCGTGGTACTAGCAGTTGACCATAGGTCATGTTACTTGCCCGTAGGCCTCGATAGCTCAGTGGTGCTGACAATCTACTGTTAAGCAACGCTGAGCCGGTCAGTAGGTACTTGGATGGGTGACCGCTCGACCGTTGGAGGCTGACCGTGGTTCGGATTCCACGTAAAACTGTAGGGCACTTCCCTTCTTACCTTACTAGATGGTAGGGTTCAACCAACCCGGGGTGGTACCACCGCACTGAATGAAACGTCGGTCGAAACGGCTACGTGAATAGTTTGTGTTTTCCGTCCAGTTCAGTGTAGCCGGCACAACCGAAGGGAAGCACTGACATGGCACCCAGTTCACCCGGTGTTATGGGCTAACATCACGGATATTGTAGGTGATGTAGCCGAATGTGTCAGTTTCCATAAAAAAACCACCGACAAAAAACATTGTCCTTGGCTCTACCAGTAGGACTACGCAGTAGGACCACGGGTAACAAACGTAACATAACCTACTCGTACGTGCAAGAAGGAACATACCTATGGTTACTGAACCCTCTGTGTCTTAACAACGTCCTCACTTTATTTATTTCTGATTTAAGCTATAAGTCTGATCAAATGATAAATCCGGACAACGTCAAAATACTGAACGGAAATTAGCAAAAAATTCGAACTTGTTCGAACACGTCCGGACGTATGGTAACCCTACACACGGCAGCTCCTGTCACAGCCAATTTGTATTGTTTTTATTACCCACCATTTTCGCACGAATGTCTTTAACAATTTAATCGTATTCATTTTCAAATGTAACTGGATATTATATTAGCCAAAATATGTCTTGGCTGAGTGGTCAGATAGGATCGGCTGCGTTTTCCGGCAGACAGGCAGGTAGGTAGGCATGTGAATCGGTTCTCAGTTCTTGGTAATTCAATATGGCTATGTAAATCTAACGTAGGAACCTTTTGTGCAAAGTAATTCGATATCTCGTTTGTTTGCTGATAAAAAGCGGTCCAGTAGGTACCTAAAGATTCCCTTTGCGTGAGTGAAAAATGTTTGAAGTGGAAATTCTTCGAGTTTTAAGCAGCAAATTTTTTTTTGATTCTACAGTTTTCCGTAAGAACTTTAAAACTTGGGATTTTCGTTAAGTTTTTTCTGTAAACTATATTATGTGAGACCCTGTATTCTCTAATTAGAAGATAAGGGGGGAGCGAACTTTCAAACTAAACATTTTAAAATTATAAAAAATATATATTTGTATTCCTTTATAACTTTCCATAATTTGTCTATAATAAAATAATTAATGAATCATCGTTCAGCTACAGCATTTTCTACTGCTCCTTGCCTTATTTTCTTCACTTTTCGTAGTCGGGTTTTATAACATTTTTATTTAGGTATATTTTTTAGTTCTAAACTAAGGTGTAGTATATTTTTGGAAACAAAGTTTCAAGCTCTATACAATGATATATTGATAACCATACCCACTCGATGGGTTTAGGAGAAATTTTATTTTTACAGTTCAGGCGACTGGCGGCGGAGAAAGGGCCATTTAACGTGTAATCCGAACCATGGCCAGCTCAGCGTTCGGGCGGTAATCCATCCAAAGTTTGACTTCGACGATCTAAAGCTGATGCATAGCACCACCGAGCTACCGAGGAGGTTGACAAAGCTAAAAAGTTTGTCCTAAAATCAAAATATTTCTCCCGCTCACACATTGCGCAATACTATCGCACGGCGCGTAGCCAGGGTTGCCAACTTTTTTTAGAAGTCTAATAAAAAAAAAATTATTACAATTTTAGAACATATATGTTAGTGCTCTTTGCACATTTCAGCTATGCAGCCCTGCAGGCATGGATGAGGTATTTTTGAATACACTATAATAGATGCACTGCATTCGATTACTGGGGTAATGTCAGTTTACCGTTTAAATTAACGCATTGTTTGTTGTTTGGCCGTGGGCAGCAAAACGGTGTTTGGTAAGACCACGCGTCATGTGGGACGGCGACATCAAGTACGTCGACGGAAAAAGCCGTTGTTCCATACCGCTGAAGGCCGGAAGGACTGGAGGAAAATGGGAGAGGCTATGTCCAGCAGTGGACACTTATACGTTAATTATCTGACTTGAACTTAAGGTTGAAATAAAGTATTTTCGCCTACTTTGTTGCTATTCATTGTTTATTGTTTATTTATTATATAATTTCATCCATAGGTAACCGCCGACGCTTGAACATATAGAATATCCAGCCAGTTCTAAATTCAATGCGAAGAAGAACTGACAAACAAACTTCGCAAGTCACAATGTTTTGTTAGTACCTTATAAGTATTATATTATAATAGCTTACATATAATTAACCTATACTACCGCTCACAAGAACATTAATATTTACAGCATAAACATGAATACTCAAGAATCTGTTTTTATTAGAAAAATGCAAAGCGAAAATCATTGGAAAAAATACATCCCTGCCAGGATGTATTTTTTCAAATGATTTTCGCTTTGCATTTTTGTAATAAAAATTTATATAAAGCGAGTACGTGCTTAGTACTAACATATAAACATAAAATATTACTCAAGAATCTGACCACTCTGCCTATTTACATTACCTACATATACTGGTGTAATAGTGCCATCGTAAATTTTCAAAAGTACGGATACCTAATAAATAACATTTTTATTTAAAAGTACAAGGCATGCCTTTTAACTTCTGTCATTTATTATATATTTACCGGAAGCTTTGCATTTGGAACTGTTCGATATTCAAATTTGTTTGAATTTAGAATCTCAAAACAATTAAGAGGATTCATATGACAAAACAACGAAAATTCAAACCAAAATTTACTTCTATGAAGTACATAATATGAAAAAAATAATTTATTTTTTGAAAACTAGATAATATGTACTAAACACTGAAGCAGGTTTTTTAAATTTTCAGTATTTGTTCATGGTGAAAAAAATTTCTGAACAGCTCCATACTGGATAATTATTTTGGAGTAAAATTTACGTCATTGTAGGTATAGGGAATTTAATTTTCTAGATAGAAAGCAGCTTTATTTGAAAAAAAAAACAAATCCTAATAATTTTTAAACAAACAAAAACTACAAAATTCACCATATAAACACGCGCACTGCGCTCGATTCGATCGAGGATTCGTATGGCATTTTTGTTTTGCCATAGGAATGCTCTTCATTGCGTCGTTTCTCGTACGGTTGGCAACCCTACGCACAGCGTCCAGCCGCGCGCGCTTCCGGCGAGCGGCCGCAACAACGCAGCGACACCAACCGCCCGCCGCGACTCCAAACTCCTGTCAATCAGCTGTCACGAGAGACACTTGGAGCAGACTTCCACTATCAGACTGTTAATTTGTTCCATCCTCCCCCAGTTCGGCCTGCATATAAATGAAAGTAGAACATGTGTGTTTACTTTCGTTTTTTTTTTTTTGGCAAATAAAACGGTACAAAACATACGTACACAACACAATTCCAATTGATTAAACGTTACATAAGAAATCTCAATAGGCAGATTAGTATAATCGCTTTCATGCTTCGAAGAAAAACTTTATAGAGTCGCGGTCTCATACAGAATTTTTATTATTTTTTTATTTTTATTCAAACTGACACGGTTGGCTACATCACCATGCACAGTTCAACATCCGTGATATCAGCCCATAACACCGGGTGAACTAGGTGCCATGTCAGTACTTCCCTTCATTTCGCTATTGAATGTTAAGCAACGCTGGGCGCGGTCAGTACTTGGATGGGTGACCGCTGACCGTTGGAGGCTGACCGAGGTTCGGATTCCTCGTAAAACTGTAGGTCCCTTCCCTCCTAATCTTACTCGGTGGTAGGGTTTAACCCGCCCGGGTTGGTACCACCGCACTGAATGAAACGTCGGTCCAAACGGCTAAAATTATCTGTGTTTTCCGACCAGTTCAGTGTAGCCGGCACGATCAAAGGGGGAAGCACTGACATGGCACCTAGTTCACCCGGTGTTATGGGCTGACATCACGGACGTTGTAGGTGATGTAGCCAACCGTGTCAGTTTCCATAAAAAAAAAAAAATTCATGTCAGTACGGCCAGTTTGTAATTTTTGGGACGATCACTTTTTGTTTCCCTTAGTTTAAAAAAAAAATTATTGTATGGTTTCCTTCAACTAATATATGAAGCAATTACTTTTATCTAACTGAACGGTGGTGGTTAAAGTTTAATTTGTGCCTAGTGCATTCATAACACGGAATTCTTTTACATAAATAAATTAGTATTTATTTTCTAGTTATAAATGATTAATAGGAACACTTACTGAGGTCAAACCAATATTACATAGCTTTGCCCGAAGAGTTCAAACGAATAGAATTGCTATTTTTTACTATCTAACTAACACATTGCCACAAAATATTCTTATTACGCCTGCATGCACTACTACCACATCCCAAAGGTTAGTTAAAATTCACAGAACAACGATCGGCCACACCGCCCGGACCGGACTTTTTTGCTCTGTGTTAAAATCCAATAGAGAATAGGTATAATACAAACATATTCGTGTCCATACATTGTTTATTGATCATTCCTAAGGCAGTTAGACTGCACTAAAACTTGTCACAATTTGTTCTATCCGGTTCGATTACACCCACGAAGAAGAACCGGTAAGAAACTTCGCAGGGTATTTTTTTTTCATAAGTACATAATATCTTTATTTTCACATTTTTATCTTACAATATTTATATTAATTTTTTATACATAATACAAAATATTAAAAATATACAAAATTAATATAAACAGTAAAAAACAAAAACGGCATACCGCCGGCGGCGGGAGAAAAACCTCCAAGCACGCCGCCGCCGGCGGTTGCAGGCCGTGGCTACGGAGTTCTCCGAGACGACGCGAGGTAAAGCTACGAGCGATAGGTGGTGGTACTAGACACGTAGGCCACCACCACCCCCATCTCGGAGAGCTCCGTATCCACCGGACTGCACGGCGACGTCGTCGCGCAGCTCTTTGAAGTATTATTATTACAAGGTATTTTAGTGACGTCTATCGAAAACATAACTTGAGAGCAAGATTATAATAACAATTTTACTGAGAGTTCTGACTACTTATCAATTAAGTGTATCAGGTGTAAAGTGAGGTGTAAAGAGCCTTTGTCAAACTTTGATACCCGCGCAATTTGTATCAACTTAATTATGTCAGTACATTAAACATACTACAATGTGTTATAATTGTCTAAAAAATATATAGAGTCTACGAACGCAGTATTTCATTCACGCATTCACAAAGTAGCTTACTCCATGACCATCCCTTACAGATTAATTATTAGTATTGATGTAACTAGATAGAGTTATAAAATATTAAAACATGTACCGTATGAGGTTGGTACTTAAAAAGAACAGCCCCACTAGATCTCTCCCCGTGCATATTGTAAAAGGCGCCTAAGGTATAAGGACAAGATGCCGAGCTAAAGAGCGACATTAGCCACCTCTCGCCTTCGCACGGTCCTCCCACTACCGAGTCATGCAGCAGGTGAGTCTTCGTCCCTTACTTGCTGCCTGATAGTTATCTTGTCCGAATACTTTGCTAAATGTGGTGGTCGGTGTTGTGCTGTAATTTACCAGAGTACTTGTAGGACAACACCGATTACTCTGCTTACCCCCGATTGTCGGGATATTGCGTGTGGTAAGGTGTATGTAACATACATATTGTATTCCTCCTCCTTTTCACTTGCCTTACCCATATTTCTTTTTTTATTCTTTTATTCCTTATCATATCACCCAAAGTTTGACTGGAAAAATCACTTGCAGTGATAGTCCACCTTTGCGCTATACAGGTACTGTATTACCTGACCTGTTACTTTTCCTTAGGTACTGTTCTTCTTGCAATTGTGTGCAAAAAAGTGTTTCTATTCTAATGTTTTTTCCAAGTTGACGACTCGATACCCCTGTCCATTTCTTTCACTACATCGGCTGTGCCTATTCGACGGGCAAAAAATAAACGTAATTCCATTCATAGTGTTAGTGTTAATCCCACTTAACCCTCATGCGTGTAACGAAGTATGAACGTGCTTCGTCAAATAATATTTAATAAAAAGTATCGTTAAATACGCAACTTATGTAAACGATAATCTCTGTACGTTCGAGTAACCTATTGGCCTTATATTAGTACCATTTATCATATGTATACATAATCAAGTCTAGACTGTGGTGATCTGCCATTCTTTGACGGTCGCCGACAAATGGACCTAGCAACAGCAATTCGATATTTGTGATGTGAAGATATTCATGAAAATGTATAGAGGAAAGATCTGCGAACCTATCGTAATCGTTTTTTTTTTTTATTGAAAGTGCGACATATGATGCCGAGCCACCCATAAGGTGTCTAACGACGCCCATGGACATTCGGTCGTATGCGGGGGTTGCGAATGACATGCCGGCCTGACAGGTGCCCGTTCACGCCCCTCTTGAAGGACCCGAGACTGTACTTGGGGGGAAATATATGAGCAGGGAGAGCGTTCCAGAGTTTACCGGTTCTGTAGAGGAAAGATCTGCAGAATCGATTAGTACGCATCCGCGGTAAGTCCAGCGTATAGGGATGCAATCCCTGCCCAGTGCGTGTGGTGCGGAGGTGGAAAGGGGACGGCGGGATTGCGTTAAACAGCTCCTCCGAGTACTCGCCGTGGAATAGGCGATAGAACACACTTAGGGAGCCGACATCCCTACGGTGTTGCAGTGGTTCTAGATCGCGGGACACTTCGGGGTCACCCACTAGTCGCACGGCTCGACGCTGGATCGAGTCCAAAGGCGCAAGCTGGTATTTGGCAGAGCCATCCCACAGGTGCGAGCAGTACATCACTTCCACTAGGTTATATATAACCCACTAGGGTTTTAATTATTAATATCAATGCTTTTTATCGATTTTTCTACTCAAGATCTATAAACATGTGTAGGAACAATGTAATCAAAATATGGTTAGGTAGGTAAATACAAAATTATTTTACTAATGAAATATACAGGATGATTCAGGATTATAGTACTTTTTGGTATCGTTGGATACTATCATGGAGATTTGGGGGACGATTTAACGTCCGCCATAATATAATAAAATTACTAAACTCTCTATAGAAATGGGCATATTGCATACTATATTGCATGCTAGTAGAATTAAACTGCATGTAGGTTCCAAACGCTTAAAATTTTATGACATAAAAAGAAAAAGGCGACTGGACTTGGTCATTGCACTCCCTAGCTAGACCTAGACATCACTGTTGCACAAATCTCCCTACTAGACCCACTGTACATCGGTTTTTATTACATTTTTAAATTTTTGTATGAAAAAAAAAATACGGAATTTCAATTTGAGTGACGAGGATTTTTTTCTTCTAATAATGACTACTTTCTATTGCTGAAGTTTCTCAAGCCTATCCCGAAATATCATGTATAGAAGCCGAGGTGTAGAGTGTGCCCTTAAGTTCCTACGTGTTAATAATCAGGGCGAATTAAATTTGACTAGGTAAATTAAATAGATTAATCAAGTAAATTTTCAAGTCATTTGCCGTATGGTATAATTATTATTAGTATCTCTTAACTCAAATGCTGAAAATATTTTTCTTAAAATCTAAATAGACTATTTACATTGGACGCTACCAAATCCATCTCTGTTTGAACAAACCACGATCTAACCAACGACATTCTACTTTCTGGACGGGCCCTCGTCGTACATTTTACCGGTAGAAAGGTGCGATTGCAGTTCTTCTATATATTTCCAATATTTAAAACAGCGTAAGTGCGCGAGCGCCTCATACATCACGTTACGTTTCCGCTCTGTGAACGTCGATAGAGTAAGACGGTTAAATGGCAATTTGATACGTATAAAGGAGAGACAACGATTGCAGAGGGTGCTGAATGCTCACCAATAGCGCGCCTCAATTTGGTGCGTTGTATGCCACTTCCCGATAATTTAATTCGTTGGATCTAACAGCGGAAATTACATTTTAGAAAATCTTTAGCTAGTATTGCTGTTTCGCAAATAAAAATATTTGAAAATGTTTAATTGAAGTACATATTTATTTATTTTAAAATTGTATATTCAACTATTTTCATTATTATTCTCAGTTCATCTATTCACCAACCAAATATTATTAGTGCTAGTGATTTTGACAGGCAGCTTCCTGCCTCATCTGAGTGCCGAGTCGCACTTAGCACCTCACTCGAAACCCATTTCCTGTGAGAATCGATCGGGCGAGTGGAGTGAGAGACGCGTCTGTCAGATGTTGTGTGTATGTGAATGCACGTAATATATTATAGCTGTGCTGTGTGGGAACTGGGAACTGATTGGGTAATATTTGAACGAGTAGCGGTTGATTTGTTGTTGTTGTTATTGTTTTCGCCATATAGTAGCGGTTGATCTACTTTAATTCCAAGTTTAAATTTCGGGTCTGTTCGAGCAACGTTTTTAAACCCCGACACAAAAAGAAGGGTGTTAAGTTTAACGTGTGTGTGACAGACGCACTCATACACACGTATGCATGTGTCTGTCTGTGGCATCGTAGCTCCCAAACGGATGGACCGATTTGGATGCGTTTTTTTTTTTTAGAAAACTAGTTTAATCGGGATTGTTCTTAGCTATGTTTTTATTAATCAAGTAATCAAGTAATTAAGTACCCAAAAAAATTATTATCTCAAAAAGTGGACCGATTTGCATGCGGTTTTTTTGAAAAAGGTTGAAAGAAAAGTTAAATTACAAATTTTAAAAACACCCGACCCTTAAAAGGACTAAAATAATTTCCGTTTACTTATAGGAGTCGGGGTACGCACGCACGCACAATGAGGAAGGTAAGTTCCTCTGTTGCGAATGTTTTGAGACAATGCTATTTATATTAACTACCTATTAATTTATATATTTACTAGCTTTTGCCCGCGGCTTCGCTTGCGTAAAATTCGTATTTAAAAAGGAGAAAGTAATCAAGCCCGCTACCGTACCTTTATTTCGGCGCGCGGAACAATTCGGTTTGTATGAGAACCGGAATTGAATTTTATTCAGCCTATCCTGTTTCTCATATAGTTAAATGCCCTTGTACTAAGTTTCATAGAATTCGGATGATCGGTTTAAGAATTATGGAGGAACATACATACATACCATAGAGAAAAGATTTCTAAAAATATCAATCTAGTTTTAGTATCATACATAGAGTCTACAAACACAATATCTCATAAAACAAAGTAACTTACTTCATGAACATCCCTTACAGATTTATTATTAGTATTGATTAATGGAGCAGTAACTTTGTAAAACTTCTAAATATGCAATCGGCAGTAGCTTATAGAATTTTAATTGAGCCTATCTCCTTATTCGGGCAGCTGATCGATTTCATTGGAACTGGTCCGCAGATTGCAAGGAGTCCGCAAACCTGCTAGACTGGGTCAGTGAGAAAGTGGTTTGAAAAAAAAATTAGTACTTTAAATTTGTCATAGCTAATTCTATTGTACACCAGTTAATTTATTGTACGTCTAGAGTATTAGATACCTCAAATAGAAATCACACAACAAAAGAAACAAATTTATGTTTCGATTTTAATTGGCGGTGTATTGTCTGCGATCTCGACAGATATTTAGTTATATACATATATTTTTTTTTTTTGTAACTATGTAAGACGGTTGTTTACACCATCTAACAACACCTCCGATGATGCGATATCAGTGCTTCCCTTTGGACGTGCCAGCTACATTGGCTGGAACGGACACTGGACACAAATGGACACTGGACGGAAAACACGAACTATTTACATAGCAGTTTCGACCGACCGTGCATTCAGTGTGGTGGTACCGACGTGGGCAGGCCCTACCACCTAGTGAGGTGATAAGGGAAAGGAATTTACGTGGAATTCGAAACACAGCTTCCAACGGTCGAGCGGTCACTAATCCAAGATCCCTCACGCTCAGCAAATAAACCAAGCTAAGCCAGCTTTGGCGATGGTCTAGAACAGCTGTTCCCAAATAGTGGTACGCGTACCCCCAGGGGTACGCGTACCCCCAGGGGTACGCAGGCTCAATCAAAGGGGTACGCGTGGGCGCACTTAATAGCCACGTTTACCTCTACATTCTAAAGTAAAGAAAAAGGGGACCCAGATATTAGTGAATATTGATGACAACTGATGGATGGTTAATTAGGACCAATTTCTTATTATATTGTGATTACTAATTTGATATTAAAACCTAATAAATTACTGATACGATGGATAAACATGTAAAAATAACAAACATGTGAAAACTGTATTATTTAAACGTTTTACTCTTAATACTTGGGGTACTTGGCTATCAAAAAATTCGCCAAGGATTGGGAGCTGCTGGTCTAGAAGAAATCTTGAATTTTTGACATTTTAATGGCAAACGCACCACACCTACTAAATGAACACATTCTACCTACATACCGCACGCTGTATCCCGACAATCAGGTAAACAGAGTAATCGGTGTTGTGCTGCAATAATTCTGGTAAATTACAGCACAACATCCAAGCATCACGTTTAGCAAAGTATTCGGACAAGATAACTATTAAGCAGCAAGTATCTAATGCTGCATGACTCGGCGGAAGGGCCGTGCCAAGGTAAGAGGTGGCTAGATTGTCGCTCAAATGGAATGCTATGTTTAAAATTAATTATTAGGTACATAAATAAATTCTGTAAATAATTTTTGACAGTAACACATAATACAGTTTTGAGTTTCAGAGTGTCAAACTTTTCAATTAATTAATGCTCTAGCGGTCGATATCGACCGCTCCACAGTCAACGGGTTAAACAGTTCTCCTGAATAATTGCTAAAACCCTCCGGACGTTTTTTGTCTTCTATAGAAGCGGTTCCCAAATAGTGGTTCGCGTACCCCCAGGGGTACACACGCTCAAGAGAAGGAGTCGGTACGCGTGGGCGCACTTAATGGCTACGTTTAGCTCTAGAAAAGAGACAGCGTCCCACTAATCTCGTAGTGAAAATTATCACCAATGGTTGAGTGGGACCCATTTCGTATTATATTGTGATTACTAAGTAACTAATTAGAACCTAATAAATGATTTATACGATCGAAACACATTATTACCTATGTAAAAATAACAACCATATGATATTTTTTTATTTAAACATTTTAATCAGGGACACTTGAGTATCCGAAAATTCACTGAGGTGTACCGATTAAAATATAATTTGGAACCGCTGTTTAGAGCAAACGTTTGCTTCAGTCACTGTAGGTACATTTAAGCCTTAGCCCCATTTTCGAAGCAGCTTTCTGCCGTTGGGTGGAAGGGAAATGATAAGCTAGGCTTGCCTCGCGGTCCATTGTTCAACAGCTTTACGACCGGCGACTGCTCGTTGTTTTGACTCGACATAGCTTTTGTTACGACTGCTGGTGTTACCGGCGGGGTGCGGCGGCGTGCAATGCAACGGCGCGTTGCATGCATGCAGTTGTAGCCTCAGGCCGAAGGCACACTCACCGGAATATCCGGACGGATTGCGGCGATCGGCGGGTGTCCGAGTTATTTGGGGATCGGCTTCTCATGCGAGAGGTCCGAGGTTCGAATCCGGCCGGCGGGTACCAATGAGTTTTTCCTAACGAAAAAATTTACCTGCAGCTTCACCGTTCGGAACCGGTGCGTGTAATACTGTAGCTCCCTTCCCTTGCCCCTTACTAGATGGTAGGCTCAAATTGTAGCCGACTATATTGGTACCACTGTACTGGATGTAAGATGGCCGCATAGCAGCCTCGGTTGTGATGTCCAGTATAACCAGTATAGCCAGCAATCCGGAGAAGTCTCCTACCTTCTCGGAGGTGATATTGGCTCGTCGGAGCACGTGCTTTGGCCCCTCCGACTCAGCCACCCATAATGGTATTACTTTTTTTTTTGTGGGTATGAGTCGCGACCTTTATTTATTTTTATTATTTGTTGGATATCCGCCTTAATAACACATATTTTGTTATTAAGGCAGATAAGGCAAGGTTCAAAACATATTACTTGTCTATTGCTGGTTTGCCGCTACCTCAGCCCGCGCTTCCGCACATCGCGCCTCACGCCACACCCGCTGACGCCTAGCTCAGTAGCGTTAGTATCGCTGTCGCGTAGCCAAAGAATATAACACCGCGTAGCCACGTCCGTATTATATGTGTAATTGAGCTACCTACCCCTCGCGCGTGTACGAATTTGGTTTTTTTTTGTGTTATTTGTTTTATTACTAACATTTGTTGTGTTCAAATGCCAATACGAGTAAAAAAAGGAATAGTAATATGACTATGACGTGTGCGCTAGCTTCACTAGTCATGTCACTTAATTAGGTAGAATTATTATTACATGGTAGTACATATTAATTCTCTGCCTGAAATACGAAGTAACGACAGTTCAGTTTAACACCTGGTGGCGGCGGGAGCATTCGTCTATCCGACTTTTTTGTCGACGGTACCGATAGCTGTTACTTCATAGTCATTCATAACCGTCAGCGGAGGCATAATGGAACCAGACGACTATACAGAAGGTACGACATAAAGACGAACAGACGAACAAACGGCGTACTTGGGCTTAGTAATTAGGTACGGAAGCCTAAAAATTATACTATTCAGCTACGGACGGGGAATTCCGGCCGGAAATTCCGGTGACTGTGTCTTCGGCCTTACTGCGTAGGTATTTTGTTTGGCACATACGGCCTGACGGTGAAAGTTATTGTTTTGTTGTCTGGCCAAAGAAGTGTTGATAAAGTGAGAACATGTAACTCCGAAAAATGGAAAAATAGCCTATAGGTACTTAATTATGAGATAATAAATATTAATAAATATTGTGTTCTATACTATTCTAATGATGTCCCACTACATCTCTCCCCGTGCATGTCGTAAAAGGCGACTAAGGGATAAGGGCGAAATGCCGTGCGGAAGGGCGTATAAGTTAGACGCCTCCGTCTGTCTGTCTGTCTCTTTGTGTGTGTGTCAGTAGCATCGTAGCTCCCAAACGGCTGGATCGATTGGAAGAGTTTTTATTGTATTAGAAATCTGTTTTAACCGCTTAAGCTTGAAATAAAAGCTAAATTACAAATCGACCCAGACAAAGGGGTTTTTCCTTACGTTACATCTTTTTTTAGGGTTCCGTATCCCTCGTACGGGATCCTATTAGTAAGCCTACGCCGTCTGTCTGTCCGTCTGTCCGTCTGTCCGAGGGCTGTATCTAGCGTTGCCAGGCGTCCGGATAAAGCCGGACAGGGTTAGGCTTTTTAAATGCTTGTCCGGCCAATTTAGGGGGTGTCCGGCCTGTCCGGTTTTTGTTAGGCTTTTTCGTCGTGCTGTGAGTCGCGCGCGCGCGGCTTGGCACGCCGCTATTTGCACTCGGTTGGCGGGCTAAAATGTTAGTTGTTGAATTTAATTTACGACACTTGACGTGTAAGGAGTTCTATAATAAAATTTTGGAAGAAACGGAGATTTTAAAACAAATTTCGACAAATCAAAAATATTAACCGCAACTCAAATCTAGATGACTGTGTTTTTTTAAATTAGATGAAAAGAAGTTTATAGATATTTTCTTTTGTAATTCCTATAGGTAAATTAAATACTGATGGTATAAGAAATAATTATATGACTTTTATTTTAAATTATTGTTAATAAATCCTTAGTTTTCAAATGTCCGGCCTTGTTACCAAAATGTCCGGATTTACCGACTGGTAAATCCGGCTTTCTGTTCTGTACACCTGGCAACACTAGCTGTATCTCTTGAACCGTAATAGTTAGGTGGCCCGTTGAAATTTTCACAGAATATGTGTTAGATAGATAGATAGAAAATTCTTTATTGCTCCAGTAAACATTAAACAGTAACAAATACATTGGAAAATTTACATAAGGTGCAAAGGCGGACTTATCCCTTACAGAGATTTCTTACAGTCAACCTTGGCTGTGTTATTATGGCCGATATGCGATATAACAACAAATAATAAAAATAAGAAAAAGTAAAAAATTCACGGCGGTCCCCATACAAGAAACTAAAACGTGCATGCGCGCCATTTACCGAAAAGAGTATGAAGCATTTTAACTAATACATAGATGGCGTGAGTGGCGCTGACCATGACATGGCGATGCGGAACCCTCGGTGCGCGAGTTCGGCTCGCACTTGGCCGGTTTTCGTTCTTTTTATTACTATGTAGGTACGTGGTCAGTAGGGTCACCACCTCACCTCACACGAAGAATCTCACTATGGTATGGGGCGTGCGTGCGTGCGTTATGTGTTGTGTCTAGCCGTGCGCCGCCGTGCGTGACCGTGTAGGTACAAACTGCCCCCACGCGCCGCCTCCGCCGCGCCAGTACTTAATGCTTTACGATGCGCGTGCGTCTTGGAGGAAATAGGCGTGCGTGGATATTCGCCGCAAAAACTTTTTTTTTTTTATGTGAACCAACATGGGTGGCTGTGCCGAGGGACCAATGGTGCAGTCGACAGAGCCAAAATCACCTCTCCTCGCGAAACCACGCTCAGTTAGGTGCCATGCCAGCAGATTTGCGGACTGTTGCTAGGCTGTCTAGCCCGTTAATACGACGCTTGAAGACACCCAGGTTAAAGGATTCAGGAAATACACTCGCCGGAAGACAGTTCCACAATCTAGCGGTGCGACAAAGAAACGATTTAGAGAACCGATGGGTTTTCAGAAACATGTTCGCGACATAATTGTACAACCCGTCCGAAATATCTGCGGACCTGACCAAATGCACATTTTCAGATTAATACTTTAATTTTTATTTTCTGGGATGTAGAATGCAGCTTTTTAAATTAAAGTAGGTATAAAAAAGATATTACAATAAAATGTTTCTCGTTTTATTTGTTTGCTGACCCTGCAGTTTGTATGACGTCATTTGGTCAGGTCCGCAGATATTTCGGACGGGTTGTAGGTACATTTTTGTTGTTTTGTAAAATTATTAAAAAAACAATAAGGAATTATTTATTAGCATTTCCACCATAGTAACCGGTGATCGGAAAAAGCGGCGCCAATTTACCTTCATTGGAAGAACATAGACAAAATAAACCCTAACAATGGAGACTTTCCTTAGTCCTTATAAAATGACGTTATATTTTTTAACAGCCCTTTTTTTTAATGTCCCACTGATTTGCACAGACCTTTCCCAATGATATGGGAAGTGATATGATAGCTGTTAAAAAAATATAACTTCATTTTATAAGGACTAAGGAAGTCTCCATTGTTAGGGTTTATTTTGTCTATGTTCTTCCACTGTAGATAAATTAGAGCCGTTTTTTTCGATCAGTGATAATGAATGACACATAGGTAGGTATCTACCTATTCCGTGATAATTTCAACCGGTTACCTATAACGGTTCAAAAGATACAGCCCTAGGACGGACGGAGAGACCGACAGCGTAGGCTAAGAAATAGGTCTCGGTATGGCGGAACCCTACAAATCTGCAAATAGATGCACGTCAGCCTCGGTAGCTCAGTGGTGCGGTCGGTCGACTGTTGTTAAGCAACCCTGAGCGCGGTCAGTACTTGGATGGGTGACCGCTCGACCGCTGGAGGCTGACCGTGGTTCGGAATCCACGTTAAATTGTAGGTCCCTTCCCTTCTTACCTTACTAGGTGGTAGGGTTTATCCCGCCCGGGTTGACACTACCGCACTGAATGATACGTCTGTCGAAACGGCTATGTAAATAGTTCGCATTTTACGTCTAGTTCAGTGTAGCCGACATGTAATGAATCCCTTCATTCATTTCATGTCGTGAGTGGGTCGAAACGGCAAATAGTTCGTTTTTTTCCGTTCAGTTCAGTGTAGCCGACACGACCAAAGCCAAGCACTGACATGGCACCTAATTCACCCGGTGTTATGGGCTGAAATCACGGATGTTGTAGGTGATGTAGCCAACCGTGTCAGTTACCATAAAAAAAATTGCGTACTCGTTCGCCTAGGCAATTGTTATTAATTTTATTTTTTTTCCCAATTAAACTTTTCTTTATTAATATAACACATGATTTTATGAAAACATTAGAAATCCAAAAAAATGCTGGGAAACCCTACGAGAATATACAGATTCTGTAAAAAAAAACAACTCTGACGCTCTTACTCATGTTCTAAATAAACTTAGTCTAAATAACCCCAATCCTTTAAACGAAATAAATAAATTTTTCACGAACATAGGGCAAAATTTGGCTTCTGATATCTTTCATAATTCCGGCACACACCTTACAACACTAGTGAACGAAGTCCGAATCTCGAAAAACATATCTCTCTTCTTAGTCCCCACAAACGCACTTGAAATTAAACAATTGCTGGCAACAATAAAATCTAGTAATTCCTGTGGATCCGATGGAATTTCATCAAAATTATTAAAACATATTTCTGAATTTATAACGGAGCCACTTACTTTTTTGTTTAACTTAAGTATGAGTGCAGGTGAGTTCCCTGAAATTTTTAAAACAGCCTTAGTTGTTCCGATCTATAAAAACGGTCCAATGGATAATATATCTAATTTCAGACCAATTTCACTACTGAACACACTTTCAAAACTACTTGAAAAAATAATAAAAAAAAGACTTGTTCACTTTTTAGAAAAACATAACCTAATTTCGGAAAATCAATTCGGCTTCAGAGAAAACCTAAGCACCGAAGACGCCATACTACGTGTAACAAGCTATGTTTCGAGTGCTTTGGATAAACAGGAAAAATGCATTGGCATTTTCCTAGATTTGGCCAAAGCATTCGACACAGTGGCCATTCCCATTTTACTAAAAAAGCTTGAAAGTGTGGGTATTCGTGATTTACCTCTAAGTTGGTTCCGGTCTTACCTCACAAACCGTCAACAAGCAATTAAACATAAAGAAGACACGGATATATCTGATTTCTTACCCATCTCTTACGGTGTTCCCCAGGGCAGTGTTCTCGGTCCAGTCCTTTTCCTAATTTACATCGATGGGCTATGTCGGACTAGTTTAGAACATGGCAATATAGTTACGTTTGCTGATGATACTGTTATTCTATTTAAAGATAAATCTTGGAAGGGTGTCACAGAAAAAGCCCAAACTGGACTAAACGCAACATTAACATGGCTACAAAATAATGTCCTATCAGTGAACTGTACCAAAACAAAATATGTAACGTTCTCAATTACTTTTCGAAATCAACCATCCATAGATTTGAAGCTAACAGCTCACAGCGTTGCCTGCAAAGGCCAGAATTTATGTGACTGTTTGCCTCTGGAGCGTGTGGATAGGATTAAATATCTTGGCCTAATTATTGACAACCGCCTCAATTGGAAGGCACAGATTGAAGGTCTTACTAGTAGAGTCAGAAAACTAATTTATTTCTTTAGTCAAATTCGTGAAATAGCTGACTCTGCTCTCCTCAAACAGGTTTACCATGGCATCTGCGGATCCCTTCTAAACTATGGAATCCTGGCTTGGGGAGGAGCAGCTAAGACCTTCATTCTTCAAATAGAGAGAGCTCAACGTTCCATTTTGAAGGTTATGTACTCCAAACCATATAGATACCCAACTACGGACCTGTACAATGAGTGTGAACTACTGAACGTTCGCCAAATTTTTATGTCAAACCTCTGCACCTATTTTCATTCCCACAAAATCCTACACCAGCGTACTTCACACGGATTCAGCACTAGGGCTAACCTTATGGAAAAACTTGTAAGAGAAAAACATAAAACCACATTCTTTCGACACACTATTTACTTTCTAGGGCCTAACCTTTATAATAAAATCCCAAAAGAACTCAAACAAATACAACATACTAAATTGTTCAAATCTAAAATAAAATTATGGCTACTATCTTTCACTACGACTGAATGTGAAAGTATGCTGTGTAATGTATTGGTATAAATAATGTCACATACTGACTATATAATATTTATGTGTTTTTATGAATTTGTACATTTTAATTTTTGTTTTGTTTCATTTTTTCGGTCTTTTTTATTTACAATGCAAACGTATTTATTTTTAGTAATTTCATAAGCATTCGATGTTTATATATCCTATAATTAATAAATAACTTATATTATATATGTATACTTATTATTAGTACTTATATGTTTAAAAATGAAATCGCACAGAATTTTCATAATATTTTTTTTTCTCTTTTCTTTGCACTTTTGTCACACCAATGGGGGCGGAGCAAGGCGTCACAGGCGAGAGTCTAGTGTCTTGCTCGAGCATAGATAGAAAGTGATACATATAATACACAGATAGAATAATCTTTAGTGCTCAATATTAAAATATTTTTATTATGTATTATGTATCGTGCTATATTGTGACAATAAACGTTTGGATTTGGATTTGGATTTGGATTTAATATAACATATAAACAATTTAACACATAAACAATTTATTGATTGTTTTTAAATAGTATGCTAGTATAGTCTCTTCCGTCTAAACTAACCTACACGGTTGTCATATAGACGGTTATATATAAATGTTGGTAACAAGCAAGATACGAGTACAATGTATATAAGGTGTTTCGTTAGTCATGTCAATAACTTCGGGAGGGTTACATACGCACTCAAACAAACACTTTGCGCAAAAAAAACATATGTTTATAGGAGCATTTTTTCTCCTAACAAAATAATAAAATCAATTAAGTAGCTGTAAAAACCAATCATAGTGACCTTGTGACTCACTTACAACAAACAGCTGTTATACATCATATGTATAACAGCTGTTTGTTGTAAGTGAGTCACAAGGTCACTATGATTGCTTTTTAACATGCATTGTACGGGGTCAATGACCGTACTATGTTCTATATTATAGAACATAGTACGGTCATTGATCCCGTACAATGCATGTTACCTACTGTTACACACAGTTTAATGTTTAGGTAGCAAACATGTTTTGTTAAATTTCTCGAAAAGTAATGCTAAAGATATAATTTTTTTTTGCGTAACCTGTTTATTTGAGTGTGTATGTAACCCTCCCGAAGTTATTGACATGACTATATAAGCACCTTATATAAGCTGTAATGCCTTTTCTGGGTACCTATTTACTTCGATGTGATTAGTCACACACAGAAGGGCCGAGCTACAGTCTAGGTTGGAGTTCTAGTCGACCTTCCTGTAGGTATCATGTGATGTGTGTAATCGACACCGCCTTGGGTGGCGCTGCGGTCGCCGCCGCGCGCCGCTACATCCGTGTCATAGATAATAAAGTAGAGATGAGTTTTTGCTAGCTCTATTAAAATATGCTTATGCAGGTAGAGTGCGACATAGCTCAGTGTCTCAGTGGCCGGGGGCAATCGCTTTAGGGTGACCTTAGAATACACTTTTTAGAATCTTGGGCAATACATGCAATACGAAATAGCCCGTCGAGTCTCAACAAATTGTCACCAGAATTAACAGCCATGTTTTCTGAGCTATGTCGATCTCTACGTAGGAATTTTACATAATATCAATTTGAAAAACTTCGTTTTTGCAATTGGAAACATTTTCGCTTGAAACTTACAACCTACCTATTGCGTTACGGGGTTTTTTAATCTCTTTGGTTACGGGGTACGTAAGGGGATTTCACAGATTACTATGGCGATTTACTTCTGTCGATCACGTCCACGTCGTCCAGTTGTCAACTGAAAATTTGACATCTGACTTTCTATGGCTTTTAACAATTATTTGTCAATATAAGCCCCATCTTGCAGAGGGCCCAGAGTCCCTATGGGATAGAGAACGCTCAACGAAATCCAACACGATTACAAAATTCCTCTCACATAAATGGGCTCGCCAACAATAGTGTAGTCAATGAGTGCTCAAATAAGGCGTCTAGCCGGAAAGCTCGAAAGCAGAAAGTTTAACTTCGGAACTTTGTTCTGACTAGTTAGGAGGTAAACATACTAAAAGTCCCCACCACTGGGGGGTGCGCCCTAGGGGGGGAGCACAAAGAAGGTCCCATTTTTCGGTTTTTCGCATACATATCGAAAACGGTGCATCATAGGAAAAATTGTTCAATTACGGAATAAGAGGTGATAAAATTCTCTACAACTTTGATATATACACTTTATACCAATTCTCAATCGTTGTCGAGATATAAGGTCCGAAAAGAGGCCGATTTTATTTGCAAATAAAAGCAATAAAAATCAGTTTTTGGCATACATTGCTTTTATTTGCAAATAAAATCGGGCTTTTTTCGGACCTTATATCTCGACAACGATTGAGAATTGGTAAAAAGTGTATATATCAAAGTTATAGAGAATTTTATCACCTCTTATTCCGTAATTGAACAGTTTTTCCTATGATGCACCGTTTTCGAGATATAAGCGAAAAACTGAAAAATGGACCTTCTTTGTGCTCCCCCCCATAGGGCGCACCCCCCAGTGGTGGGGACTTTTAGTATGTTTACCTCCTAACTAGTCAGAACAAGATTCCGAAGTCAAACTTTCTGCTTTCGAGCTTTCCGGCTAGAAAATTCGTTTCCTGGCCTACAAGGTTTATGACGTATACTAAAAAAACTAATGGAGTCTGTTCACGCTAAGTGACGTCATCAATTCCCTTCGTAACTCCTCGTTCTGATCACACTCCATCAGCAAATGGTACACGTCATCCTCCTTGTTACGCTAATCACAATTTGGAGAATCTCTCTTTTTCGTCAGGAATTTAAAGGTAATCAATGGAATGTGACCAGAAGAAGCTAGCACTATTTATGCCTGTTTAACCGACTTAAAAAAAAGAGGCTATCAATTCGACCCGTATATTGCACGCCTGGAACCAGGGAGGAGATTCTGATTGCAAGATTTTTATATCCCTCTGTTCGGATCGACTGTCAAAATGCTCTAATCCTGACAATCGATACATACTGACAGTAGTACCGCTGAAACAGGCTCAATGATCCAACGATGCGTCTTTGTGCTTTATAGTTTGGTTAGAGGTCATTTGTGAGTACTGAGTCGCCTATGAGACTCCAAGAATAGAATCCAAGGCTGAAAGAATGTATCCTGGTCGGGACGTATTTTTTCTCTTCATTTTCGAATTTGCATCTATCTAGTGAAGAAAAACAAAATGTTTACTTGTAAATTTATTTATTTCATTGAAGGAGTATAAAAACATAATTTAAAACAGTACTTTGTAAATTATTTGGCAAATGAACTATAATGTAGATATAATTTAATTAAAATTCCTTCATTTCATTCGATACAACCAACCAACTTTTGGGATAAATTATTACAAAATTATTTACAACCTCACCATTAATGTAAAATCATATTACTAATGGGAAAAGTAAATTATTATGAACATTTTCACACAAAATGTGAGTATTTAAAACAAATTTGGTTGCTTCCTTGTGACTGTACGTTGTGTATAGAATATTTTCGGCATTTTACGCCACACTGAGAGTAATTACTGCCGCGAAAATTATTTCATTATCAAAATTTGTAGCGAAGTATTTTGCGCTCGGTGTGGCGGCGCGAAATAGAATCCAATTTTTCTTGCTTTTAGCATGGACGAAAATATACAAGAGGACTGACACTCGCCATATTAAAAATCGTGTCTCCATGTTTAATACCCACTGTTACAACTATATGTCGACAGGAGTATCAATTCAATAACAATGTGACATTTTTGTTGGTGTTTGTTAACTATGCTACCTCAGACATAAGTCATACGGGAAAAAAGTGGATAGATGGCGTTAAGTCATGCGGAAAAAATTGATAGATGGTGTTAATTATTATATGTTAAGTATGTATGACATATTATCAGACGTAAGTTCATCACATTTTATTTATTTCGTTCTTTAGTTTTAAATAATTTTTTAAACAAGTATGGCAACGACGATGAGTCACTTCATCGCCGTTGCCATCAGACACGGTGTTGCAGTTGCTCCCGTAATATTTTTAACTGACATAAGGGGGTTATTCTCACAGAGCTTACCTACATAAGTCTGTATCCTCCTTGGGTTATTCTATATGTGAAACTAAACAACTTCTGAGAAGAAAAAATTTTTCCATACAAATTTTAAATAGGTACTTATTCTCTAAATGTATGGAGAAAAAAAAATGTTATTTCTTCAAATAAAAAAGTTGTAGAACAAAAGTTGTTCTATTTCACGTACAGAATCAACCCCTTTCGGGTTTTACGGTTGAGGTTGCAACACCGTGTATATTGCTAATACGCCATCTATCGATACGAACGGATAACTACGCATATATGTTCGTCCATGCTTTTAGCGGTATACTGCTGCGCCAGCCCTATATGGTGGCTTCAAAGATTCTCTAGTCTCTCAGAAATAGAGAGAAGTCTAGGGTAATGCACGATTTTTTTACCTGACTACGGCGAAGCCAAAAGGAGGGTTATAATTTTGTTTCTGTTTCTATTTTTCAATACAATTTACGCTGCAGAAATTACACCCAGAATAGCGCTAAGCTTTGTCTGTAAGTCTTTTTAATACATTTAATTTCGATAACTGAAAACAATACTGTGGTGGTATCAAAAACTATTGTAACATATTCAACTTTGAGAACTTTCAATTTATTACATTATTTGTAGGTATATGCACATTCGTACCAATAAATAAATTAATTGGAAATTGGTTTTTCTCAATTTATTTCAAGCCGTCGCCATTGCGCCACACGAATACGGTTCATTATATGCCATATCATCATCAATATCTGTCTGACTGACATCATAATTATCTTTAGATGAAATCATATCACCTATAACTGATGTCATTTTATCATTAGATAAAATTATATCATCTATAACTGACATGGAATCACCTTCTGCTATCGTTATATCACACGCAGCTGTCGTGATATCACCTGTAACTGAAATCATATCACCTATAACTGACATGATTTTATCTTTAAACGAAATCATATCACCTATAACTAACGACATATTACCTTTAGATAAAATTAATACACCTATAACTGACATGGAATCACCTTCTGCTATCGTCATATCATACACAGCTGTCGTGATATCATCTATAACTGAAATCATATCACCCCTTTAACTGACATCACATTATCTTTAAGTGAAATCATATCACATATAACTGATGTCATTATACCATTAAATAAAATTATATCACCTATAACTGACATAAAATCCCTTTCTGCTTTCGTAATATCACACACAGCTGTCGTGATATCACCTATAACTGAAATCATATCACCTATAACTGAGGAGCAACGGAACAAAATCACACATGTCCACATAAACTTTTTTCACAGGAGAGCCAAAAAACTAATAAACTAATATATTATGTGTGATTTTGGTGCAAATTTTTCCAATCCAACGATTATTCTATTTCATTTGTGTGATTATGATCGCAAGTTTAGAGTTTGACATCAAAATACGACTTCGTACCAGGATATGTGTGATTCTGATGGAAACCTTGGATTTCTAGCGATTATACAAGAGCGATTAGTGTGATTTTGAATACTATAAAACTGCTATTCGATAGGTTTCAGGCTAAAGATGTGGAATCGATAAAAAAAAAACACTTACGAAAAAAGTGGATATGTGTGATTTTGTTCCGTTGCTCCTTAATGACATCATATTATCTTTAGATGAAATTATATCACCTATAACTGACATGAAATCACCCACAGCTAACACACCGACATCACCTATAGCTGACGCCGTATCTCCTCGCCAGGTGCGGTGTGTGCGTGCTAGCCACTGCGAGCAGGAGCGGAACGTCGTTGACGTCGATGCTGAGCGAGCGGGTCAGCGTAGCCATGTCGCAGAAGTCTGTCGACATCAGCATGTCGGCGAGGCTCTTGGAGAGCACGCATACTTCGCGGAGTTTCGACTCCATGAATGATAGGCACTGCAATAGAACGAATTATGTCTTTATAGTTGACTAGACTTTGCTTGTGGCTTCGCTCGCATAGCCCATGGTACATCCTGAAGGTCCGTTCTAAATATTGGTCAAAGAATTTTTAAAATCGGATGAGTATTTTCGGAGATTACCTACTACATCCAAACTTACAAACTTTACTATTTTTGTACTGGAAATTTGTTACAAAAGGTTACAAATTTTAAATCGTTGAAGGTAATTAAATTGGGTACATGCTTAATCAGTCAGTCAGCCCGTATGGGTCCACTGCTGAACATACGCCTCTCCAATTTTCCTTGAAGAACCGCTGAAGGGCTCGCGCCACGACTGCTTTATTTTTTTTATGTTAACCAACATGGGTGGCTGTGCCTAGAGACCAACGGTGCAGTCGACAGAGCCAAAATCAACTCTGGTCGCGAAACCACGCTCAGTCAGGTGCCATGCAAGCAGATTTGCAGACTGTTGCTAGGCTGTCTAGCCTGTTAATACGACGTTTGAAGACACCCAGGTAAAAGGATTCGGAAAACACATTTTATGTCGACACACAATGTACTTGATGTCATCGTTCCACCTGGCGGGTGATCTTTCCACACTCCCTCTTCCTGTCCACCGCCGTCAGCGTAGGACATGGTTACTCCGAATGTTAAATATAGAATATTATGTATGTAGGTCAGTAGTTGGATGGGTGACCGCTCGACCGTTGGAGGCTGACCGTGGTTCGGATTCCACGTAAAACTGTAGGTCCCTTCCCTTATTACCTTACTAGGTGGTAGGGTTCAACCCACCCGCGTTGATACCACCGCACTGAATGAAACGTCGGTCGAAACGGCTATGTAAATAGTTTGTGTTTTCCGTCCAGTTCAGTGTAGCCGGCACGACCGAAGGGAAGCACTGACACGGCACCTAGTTCACCCAGTGTTATGGGCTGACATCACGGATGTTGTAGGTAGGTGATGTAGCCAACCGTGTCAGTTTCCATTAAAAAAAAATGTACTCTGTATGTGTTTCCGTACAGTACCTGATGAGCGGGAACGCGCGCGCGGCGCATATGGGGCAGCGCATCCAGCATGGCGCCCACGAGCGCGGACATCCCTCCCCCTCCTCCGCCCCCGCCGCCGCCGCCGCCGCCGCCGCACCCGTTGCTTAGCACGCGCACCGCCCTGGGAGATTGTCAATATAGTGTTGTCAAAGTTATTGCGACATACTCTGCGACTACACGAACGGAGCGGCACACTTTATTAGGCACCCAGCGAAACGGTGACGCTACCGGTTTTTAATATCGTAAAAAAAATTGGTATGGGAACGTGATCAGTATCTCATACACATAGACCCCTTAACGTAGCGTTACCTAAATATTGAAAGACCTTATATAATGACTGAATCTGGGAAAAAGTTTCAGAGCTTTTCCTCTTCAAATATGGACCACTTTCGAACCCTGAAGTTACGAAACCCTATCCTGAAACATCAGTGTATTTGAAATTATAACTATGAGATAGAGAATGGAGAAGAAATACTAGTAAATATCTCTCTAATCACCACTGGTCGGAGTCTGCGACGATGGCGACCGCCTGCAGGGGCGTGTCGAAGGACTTGTTGATGTGCGTCACGAGGTCCAGATCCCTCCGCACTTCCCTCTCCCACTCGGCGGGCGAGGCCACCGTTCCTGCAACATTAATCCAATCATTCGTCAGTATTACAAGAATCTAGGGCTGACAAGATCGACACTAAGCTCATACATGGATAGAGCTTCGAAAACGTCACTGGAAGCATCATACAGAATATGGATAGGTAGAGAGAGGGATGTCGAGAGCGGGACTGGTGTTTCCCCGCGTCCTAGTCAACGCAGACTAGCTGACGAGGGCTTGATGCGAGCCGAAACGTGAAGCATGCGCGGGAAATTTAGAGTGGCCACTCGCTAGTTCCGACCTCGATTAACACCCTCCTCTACTGCCGATGGGCCCGGATATGTTCGGTGAAGCCATCGCAAGCTTAGTTTCACACCTTCATTTGTTGCAAAAGGATAGTCATACTGGGCAGGGAATGCACCCCTATACAACTGACCTACGACGGATTCTGTAGGTCATCTGTATACACTCACAGAACCGCGAAAATGTGTATCACACTCCCTGCGCATCATTTCCTCCCAAGAAACCAATTATAAATATTATCCCTATTGAAAAACCCTGTACGAGAATTGCTCACTTAAAGTACAGATATTCTATCTCACGAAGTCTGTTTGTTTGGGACCGTTCACATACCACGTGGATAGAAAAGAAGGGGGGAAGGGGGGGGGGGGGGGGGGGGAGGAAATGTTCACGATTGTCCACAGGGGGAAGCGGGGGGGGGGGGGGGGTTTACAGAGACCGTCCACGTGGATTTTTTTTTTAAACTCACAATGCCGCACCCCTGTCGCCTCTCGCTCGCCTGAGTAGGTACACACAGCCGCACGGCCCTGGCCGGAGGTGTAAGGGAGGGGGAACAGTAGGCCGCGCGCGTGAGGCTGCGAACAGTAGTCTGCGCGAGCGACGTTTGAGGAGGGAAAAAGCGCCTTCGCATCCATCTTTTGTCAAAAATGTAGCGTTTTAACCTTAAACTCTAAAAGTGTGTCACATAGTTACAGGAAAAAACTGCCACTTTCCACGTGGACAAACGGCGAGGGGGAGGGAGGTAACGGAAATGTCCGCGATTGTACGGAGGGAGGGGGAGGGGGGTCAAAAAGTCCCCAAAAAGTGTCCATGTGGTATGTGAGCGGACCGTTTGGCTATGAATGTATATCAGGCATGCACGTGCACATTGTTTTAGTGTGCTTAACCTCGACAGCGCTCAGTCACGATCGCGACGCGGTCCACGCACACAGCTCACACGTCACTATTACAACCAGAGCGAAACGAACTTCGTGAGATAGAACACCTGTAATAGGATTTTAGTCAATAATATAAAAAAATATATAAAACAATAAAATAAATTACAACATTTATAAAATATTGGTCGGATAATAAATATTATATAAGGTCTTTGAAAATTAGTTAATAGTACGCTAAGGGGGGGTTCTGAATCATATAGGGAGTAAAACCTATATAATTTTTTTTGAAACTTGGGCCTTTTTTTATGTAAAATATTTTTTTAATTATTTAAATAAAAAAATAGGTGGTTGAGTTTTATAGCCTAATTGATGCAGTTTCATAACAGTAACAAAAAAGTCTTCATCACCATTATGATGTAACACGTGTAAGTTGGTAAAAAAAAATCAAATTCTTGCTATTCCATTTATACATTTTAAATTAATTTTTTTTATTGTAAATTTGAGAACATTGGAATATGACGAAGAATAAAGAATATAACAAAGGCTAGTATGTCATAGATGAGAAGTATTGTTACCTTGTAGGATCATATCAGGTACATAGCGGTCGGTCAGACCTCCCAGCAGGCTGCAGTGGAACCCTATCCGGGACTCCTTCCCCTCCAGCCGCGGCTTCAGCGAGCTGCAACATTAGCTCGTTAGCTCAACATATCTTCACAACATCAGCCTCGATAGCTCAGTGGTGCAGACAGTCGACTGTTGCTATTGATTGTTAAGCAACGCTGGGCGCGGTCAGTACTTGGATGGGTGACCGATCGACCGTTGAAGGCTGACCGTGGTTCGGATTCCACCTTACTCGGTGGTAGGGTTCAACCCGCCCAGATTGGTACCACCGCACTGATTGAAACGTCGGTCGAAACGGCTATGTAAATAATTTGTGTTTTCCATCCAGTTCAGTGTAGCCGGCCCGATCGAAGGCAAGCACTGACATGGCACCTAATTCACGCGGTGTCATGGGCTGACATCACGGATGTTGTAGGTGATGTAGCCAACCGTGTCAGTTTCCATAAAAAAAAACATCCTTTGTGAATGTGAAGTGCTCATTCACAGTAGAAGCCGTATTCTTGGGGGTTCCGTACTGGCCAATTCTTTATTCACCTATTCCTCATTCGCCAACTCCCGATTTGCCTATTCCTTACTGACCTACAGCTGTATAGTGCAGTTAAAATACAAGCAAAAAAATAACAAGTTAACTTGATTATATTATTTATTGACTTCTCTGCTAACCTCATAAGCCATTTAGCGTGATAGTAAGTAGCCTATAGTTGATGGGAAGAATCAAGCTATCCGTAGAATTTTTTTTTTAATAAAATCGGTTCAGTGATTCTCGAGTTATAAGCGGACAGACAGAAAGACAATTTATTGACTTCTCTGCTAACCTCATAAGCCATTTAGCGTAATATAGCGTTAATAAAGTAAGTAGCCTATAGTTGATGGGAAGTATCGTTGTTGTTGTTGTTTTGGTTTGGGGTTGGCTCTAGGCCTGCAAACTAATCCCACTTGGTTGGGGACCTTCGTGCAAAACCCCACAGTCTCCAGCTACCCCAGCCAGCCTATGTCTTCCATGAAAGCCACAAGTCGACCGGGGTGTCTGCAGGCCGCTTATCCCTTAGTCGCCTTTTACGACATGCACGGGGAGAGATGCAGTGGGACTATTCTTATTAAGTACCGACCCCACACAGTACAGATGGGAAGTATCAAGCTATCCGTAGATTTTTTTTAAATTAAAATCGGTTGAGTGGTTCTCGAGTTATAAGCGGATAGACAGACAGAGACAGACAGAAAGAAGACGTTGGATTTTATTAAAGGTAAGGATTTTGAAAAGAAATTAAATTCAGATTAATTTGGTACTCTTTTTCTACATTTATCAATTATTAGTTCAACTTTATTCTTATGTAAATCAGGAGTTGGCAAATAAGGAATTGGCGAATAAACAATTGGGCAGTGCGGAAGTTGGCAAATGTGGAACCTCCCATTTATTTAGCCTATCCTGTGTCCCGTATGGTAAATTGTCATTGTACTTAGTTTCATCGAATTCGGATGAACGGTTTAAGAGTTATGGAGGAACATACATACATACATACATACAGAAATGATTTCTAAAAATCGTCAATTTCGTTTTAGTATCATACATAAGAGTCTACAAATGCAGTATCTCATAAAACAAAGTATCTTACTCCATGACCATCCTTTACAGATTTATTATTAGTATTGATGATTGATTGATGATGATCATTCGTATGGTAGAGTGTTTTTATTTTACGAAGGCACGAGGGGTACGAGGTAGGAAGTGGTGCGAGAGGCGACCGCGCGGAGCTCAGTAGAGAACGAACTCGGTGCCCGGTCGGTACACACGTTCTACACGTCTCCGCGCCGCTCCGCCGAACCGAGTCGTTCCCTACTGAGCTCCGCGTGGTCTCACACCACTTCCTACCTCATACCTTTATAAAATGGGAATACTCTAGTACACTACGCTTTAATTTGTCCTATTTTGTTTTTACAATCTATTTTGTTGTTACTGCAAGAGGGTACGGCGTGCCCCCGGGGAACATTGTCAGTATGTAAATCCCTTCCAGAGCAAATTTTTAAAGTAAAGCTAAGCGCAAACTGGCGCGGTGGTGGCGGTCATAGCGGTGGCGGCCAAAGTAGCGGTGGCGGTGGCGTTCAAAACTCGCGCAGATCAGAGCGTTCAGATTCGACGGCGGTGGTGCCGCGGTGGTGTCATTTTCGTACTTGGAAGCATCGATTTCTTGGAAGAATAAAATGTTATAATGTAATGTAATAAAAAGTAAAATGGAAGAAATTTTACTTTTGGCTGCTCTGTTAGAAGATAAAGAGGGCGAGAGATGATGGGCAAGCATTATGCAAGGATAACTAATTTTATTCTTCTTCTGTATGTTTTTGAATTCCTCGTGAGCAGTATTGTATAGAATTGAGTGATTGTAGACCTCGTTTAAAATTATTTCCTCCATTATTTCGTCAGTTCCTATGATTATCACGCGATCAGATGCTGCAGGCGCGATCTGATCGCCACCGCCGCCACCGCCGCGATCGGACCGCGCACTGACCGCACGCGTGCAGCGATCGACCGCGCCAGTGTGCGCTTGCACACACAATTGCATATAACCTATCTGATCGCCACCGCCACCGCCACCGCCGTGATCGCCTTGATCGCGCCAGTTTGCGCTTAGCTTAAACCCTATAAACTTATTATATCTATGTAGATTGTGAAAAGGAGGAACCATGCATCGACCCGAAGCGTAGGAGCTAAGTATACAATTGATTTATTGTAGTACTTAGCTGGTCGGCACAGAATGCTCCTGAATTTCTGTTCCACACAATTTCTTAATGAGGTATATTATAGCAGTTTACATTCTCAAAAGATGTCTCTACAAAAATGGTAAAGTTACCTGGGCATGCCCACGTCCACTACCCGGAGATGTTTGATGGACGGCTCCTGGTTCTGGGCTTTGGCTGCGCCGGAACCTCTCTCGCACTTTTCTACATCCTTCAACCGGTCGTACGCGTCACCGATGCCCAACGTGATGGGGTCCGGCAAATTTATCATCACCGTATTCTTTTTTCTTTTTCTCACAAAAGTTTTTTGGCCGGACAATTCCCCTTTTGCTTCCTCTACTACAATCTCCTCCTTCGCATACTGAAGGGTCGGATTCTCTCTGACCTGGTCCTCGTTGGACATGTCGCTCCACAGTTCAGAAGCGTTTGTCGGTGTCTGCAGCGTGGACTCTATCAGCTGGCACTTGTAGCAGTTCTCGCACCTCTCCTCCTGGATCGGGGGAACAACCATCGGATCGAACTGGAAGTTGTCGAGCTTCAAATTGCCCGGCTTCCCTATGTAGTGTCTATCTAGTATCTCTAAATTCTTACTCTTCATATAATTAGTGACTATCTGAGGGTACTTATCGAATTCGAATTTAAAACCGGAATGTTTGATTGGCTTGGAATGTTGCGACTGCTGGCCGCAGCAGCGCGAGGGACTCTCAGAGTTGCGGCCCTTGTTCTCGCTATCACAGATACCTTCGTGCTTCACGGACGCACCGTTCGCTCCGTCCACTTTCGGCGGATCGACGGGCGACGCTCTCGAAGATTTCTTTACGCTCTTACCTTTGACCGATTTTTTCTTAAGGCCGATCAACTTATCGTCGTCGCCGAGGACGAATACAACACTTTTGGGCTCTTTCGCTTCATCCTCTAAGGATTCGGGTAGCTCGCTCAACTCCGGCGATACTAGGGAATGTAAAACGGTCGATGTCCTCTTGAGACAACTCGTAATCGGTTCGTCGTTCCTCCCGCACAGGTTGCGTTGGTTCTCGGCGCTGACGCCGATATCGTTCATCCGGCTAGCTATAGAGAGCACTTGTGGCAAGATGGCCGACGTCGCGGAGCGTCTAAGACTAGAGTCGCTATTCACTATTGTACTACTATGCTTTGTACTGCTTAAATCGAGGTCCGACAGTTTACCGCGGGTGTTAGTCCTTTTCAATGCACTCGCGCACTTGGGTCTGTGGTTTTTAGGTTCGATAACAGGTACACTGGTGACGCTGAAGTCTGTGAGGGGCCCGTAAGCGAAGTCCTCACTTCTGTAAACGTTTCGTTTGACGTCGCCGCACCGTATGAAGTATGTTAGCACTGTTAGGAGTTTGTTCACGAAGGTTTTGTCCCGTTTCCCCGCGACGATGGTACGCGCGGCGCGCGGCGGACTGCCTATGCTGCCGCAGAGGTCGCTGAGCTGCGCCCAGAGCGCGTTGTAGGGGGAGCGGAGCGGGGACGAGTCGGAGACTTCGGGTGAAACCTCGTACGGGCTGACGGTGGTCACCCAGCCCAGGTGGAACGTCAGCACGTGTGTTATTAGCGTGCTGATGAAGCTGCAATGGAAATTATTATTATTATCATCAGGATTGATGCAGAAAAAGCAGAGTGACACATGTGGGACCATTCCACCAGTACATCGAAACATAAGCGCTCACGAAGCCCACGGGCATTCGGTTAGCAGGTGCTAGCCAGCCTGACAACTGCATAGGCACATAGTGTACATAGCTACACTCCTCTTGAATGACCCGAGACTGTACTAGGAAGGAAATATAATATGAGCGGAGACATCGTTCCACAGATTACAGGTTCTGTTTGGTACGCAGACATAGACAAACATTTCAAAACAATAAAATTATAATGAACAAGTGGACAGACAAGAACACATCAGCTACTCGTTCATCAAAATAAAATTGCTGCTACATTACAAAAAAAAATTAAAATTAAAATTTAAAAAAATATTCGAAACACGACACCCACAAGTTCTAAATAAAGACAACAATAGACTACATAAAAACAAAACACTACGTCAGCAGTGTTTTGTTTTTATGTACAGCCAACAACGGTCTGAGAAAAATACTTATTTACCTCAGATTCGATCGTCCCATTTTTACGTCAGCGTAACCACGCAAAGATGTATATTCTAGTAAAACATAACAGTCCCGTGACTTTCGTTATGAATGAAATTTTTTACTTGAAAGCCCGCCAAGGTGTGGGCGGCGCATTCTGCTACACGGACACTATTTAATCGGTCAGACACTTGGCAGTCGCTTTGAAAATTTATTGGCTTTTCACATTTTTGCAAGTTTAATTGCTATGCGAGTGTTTTCAGTTACATTTCGGACTGATATATGTATTTCATTTGTTAGGAATGCGGGGGAGGCAGAGATTCCAGCTTTTTAGGTTTCCGTATCCCAGACGTAATCCTATTACTAAGGCTCCGTCCGTCCGTCCGTCCGAGGGCTGTATCTCTTGAACCGTAATAGGTAGCCCGTTGAAACTTTCACAGAATATGCGTTACTATGGCGGATGAAACATACATACAAGAAACATTTTAGTAAAATAGATTAGGCACACTATTTAATAACAGATGGCGCAAACGACTTTTATACATTGCATGCTGGTATTTTCATAGGTGCTGTCATTTTCCCACCGTAAAGTGCTATCGACCTCATTGAGGCGTCTCTAAAAGATAGCCGCTTCTTAATCTTTGGTCGTTCCGAAAAAAGAATTTTCAGAAGTATGATGTTTGACAGATCACTTTAAAAAAATAAAGTGACGTTACTATGGTAACAGCTGTCAGTGGGCAAACATGGAAACCTGTCACATAACATAAACATAATATATCTGATAAATTCAAATTCGAAGACCATCCCACCTGAGCGGATAGGCGGATATTATTGATAGCGGATAGATACGGAAAGCTTCACGCGCGAGTAAAATTCGCACTTGACAGATTTTTTTTTATAAGTCACATTGTGTTCCCCTCGTGACTCGCAAGAGAGTGGGTTTATCTGATATCTTGATTTTATATTTGTTACTTCTCTGTCTAGAATGTCGTAAATCTCATAACGAATTACGAGCTACTTTGCAAAAGTACATTTAAAACTGAAATCAGCACATCATCTACGACCCATGACCAGGATAATATTTGATAGGTAGTTTTCTTGACCTTATACATACTTTGCCGAAGGTTGTGGTCGGTGTTGTGCGGTAAACGCGGTAACCGCCGCGCGATGGGTGACCGCTCGACCGTTATAGGCTGACCGTGGTTCAGATACGTAAAACTGTAGGTCCCTTCCTTTTTTACCTTACTAGGTGGTAGGGTTTATCCCGCCCTGGTTGGTACCACCGCACTGAGCGAAACGTCGGTCGAAACGTCTATGTTAATCCGACACGAAACTTCCTGTCAAATAGAGCAGTGGAAATGTGGAACAAACTGCCCGAAGATGTCGTACAAGCACCCACCACCAATTCCTTTAAAAACAGGCTCGACAAACACCTAAAAAAAACACCAAACTAAACTAACATCAAAATAACAAAGCACCAGTGAACTTAGACATGAACACATCAGCTTAGGCTGTTCGTTCATCAAATAAATAAATAAATAAATAGTTCGTGTTTTCCGTTCCGGTTCAGTGTAGCCGACATGAAATGAAGGGAAACACTGACACGGCACCTAGTTCACCCGGTGTTATGGGCTGACATCACAGATGTTGCAGGTGATGGAGCCAACCGTGTCAGTATCCATAAAGACTAAACTACTCACAACTTAGTATGCTTCGTGTCGCCGGCGTGAAGGACAGCGCAGAGATCTGTCAGCAGAGACTCCGCCACGCGGTGCCGGGCGGAGGGCGCGCCGGCGGGGGCGCCGACGAGGTCCAGCCACATCGGCGGCAGACGGGGACCGTTCAGCAGGTCCGTCAGCCTGGATACAATGAGAAATATTCATGTTGACGGTGTAAAAAAGCAAGTGGCTAAGTGGTGCAGACGGTCGACTATCGATATTGATGGTTAAGCAACGCTGAGTGCGGTCAGTACTTGGATGGGTGACCGCTCAACCGTTGGAGGCTGACCGTGGTTCGGATTCCACGTTAAACTGTAGGTCCCTTCCCTTCTTACCTTACTTGGTAGTAGGGTTCAACCGCCCGGGTTGGTACCACCGCCCTGAATAAAAAGTCAGTCGAAGCGGCTATGTAAATAGTTCGTGTTTTCAGTCCAGTTCAGTCTAGCCGGCACGACCGAAGGGAAGCACTGACACGGCACCTAGTTCACCCGGTGTTATGGGCTGACATCACGGATGTTGTAGGTGATATAGCCAACCGTGTCAGTTTCCATAAAAAAAATAATAATAATGTTCACATACCAGCGATGCGCGTCTGCGGTCGCGCGCACCAGCGTGGCGATGAACCTCGGCCCGTCGGTGCGCTGGATGCCCGACAGCATCACCGACATGCGCAGCCGGCAGATCAGCGCCTCCAGCTGCGGGGAGTGCTCCGCGCACTGTCGCAGCGTCTCCCTGCACAAACTCCATTCATTTCGTTTCGAAAACGAAGATTGGAACTACAAACGGAATTTCGAATAAAACAAAGTACAGATGTTTTATCTCACGAGCGCGGGTGAGCCATATTTAGTTGTACATGTCAGTCAGTCAGTCAGTCAGCGTGTAAGCGTCCACTGCTGGACATACGCCTCTCCAATTTTCCTCCAGTCCTCCCGGCCTTCAGCGATACGGAACCACTGATTTCCGCCGGCGTACTTGATGTCGTCGTCCCACCTGGCGGGTGGTCTTCCCACACTCCGTTTTCCTGTCCATACGTTGTACATACGTAGTTGTAATGCGTATAGACACGCGCTCCTGTGTGTGTAGCGTTAGCGCAGGTAGCGCTCCCGAGCTTACGCAGGCAAACACAGTGTGCATGTATATTTACACATTTACACACACAAGCGTGGCTCACCCGCGCTCGTGAGATAAAACATCTGTAACTTACTCCATGACCATCCCTTACATATTTATTATTAGTATTGATTTAACAAGTGCACTCTGGAGAAAAGAAAAAGTTCAATGCATGCATACGCTTCAAGCTGTAAATAAGTAGCTATAAATTGCTAAAAAATAAAAATATTAATATTTTTATTTTTTATTTATTTGCTAGCTTTTGCCCGTGGTTTCGCTCGCGTGAAATTCGTATTTAAAAAGAAGAAAGTAAATAAGCCCGCTACTGTACCTTTATTTCAGCGCGCGGAATAATTCGGTTTGTATGAGAGCAACATCTTAGAGTAACAGGAACTGAATTTTATTTAGTCTATCCTGTGCCCTGTATATGTAAATGAGCTTGTAGTAAGTTTCATTAAATTCGGATGATCGTTTAAGAGTTATAGAGGAACATATATAAGGTGTTTCGTTAGTCATGTCATTAACTTCGGGAGGGTTACATACGCACTCAAATAAACACTTTACATAAGAAAAAAACATATGTTTATAGGAGCATTTTTTCTCATAACAAAAAAATAAAATCAAATAAGTAGCTGTAAAAACCAATCATAGTGACCTTGTGACTTACTTACAACAAACAGCTGTTCTGCGTTTGAACATAGTACGGTCATTGACCCCGTACAATGCAAGTTACCTACTATTACACACAGGTGTTTAGGTAATAAACATGTTTTGTTAAATTTCTCGAAAAGTAATACTATAAACATATAATTTTTTTTTTTTGCGTAACGTGTTTATTTGAGTGTATATGTAACCCTCCCGAAGTTAATGACATGACTAACGAAACACCTTACATACATACAGAAAAGATTTCTAAAAATCGCCAATTTAGTATCATACATAGAGTCCACAATAGCAATATCTCATAAAACAAGGTAACTTACTCCATGACCATCCCTTACACATTTAATATTAGTATATTCATAATTTTTTTTATTGTATTTATATTAATTTTGTGTAATTGTCCAATTAATACATAAATACCAGCTGTGCCCGCGGCTCCGCCCGCTCTCATATTTGACTTCTCTGCTAACCTCTTAAGCCATTTAACGTGATGAAAAGTAGCCTTTAATTGATGGGAAGAACCAAGCTATCCGTAGAAGCAAACTGTATTAAAATCGGTTCAGTAGTTCTCAAGTTATAAGCGGACAGACAGACATACATACAGACAGAAAGCAGACGTTGGATTTTATTAAAGGTAAGGATGTGGCAAAAAGAAAAACATGAAAATAAATATAGAATAGTATAGTATACAGACATGTGATGCGCGTCTGCGAGCGTGATGAGGAGCGCGAGGCCGAGCTTGGTGCGGCGCGCGGGCGCGGAGGCCGCGCTGCACGCGCTGCTGAGGCTGTCGCACGTCGCGCTGCTGCCGTTCGTGCTGCACATCTGTGTTCGCAATAGCCACACTTACTCAGTACTGCCAGGCCTCACGCACTCTATGTACTTGCGCGCGCTAACTGCCTACCGCCCGACGGGCCGCCGGCGAGCCTAATTCAGTGGAAATTCGTCAGCCGCGCGAAACATACCTACACGCGCGCCCACGCAACTGCGCGCAGCTGCAAAGCAATAATCACTTTACACTCGATCGTTTAGGTACATTTTCGCACGCAGCGATTGGCGACGTGAAACATTAGGCTATTAAAGCCGAAGGTATGGAACTTTTTCTATGGAGTGATTTATCTATTACGAAGTGACTATTAAGTAATCTGTGGTACTTCTTGAAGCTTTTTTAACTTTGTTTTTTTTTTATCCGGCTGAGCCGGATGGGCCAAAGCACATACTCCGACCAGCCGATATCGCCTCTGAGAAGGTAGGTGCCATACCGGAGACGTCCTAGAAGGGTGAGGGGGGGGGGGGGGGGGGTTCATTGGGTAATAACGATATAGGATGATTGTGAATGAAATGTCGGTCGAAACGGCTATGTAAATAGTTCGTGTTCTTCGTCCAGTTCAGTGTAGCCGACATGAAATGAAGGCACTGACACGGCGCCTAGTTCACACGGTGTTATGGGCTGACATCGAGGATGTTGTAGGTGATTTAGCCACCCGTGTCAGTTTCTATAAAAAAAAATTATGTGGGGCGGGGTTGAAAAATCGGCAAATTCTATGACGTAAAATATAGACAGCCCCCTTTGCATACAGTCGTAATCAAATCCCAAAATATCCGCCAAGGACCCACAACTGTTTGTATAACAGCTGCCTTTTATCAGAGACATGGGGGGGGGGGGGGGGGGGGGGGGCGCGCACCACATGACCGGTATTGACAGAGATTAGTCCAAGCAACGGCGTGTCGGGCATCATGTGACATCATGACTAAGCCTCTATAATAAAGTCAGACAGCCGATAAGGAAGTTTGTGTTGATTATTGTGATAAGTGAATGGTCTTGTTTGGGGCTGTGTGATGGACTGATGGATGATAAAGAACTTACGTATAAGCGGCGGGTGGCCGAGTGGTTTGGGCATCCGATTCTCATGCGAGAGGTCCGAGGTTCGAATCCGGTCGGCGTGAACCAATGAGTTTTTTCTGACGAAAAAATGTACGTGCATACATACACCTGCTGCTTCACCGTTCGCACAGAGCACGGAACGCCCCCCACCCGCGCCCCCTACTAGAGGCGCCCTAAGCGATAATATTTGAAACCCAATAACTGGACGCAGTGCTACTAGCGCTTCGTATGTGTGTGTGTGTGCTAGTATCGACACTACACACAAAGAAAGTCATAGGCCACGCCTACAGGCTTCAACGCCGTTGTAAGGAAATCGCGCTCAGGGCGCCTCTAGTAGGGGGCGCGGGCGGGGGGCGTTCCGTGCTCTGTGACCGTTCGGAACCGGTGTAATACTGTAGGTCCCTTCCCTCGCCCCTTACTAGGTAGTAGGCTCAAATTGTAGCCGAATGGATTTGTACCACCGCACTGGATGTAAAGTGCGTACATTTGTGTTCTCTTCTAGTCCAGTATAGCCAGCAATCCAGGGAAGTCTCCGGTATGGCACCTACCTTCTCGGAGGTGATATTGGCTGGTCGGAGCATGCGCTTTGCAAAAAAAAACCTGTGTTGGAAGAATGAATGATAGGAGACTAACGAAAGACAAATATGGAGCGTCTGGACCATATCTGGCATGTGCTCAAAAAGGGCAAAAAAAAAAATAATTCTCTCTCTCTTCAGTTTTCATCTACCATCAGCCGGATGACTTTTTCATGGTAGCACGTACAGTTCAGATGATAGGAGAAAATGCAGGGTAGGTTTAAACTATTGTTTATATGTCTATTTTGTATGTATTGTATTGTATTGTATTCGTTTGTTGTTGTATCCCTGTTTTGTAATGTGTGTGTTTTAATAAATAAACTAGAAGGTTTGAACTTTTAAATGTACGCACGTATGTACGAGGGATGCCTTTTAAGTTTTTTCGTTAGAAGAAAAAAACACTACTAGAACCTTATAGTATCTTTTATTGTTTTTTAAAGTATTCACCACGCAGTCTAATACACTTTTCCATTCGCTCAATCCAGTTATTAAAACATTTATTCCACTCCAAAGTAGGGGTGTTCAATATGGCTGTGTTGTAATACAACTGAACAAAGGTAAAATCAGATTGGTGTTGGGAACTTTAACTGGTCACTACCCATTAAATAAGCACTTATTCATTATAGGTAAAACAGACATCCCCTGTGCAGGGGCTGTATGGGGGCTGAAGAAACGCCATCGCACGTGCTGCTACAGTGCGAGGGGGTGGCAAACGAGCGGGCAAACATCCTCAAAAACCCGAGGACACTCCAAGAGGCCTGCAAGGATGTCGGCAGCCTGCAGGACTTCTGGAAGGAGCTGGGCTGGATGGAGTAGCGGCCGGGGTGATACGCACAACGTATCCAAGAAGAGCGACCTACATGCGGAAAATGCCCATCAAGAAGAAGAGAAGAAGAAGATGGCTGTCTTGAAAGCGTCGACTGCTTTGCTGCAAATTTGAATATCGAACAGTTCCAAATTCAAAGCTGCCGGTAAATATGTAAACGACAGAACTTAAAAGGCATGCCATGTATTATCCCCTCGCGGTGTAAGGCAGAAAGCAACAGACCTGCGAGTCGACGCCGCGGCCGCTGCTCTGCGACGGCACCGCGAGCAGGTTGCCGCTCTGGAGGTCGAACCTCGTCGACAGGTTCCGGAACATTCTCCGCTGCCAGCTGCCGTTGCTGCAAGAGCTCAACTTGCGCCCGCTAGGCGGAGCTGTTAAACATAATTCCCTATTTAGATACATGTCTCTCTGCTCCCCCCCCAAGTACAGTTTCGGGCCCTTCAAGAAGAGTCGTGAATAGGCACCTGTCAGGCCGGGGCGTGGCATTCGCAACCCCAGTGTACGACCAAATGTCCATGGGGATCTTTTTTTTTTATGGAAACTGGCACGATTGGCTACATCACCTATAACATCCGTGATGGCAGCCCATAACGCCGGGCGAACTAGGTGCCATGTCAGTGCTTCCCTGTGGTCGTGTCGGCTACACTGAACTGGACGAAAACACCGTCCTTCCTTATGGGTGGCTCCGCGCCACATGTCGCGCTTTCTATAAAAACATGTTTACGAGCCGTTCCGTCACACAGTTTTTGAAACTTCACAGCAGTGGGGCTATAAACTAAAACGTGTCAATGAAAGCGGCGGGTGGCCGAGTGGTTTGGGCATCGGCTTCTCATGTGGGAGGTCCGAGGTTCGAATCCGGTCGGCGTGTAAAAATGAGTTTTTTCTGACGAAAAAATTTACGTGCATACCTACACCTGCTGCTTCACCGTTCGGAACCGGTGTAAAACTGTAGGTCCCTTCCCTTGCCCCTTACTAGGTGGTAGGCTCAAATTGTAGCCGACTGGGTTGGTACCACCGTACTGAATGTAAGATGGCCGCATAGCAACCTCGGTTGTGTTCTCCTCTAGTCCAGTATAGCCAGCAATCCAGGGAAGTCTCCGGTATGGCACCTACCTTCTCGGAGGTGAAATTGGCTGGTCGGAGCATGCGCTTTGGCCCCTCCGACTCAGCCATCCATACCGGATTACATAAAAAAAAAAATAAAAATATGAATCTACTCACTTTGAAACGTGTACATGTCATCGTGGACGCTCTCCCGGCCCCACGCGTCGAACATCGTGCTGTAATCGTGCGTTGAGCTCACGCTGCTGTTGGGAGAGTGTTCGCCGTAGAAACCTGCAGCAAACAGACATTTCGTGTATTCCTTGATCTGTGGATATAACTCATTATTCCTCGATATGTGGGTATAACTCATTATTCCTATTACTCATTATTCCTCGATGTGGCTATAGCTCATTATTACTTTATCTGTGGGTATAAATCATTATTCCTAATACTGTGGGTATAACTCATTATATATCTTTGTATAACTCGTTATTCCTCTATATGTGGGTATAACTCATTATTCCTTGATCTGTGGTTATAACTCATTATTCCTCGATATGTGGGTACAGTGGCGGCTGGCCCTTAAGTGCGTTCGTGCGCCGCACTACCACAAAACAGCGCCTTCACCCGAAAGAAATAAATAAATTAAAATATTAAACATTCTCCATGAATCTCGCCGATCGAAGTAAAAATATCAAACTGAATTCGATCCTATTTCCTAGACAACAAGGCACGATTTTGCTGTACGTAATACGTACTACTTACTACGTATCGCCGCCGAGCTCGCCGCCGTGTGCATCACAAAACACCGCGAACGTGTTACTATGAGAAAATGTTAAACTCCGCTGCCCCGCCGTGTGAAACAAAACACTCTTCATATGATTATGTGTGGAACAAGGATGCATTCTGCGTGTGACACACGACGGAAAAAGAAGGACAGTATATTGTGGATAGACGCGCGTGCGACACGTCGCGACCGAGCCAGCCGACGATGAGCCGATGTAAGCCGAGATCGTAAACCCGACCGCAGGCACGCGCGGGCGGGGGGCGCGGGCGCGCGGGCGCGGCGGGGGCGATCTAAACTCTGCGTCGAAGTCACACACACACACACACAAGCGCTAAGTACCTACATATACGCTGTTGCACGAACCGACAGGCGAGTCCATTTTTGGAATATGGGTGTTATATATAAATAACAGATCGAGTTTGCAATTGAATATTTGAATTATTCGAATATCGATTTGATACATATTCGAATGGTAATTTATAAAATATTCGAATGTTACGACAAACATTAATGATACTGCATATTTCACTATTTTAAAGTCAAAAATGGAATCACCCAAAGACCTAGGCGTTGTTTGGTCGCGCGATCATCCGATAGATCGCTCGCTGCGCCGCGCCATCTCTCTCAGTTCGGGGCGAGACCCGTCGTCGTCGCGTCGACCGATAATGGCGCCGCGCCGTTTAGATGAAATATTGTACGTAATAGATGAAATATTGTACGTAATATATCTTTGCCGCGCCGGGATGTTTTGCAAATCAGTTTTTTTACAGTTTGAACAACTTTTCGTCAGTTAACAGTACATCGTGAAGTTTTCTTCATTGCCCGGCGCGGCAAGGCTGGCCGGGGCGGGCGTGGGCACGCCGCGCGCCGGCCACGCCTCGCGCGCGGCGGCGCCGGCGCCCCGGCGGCCGCGGCTCGGTGACCAGTGGCCACTGCGCAGTGAAGTGTCGCTTTGGTTCTTCGAGCAATTAGGACTCTGGTTGTGTTTCTAGTGCGTGACAAAAAAGTGATAGAAATATTTGCGTAAGATAAAACCCGACGTATAGACTTACATTATAAATAGAACAATATTAGACCTACCCAATCAAACTGTAGTGTGTGTGGTGTGTGTGTGTGTGTGACTGATTTCTTCATAATTTTCATAAATTCGCTGGCGTGTTCTTCAAAACACCATACCTACATATTTCAATCTAAAAGTGAGTACATTTTTATTAAACGGTTTTTTATTACATATATTTTAATAATTTTATCCTTACCTTATTTTGTCTTTCAACTATATATCTGTTGAGTGAGAATACTATTACATAATTTGGGCAATTAACTCAGACATGAAAATAAAATAAAAAATCACGTCTCGGTATCCATTAGATTCACGTTTGGGTTTAGTACTACGAGTAAGTTAGCGCACATTGTGCGCTAGGTACCTATGGGACTGGGTGTGCTGTGCGCCGCACACCCAGTCCCATAGGTCACCAGCCGCCACTGTGTGGGTATAACTCATTATTCCTCAAACCGTGGGTATAAAGGCTGACTGGAAGAAATCACTTAAAGTAATAAGTCCGCCTTTGCATGCTACTTTTCTCTTGTTCTGTGTGAAGTATTGTAAATTTTCTATTGTTCTTCAGTATGTTATCTTCTGTCTTGTGCATCTCTGTGTTTTTGTGTGCAATAAAGCATTTCTATTCTATTCTATTCTATTCTATAACTCGTTATTCCTATAACTCATTATTCCTCGATGTGGCTATAACTCATTATTCCTTTATCTGTGGGTATAAATCATTATTCCTCGATCTGTGAGTATAAATAATTATTCCTTGATATGTTTGTATAACTCATTATTCCTGGATCTGTGCGTATAACTCACCCGAGTCCCCCCTGTCGAACGAGAAGCTAAGCGAGACTCCCTCATCGATGCGGAAGGTGGGCACGCTGAGCGGTGTGGAAGCGCCGGAGAAGTTCCTCCCGGACAGAGCGGGGTCCGCGGTCTGACCGCTCGGTTTGCGCTCCTTAGCCAGCTTGGGCACGACGGGCACGCCGAACACTTTAGTGCACATTAGTCTGAAAAATAAATAGATACTAATAATGAAATTAGCTAGTGGGGCCGGTACTTAAAAATAATAGCTCAACTGCATCTCTTCTCGTGCATTTCGTAAAAGGCGAATAAGGGATAAGGACAAGATGCCGATGACATGTCATTCCATTCTTCCAACATGATGATTCATGTGGGAAGAATGGATGATAGGAGACTAACGAAAGAAATTTATTAAGCAAATGTGAGTGGAAGAGTCGGGAAGGGTCGCCCTAGACGCACGTACCTGGACCAGATCGGGCATGTGCTCAAAAAGGGGCAAGTGCATAGTACCCGTAACCGACGAGCATGCATGAAGAACATTATGGAAGTGGAAGAGGCGGCAGAGGTGTGTCAGGATCGTGGCACGTGGAGATCCGTTATCTCTGCCTACCCCACCGGGAAACAGGTGTGACGCTATGTATGTATGACAAGATGACGTGCTAAAGGGTGACAGGCTAGCCACCTCTCACCTTGCCATGGTCCTTGCACCGAGTCATTCAGCAGGTGAGTCTCCGTGCCTTACTGCAGGCTGCTTGATAGTTATCTTATCTTATCGGAATACTTTGCCAAACGTGGTAGTCGATGTTGATTCCTTGCAGCATAACACCGATCACTCTGCTCACCCCGATTGTCGGGATAAACAGTGTGTTGTGTATGTATTTTTTATGTAATAATGAATTAATTAATAAGGCACACATTCCGAGCACTTCACAATCTCAGTCATGCATGTATAAAGCTGAGACTGCACTTCGCGGCAGTGCACTGCAGATGAACGGAGCCGCGTGGCGCGTCAAAATATTCTTAGTATGAAATTGTATGAAGGAAACCGCACTATGCGGTAACGGCACGGCAAGTACCTAATTTGTATGAGCAATTTGGTGAAGCGTAGTGCGGTCCCACCTTTACACATGCGTGACGCGCACGTAGGAAGTGAAAACACGTAGGAGGCGGCCAGTGGCAGCCAATTCTTATTTGTTGCGAACTGACGTTACGGGCGCCCCATTAGCGATGCTTGTACCGAGGAGGTAACCCACCTAGTTAGCAAACATCAACGACTCATTGAAAACAAGAGAATGACTCCGGAATGTGAGTTGAATTGTTGCCAGAAAACATAAAATGAATGGACTATTTATGACATATGATGACGCCTAATTAATGATCATTTTATTCTAGTTTTCAGTCTAGTCGTCTCATGTTTAAAATTATTGCTATCTTCGTAAACAATTTTGTACACAGCAGAAAAGTATACTCATTCGAAAGTTGTGTATGAGGCTTCCAGTAATGCCCGATAAGCTCTTTGGATGTATGAGCTATCGGCAATCTAGACAAGCTCATAAGTTCTTGAAGAAACGATAGACTGATTTCACTGGTACCAAATTCTGTATGAGGCTTCCAGTGTGGCACAATAAGCTCTTTGGATGTATGAGCTTATCGACGATCTAGACAAGCCCAAGTTTTTGATGAAACTATAGACTGATTTCACAGGTACCAAATTCTATATGACGTTTCTAGTACGGCCCGAGAAGCTCTTTGGATGTATCAGTTTATCGACAATCTAGACAAGCCAAAGTTCTTGAAGAAACTATAGACTGATGTTGCTGTTGTTGTTGTTTTGGTTTGGGGTTGGCTCTAGGCCTGCAAACTAATCCCGCTTGGTTGGAGACCTTCGTGCAAAACCCCGCAGCCTCCAGCTACCCCAGTCAGCCTATGTCTTCCATGGAAGCCACAAGTCGACCGGGGTGTCTGCAGGCAGCTTATCCCTTAGTCGCCTTTTACGATATGCACGGGTAGAGATGCAGTGGGACTATTCTTATTAAGTACCGACCCCACACAGTACACTATAGACTGATTTCACATGTACGAAATTCTATATGAGGCTTCCAGTGTGGTCGATAAGCCCAAGTTCTTGAAGAAACTATAGACTGATTTCACAGGTACCAAATTCTAAGTGTGGCCCGAGAAGCTCTTTGGATGTATAAGCATATCGACAATCTAGACAAGCCCAAGTTCTTGAAGAAACTATAGACTGATTTCGCAGGTACCAAATTCTGTATGAGGCTCCCAGTGCAGCCCGAGAAGCTCTTTGCATGTTGGAGCTAATCGACAATCTAGACAAGCCCAAGTTCTTGAAGAAACTATAGACTGATTTCGCAGGTACCAAATTCTATATTAGGCTTCCAGTGCGGTCCGAGAAGCTCTTTGCATGTAGGAGCTTATCGACAATCTAGACAATCCCAAGTTCTTGAAGAAACTATAGACTGATTTCGCAGGCAACAAATTCTATATGACGCTTCCAGTGCAGCCCGAGAAGCTCTTTGCATGTAGGAGCTAATCGACAATCTAGACAAGCTCAAGTTCTTGAAGAAACTATAGACTGATTTCGCAGGTACCAAATTCTGTATGAGGCTTCCAGTGCAGCCCGAGAAGCTCTTTGCATGTTGGAGCTAATCGACAATCTAGACAAGCCCAAGTTCTTGAAGAAACTATAGACTGATTTCGCAGGTACCAAATTCTGTATGAGGCTTCCAGTGCAGCCCGGGAAGCTCTTTGCATGTTGGAGCTAATCGACAATCTAGACAAGCCCAAGTTCTTGAAGAAACTATAGACTGATTTCGCAGGTACCAAATTCTGTATGAGGCTTCCAGTGCAGCCCGAGAAGCTCTTTGCATGTTGGAGCTAATCGACAATCTAGACAAGCCCAAGTTCTTGAAGAAACTATAGACTGATTTCGCAGGTACCAAATTCTGTATGAGGCTTCCAGTGCAGCCCGAGAAGCTCTTTGCATGTTGGAGCTAATCGACAATCTAGACAAGCCCAAGTTCTTGAAGAAACTATAGACTGATTTCGCAGGTACCAAATTCTGTATGAGGCTTCCAGTGCAGCCCGAGAAGCTCTTTGCATGTTGGAGCTAATCGACAATCTAGACAAGCCCAAGTTCTTGAAGAAACTATAGACTGATTTCACAGGTACCAAATTCTGTATGAGGCTTCCATTGCAGCCCGAGAAGCTCTTTGCGTGTAGGGGCATATCGCCGATCTAGGCAAGCCCAGCTATACTGATTTCGCAGGCAGTCCCCTCGCTCCTACTTCCGACTGTCAATAATTCCGCATATTATACAAATAAATACAATACAATATAACGTACACACCTGTGAGGGTTGTTCAGTATGTGAATCTTGAGAGAGACGCCCTTGTAGTTCATGGCGACCGCTCCGAACATCATCTCACCGAGAGTGCTCGCATCCGGCGCCGGACCTTTGTACTGAAACAATGCGAAAAAAATAGTATAATTTTCTCATGTCACATTCACAAGAGTTAGGTTAAGAGGCATGCTCGTTTTAGGTCGAAAGTCCACGATAGGCATACAACCACAACGGTACGATTGTACGGTCTTAGAGACCTAACAACTCCGCATGGATCTTTGTGTGTGTTCTATCGCCTGTACCACGGAGAGCGTTCTAAGGAGCTGCACGATGCGATCCCTCCATCCCCATTCTACCATCGTTCCACACACAACAGGTTGGGAATGCATCCACACACACTGTCGATATCCCCCACTTAGTACAAATTGATCCTGTAAATCCTTTATTTACAGGGTTGCCAAGATGTGGAATGCACTCCCACCTGCATCCTTTCCTCCAATGTACAGTCTGGGATCCTTCAAACATAATGTGAAGGTACACCTAGCCGACCGACATGGTATTCGCAGCCCGCGTAAATATCCGAATGCCCGTCCCGTTTCCCACACTCCATTTTCCTGTCCACTGCCACCAGTATAGGACACGGTTACTCCAACGGTCGCTATGTATGTAGGTATGTTGAAAACAGCAAAATACTTTCAATAATTTTCTTACAGATCACCATAATGATGTGCTAAAAAATCATTCTAACAAGAATGTTTATCACTACGCTGACTATTTCAAGCTCTCATATTCCATAATAGGCGCAGAACTCCTCATGAGGACTTGATCGCGTCACCTATGCGAATCACGTGTAGGCGATTTATATATTATGTGTTAGTCACTCACAATCATAGATGAGAAATGAAGAGGCTAGATAGGTTTACTAACAATCAACGTTTCGGCCGAAACAGTCTGTTGATTGTTTACTAGCTTTTGCCCGAGGCTTCGCTCGCGTGAAATTCCTATTTAAAAAGAAGAAAGTAAGTAAATCTGCTCAAGAAAGTAAGTACCTTTATTTCGGCGCGCGGAACAATTTGTATGAGAGCCACATCTTAGAGTAACCGGAACAAAATTTTATTTAGCCTATCCTGTGTCCCGTATAGGTAAATGTCCTTGTACTTAGTTTCATCGAACTCGGATGATCAGTTTAAGAGTTATGGAGGGACATACATACATATATTCAGAAAAGATTTCTAAAAATCGTCAATTTAGTTTTAGTATCATACGTAGAGTCTACAAATTAAATGCAATATCTCATAAAATACTCCATGACCATCCCTTACAGATTTATTATTAGTATTGATGATATGATGATTTATCATCCATAGGCAGTACACTGCACTCAGATTTGTCATATTTTTACATTCTTACATTCAGAGATGTTGAGACAAATGTACCACGGAGAACCGACCGTGTGTAAAGTCGTAAACATTTTAATAAAATCACTACCCTTTTAAACGGTCGCCCAAGATGGAGACCCCATTTCCACGAATTTGTGTCTCGTGAGTCATGAATTTCAGAATGATTGGACGACAGAATTTTATACAACATTTTGACTTGTCTAAGCAAATTAAAATGTACTTTTTTTTTATGGAAACTGACACGGTTGGCTTCATCACCTACAACATCCGTGATGTCAGCCCATAACACCGGGTGAACTAGGTGCCATTTCAGTGCTTACCAAAAAGATCAACAAAAGGAATTGAACTGAATTTAATTTAATTTAACTTTGGTCAGCGACACGCCCGACGCTCGGTCGCCCATCCGGCCGTTCATGATCTCATCTGTGCTCAGCATAGACAATTGTTTGAAAAATGGTTCAGCAAATAGACCCAGTGAGTGATTATAATTAAACGCACACAAGTCCAATTTAGCTTAATGCTAAAAATAGATGAATTAACACGAACCGTAACAGAGTCGAGTACGCGAGGAGCGCATGACCGCTTAATTGGAGTAAATTGTTACAATTTCCACGCACTTATCGGGAATCAAATCATGTCTTTACATTCCATTACATACATAAGGACAAGATGCCGTGCTAAAGGGCGACGGGCTCGCCACCTCTCACCTTGGCATGGTACTTCCACCGAGTCATGCAGTAGGTGGGTCTTCGTGCCTTACTTGCTGCTTGATCGATTGAATCTTGTTCGAATACTTTGCGAAACGTGGTGGTCGGTGTTGCGCTGTACCAGAGTTCTTGCAGCACAACACCGATTGCTCTGCTTACCCCGATTGTCGGGATTCAGCGTGTGTGATATGTATGTATCTTTACATTCCTTATGAATTTATAAACTTCAATCACTTAAAAATAATAGTCAAGAGAAAATATATACCTACATACATATACAACTATTTACATAGCCGTTTTTACCGACCTTTCATTCAGTGCGGTGGTACCAACCCGGGTGGGTTAAACCCTACCACCTAGTACGGTAAGAAGGGAAGGGACCTAGGATAAGTAAATGCATGTCATCTCCTATTGTATTGTATTGTTTGTTGATCATTCATATGGCAGTTAGATTGCACTCGAACTTGTCACAATTTATTCTATCCGTTTCGTTTACTTTACACCCACAAAGAAGAACCGACAAGAAATTTCGCAGGGTACCAATTTTTTTTTATACATATAATTACAAGTATTTTAGTGACTAGCCACATAATAACATCGCCTACAGTCTATCGAAAGGATAGCTTGAGAGCAAGATTAACAATTTTACTGAGAGTTCTGACTGACTGACTTATTAATTAAGTGTATCAGGTGTAAAGAGCATTAATTGTCAAACTGGCCGGAACGGCCGATTGAACACAGCAGTAGCAGATAGAAAAAACGCTTATCTTTACACTCATCAAGCGCATCTTCAGACATCGCATCGTAAAAGTAAAAAAAACATTTTATTGTTTTATCGAATTTTGACCTTTTAGATAATAATAGTAAATGTGTGATTCCATGCGTCACCGCATCACATGACTGACGAGACAATATGTAGCAAGATAATGCGTACGCTGCGAGGAACTCAAAAAGGCTATAGATGGCTTTTGCCAAAGTACCGAACAATATGGGTGCAGAAGAAATACTATTTTTATAAGAAGACAGCACTGAACGTGTGAAGAAATAATATCAAATTGGCTATATTGTAATAGTCCAATGCCCGTATGCGACCGAATGGCTATGGGCGTCGTTAAACACCTTATGGCACGGGCGTAGCCAGGTTTCGTTTTCGGGAGGGGTTTTAGAAATAAAATCAACGCGAATTATTTTACATTTATTTTACATCATTCATTACAAAAAAATAAGTAATCTCCTGTTTTGCCTTAATTTAGGTCCCACTAATCAGAGCTATGTCCGAATGATGAAAATTTAAGTATTCGGTTCAATTTCAAATGTCGTGTAATTTTTTTATTTCGGGAGGGGGGGGGGGGTGGTTTAACCCCCAAAACCCCCCCCCCCCTGCCCATGCCTTATGGGTGGCTCGGCGCCAAATGTCACACTAAATACTCGTATAAAAAAAGTTGACCTTTTACAATGCACCCGAGGAATGGGGAAAATGCACTGGGTCAATTATTTTTAAGTACCGAACCATGTGGCGTACTTCATTCCCAGCAATTTACTTCATCTGTGACATAATCTACAAACGCACACAAATGCCAACAGACGTCTCGTAACACGCGTGTTGATATATACAGAAGTGCCCACATGATGCCAAAAATAAATTCACCAAATTGCAGCGTTCACACTAAAGTTGAAGATACATTTCGCGTTTTATTGGAGTGTGAACTGAATAATAAATTTAAGAAACTCTCTGATTGTAGAATTAAAGATGAACCGATTAAATAATTTTTTTGCCATCCACAGGGTGATCCCCTGATGGAAGATTACAAAATTCAGACTACATTTTTCCAAGCATCTCTAGCTAGGCTTGCCAGGTGCCCGGGATTTCCGGGATTATCCCGGGCTAGGCTCCAATGTCCCGTGTCCCGGGAGAATAATTTTGTCCCGGAGAGTGCAATTTATCCCGGGAAGAGTCCAGATGCCGATGAAGTGCTCAAATTAGCAATTTCCCTCTTTCATTTTAGTGTAGTGTTGCTTACTAAAGTTGGTCGCATTAAAAACGCTAAAAAATCGCCGTAAAAATTATAGCAAAAAATTATTGATATTTTCTTTCGCCATCATACTTATGAAGGACTGCAATAGTAGATATCAGCGGCGACTCCTGGTCCTGAATATTGGGTTGGCTCCGGCTAAGGATTTTTTTTTTATAATTTCATAACTTAGGTACCTACGCGTTAATTTATTTCTACCACAATGAGTTCAAAAACTGAAAGACGATTACGATATAGATAGTTTATAATATTTAGTTTAAATGATTTATTTTGCTCACTTACGATTTATTTGTCTGTAGATAGGTACCTACTGGTTGTGTCAAAGCTGTCGAGTTGCAGCCGACAACAGCGACGTCTCCTCTGGCACGACGACGACAAGACAGGCATACAAGCTTGAATTGTTACATTTTATTTGTACATGAAGTCCACTCTTCGTTCCACAGGCAAGAAATTTTCGACGACTCGATCGTGAAAATGTTCTTTCTTCCTCAATTTTGTTAGCAACTCCTTTTCCACAGATATGTAAGAGTGCCAAATTACTGAGTCTCTCTTGTCCTTGAGTGCTCCGTAGATAGCTCGGTAGGAGTTTGCCATTATAATTACCAATAAATCACTTTAAATTTAACAACACTGCACAGGATTCATCCATACAAAGTCCATACCTACATAACGGAATATATGCAGCTATCAACTCGCGAGCCAATGCGCACACACACGCGCACATAACACACCTAGCCTAGCTCGCTAGTCGCATCGCATCGCACGTCGCACAGCACAAGAATACTCGTCGTGTGGACGCAGCGCGCACACACCCGCACACGCAACACACACACCTAGCTCGCTCTACTCGCTACCGCGTCACTAAATGCACTCCCCGCTGCGCCAACTCGAAAGGCTGATCAGCGGGTCCGCGCGGGACGGGGGGGACATCGGTCGCTTCCGCCTTGTATGGAATACGATGGCGCTTCAAAATGTAGCCAACCGGCCAATGTATGCCTTGATGTGTCGTCATTCGTCGTCGCCCGCGTTTGACGCGCGCAAAATTTCAAATTATGTAACGGGTACGGGATTGACGTTTTATCTTATTAATCGTGGATTATATGACATAAATAATATAACTCCGAAATTTTTTCACATTTATTTTAGCCTGATACTTCTGTATTAATGGTGTCATTCATTTTATTTGGTTTGGCGGCGCCAACCTCGCCAACTGAGAGGAGTCGCCGCTGGTAGATATGTCCCAGGAATGCTAACATCAGATCTGGCAAGCCTATCTCTAGCCCTCAGAGGCTAGAGATGGTTTGAAGAATTGTTTAATAGGTACTATGGACCTGGCATAGTCGCAAGGCGGCTAAAGTTCTATTCAAATAATGATAAAAAAAATACGCAAGTATGACGGAAGTAGAAACATATCTGTAAAAAAAATTATTTTCGGTGCACGCCATTCAACTTTTCATCTATTCAACGAGTTGACATCTGTTCTAGCCCGTTTGAATTCTCTGGTCAGCTGATAATGGAAATCCTGTCACACTATCAGTACTGAGGCTACGTTTTACACTGAGTTAGACAAATAGGAAGTTTGCGTTTGAACAATATTTGTTTTGCAATATCATATGGGTGTGGTAAAAACAATTTATCAAAATAGCCAATGAAATCATCAGTATATGGACAATTCTTACAGTACTATATGTAAATGACATACTATTACGTATTTTATTATATTAACCACCAAAGATATGAAAACATCAGCCTGAATTATTGGTTTGTGGCTTTCGCGGTCGAAATGGCTGTGGCTCCTGGTCTGAGGAGGCGATAGCTTTTGTCCACGAGATAGGGTCGAGGATGTCTGCTGCCATAGGTCACCCCTCTTGCCTCACCTTCTTCCGCCAAAGGATAAGCCTGGCAATTCAGAGGGGTAACGCGGCTGGCATCCTCGGCACAATCCCGGGGACAAAAGCACTAAATGAAATTTATTTTTTAAGTTAGTTTATTTCCTAAGTTAGTTTATATAATTTTTAGATTAGTTAATTATTTTATAACTATGTTAATTTGAATTGAATAAACTATTTACCAACCTTGAGAAATACAATTCGAAATAGTTTTCATGTCGTAAGAAATAAACAAACTACTATTTTAAGATATGCTAACTCTCATAGGTACCTATACAGGATGTTTGAGGATAGGCTTGAAAAACTTCAGGAATAGAAAGTACACCTGCATATGGCACCTAATAATCATTATTGTGTTTACAACACGGGTGATGTGTGACCAACCATGTCAAGAGAAAAAACCGACAATGAAAAAAAAACAAAATTAAAAATCTAAAGCTTACCTGGTACGCGAACCCATCTGCGACCTCCACAACGCACGGAGCGCACCCGCCGCCTGCCAGCTTGGTGTAGTTCTTGACATTCTTGTCTATGGGCACCTTCTCTATGGTGGAGGAGTCGAAGAGGATCTTCCGGCCGCGCCAGTCGCAATCCTTGAACAGGAGCAACCGGACTTGCTCTTTCGTTATTTTGGATGACCTGTTAGGAAAAACACATTGAAAAAAAATATGCATGTTTCTTGTACAGATGTTCTAACTCACGAAGTCCGTTAGGCTTTGTAGTAGTGTTGTGTACTGATAAGCGCACTTGTGTGTGTGTGTGTGTTGTGTGCGTGGACCGCGTCGCGATCATGACCAGTAAAAGTTTTGTTTTATTGCTTCCGAACTGTGTGGGTCTGCCCGAAGTCGAAGCCCCAGGCGCAGCCAATTTCACCGCCGAGGAGGTGTCAGTCCGGCTTTGAGGTGGACTAATGTCGCTGGGAAAAGGCTATTGACCCGCGATTTGAAGATCCGTGGATTGTAGGAGTGGGGAAAGATATTCCCTGCGAGCCCGTTGCACACCTTTGCAGTGCGGCACAAGAACGATTTAGAGAATCATTCTGTCGACTACAAAAGGGTGTTCTGAGAGAGTATGGCGGGTTTGGCGAAGGCGAACAGGAGGAGGAGGGATAAGGGAAGCAAGTTCGTCAGAGCAGCGGCCATAGTAGTACTGATAAAACAGGCTCAATGACCCAACGATACGTCTGTGCTTTAGAGGTTGAAGGTCCTTTGTGAGTACAAGTTACTTTATGATCAAACCTACTGAGCGCTCTCGAGGTTACACACACTAAAACAATGTGCATGGGGGCGCCTGACAACATTCATAGCCAAACGGACCACGTGGTATTTGAACAGGTATAAAATTTTTGATGATGGCCTATTTTTTGCTTAAAACTTAAATGACTGACGAACCTAAGTGTATTTTGTGTACCTACAGATGATGAAAAAAAAAAATAAAAATAAAAAAAATGCCAAACGGACTTCGTGAGATAGAATATCTGTATGGGGACATGCCAAAATTTTTACTTTATGCTTTTTTTTATTATTTGTTAGGATAGCATATATTTTGTGAAAATTTCAATTGGCCATCTGTCAGTGATAGTAAGTTTATTACAAGTACTTAAATGTGTGTTATGATGATATTAATGGACTTTAGCAAGCCGGGGCGTTGCGGCCGGGGGCCCACCCGGGCGGGTACGCAGTAGGGCCCGAACCGCTGTGCAGTAGGGTTATTATTTTGAACCGGATCTACACAGTACAACATTATTTAAACGCTCACCCGTCGCCGTTTCAAAATTGGAACGGCACTGAAAGATGACTGAAATGTCGCGTTCCAATTTTGAAACGGTGGATCTGCCGACTTTGTGTGTGTACTGTTGATTAAATTTATAAAAAAAAACACCTTAACGGCTGATATCTAAAAACCACAGATATCTATCGCAGGCACGGACACTTTCTAGGAGTTTTGTTACACTTTCTAAACTTCTATTACGTGCACCTAATGAAACCATAAAATATCCTCACTAAGCACCGAATCAGAGGAGCATGTTCAGGAATAAATTGTAGCAGAGTCAACAAGGACAATAGATTAATGATTATTCATAGCCAAACGGACCACGTGGTATGTGAACAGGTATAAAATGTACTGATAATGCGAAATTTATATTCAATAAGCATTTTAAAAATACTTGTCGGTTCTTCTTCGTGGGTGTAATCGAACCGGATAGAACAAATTGTGACAAGTTCGAGCGCAGTCTAACTGCCATATGAATGATCAATAAACAATACAAAACAATACAATACAATACAACTTCAAATACAAAATTACTATCGCATTAGGATCTCGTACCTTAATCTCATTTTATTTCATAGTCGACTGGAATATCTCTATAGAAGAAAACTTTTGATGTATGTTTCCTGATAATACAAAATGCACCATAAAGCACTCAATGGTCGACTGCAGTGAGCCTACGAGAGGAATGTGTCGTTACAAGCCCGAGCGTGAACTGGAATATGCGTAAACATTGAACGGCGTCCGTCCTCCTCCGGCCGTGACGAACGATGCGTCCGTCTGTCCTGCCACTAGTCGGGCGGTGTGGGCGCTGACAATCGTTAGCGCAACGTACGAACGAGTGGCGCAGGTAGAAGCCTCGACCACGCTGCGCCATGACCCACGTTCGGCGTCACCGCACGCGATAGCGCCGCTGACGCGCATCAGACCGCTCGAAATAGAAGCGGAGAAGCGGGGGGCGAGCCTGACGTACCTGCCCGAGTCTCGTGACTCGCTCTCGCCGGACACTTTTCTTTTCGACGAGAAAAACTCGTGCAGCAGCGCCATCGCTCGTCGGGCGCCGCGCGGACACTCGCGGCGCGTGCCGCGGGGCCGGACGCAATCAGAGCGGCGGGCGAGCGACGGTGGAGGCGGCGAGAAACCAGCACATCGTGTAAAATCTTGTAAATACTGAGGTCACGTGCTTTCGCAGTCATATGACTTCTGTCACGTTGACAGACAGAAAAACGTTCCCACGCAAACGCAATACAAATTACAAACGCACAACACAGCGTCACCCACGCACGCACGCGCCTACTTCATCCGTGTTGTCTGCAGCTGTCGGCGGGCGAATTTCGTCGTGGGTGGGGTGGGGTGTGTGTGGGCCGAGGCCGACCACATATTTCAAGACCTCTCTACATAAATGCAAACGGAATGATAGAGACAGAGCTTGACTTGTATGTTTCGTGCGTGTGGTTCTCAAATAACGAATCAGACCACCAGTTGCGTTCTATATCCTTTCATGATTCATCTTTATCTTACACATACGGAAAAAAGAGAAAGACCTTGTACTATGGCGAAGTGAATACACACTTCACTTCACGAACCACCCATTCATTGAGAAGCCGAGAAGAAGAAACTTTCATGGATGGATGGGCGGTTCAATTGAATTTCGATTTTCGAATTTTCGATGCATTTCAGTGCTTCTTGTATATGGAATGGTGAAATGATTTCACCATTCCATTTAGAATAAATAAGCATTATGCACTAAATTTTAGATTGAATATATTCAATCTAAAATTTAGTTGAAACTGCTTATTCTAAATGGAAACTGACTGGACTGAATGGAATGGACTGTCGGTGCTATATATATTGCACCGACAGTTTTTGCAGTGCAGAAGGAGAATATGTCGCAGAAAGCATTTTATTCCAGTGATCGCATACACAACAAAACAATTATGTAAACAATTATGTAAGTAAGTACCTAATGTTCTCTGTGGTAGTAGGTACGTATTGCCTAGAAAGAACAACGCTAACCTCCTAAACACAACGTAGGTAGGTATTTTTGGGGCCGGTACATAAAAATAATAGCCCTACTGTATCTCACCCCGTGCATGACAAAAATACCGTGCTAAAGGGCGACAGGATCTCTCTCTCTCTCTCTCCCGATCTCATATTTGACTCTCTGCTAACCTCATAAGCCATTTAGCGTGATAGTAAGTAGCCTATATTTGATGGGAAGAATCAAGCTATCCGTAGAATTTATTTTATTAAAATCGGTTCAGTGGTTCTCGAGTTATAAGCGGCAGACAGACAGACAGACGACAGGAAGCAGACGTTGGATTTTATTAAAGATAAGGAAGGATAAGGAAGGGAGTACAAACGTGTAAGTATTTAGTGTTTCGTATATCTATATAAACAACAATTAAGTAATTTATTTATTTATTTATATTCATTATTGAGCGCCCTCCCGATGAGCATTCTTCTGACTTCAGATGTCCCAGCTCCTATTTCATACAGTTTCGCATCTCGCATAATTCTGCCCGTAGGGTAGTCGTTGATGAAGCCATTACCACCTGTAAAGAAAACTAATTGTTAACATAGAACATCGAATTCTCAACAAAAATATGCGTAAGGCTGTCAAATGTTCCACTATAGTGCTCTAGCGGTCGATATCGACCGCTCCACAGTCAACGGGTTAATCATTCTTTGTAATCAAATATTGCTTTGACTGGGACATGGGGCATAGGCGTGCCGAGGCGGGAGGTTTGTAGTTCAAACCCCCTCAGAGAAACAAAAAAATCTTACTTGTTAACTTTGCTTAGGCGAGAATAAGGGTCAAAAGGCCAACTTTAAACGAAATTATTGAGCTATTGGTAAAGACAAAAAATCCGTAAAAAATATATGTTATGTATTGATCTTTAATTAACAAACATAGCGAACAAAAAAATCTATTTTACTACTTTGAAAAGGTGTTAAATAAATCTCCAAAAAATAACGAAAAGTACGAAAATTGTACATTCAAGTTAAATTATCTTGAGAAGCATAAATTGTTTCAATACAAGACCCTCATAGAAATATAGATAATATTTTTCCCTACAATCGTAGCGAAATAAATATTTTGTTCCATCTTTCCAACACGTGAAATTTAATAAATAGTGTGATTTTCGCGCAAACGTTCATCGTCGGCGCGACGTATCAGCCACCGCACAAGCAGAATGAATCTCGCACCTATTCACATCGTCATACGGTTCGTGTTTCAATCATCAGTGCTCGGGTAGCACGGCTTGAGTCTTATTAAGTGTAATTTATTTTTTAAACTACAATATTCATTATTAATTTTTAGGGTTCCGTATCCGGTACGGGACCCTATTACTTAGCCTACGCCGTCTGTCTGTTTGTCTGTCTGTCCGTCCGTCCGTCCGTCTGTCTGTCCGAGGGCTGTATCTCTTGAGCCGTAATAGGTAGCCCGTTGAAATGTTCACAGAATATGTGTTATTTATTATGGCCGATATAGCAACAAATAATAAAAATAAGAAAAAGTAAAAAATTCACTGGGGTTCCCATAGGATAAACCAAAAAGTGTTATCGCGCGCGCCATCTACCGAATAGATTATGAAGCATTTTAACTAATCATGACATTTAACTAATATGAAGCATTTCATAACACGCCATAGATGGCGTGAGTGTCACTAACCATGACCCGGCGATAAGGAACCCTCGGTGCGCGAGTTCGACTCGCACTTGGCCGGTTTTTTTGCACACTAACTAGGCATGCAATGGTTCGAGCACCTAGAATATTTTTAGGCTCGTTCCAGTAGGTATTCGAATTTCCTTTGATCTAATCTGAAACCAACACCAAAATCCTGGGCACGCTCTCGTGCTGGGGGGGCATGGCAAAAAAAAAAAAATAATTAAAATAGCGCGTGGCCAAACTTTTTATAAATTAAGAGTATATTATATGATACCGTACCGTGTGGGGCCGGTACTTAAAAAGAATAGCCCCACTGCATCTCTCCCCATGCATGTCGTAAAAGGCGACTAAGGGATAAGGACAAGATGCCGTGCTAAAGGGCGACAGGCTCGCCACCTCTCACCTTGGCACGGTACTTCCACCGATTATGCAGAAGGTGGGCCTTCGTGCCTTACTTGCTGCTTGATCGATTGAATCTTGTTCGAATTTGCGAAACGTGGTGGTCGATGTTGTGCTGTAATTTACCAGAGTTCTTGCAACACAACACCGATTACTCTGCTTACCCCGATTGTCGGGATTCAGCGTGTGTGATATGTATGTATGTATGTTATATGATGGTAGAGAAAGGGCGGAATAGGGCGATAGTCGGTGAGCAAACGAAAGGGACGGACGTATACTCTATGATTTAATCGCAAGTCTAAAGTTTATAGTTGTTTCGGTGTTTTGAAAGAAAAAAAATATTTTTAAATTGTTAAAGCTATAGAACCTGGTTTATATTGAGATCAGTAATGAATTGTGCAAAGGTCCTTGATCTAATTTAAAGTAGTAATACTAACGGTTTTATTGACGGTTGGAGGTAAACTTTGCATTTTTTTTTCTATCGAGAATTTTGTTTTAAGACTTAGCATTTAGTACTCAACTTTACCGTATATTTTATTACAGAGTGATTGTTGCAGTATCATCATCAAATACTAATAATAAATGTGTAAGGGATGTTCATGGAGTAAGTTACTTTGTTTTATGAGATATTGCGTTTGTGGACTCTATGTATGATAATAAAACTAAATTGACGATTTTTAGAACTCTTTTCTGTATATTGTATCTATGTTCCTCCATAACTCTTAAACCGATCATCCGAATTCGATAAAACTTAGTACAAGCACATTTAACTATGCGGGACACAGGATAAGCTATAAAAAAATATAAATAAAATTTTGTTCCGGTTACGCTATGTAAGTACAGTAGCGAGCTTACTTACTTTCTTCTTTTTAAATACGAATTTCACGCGAGCGAAGCCGCAGGCAAAAGCTAGTTGTTAATATAACATAGGATCATACCAAGCAATGTCAGGTAGTATTGACTCTTCAGATGATTTTTAAAATTTTATATTTTTTGAATATTTTTATTTTATGTTGTTGTTAATTTTACTTTATTTTATTTTATTAATTCCCAAACATTCTTTATCCTTTATTCATCATCCATAGACAGTACACTGCACTCGGATTCGTATTACATTCAGCATTTAATCAAAATTGAAAACTAAAGTTTACCCAATATTTGTATAGCGTCCAGGGCAACTTGCGTTGCCTTCTCGGCGCAGTAGAGGATGACGCCCGCGCAGTCTTTGCTGTTGGAATGGCCGGCGTCGCAAGCGTTGGCCACACTGTACAGGTAGCTGCGGCAAGCGCTTAGAGTTGTATACATGTCTGCCATTTTGCCCTGAAACGTTTTTAAAATCTATAGATTTGACCTTATTATTACTATAGCAGTCGAGAAGGCACCAGGACCAGGGAGTGAGGCAAACACTCGCTTGACATTGCCACATTCACACATTGTATACAGGGTGTTTCAGGATAGGCTTGAGAAACTTCAGGAATAGAAAGTACTCATTATTAGAAGAAAACAATCCTTATCACTGAAATCGAAATTCCCTATTTTTTTTCATACAAAAATTTAAAATTTAAATAAAAACTCGATGGACAGTGAGTATAGGAAGATTTGGCAACAGCGATGTCTAGGTCTAGGGAGTGCAATGACCTAGTCCAGTCCCCTTTTCCTTTTGATGTCATTCAAATTGAAGTGTTTAGAATTTACCTACATGAAGTTCAATTCTACTAGTTAAGTATGTAAGTTAGTAATTTTATTTTTATTTAATAAATGCGGACGTTAACCGTCCACCAAAGCTCGATGAAATGATTTTCACCAAAAAGTACTATAAAATGACCAAATCTGGGAAAAAGTTTCAGAGCTTTTCGTCTTCAAATATGGACTCCTTTCAAACCCTGAGTTACGAAACCCTACCCTGAAAATATTTACACATAATTTGTGTAAATATTGTTATAGTCTTCGCATTCTAAACCAAGCGAAAAGCATAACAGCCAAAACCCTTAAGTATTTCTTTAAATTATAATTTTTACCGTGTGGGGCCTGTTCGGTACTTTAAAAGAATAGCCCCACTGCATCTCTCCCCGCGCATGTCGCAAAAGAGCGACTAAGCGATAGGGACGAGACGCCGTGCTAAAGGGCGACAGGGTAAGTTTCTTCCTAATTTTCTGGATGGATACGGTATCCTAAAAATTACCTGCAGCAGCTGAAACTCGCCAATGTACTTATCAAATTGTTTTCTCTCGTGCGCGTACTGGAAGGAGACGTCGATGGCGGCTTGCATGAGCCCGACCGGCCCGGCGGCCAGCACCAGCCTCTCGTAGTCCAGGCCTGACATCAGCACGTACACACCCTTGTTCAACTCGCCTAGGATGCTCGTCGCCGGCACCTGCAATTATTATAATCTCTATCTCTATCTCTACCTCTATTCTCTACCTCTGCTCTCTTTTTTTTATGTAATCCGGTATGGGTGGCTGAGTCGGAGGGGCCAAAGCGCATGCTCTGACCAGCCAATATCACCTCCGAGAAGGTAGGTGCCATACCGGACACTTCCCTGCATTGCTGGCTATACTGGACTAGAGGAGAACACAACCGAGGCTGCTATGCGGCCATCTTACATCCAGTACGGTGGTACCAACCCAGTCGGCTACAATTTGAGCCTACCACCTAGTAAGGGGCAAGGGAACTCTACCTCTGCTCTCTACCTCTACTCTCTACCTCTACTCTCTACCTCTGCTCTCTACCTCTGCTCTCTACATCTGCTCTCTGCCTCTGCTCTCTACCTCTGCTCTCTACCTCTGCTCTCTACCTCTCCTCTCTACCTCTGCTCTCTACCTCTGATCTCTAGTCTCTACCTCTGCTCTCTACCTCTGCTCTCTACCTCTGCTCTCTACCTCTGCTGTCTACCTCTGCTCTCTACCTCTGCTCTCTACCTCTGCTCTCTACCTCTGCTCTCTACCTCTGCTCTCTACCTCTGCTCTCTACCTCTGCTCTCTACCTCTGCTCTCTACCTCTGCTCTCTACCTCTGCTCTCTACCTCTGCTCTCTACCTCTGCTCTCTACCTCTACTCCCTACCTCTACTCTCTACCTGTATCTCTATCTCTATATCTATCTCTATTTCTATCTTTATCTCTACTCTATCTCTACTATCTATATCTATCTCAATCTCTACCTCTATCTCTACTTATAAAAGGGAACGCGTCTGTCTATATGTATGTGTGTTTGAGGTAAACTCCGGAACCAATGAACAGATTTTGATGCTGTTCTGTTTCCATCGACGGGCAGAGTAGTTATTCAGGCTCACTATAGGCAAAGAGAGAGACTCTCTCTCTCTTTCCCCCGTCTATACTATACTTTATTTGATACTGCTCAGCCCTAAGGTTATTTGGCGTGATTGTATATTGCCTAGTGAACCTCAATAACTACTCTGTCCGTTGGAGAAAGAGAGAGAGAATATAAGAGAAGCGATCGTTTATTATCATATTTGCGCCGCGGGAAAAAGCTAGTAAGTGATAAATTTATGCATAGGTAGGTTTCCTCTGTCATGTACTTATCTTTATTTATTTTTTTAATGGAAACTGACACGGTTGGCTACATCACCTACAACATCCGTGATGTCAGCCCAATGTCAGCCCATAACACCTTGGTGAACTAGGCGCCATTTAAAGTGCTACCTTACGGTCGTGCCGGCTACACACTGAAGTGCAGGTCTATTCTTGTAAATTCTGACAGCGGAATCAGCGCTGTTGTGGCGCTGAGAGCCACTTACTAAAGTGGCTCTCAGCGCCACATCAGCACTGAGTCCGCTGTCAGAATTTACAAGAATAGACCTGCGGACGGAAAACACGGACTATTTATACATAGCCGTTTTAACCGACCTTTCATTCAGTGCCTTTCTATCATCCCGGACGGGATAAACCCTACCACCTAGTAAGGTAAAAAGAGATGGGACCTACAGCTTTACGTGGAATCCGAACCACGATCAGCCGCCATCGTTCGAGCGAGCGGTCATCCATCCGAGTAATGACCGCGCCCAGATGTGCTTAGGATCACGACCGACCGACCGATCGCACCACTAAGCTACCGAGGCTGAAGACTAACCTTACAGTCCTCGAACACCAGTTCTCCGGTATTGGAGCCGCGCATGCCCAGTTTGTCCAGCTTCTGTGCCGTGGAGAACCCGGGAAAGTCCTTCTCGATGAGGAAAGCTGTTATTCCGTGCTGCGGCTTACTGCTCGTGTCTGTTTTTGCGTAGACCTGAAAAAGATGCAAGGTTTATACTACGGGAAAATTATAATAAAAAACCGGCCAAGTGCGAGTCGTACTCGCGCACCGAGGTTTCCGTATCGCCATGTCATGGTCAGGGCCACTCACGCCATCTATGTATTTAGTTAAACATGCTTCATAATCTTTTCGGTAGATGGCGCGCATACACTTTTTAGTTTCTTGTATGGGGAGCGCCGTGAATATTTTTTTCTTATTTTTATTATTTTTTGTTATATCGGCCATGATAACACATATTCTGTGAAAATTTCAACGGGCTACCTATTACGGTTCGAGAGATACAGCTAGGGTTGCCAACCATACTGTTAAAACAGTATTATACTTGTTTTCACTCTATAATACTGTTTACTGTTCAACAAACAAAAAGTATACAAAATACTGTTTTCACCGTCACTTCACTGGTAGCCAGTCCAGAGCCACAAATAAAACCGCGTGTAGTGCAGTCTTCATTTCAGAACCAAATACCAGCCAAAAAGTATCGTATGAATACAAATATCAGCTGTTTATCATTAAATTCTCATGTTACATTAAATGTAACATGAGAATTTAATATTTTTTTTCAAAATGATCAAATTTTGATCATTTTGAAAAAAATTATAGACAGTCATAATTTCCATAGACTAAATGTTACTATGGATGATTTGTATTCCGAATTAGTTTAGTTTCAAGTAAGTAGTTCAGAAAAAAGTATCAGAAGACGAAGATGTTTCTAAAATGATTACGGGTCAAAAGTGGAGACATTTTATTATTTTGGATTTGAAATGTAGCGAGGCTTGCGAACTTTTTAAAAAAGACAATAAATTGATAAGGAGCACACAAAAATAAGTGTTTAAAACATTGTAAAAATTAATAAAATACTGTTCGTTTTTATAAAATACTGTTTAATTTCCTTTTCCGACCTTAATATACTTTTTTCCGTGCATAAAAAGTTGGCAACACTAGATACAGCAGCGTACAGCAGCCCTCGGATCGACGACGGACGGACGGACAGACAGACAGACAGACGGCGTAGGCTTAGTAATAGGCTTCCGAACGGGATACGGAAACCTAAAAAAACAGCAACCCACCACCAAGACGTCAGCGTCTGGGCCGTTGGTGATCCAGAACTTGTTCCCGTTCAGGACGTAGTAATCACCCTTCCTCTCGGCCCTCAGCCTCATGGAGACCACGTCGCTGCCGGCTCCTGGCTCCGACATGGCCAGAGCCCCCATGTACTCCCCGGAGCACAGCTGCAATTTATCAACAGGGCCGTTTGCGGTGCGGGCGGTACTTAAGACGTGACGAAGTTAACTTTCTCCATACAAAATCGTCTTTCGGCATTTATGTTTTTTACCCCCATAAACCTTATCCGATTTTTACAATTATTTTTTTGTTGTAATAAGGACAATCGAATCTACGTTCCTGTCTCTTTATTTTTTTAATATCTAAAGTGATGGATGACTCAATAAAGCTTCATGAACTCCATGACTTAAAAAAAAATATTTTTTTTTAGCTTTTTTTTTTTTTTTTGGGAACTGACACGGTTGGCTGCATCACCTACAACATCCGTGATGTCAGCCCATAACACCGGGTGAACTTGGTGCCACGTCAGTGCCTCACTTCGGTCGAGCCGGCTACACTGAACTGGACGGAAAACACAAACTATTTACATAGCTGTTTCGACCGACCTTTCATTCAGTGCGGTGGTACCAACCCGGACGGGTTAAACCCTACCACCTAGTAATATAAGAAGGGAGTCATATCCCTTAGTCCCCTTTTACGATATGCGCGGGGAGAGATGCAGTGGGGCTATTCGTTTAAAGTACCGGCCGCACACGGTCCAGTGTTGTATATTTCATCTAAACAAAATCGTTTAAATAAAAAAAAAATAGTTATAAAAAACTAAAACCCGGCTACGAAAAAGCAAATTATGAAAATAGTTTAACTATAACTAAAAATAACAAAATAATGTTTTCCATATAATTTATCAGATACAGCAATTCTCTTTTTATATTGATTTTACCTTAGCACTAACTCTATAAATTTTGATAAATTTATTATTATTTTTAACGTTCTGAATATAGAGCCGTGGTCGGGCGTTCTTCGTTCAACAAGACAAGAGAGGCCGTCGTCGTGCATTATTAGAGCGCGGAACTTAGGACGGCCATCGCCATTGTGTCATACTGGCATCTTTTCGTAAGATCAGTCAGAGCCAATCTAAAATTATTATAAGTAGATACATAGGTACATACCGAACGTCAACGGCTATAATGCACAACGACGGTCTCACTTGTCTTGTTGAACGAAGAACGCCCGACCACGGCTCTATATTTAGAACGTTAAAAATAATAAATTTATCAAAATTTATAGAGTTAGTGCTAAGGTAAAATCAATATAAAAAGAGAATTGCTGTATCTGATAAATTATATGGAAAACATTATTTTGTTATTTTTAGTTATAGTTAAACTATTTTCATAATTTGCTTTTTCGTAGCCGGGTTTTAGTTTTTTATAACTATTTTTTTTTTATTTAAACGATTTTCATAATTAGCCTTTACGTAGTCGGGTTTTAGTTTTTTAAAACTTTTAATTTTTTATTTTAGGCTTTTTTAAAAACTGTTTGCATACTTTAAATGTTGTATGTAACTCGTATATTGATTTTTTTTATGGAATCTGACACATCACCTACAGGCTACAACATCCGTGACGTCAGCCCATAACACCGGGTGAACTTGGTGCCACGTTAGTGCTTCCCTTCGGTCGTACCGGCTACACTAAATACATAGCCGTTTCTACCGACCTTTCATTCAGTGCGGTGCGGTGGTACCAACACGGGCGGGTTAAACCCTTCCACCCAGTAATAAAAGAAGGAAGTCATATCCCTTAGTCGCCTTTTACGACATACACGGGGAGAGATACAGTGGGGCTATTCTTTTATATAAGTACCGGCCCCACACGGTACAAAATTGATACTATCCGTCCGTTTATTTGTCGTGATCTTTATTTGAAATAAACCCTACCACCCAGTAATAAAAGAAGGAAGTCATATCCCTTAGTCGCCTTTTACGACATACACGGGGAGAGATACAGTGGGGCTATTCTTTTATATAAGTACCGGCCCCACACGGTACAAAATTGATACTATCCGTCCGTTTATTTGTCGTGATCTTTATTTGAAACTAAAGTTTTCTGCAAATAGCGCATGAGTGAGTACCTACATATATATACAAATTATGTATAGTTGAACGATGTATAGTCTTGAAGTAAAATGAAAAGTCAGTCAGAGCAAGACCGAAGACTGAGATGTGTAAGTACACGATTTTCTTTGTCTATGTAAGTAAATATATCTGGCTGGGGTGAAGCGGATTCGGGAAATAAGTAAACCAATCAGTTCAAGGCCGAAGACCGAGGGAGGTTTCAGGTTGTACATAGTTGAATAATGTACTCACTCGAAGCAGGTAAGCCACTAAGGCGAGGCCAAAGCTACTGATATTATTTTTATAGTAAGCGCGACATGTGGCGCCGAGCCACCCATAAGGTGTCTAGCGATGCCCATGAACATTCTGTAGCATGCGGAGGCTGCCAATGCCATGCCGGCCTGACAGGTGCCCAGGTTGAAGGACCCGAGACTGTACTTTGGGGAAAATATTTATCTCTGTTTGTATTTCAACAGGCTCTGATTTAGCTATGTATTCCTACGGAGTTGCAGTGGTTTTAGATCGCGGGACATTTGGGAGTCACCTACTATTCGCACGGCTCGACGCTGGATCGAGTCCAGAGGCGCCAGCTGGTATTTGACTGAGCCATCCCATAGGTGCGAGCAGTACCCCAAGCAGGACCGAATCTGCGATTTATACGGCCTTGCCCTCGATGTCACGCCGTAAGTTTAGATCGTGCGAAAATTCGACTCGGAGGACCCCGAGGTGGTCGCAAAATTTAAGTGACGTGCCTTGGTATAGGAAGGAGCTGGTGTGAACACCGCTCTCTTCGCACTGAACGCGCAAACTTGTATCTTGGAGGTATTTAACTTGACCAACTTGCTACGGCCCATTCGGAAATAGAGCCGAGTGTTTGCTCAAGTTCAGACACAAGTCTTCGCCTCTTCTCATCCACATCCCGCCTAGTTGAAGGGTAACTGGTGTAGAACCCGTGTTCCGTACTCTCGTATGCATAACAATAATATTTTTTTTATTTTTTATGGAACCTGACACGGTTGGCTACATCACCTACAACATTCGTGATGTCAGCCCATAACACAGGGTGAACTAGGTGCCATGTCAGTGCTTCCCTTCATTTCATGTCGGCTACACTAAACTGGACGGAAAACACGAACTATTTACATAGCCGTTTCGACCGACGTTTCGTTCAGTGCGGTGGTACCAACCCGGCCGGGATAAACCCTACCACCTAGTAAGGTAAGAAGGGAAGGGACCTACAGTTTAATATGTTGCCCCCTGAATGCTACGCCCACGCCTTTAACGTTAGCAAGGCTCAGTGCTGCGCATTATCTGCGAAGGTCGATTTGAAGGTCCTTTTGCTTTCCAAGCCAGTTTCTAAGTCAGCGTCATACCTGTCTGGAAGCACCTGAACCTCCTGGGCACCGCCATTTCCAAAGACGTAGGTTTCCGGCAACTAATCGAGTCTAGGGCTAAAACTGCACCCAGAAAATTGGGAATACTTTTCCGCAATCGGCGGTTCTTCTCTTCCAAAATATCCCGCTTAGCTGAAGGGTAACTTGCATCCGAAAATATTTGAGGTATTAGGTATATTTAAAGTACCTACTTTTTTTTTTATGGAAACTTGACACGGTTGGCTTCATCACCTACAACATCCGTGATGTCAGCCCATAACACCGGGTGAACTAGGTGCCATGTCAGTGCTTCCCTTCATTTCGCGCCGGCTACACTGAACTGGACGGAAAACACGAACTATTTACATAGCCGTTTCGACCGACGTTTCGCTCAGTGCGGTGGTACCAACCCGGCCGAGCTAAACCCTACCACCTAGTAAGGTAAGAAGGGAAGGGACCTACAGTTTAACGTGGTATCCGAACCACGGTCAGCCTCCAACAGTCGGGCGGTCATCCATCAGTAGGCTGACGATCCCTTAGTCGACTTTTACGACATGCGACGGGGAGAGATGCAGTGGGGCTATTCTTTTTAAGTACCGACCCCACACGGTACACCTACACTACATATTATGCTTTCACTAGGTACCTACATGGACATTTAATACCAATTTTAGCATAGTACTGTATCTAATAATAATATTATATATCTATATAAAATTTGCGGTAGATCAGTGAGTAAGTATGTAGGTAGGTATATTACCAACAATACCATGTCGCTTCTTCGCGTCGCAGTCGCGTCGACCGAAACCGCGGGGGCGCGCGGCGCGGTGCGCGGGCGACCACGCTTCATCGCGAATAATCGCGATTCATACATGCGCCACACATTTGGCTCTATTTCTCTGTATACATAAGTTTAATAGACAGCAAAGTATATATTTTCGGAATCGTAATTTAATTATCTTTAATTTGATACCCCACTCAATATATTTTGAAAAACTAATTTGACATTTTGAGGCCGTGCGTCCGCCATTTTGAGGCCGTGCGTCCGCCATTTTGAATTTTGAAAATTGTTATGTAGCCTATGACACTCCCGTGAATAAGACAAATCCACTGGCGCAAGAATTATTCAAATCGGCCCTGTACTTTAGGCTGTAGAGTGGAATATAGATAGTCACATACATACATACATACATACATACATACATACATACATACATACACGCCAAACTCATAACCCTTCCTTTTTTGGCTTCGCCGTAGTCGGGTAAAAAAACAGATGGAACTGTCCTAAAGACAAGAAAAAAACATTTTTTTAAATCGAATAAGGTTGTATCGAGAAAGTTTTATATATTTCGGAGAACTACGTACATATATTATTATTAAACTGTAGCGACGATTAGACGTTTTTGTACTTTTTATTTTTTTAAATCTTGATAATTAATCCTAGCTACTAATAACTAAATAATTAAAACCTAACTAACAAATGTATAACATTGATAAAAACCTAATAAATAAATAAAGAAAAACTAAATACTAACATTCAAAATTACTGTAAGTAAAAAACTTCGTCCAATTCCTCCGACTCCGCCACAGTCCGAAAGTTAAATTCCTGTCGCACGGAGTCGTGCGAGTTCGTGCGACAGGGACGACGCTCTACAACCGGATTGTCTCTTTCTAAAGCTCGACGCGCATCATTAGCTGCCGGCAACTGTACCGTGTGCGGCCGATGCATAAAAAGAATAGCCCCACTGCATCTCTCCCCGCGCGTGTCGTAAAAGACGACTCCTAAGTAATTAAGGACAAGTTGCCGTGCCAAAGGGCGACAGCGTAGCCACCTCTCACCTTGGCACGGTCCTTCCACCGAGTAATGCGCAGCAGGTGAGTCTTCGTGCCTTACTTGCTGCTTGATAGCTATCTTGTCCTAATAGGTACATTGCTTAACGTGGCGGTCGGTGTTGTGCTGTAATTTACTTAAGAGTACTTGCAGCACAACACCGATTACTCTGCTTACCCCAATTGTCGGGATACAGCGTGAGGTATGTATTGTATTGTGTTGTATTGTTTATTATGCAATAAAAAATCCCGAGGAGCTGTACATAGCTGTTAAAAAAAATATATATTATAATAATAGTTAAGTAATATAAAATCTTAATCTAATAAAAACTTACAATAAAGACTAGAACCCTGAAAAATTTACTTAATTTACATATTATTAATCAAATTAATTAAAATTGCAGGTAAAATTCTTAAAATACTCTTCTATATCATAATATGGCCGATTGACTAGATAGCTTTTTAGTTGTTTTTTTGAATATTTCTAAAGTTTCACTCCACGTATGTATGTATGTACTTACAATTTGGTACAGACCTTAGGTAGATATTTGCTCTTCTGCTCGTGCGTACCGTTTCTGTTGATTTGATTGATGCAGAGATTGGAATGGGCACCGTATGACAACGCGATACTGCCACTTGCCCTGAAAATTCAATACAAATTATAAATTATTTAAAATATTCAAAAAATTATACACGCTGATTCGGCAATATCTAAACGCTAGCGCAGGACACGGTAACTCCAACGGTCGTCCTCTCTTCGGCTGACGTGCCCAGCCCACTGCCACTTGAGCTCCAATCTAGATATAGTTAAATATAGATTTTACTATATTTAGTGCGTCGGCGGATTGCCTCGTTACGCACGGATATCACGTAGGATCAAGCAGTGGCGGGGCATGATCTTAATGTGGGCAAGATACATTTTGCGAGGCAATACATTCATTCAACAACATCATTAAATCGTAATAATGCAGCCACTGTATTATTGCAATATTCACTGCCTCTGTCCTGCAGGTCTATTCATGTAAATTCTGACAGCGGAATCAGCGCTGTCGTGGCGCTGAGGGCCACTTACCAAAGCGGCTCTCAGCTCCACATCAGCGCTGATTCCGCTGTCAGAATTTACAAGAATAGACCTGCTGGGAAAGCAGGACAGAGGCAGTGAATATTGCAATAATAATCTTGTGTCGGATAAAGGCTGTATACTATATAATAGTTAAGGTCTAGTTTGCCTTTCATTAAGTCTAAACATGTTTACTCGGAGTCGCTTTTAATATATCTAGCTGAATGTTTTTCATGAAACAAAGCTGCATGAACTTTCGAGGCGCGAGGCCCCTCGGGCCGCGAGGCCGTGGGCGGTCACCCACGTCGCCCACGCCTTGCGCCGCCGCCTCTGGGATCAAGGCATAACGCGCTTTACCTACATATCGAGATATTGTAGGTAGCACGCGAAGTGACAGGTCAGGTTATATAAAAAACCTGTCTAGAAAACGAATTTAAAAAACCGGCCAAGTGCGAGTCGAACTGGCGCACCGAGGTTTTCGCACCACAAAAAAAAACATTGAAAAAATACACGTTTATTGTATGGGAAAAATTGTTAACTTTTTTATTTTTTATTATTTTTTGTTATATCCGCCATAATAACACATGGGTATTCTGTAAAATTTCAACCGGCTACCAATTACGGTTCCAAAGATACAGCAGTAGGACAGACAGACAGAACGGCGTAGGCTTAGTAATGGGCTTCCGTACGGGATACGGAAACCTAAAACATCTCAACATTTAATTAACCCAATGACTCTATACATCTTCAAAATACTCTACCGTGAAAGCTCCTCCATAATGACGCAATGGTCGAGGTATTTACCGCCAGTTCCGCCATACTCGGGGTTCGCAGTTATACCTGTTGAAGAAAAAAATATATAGATTCCAGCCAGCAAAGGTGGCAGATCTCAAAATAGTACACGATAGTACCTCAAGATAAGTTTGGGATTCCAAATAGCAAAGAATAGTAAATAGGTAGTAAAGATAAGTTTGGAATTCCAAATAGCAAATAAAATGTAGGTAGGTACTCACTCCAATAATAAATAGTAAAGATAAGTTTGGGATTCCAAATAGCAAAGATAATAAGTAGGTAGGTACCTACTCAAAGCAATAGTAATAGTAAAGATAAGTTTGGGATTCCAAATAGCAAAGATAATACGTAGGTCGGTACCTACCCACTCAATGCAATAGTAATAGGTTGTAAAGATAAGTTTGGGATTCCAAATAGCAAAGATAATAAGTAGGTAGGTACCTACTCAAAGCAATAGTAATAGTAAAGATAAGTTTGGGATTCCAAATAGCAAAGATAATACGTAGGTCGGTACCTACCACAGATCAGCTGTGGTACCTACCCACTCAATGCAATAGTAATAGGTAGTAAAGATAAGTTTGGGATTCCAAATAGCAAAGTTTGTTCTATACATGTGTATGTACATAGGCTGTTCCGAAAATTGTTAGTGAAATGAAAAATAGTTAGAATATGAAAAAAAAATTATTTACAGCTTTTCAACATATTTCCCTCCAATCCCTATGCACTTATGCATTCGGGTGAACCAGGTTTCAAAACATTTAAAAAACGTATCTTGCGGGAGGTCGAAAAATAACCGCCGAAATTCTTCGACGGCCTCGTCTGCAGTGTTGAATTTTCGCCCGCGAAGCATTTTTTTTACCGTGGGAAATAAAAAAAATCGCATGGAGCTAAATCTGGGCTGTACGGAGGATGGGATAACCTTTGTACCCCCGAAGTTGTCAAATAGTCCATGTTTCTACCGGTGTGTGAGCGGGCGCGTTATCTTGGTGAAAAAGAATGCCACGGACGCCGCTCCTTGGGCGCTCGCTATTCAACTCCCCGAAAGCTTGAGGCAGACAAACTTCGCAATACCAATCTTCAGTTCAGCCTGAATCTCCCGATATGTAATGTGTCTATTCTCCCGCAATAGCCACTCTACCCTGATGACGTTTTCATGAGTGACTGCAGTTGATGGTCGGCCGGGTCTGGGGTCATCGTTTAGGTTCTCTCGACCACGTTTAAATTCACGAAACCAATAATTAACTGTTGCTAACGCAGGAGCAGACTCCCCAAAAGCTTTCAAATTTTCGTGAGATTCCTTGAAGGTTAACCCTAGTTTATAAGCATAGAAAATCATAACACGAAAAGCTTCTCGCGAGACGTCCATTGTTGCAAATAAAATATGAGTGACGGATAACCGTTAAAAATATTTAAAAAAAGAACTACACATAGGGGGCCAATAATTTTCATCAAGGAGATTTGTATTTAAATTAGCCGTCAAATCAAAATAGTTTCAGGAAAAAAGAAATTGTATTTATTCTGTGGCTAACAATTTTCGGAACAGCCCACGTATGTTTATGGTATAAATAATGTTTGTTGTATACATGTAGGCATATTCATAAATAAAATATGTATTCTCCTACTCGAACATACCCTACTCCTTTCTCTATTATTTTACTACTCATACCCATCACACAAAGGTTAACTGGAAGAAATCACTTGCAGTGATAAGTCCGCCTTTACGCACTGCATTTGTTGTTTCTTGTCGTGTAGTGTTGTTCGTGCAATTTTGTGCAATACAAAGGTTATACTCTATTCTTTGTGATCCAATAAACATCGGTGCTTGTCCAGTAAATTGGTTTTTGAGTTCTTCAAGAAGGGCCCTTCCGGCTCTTCCAAGTGCTTCTCGCTATCCTCGAAGAAGTACAGTAATATGTTTTAATATGTTTTATCTTAAAAAGTAGAATAGTTTAGTATTAATTTAATTTTTAATCAATACATGTACAGAATTAGTACAAGGTACATTAGTGCACCAACAAGAGCCCACTAGGAAGGAGGCCATAGGTCCCAGTTCAATATGTCAATAAAAAAATTAATGATACCCTCCATGATGTACCATGTGGGGCAGGTACTTTAAAATAATAGCCCCACTGCATCTCTACCCGTGTATGTCGTAAAAGGCGACTGAGGGTTATGACTCCCTTCTTATATTACTAGGTGCCACCTACCACCTGTAGGTGGTAGGGTTTAACCCACCCGGGTTGATACCACGGACCACCGCACTGAATGAAAGGTCGGTCGAAACGGCTATGTAAATGGTTTGTGTAACGGCTATGTAAATGGCACGTCCGAAGGGAGGCACTGACATGGCACCTAGTTCACCCGGTGTTGTGGGCTGACATCACGGATGTTGTGGTGATGTAGCAAACCATGTCAGTTTAAAATTTAAAAAAAAGATACATTTACACCTAGGTACTTACCTAGTAAGCCTAATTTTCCCAAATTCTTCCAAAACTCTCTCAACTCGGGAAAATTGTTATCTTTGTCAATTTGAGTCGCTTTCGGCGCCAGTTCTTTTTGCGCGAAGTCAAACACCATTTGACGCAACTGTAAAAAAATACTACATCATCAATAATCATCATTCATCAAATTAGGTATAGGTAGTTACTTATCTGTACCTACTTAAATCAATACCTAAGAGTTGAATGAGTTTTTAAAAAAAATTTGCGTGCATACCTACACCTGCTGCTTCACCGTTCGGAACCGGTGTAAAACTGTAGGTCCCTTCCCTTGCCCCTTACCAGGTAGTAGGCTCAAATTGTAGCCGACTGGATTGGTACCACCGTACTGGATGTAAGATGGCTGTGTTCTCGTGTTCTCCTCTAGTCCAGTATAGCCAGCAATCCAGGGAAGTCTCCGGTATGGCACCTACCTTCTGGGAGGTGATATTGGCTGGTCGGAGCATGTGCTTTGGCCCCTCCGACTCAGCCACCCATACCGGATTAGATAAAAAATAACAATATCCGGTTGTAGAGCGTCATCCCTGTCGCAAGAAGTCGACCGTCTCTGTACGACTGGGACGACGCTCTACCCACAACCGTATCTACTCTAACCGTATTGTCTCTTTCTAAAGCTCGACCGACACGCATGACTTGCTGCCGGAAACTGTACTTGATATAAAAAATAAGGCTTATATTTTGGCCTCTATTCCTTTTTTTTTTATTGCTACCGAACTAGTTGGCTCTGTCCGAGGTCGCAACTCGCAACCTCAGGCGCAGCCAATTTCATCCCCGAGGAGGTGCCAGTCCGGCTTGGAGGTGGACTAATGTTGCTGGGGAAAGGCTATTAACCCGCGATTTGAAGATCCGTGGATTGTAGGAGTGGGGGCAGATATTCCCTGGCAGCCCGTTCCACACCTTTGCAGTGCGACACAAGAACGATTTAGAGAATCGTGCAGTTCGAAGAACTCTTCTGTCGCCTACAAAGGGGTGTTCCGCGAGAGTATGGCGGGTTTGGCGAAGGCGAACAGGAGGAGGAGGGATAAGGGAAGCAACTTCGTCAGAGCAGCGGCCATAGTAGTACCGATAAAACAGGCTCAATGACCCAACGATTCCTGGTGGTACCCAGTCCGGACGGGTTCTATCTATCCTACCTGCTAAGAAGATAAGGGAAGGGGCCAACAGTTTGACAAGAAATTCGAACGAAAACGAAAATTATTTTTAACATTTTAAGGGTCGGGCGTTTTTTAAATTTATAATTTAAATTTTATTTCAAGCTTTAAAAAAAATCGCACCCAAATCGGTCCATCCGTGAGACGTAATTCTTTGAGTACCTAATTCATAATATTACTTATCATTACTTGATTACTAACATAGCTATGGACCGTAACGGTTAAACCAGCTTTCTAATAAAAAAAACCGCATCCAAATCGGTCCATTCGTTTGGGAGCTACGATGGCACAGACAGACAGACACACACAGACAGACGGAGGCGTCAAACTTCAAACAACCTCCATTTTGGCGTCAGGGATTAAAAAACCAACTCACCTGTTGCTGTTCACTAGATAATCCAAAGATGTGTTCGTCTATAGGATAATGCGACAAGCATCTTGCGCCGGTCACATCAGAACAGGTTTTCAAGGCCCTCTTCAAACTTAACCTCAAAGCCATGACTGGTCGTTTTGTATTCCGCCGGGCGACTGATAATAACGTTCGCCTCATTTCACCACATTATACAAAAGCAGAGATAATGATAATATGGTTGCCGTGCTACGATAGTATACATTTACCGAACATTACGTATGCAGCAGATTAAACATTTACTTAAGTTAGCGACACCGAATTGAATACTAGATGAGGCAAAGTACGATGAAACATGTTACCTACCTTAAGTACGCGCCTTCACATGACAGTGTCATCCGTTTAACTTCGTCAGCCTCGGTAGCTCAGTGGTGAGGTCGTTCGACTGTTGTTAAGCACACCTGGGCGCGGCCAGTACTTAGATGGGTGACCGCTAGACCGTTGGAGGCTGACCGTGGTTCGGATTCCACGTAAAACTGTAGGTACGTTCCCTTCTCATACCTTACACCTTACTAGGTGGTAGGCTTTATCCCGCCCGGGTTGATACCACCGCGCTGAATGAAACGTCGGTCGAAACCGCTATGTAAATAGTTCGTGGTTTCCGTCCAGTTCAGTGTAGCCGACATGAAATGAAGGAAAGCAGTGCCATGGCACCTAGTTCAGTCGGTGTTACATCACGGGCTAACATATAGCGGATGTTGTAGGTGATGTAGCCAAACGTGTGAGTTTCCATTAAAAAAAACTTCGCAGGTCCGGGCCAACCCCGCCGCCCTACCCACGACCAGGACGCGACCGAGCTAACTTTCTTGCCAGTTCTTCTGCGCTATCATAATCGAACTGGCAGACATGTTTCTTCCAGCACCATCGCCCCGGCGGGCGCCGGGGACGATATCGAGCAAGGAGGCGGTACGACAGACATTTGCGACTCATTCGCTGATTTCTTCACAACACAGGCAGCTGCAGCAGTCGAGAGACTGCGGAACGCGCCAGCAGCAGTAGCGACTTCAATGCCGCTCGCACCTAGCCGGCAGTCGGTCACTGCGACCGCCCTTACTTAAGGCGGACAAAGTGACCGCTCTTCGTCACCAGCCAGCCGGCCACGGCGACTGTCCTATTTTATATAGAGCGGACAAAGTTACAGGCCTCGCGCGGATTACCGCGCAAACAATTCCAGTTGCGTTATGAAAGTCTTCCGACTAAACCTTTGTTCCTTTGCAGATTTTAGATTCCAGAAATGCGAGTGTCATCCATCACGAATACATTCACAAGCATGTCATTAAAATCCATCTCATGATAAGATAGATGTTGATATTCTATCATCTCATGATAGAATACGCGAATGCGCCTGCTAGATATAAAACGATAGGGTGAGCAACATATAAGGCTCAGTAATAATTGTGAAATCAGCTTTTAAGCTGATTTGGTCGGTGACATGCGGTTTCGGGAGTGATGAATGAAAAAGGACCATCTAGTACTAGAGATGAGTGGGTAGGATAGGTACCATATTTTATATTATTATTGATCGCTTCGATGTAAACACGCTGATAAATAACACGATAGGCTTGTTTTATATATTCTTTTTTATTTCGCGCTAAAAAAAATTTGGAACAGCTGTCTCAATATTGTTTGTTGCAGGTATGTCATCACATCATCCAGAGCGGCGAGTGGTCGGCGCGACCTTGGCTTGGACCTTGACATGTAGTTTGACCAATGACTTTCTTCACAGAAAAATTAAGTGCATACCTGCTAGTTCACCGTTCGGAACCGGTGTAAAACTGTAAGTCCCCTTCCCTTGCCCCTTACCTACTTTGTAGGTGGTAGGCTCAAATTGTAGCCGACTGAGTTGTTCCACCGTACTGGATGTAAGATGGCTGCATAGCACCGTCGGCTGTGTTCTCCTCTAGTCCAGTATAGCCAGCAATCCAGGGAAGTCTCCGGTATGGCACCTCCTTCGAAGGCGGCATTGGCAGGACGGAGCACCGTGCTTTGGCCCCTCTGGCACAGCAACCCATACAGGATTACATAAAAACCAACGAATCGGTCGATTGTTGTGGTAAGTTGAATATGATTACAACAGGTAGGTACAACCATTGTACCGTATGGGGCCGGTACTTTAAAAGAATAACCCCACTGCATCTCTCCCCGTGTATGTCGTAAAAGGCGACTAAGGGATATGACTCCCTTCTTATATTACTAGGTGGTAGGGTTTAACCAGCCCGGGTTGGTACCACCGCACTGAATGAAAGGTCGGTCGAAACGGCTATGTAAATAGTTTGTGTTTTCCGTCCAGTTCAGTGCCGGCACGACCGAAGGGAAGCACTGACGTGGCGCCAAGTTCACCCGGTGTTATGGGCTGACATCACGGATGTTGTAGGTGATGTAGCCAACCATGTCAGTTTCCATAAAAAAAAACTGTACTGCACCTACCTGGGCGACCGAGCTTCGCTCGCAGCGTAACAGGTGGCACTGATATCATGTTTTGTGTGAAAGCGGATTTTCTCATGGATGACATCTAGGTATCTAGATTTTGTCAGCCTCGGTAGCTCTTTGATATGACTCCCTTCTCTATGTACCGTGTGGGGCCGGTACTTTAAAAGAATAGCCCCACTGCATCTCTCCTCGTGTATGTCGTAAAAGGCGACTAAGGGATATGAGTATGACTCCCTTCTCTACAGGGTGTAAAAACGGCGAATACATTAAATTTAGGAAATGATTATTGGGATCAAGAGTAACAAAAAAGTCAAATAACTTTTTTCTGAAATCCCTTTAAATAAAAAGTTACAGTTTTCATACAAAATTGATTATTTTAGTGTAAAAATGATCTAATGACAACAGGGAGGGGCGGGGGTTAGCTTTGTGAGTGGAGGACTGGAGGTCGTCAGGCGGAGGGTGCGGAGCGGCAACAACACGTTAAATTACACTAGACGAAAACATACATTTCAAAAATTCATATCTCGAAAACTAGAAACTTTAGAGAAAAACTTTATTTGCTTTGTTGTCAAGAAAAAAATGAGGATTGCGCTGGCGAAATTAATGTACTCGCCGTTTTAACACCCTGTATATTACTAGGTATATATATATATTACCGGGTTGGTACCAATGAAAGTCGGTCGAAACGGCTATGTAAATAGTTTGTGTTTTCCGTCCAGTTCAGTGTAGCCGGCACGACCGAAGGGAAGCACTGACGTGGCACCAAGTTCACTCGGTGTTATGGGCTGACATCACGGATGTTGTAGGTGATGTAGCCAACCGTGTCAGTTTCCAGGCGACCGAGCTTCGCTCGCCGCGTAAACAGGTGGCACTGATATCATGTTTTGTGTGAAAACGGATTTTCTCATGAATGACATTTATCTAGATTTTGTCAGCCTCGGTAGCTCAGTGGTGCGGTCGTCGGTCGACGTCGCACGCCTGGGCGCCGTCAGTACTTGGACGGGTGACCGCTCGACCGTTGGAGGCTGACGACGGTGGTTCGGATTCCACGTAAAACTGCAGGTCCCTTCCCTTCTTACCTTACTGGGTGGTAGGGTTTTATCCCGCCCGAGTTGGTACCACCGCACTGAATGAAACGTCGTTCGAAACGGCTATGTAAATAGTTCGTGTTTTTCGTCCAGTTCTGTGTAGCCGACATTAAATTAAGGAAAGCGCTGACATGGCACCTAGTTCACTCGGTGTTATGGGCTAACATCACGAATGTTGTAGGTGGTTTGCAATAAAGAATTTCTAGCTATCTATTTATCGTTTCCCCCTCCCAGGAGATATCCAAACCCAAAAGCACCATAAAACCCACGACCTAGCCTCCAAAAGCCAATTTGCAGAAAAAATTAAAATGCAATATAATATTCCTCCCATTTATTTTGTCTGCCATCCACCATAGTAATGTTACAAAGCGTCCACATTTGACATACATAATATGTGACAAGTTCGAGCGCAGTCTCACTGCCATAACAATGCTAGACTTATCTACCGAATATGGAATGCAAGATTTTTTCCAGCAATAAGCTAAAGAGAAATGGACAAATTGTATAGGAATGTACATAATTTGTCTAATAATAAGCCAATAAAATAAAATAAAAAATATTAAACAATTTATACTTAAAACAATTAATTTCGTCTATTAATTTCGAGAGTTACAATATATTGTGACAATTTTTTAAAAAGATAAAATTACTCTACATTTTAATTTAATAGTGCATTTTTCATAAATTGTACTTATAAAAGAATATAACATTGCATTATTAAATATCTAAATATGTATCGGAAATATACACGGTGTTGCAACCCCAACCGTAAAACCCGAAAGGGGGTGATTCTGTACGTGAAATAGAACAACTTTTGTTCTACGACTTTATTATTTTAAGAAAAAAAATTTTTTTTTCTCCATACATTTTGAAAATAGGTACATAGGTATTTAAAATTTGTATGGAAAAAATAATTTGTTTTAGTTTCAAAATTTTTTTTTTCTTCACAGAAGTTGTTTACTTTTAACATATAGAATAACCCCCTAATGTCACTTAAAATTATTACGGAGGCAACTGCAACACTGTGTATATTTAGCGCAAAATTTAGCTACATTTTAATGCCTAGGCATAATCTTGAAAAAAAAATTGCACATTACCTTGGTTTTAAACCAACCAATTTTTAAACGTTAGACGTAGCTATATCTCAATGGTAAATAAATACTTATCTTAATTATACTTAAATTATACCTACTTATATCTTCTTTACTTCAAGTTTGCCGGTGACGATGTGACTTCACGAATTCAGTACAGTGAACAAAAAAAAACTTCTGTTACAGTTCGATTAGTCTAAGGAGAGAATCGCGTGTGTAGTGGTGTGTACGTGAGCGCAAAGTATAGTACATTCGCGTTCATAATGCCGTTGCACTTTTCGATGTTTTCATAAATATTTGTATCAATGTTTTAAATTATACACGGTGTTTACTTTTCTCGCGACATTTAAATTTTAATACCGAATATTAAACCATTTCGTATACTGATTATTTTGTGGTACTTAAACATAAAATCTAAAATAGTTAAAAAAAAATTGCATATTTTGTTCAAAATTTTACCTCAGCGACAATTTATCTTTGGAATGGTGTAGCGAGCGCCTCCGCGCGCCGCGCGCTTGCGACCGTGCGTACCCCCAGCTGACTGACGTGTCGCGCGCTAGCTGTTGTATCGTGTCGTTATGAATGTGAATTTTTTGATTTATTTGAAGAATTACCTACCCAGCTTTCGATTTGTTTGGTAATGCAGTGCGATTCCTATTACGAAATACCATGTTTTATATCAAATATAGAAATTGAAAATTTTAAAAGCAAAGCTCAAAAAAAAATGTCCCCCTTTTTCGGCATCAGTATGTGACCCAGAATAACCCCCTTTCGGGAATGTCGCCTATTTAGGTTAACACCGTGTATAAGTATAGTAATGCAATATTATTTGTTATTACATCGAAATTAAGGATAAAGTTCACTGTCAAAAACAAAATACTTATACTATAATGTTGCTAAGTTAACTCTGAATTTTTACGTGAACAATTTACGACCGCATTGTCGATATTAAGAAACATGGACTGTAAAATGAGATATTTTCAATCAATAAAATAACTTTTATATTTAACACTTTTTACTAGAAAAAGCAGGAGCGTGTGTGCTCTTACGAAAGTTATCTTATGAAAGTAACACTACTATACGCTTGTCAGAAACCGGTTTGGTCGCGCAGTCGACGGTCCGTTGCTTTCGTGTCGTCATCCAAACTTTTAGGCTTCCTTACGGATACGGAACCCTAAAAATTGAAGGGGGTCATACGCACTCCACGCGCCGGAAAACTTGGAGCAGACAGGTTATGAAATATTTTATTATTTATCTAGAATAAAATGAGATATGATTCTGAAATGTGTTTTCAACATAAGCCGAAATTTTCTTGAACATTCAAGATGCAAACACCTTCCAAGTTAACTGCTTAGTCTTAGAAATATAATTTAACATCTTTTCAGACTTACTTCTTATATAAAACTCTAAAATATGTTGTACCCCTCATGTAGTGAGTGAGGGAGGCCCATAACAATTTTTTACTTAACTGATTTATAACTATAATTTAGTATTGGATTAATCTAGAAGTTATTACATTATCTATTTAATTAAAATAATATATAAAATAAAACTGAAGTAGGTATTATCTAACTAACTCATAAATAAAAATGTCCTCCATTTCTGCCGAGGCAGCCATGGGTTCCAGTACGCTTATAGCGGTCCCTATTTGAATTTCTAGACTTACTTATGCGGCGTATGAAGAAAGCCTTATCCACTAGCCATTTGCCACCGGACTTATCCACTAGCCATTTGCCACTGGACTTATCCACTAGCCATTTGCCACTGGACTTATCCACTAGCCAATTGGCACCAGACTTATCTACCATCTACTATAGAGCGTTCCAACTAAAAGTTCCCTTCGCCGTTATGTTGGCTCCACTGTCAGTGTCACTGTCAGTGCTTAAATTCGTGCTGCCAGATTGTGAAGATTATATTACCTAATAATGTAATCGTTATTTACCGTACAAAAAATACGGAAAATAATGATAATTACGGGTAAATCTGTACACATAGCAACCCTCAACGCTGTTTTGACAGATAGACAGTGGAGCCAACATAACGGCGAAGGGAACTTTTAGTTGGAACGCTCTCTAGCCATGTGCCACCGGACTTATCCACTAGCCATTTGCCACCGGGCTTATCCACTAGTAGCCATTTACCACTTGACTTCCACTAGACATTTCCCACCGGACTTATTCGCCTGTGCATCCAGGTCTGTCTGTCAGTATCGGGATACAGTGTGTGGTATTTATATATTATGTACATTTATACACGTAGTATCGAAATGCCGAAAATGTTGTCAATAATTTTAAACTAAACTTTAAAATTATGCTTGCATAGTACAGATGAAACTCTGACAATTTGGATTTTAAAATAATAATAAAAAATTAATTATTCATAAAACAATTATTATCATCAGTTATACGATATAGAACTCTCCGAGGGGCCGAAGGGCTACTCGACTGTTCGATTCGAACGCAATTGAAGTTTTGGAAATCGAATAATTCGAATGGGACTATTAAAATCGACGCATCACTAATTGTGATTCATTCGCTGGTTCGCTCAAGGTTATGCCGTTTGTAAACACCAAATGTTGTTTATTTTTATGTAAACCAATATTTGGATGGCTGTGTGACAGAGCCAAAAACCACTCTCCTCGCGAAACCACGCTCAGTGAGGCGCCATACCAGGAGATTTGCGGACTGTTGCTAGGCTGTCTAGCCTGTTGATACGACGTTTGAAGACACCCAGGTTAAAGGATACGGGAAACACACTCGCCGGAAGACAGTTCTACTCCCTAGTGGTGCGACAAAGAAACGATTTTGAGAACCGATGGGTACTCAAAAGCCCAATGTCAACAAAAATTTTACTGCTCAGTTTCTCTGCGGCGAGTGCTGCGAAGATAGGTTTGATGGCAAGGAATAAGGGAAGCAAGTTCCTCCGAGCAACGTCCATGATAGTACCTGTAGAACAGACTGAGTGAGCCTTTAATTATAATTGCTCGGAGGAGCTGTTTATTGCGAATGCCCGCCGTCCCCTTTCCACCTACGCACCACGCACACCGGGCAGGGTTTGCATCTCTACACAATGGACTTACCGCCGTTGCGTACTAACCGGTTCTGCAGATATTTCCTCTACAGAACCAGTAAACTCTGGAACGTTCTCCCTGCCCATATATCTCCCCCCAAGTACAGTCTCGGGTCCTTCAAGAGGGGAGTGAATAGGCACCCGTCAGGCCGGCATGGCATTCGCTACACCCGCATACGACCGAATGTGCATGGGCGTTGTTAGACACCTCATGGGTGGATAACGACGCGTGGGGAGGACCCACCCATGAGGAGCCAAAAATGTCACGCTTTCTATAAAACAAAACAAAATTAAGAATTCACAAGTCGAAGGCGTTTAGGTCTCCATCTTGGACTTGAGAGACTGGTAGTAGTCGGAGAGCACTCTCCAGGCCGACGGCGCCATGAATCCCTTCGGCGGCTCCTTGCCCGAACGCGCCAGACCTGGTGGTTAAACATTCATGTTCTTACTATGTAGGTAAAAGAAGACCCGAATCTATTTAAGTAAAAGAAGACCCGAATATATAAGGTCCTTCATTATTTATGTCAATAACTTCAGGAGGGTTACATACACACTCAAATAAACACTTTACGTAAAAAAAAACATATGAGCATTGCAATGCACATAGGAGCATTTTTTCTCTTAACATCTCCTTACAAAAAAATAAACTCAAATAGCTCTAAAAAAACTCTAAGAAAAATACCATATTTGAACAAAGATTCAAAATCCTCAAACTAACAATGCTGGAGCAACGACGACGTAGAGGAGATCTCATAGAGACATACAAAATACTGAAGCGACACTATGACTGCCCAGAGCTAGAAAGCATGTTTGTGTTAAATTCAAACAACGACACATTCAAAAATAGGCTTGACAAGTATTTAAAAATAGAAGAAAGGTAACAAATAGCAACACCAGTGATCATATTATAAATGAACACATCAGCATAATATTAAGCTGCTAGTTCACTAAAAAAATAATAATAATCATAAGTAATAAAATAAAATTTAAAAAATATAATTTCCCAATTAATTGTAAAGTACCTCTCATCCTCGTGCCGGAGATGAAGTCAAAGTCCTCCTTCCTGGTCGGGTCGAAGAAGCCCATTCGGCTGACAGACATGTCGTACGCCGCCACTCTGAACGGAATTATCTGAAAATACAACACAATCACATTTAGGAACGTTCCCATACCACGTGATGATCACGGAGTTATGAATATATAACGCTGGGTCACAGGTGGGGAAGGGGGGGAGTGAATTCACCTTGTCATGTCGTATTTAAAAATTACTATTACAAAAATAAACTCTTCATTCAAAATAACATTTCGCTATTCATTTTGTTTCATTCTCGCTAATTTTCAATATGAAAATCGGAGTTACTTTTCTGTAAATGTATTAGGGGTACCGAAGAACATATTTAAGGAACTCGCTGACTTGCATTCTAATGCTATGGCATATTTCACTCGTGTGTTGCTTGGTCGTTGACATTCTGAAGACTATGGACATTCAGTGTGTCATGGACATCTGTGGACTGTGGACAATCTGTGGACCAACACTCTGCGGGCTGTAGACATTCTTTGGGCCATACCCACTCTGTGGACCGTGAGCACTTTTTTTTATGTGAAACAACATGGGTGGCTGTGCCGAGAGACCAATGGTGCATTCGACATAGCCAAAAACACCTCTCCTCGCGAAACCACGCTCATCATCAGCCTGTATCGGTCCACTGCTGGACATAGGCCTCTCCCAAGGCACGCCACCACACGCGGTCTTCCGCTCTCAGTTAGGTGCTATGCCAGCGGATTTGCGGACTGTTGCTAGGCTGTCTAGCCTGTTAATACCACGTTTGAAGACACCCGTGGACATTACGTGGACAATATTTTATGTTTATGTTAGTACTAAGCACATACTCGCTTTATATATATTTTTATTTAGAAAAATGCAAATCGAAAATGATTGGAAAAATACATGCCGACCAGGATTTGAACCTGGGTCTCTGGCTTGAGCCGCCAACGCGATAACCAACTACACCGCCGCAAAAATTATGCGACATCATTCATGAAGGTGCAATAGATCGAAAAATTGGAGATAATATGTAACGGCCCGGTGGTGTAGTTGGTTATCGCGTTGGCGGCTCAAGCCAGAGACCCAGGTTCAAATCCTGGTCGGGATGTATTTTTTTCAATGAATTTCGATTTGAATTTTTCTAATTAAAAATTACGTGGACAGTAGAGTCTGTGAACCGAGTACACAAGAGAATGGACCGAAACGCACGTACCTCAAGGTCGTTGAGTCCAGGCGCCATCTTGAGGACGAGCGCTCCGTGCCGCGGGTCGTAGATGTCGCCCTGGCCGTTGGGATGTGGCATGCCGGCCGGGTCGCGACCCACTATGTAATGATTCGCACCCGCGTTCATACGCGACTTCGCGTGCCATTGAACCTGCGTTGCAAACATTTTTTAAAACATGTTTTATTATGTTATTTTTTCTTTTTCTTATAATTTCATTTAATTAATATTACTAAATTAAAAAAAATCACAATTACATCACACAGATCTTAACGTATTTTAAAATTACATACTTCAAAATTGTAATTTTTTATAATAGCTAAAATCATAAGCAAATTAGAATAGAATAGAAACTCTTTATTGCACACAAATTGAAGGAAGAACAGGACACAACAAGAAACAAGAAATATAGGAGTGTGCAAAGGCGGACTGCAAGTGATTTCTTCCAGTCAACCTTTGGGTGATGGATGAGGAATAAAATACGATGGTGATGGAATATTGCAGTCATCTTTGGGAGGGTTCCCCTGAGTACCTTCTTTCAGCCTTGGATTCTATTCAGCGACGAGCCATTCGCCTCATTGGCGATTCTGTACTCACAAAGGACCTTCAACCTCTAAAGCAGAGACGTATCGTTAGGTCTTTGAGCCAGTTTTATCGGTACTACTATGGCCGCTGCTCTGACGAACTTGCTTCCCTTATCCCTACTCCTACTGTTCGCCTTCGCCAAACCCGCCATACTCTCGCGGAACACCCGTTTGTAGTCAACAGAAGAGTTCTTCGAACTGCACGATTCTCTAAATCGTTCTTGTGCCGCCAGGGAATATCTTCCCCCACTCCTACAATCCACGGATCTTCAAATCGCGGGTTAATAGCCTTTCCCCAGCAACATTAGTCCACCTCCAAGCCGGACTGGCACCTCCTCGGGGGTGAAATTGGCTGCGCCTGAGGTTGCGACCTCGGACAGAGCCACCCAGTTCGGTAGCAATAAAAAAAAATACAAAAGTGAGTGTGAGGAGAAGAAAAATGCGTTACCTCTGTAGGCCCGGCGTACATCATGGGCGAGGGGAATATGGCCAGGACGGTACTCTCGGGCTGCAGCACGCCCTCGCTGAGCACGGCCTTGTGCTGGTTCATACGCACGTCCAGCGGTACGTCGTCGTCCTTCGTCCAGCCGCCTGCGGCGAATTTGTTTTTTATTTATAAATTATTTTTTTTTATGGAAACTGACACGGTTGGCTACATCACCTACAACATCCGTGATGTCAGCCCATAACACCGGGTGAACTTGGTGCCATGTCTTGGACTGCACTGCACATGTGCCAGTGCTTCCCTTCGGTCGTGCCGGCTACACTGAACTGGACGGAAAACACAACCTATTTACATAGCCGTTTCGACCGTCGTTCCATTCAGTGCTGTGGTACCAACCCGGGCGGGTTTACGAATTTGTTAATGGTAAGCGTGACACTATGACCTAAAAAAGGTAGCCGGGAGTGGATGGAAGAGAAGAGCGGAAGACCGCGTGTGGTGGCGTGCCTTGGGAGAGGCCTATGTCCAGCAGTGGACCGATACAGGCTGATGGTGATGATGATGATGATGATGAAGCGTGACACAGCGCCGCGCGTCATCGTCGCCGCCGCTGTCCACGAGAATGTCGCTTTCTCTATAACCGGTTATGATATTAAGTTCAACATCCTTTTCGTGCTGTAAGTAATTGCTAAATAGACATATATACATAGCAGAGTAATCGGTGTTGTGCCTCAAGAACTCCGGTAAATTCAAGCGGCGGGTGGCCGAGTGGTTTGAGCATCGGCTTCTCATGCGGGAGGTCCGAGGTTCGAATCCGGTCGGCGTGTACCAATGAGATTTTTCTGACGAAAAAATTTACATGCATACCTACACCTGCTGCTTCACCGTCCGGAACCGGTGTAAAACTGTAGGTCCCTTCCCTTGCCCCTTACTAAATGGTAGGCTCAAATTGTAGCCGACTGGGTTGATACCACCGTACCGGATGTAAGATGGCCGCATAGCAACCTCGGCTGTGTTCTCCTCCAGTCCAGTATAGCCAGCAATCCAGGAAAGTCTCCGGTATGGCACCTACCTTCTCGGAGGTGATATTGGCTGGTCGAAGCATGCGCTTTGGCCCCTCCGACTCAGCCACCCATACCGGATTACATAAAAAAAAAACAAGAATATCACTTTCTCCATAACCGGTTATGATATTAAGTTCAAAATCCTTTTCATGCCGTAATAGCTAAATAGACATACATACATAGCAGAGTAATCGGTGTTGTGCTGCAATAAACCTGGTAAATTACGGCACAACACCGACCACCACGTCTAGCAAAGTATTTGGACAAAATAAGATCAAGCAGCAAGTAAGGCACGAAGACCCGCCTGCTGCTTTTGACTCGACGGAAGGACCGCGCCAAGTTGGGAGGTGGCTAGCTTGTCGCTCTTTAGAACAGAATCTCGTCCGTATTCCTTAGTCGCCTTTTACGGCATCCACGGGGAGAGATGCAGTCGGGCTATTCTTTTTAAGTACCGGCTCCACACCGGCTACACCGTGTCGCGTAACATCAAAATCGTGAACACATACCCAGCGGGTGCAACAGAAGGACAGGTTTCTTGTAGCCGCGCGCAACCAGCTGCCTGTGCGTGTCTGTCATCAGTAGGGCGTGGCCGTTGTGGATCGGGTTGCGCAGCTGGAACGGAGAGTCAAGTGTCAAGTGCGAGTTTTACTCGCGCAGAGAGGGTTGCGTAGATTCGCTATGCACAAAAATTTTGGAAGGAGAGAAGATGTGTCGTCGTGAACCATGAGTATCCAGCGAAGTTTCTCGCCAGTTCTTCTTCGAGAACGGCGAAGCGAATAATCCAACATCCAACTATCCTGGCTCGGCAGTTCATGGACCCTCCAACATCCCAGCGGAGACTGAAACGCTACAAGCTACCCCAAGACAACATAGCCTTGTTTAGTGAGGGACACTGGTCCCTCACTAAACAAGTCACAAATCAAGAGTCATACAAACTTCCATGTCCCTAGATGGAGACAGATTGTAGTGAATAAATAAGACAAAAAAAAAGTTCTTCTTCGCTGTGATAATCGAACTGGCAAAATGCTAAATGTTAAATGTTAAAATATGCCGAATCCGAGTGCAGTGTACTGTCGTCTATGAATAAAGAATAAAGAACGCACACTCGTATCGGAACCGCTGACTCCAGTTTCCGATAGCAAACACAATCAAAATTCACACACACGAATGCACGTACACACTTGCACCAGCGATTTTTGGCCAATCCAAAGCGTTGCATCCAAGTGCTCACGCACACGTCGATAGTTAATATGGGAAAGACTGCCCATACTACCGTGTCGCGGACCTCCTTCGCATATCTTATCTCCCTACTCTTGTTCGAAAATCTTTGGCTATACTATACTTGTCCCATAAACCATATCCGTCTATCTTTACTCTTTCTACAATGCAAAGACTGTGGCGCCATCTATTATTCAGTAGCGTGACTAATCCATTCTTAGCACGTTTCTTGTATGAGGACACCCCTTCATTTTTTACTTTTTGCATAAGCGCGACATTTGGCGCCGGGCCACCCATGAGGTGTCTCACGCGGGGGTTGCGAATGCCATGCCGGCCAGACAGGTTCCTATTCACGCCTCTCTTGAAGGACCTGAGATTATACTTGGGGGGAAATATGTAAAACATATTCTGTAAAAATGTCAACCTGCTATCCTATAACGCTTCACCCATAAAAGGTAGGATAGACGGACAGGCAGACGGACTACGGCGTAGGCTTAGTACTAGAATCGCGTACAGTACGGAACCCTAAAAAACCGGCCAAGTGCGAGTCGAACTCGCGCACCGAGGGTTCCGTATCGCCATGTCACGGCTAGCGCCATTCACGCCATCTAGATGGCGTGTTATGAAATTCTTCATATTAGTTATAGCTTCATAATCTATTCGGTAGATGGCGCGCGCGTATATACTTTTTGGTTTCTTCTATGGGAACCCCCGTGAATTTTTTACTTTTTCTTATTTTTAGTATTTGTTGTTATATCTGTAACACATTTTCTGTGAAAATTTCAACGAGCTACCTATTACGGTTCAAGAGATACAGCCCTCGGACAGACGGACGGACAGACGGACGGACGGACGGACGGACAGACAGACAGACAGACAGACGGCGTAGGCTTAGTAATAGGGTCCCGTACCGGATATGGAACCCTAAAAAGGAATGAGAAATTCATGAAAACACAAATTCACATGCACTCTCCATATTCACAACAGACAGACAAGACAGTCACCTGGAACGCGAAGACAGCGTCTGCTCCCATCTCCCTGAACCTGGCGCGTAGCTCGTTGGGCGTGAGCCGGTACTGGTCAAGGCCGTCGTCCCAGCGGATCCGCTCAAACACTTCCAGGGCGCCGCCCACTAGCCAGTCTCCGGCCTCCTCGATCATCTGCCGATGATGGTTTAACATTAATTAAATGGACAGCCTCGGTAGCTCAGTGGTGCGGACGGTCGACTGTTGTTAAGCAACCCTGAGCGAGGTCAGTACTTGAATGGGTGACGGCTCGACTGTTGGAGGCTGACTGTGGTTCGGATTCCACGTAAAACTGTAGGTCCCTTCTTAGCTTAAAAAAATATATTTTACTACTTTGGAAAGGTGTTAAATAAATCTCGGAAAAATAACGAAAAGTACGAAAATTTTATGTATGTATGTATATATTCTTTAGTGAACACCAATTTAAAAAATTTGGTACAACAGGCGAGCTTAATGCCGCGAGGCATTCTATTCTAACTAACCTTTGGGATGTGGGAGAAGTACATGCAGGCGAACAAGAATAGTTTGTGGCAATGTGTTAAGACTGTAAAGAAATATGTATGATAAACTACATACGAATACTACGTAAATACTTTAAATAAGCATATATATGTATATAATAAACTTGCATATTATGTACATCGATCGGTGGTAGGTACCATTGTGCAACACAATCAACTGAATGACAGGAGAGTAAGAGAAGGGCAGTAAAGATATGTATGTAATATAAATTGCATTTACTTCGGTAAGGAAAGGAGAAGTTTGTTTAAATTAATCTTAAATACATTCATAGATGTAGAGGAGCGTAAATGCACGGGCAGATTATTCCAGAGGCGAGCTGTTTGTACTGTGAAAGAGTCCGTGTAGAACGAGCTTGAGTGAGCCGGTATTGCCAAAAGTAAGTTGTCAGCAGATCTTAAAGCCAGACCATGAGAAGAAAGAAATTCAAACCGTTCACTCAAATATTTGGGAGCAGCAGGATCATTAAGGGTGCGGAAGAGAAGAGAGAGGGCGTGAGAGTTCCTGCGACCACGAACATCGAGCCACTGAAGGCGAGCTCGATATTCAGATATATGGTCGTACTTGCGCAATCCGAAAATATAGCGAATGCACAAGTTGAGGATACGGTCGAGTTTGTTGAGGAGATTCTCATTTAGGTCAAGATAACACACATCGGCATAATCTAGAATTGGCAATAAGAGACATTGAGCGAGCGTAATTTTGTGCCAGTGGGAATGAAGTTTTGCAAACGCTTGAGAGAGTGCATGCTCCCGTAGACCTTTCGACTGACCTCATTAACCTGCACACTCCATGTAACAGTTTCATCGATCATAAGCCCTAAACTTTTAACACACTTGCTGTAGGGGATAGCTATGCCATTGAAAGCAACGGCGGGGCGAGTATCCCTGTCCAGCTTTGCCAACAATTTGTACTTTAAACTACTTTAAAGTTAAATTGTACTTTAAAGTTAAATTCTCTTGAGAAGCATAAATTGTTTCTATACAAGACCCTCATAGAAATATAGATAACATTTTTGCCTACAATCATAGCTAAAAAAATTTTTTTTTTCCATCTTTCCAACACATGAAATTTAATATATAACTAGTGTGATTTTCGCGCAAACTTTCATCGTCGGCGCGACGTATCAGCCACCGCACGATTATAATGAATCTCGCACCTATTTAAATCTGCATACGGTTCGTGTTTCGTGTACCTCGCGCTGGAGGCCATTGTTACAAGAAACAATGCTACAGTGGATAAAGGGGCACAGCGGATCCCGGGGGAATGATGCTGCTGATGAACTCGCTAAGAGGGGATCCAGCAGCAAACCTGAAGGACCCGAACCTCTATTGCCACTGCCACACAACCAACTGAAAAGTTGGATACACAAACGAACGTATCAACTACACATAGAGAGATGGGCAGCGGGCAGCGACTGCAGACAGGCGAGGGAGGCGATGGCGAAGCCGGACCTCCGTCTCACCAAGACGCTTCTGTGTGTCCATAGATCAAAACTACGTATAGTGATAGGTATGCTTACTGGTCACTGTATACTTAACAGACACCTCTATGTAATTGGAGTAACGGATAGTCCACTGTGCAGAGCATGCCTGCAGGCGGACGAGACACCCACCCACGTGCTGCTGGAGTTCGAGGAGTTGGCAGACATAAGGGCGAAGGAGATGGGAGGCCCTATTACACTTCGAGAGGCGTGCCAAGACCCAAAGAGAGTGTGCCGTCTCCTGGAAGAACTCGGCTGGTTGGAGTAAGGCCGTAGGACGCGCAAAAGGCCTGCATTGGAGTGGGCTTAAACGCGGAGAACGAGTCCGAACAACAACAACAACAACGGTTCGTGTTTCAATCATCAGTGCTCGGGTAGCACGGTTTGAGTTGGTTCCGCCTTAAACAAGGAGTGTTCAATTCCAAGCAGGAAGTTATACCTTGATATAAGGATGTCCCGCGTTATGCATAGCGAACTGTCTCGAGCAACGCTCCTCCTTCCTGTGCGGGTAGAGCTCCGGGGCGCGCAGTATCGCGACCGGACGCCCGTTGTAGGCGAGCGCGAGAGCCTCCGCCCCCTGCAGCCTGTCCTTGTCGTGCGCGTGCACCGGGAGGACTATCGGCACCGACTGATTCACGACCGTACCGTTGGGGAGGGTGAGGCAGTTGAAGTGGAGCGTCTGAATAGGGAGACAGTTGTTCAAATATGTTTATTATGTATAGTTTATTTAGCATCTATTGGCAGTACACTGCGCTCAGATTTGTCATATTTACATTGTAACATTCGGCCAGTTCGGTTATCACAGCGAAGAAGAACTGACAAGAAACTTCACTGGAAATGTTTTCAATGTACACTTAGTCTACTTTACAGAAATATTTGCCACTGCCTAGACACGCATGTGCTGTTTTGTGACAGATGCTGCAATTCATGACAAAGTGAAAACATTTTTACTATGAAATTGTATGAATAGCACAAAATTATGAAATGATTGCTTTCGCTGTGGAAACATTAGGCCCCTGGTCAGCTGAAGCAAAGTCTCTCTGCAAGGATTTAGGCAGTCGACTGATAGAAGTGTCCGGGGAGGCCCGAGCTGGGGCCTACCTCTCTCAGCGCATTAGTCTGGCCATACAGAGGGCTAATGCGCTAAGTGTCTTGGGAACTTTCCCTGGATCGCTCGGTATGGATGAGATTTTTTATTTATCAACCTGATTTACAGATCTCATTCATATCACTGGTCCGGGGTTGTTCTTTTTTCTTTCATATGTATAGTGTAGATTAATGAAATCACCCTTCCCTTCTTACCTTACTAGGTGGTAGTTTAACCCGCACATGTCGGTACCACCGTACCGAATGAAAGGTCGATATCGAAACGGCTATGTAAATAGTTCGTGTTTTCCGCCCAGTTCATCAGTGTAGCCGGCATGACCGAAGGGAAGCACTGATATGGCACCTAGTTCGCCAAGGTGTTACTTATGGGCTGACATCACGGATGTTGTAGGTGAAGTAGCCAACCGAGTCAGTTTTCATTAAAAAAAACATATTACAAATGCAATAGCAATCACATACAATAGCAATTTCCCAACAAAAAAAAAAAGAATTACCTTGTATTTTTTTAATGTCTATTATTTTAATGGTTAATTTCTTGGCATCTTGGTTATTAGACGCTATTGAAATTGAGAATAATTGTTAATTTGATGTGCAATAAGGAATTTCAAAAGTAGCTCAAGATAATTTAAAAGATTTTAAAATGGTTCAAAATAATTGTAATAAGATTTAAAAATTGTTTAAAATAATTGTAATAAGATTTAAAAATGGTTCTAAATAACTGTAATACGAATTAAAAATTGTTCAAAATAATTGTAATAAGATTTTAGTTACCTGTAGATATTCCTGTTCTCGCATAAATCCTTTCAAAGGCGACGCCCATCCTTCAGAAAGTATCTGTGGACAAAGAACACATTTTTTTATACTTTAATAATACATAATAAATCTGCCGCGCCTGCCACCAACCTGGCGAGTCCCTCAGACATGTGATTTCCGGTTGTTCGCAGCTTGCCAACACCGAGTATTTGCATAGGCACAACCTAGTAGCCAGGATTATCCACCAGCAACTTGCCTTAAAGTTCAACCTTGTAGGTACCGAAGTGCCTTACTATAAGTACAATCCGCCGCCAGTTCTCGAGAACGGTCATGTCACACTCTACTGGGACCGGTCCATTATCACAGACAGGTCTATTCTCGCGAACAGACCTGATATTGTGATAGTGGACCGGGAGGCAAGGCGCGCAACGCTCGTCGATATCGCCGTGCCGCATGATGGTAACCTCGTCAGTAAGGAAGCAGAGAAGATGTTAAAGTATCTGGATCTACAGCACGAGGTTACCAAAATGTGGCCCGTCGACTCGACGATCGTTGTGCCCATAGTCGTTTCGGCGCATGGGCTGATAGCGAAGAGCCTCGACGACCACCTTGAGAGGCTCTCGCTGAGTGGTTGGGTCAAGGGTCAGATACAGAAGGCAGCCCTGCTCGACACTGCACGCATCGTCCGGAGGTTCCTCTCTTTGGGACCCGACCATCGGTAGCTTGGGCTCGCCCCGCCGCCGGTGGTGGAAACTCCATTTGTTTTTGTATTAATTTTAGATTTTAAGTTTGTAAATATTATGTAAAATTAATATAAAAAAAAATGTGTAAATAAATGCATAATAAATAATACATAATGTTTTGCATAAATACTGACATTGGAAAGCAAAAAGTTAATGTTAAATTATTGTATGTTTTAGGTTTAAAAAAACAGTTTCTTGTAAATATATCGATAAAAAGGTTGATAAGTTGAAATCATATAAACATTTTATGGAGAAATATATTATAATAATGATTACTAAAATTTTACGGCTTGCTTTACTCACGGTCATCTCGGAACCGCATAACTCGGAGATGACCGTGAGCAAGGCTGTTCAACAACTGCTTTAAGCAATTTAAACCTTACTCCTAGAATAGTTTTACATATCCGCCCATGCACATTCAGTACGGTCGTAATTTTTTTTTTTTTTATGTAATCCTGTGTCGGTGGCTGAGTCGGAGGGGCCAAAGCACATGCTCCGATCAGCCAATATCACCTCCGAGAAGGTAGGTGCCATACCGGAGACTTCCCTGGATTGTTGGCTATCCTGGACTAGAGGAGAACACAACCGAGGCTGCTATGCGGCCATCTTACATCCAGTACGGTGGTACAATCCCAGTCGGCTACAATTTGAGCCTACCACCTAGTAAGGGGCAAGGGAAGGGACCTTCAGTTTTACACCGGTTCCGAACGGTGAAGCAGCAGGTGTAGGTATGCACGTAAATTTTTTCGTCAGAAAAAACCCATTGGTACACACCGACCGGATTCGAACCTTGGACCTCTCGCATGAGAAACCGATGCCCAAACCACTCGGCCACGCGCCGCTTCATATAGTTTTTAGGATTCCGTATCCGGTACGGGACCCTATTACTAAGCCTACGCAATCTGTCAGTCCGTCTGTCCTTTTTTTTTATTGACAGCGCGACAAATGGCGCCGAGCCACCCATAAGGTGTATAACGACGCCCATGGACATTCGGTCGTATGCGGGGGTTGCGAATGCCATGCCGGCCTGACTGGTACCCATTCACGCACCTCTAGAAGGACCCGAGATTGTACTTGAGGGGAAATATATGGGCAGGCAGAGCGTTCCAGAGTTTACCGGTTCTGTCCTACCATTAAAGGGTCGTATCTTTCACAGTATATGTGTTATTATGGCGGATATAACAACAAATAATAAAAAATAGAAAAAGCAGAAAATTAAGGGGAGTTCCCATACAAGAAACGTGTTTCTTTTTGATTTTTTTTTTATGGTGCGGAAACCTCGGTGCGCGAGTCCGACTCGCACTTGGCCGGTTTTTCAATTATGCTAAACTGAAGTTTAAAGCAGTTTAACATGACGATAAAATATGACCTACGTATGAAATTGATAACAATGATTTACAGTGGCGAGACATATTACACACATTACTCAGTTACATAACAATTTATAATTGCACTGCACACGCAATATGTTCGATGCAGTTTGAACTCAATCGACACACTTGAGTTGGTCGCATAATGATTTGTGATTTCACTGCCTGCATGCAGGTGCATATACAACGTGTCCCAAAACTCAATGTCAAGCGGGAACCAGGGAGTAGGCCAGTTTATGACTACCCAGGGTAAAATAAGAAATAAAAAAATCTGAGTCATTTGTTTTTTTTATGATATGAGCATTTTTTGAAAAACGTTGACAATTTACATTTTAGGTAGTACGACTACAAATTTGCAAATATAATTGTTGAAATTTTTATATTGGAAGCCTAAATAACTCTTCTATTGATAACTATCCCAAATAAAACCAGAATGCCTGTAGTTTTACCAAAAACAAATATTCAGTTCAATTGTTTTCTAAAAAAAAATTTCTTTTTTCTTATTTTTCCCTGGGTAGTCATAAACTGGTCTACCCTGTTTCCCGCTTGACGTTGAGTTTTGGGACACGTTGTATACGTTGTCGGATTGCCTGTGTGAAGAAGATATGCACATGGTGTTTTAGATGACCCGCGCTGCTGCGGGTATTGCATTGTTGTATTGATCATTCATATGGCAGTTAGACTGCACTCGAACTTGGCACAATTTGTTCTATCCGGTTCGATTACACCCACTAAGAAGAACCGGTAAGAAAATTAAAAAAAAAAATTATACATATTATTTATAACAAGTATTTTAGTGACGTAGCCACATTATAATTTGTTTTTTCTTTAATATTAGATTTTTTTCGCATAAGTTTAGATTATAGTTTTCTTAATGTCTTTCGGCATTTTGTTTTTTGTTTATTAAAAATTGTCTTTTTAAGTCAGCATCATACATTTTTTATATATTATATTTACTCCTTATCTGTAATGAAATCTTAACTGGTTTTTAGTTTTTTTTTTTTAATATTGTATATTAATCGTTTCCTTATACTTCGATTTTGATTACTGAATAAAATAAAATAACATTAAAATAATATCGCTTACCAGTCTATCGAAAACACAGAATGAGAGCAAGATTAACAATTTTGCTGAGAGTTCTGACTACAAAGAGTCAGGTGTTTCTGTACCTTTGAAAAAACACAACAAATTTAGCGAATAAACGGTTGCGAAATAAAAAAAACCGGCCAAGTGCGAGTCGAACTCGCGCACCGAGGTTTTCGCACAATAACAAACAAAAAAAGTTTGAGTTCTCCATACATTTTGAATTTTATTTCGTTTCTTTAGGAAAGTTTCTCCTATTTCGAAAATGAAGGGAAGCACTGACATGGCACCTAGTTCACCCGGTGTTATGGGCTGACATCACGGATGTTGTAGTGTAGGTGATGTAGCCAATTGTGTCAGTTCCTAAAAAAAAAAAAAATTTTGGGACCATAAATTTTTTTTCTTTTATTTATCTGTGTATTAAAGTGACTTTTCTCATACAGGAGCTAACCGGCACATACATTTTAGCAAACGGTTCATAACAGGTTAATGGAAATTTCATTATTATACCTAATAATTAATCTTTTAAGAAATTAAGGTTAACTATGGTCTTTAGCAATATAAGTTCTACATATCAGTATAGTCAGAGCTAGTGTAGGTAGCCTCATTAAAGAGTAGGTCAAGTATACACTTGTCTTATTCTAATCTCCTATTATCTAGCCAACAAAAAGTACAAACTAATGAATTTCAGCATTACATATTGTTTTCAATAAGCATGACAAAATTAAATGAATTCAAGTAATTTTTTTTTAAATAAATGTTTTTAATAATATTTTTTTTCTGGACAGCCAAATAGTATGTCACTCAAGGTGATATAGAAGATTGTCTGAAAGAAACTGCATTTTATGAAATTAGTTCTTTTTCTGTACAGCAGAAAAATGTAAGAACTACAAAAAAACAACTATTATTTGCCATCACAAAAAAAAACAATATCAGAAAATTCATTTATCTCACCTTGCGATATATTATACTCTCAATGATTTTTATCCTGTACGGTCAAGCGATCCTCGCCTTTCCGCAAGGATAAAAAAAATCTCTATGGTTTTTAGGGTTCTGTATCTGTCGTACGGAACCCTAAGTCTACGCCGTCTGTCTGCCTGTCTGTCTGTCTGTCCGCCTGTCCGAGGGCTGTATCTCTTGAACCGTAATAGGTAGCCCGTTGAAATTTTCACAGAATATGTGTTATTATGGCCGATATAACAACAAATAACACATACCTAAGAAAAATAAGAAAAAATAAAAGAAAAATCACAGAGGAAACTAAAAAGTGTATCCATCTACCGAAAAGAGTATGAAGCATTTTAACTAATAGATAGATGGCGTGAGTGTCGCTAACCATGACATGGCGATACGGAACACTCGGTGCGCGAGTTAGACTCGCCATCGCCATTAGTATCTCCATGTCATGGTCAGCGCCACCAGGCCTCACGCACTCTATGTACTCGCGCGCTAACTACCTACCGCCCGACGGGCCGCCGCCGCCGGGGCGGTCTATTTCAGTGGAAATTCGTCAGTCGCGCGAAGTATACACAGACGCTCGCCCACGCAACTGTGCGCAGCTGCAAAGCAATAACCACTTTACTACCCTACCAAAACTTTTAGACCAATGGCATTAGTGTTAGTTAGTGAGTTAGTGTGCGTGAACGCCACTGCGGTGCTCGGCACACTAATAGATGCACTCAGCGCGTACACTTGTACATATTATCACTAACACTAATGCCATTGGTCTACAAGTTTTGGTAGCGTTATACACTCGATCGTTAAGGTACATTTTTGCACGCAGCGATTGGCGACGTGAAGCAGTAGGCTATTAAAGCCCGAAGGTAGGAACTACGATTTATCTCTTACGAAGTAACTATTAAGTAATCTGTGGCGCCACTCACGCCATCTATGTATTAGTTAAAATGCTTCATAGTGTTTTCGGTAGACGACACGCATACACTTTCCAGTTTCTTGTATGGGGACCCCATGAATTTTCTACTTTTTCTTCTTTTTATTATTATTTGTTGTTATATCGGCCATAATAACACATATTCTGTGAAAATTTCAACGGGCTACCTATTACGGTTCAAGAGATACAGCCCTCGGACAGACGGACGTACGGCGGAGGCTTAGTAATAGGGTCCCGTACCACGGATACGGAACCCCTCAAAAGTCACAAATGACTGAGCAATTCGTACCTGCAGCCACTGCAGATCGAGCGTGGTGATGTCGAGGCGCGGTATCCGGGCCGCCTCCTCCAGGGCACTGCTCAGCCGGTTGCCGTAGATGAACAGCTCCTCGACTCCGGCGCGGCTGTTCTCGAACTCCGGGATTATTCCCTGTACGGAGAGTGCGCGTTTAGTTTACGACGCGCTCGCTGTAAGATCTTCCAGTTGTTTTCCAGCTTGCTCGCATTCGCGCGTATGAACGATATAACATCACGCAAGTTTGCTTGTGGGGTGGGCAGAGAAAACGGATCTCCGCGTGCCACGATTCTCCCGACACACCTCTGGCGCCTTTTCCAGTCTCATAATGTTCTTCACACATTCTCATCGGTTACGGGCACTACGCACTTGCTACGTACTATACACACTGCTACGCACTATTACACTTGCTACGCACTTGCTACGTACTACAGTCTAGGGCGATCAAAGATTTTGGAAGGAGCTTTTGCTCATATATTCCCTCCCCAAGTACAGTCTCGGATCCTTCAAGAGGGGCGTGAATGGGCACCTGTGAGGCCAGCATGGCATTCGCAACCGCACACGACCGAATGTCCATGGGCGTCGTTAGACACCTTATGGGTGGCTAGGCGCCATATGTCGCGCTTTAAAAAAAAATGACGACATGTGCCATTCCAATCGCACACGGTCACAATTCACATTCACACGTACACATTCACAGCAGCGGTTTTTGGCCAATTATGCTCACGCACACATCGATATTTAATATGGGAAAATCTGCCCATATTGCCGTGTCGCGGACACGCCTCCTTCGAATATCTACTCTCCTTCCAAAATCTTTTAGGGCGTCCCTTCCCGACTCTTCCATTCACATTCCATTCATAAACGCTCTTACCACTAATAGAATAGAATAGAAACTCTTTATTGCGCACAATTGAACGAAGAACAGTACACAACAAGAAGCAAGAAATACAGGAGTGCGGGCGGACTTATCACTACAAGTGATATTTTCCAGTCAACGTTTGGGTGATGACAAATTAAATACAGAGGAAGGTGTGGATCTAAGCTTACGATGGCTTCACCGAACATATCCGGGCCCATCGGCAGTAGAGGAGGGTATTAATCAAGGTCGGGACTAGCGAGTGGCCACTCTAAATTTCCCGCGCATGCTTCACGTTTCGGCTCGCTTCAAGCCCTCGTCAGCTAGTCTGCGTTGACTAGGACGCGGGGAAACCACCAGTCCCGCTCTCGACCTCCCTCTCTCTACCTATCCATATTCTGTAGGATGCTTCCAGTGACGTTTTCGAAGCTCTCTCCATATATGGGCTTAGCGTTGATCTTGGCAGCCCTAGATTCTTGAAGAGACTGTAGAGCGACTTCGCTGGTAGTCCTCTTGCTCCGACTTCCACAGTGAAGAGAAGTATGGGTAGTGCAAGTGAAAGGGAGGAGGAATACGTGTTTTATTATTATGAACTAAAACAGTCTAGAAAACTTTTTTTTTCACCATATCCTTTGGAATTATATTTTATGCTACCTGTGCCCGCGGCTCCGCCCGCTCTCATATTTGACTTCTCTGCAAACCTCATAAGCCATTTAGCGTTATAGTAAGTAGCCTATAGTTGATGGGAAGAATCAAGCTATCCGTAGAATTTTAGATTTTATTAAAATCGGTTCAGTTGTTCTCGAGCTATAAGCAGACAGACAGACATACAGACAGACAGAAAGCAGACGTTGGATTTTATTAAAGGTATAAGGATTTATTTAATTGCCTACGGTTAGTAAGATTCCAGGATGTTAGTTTTTCCCACAGAGCATGAAATGCGCGCGCCCGGCCCTACTAGAGGCGCCGTGAGCGCGATTTCTCTACAACGCCGTTGAAACTTGTGGGCGTGGCCTATGACTTACATATGTGTGTTGTGCGTGTGCATTTGTTTTGTGCGTGTGCCTAACTTGCTCCTCTTTATGTGTAGTGTCGATACTAGCACACACACACACACATACGAAGCGCTAGCAGCTCAGCGTACGGTTATTGGGTTTCAAATATCATCGCTTAGGGCGCCTCTAGTAGGGGGTGCGGGCGGTAGGTATTTGATGCTCTGTGGTTTTTACTATTAATTTCAACTTGATACCTCTACCCCTTCTTGAAAAAGAATAACGACGGGTAGACAGATGGACAACATAGCGCAATGGTCGATATAACCGCTTCTGGTTAAGTCTCGGCCAACAGTTATCTGTCGATGGAAGGATTTCTCATACAGTAAAACTAAAAAGAACAGACAGACCTCTGACTCGAGCAGTTTCACGACCCTCATGGTGGTCTCCTCGACGGTCTCGTCCACCGTGGACACCACCAACTCCGGAGACTCCGGCTTCTCGTACTCCTGCGTGATGCCGGTGAAGCCCTGAACACAAAATTAGCCATCTTTTTTAGGTTTCCGTATCCCATGCGGAAGCCTATTACTAAGCCTCTGCCGTCCGTCCGTCTGTCCGAGGGCTGTAGGTATCTCTTGAACCGTAATAGGTAGCCCGTTGAAATTTTCACAGAATATGTTTTACTATGGCGTATATAACAACAAATAAGAAAATGTAAAAAATTAAGGGGGGCCACCATACAACAAACGTACAATAAAATAGATTAGGCACACTATTGAATAATACATGGCGCCTTTATACATTGTAATGTTGAAAGACAAAAGATAGGCGGATAATAGCAGATATTCTTGAATATTTACTTCTTCGAAATTTTAAAAAACAATTTCATTTTGGTTTTTTATTTTTTCATGACAGTTTTCACATTGACGATTGTCAACAACAAAGATGTCATATTTGATTTTCAAATATGACATCTTTGTTTATGTTGAATTTGTGGACATAATTGTTACCACGGTTCTGATTGTTTCCATGGGTACGGTTACTTCCTTGGTTACCGTTGTTACTTCCTTGGTTACCGTTGTTACTTCCTTGGTTACCGTTGTTATTTCCTTGGTTACGATTTTTTTTAGATACGGAAACCTCTGTGCTCGAGTAAAACTCGCACTTAACAGATTTTTAAAGAGTGACGAGGGTGATACCGTGTCCACATGCCCGTATCGCATTGTGGCGACCAGTGGCGCCGACTTTTAGAAATCCTCGTGGGTGCTCATGCAATTTTTTTTTTATTGAACTATCATCATCATCATCAACGTGTTGCCGTTCACTGCTGGACATATGCTTCTCCAATTTTTCATTAATTCTCCCGGCACCCGGCAGCATGGGTTCACAAAACAATGTTTTGCATTTGCCGCATTTACACATTCGCACGATGTACCTACGCACGTAGTGCTCCTATATTCTATTGCATGCATAGTATGGAATAATATAGGAGTATGTATAGTACTATTCATCGTTCGCTATTCGTCGCGCCACTAGTGCGAATGTGTAAATGCGGCCGCTCAAAGTCTTGTAAGTAAATAAGGCACTTTTATCGTAGCTCAAATCCTATTACTGATCAGTTTTTATATCTATCGTCGTGGGTGCTCTGCACCCACTACTCACCCCTCGTGGGTGCTGGAGCCCCCGAGCACCCACGTAGTCGGCGCCTATGGTGGCGACACCTAGCCAGAACTGAATGACAGATCGATAATCCCCTACAAGCAGGGGCGCCGACTTTTAGAAATCCTCGTGGGTGCTCATGCAATTTTTTTTTTATTGAACAATCATCATCATCATCAACGTGTTGACGTCCACTGCTGGACATATGCTTTTCCAATTTTTCACTAATTCTCCCGGCATCCGGCAGCATGGATTCGCAGAAAGTTCGCACAATGTTTTGCATTTGCCGCATTTACACATTTGCACGATGTACCTACGCATGTAGTGCCCCTATATTATATTGAATGGTATGGAATAATATAGGAGTACTGTAGTAACGTTCGTTATTCGTCGCGCCACTAGTGCGAATGTGTAAATTTTGCCGCTCAAAGGCTTGTAAGTAAATAAGGCACTTTTATGTAGCTCAAATCCTATTACTGATCAGTTTTTATATCTATCGTCGTGGGTGCTCCGCACCCACTGCTCACACCTCGTAGGTGCTGGAGCCCCTGAGCACCCACGTAGTCGGCGCCTATGCCTACAAGCTTCGCGACGCAGAGACAACATAAAGATTCACAATCACACCAACAGACGGCGTGTAGTTGAAATGACGAACCACCATACGCTCACATAACGCATTCTTGCAATTACAAATGAGTGACAGTTCCGTTGAAAGTGAGGTTAGGGTTCAGTTATCAAAATATATCGCTCAGATTATCACCACAGCTGTTGCAGCCAATCATGTCGGGTTTAATAAAAAATCGGTCAAGTGCGAGTCGAACTCGCGCACCGAGGGTTCCTTATCGGCATGTCATGGTTAGCGCCACTCACGCCATCTGTGGCGTGTTGTGAAATGCTTCATATTAGTTAAATGTCATGATTAGTTAAAATGCTTCACACTCTATTCGGTAGATGGCCCGCTAAGAGATACAGCCCTCGGACAGACGGACGGACGGACAGATAGACAGACCGACAGACAGACAGACAGACAGACATACGCCGTGGGCTTAGTAATAGAGTCCCGTACCCGATACGGAACCCTAAAACATCTATTCAGTGGAGTCAAAGAAGTAGAAAATTGTCCGTCGTCATCGCCGTATGGAAACGAATGCAAAGATGGAATATTTACCTTAATTTTGCCATCTCTTGCTTTTTTGTACAGTCCCTTGACGTCTCTCTGTTCGCAGATGGCCAGCGGCGTGTCCACGAACACTTCGAAGAACGGCAGCTCCACGTCCGTGTGTATACGCCGAGCCACTTCTCTGTCCTAGAACAAGACAACAATAATTGTACTTTATGTTGCACCGTCGCTGTTGCCCACTCAACAGACACTATGCAGTTTTTTTTTTTTTATGGAAACAGACACGTTTGGCTACATCACCTACAACATCCGTGATGTCAGCCCACAACACCAGGTGAACTTGGTGCCGCGTCAGTGCCTCCCTTAGGTCGTGTTGGCTACACTGAACTGGACGGGAAACACAAACTATTTACATAGCCGTTTCGACAGACCTTTCATTCAGTGAGGTGGTACCAACCGGCGGGTTAAACCCTACCACCTAGTAATATAAGAAGGGAGTCATATCCCTTAGTCGCCTTGCCTTGGTTGCATGGCGGAGAACGAAACAGCCGCCCACATGCTCCTGGAGTGCCAGTGGTGGTCGCGAACGAACGGCTTCAGTTTCTTGGAAATGTGGAAACTGCCTCTGGAGTGTAGAAGCGACCGAAATGGGTGCCCCCCACTTCATGAAAGAGCTCGAGTAGCCAAATTAGCACCTGATCGTCGACTTACAACGGACCGTCTTTGAGGGTTCAGTGCGGAGAATGTCCCACCCCCCAAGAGGTTTGGCAGAAAACAACAACCAACAACAGCAACACCGACGCTGTTCATAACAGATTTTGCACTGATGCAATAAAGCATTTCTGTCTATCTAAAGCCGAGTCCAGACATGTGTCATTTGCCCGATCCGATCATCGTATCCGTATCAGCGTATCACGTATCAAGCCCAGTTTCTAGTTGTGGACGCCTCGATTTGCTCCGTATCCGTATCTTCAGAATTGTCTGAACTGACGTCATGCCGTATCCGTATCACCTTTGATGATCGGACAAAAACCGACTCGCGATGGATCGGGCCGTATCATAGCGGCGTATCGAGACTGCGTATCATGATACGCGTATCACCATCCGTCCACATATGCGATCATGATACGCGTCGGAGATACGGATACGGTGATCGGATCGGGCAAATGACACATGTCTGAAGCGGCGGGTGGCCGAGTGGTTTGGGCATATCGGCTTCTCATGCGAGAGGTCCAAGGTTCGAATCTGGTCGGCGTGTACCAATGGGTTTTTTCTGACGAAAAAATTTACGTACATACCTACACCTGCTGCTTCACCGTTCGGAACCAGTGTAAAACTATAGGTCCCTTCCCTTGACCCTTATTAGGTGGTAGGCTCAAATTGTAGCCGACTGGGTTGATACCACCGTACTGGATGTAAGATGGCCGCATAGCAGCCTCCGTTGTGTTCTCCTCTAGTCTAGTATAGCCAGCAATCCAGGGAAGTCTCCGGTATGGCACCTACCTTCTCGGAGGTGATATTGGCTGATCGGAGCATGTGCTTTGGCCCCTCCGACTCAGCCACCCATACTGGATTACATAAAAAAAAATGTCTGGACCCGGCTTAACAAGCTAGACATCACCTCTGCGAACGGCGAGACGAAACTGCACAAACAGACGACACCGCTGTCGGCAAACAGCTTGGCGACCTCCGCCACGCGCCGGATGTTCTCCTCGCGGTCCTCCTTCGTGAAGCCGAGGTTCTTGTTCAGCCCAGTGCGGATGTTGTCACCGTCGAGACCGTATGCCGGGATACCTGGAATAGATATTTTGATTAACATTGCACGTCTTGACTCCCTTCTTATATTACTAGGTGGTAGGGTTTAACCCGCCCGGGTTGGTACCACCGCACTGAATGAAAGGTCGGTCGAAATGGCTATGTAAATAGTTTGTGTTTTCCGTCCAGTTCAGTGTAGCCGGCACGACTGAAGGGAAGCACTGACGTGGCACCAAGTTCACCCGGTGTTATGGGCTGACATCACGGATGTTGTAGGTGATGTAGCCAACCGTGTCAGATTCCATAAAAAAAAATAAAAAAAAAAAAACGTGCGATGCCCGTAATAACAAGACACATGGCTAGGGTTGCCAACTCTTCGTGTCGGTAATCAGGGAGACTGGAAATTTGCCTTGAAAAAGTACAGGAAAAATAAGTAGATCCAGCATATTTTGGCGGCTTGAACTCGTGCCATAATAAGCTTCTTAAGACCTCACCGACCTTCGTTCTCGAAGTGCACAGTTAAAAAAATTGGGTTACACGTAAACTGTAAACGACTAACCTTTAGAGACGGGGTAGGCTTCCAAGGCGGGGGATGCTGGTCTTGGTAGCTTATGTAAACGGCTAACCTTTAGAGACGAGGCAGGCTTCCAAGGCGAAGGCGATGCTGGTCTTGGTAGCTTATGTAAACGACTAACCTTTAAAGACGAGGTAGGCTTCCAAGGCGAAGGCGATGCTGGTCTTGGTAGCTTATGTAAACGGCTAACCTTTAGAGACGAGGTAGGCTTCCAAGGCGAAGGCGATGCTGGTCTTGGTAGCTTATGTAAACGGCTAACCTTTAGAGACGAGGTAGGCTTCCAAGGCGAAGGCGATGCTGGTCTTGGTAGCTTATGTAAACGGCTAACCTTTAGAGACGAGGTAGGCTTCCAAGGCGAAGGCGATGCTGGTCTTGGTAGCTTATGTAAACGGCTAACCTTTAAAGACGAGGTAGGCTTCCAAGACGAAGGCGATGCTGGTCTTGGTAGCTTATGTAAACGACTAACCTTTAAAGACGAGGTAGGCTTCCAAGGCGAAGGCGATGCTGGTCTTGGTAGCTTATGTAAACGGCTAACCTTTAGAGACGAGGTAGGCTTCCAAGGCGAAGGCGATGCTGGTCTTGGTAGCTTATGTAAACGGCTAACCTTTAGAGACGAGGTAGGCTTCCAAGGCGAAGGCGATGCTGGTCTTGGTAGCTTATGTAAACGGCTAACCTTTAGAGACGAGGTAGGCTTCCAAGGCGAAGGCGATGCTGGTCTTGGTAGCTTATGTAAACGGCTAACCTTTAAAGACGAGGTAGGCTTCCAAGACGAAGGCGATGCTGGTCTTGGTAGCTTATGTAAACGGCTAACCTTTAGAGACGAGGTAGGCTTCCAAGGCGAAGGCGATGCTGGTCTTGGTAGCTTATGTAAACGACTAACCTTTAAAGACGAGGTAGGCTTCCAAGGCGAAGGCGATGCTGGTCTTGGTAGCTTATGTAAACGACTACCCTTTAGAGACGAGGTAGGCTTCCAAGGCGAAGGCGATGCTGGTCTTGGTAGCTTATGTAAACGACTAACCTTTAAAGACGAGGTAGGCTTCCAAGGTGAAGGCGATGCTGGTCTTGGTAGCTTATGTAAACGACTAACCTTTAAAGACGAGGTAGGCTTCCAAGGCGAAGGCGATGCTGGTCTTGGTAGCTTATGTAAACGACTACCCTTTAGAGACGAGGTAGGCTTCCAAGGCGAAGGCGATGCTGGTCTTGGTAGCTTATGTAAACGGCTAACCTTTAGAGACGAGGTAGGCTTCCAAGGCGAAGGCGATGCTGGTCTTGGTAGCTTATGTAAACGACTACCCTTTAGAGACGAGGTAGGCTTCCAAGGCGAAGGCGATGCTGGTCTTGGTAGCTTATGTAAACGACTACCCTTTAGAGACGAGGCAGGCTTCCAAGGCGAAGGCGATGCTGGTCTTGGTAGCTTATGTAAACGACTAACCTTTAAAGACGAGGTAGGCTTCCAAGGCGAAGGCGATGCTGGTCTTGGTAGCTTATGTAAACGACTACCCTTTAGAGACGAGGTAGGCTTCCAAGGCGAAGGCGATGCTGGTCTTGGTAGCTTATGTAAACGACTACCCTTTAGAGACGAGGTAGGCTTCCAAGGCGAAGGCGATGCTGGTCTTGGTAGCTTATGTAAACGGCTAACCTTTAGAGACGAGGTAGGCTTCCAAGGCGAAGGCGATGCTGGTCTTGGTAGCTTATGTAAACGGCTAACCTTTAGAGACGAGGTAGGCTTCCAAGGCGAAGGCGATGCTGGTCTTGGTAGCTTATGTAAACGGCTAACCTTTAGAGACGAGGTAGGCTTCCAAGGCGAAGGCGATGCTGGTCTTGGTAGCTTATGTAAACGGCTAACCTTTAGAGACGAGGTAGGCTTCCAAGGCGAAGGCGATGCTGGTCTTGGTAGCTTATTTAAACGACTAACCTTTAGAGACGAGGCAGGCTTCCAAGGCGAAGGCGATGCTGGTCTTGGTAGCTTATGTAAACGGCTAACCTTTAGAGACGAGGTAGGCTTCCAAGGCGAAGGCGATGCTGGTCTTGGTAGCTTATTTAAACGACTAACCTTTAGAGACGAGGTAGGCCTCCAAGGCGAAGGCGATGCTGGTCTTGGTAGCTTATGTAAACGACTAACCTTTAGAGACGAGGTAGGCCTCCAAGGCGAAGGCGATGCTGGTCTTGCCGGCGCCGCTGAGCCCGGTGAACCAGATGGTGCTGCCGCGGAAGGAGCGGCTGCCGAGAGCGCGGCCTCGCTTCGCGCGCGACACCTGGTGCTTCTGCTCGGAGACGTTGGTCGCCACCTGCGCGCACTGTACACAAACAAGAGCGAAATACAATTATTTGGGTACGATGGGTGACCGCTCGACCGTTGGAGGCTGACCGTGGTTCCTGATTCCACGTAGAACCCTTCCCTTCTTACCTTACTAGGTGGTAGGGTTCAACCCGCCCGGGTTGCTACCATCGCACTGAATGAAACGTCGGTCGAAACGGCTATGTAAATAGTTTGTGTTTTCCATCCAGTTCAGTGCACAAATCGGTACAGTCGACAAAAAAGTCGGATAGACGAATGCCAGCCACCAGGTGTTAAAATGAACTGTCGTTACTTCGTATTTCAGGCATAGAAGTGGAAGGACCGTGCCAAGGTGAGAAGTGGCTACCCTGTCGCCCTTTAGCACGGCACTATGTCCTTTTCCCTCAGTCGCGTTTTACGACATGCGCGGGTAGAGATGCAGTGGGGCTATTATTTTTTTAAGTACCGGCCCCACACGGTACGTTACGTTGGTTTAGAGAAAAAAACTACTACCTACACATCAATAACCAATGATAGATAACGTTATCCGATGATAGTAAAACGCTTAAGACTTTGCCCATTGCGTTGACCTAGTCATAGTGGGGGGCATAAAAATGGCGTGTTTGTTATCAAGATGCACTAATTTTTTTTTTTCTGATGGAAAAATTTACGTGCATACTATACGCTGAAGACTTTGCCCATTGCGTTGACCTAGTCATAGTGGGGGGCATAAAAATGGCGTGTTTGTTATCAAGATGCACTAATTTTTTTTTTTCTGATTGAAAAATTTACGTGCATACTATACGCTGAAGACTTTGCCCATTGCGTTGACCTAGTCATAGTGGGGGACATAAAAATGGCGTGTTTGTTATCAAGATGCACAAATTTTTTTTTTCTGATGGAAAAATTTACGTGCATACTATACGCTGAAGACTTTGCCCATTGCGTTGACCTAGTCATAGTGGGGGACATAAAAATGGCGTGTTTGTTATCAAGATGCACAATTTTTTTTTTTCTGATGGAAAAATTTACGTGCATACTATACGCTGAAGACTTTGCCCATTGCGTTGACCTAGTCGTAGTGGGGGACATAAAAATGGCGTGTTTGTTATCAAGATGCACAAATATTTTTTTTCTGATGGAAAAATTTACGTGCATACTATACGCTGAAGACTTTGCCCATTGCGTTGACCTAGTCATAGTGGGGGACATAAAAATGGCGTGTTTGTTATCAAGATGCACAAATTTTTTTTTTCTGATGGAAAAATTTACGTGCATACTATACGCTGAAGACTTTGCCCATTGCGTTGACCTAGTCATAGTGGGGGACATAAAAATGGCGTGTTTGTTATCAAGATGCACTAATTAGTTTTTTTTTCTGATGGAAAAATTTACGTGCATACTATACGCTGAAGACTTTGCCCATTGCGTTGACCTAGTCATAGTGGGGGACATAAAAATGGCGTGTTTGTTATCAAGATGCACTAATTAGTTTTTTTTTCTGATGGAAAAATTTACGTGCATACTATACGCTGAAGACTTTGCCCATTGCGTTGACCTAGTCATAGTGGGGGACATAAAAATGGCGTGTTTGTTATCAAGATGCACAAATTAGTTTTTTTTTCTGATGGAAAAATTTACGTGCATACTATACGCTGAAGACTTTGCCCATTGCGTTGACCTAGTCATAGTGGGGGACATAAAAATGGCGTGTTTGTTATCAAGATGCACTAATTAGTTTTTTTTTCTGATGGAAAAATTTACGTGCATACTATACGCTGAAGACTTTGCCCATTGCGTTGACCTAGTCATAGTGGGGGGCATAAAAATGGCGTGTTTGTTATCAAGATGCACTAATTAGTTTTTTTTTCTGATGGAAAAATTTACGTGCATACTATACGCTGAAGACTTTGCCCATTGCGTTGACCTAGTCATAGTGGGGGACATAAAAATGGCGTGTTTGTTATCAAGATGCACAAATTAGTTTTTTTTTCTGATGGAAAAATTTACGTGCATACTATACGCTGAAGACTTTGCCCATTGCGTTGACCTAGTCATAGTGGGGGACATAAAAATGGCGTGTTTGTTATCAAGATGCACTAATTAGTTTTTTTTTCTGATGGAAAAATTTACGTGCATACTATACGCTGAAGACTTTGCCCATTGCGTTGACCTAGTCATAGTGGGGGACATAAAAATGGCGTGTTTGTTATCAAGATGCACAAATTAGTTTTTTTTTCTGATGGAAAAATTTACGTGCATACTATACGCTGAAGACTTTGCCCATTGCGTTGACCTAGTCATAGTGGGGGACATAAAAATGGCGTGTTTGTTATCAAGATGCACTAATTAGTTTTTTTTTCTGATGGAAAAATTTACGTGCATACTATACGCTGAAGACTTTGCCCATTGCGTTGACCTAGTCATAGTGGGGGACATAAAAATGGCGTGTTTGTTATCAAGATGCACTAATTAGTTTTTTTTTCTGATGGAAAAATTTACGTGCATACTATACGCTGAAGACTTTGCCCATTGCGTTGACCTAGTCATAGTGGGGGACATAAAAATGACGTGTTTGTTATCAAGATGCACTAATTAGTTTTTTTTTTCTGATGGAAAAATTTACGTGCACACCTACACCTGCTGCTTCACCGTTCGGAGCCGGTCAGTGAACTAATTAAAAAAAAAAAAACTAATTAGTGCACGTTGGCCAGATTCGAACCTCGGACTTTTCGCAAGAGAAACCGACGACGCGACGCCCAGACCACTCGACGAAACGCCGCTTGTTTATAAATATGCATACAGATCTAAACAGTAAAAGTATACGGACATGTTACATCAGATTGCAAGGTATAAGACCCCGCAAATTGCTAATGCGCTGGAACCTTGTCATAGTAATGTCATTTATTACGGACAGTTACGCACGCATAGTCCTATTAAGAGGATTCTTATGGCAAAACAAAAATTCGAGTCGGCGGAACTGAGCAATCGAACGCAGTGCGCGCGTTTATACGATGAATTATGTAGTTTTTGTTTGTTTAAAAATTATTAAATTATTTGAATTAGTTTTTTTTTTCTTAAAATAATGCTGCTTTAGTGTCTAGAAAATTAAATTCCCTATACAATGACACAATTTTATTCCAAAATAATTATCCAGTATGGAGCTAGCTCAACATAATGAAATTAAAATAGTCACATTCAGAATTTTTTTTCACCATGAAAAAATACTGTAAATTTAAAAAGCTGAAGCAGGCGTTTAGTGCATATTATCTAGTTTTAATTTTTTTTCTTTCATATTATGTACTTCATAGAACTAAAAATTTTGAAGTTTGAAGTCCTAAAAAATATAACAATTTTCGTTCTTTTGCCATATGAATCCTATTAAAAGCACATGGCATAAAAAAAACTTCACTGTGACAAGGTTCCAGCGCATTCGCAATTTGCGAGGGTAATAGATCGTGTGTGTATGCGTGAAAACACGTTTACAGTTTACTGCTAGGGAGAAAGTGCTTCCGGCGCGGCGCTTACGTCCTATAACGCATTTTTGTGTTGCACGCAAATTAACAAAATTATATTTAGTTTACAATAAGGCGTAAATGACTCAAAAGGTCAACTTTAAACGAAATTGTTGAGCTATTGGTAAAGATAAAAAATCTGTAAAAAATATATGTTATGTTATGTATTGGTCTTTAATTAACAAACATAGCTAAAAATATACATATTTTACTACTTTGGAAAGGTGTTCAATATACCTAAATCTCCAAAAAATAACGAAAATAACGAAAATTGTACTTTCAAGTTAAATTCTCTTGAGAAGCATAAATTGTTTCAATACAAGACCCTCACAGAAATATAGATAATATTTTTCCCTCCAAACGTAGCTAAAAAAAAAATTCCCATATTTCTAACTGTGATTTTCGCGCAAACGTTCATCGTCGGTGCGACGTATCAGCCACCGTACGAGTAGAATGAATCTCGCACCTATTTACATATTAATACGGTTTGTGTTTGAATCATCATCAGTGCTCGGGCAGCACGGTTTGAGTCTTGCACGACCGAAGGGAAGCACTGACATGGCACCTAGTTCACCAAGGTGTTCTGGGTTGACATCACGGATTTTGTAGGTAACGTAGCACCGTGTCAGTTTCCATAAAAAAAATTATAATAAAAAATCAAATACGGACTTAGCTTCGATAACTTTCGACACTACTGTTCATCCCTTATTAAGTAAAATTTTAAGTTATGCATAGCCTTAAAAAAAATGTTGTTATATATATATATATATATATATATATATATAAAATATCGAAATGTATGTACGATTGCATAGGTGAAATCAGCAAGCAAATCGGTTGAGGGGTTCTCGAGTTATAACCGAACATACACACAGGCGGAAAGACAACAGACGACACACTTTTACCCGACTGCGAATGCAACGGAGGGTAATTAATTACTCAACGTAATTACTAACAATAGTTTAGACACAGAGAAAAGATTATAATTCAAAGCCTTACATTTGTAGCTGCTTGGGCCATTTTTCACAAAACTTATCTATTTAAATGTTTTATTTTTATATTTATATAAATTCCCACCCTCCGCTGCCGGTTGTTGACTGCTCTCATTCAACAGATCGAGTGACGGAAACTTCAGTAAATAGGCAAGATACCAACTATCAGATATCAGATATCACAATACAACAGGTACGTATTCGTAAATCGTAATGCCTTATTAACCTAGGCCTTACTTGCATAATCATGTGTTGCTAGGTGAGTTTTATTGTTAAGATTTTATTTAGATTTTTTATCGGTTAAAACAAATATGGAGGCCCTGTCAACCCGTATTCACCCGTACTCCTCTTTCAAGGCGCCACTTTCGCTGGTTGGAGTAGGATGCAACTAAATCAATCCTTTTAGCGCAAGCGAAAATTAGGTTTTTATTTTTTTATTCCAAAACTACGGATCGAAACAAAAAAGTAAAAAGCTACGGATTTAGTTAAATATTCAACAAACAAAATATATTTTTTCGAAAGCTTTGATTTGTTCACGTTGCCTTAAATACGTTTTTATGACTAAATTCAGAGGCACGTTCATGATTTTTTTCTATCGAGCGAAGATAATCGAATCGTGTTTTCAAAAAGCTATCTATCTGCGCTGATAGATGAAGTTTTACATACATTAATACTGGATCTGTCAGATAAATAATATTGGCGGTACACTTCTTGAAATTCGAGTCAGACGCAGTCTCACATCACATCACCGTCATTACATTTGTGAAAAAGTTTTACACGCATCTAGGAATCTGCCGAGGATTAAGGTGCCTTATCTTTATTGCTACTAGAACTATCTACGAAATGAAGTGACAAATAACAAAATGAGAAACGGTTTATTGTCGTTACAATACACACGGATTAAACCTGAGCAAACAAGCCACGAACAGTGAAAACTCACTACAACAAAAATGTACTCGATACACACACCACACGCTGTATCCCGACAATCGGGGTATAAGCAGAGTAATCGGTCTTGCGCTGCAAGTACTCTAGTAAATTACAGCACAACACCGACCACCACATTTAGCAATGTATTAGGACAAAATAAATATCAAGCAGCAAGTAAGTCACGAAGACTCACCTGCTGCATGACTCGGTGGAAGGACCATACCAAGGTGAGAGGTGGCTAACCTGTCGCCCTTTAGCACAGCACCTTCTCCTTATCCCTTAGTTGCCTTTTACGACATGTGCGGCGAAAGATGCAGTGGGGCTATTCGATGTACGTACCTAAAAACTCAGGTCTATATTGAGTACAAATTTTATTTACTTATTTTTGTTTTTGTTAAAACACTGACATCGACATCGTTGTCGTCTAATTCACCTGCTATAGTGCCACCAGGAAGTTATGATTATGAGGCGTGGGAAATATGCAAAACTGTCTGCATTCCTAAGAAGGGACGTGAACTTTCGGTCGCAAGTTTGTCGATAATTGTACGACTTATAAGTTATATAATATAACCTAAATTATCGACAAACTTCGACCGAAAGTTCACGTCCCTTCTTAGGAATGCAGACAGTTTTGCATATTTCCCACGCATCATAACTTCCTGGTGGCACTATACACACATGATGTTAGAACATTACACCTGTTGTTGTAGTTAGGTGCCACATCAGTACCTACTTCTTGTTGTAGTTAGGTGATAGGTTGTACTGTGTGGGGCCGGTACTTTAAAAGAATAGCCCCACTGCATCTCTCCCCGTGTATGTCGTAAAAGGCGACTAAGGGATATGACTCCATTCTTATATTACTAGGTGGTAGGGTTTAACCCGCCCGGGTTGGTACCAGCGCACTGAATGAAAGGTCGGTCGAAACGGCTATGTAAATAGTTTGTGTTTTCCGTCCAGTTCAGTGTAGCCGGCACGACCGAAGGGAAGCACTGACGTGTCACCAAGTTCACCCGGTGTTATGGGCTGACATCACGGATGTTGTAGGTGATGTAGCCAACCATGTCAGTTTCCATAAAAAAAAAAAAAAAAAAAGTGCCTCATCAGCACTTCCCCTTGATCGTGCTACGCTGAACTAGGTGGAAAATACTATTATCGTAGTCATATCGAGCGATAAGATTATGGACGGCCATTCAACATCAGTACGTTTTTAGGGTTCCGTACCTCAAAACAAGAAAAAACGGAACCCTTATAGCAGGGTTTTTCAAACTTTTTTATTAACTGGCACACTTTTTCATCTACGAAAATTTGACGGCACACCACATTTATATTTATACAGAAAGCATATGAAATATAGAAAACTAAAAAAATAAAACTATTGGCGTACCTACGTAATGTAATTTATCATTGAAAACTCTCATTTTATCCGAGGATGTCAAAATGTTCTCATTACTTCCCTGCGCACTCGCATTTAAATTAGATTAGAGGTGTTCAAACAAGTCAGTCAGAAAATATCATTGTGGATAATCTATCTATAAAGATATGTATACGAATAATTTATGCTTGCCGTTTTCTTCCGCTGTTTTAATGCAAATTTTGAATGAGTTACTTAGAATTCGCGGCACACTTGGGGCCTATTTAATAAACGTGACAATGACAGGTGACAGGCGACAGGTGACAATCCGACAATTTGACAATTTTTTGTTTAATAAAGATTATCACTGACAAATTTGTCACGGTGGAAAATCTACAAATATGTCGATTTGTCATGACAATTTGACATATTTCTGTTTAATCAACAATAATTTCTCTTGATAGGCGACAGGTGACAATTTGTCCGGAAAAACTTGTCAAATTTGTTATATTAAACACATGACAGGTGGATATATTTGTCCAATTGTCAGAGATTTTCGACAGGCCAATCATCCAATGTCAAGCCGATTCGGCTATGTCAGAAAAAGTGACAAATTTGTCAATTACCAAGAAGTCAGAATATTTTCTTAGAGACTTGACAGGTAAAAAATAATAATTGTCGCCTTTATTAAACGGGTTTTAGTGTGATAATTTTGTCAGTATTTACCTGTCGCATTTGGACATAATTTTCATCTTTATTAAACGGCACTTGTCACGACAATTCGACTTATTTGTCAAACAGTGACAAAAGTCGGATTGTCGCGTTTATTAAATAGGCCCCTGAATGTCACTCGCGGCACACCGGTGTGCCGCGGGGCACACCGGTTGAAAAACTCTGCCTTTTAGGATCACTCTTGCATCTGTCTGCCGCTGAAATAAGTTTAGGTACATACATAGAGTTGGATGACCCAATCACGGACGTACCTATTACGTAACGTAAATGAACGAATTTCCATTTTGGGCGATGCTTGCCTGTATGTTATGTACCTAAAGGCCCTGTTTATTTATACAGATTTGATTTTGATATTTAGCGTTTTCCGAAATATGATACTTTTAAAAGGTAGCCGGGAGTGGATGGATGAGAAGAGCGGAAGACCGCGTGTGGTGGCGTGCCTTGGGAGAGGCCTATGTCCAGCAGTGGACCGATACAGGCTGATGATGATGATGATGATACTTTTGAACAAAAACATTAGTGAAAAATTTTATAAAAAACCTTTTCAAGCACAACCTTTTCAAATTACCTTTAGTGATTAGTCCCGATTTGAGCTGTATTGAATTTTTTTGTTTTCATTTACTGTTTTCCTTTTATTTTGTCTCCTACAATTTGTATTCTATGGCAAAAATTTTAACCCCAAATTTTCTGTTTATAATATAAATATAACCATAGAATAAATATTATTTACTGAGCAAAACAATCAAAATCTAGTGCTTATTTTACATTTTATTTAAGTGGGCTAAGACGAACGAACAGTTGGAAAATGAGGTGACTGATAGATAAAAAATTGCTGGTCATATTTTAAGCAAATTAGAACGATGAACTGTGACTTGTATGCTACTCGTAGAATACATTTTTAATGTTTTGACATTTTATATGACATTTTAAGACATGATTTTTTGTAATTCTGATAATTATTGAAATTTTTTGACAACTTAATTATTATTACCATTATTACTTTCATGATCAGTTTAAAATTAAAATTTTATTTTCTTGTTCTTATGATTTGTTTTTTTTTTCAATGACATTTTTTTAATTCTTTAATTGTTATATATAATAATATGTAATAGTTGTTGTTTTATGTATAATATATGTGATAGTTGTTGACGAGGGCCTATATCTGCTTGAATCAAAATAGAAAAGATAAATAATACAAAATTTGACTTATGTGTTAATTTTTAGGTAAACCAACATGTGCTGCTGTGCCGAGGGACCAATATGGTACAGTCGACAGAGCCAAAAACACCTCTCCTCGCAAAACCTCGCCCGGTGAGGCGCCGCCATGCCAGCAGATTTGCGGACTGTTGCTAGGCTGTCCTGGCCTGTTGATACGACGTTTGAAGACTAAGTGTATTAATGTACCAAATCGATCAATAGAGGAATTAAATTGAATTGAATTGACCACATACTGAATACGCAAGCATTCATTCATTACTTCAATCGAATACTCTTGGCATGGCACCTAGTTCACCGAGATGTTATGGGCTGATATCACGGATGTAGCGGGTGATGTAGCCAACTGTGTCCGAGTGTCCGTGGGCGTCGTTAGCACTAATTAATGAGTGGAACAGTGCCCCTGTCCCTGTCGCACCTTGTATAAAGAACGCCAGGTTCCATATAAATATGTATATACAACGTGTCCCAAAACTCAACATCAAGCGGGAACCAGGGAGTAGGCCAGTTTATGACTACCCAGGAAAAAAGAGAAAAAAATCGGAGTCATTTGTTTTTTATGATATGAGCATTTTTTTTAAAACGTTGAAAATTTACATCCCGTACAAAATTTTTGGGTACTACGACTACAAATTTGCAAATATAATTGTAATTTTTTTTTTATTGGTAGCCTAAATAACTCTGCTATTGATCAGTATCCCAAATAAAACCAAAATGCCCATAGTTTTATCACAAAAAAATATTAAGTAAAATTTTTTTCTTCAAATTTTCAAAGATAATTATTTTTAGTTTACTTTGCCACTTCATAGTATAAAAAACATTTACGTTTTCACAAAAGTTGGCGCGACTAATCAAGATTTTAAAATGATATAATACCTCCCACGTCATGCTTTAAAAAAAGACTTGGTACTTGCCAACATAAAATAATACCTTATTCAGTGAAAATTGCCTTCAGTGCCTATGAGACATGACATTGTTAGAATTTAGATACTTAGATAGGAACGGATAGTAATGCCATTCCACAATTTTCAAAGGAAAAGAAGTTTAAATGAAACGAATGATAGATTTCAAAATAAATATTACTTACTCTAAATAAAATGTTCGAACTGTCTGCCACCGGCAATAATGCACGACGCGACACCGCTTTAAAAACGACCTTTTCACCAATCGTGCATATCCTCGTAAATTGATCTGTTTATGGACCGACGAAACAACATGCAAAAAAGACGGGTATTCTAATCTGCACAATCTGCATTGTTGGAGTATCGAGAATCCGCACCTTATCAGGGAAGACAAGTCTCAGTATCAATTTAAATTGAACTTGTGGACTGGCATATTAAAAGGCAAAGTTATTGGGCCATTTGAATTGCCAAGAAACTTGAATGGTGAAGTTTACCTAGATTTTCTCCAAAACCATCTGCCAGATCTACTAGAAGATGTGCCATTAAACATTTTACGTACTATGTGGTACCAAAATGATGGTTGCCCTGCTCATTATGCCCATCCAGTGCGAGAATATCTGAACCAAGAGTATGCAGACCGTTGGATTGGGCGCCTTGGTCCAATTCAGATTTAAATCCGCTGGACTTCTTTTACTGGGGTTGCCTGAAAGACAAGGTTTATTCGAAACCCATATCAAGAATTGGCGAACTACGTCGAGGAATCTCGGAGGCTGCCGAACAGATCAATTTACGAGTATATGCACGATTGGTGAAAAGGTCGTTTTTAAAGCGGTGTCGTGCGTGTATTATTGCCGGTGGCAGACAATTCGAACATTTTATTTAGAGTCATAATTATTTTGAAATCTATCATTCGTTTCATTGAAACTTCTTTTCCTTTGAAAATTGCGGAATGGCATCACTATCTGTTCCTACTTCCTATCTATCTAAATTCTAACATGCATCATGTCTCATAGGCACTGAAGGCAATTTTCACTGACTAAGGTATTATTTTATTTTGGCAAGTACCAAGTCTTTTTAGTCGCGCCAACTTTTGTGAAAACTTGCCATAGTCATGTACGTACATTTTTTTATACTATGAAGTGGCAAAATAAACCAAAAATAATTTCTTTGAAAATTTTAGAAAAAAAATTTACTTCATATTTTTTTGTGATAAAACTATGGGCAATTTGGTTTTATTTTGGATAATGATCAATAGCAGAGTTATTTAGTCCAACAATAAAAACATTTTAACAATTTTGTACGAGATGTCAATTTTCAACGTTTTTCATAAAATGCTCATATCATAAAAAAATGACTCCGATTTTTTTTTTCTTATTTTTCCCTGGGTATTCATAAACTGGCCTACTCCCTGGTTCCGGTTTGACGTTGAGTTTTGGGACACGTTGTATATATAGGACCGCTAAGCAGATTAATCGGTGTTGTGCTGCAAGTACTCTCGTATAAATTACAGCACAACACTGACCACCACCTTTAGCAAAGGGATTAGGAAAAGATACTATCTAGCAGCGTGTAAGGCACGACCTGCAGCATGACTCGATGGAATCACCGTGCCAAGGTGAGAGGTGGCTATGCTGTCGGCCGTCGCCCTTTAGCACGGCACCTTGTCCTTATCCCTTAGTCGCCTTTTACGACATGCACGGGGAGAGATGCATCTACGTTACATTAGAGATACGTCTACATTAATCCTTGGGATTTCGACATTGCAGTAGTCGAGTAAAAATTAGTTAATTTACCTATTAGAAAAAAGAATGTAGTTTCGAGGAGAGAGATTATATAAGGTCTTTGAAAATTAGTTAATAGTACGCTAAGGGGGGGGGGGGGGGGGGGTTCTGTATCATATAGGGAGTAAAACCTATATAAATTGTTTTGGACCTTGGGCTTTTTTTTGTGTAAAATATTTTTTTATGTATTTAAATAAAAAAATTGGTGGTTGATTTTTATAGCCTAATCGATTGAGTTTCATAACAGTAACAAAAAAGTCTTCATTACCATTATGATGTAACACGTGTAAGTTTTTTTTTTTTTTTATTGAAACTGACACGGTTGGCTACATCACCTACAACGTCCGTGATGTCAGCCCATAACACCGGGTGAACTAGGTGCCATGTCAGTGCTTCCCCCTTTGATCGTGCCGGCTACACTGAACTAGTCGGAAAAAAGTTGGTAAAAAAATCAAATTCTTTCTATTCCATACTAATAAAACTAAAATTGTGGTTTTTCACAATTTCTGAAAGAAATAGATCTATGTGTTGGAAGACTTTTATGTTCCTGGCATGAAACTGAAACGATTAAGAAAAAATTTTTTTTTTACATTTTACTTAAAAAAAATTTTTTTTGTAAAAAAAAAATTCTTTGTTCTACAAAAGTGATCTATTTCCGATACAGAAACCCCCCATTAGCGTACTATTAACTAATTTTCAAAGACCTTATACAGGGTCATTTTTTATTAAGTGAAGTTCCTTATATGGTAGGTTCTATATCTGAAATGGATCACGTTTATGACGTTATTTTGCTTTACGTACCTACAACATAGTAGTGCCCATGCATACTAATACACCCTGAAAATTTCAACAAAATCGGTCCAGTACTTTCAGAGTTATTAATAAATGAAAAAAATTACATTTACGTGCATCTCTTATGCGCGGGACAGCTGGCGCGTGCGGCCTTGAGCTACTTTTTGATTCGCACGGGTCAACGACCACCCAGTTGCCATGGGCCACCACCATGCGACCACCATGCGATGCGCGCACGTAAATGTAAATTTATTTCATTTTTTAATAACTCTGAAAGTACTGGACCGATTTTATTGAAATTTTCAGGGTGTATTAGTATCCATGGGCACTACTATGTGGCATGTCCAGAAAAAAAATCTAACTTTAGGTATGTAAAGTAAAATTAATACCATAAACGTGATCCATTTCAGATTAGAACCTACCATTTAAGGGACTTCACTTAATAAAAAATGACCCTATATAAGGTCTTTCAATAGTTAGGTAACGATACGCTAAGGGGTGTATGTGAATCAGATACTGATCACGTTCCCATACCATTTTTTTTTACGATATAAAAAACATATTTATTAAGGTGAAATAAGCTCACTTCACGAATTAAATTTAAGGAGTGAGTAGGTTTTTATATCGTAAAAAAAATTGGTATGGGAACGTGATCAGTATCTGATTCACATACACCCCTTAGCGTATCGTTACCTACTAATGAAAGACCTTATAGGTACCTACGCGCGTGCGGTATTTAAAACTAATAATTAAGTATTAGAATAGAATAGAAAAATACTTTATTGCACACAAAAACACTAACAGAGATAACATACAGAAGAGCAAAAGAAATTAAAAAAACTTCACACAGAAACAAGAGAACAGGGGCGTGCAAAAGCGGACTTATCACTTTAAGTTATTTCTTCCAGTCAACCTTTGGATGATAATAACTGCTGAGAGTAGGTGAGGAAGAAATATGGCAAGGGTAGTGCAGACATTAGCGTAGTATTATGAACTTTTAAATTGTATGCCCTTAGTATGATTTTAGAATACTTTTGTACACGACTGAAAGTTCACAGATTTCGTGCCTCACACGACTATCGAGGACATTGGAAATGAATCTACGGAATTCGAAAAAAATTTCGTTCTGACTTTTTGACTTTTTTCAAAAAGGTTAGGCTACAGGGCAAACCCTTAACCCGATCGTCTTTGTTTTAAGCTCAAATTGTAGCTGACTAAATAATTATCCGGAGGAGTTTTTCTCAAATTTTTGATATCATTCTTCGTTTCCAAAATACCAAGAGCCAAATCAAAAATTCGGAAAAAAATTAATTTTTTTTTTCACTATTTCAGCCATAACTTTTTTCGTTTTTTACTTTCTCGAATAATTCTTCTTGCAACTTACAGCTCTCATGAATACGCGTCTTTTGAGCCTTTTTTTTAAATATCATATCTTCACAACTCTCCGAGATATAAGGGGATTGAACTTTTTCGTGAAATCGGAGCCTACACTGGAGCGAACGAAAACATTTCCAATGCAAGTGCGAGTCGGACTCGCGCACCGAGGATTCTGTACTACCACACAGGATATCATTGTTTGTTAATGTTTTAACGTGCAATAAAGAATTTCTTTTAAAAATAATTAATTACCTACTTCTAAACAATTAATTAAATTTGTATTACTTTAAAAAAACCCGTTTTTGCCAACCGTTTTTTTTTGTGGTTAAAAAAGGTTGGTTAAAAGTGTAATTATAAAGAAAATGTGTAAATAAACGAACGAATAAGTATAAAATTATTAATTTGTCGGCAATAACCAAACAACATACAAAACGAACACAAACAACATTTAAGTAGTTACTAAAGTAGGTCACTGATCAAAAACATAAATCCTATTTCCGAAACATACATTATTTTATCCTATCTTATATTATTTATTTTCGGTCCCTCATTCATTACCTACCTTCGGTCCCCATTCTTCGATGTTAAACCGCTCAATCGTATCGAGCAGCTTCTGTTTTCTCGTCTCCAGCAAGCTCATCGTTCGCTAATAACGAATTTCACTTTTAAATTAAGAATCCGCCAGCGCGTTTACTTTCCCGCGAATTTCTCCCCCCGCGATTCAAACTTGGAACGTTGTTGTGGAGGCAACGGACGCGTTCAACACTCGCCGTTTGACTGGCGCGCGTATGACGCCAATTCTTCGTTATGTACACTCGAAGTTAATAGACCTTATCGTAAACAGCTTAGATAAATTTGTTAGGAAAAAAAAAAGAAGGTATGCTCTAGTGAACAAAGGTGAAAAACGATTTTCCGCATAAGATGCACAAAGTGGAGGACACCTAAACTTCTTAACCTAGGTACTAACTTCCTTCCTTCCTGAGTATAAATAGAACACAAAAAACTTTAATATAAATATATTTATTTATTAAAAATACAACAATGCGGCAGCCGTTCTGAGAAACATCCCGGGGACAAGGTCCCTTTAGAAAATTTATAATTTATAATCTAGTTTCATTTTGATGAAAAGTATCTTTCATCATTTTATTTGTAGTTTTAATTTAATTTATTTAAAATTGTTATATTTGTTATCATTTAAGAAAATAAATTTTTAAAAGAAATAAATTATGCACCTTCTCGTAGCTAAATAATAATTAATAACCTAAGTAGGTACCGACATATTTCATTTAATTAATTAGTGTAAATATTCTATAAAGCGCTTTTACTCCTTGTAAAATGTCCATTTGCTGGATTAAAATGAAAAAACCTGCTATTAAAGAACAGTAAGAGATTGGCTTAGGAAAACAGTAAAATTTTAATGAAAGTATTTTAAGGAGTAATTTGGCTTCAAGTTGTACATAAATGGAGGCAGTTAAAGGGAACACTGTAATCAAAATCATAATTATTTGCTTTAATTTTTTTTCACAAATCTAAAATTGTCAGTTTTTTTATTAATTTTGTTCACGACGACAATAAAAACGGAAATCGTTAAATCGATATAAGATTAATTTCTGATAAAAAATTGTTCAAGAAATCAAAAGTTGTGTGTTGTTTTGAAGTTACAATTTCAAGTACGCTACACTACACTACACTGCAGCACTGCATTGACACATGACTACACAGACAAGTTTGCCACTCCCCACGAAACAATGGTCTAATCAGGGAGGTAAAATCACTGCAAATATAACTTTATTATTATTATTGTTGTGTTTAAGCTGATGTGTGCACTTTGTATGTTGAGTGCACCTGATTTTCACTTGTATTTTTTTTATTTGTTTATTTTTTACATAACAACGAGGTGATGGTATGTTTATGTATAATTTCATTCAAAGGTTCCTGTTCAATTTTCCTGAGCTTTTATAGCACAACACCGATTACTATGCTTACCCTGATTGTCAGAATACAGCGAGATGATTCTGGTATGTTTATTGTATAATTTCATCCATATGTAGGTAACCTACGCTTGGACATGTCGAAAATTCCGCCAGTTCTAATTCAATGGGAAGAAGAATTTGACAAACTGTTTTGTTAGTACAAGTACCTAAGGCGTATACAGGATGTCCCAAGAACCGACGATAATCCTTTGACAGGAGATAGGGCTGCTAATTACCTCTCAGAATATCTAATTTTAGGTTTAGTAAAATGGCTTAGTTTTTGAGATATTGTCATTTTTGTAAAAATCCAAAATTAGCTATTAGCTCAGCTAATTTTTTTAAATGCCACAAGTACAAATGCAAGATTTTCTTAAATCTAGTTTTTGTCAAATATTCCTGAAAAGTAAGGCTTTCACACGGTATAATTTTTTTTTTTCATGTTTCATGGCATCATTACTACTTTCTAACAAATTCGGAACAACATTGATGATTGTTGGAAGGAGATTAATGAATGTGCAGAAAAATCTCTGTTGCCACACTCTCTGAATGCCACAATAGTGAGCAAAAGAAGACATAATCGACTTTGTGAAGGTAGCAGGGACTTTTATATTGAATCCACACTCGGTAAAGAAAATAGGAGTGATTTGTCGTCTGATACAAGTGCCGATGAATATTGGAAAATTACTTATCATCATCAATCATCCAGTGATCGATAATATAATAGTTAATTGAAAAACACTTATGAAAGTCTACCTTCATCACAATAGATTGATGCATTTTTAATTTAGATCTCGTAAATCTTGATGTACTAACGTATACTGTATATTAACGTATACTGTATATATACTGTATATTAACGGCGAGTACATTTCACACCTACGTTTCGCGGATGACATAGTCGTGATAGGCGAATCGCTGGAGGAGCTGAATCACATGCTGAACGGCCTCAATGTCGCCTCCCGCCGAGTCGGCCTCGGGATGAATTTGGACAAGACGAAAGTCATGTTCAACGAACACGTCGTCCCGGGGCACGTAACAGTTGGAGAGGCGACCCTCGAAGTTGTGCAGAACTATGTCTATCTTGGACAAACCATCCAACTAGGGAAGCACAACTTTGACAAGGAGGCCAACAGAAGGATTCAGCTAGGCTGGGCGGCATTTGGGAAACTCCGCCACATCTTTTCATCCTCCATCCCACAGTCATTGAAGACGAAGGTCTTCAATCAGTGCGTTCTGCCGGTAATGACGTACGGAGCGGAAACGTGGACCCTGACGATGGGCCTGGTCCACAAATTTAATTCGCTCAGCGAGCTATGGAAAGAGCAATGCTCGGCATTTCTTTGACCGATAAAATCCGTAACGACGTAATACGTCAAAGAACTAAGGTAGTCGACATTGCTAAGAAAATAAGCAAGCTGAAGTGGCAGTGGGCTGGGCACATCTGTCGTAGACCCGACAACCGATGGGGTAGACGGGTGCTCGAATGGAGGCCACGTACAAGCAAACGTAGCGTGGGACGCCCCCCGTGGACAGATGACCTAAAAAAGGTAGCCGGGAGTGGATGGATGAGAAGAGCGGAAGACCGCGTGTGGTGGCGTGCCTTGGGAGAGGCCTATGTCCAGAAGTGGACCGATACAGGCTGATGATGATGATGATGAAATCTTGATGAGACTCTTTTAGGAGCAGGGGCCTTATTCTGAATCCTAACGCCTAATCGATCTCGCTTAGGCGAGAGCGAATATCGCTTAGCTCTCTTTTGTATGAAAATTGGTATTCCGAACGCCACTATGACGTATCGTCGATCGCCGCGAGAGCGAGAATCGAGACCGACTCGGCGGCAGCCAAGACCCTCTCGCTAGACGTCTCTTGTCACGGACGATATCGACAGTTCAGTGCTACCAACACTTAGGAAAGGTTTGTACTACAAGTATTTAATAATGTATGAAAACCGCTGAAAGCGAATGAATAAATGTAGAGAAATTTTTTAAAGGTGTTATAATTAGGTACGGTCACTAATATAATATGCAAGATAAAAGAAAAATATTTTTACAAATAGGTAGTTTAAATTTATTATTTTGGGTAAATTTTGTATTTATAGCTGTCAACATTCACTCATTCGTGGTGGTCACACACTCTCATGTCGTTGCTTATTAGTTTGCGTGCGTGTGCAAAATACAGACACCAGACAGACGGCGACGATACGAGAGCCGCGTTTGTGTGCGTGTACAAAATACAGACACACCCACAGACGGCGACGAGACGAGAGCCGCTCTCGCTGATTAGGCGTTAGGTTTCAGAATAAGGCCCCAGAATGTTTTAACCAAAGAGTTTGTATTAGGTGCGACGTAATACAATCTCTTTGGTTTTAACAATAAAAAGCAAGGAAGTAACAACTGAAGTCCTGAAGTAACAAGTAAAAAAAAAGATGTTTGCCCAAATCTTTACATATTAATCCAAGCTGCGATTTTGATACCAGTCAGCTCAGCCGGATGCGACAGGGTTGCCAGATGGTCCAGATAAAAAAAGAGGACATTTTTCACCAAAGGGTCTACGAAAAATCTATCCCCCCTTTGTTTTTTTTTTCAGAACATACTTTGGAAATTAAAAGCCATTAAAATTTCATAGTGTGTTTCATCCTTTTATTTATATTTATCGCCTACCTCTAAAACGGAACAATAATTTATAACTAAACGAGCGGCGCGAGCCCAGTACGCACGGGCAGTGCCGCAGTGGTACGGACGGGCGGGAAAGAATAAAATTGAGAGTACCTATCCTACTATACCACATCTATACAGTATGAGTACGAGCTAGGTACCTAAGTACTCCGTAGAACGCGCTAGTAGAGTGTGTTTGGAAGAAAAGTTGTCTCTCCTTTGTTGAGTTATAAACATTTTACGAAAAAAGTGGACACTCTCATAGTCCGCGGAAGTCTAAAACTTTTCTGCGGACAAGACTTCAAAAAAGAGGACTGTCCGCGGTAAAAGCGGACACCTGGCAACCCTAGGATGCGATGGGAGCTTTTCAGCTATTCGTAGAATCAAGACGTGGCCGAGATGCATATGGGAGAAGAGAGGTTCTCAAGCACTTGTCTTCTCCATATAGAAAATAAATATGTTAAAGAAAATGTCATGCCCAATTTTTTTTTATACTTTTGCCGAGAAAAACGAAAATTAAAGTTGGTTGGTAATGAAAATAAACACTTTTCACGAAAATGTTTTGGGTTTAATTTTATTTAAGTAAATAAACATTCCAAGATCAATGGCCGAATTACGGCTCAACACTTCAAGTTCAAATTAGTTTTATTGCGTAGGTATATCGGGCTTCGGCTTCATCGGCCATCGCTTTTCAGGGGCCAGGCCCACCCTGGAAAATAACCCTAGATACGCCAATGAGTACCTTATAAGTATTATAGTCACTTACAGAAATTTAACTCATACTACCGCTCACAAGAACATTAATATTTACAGCATAATCGACAGGATGTTTTAGAAAGAAAGTACTTTCTAAAACATCCTGTCGATATACACACAGAGATCTTCCTTGACAATCTTGTGGAAATTTACAGTCATCAAAAACAATACTGATAACGTTATCTAATATCGAAACAACTGATTGTAACAATGACGGTGTCATCATTACGTTAGGAAATATATTCAGTAACTACCTACTAGCTTTTGCCCGCGGCTCCCCTCGCATGAAATTCATATTTAAGGCCCCTAGTAACGCCAACGGAGTAGCACGTTTTTACAAGGTTTTTTTTTTCATAAATTGCGATCCTTCGCATTAGAACTTTTTAAAGCCTGTGATCGATAGATATAACAAATGGCGTCATTTTGCTATAAAAATTCCATTCAAATTCTCTTTAGTTTCTGAGATCAAGTCTTCAAAGTTTACGCGGAAGAAAAAATCGACATTTGGTTACCGTATAGTTTGTATAGAAAATGATAAAATTTTACAACCCAAAACGTGTGATCGATAGACAAAGAATTGTTCTATATTTTGCAGTAATTTTTAGCCTTTAGATTGGTCTAGTTATCACGGGCTACTTCTTCGAAAGTTCATAGGTGGCGTTACTAGGCACCTTATTATGAAGAAAGTACCTACCTAACAGAGCCTGCTAGCTACCGTACCTTTAATTCGGCGCACGGAACAATTCAGTTTGTATGAGAGTCAAATCATAGCATACACGGAATTGAACTTTATTTAGCCTATCCTGTGTCACGTATAGTTAAATGTGCTTGTACTAAGTTTCATGGAATTTGGATGATCGGTTTAAGAGTTATGGATGAACATGGAGTTATGGATACATACAGAAAGGTTGGTCGAAGCGATGTAATTGGTACGTGTTTTCCGACCAATAGAGCGTAGCCAGCACGACCGGAAGGAAGGACTTTAGGAAGCGACATGCTGATATATTTTTTATTTTTTTTATTTTCTCTCCGTGCTCCATCTGTCAGCAGCTTTATAAGCTTTATCAGATTCGTTGCATGTACTTTTCCTTTTGGAAGCTGCTGTCCATCAACTACAGCTTTAACTTTAATTGTGCAGCAGGATTACAACTGCTCGGCCGGTACATTTTGCCGCTTTAGTCGTGACACTACATTTGTTCTGTCCAATAAGCCCACCGGCAGAGTATTTACTTGCCCCTGGAGGCGAATCTTGTATTTTATTGACCGCTTCTGGATTTCCTCCTTTACAGTTGGCACTTCTAAGATTGGTGGATCTCCTCATTCCGGTAGAACCATGGGGCTTTGCTAATACATCGCAGGATTCGGTTCTGGACACGTTGGAGTAATTCCGTGTTGGATGTGCTAGCTGACCCCACAGTTCTGTGGCGTAGGTCCAAAAAGGCTTGAGAATCAGGTTGTATACTAGGAGTTTGTTTGCCAGTGAAAGTCGGGATTGTCCACCAAGCACCGTTTGAACCGTGTGGGGCCGGTACTTTAAAAGAATAGCCCCACTGCATCTCTCCCCGTGTATGTCGTAAAAGGCGACTAAGGGATATGACTCCCTTCTTATATTACTAGGTGGTAGGGTTCAACCCGCCCGGGTTGGTACCACCGCACTGAATGAAAGGTCGGTCGAAACGGCTATGTAAATAGTTTGTGTTTTCCGTCCAGTTCAGTGTAGCCGGCACGACCGAAGGGAATCACTGACGTGGCACCAAGTTCACCCGGTGTTATGGGCTGACATCACGGATGTTGTAGGTGATGAAGCCAACCGTGTCAACATCAATAAAAAAAAAAAAACAAAAAATCAGCCAGTACATGTTATTAAATTTAATCTTCAGGTTTTTTGTCAGAATGTGTGTCCTCCAGTAGAGTCCTCTGTCCAGATGGCAACCCAGGTATTTGACGACAGTTTTGTGGGGTAGAGTCTCGCCTTTCATCTGTACCGGTGGACAGTCACCACGCCTCAAAGTGAAAGTTATGTGTGCAGACTTTCGATGAGAGGTGGAAGGGGGAGTACTCATCTCCAGACTAAACTTGGAACGACCATCTAGATACGAGGCTATTGTCATGTGTACCGTGTTTGGAAGTTTTTCCTTATTTTATATAGTAGTCCTTTATGCCAGACTCGATCAAAGGACTGCTGTATATCCAGGAACACACATGCTGACATGGCACCTAGTTCACCAAGGTGTTATGAGCTGATATTGTGGATGTTGTTGGTGATGTAGCCAATCGTGTCAGTTTCCATAGAGATAACACTAAGGAAATTACAAAACCGGCCAAGCTTGACCAATTTACCAAATTTTGCGAATTTTTGCACAGCAGTTTCATTAATACAAAAAATAACAATGATTAATACATACAAAATTAATTTTTCATACAAAATATATATTTTTTTTAAGGCACCAAAATACATTGACTTTGAATATAAATGTATGTAAAAACAAGGGAAGTGGTATGGGTGAATGTTTTGGTGGTTAAAAAAATAACCAGGCGACGCATCTTCTATAAATTAACCCTAACCTAATGTTGAGGCGGCGCATGTCGTCTTTGCATAAATTCCTATTAAAACAAATGTTTCGGTGCATTTAAAAAATAAAAAAAAAATCGAAAATTAATTTTGTACGAGAAATATTTTTTTCAAATATTTTTTTTCTCCGAAACTACGCATTTCCGACAAAAAAATATTTTTGGTAATAGTTCCTTAGACCCTCACCTACCAGTCCCAGCTACCAGCAATTTTCTAATTAGCAGGCCTTATACTACAGTGCACCCAAAAAAGGTCCCTCGTCTCTTCCGCTCTCCCCTCCGGCAGAGGGAATGGAGGTAAATCAATACCCGCCCCCGCTCCTCACTTCCTTCCCCCCTACCTAGGCTCCCCAGTATACAGCCACCCCCATGAGAAATGCTGTTTCTGCACCGGTTAGTACCGGTTTGTAGCGCATTGCCAAACCTGTTTCAAAATAGCCAAAAGCACATATCACCTACAACATCCGTGATGTCAGCCCATAAAACCGGGTGAATTAGCTCCCATGTCAGTACTTCCCTTCATTTCCAAAAGTGTTGGTGCAAGTGGGCCTTAGTATGTTTCACTAACACGCTTATTTCACCTGACACTAAAGTAGGTGAAATTGGCATTAGGTAGGTACTGAATAACCAAATACGTGGCCTGGGAGAAGGATAGATGGGTGAGCAATGGTTTGGATTTCCTGTCTGTGTGGCTTTTGTTTACTTACAGTTTTTAGCTTCTTCTTAGGAACTGTCGAGCCTTCCATGTTCATGTTCATTTCAGTCAGTAACTCAGAAAGCACCCGTCAAATAAATACGAGACACTTGAGCAGGCGGTCTATAGATAACTGATTATGAATTTTAAATGCAAATGCAATTCGTCTATTAAAACCTCCTGATAAAACTAACGTGCAACGTGAAGGTAGGTAAACGGTAAAAATATATTAGCCGACTCCTTCCTGCAGTGTTGCCAGATGATATTTGGGGTTTGCGGATTTAGCATCTGCAGAATGCGGATTTTTGGCAAAAAAAGCGGATTTGCTATTTTTTACTTCAAATTTTCATAATGGTGTATTAGCGAATTATTGGTTGTGGCGAATTATTGCCAGACCTTCCTTACGCTTTTGGAGTGAAAGTCAGCCAGTCAGTCAATCAGTTTAGTCCCGCTCGACTTAGGCCCACTTGCACCAACACAAGTTCAATATATAAACCAGTTCAACTCGTTAAACTAGCACCCGTTGTATGTGTGAACCGCGTTTAAATCCATAACTCGCTACTTAACTTTAAACTCGTGTTGGTGCAAGACGCGCTTAATGAACTTTTAAATAATTTTTAAATATTTTGGACAACTTCCACAGAAAGTGGATTGCGGATCCCCGTTACGTTAAAGCGGATTGCGGATTTATTTTAGAAATGCGGATGAAAATGCGGAAATGCGGAGGGTCTGGCAACGCTGCCTTCCTGCCTGATCGTGCCACACCACGAGTCAGTAAGCCTGGATACGCTATACATAGGAGGACAGGGGTAGCCGCGCGTCGGCGCACACGCGCCAGCGCGTCAGTCTCAGTGTTGCCATGTTAGGAGATTTTCTCCTAGATTCAGGAGAATTTCAGCGGTGTTAGGAGAAGTTTTTGCCTGTCAGGAGAGTAGGAGAAAATCTAGGAGAAAGAAAATCATTACAGGAGAAGATTTAGGAGTGAGAAACATATATTTACTAGTAACAAACAAATATTTCGGTATGTACGGTGAAAACACAATTAATGAACTGTATGTGATGTGAATCAACCAACCATCTTCTCAAGTCACACAATATACCATAGGATTTGTCTTTTGATAAACGCAAGGTGCCCCTTCTTGCTCTTTAGATAGGATAATGTGACAATTGACAATTTGACTCTGTGAGTGTGTGGGTGCATTGATCGACCAACAAGCCGACTACCGGGCGGGCCTAACCGAACGAACACTTTATTATCAATCAATGTTATTTACATGTATTCTTTGTAATAATCAGTAATATTATTAAGCCTACGTCGACAGTCTGTCCGTCAGTCCGCACTACTTTAACGGCTGTATCTTTTGTACCGTAATTACGATAATAGGTAGCTGGTTGTGATTTTCACAGATCATGTGTTATTTATTATTGGCGATCATCCTATCAAATAATAAGAAAAAATTAATAAAAATTAAAGGCTTCCCCATACAAGAAACGTGTTCTTTTCTAAAAAAAATAATTGTTTGTTTGGTTTTGCTCTAACGTAAAAACGGTAATGCGTGCTAGTGTCGAACTTGGTGTTGTTAAAAACTAAAAAAATAAGAAATAATGAAAACAGACGAATTACGTGGTGGTTAGAATGGCAATCGTGGTCATGGCGGGAGGACAAACCATTATTGGCGGAGAAGTGATGGAACAGATTGAAGGAAGAGTTATGTACGTATTTCTCGGTTAAATACTGCTTGGTAGACAAGGTCTCCTTAAGGAGGTCGAGGGAGGAATTCAACTGAGTAGGGCTGCCTCGGAAATTTAAAATTCGCCCCGAGGTCTAACCTGTATATATTATGACCAGTGCGCCCTACCGTTTATGAAGTACGGGTGTGAAACGTGAGCTCTGACTATAGTTGTTTTTCAAAGTTGCCCAGCGAGCGATGGAACTAGTCATGCTGGGCTGGCCTGGGAGTATAGCTAAGCGAAATGGTGCATAATGAATGACTGACTAATGAATGAGGCAATCCGCCGACGCACCAAAGTGATCGATATTGGAAACCAGGTGGATAAGCTAAAATGGCAGTCGGCTGGGCGCGTTAGCCGAAGGGATGACGACCGTTGGAGTAACCATGTACTACATTGGCGGCCGTGGACAGGAAAACGGAGTGTGGAAGACCACCCGCCAGGTGGGACGCCGACATGAAGTATGTCGGCGGAAAGCAGTGGTCCGTACCGCTGAAGGCCGAGAGACTGGAGGAAAATTGAAGGCGTACCTATGTCCAGCAGTAGACGCTTACACACTGACTGACTGACTGACTGACAGAGAACCCTCGGTGCGCGAGTTCGACTCGCACTTGACCGGTTTTCAGGGTGCAAAAGATACAGCTCTTTACAGGTAAGACAGACAGACGGACGGACAGACGGCCTAGGCTTACTAATATGGTCCCGTACTTATAAGGAACACTAAAAATTTGGTGAATTTTTTATAATTTAATAAACAGGAGAATTTTTAGGAGGGCGAAAATTTTCTAGGAGATTTTTAGGAGATTTTCGAAGTCAATCTAGGAGAATTTCAAAATTTGAGTTGGCAACACTGGTCAGTCTAGCGCCGGCGACCGATCTTAGTCTCCGTCCGCCGCTCAGGCGGAGCGAACGTACGCGTCTGTCACAAAATGCCTCATTGTGCAGTGCTTTGGTGCAAAAAGTCGTCGAAAAATTCAAACTTCAACACAGATGGAGTCACCTTTCACGAGTAAGTACTTTCATTCAATTTGATAGCACTTTTCGCTTGAATTTCAGTAACAAACATCGGCGTAAATATGTATGGAGAGCTCTTTTCTGCTTACCCACCATAGGTCGACTATCGTGTTGGATGCAGTTAGCTCTTGTAATTTTTTTTGTTTATTGATAAATATATGGCACCTTCTCCGGAGATACCAAAAAAACCAAGAGCTGTCAGTAGCGACAAGGAAGTGACAGAAAGAAAAATATAGAGCTTTACAATATTTTCATCAGATTGTTATGTAAATGATTAAATAAAGCTGCTACATTGGTGACCCTCGACTGAACAGCACGTACGGCCGGCTACCATCGCGCCGCGCCGTATCTTTCGCAACCGCAAATAAAAGCGAATACAACCACTAAATCACTTCCGCAATGCCGCTCACCTCGGAGGAGATGGAGGCTCGCCTGGAAACTCTGCAAGCGCAAAACTTGGCCCTGCAACAACAGCTTCAGCAGGGGCGTACGTCCGTGGCAACTACATCAGCACTACCACAAGGCGAGGCCGGTTCAAGTGTTTTTAAAGTGGCTATTAAATTACCAACGTTTTGGCAAGACAAACCAGCAATATGGTTTGCACAAGCAGAGGCACAATTTGAAATCGCCGGAATAACGGTCGACACGACAAAGTATAATTACGTAATATCTCAGCTGGATTCTCGACTGGCCGCAGAGGTGGAGGACATCATAACCAATCCTCCGCCTGCCAATCGTTACAGTAAATTAAAAGAAGAACTTATACGCCGCCTCTCAACGTCACAAGAGCAGCGGGTGAGGCAACTGATCAGCGATGAAGAAATAGGTGACCGCAAACCATCTCAATTCCTGCGCCACCTCCGTTCGCTCGCTGGTGCAACACTATCAGATCAGGACATTCTGCGGCAGCTTTGGCTTCGACGTCTTCCCCAACATGTACAGGCCATCCTTACAACCCAAGCAGAGCTCCCATTGGATAAAACGGCAGAGCTTGCTGATAAAATCATGGAGGTCTCACCAACCCCAGTATCACAGATGGTACATGCCGCAACAGCACCGCAGACTACATCCGACTTGCTGTCTTCCCTAGCTGATCGCGTTAACGAGTTATCTATGCAAGTGGCTGCCCTGAGCACTGGCGGCTACTCTCCAAGCCGATCAAGATCAAACTCAAGAAGACGAGCCCCGCAGCAGAGCAGGTCTAATTCACCCGAAGACGAGATATGCTGGTACCACAAACGATTCCAATCTAAAGCCCGAAAGTGTACCACACCCTGCAATTGGAAGGCTGGTCAGGAAAACAGATTCGACAATTAGCAGCGTCGGCAGCTGATTGTCCCTTGCCAAGCCGCCGACTATTCATAACCGACCAAGCTAGTAAACGCCGTTTCCTCATCGACACCGGTTCTGACCTCTGCTGTTTTCCGAGGCAGTTCCTCCGAGAACGCTACCGATCCACCGATTATGACCTCAGCGCAGCCAACGGCAGTTCAATAAAAACATATGGCGACTTACCGATGAATTTAAACCTTGGGTTGCGGCGAGACTTCCACTGGCGTTTTACCATCGCTGACGTCAGCACAGCCATAATCGGCTCCGATTTTTTGGCATACTATCATCTACTGCCTGACTGCCGAAACAAACGCCTGTTAGACGCCAGCACCGGACTCTCCTCACCCGCTTCTATAGCGACCATAGACCAGACCAGCATTAAAGCCGTCACAGCAACAGATTCTCCATTTAATAAAATACTTTTAGATTTTCCCGACATCACACGGCCGCCTGGTGTCCCAAGACTGGTGAAACACAATACATTACACTATATCAAAACAACGGACGGACCGCCAGTTGCCTGTCGTCCTCGTCGACTCGGACCACAAAAGCTTCTCGCAGCCCAAAAAGAGTTCGCCGAAATGAGGCGTTGTGGCACTGCCAGACCATCGAAGAGCCCGTGGTCATCCCCGTTACATTTAGTACTAAAACGCGACAACAGCTGGCGTCCATGCGGCGACTTTCGCTCCTTGAATGCCAGAACAGTGCCGGACTGCTACCCTGTAAAGCACATCGGTGATTTCTCCCACAACATCGCAGGCTCAACAGTATTCAGCACGATTGACTTGGTTAAAGCTTACCAACAGATTCCAGTGCACGAAGATGACATCTGCAAAACTGCTATCATCACTCCCTTCGGTTTGTTCGAGTTCCCGTTCATGACCTTCGGCCTACGGAATGCTGGGCAGACGTTCCAGCGTTTCATAGATGAAGTGGTACAAGGTTTTGACTTTTGTTTTGCATACGTTGATGACATCCTTGTGTATTCACGCGACGCAACTCAACATGCTGAGCATCTTCGTATTCTCTTCAAACGTCTCAAGGATTACGGAGTTGTGGTCAACCCATCAAAATGCACACTTGGCGTTGATAAGGTCACATTCCTGGGCTACGATATTAGCGCAAAGGGCACGAGACCACCTCCCCAAAGAATCAGCGCGCTACAAGAATACCCTCTTCCCAAGACCGTCCAAGGCCTCAGACGATTCTTAGGTATGATCAATTACTATCGCCGTTTTCTGCCTAACGCAGCGGAGCTGCAAGCGCCCCTAAATGACGCTGTGGCATTGACCAAAGGTAAAGGCGCTAAGCCTGTTAAGTGGACACCGGAACTCGAGCGCTGTTTCGAAGCCTGCAAGAGTAGTTTATCCAATGCAACCTCATTAGCGCACCCAGTGTATGATGCTCCTCTGGGCCTTTTCACAGACGCTTCCAGCGCGCAAATTGGTGCTTGTCTCCAACAACGTGAAGACAACACCTGGAGACCACTCGCATTTTTTAGCAAGAAATTAAGTGCTCATCAAGTTCAGTGGCCGGCATACTACCGAGAACTACTCGCGGTGTACGAGGCTGTGCAACATTTTCGGCATATATTAGAAACGCAACACGCCACAATTTTTACAGATCATAAACCATTAATATATGCATTTGTGCAACGCCGAGAAAAACTGCCACCTGCCCAACTCAATCAATTATCCTTCATATCACAATTTACCACTGATATTGTTCACATAAAGGGCATAGATAACATAGTAGCAGACACCATGTCCCGCATAGAGGCAATTTCTATAGAAGATGACTTCGCCGCCTTAGCCCAGTCCCAGGAAACTGACAATGAACTCCGCAATCTTCACAGCTCTCTTAAACTGGAACGGGTTACAGTTCCTGGCACAAACATAACGGTCACATGCGACACCTCTACCGGAAAACCACGACCCTATCTAACAACTCCTTTCCGACGAACTGCTTTCAACAAATTGCACAATTTAAGCCATCCTGGGGCAAAAGCAACTGCGCGCTTGGTGGCTGATCGTTTCGTGTGGCCATCTATGCAGAAAGATTGTCACTCGTGGGCTCGCACATGTATCCCCTGCCAGCGAAGTAAGGTTACCAGACACATTACCTCACCACTGGGCCATTTCAGTAACCCATCTGCCAGATTCAGACATGTACACGTCGATATAATTGGTCCATTGCCAGTATGTAATGAGAAAAAATACTGCCTCACTGCAATAGACCGATATACACGATGGCTCGAAGCATGGCCAATGTCTACAATCACAGCGATTGAAGTCGCTGAAACCTTCACAAACGGCTGGATATCTAGATTTGGAGTTCCCACCATCATTACCACAGACCAGGGCACACAATTTGAATCTGACCTACTCCGCAGACTGTTGACGAGTTTTGCCACTAAGCGCATCAGGACAACCAGCTACCACCCCTGCTCCAACGGAATGGTCGAACGCCCCCATCGCCAACTCAAGGCCGCTCTGATGTGCCATGCTGACACATGGGCCAGGGCGCTACCTTTAGTACTGCTTGGAATGCGCACGGCTTTGAAGGAAGACCTTAAGACATCTTCGGCCGAGCTAGTCTACGGGGAGCCTCTCAGATTACCAGGTGAACTGTTGGTTCCTTCCTCATTTCCTGAACGTTTCGACGATGCGACGGATTTTGTCATTCAACTGAGGAAGAAAATGGCGAATTTAAGACCAGTTGCCGCTTCTCGACATGCACAGCCTGGGACGTTTGTTTTTAAGGATTTGGCAGTTGCCACTCACGCCTTTTTACGAGAAGACGCCATACGACGATCCTTACAGCCACCCTATACTGGTCCACATGAGATAATCAGCAAAACGGACAAGACCGTGACCTTGTCCATCAAGGGTAAGGAAATAACGGTCAGCATAGATCGCATTAAACCAGCGCACGTTGAGGTCGAGAGTGAAACATCTGTTGGATTACAAACAACCGGTCCGATGTCAGTCCCAACAGCTCCGACAATCACGCCAACCTCTCCGGACACTGTACCAACTGCTCCGGACACGGCACCAACCGCTCCGGACACGGCACCAACCCCTCCGATGAACATTACCACACGTTCGGGCCGTCAAGTTCGGTTTACCAAGCATTATTAGGCTTCCTTTCTCCGTGGGGGGGTGATATGGCACCTTCTCCGGAGATACCAAAAAAACCAAGAGCTGTCAGTAGCGACAAGGAAGTGACAGAAAGAAAAATATAGAGCTTTACAATATTTTCATCAGATTGTTATGTAAATGATTAAATAAAGCTGCTACAAATATGTATGTTAAATGTATACAGATATTTCATGCATTCTGCCTTATTGCCAAAGGACATTTCTTCTAGTCAACCTCAGCAGGTTTCCTCGTTCAATATTCGTTTATCGCGCTTTTTTCATTCAACCAGTACCTACCGGTTTTTACTTTTGAGCGACTCTAAAGGAATTAATTTCTTTAAGTCATGCGTCTACCGGGAATTAGTCTTGTTATGCTTAGCATTAACAAAATTAATTCATAATGAATACCCCGTTAGCATTTAGCACTGCTAAGCGCCCTGATGAATAAAAATTAATGCTAAATGCTAAGCAATAATCACATTTAATTTTAGTTAGCATTGCTGTTTCGTTCGTAAAACTTTGTTGGTTCGTTTGTTTTGGAACGCACAAAGCAATGAAGTATGTGCTATTTATCTGTGGTACTGCTAAATGCTAAATGCTATATAGCGCCTGCGCTCCGCTGCTAGCTAGCTAGCTAGCATCTAAATGCGAAATGCGATGCGATCATGCGAGTGAGGGGTCGGAATTATCATCTGTCACGTGATCATTAGTTTTGGTCATATCTACAGAACCACTGGACTTAGACCCATCGTGTTGGTACTCAAACTGAACGTCTCGGTGAGATCTACCCATCTGTCACGTGTTAATTTGTTTTGGTCATATCTCGAGAACCACTGAACTTAGACCCATCGTGTTGGTACTCAAACTGAACGTCTCGATGAGATCTACCCATCTATCACGTGATAATTTGTTTTGGTCATACCTAGAAAACCTCATTTTACCGTAAAAAAATTAAATATCCAGGTGGGTATGGCTGGTTAGTTTGTTAAAAAAGGCAAAGCCTGGAAAACCTCATTTTACCGTAAAAAAATTAAATATCGAGGTGGGTACTCATAAATTTTTATGGTAGGGTAGATTTTCGCGAATTTTTCGCGAAGTCATATTGCAATATAATTTGTCATATCGTTGGCTAAGTAATTAGCAAAGAGTTGTTAATAATATAATTTTTTTTTTTTGGTTACAAAACTTTTCGACTTTCTAACATTATTTTTTTAATTTTGGAAAATTCCAATAACAAATACTCCAATAAGATAATACCAATGTACGAGGTCTTACATATCATTGTTTTGGAAATTTTATGTAGATTTATAATAAAGTATCCGAGGTATCTCAGAACTTAGAACTATTATCGTGTTTATGCGAAAATCTGCAAATTCGCAAAATTGTGAAAGGGGCGTTGCCTTTGTTCATTTAAGAGAAAGTTATATTATTCCCTTGATGTAAAGAAGGGTTAAATATTGTTAAATCCGTTTCATCTTTTCATCGCGAATCGACACAATGAGCGACTTATTGTATGAATCCCGTTCAAACGTATGGAAGACTGGCGTCACTTGGCCACCTACTCGCTCGGCCAATCACGGCGTTCCATGCGCCGCTCCCGCCTCAGACTTCACACCCCTTTGGCGGCTACCTCGGTTCTCATACAAACGATGCCGTATTTCGTATCCAGGCTTACTGACTCGTGTGCCACACACACAGACAGACAGAACAGAACCACTTGCTTTTCAATTTTTCATTCAATACCTGTCAATTCAATTATGTCAAACTGACATAAATATAGCGAGACAGCGAGACGTTCATTTCTGGATCCGCCGGACGGATGGCATATTCTCAAAGTCTAGTGGACGAGTTGCTCTGATTGGTCGTTCTCAGTTTGGCGGGAAATTTAAATTTCGTCTGGCTCCGCCTCCGGCACTCCCAGCGAACCAACTGAATCCGATATTCGTTTGATCGTTTATGTAATTTGGTGGCTCATTGGTAAGAGTGTAGGGTTTTTATTTTTTCGATCTCGACCATGGGTTCGTGTCCCTTTCCCTTTTAAACGGAACAGAAAGGCATTCGTGCCGTACTTCCTGCTTGATAGTTCTCTTGTCCTAATATTTTCTGTTCCGTTTAATGCTATAATTTAACGAAGTTGTTGCAGCACAACACCGATTACTCTGCTTACCCCAATTGTCGGGTTACAGTTTGTGGTAGGTATGTATGTAGTAATGAGGTAAAGTAAATTACGGTTCATGAGTTTTGGTCAAAAACCCGCCCCAATCCTCTCTTTACGGACTTGTAAAACCTTCCTGATAAAAGTCCTCGTTGATTGACGTCTTGTCTTGTGGCGGTGCTGGCCACTAGACATTAGAACATATTTAAAATATTAATTTTGACAACTTTGTTTATAGTCTTGTGATTGCAGACTTGTCAATCTTCCTTTTAACATTCAAAAAATATAATAAATATTATATTACGAACATCATATTATTTCACCACACCACGAGCAGCTAAACTGGTGACCCCTGATTCTAGACGTCCTGCGAGATGGACGAACACGTAGAAAAACTACAAACAGAGTTGGAAAAGTTGAAAAAAGGTACTGGAGACATTTCTTATGCCGCTGTCAAGATACCACCATTTTGGACACCGGATCCTCAGCTGTGGTTTCGCCAAATCGAAGCGCAATTTGCACTCGCTAAGATAACAAAACAAGAAACCAAATATAATTATCTATTGGCTAACTTAGATGGCAACACTCTTTCTACTGTCGCCGACGTTATCAAATCGGACCCATCCACAACATATGAAGTACTGAAGCAATGCATCATCAAACGCTTATCAGAAAGCGACGAGCAAAGAATGCACAAAGTTCTAAACACACTCGAACTAGGAGATAAGCGACCGTCGCAACTACTACGAGAAATGAAAAATTTATCAGGTTCCAATTTCTCTGAAGACGTCATCCGTCATTTATGGTTACAGCGACTACCTGTATCGGTACAATCCATCCTAATCACAAACTCCGATAACTTAGACAATCTTGGCTTAATGGCAGACAAAATCATCACAGTAACAAATGCGAATACATCACATAACACGTCGTCTGTCGCAGTAAATCAACAATCAGAAATTTCAGAATTGCAAGAGGAAGTGGCAGAACTGAAACGAATAATTAGAAACTCATCACATTTTAAAAGAAGCTATATGAGAAATCTACCAACTAGCTCAACAACAATCTCAAACAACGATGTACAACCGTCACTCTGCTGGTACCACGAAAACTTCGGAATCAAAGCAAAAAAGTGTCAACCTCCATGTGAATTCAAATCAAAAAACAACTAGTTGGCAAGGCTGTGGCGACTTGCGCTTGTCATGGAGGAAATAATCGTCGCCTTTTCATAACTGATGCAGACACTAAACTACATTTTTTAATCGACACAGGAGCCGACATCTCGATTGTACCACCCCGGCTATCAGACCGAGGAAATATAACGCAATATTTATACGCTGCGAATAATACAAAAATAGCTGCTTTCGGTGAACGTACTTTAGAACTGGAGCTCGGTCTCAAAAAGAAATTCAAATTTTCCTTCACTGTAGCGAATGTTCAATACCCAATAATTGGAGCCGACTTTCTATTACATTACAAATTGATAGTAGACTTACCCGGAAGAAGATTAATAGATAGCTATACATGGATCCATTCTGCTACAGAAATCATGGAATTGAGCTCAGATGACTGTACTAAAATCAGTACAATTTGCCCAAACAGTGACATAGGTGAACTACTTAAAAAGTTCCGAGCCCTTCAAGAAGTTTCAACTCAAATAGACGTAATCAAACACAATACAAAGCATTTCATTGAAACTACTGGACCACCCGTCGCCTCTAAACCACGGAGACTATCGCCAGAAAAATTAAAAGTAGCACGGGAAGCATTCCACGTCATGCAAGAACTTGGTCTCTGCAGACCATCCAAAAGTCCTTGGGCCAGCTGCTTACATATGGTTCCCAAAAAATCAGGAGATTGGAGGCCTTGCGGAGATTATCGTCGTTTGAACAACATTACAATACCAGATCAGTACCCACTTCCGAACATTCAAGATTGCACAAACTTTCTTGCCGACAAAACAACATTCTCCACCATAGATCTCGTCCGTGCCTATCAGCAAACACCTGTACTACCTGAACATGTCGACAAAACCGCAATTACAACACCATTTGGACTTTGTGAATTTCCATTCATGCCATTTGGTCTCAAGAACGCAGCTCAAACATTCCAACGATTCATGAATGAAGTTTTCGCAGATGTAGACTTCGTTTTTGTCTACATTGATGATATTTTAATCGCATCACAGAATGAATCGCAACACAAGGAACATTTACAAATCGTTTTACAGAAGCTATCAGACTACGGACTAAAGATAAACATTGCAAAATGTACATTCTCTCAGAATAGCGTCTTTTTCCTCGGCTATGATATATCCGAAGAAGGATTAAAACCACGCGACGACAAGGTATCTGCCACTATTAATTTCCCCAAACCAGAAACCATCTGTCAAATGCGCCGCTACCTTGGAATGGTCAACTTCTACAGAAGGTTTATCCCACATGCTGCACATATTCAAGCATCATTACATGTAACGGGTAAGCGTAGCGACAAAATAAACTGGACAGAACCAATGAATACCGCATTTGAAAAAACAAAACAAAGCATTAGTAACAGTGTGATGCTTGCCCACCCACGCTCTGATGCACCATTGTCAATTCATTCAGATGCATCAGATTCAGCTGTTGGTGGTGTACTACATCAAATATACAACAAGAAATCACAACCACTGGGTTTTTTCTCTCGAAAATTGACAGATACAGAAAAGAAATATTCAGCTTATGATAGAGAGCTTTTAGCACTGTATGAAACAATCAAACGCTTCGCACACATGTTGGAAGGACAAAATTTTACTTGTTACACAGATCACAAGCCTCTGATCTATGCTTTTCAACAAAGATCAGATAAGCTGAATGCACGTTCTTCCAGGCAACTCTCATACATCTCACAATTCACAACCGACATAAAACATGTAACAGGCATGGATAACATTGTTGCAGATACATTATCGAGAATTAATGCAATACAGTCCAAAATTCCCACCAACACTGAACTAGCAACCGCTCAAATATTTGATGAAACTTTAACAAAATTGCTATCATCATCAAAATCAAGTTTGAAACTTAAAAAAATTACAACAGACGATAATGTACAACTATACTGCGATATTTCCACTACAAGAGTTCGACCATATTTGCCACTCAGGTACAGAGAAGTGATTTGTAAACAAATACATGATATATCACACCCCGGTATTAAAGCAACTTACAAAATGATATCAGCACGATTTGTCTGGCCAAACATGAACAAAGAAATTAAGCACTTTGTACGAAACTGTGAACAATGTCAAATATCAAAAGTCAACAAGCACGAAAAATCGCAACTTCAACATTTTCTCCCACCTGATGAACGCTTCTCACACGTCCACATAGACATTGTTGGACCATTACCATTATCTAAAAATTGTCGTTACCTTCTAACTTGCATCGACAGATTCACTCGTTGGCCAGAAGCAATCCCTATACCAGAGCAATCAGCCGAAACAGTCGCTAGGGCATTAATAGGTACATGGATCTGTAGATTCGGAGTTCCACGTCGGATAACTACAGATCAAGGAGCGAACTTTGAATCAGAACTTTTTCATTCACTATCAAAACATCTGGGCGTAAATGTACACCACACAAACGCCTATCATCCACAGGCAAATGGTTTAATTGAGCGATGGCACAGGTCACTCAAAGCATCTCTGATGTGCCGGCTAAGCAAAAGACGAGAATTGTGGACTGAAGAACTACCCATTATTATGTTAGGTCTTAGAAGTGCCATCAAAGAAGACATAAAACATAGTCCAGCAGAGCTTGTATACGGAACGACTCTACGTCTGCCTGGTGAAATTTTTATCCCACCTTCAAGTACTCCTTCAGAAGAAACATACCCAGAAAAGCTTAGAATGTTTTTCAGACAACTACGAAGTGAACCCCCCAACTGGCACTGCAACCCAAAAATTTTCCACAATCCAGAATTGGACACTTGTTCTCACGTATTTCTACGAGACGATTCATTGAGATTTGCGCTTATACCACCATATAAGGGACCATACCGAGTTTTAAGTCGAGCAAATAAAACATTTCATCTTCTTATTGATGGAAAAAGCAAGCCAACATCAATAGACAGACTAAAACCGGCGCATTTAGACAAAACCTTTCCAGCGAAGGAAGAAAATCCTCAAAGACAGTCAGCTCCTAACAACGCGTCAGACTCAAACCCCAAGGACGATCCTATAGCTAAAAACGTTCCCACAAGCCTAAATGAATCATTGAATGATAATGATTCACATAGTGTCAACATTCCAGCAAATTTGGACGATCCCACAACTTCGAGGACTTCGAGGACAGGAAGACATATAAGAATACCAGCCAGATTTCGATATTAACTCCTCAAGACCGGCGTTAAATCTGGAAGGGGAGTATGTGGCGGTGCTGGCCACTAGACATTAGAACATATTTAAAATATTAATTTTGACAACTTTGTTTATAGTCTTGTGATTGCAGACTTGTCAATCTTCCTTTTAACATTCAAAAAATATAATAAATATTATTTTACGAACATCATATTATTTCACCACACCACGAGCAGCTAAACTCTTTCGAATGTTATTATGAAAGAAAGAGCTGCTCGCTCGAATTAGTTTGGTTAGTTTTTAAGTTGTTGTTGTCTATTATTTTATTGTGTTATGTTTGTTGTTGTATGAAGAGGGTTGGCATTTTCATATATTGAAACAAACCCTACCACTAACTATGTCACCTAACTATGTCTAACTATAACTATAACTATGTCTAGCCTATTCATTTACCACAACATACTATACGCAAGAAAAAACATTAGCGATACACCCCATAATTCAGACATACACAATTACAACACTAGAAATAAGGACAAGATAGCAATCGCACACAGCAATTTAGCAAAAAAGCAGAAGAGCTTTATATGTAATAGTATAAAAATGTACAATAAATTGCCGGATGATATAAAATTGCTCACGGGTCGTTCCGCCATTTCGTTCAAATTTGCATGTTTTGGCGGAATTTTAATTTTTTTATTTTCTGAAATATATTTATGTATATATGTGTTCCTGTACTTATTAGATGTAGTAACATAAGAGAGGCATCTATGTACAACTTTTAGTTTTGGAGAAAATTGATGGAAGGTAATGAAGGTGTGGATGGTAATGAAAAACACCTGGATGGTAATTTATGCGGTTGGATGGTAATGAAGCATGCTAGTATGTCTTAGTGAAATTTGCTTGATTATATTATTATTATTATGATAATGATAAAGATATCATTATTTAGCTGATGGTAGTAATAATGTTAACGATTATCAAAAGTTCGACACTATTAACATCAAAATTTTAGCTAAGTAATTTATAATTCATAGTGTAAAAAGTTTTAACTGAAATAACAAATCCCCTTTCCACCTTCGTACCACGCGCACTGGGCAGGGATTGCATCCCTACACGCTGGACTTACCGCGGATGCGTACCAATCGATTCTGCAGATCATTCCTCTACAGAACCGGTAAACTCTGGAACGCTCTCCCTGCCCATATATTTCCCCCCAAGTACAGTCTCGGGTCCTTCAAGAGGGGTGTGAATGGGCACCTGTCAGGCCGGCATGGCATTCGCAACCTCCGCATACGACCGAATGTCCATGGGCGTCGTTAGACACCTTATGGGTGGCTCGGCGCCATATGTCGGGCTTTAAATAAAGCAAAATATTTCGTGTTTTCCGTCGAGTTCAGTGTAGCCGACACGATGAAAGGAAAGTACTATCAGGGCACCTAGTTCACCAAGGTGTTATGGGCTGACATCACGGATGTTGTAGGCGTAAACATGTCAGTGTTCACAAAAAAAATTGTGTGCACGTAGTAAGTAGCACATAAATAATAAAAATCCAATAAAACTGGACTTTTAATTCTATTTGGCACGTAAAACAACTATACTCTTACATATCACTGAATTGAACCAGCTACACTTAACTGGTCAAAAACATGAACAATTTTCATAGCATTTCGACCGAACTTCAGTCAGTGCGTTGGTGCCGACCCGGTCGGGTTAAACCCCGTACTCCAGTATACGTTATGTAGATACTTTACGTGCCAAATAGAATTAAAAGTCCAGTTTTATTGGATTTTTATTATTTATGTACTACTTACTACGTGCACACAATTTTTTTTGTGAACACTGACATGTTTACATCGCCTACAACATCCGTGATGTCAGCCCATAACACCTTGGTGAACTAGGTGCCCTGATAGTAATTTCCTTTCATCGTGTCGGCTACACTGAACTCGACGGAAAACACGAAATATTTTGCTTTATATAAAGCCCGACATATGGCGCCAAGCCATCCATAAGGTGTTCAACGATGACCATGGACATTCGGACGTTTACATAGCCGTTTGGACCAACGTTTCATTCAGTGCTGCGGTGGTACCAACACGGGCGGGATATAACCTACCACCCAGTTAGGTAGGAGGGAAGGAAAATCAAGTAAACATTTCATTACCATCCGAACCCCTTCATTACCGTCCGGCAAACATTTTGAGGGTAAAGGAGGGTAATGAAAAGGAGGGTAATGAAATTTTGATGTATTTCTTCAATTGCTCCCTTATTACTGATATTACAAATTTATTATATTAATTAACGAGTATTCTGACTAAAATCTGATGCATTAAGATTTAAATGAAATTTTTATATCGTGTACTTATGTTAAAAAAAGCCGGAAGGTAATGATGCCTGTACGGTGACAAAGTAGTTGATGAGCACGAAGATCGTGAGTATTTTCTTTCCCAGCGACGCTCGTCCTCTCCTGTCTAGATCCAGGGACACAATGAGGAGCGTTCGACGTGCGGAGCGTAGAGCGAAGGCTAAAGTCGGGTCACACACTGTCTAATTTGTAATACCAGTTCCGCGGAAGGTAATGACGTTTTTCCACGGACAAAAATGAAATATGAATTCTTTTTATGATATAATGGCTCTAAAAATAAATGAATCCCAAAGAAACATGCGTTATTAGTTACACTATAGGTGGGTTTATTAATATACTCATTTTACTTGAAGAAACTAAAAAAAAGAATTATACTAAATACTGATCCTTCGTTTGGAAGAGGATAGGAATGAGAATTTTGAAGGTTTTTATTTTTTTTTATTTAATTGAATGGAAAAATGTCTGATTCGTTAAATACTACTTTTTCCTTTCATCTAAACCTATATATTTCAATAAAATCATTTTAAAAAACATACATTTTCACACGCTTTTATTGCGCGGGAATGCAATTTGAACGAAATGGCGGAACGACCCTCACAGATAAACATTTTAAATCGGAATTAAAGAAATTACTTACATGTCAAGAATACTACAACATAAACGAGTACTACTCGACTGATCTGTGATTTAGGATAGCAATATTGACAAATTATATTGATGCCATTGTATTTTTTTTATTTAATTTAATTAATTGTAATTGTTTAATAATTCATTGACAAGTCTTTTGACGCTACTTTAATTAGGGACAAATCTATTGATGCTAAATTTATTATTATTATATTCCTTGATTATTATTAATTTTTGACTAATGTTATTGAATCAAATTATTTTATTTTTAACGTAGCTGATCTGTGATTTAGGATAGGGACATTGACAATTCTTTTGATGCTATTGTACCTTGTAAATTGTACTTTTATTTTATTTATTCTACCTTATATTACTTGTATATTTCATTGACAAGTTTATTGACGCTACCTTAAAATAAATTAACGCTAAATTAAGTAGATAGTAGTAGTATTAGGTAAGTGTAAATAGTAGTAGTCTATAAGCAAATGATAGCTTAAATTGTTTTTGTCTTTTATCTGGTTCTGTACAGCCCTTGTCATTGTTTGTCATTGTTTTTAATTGTTTTTCATTTAATTGTTACATTTTTGTTACAATGTTAATTGTTACATTTCACACTATAGTTGCCATTCGAAAGAACGAACTCAAGTGCAAAATTTATTTGCCTAAGAACGATAATAAAAACATAACATAACATAACATAACCCTATAAATAAATGAAAAAAAAAAATATAAGTGTGTCGGTCGCCTGCCTGGCCGACCGATCTGTCACTGTCAGTTAATCAACTGACGTGACGTGTGGTGTGAGTGTGACACGTGTGCCGCGTGTGCGTACGTACCTAGGTATTCTAGTTATTTATTTATTAGTAAATAAATTTTCCACGTTTCATTTCACGTGGTCCTGCATAGAGTAACCTACCTTTGCATTCTACTCACAGCACGCACAGACCTCAGGCACGCATTTGGTTGGGCTCTTTGGATTTTGGAATGTTGAATGCAGCGTGGGTCGTTACTTTCCCTGGCTCGTGCAAACCCAGTCAGCATACATGCTTAGCTCGCATCAGGTTAGTTACCCACGGGTTCCTTCTTTTTCTTCCGTATGTGGTCATTGACTTATCCCTTATGTCCCAAAACTCAACGTCAAGCGGGAACCGGGGGGTAGGCCAGTTTATGAATATACAGAGAAAAATAAGAAAAAAAAATCGGAGTCATTTGTTTTTCATGTATATCATGAAAAACAAATGACTCCGCATATTTATTTTAAAACGTTGAAAATTTACATCTCAGCACATCTCAGTATCTCTATATAGTCTGCGGAAATCTCGTACAAAATTTTTAGGTTAATTTGAACAATAATTATATTTTCAAATTTTTAGTCGTAGACAAATTTGAAAATATAATTGTTCAAATTTGTATATTGGTAGCCTAGATAACTCTGCTATTGACCACTATCCGAAATAAAAACAAAATGCCTGTAGTTTTACCACAAAAACATATTCAGTTGAATTTTTTTCTTAAAATTTTGAGATACGTAATAATTTTTAGTTTACTTTGACACAAAAAAATGTAGGTACCTACACTACTATGGCAAGTTGTCACAAAGGTTGGCGCAGCTAATCAAGATTTCAAAATTGTATAACCCCTGGCGTGCGAACCGCCCCGCCGGGGCGGTGTCATTTGCTGTGCCGAGTGTGCGGCCCGCCCCCGCGGGGCGGCTCGGACGACTTCATACAAATAATTTATTGTAACGTGCAACATCCTTCTTAACTCTTCTAACGAATGTCTAGTAATTGATGAAAGAGTAGGCTACCTAAAAATACACACTTCTATGTGCTTGTCCTGTCAAATAATTATTGACAAGCGATCTTCAGTCGGTTTCTTCGCGTTCGCGGACGGTGACGTGTGCGCCTCGTGTTTTTAGTCGGTTTTTGTGGATTTTTTGGTGTTTTCTTTGTGAAAAACGATGGAAGGGTAAGTAATCTTCATTTACAATAGTTTCTCGGCGCTGAGGAACGATTTATTCGTAAAGTATCGTAATTTTGGTAACACCCTAGGCAAAAACCGTTCCGAAAATTCTTGATTTTTTTAAACCAGTTTAATAATGATAGTATTAAACACATTACCAATGGAATTATAGAAAATTTTATGTACATTTGGAAAATAAAACCTTTTCATATACGTTTAAAAGAAAAAAGTCTAGAAATATCGCCAAAAACGCAGAGCGCACCCGATTTTGACCAAAATTTATTTTGGCCAAAATGGCGACGCACTCAAGGGCTGACAGCTAATCGGGTCCGCTCGCACACGAGGGGATAATACCTCCCACATCATGCCTTAAAAAAATACTTAGTACTTGCCAAGTTAAAATAATACTTTACTCAGTGAAAATGGCCTTCAAGCGGGGTTTTCACGATAGGAGTACACTCGGACCGAGTGCGCTCGGACGACTACTCGGACGCTACTCGTAGTGTGTAAACAGGTGATCCGAGCGCACTCGGATGACAACGTCCGTGCTGAGTGGACTCGGACTGTGTTCTATTCATACGAGCTGACTCGGAACGTTTGGCATTTTAAAAATGGTGTCAAATGAAAATTCAGCCCTGAGATTGAAAAGAAAGTGGACTGAGCGTGAGACACTTCAGTTTGTGGGGTTGTATGAAGCAGAAGAAGTTCTGTGGAATAAATTCTTCTGGTGCTTCATAAATAGCATCCAATACTGATGGTAGAAACTGGGATATAGTGCATTTCGGCACTCGAAACTTACTCTCTAAACTGCAGAAACAGTCACCAGTTGCTAGATATCGCATAACTATCTTGTCAGCCTCGATAGCTCAGTGGTGCAGACTGTCAACTGTCGCTATTGAATGTTAAGCAACGCTGGGTGCGGTCAGTACTTGGACGGGTGACTGCTGACCGTTGGAGGCTGACCGAGGTTCGGATTCCTCGTAAAACTGTAGGTCCCTTCCCTCCTAATCTTATTTGGTGGTAGAGTTTAACCCGCCCGGGTTGATACCACCACACTGAATGAAACGTCGGTCGAAACGGCTATGTAAATAGTTTGTGTTTTCCAATCAGTTCAGTGTAGCCGTCACGATCAAAGGGGGAAGCACTGACATAGCACCTAGTTCACCCGGTGTTATGGGCTGACATCACGGACGTTGTAGGTGATGTAGCCAACGGTGTCAGTTTCCTTAAAAAAAAAAACTATTTCAAGTTTAACTCTAGCAGGTAGAGCTTCCCTCATGCGAGTATCTGCTTTTTGTATTTTTGGTGCAACTCTTTCTAAGAGAAACTCAAATTGTACACTGTTTAACCGTAGATGATTTTTATACGTGTCCTCATCTTCAGCTCTTACTTTGCGAAAAGTTATTAGAGATGCAACGTCACGCCACGCCTTAGAATCCATCCGCGAGTCCAAATTTTTCTTTTGCATTTTGGTCTGGCTTTCTTTTGAAGGTGTGGATCTAAGCTTACGATGGCTTCACCGAACATATCCGGGCCCATCGGCAGTAGAGGAGGGTATTAATCGAGGTCGGGACTAGCGAGTGGCCACTCTAAATTTCCCGCGCATGCTTCACGTTTCGGCTCGCTTCAAGCCCTCGTCAGCTAGTCTGCGTTGACTAGGACGCGGGGAAACCACCAGTCCCGCTCTCGACCTCCCTCTCTCTACCTATCTTTTAATTCAACAATTAGCGTATCTGCCACCGTTTCTATGCCTCGCAGCAGCAAATCGGTCGTCATGATGACGCGATTGAATTGAAACAAATATTACTCGGAAGCTGTTGAACTCGTAACGTGTATACCACAATCCGAGTATACTCCTATACGAGTTACTCGTACAGGAGCCGAGAGCACTCCTATCGTGAAAAACCTGCTTCAGTGCCTATTACACATGACGCTGGTTAGAATTTAGATAGATAGGAACAGATAGTAACGCCATTCCGCAATTCTCAACGGAAAAGAAATTTAAATGAAACAAATGATAGATTGCAAAAAAATTATTACCTTCTCTAAATAAAATGTTCAAACTGTCTGCCACCGGCAATAATACGTGCACAACATCGCTTTAAAAATGACCTCACCAATCTTGCATATCCTCTTAAGTGGATCTGTTCGACAGCCTCCAAGATTCCTCGACGTAGTTCGCAAATTGTTATATGGGTTTCGAATAAACCTTGTCTTTCAGGCAGCACCAGTAAAAGAAGTCCAGTGGATTTAAATCTGGAGAACGGGGCGGCCATAAAATTGGACCAAGGAGCCCAATCAACCGGTCTGCATACTCTTGGTTCAGATATTCTCGCACTGGAAAGGCATAATGAGCAGGGCAACGAACATTTCCGTACAACATTCAATCAATCAATCAATAAATCAATATAATTTATTGCGTATTTGCATTGTACGTACATACCTAGATTTTCTCCAAAATCATCTACTAGAGAATGTGCCATTAAACATTTTATGACTTACGTACAATGAGGTGTGACATGTGGCGCCGAGGTCTGTTCTAAAAATATTTTTTGTTAAATTCTAAGTTCAGTGATCTTAATGATTTTTACTCGGTGGCTCTGCCCGAGGTGAAAGCCTCAGGCGCAGCCAATTTCACCGCCGAGGAGGTGCCAGTCCGGCTTGGAGGTGGACTAATGTCGCTGGGGAAAGGCTATTAACCCGCGATTTGGAGATCCGTGGATTGTAGGAGTAGGGAAAGATATTCACTGGGAGCCCGTTCCACACCTTTGCAGTGCGGCACAAGAACAATTTAGAGAATCGTGCAGTTCGAAGAACTCTTCTGTCGATTAAAAAGGGGTGTTCCGCGAGATTATGGCGTGGTGCAGACGAACAGGAGGAGGAGGGATAAGGGAAGCAAGTTCGTCAGAGCAGCGGCCATAGTAGTACCGATAAAACAGGCTCAATGACCCAACAATACATCTGTTCTTTAGAGGTTGAAGATATAGCTAAAAATGTGCAAAAAATTACCGTTAAACCCCGTTCTCCTAGGTTTCTAAAGTAAAAATTTAGACTTTCATAGGGTTAGTAGATATTAAGCCACATATTACAGGAAAACTGCAGGGTTTTTCACAATGTAATATTTTCGGAGGAAAAACATAGGTGTTTTTGTCTTAGTGCGGAACCATAATTTGCGCGAGCCTGACTGGCCGCTTATTAGTTAAACAATTCTAAAATTTTAAGACATTACGCTCAAGTGGCTGTGGGCTGGGCACGTTAGCCGAAGAGACGATGACCGTTGGAGTAACCGTGTCCTACACTGGCGGCCGTGGACAGGAAAACGGAGTGTGGGAAGACTACCCACCAGGTGGGACGACGACATCAAGTACGTCGGCGGAAAGCAGTGGTTCCGTATCGCTGAAGGCCGGGAGGACTGGAGGAAAATTGGAGAGGCGTATGACCAGCAGTGGACGCTTACACGCTGACTGACTGACTGACCGACTAAGACATTACGAAATTTACTACCTATTCATATAATGACTGATTTTTTCAAATGTATTTTAAAACTATTCAATTATTATTCAATTATTGCAGATACTTGTGACTGGCGATACATGAAAAATTAATAATGAAGAAGGTGGTCATGCTCAAGATGACCGCGGGACTTTATTTCCGGATGCGGTCTCAGCTGTGCATAATGCACTCACTGATAAAGTTGGTCTGTTGGAGACAGCTACTGTTGTTAAAAATGAGCCCCCTGATGTCAACGACGATGTCTGCTCGACAGATGATATTGCGAATGTGAAGAATTACAATTCTACGGTTTCGGATGGAGTTTGCTTCCAGGAAATGGGCAATGCTGTTAAAATCAAATCATTGGACGTTGATGTCTGCTCAAGGAACGGTGTTCGTAATGTGAAGAATAAGCATTCTAATGTTCGGGATGGAGTTTGCTTCCAGGAAATGGGCAATGCTGTTAAAATCAAATCATTGGACGTAGATGTCTGCTCAAGGAACGGTGTTCGTAATGTGAAGAATAAGCATTCTAATGTTCGGGATGGAGTTTGCCCGCCAGACACTGGTGCTGCGGTCAAGCAGGAGATGGACATTGGACCTACCGTGCTACAGTTGCCGGATATACAGTATATGATGTTGCCTTGCAAGCCCGATCCAGAGAATAATTTTTCCCAGTAAGTAACTCGAATAACTCTAAAATTCGAAATGTACAAAGATTTTGGAAGGAGAGAAGATATGTCATGAACGCCGCTTCGTATCGGAACCGCTGTCGCCTGTTTCCGATCGCACTCAATAACAGTTCATACGGATGAACGCACGAACATATTTGCACCAGTGATTTTTGGTCAATCCAAAGGATTCAATCCACATCAATCAGTAATATAGGCTAATCTCCCCATATTAGCGTGTCGCGGACACTCCTCCTTCGCATATCTACTCTCCTTCCAAAATTTTTCGAAATTTATATTGCTATGTACCAAAAACATTATTAGTAGTTATAATTGACGAGACGTCAGAGCTGGTGTCAGGACAATAGATCTTTTGTCTCTGCCTACCCCATTTGGGGACAGGCGTGGCGTTATGCTCCATCGCCCTCTCACCCCCCTCTCGTGAACTTAGTTGCCAACTCAATACTTAGGCCCGATTGCACAATAGACAAAACAGAAGATAATCCTGCTATGCTCAATTGGGCCTCATAAATTTATGCTGGCTAGCACTTTCTTATTCACTTGTTTGTTGCATTTTCAGATTGGGATCACATTGTCTCGGCATAGATAGTGTAAATGTAACTCTTAAACAAGACAATTATTCTTCTATCACAGGGTTGTATGGAGTACAGTATATTTGCAATGTTTGTAGTGAAAATTTTACACTAGAATCTGCTTTTCAAATTCACTTGCTCACTCATACAGTTGAAGATAATTACAATTTTGACAATTCTAATCCTTTCGCGAAGTTACATTTTAAAAAGAACATTTCCGTTCATACGATTGAAACATCACATTGTTGCAATAGTGGCAATACAAATTTAATGGAGAAAATCGCTTCAAATTCGCAAATGCTAACTCACTCTCGTGAACAATCACATCATAATGTTGTAAACAATAAGAAATTAAAACGAAAAGGTAAAGTTAAAATTAACGTAAGTAAAAAGCGGCATCACTGTGACTTATGCAGTAAGAATTTCTCAGAACAAAGTACTTTAACAAGGCACATGTTAACTCATAGTGGTAAAAGGCGGTATCACTGTGATTTATGCAGTAAGCGTTTCTCGCAAAAAGGTTCTTTAAGAAGACACATAATGTTCATTCACATAGTTGAAAGTCCACGTCTAAATGATTTACATCATTGTGACGTATGCAAGAAAAATTTCTCATGTAAAAGTACTTTAAATCTTCACATTTTAACTCACACCGGTGAAAGACCACATTGTTGTGATGTATGCAATAAGAAATTTTCACAGAAGAGTACTCTAACCAGCCACATGTTAACTCACACTGGTGAAAAACCACATTGCTGTGAGGTATGCAATAAGAATTTCGCAAAAAGAAATACATTAAATAAGCACATGTGTATTCACATTGGTGAAAGACCACATCGCTGCACTACTTGCAACAAGAGTTTCTCATGGCCTGCACGTTTGAAAAGTCACATGTTAATTCACACTGGTGAACGGCCATATGGTTGTGACATATGCAATAAACATTTCTCAGAAAAGTATCGTTTAAAAATTCACATGATAACTCACACTCGTGAACGGCCATATGGTTGTGATGTATGCAGTAAGAAATTCAAGCAAAAAAATAATCTAACAATTCACTTACTAACTCACACTAGTGAAAGACCACATCGCTGTGACGTGTGCAACAAAAAATTCTCACGAAACAATGATTTAAAAAAGCACATGTTAACTCACACTATTGAACGAACACATGGTTGTGATGTATGCAATAAGAAATTCAAGCAAAAAAAATATTTAAAAACCCACATGTTAATTCACACTGTTGAAAGACCACATCGCTGTGACGTATGCAATAAGAGTTTCTCAAAAAATATTACTTTTAAAAAGCACGTGTTAACTCACACTGGCGAAAAACCATATCGCTGTGACATATGCAATAAGAATTTCTCAGAAAAAAATACTTTAAAAAATCACATATTAACTCACACTCGTGAAAGACCACATCATTGTGACGTATGTAATAAATGTTTCCCAGGAAAAAGTGCTTTAAAAATGCACATTTTAATGCAACACTTTTGAAAGTCCATACCACTGTGATATGCAAAAAAAGTAGGTACATTGCCCTCAAATTACCTCAAGTTCCCTCATGCCGCTCGAACGAATTTTAGGTTATCACTCGTAGATAATAGGGTAGATAATTGCTTCACTGAACATGCGCGAACCCAAGATGCTAGCGACATTAAAGTCTACCCTATGTTCTACGAATTATGACCTAAAATTCGTTTACTGCGCAGGTAGGTCGAGCGGCATTAAAGTTTTGAGGGAACTGTATATCAGATTATTTTTTCCATGTTTACTCACACCACTGGTGAAAGCCCACATCGCTGCATCATTTGCAATGGGGGTTTCTCATGGCCTGGAGTCACAGAAAAGTCACATGCTATCTTGCAAGTGAGTGAACACGACAAACTCGATGAGTACCGGCAGCGCGGTGCGTCCCACTGCACTGCACAAGATGTTGCAAGTTCTGCTTCGGCTTTCACCATCGTCGGCGATCGCTGGGCCTTGTTCCTGCAGATATGATGTCACTCTTTCACCCCTACCCTGCAGTTAAAGTGTGTTACAGTTGTAACTGTATTGCAGATTACAAATAAATGTTTATCCAAGTTATGTTATGAATTTTTCAATAAGAATATGATAGAACCAATCATTTGTACCGTGTGGGGCCGGTACTTTAAAAGAATAGCCCCACTGCATCTCTCCCCGTGTATGTCGTAAAAGGCGACTAAGGGATATGACTCCCTTCTTATATTACTAGGTGGTAGGGTTTAACCCGCCCAGGTTCGTACCACCGCACTGAATGAAAGGTCGGTCGAAACGGCTATGTAAATAGTTTGTGTTTTCCGTCCAGTTCAGTGTAGCCGGCACGATCGAAGGGAAGCACTGACGTGGCACCAAGTTCACCCGGTGTTATGGGCTGACATCACGGATGTTGTAGGTGATGTAGCCAACCGCGTCAGTTTCCATAAAAAAAAAATTTGCCAATACTGGCGGCGTTAGTTCCGCTGTCAGCCACGTTCATTTCAAGCCTTGTAGTGCTGTACCTACTAGAAGTTTCAGTTATTTTCTTGATAAGTTTAAACTTAATATTTGACTTCCACACAATAGGTAGGTACCTAGTTAACTAGTGAATGTAAACTGTAAAATACATCAGTATTTTTTAGCTTTTTTTTTATTTGGGCAGACTCTACTCTGTATCTCATATTGGTCGTTATGCAGTGCATATGGCGGAATTAAAAAGAAATATGTTTTAGTCTTAAGTTTTTTTTTTAACAAATGTAAAGTTGCTTCTTAGATAAAGAAAAACAAGTTTGTTTATTTTCACTTTATTCTCTCCATTAGTACAGAAAATTAGTTTTGAAATTTCATAGATATTCCTATGAATTTTTTTTTACAAATGTAAACTTGCTTCTTAGATAAATAAAACAAGTTTGTTTATTATTTTCACTTTATTCTCTCCATTAGTACCCATAGAAAATTACTTTTGAAATTTCATAGATATTCCTATGATTTTTTTTTAATAAATGTAAACTTACTTCTTAGATCACGATGTAGGAAAGGAACGGTTGCCGAACTCTATGCGGTTTGCTAGCGACAGACTGAAGCAAAAAAAGACGGCACTTTAGCACAGATTACTTAATACTTTAGTACCCCCTCCACCGGGTTACTTAAGACGAAAAGTCATAGTCATGAAGCTAGAAACTCATTGGTTGGGCCCACGTACGCTACGCACGCGTACGTGGGCGCGTCGGTCTCCATACATTTTATATGGAAGAATGCAGCACAAGTTATTAATGTAGTTTAATGTGGTAATGCTCTAATGGGGCGCGTGCGGGGCGCGGGGCAGCGGGAATACGGACAGACGCGACGCGAGTGAACACAAACAGATAGGCCGCGCCCCGCCGCGCCGCTAAAGGCTCCCACACATTGTAGTACGCATTTAGTTTGTTAGGAAATCCTAAAATTTTAATGAAAGCACATATTGAAAAAAATCTTTCACCAGTGCTTTTGTTACAAGGCGTAGAATAGCCTCCTTAAAGGAACTACACGAGTCCGGGGACACCCTGTATAAAACTGTTTTCGCTCGCGCTCGCTTTCATTCTCGTTCACATCTTGACGCCGGTAACGTGTCTGAACTGAATGCCCCGAAAAAATGCCTACATGTAGCTTTTTTGGGTGCATTAAGAAATCCAACACGTCAAGCAAACACAAGGACGGAGTTACCTTCCACCTGTAAGTACATTTTATTTTAAACTGTTATGATTTTCTAAGTTTTATTGTTAAGAACGTCGAATGATTCGATGGCGCGTCCGCCATTGTTGCCGTGTGATCCACCCGCAACGCTCGCGAGCGAGCGAGCGGGCGAACGAACCACACGGGCGAATGTGCGGGTATTCGGCGGCAAGGTTGGATTCGGTTCGGTTGACTTCGCGTACAATGATTTTTAGTGGCCTCGCCTAAAAATCATTGTACGCAAAGTCATTATTATCGGACATCCCCTGGATTACAGTACAGAATTTGGAAGCATTACGAACTTACATCATACGATCGTTATAATTATCGTACAAGTACGATAATAATCGTACGAATTCCAAGCCTGGTCGGCAACAGGCGATTGCAGCGCGCGCGTGGTAGCCGCTGTAACTACAAGGTGCCGTAATTTAGTTCGGCCACCGTTCCTTTCCTACAAAATAAGTTTGTTTATTTTGACTTTATTCTCTCCATTAGTAGCTACTTATAGAAAATTACTTTTGAAATTTCATAGATATTCCTATGAAATTTTTTGGATGGTAAAGAAAATGTAATTATTGTTCTTTAAACTTTTGTTGAAACAATAATTTAAGTGTAGTAGAAGGTGTGGATCTAAGCTTGCGATGGCTTCACCGAACATATCCGGGCCCATCGGCAGTAGAGGAGGGTATTAATCGAGGCCGGGACTAGCGAGTGGCCACTCTAAATTTCCCGCGCATGCTTCACGTTTCGGCTCGCTTCAAGCCCTCGTCAGCTAGTCTGCGTTGACTAGGACGCGGGGAAACACCAGTCCCGCTCTCGACCTCCCTCTCTCTACCTATCCATATTCTGTAGGATGCTTCCAGTGACGTTTTCGAAGCTCTCTCCATGTATGAGCTTAGCGTCGATCTTGGCAGCCCTAGATTCTTGGAGAGACTGTGGACGAATTCGCTGGTAGTCCTGTTGCTCCGACTTCCACAGCGAAGAGATCAGTCTTGAATCTGTTTCTCACAATCCGTTTCTCACAATCCGGTCTACTAGGTTGCAGTACTTGTTAGGTTTGATGTTGTGGTCCTTCGGTATGTTGCTTTCCCATGGAACTGTAAGTTCAACAAGTACTACATATGCTTTGTCGCTTTTGTGAATATGAGTATATCCGGTCTTAATATTGTGGTACAGATTTCAGAAGGCATCTGGTCATGCTTCTCATGTGCCCATCGGCAGTAGAGGAGGGTGTTAATCGAGGCGGGGACTAGCGAGTGGCCACTCTAAATTTCCCGCGCATGCTTCACGTTTCGGCTCGCGTCAAGCCCTCGTCAGCTAGTCTGCGTTGACTAGGACGCGGGGAAACCACCAGTCCCGCTCTCGACCTCCCTCTCTCTACCTATCCATATTCTGTAGGATGCTTCCAGTGACGTTTTCGAAGCTCTCTCCATATATGAGCTTAGCGTCGATCTTGGGAGCCCTAGATTCTTGAAGAGACTGTAGAGCGACTTCGCTGGTAGTCCTCTTGCTCCGACTTCCACAGCGAAGAGATCAGTCTTGAATCCGTTTCTCACAATCCGGTCTACTAAGTTGCAGTACTTGTTAAGCTTGATGTTGTGGTCCTTCGGTATGTTACTTTCCCATGGAACTGTAAGTTCAACAAGTACTACATGCTTTGTCGCTTTTGAGAATATGAGTATATCCGGTCTTAATGCTGTGGTACAGATTTCCGAAGGCATTTGGTAATGCTTCTCATGTGTATCCATCAACAATTCCCAATCCTTTGCTGCTCCCAAAATTGAAGAAGGTTTAGTCCTATCTTTGGGCAGCTTATTGGCTCCAGGTTTCACAAAGTTGACCTTCTGGAAGCCGCTACTGGTTTGCCCTTTCCTGGTCCGTGCAATTGACAGGTTGATGGCCTCTCTGATGATTTGGAGGACTTTATCATGACGGTAGGAATACTGGCCTCGCTCAAGTAGTATTTTGCATCCGCATAACAAATGTTTGGCCGTGCCTACGAACTCCTTACATGACGGGCATAGTCTATTTGTAGATTTCCCCCATCTAACTAGGTTACTCGGGTCGGGGAGAGTAAGCTGGAATGCATTTAAGTAGAACTTAAGCAGCTCAGGGGACCAGTTGTATATTATGGATTTCCACTTCAATGCAGGAGGGATGCAGAAGTCACCCACTGTTAGCCAATCATTCTGCATTTCTAGGTTTAAGGCGTGAAGTTTGAAGCCTTGTTCCATGTCCTCCTGAGCAAAACCTTTCAGTATTTCTTTATCAGACTTTGCTGTTTCTATGCCCAATCCAGATCTATTGGTGCGTGTACCAACTTGGAATGATTTGTAGAAGTCGAGTCTCGATTCCAGTTCATCTGATAGTGATGTGTTGGGTAAGGCTTGAATAGCGCTATCATTGGAGTCTTTGAGTATACATCGTTTGGCTATTCTCGCCTTTTGATAAAATATCGACGGTTTCTTAATGTTCAGTCCAAAGTTATTGTGAGATCTGTATAGCGTTGACGAGTCAGCCGGGTGAGCCAGTCCAAACCATGATTTCAGGAATCTGGTCACATACGAGTCTAATTTAGTCAGGTTTTGCTTTGTGAAGTCGTAGACGAGAAATGGCCATGAAAGTTTTGATGTCAGGTAGTTATCGTAAATCCATGCCTTTTGTGTACCCAGGAGGGGAAGATTGTCAGTTTGGCGGAGGCTCTCTTCGAAAAGTTGGACAATATCATCAGTAGGATGCTCCTTTCCTCTGCTGGTGATCCTTTTGCCCAAGAATTTAAAAGGAGCTTCATCAGCCACGGTTGCGATTGGTTTTCCGGCTACTGTCAGACCTGGATTGCTCGATGTAAACTTTGAACCTTTCCTGGTTAAGCTCAAACAGTAGCACTTCGCTGGTTTTATCTTCATCCCTTTGGTCCATTCACAATAGTCATCCACCACCTTAAGAAGCGCCTGATTTTGTTTTGGATTGCGGGTTAACAGCGTAATATCATCCGCAAATGCCAGGATGGCCGCCATATATGTGTCTCCATATTTGAACCTGTATCCCCATTTCTTTTCTTTTACGACAAGCGTATCAATTAGAATGTTGATAACAATGTTAAATGTGACAGGAGAGAGGCAGCAACCCTGGAAAAGTCCTATGCCGTAACGAATTTCCGGTGTCTTCTCCGTTTCGCCTTTTACTTGTATTACAAAGGAAAGTTTTTTGTAGTAGGAGGCTATTATATTACAGATCAGAGGTGGCACATTATACCACTCTAGCGCCTTTAATAGTAACTCATGGCGCACCGAACCGAAGGCGTTTTCAAAGTCTAACCACGTGGCAGTTAATTGTCTCTCATTCATGTAGGTACTTACTTACCTACGTAACTTACCTTGCTTCAGAACTTTATTAGTTACAGTACCTAGATAGATTGTTTATAATGAATGAGTAGTGAATTAGGGTTGACTAGGTGGACAGACAACCTTAAAAAGGTAGCGGAAGTGGATGGATGAGAAGAGCTCAAGACTTGCCTTGGTGGAGGCCTATGTCCAGCAGTGGACCGATACGGTCGGATGGTGATGAGATGACATGTCAGTGCTTCCCCTTTTGTTAGTGTTATTAAATTCCCCCCAGAAGCCCATTCCACACCTTTGCACAGACACAGGAACGATTTAGAGAATCATGCACAAGTACTCTGTTGACTACAATGGGGTGTTCAGCAAGAGTAGGTATGGTGGGTTTGGCGAAGGCGAACAGAAGGGATGAGGGAAGCGAGTTCATCAGAGTAGCGACCGTAGTGTAGTTACAGAACCACCTGATAAAACAGGCTCAATGAACCAGCGATCCGTCTGTGCTTTAGTGGTTGAAGGTTATTTGTGAGTATAAAAGATTAATTTTATGTCTGTTAAGTATTTAAGGCAAGTAGGTACTTACCTAGCCCGATCGTGTGCAATATTTTTTTTGCATTGTGCAAACCACATGCTGTATTCGCGACAATCAGGGTACCTAAGCAGAGTAGTCGGTGTTTTGCTGCAAAAGCTCTTGTAAATTACATCACAACACCAGCCACTGTGTTTCTCAAAGTATGTACTCGACAGTCGTTCACCCCTTGTGGTTGTAGCTAATGGACTATATTTGGAGAAGGTGCGACTGTGTACCCGTACAATCTCACGCCGTCGCCGCAGTGGTACTGATAGTTTTGCCTTCGTAATTCATAAAGGGTGGGAGTAGTTTATATAAAAAGTCGATTGGGCTTTTATAAATTTCCCCGAGGCTGGTTTACACGGCGGCAACGGGTGTTCTTCTGATTCTATTTATGGTTAGTTAGCTCAGTTCTGTCTGATGTTGCGTTTTTAGGCGGGGTCGGGATTATTCGGGGTAGCTTCGGAATCTGCGACGGCGGCTTCGGGACACGCTTGGGCGGTGTCGGGACTATGTTGACAGTGTCGGGATTCGTGTAGTCCGTGTCGGGATCCACTTAGGCTCGTCGAGATCTGTTTGAACAGCGTCGGGCTTCTCTTGGTCGTGTCAAGCTAGTTTATGCAGCGTCGGGATCAGTTATGCAGCGTTGAGATCTACTAAAGGTGGTGTCGAGCTCCAATTGGGTACGTCGGGCAATGTTAGGCAGCGTCGGGATCGGTTTACGCAACGGTGGGATCCACTTAATTGGTCGTGATATGCCTGGCTGGCGTCTGGATTCGATTGGGCTCGTCGGGATTAGTGTCTACAGCGTCTGGATCTGTTTATGCAGCATCGGACTCCACTTAGTTGATCGGGATCTGTCTGGCTGGCGTCTGGATTCGATTGGGCTCGTCGGGATTAGTGTCTACAGCATCTGGATCTGTTTATGCAGCGTCGGACTCCACTTAGTTTGTCGGGATCTGTCTGGCTGGTGTCTGGATTCGATTGGGCTCGTCGGGATTAGTGTCTACAGCGTCTGGATCTGTTTATGCAGCGTCGGACTCCACTTAGTTGGTCGGGATCTGTCTGGCTGGCGTCTGGATCCGATTGGGCTCGTCGGGATTAGTGTCTGCCACGTCTGGATCTGTTTATGCAGCGTCGGACACCACTTAGTTGGTCGGGATCTGTCTGGGTGGCGTCTGGATTCGATTGGGTTTGTCGGGATTAGTGTCTACAGCGTCTGGATCTGTTTATGCAGCGTCGGACTCCACTTAGTTGATCGGGATCTGTCTGGCTGGCGTCTGGATTCGATTGGGCACGTCGGGATTAGTGTCTGCCGCGTCTGGATCTGTTTATGCAGCGTCGGACTCCATTTAGTTGGTCGGGATCTGTCTGGCTGGCGTCTGGATTCGATTGGGTTTGTCGGGATTAGTGTCTGCCGCGTCTGGACCTCACCCTGAGCCACGAACTCACTTACACGAACAAACGATTATCGAATTCCCTTGATTCGGTTTCGGCTCTATAACGTCACAGCTGTGAGCGAGAGTAATCAGAATTTGATCGCGAGCCACTCGTATTGAAACTCAGATAACATAGTGATGTTCGTACGAATATATTGCAATGGCCTGACGCGTGTTCATCAGTGTTGCCAACTCAAATTTTGAAATTCTCCTAGATTGACTTCGAAAATCTCCTAGAAAATTTTCGTCCTCCTAAAAAATTCTCCTGATATTCAAATTATAAAAATTTCACCACATTTTTAGTGTTTCTTATACGTACGGGACCATATTACTAAGCCTAAGCCATCTGTCCGTGCGTCTGTCTGTCTTACCTGTAAAGAGCTGTATCTTTTGCACCCTGAAAACCAGTCAAGTGCGAGTCGAACTCGCGCACCGAGGTTTCTCTGTCAGTCAGTCAGTCAGTCAGCGTGTAAGCGTCTACTGCTGGACATACGCCTTCAATTTTCCTCCAGTCTCGGCCTTCAGCGGTACGGACCACTGCTTTCCGCCGACATACTTCATGTCGGCGTTCCACCTGGCGGGTGGTTTTCCACACTCCGTTTTGATAAGCCCAGCCCACTGCCATTTTAGCTTATCCACCTGGTTTCCAATATCAATTACTTTGTTGCGTCGGCGGATTGCTTGATTCATTAGTCATTCATTACGCACCATTTCGCTTAGCTATACTCCCAGGCGCGCCCAGTGTGATGGTTCAGTAATTATTTTTTTAAATAATTTCTGACTTCACGGTCATCGTGTGCATATCAGGTACTTAGAAGGGTAGAGCCAGGGGGTGGGAAGCTGTCGGGGCGGGGGGCGTTGTCAACGGAGGCGTGGGGACGCGGCTCGGCGGTTAGTCAGGCGAGACGGGGGATGATGTAGAGGTAGACAGCGCGGGCGCATCTCCGCGATCGTTCGTAATTTATAACGAGTAATTTTAAGCCAAGACAATTGCTTTATCGGTGGAATAAGGCGAGACAGATAGACCGGTTACTAGAACAGTGAAAGGGCAGTGTTTGTGATAATCAGGCGCGCCTGTTGAACTAAACTATAACTGCGTATACAGTGAGCGAAGCAGCCGAACGGACAATAGAAGAATTTGGCGCGAATGGCGCTAGATAGGACCGGATTTGGATGAGTAGCGCATGGACAACTACCGAATAATTCTCTAATTTTATAATATTTATGACTATTGTTTTGATGCTTCCCCGTTATAGGTGATTATATGTAATCGTATTTGTTCGGAATTAGTTGTAAGGGTATTAAATGTTTGTAGGAGTGGAAGGTTCCCTCGTTTTTAAACGACCAGGTATATATGGAAGGTTCCCACAGCCCGTGTTTCTACAAGGATACGTGCATAGTGCGTAAGAAGGAGCCTGCGTGCTTATTATATATATATGCTGTACGAACGAGATGTAAATAACAACGCCGAAGGAGTCTTGGGAGCCTACAGTTTGAAACGTCTTCGGATGCTCGACACGTAATTCCGTTATTGACAATGACTGTTGAACTGGAAGGCCATCTACCGGGGGTTGTGGGATAAGAGTGTCTGTAGCCATTGGGTCGGGGAGTTTTGTGTCTGTCAGATAGGGTTCTCAGTTGGGCGTTCCATCTAAGCACTGGCGCGTGATTGTGGCTCAATTTGACGGAACATATTATTCCTTGATTCAAGAACTTTAGACTAGCTTAGGTGAGTTAGTGTCAGTGTAGCCAGAACAAGGCTATATTACCTGGGAATGATCTAGCTTTCTGGTTTGAAGTGTCCATCTAAGAACTGCGCGTTGGGCGAGAATGCTGGACGTCGCAAGTTTTATTACTTTGTTCAATGTTGCAATGACAGGTGGGTGTATCTAGGTCACGGGGTGGGGAGACGCGACGGACATGAAGACGCTAGGATGTACCCGTTAGCTATCACTTTAGCTTCACGTGAAGACTGTTAGGTAGGCGCCTCTCCTTATGTGACAATAACTTGTCGCCGAACTATAGAAAGTCATCACTAATGTAATAAATATCCTCAAATACAATTAATCATATCTCTATAAAATAAAAGAATATCCATCGGTGACAGATTATTCATGTCGCATAATAACCTGCAGTGCCTCTACGTTGGCGAGGGGCATCCCTTTCATGACGAAGGTATGCCGATGTCATTTAATGTCACGGAGTCATCGAACCAAACTGTCGTAGGGACTCGTCTCTTAATGTCTTCACACCACTATAACGTTCACAGCCAAAATTAACATTTTTTCATTTTTATCTTAATCGAAAGGGCGTCTTCCCTTTCCCGCGTTTAAATACGAGGGTCTGGGGGGTGCGACTATCGCACCAGCATGGCTACTTCCATCGCTCGCTGGGCAACTTTGGAAAACAACTATAGTCAGAGCTCACGTTTCACACCCGTACGTCATAAACGGTAGGTCGCACTGGTCATGATAATATATACAGATTAGACGTCGGGGCGAATTTTAAATTTCCGAGGCAGCGCTACTCAGTTGAATTCCTCCCTCGACCTCCATAAGCAGATCTTGTCTACCAAGCAGTATTTAACCGAGATATACGTACATACTCTTCCTTCAATCTGTTACATCACTTCTCCGCCAATAATGATTTGTCATCCCGTCATAACCACGATTGCCATTCTAACCACCACCTAATTCGTCTGTTTTAATTTTTTTTTAGTTTTTAACGACACCCAAGTTTGACACTTTGTACGTATTACCGTTTTTAAGTTAGATCAAAACCAAACAATTTTTTTTTTAGAAAAAAAACACGTTTCTTGTATGGGGAAGCCCTTAATTTTTATTAATTTTTTCTTATTATTTGATAGGATGTCCGTCAATAATAAATAACAAATGATCTGTGAAAATCATAACCAGCTACCTATTACGGTACAAAAGATAGAGCCGTTAAAGAAGTGCGGACTGACGGACAGACTGTCGACGTAGGCTTAGTAATACTGCTGATAATTACAAAGAATACATGTAAATAACATTGATTGATAACAAAGTGTTCGTTCGGTTAGGCCCGCCCGGTAGTCGGCTTTTTTTGTCGATTAATGCACGCACACACTCACAGAGTCCCCACATCCCCTCACATTATCCTATCTAAAGAGCAAGAAGGGGAACCTTGCTCTTATCAAAAGACAAATCCTATGGTATATTGTGTGACTTGAGTGGTTGGTTGATTCACATACAGTTTATTCATTGTGTTGTCACCGTACATACCGACATAATATGTCTTTGTTACTAGTAAATATATGTTTCTCACTCCTAAACATTCTCCTGTAATGATTTTCTTTCTCCTAGATTTTCCCCTACTCTCCTGACAGGCAAAAACTTCTCCTAACACCGCTGAAATTCTCCTGAATCTAGGAGAAAATCTCCTAACATGGCAACACTGGTGTTCATAATCACTAATCATAATCAGTCAAGAAATCGGGGAAAAAATCGGGTGGGAACAAACTATCGGATGCGTCCGGCCGGCGCGGCGCTACGCCGACCCTAGTAGTATTTTATTCTTTGGTCCGGCGCGTTAGCACGCGCCGTTTATCTCCACCTTAACGGTCGCCCGCCTGCCTGACCGACTGACCCAAAGAATATAAACTGAATGACCTGTCACTGTCAGTTAAGCAACTGACGTGTGTTTCCACGTTTCATTTCATTTCACCCGGTAAATTAAAAAGAAGAAGAAGAAGAACTACAATACCTACCTTTGCTTTGCATTCAACTCACAGCACAGACCTCGGGCACGCATACGCATCTTTGGATTTTGGAATGGTGAATGCAGCGTGGTTCGTTACTTTCCCTGGCTCGTGCAAACCCAGTCAGCATACATGCTTAGCTCGCATCAGGTTAGTTACCCATCCATGGGTTCCTTCTTTTCCCGTATGTGGTCATTGACTTATACAACGTGTCCCAGAACTCAACGTCAAGCGGGAACCGGGGAGTAGGCCAGTTTATGAATAGGTACCCAGAGTAAAATAAGAAAAAAAAAAAACGATTTCATTTGTTTTTCATGATATAAGCAATAGCGTCTTTCTTTACCATAAGGGCACACGGGGCACGGGCCCAGGGCCCCCGACATCAAGGGGGCGCCGGGGGGCCGAATCTTGATGAAAATTTTTCCGCCGTTCGCATTAGTTATATCATAGGACGCGCAAACTCAGTCTAACAAGAAAAAATTACTCTTTGAAAACTACATTACCAGCGATTGCTTAGTTCTATAATAATTGAGTAATTTGAGTATAGTATCAGCTGTCTCAAAGCTGTATTTAGAAAAAAAAATTATACACGGTGTTGCAACCTCATCCGTAAAACACGAAAGGGGTGATTCCGTACGTGAAATAGAACAACTTTTGTTGCAACAACCGCAATCCAAAACAAAATCAGGCACTTCTTAAAGTGCTAGACGACTATTGTGAATGGACCAAAGGGATGAAGATAAAACCAGCGAAGTGCTACTGTTTGAGCTTAACCAGGAAAGGTTCAAAGTTTACCTCGAGCAATCCAGGTCTGACAGTAGCTGGAAAACCAATTGCAACCGTGGCTGATGAAGCCCCTTTTAAATTCTTGGGCAAAAGGATCACCAGCAGAGAAAAGGAACATCCTACTGATGATATCATCCAACTTTTCGAAGAGAGCCTCCGCCAAACTGACAATCTTCCCCTCCTGGGTACACAAAAGGCATGGATTTACGATAACTATCTGACATCAAAACTTTCATGGCCATTTCTCGTCTACGACTTCACAAAGCAAAACTTGACTAAATTAGACTCTTATGTGACCAGATTCCTGAAGTCATGGTTTGGACTGGCTCACCCGGCTGACTCGTCAACGCTGTACAGATCTCACAATAACTTTGGACTGAACATTAAGAAACCGTCGATATTTTATCAAAAGGTGAGAATAGCCAAACGATGTATACTCAAAGACTCCAATGATAGCGCTATTCAAGCCTTACCCAACACATTGCTATCAGATGAACTGGAATCGAGACTTGACTTCTACAAATCATTCCAAGTTGGTACACGCACCAATAGATCTGGACTGGGCATAGAAACAGCAAAGTCTGATAAAGAAATACTGAAAGGTTTTGCTCAGGAGGACATGGAACAAGGTTTCAAACTTCACGCCTTAAATCTAGAAATGCAGAATGATTGGCTAACAGTGGGCAACTTCTGCATCCCTCCTGCATTGAAGTGGAAATCCATAATATACAACTGGTCCCCTGAGCTGCTCAAGTTCTACTTAAATGCATTCCAGCTTACTCTCCCCGACCCAAAACTAGTTAGATGGGGGAAATCTACCAATAGGCTATGCCCGTCATGTAAGGAGTTCATAGGCACGGCCAAACATTTGTTATGCGGATGCAAAATACTACTTGAGCGAGGCCAGTATTCCTACCGTCATGATAAAGTCCTGCAAATCATCAGAGAGGCCATCAACCTGTCAATTGCAAGGACCAGGAAAGGGCAAACCAGTAGCGGCTTCCAGAAGGTCAACTTTGTGAAGCCTGGAGCCAATAAGCTGCCCAAAGATAGGACTAAACCTTCTTTAATTTTGAGAGCAGCAAAGGATTGGGAATTGTTGATGGACACACATGAGAAGCATTACCAAATGCCTTCGGAAATCTGTACCACAGCATTAAGACCGGATATACTCATATTCTCAAAAGCGACAAAGCATGTAGTACTTGTTGAACTTACAATTCCATGGGAAAGTAACATATCGAAGGACCACAACATCAAACTTAACAAGTACTGCAACTTAGTAGACCGGATTGTGAGAAACGGATTCAAGACTGATCTCTTCGCTGTGGAAGTCGGAGCAAGAGGACTACCAGCGAAGTCGCTCTACAGTCTCTTCAAGAATCTAGGGCTCCCAAGATCGACGCTAAGCTCATATATGGAGAGAGCTTCGAAAACGTCACTGGAAGCATCCTACAGAATATGGATTGGTAGAGAGAGAGAGGTCGAGAGCGGGACTGGTGGTTTCCCCGCGTCCTAGTCAACGCAGACTAGCTGACGAGGGCTTGATGCGAGCCGAAACGTGAAGCATGCGCGGGAAATTTAGAGTGGCCACTCGCTAGTCCCGACCTCGATTAACACCCTCCTCTACTGCCGATGGGCCCGGATATGTTCGGTCAAGCCATCGCAAGCTGAGTTCCACACCTTCCTTCCTACGACTTTTTAATTTGAAGAAAAAATAATTTTTTTTTGTTCCAAAAAAATTGTTTCCGCCTCGGAAGTTGTTTAGTTTCACATATAGAATAACCCCCTTATATCAGTTAAAAATATTACGGGGGCAACTGCAACACCGTGTATACGGCAGCTCAGACGCCAGAAAATTCTCTCATACCCGATAGAAATAAATTAAATACAATTAAACTGGTATGTATGTATTTATGTATTTTTTCCAATGATTTTCGCTTTGCATTTTTCTAATAAAAATATATATAAAGCGAGTACGTGCTTAGTACTAACATATAAACATAAAATATTATTAAAAACCTCAAGTCAACTACTTCTAGTGTCCGATGCCAAATACGACTTTGGTGACGACAGCATAAGGTTCAACATTGAACCGTGCAAGTTGACTCTTTGCAAAAATTATGCCAAATCATCATGAAGGTGCAAGAGAGCGAAAATTTGAAAATAATACGTAACGGTCCGGTGGCGTAGTTGGTTATCGCGTTAGCGGCTCAAGCCAAAGACCCAGGTTCGAATCCTGGCCGGGATGTATTTTTTCCAATGATTTTCGCTTTGCATTTTTCCAATAAAAATATATACAGGGTGTCCCAGAAACCGACGATAATCCTTGAACAGGAGATAGGGCTGCTAATTACCTCTCAGAATATGTAATTTTAGGTTTAGTAAAAATGGCTTAGTTTTTGAGATATTGTCATTTTTGTAAAAATCCAAAATTTTCTCCATCAGCTCATTTTTTTAAATGCCACATGTACAAATGTAAGATTTTCTTAAATCTAGTATTTGTCAAATACTCCTGAAAAGTAAGGCTTTCACAGGGTATAATTTATTTTTTCATGTTTAATCCTGTTTCGCTGAAAAACGACTTAAGAGCCACATGTTAAAAAATTTTCAGCCTCATCTCATCCCTTGAGCTTGGCCCTTCGCGGTGAAAAAAAAAATTACTACACTAAAGTGGCATTATGCAACAAAAATACGCCCATCTAATGTAGTTTTTAAAATGGTACATCACTTACCGATATGCCCAATAATTTATGAGATATTATTATTTAACTGCAAAAAGACCTCGGAATTTGATAACTGTTCTACCAACTAGGAATTGGAATAAAATAAACACTTGAAGTAATTGGTCTTTATTAACCTGTTAAAGTAGATGTTCAAATTGTTTACAACCTGCACAAATGCTAGCTCGACATCTTCTCACAAATGCCCGGTTGATACGTCGAGCAAGTTACTCGATGCAAGTGCAGATACGTCCACCTATGCTATGTAGTTTGTGTTTTCCGTCCAGTTGAGTGTAGCCGGCACGACCGAAGGGAAGCACTGACGTGGCACCAAGTTCACCCGGTGTTATGGGCTGACATCACGGATGTTGTAGGTGATGTAGCCAACCATGTAAGTTTACATAAAAAAAACCTGAGCTACTGCCGTAATTCTTTCTTTGAGCTCTATCAAGTTTTCCACCGGTTTCCCGTAAACTTTTTCTTTTAAATAGCCCCAATAATAAAAATCTAACGTATTTAAATCCGGTGATCTAGACGTCCGGTCTATCTGTGGGGATGCAAGTGGCTAGGAGGCCACAAGACGTCCGTTGAATTGTAGAGACTTTAAACGGGCGAATTATCTTGAGTTTCTGCAACAGGAGCTTCAGAGCCTTTTAGAAGATGTACCATTGGCCATATGGAGGTGGTTGCAAAATTATGGCTGCCCAGCCCATTCCGCTAGAGAAGTGCGTAATTTTTTAGACCAAGCATATCCCCACAGATGGATCGGACGTCTAGGCCACCGGATTTAAATCCGTTAGATTTTTATTATTGGGGCTATTTAAAAGAAACAGTTTACGGGAAACCGGTGGAAAACATGATAGAGCTCAAAGAAAGAATTACGGCAGTAGCCCAGTTTTTTTTTATGTAAACTGACATGGTTGGCTACATCACCTACAACATCCGTTATGTCAGCCCATAACACCGGGTGAACTTGGTGCCACGTCAGTGCTTCCCTTCGGTCGTGCCGACTATAGTCAACTGAACGGAAAACACGAACTATTTACATAGCATAGGTGCACGTATCTGCACTTGCATCGAGTACTTGCTCGACGTATCAACCGGGCATTTGTGAGAAGATGTCGAGCTAGCATTTGTGCAGGTTGTAAACAATTTTAACATCTACTTTAACAGGTTATTAAAGACCAATTACTTCAAGTGTTTATTTTATTCCAATTCGTAGTTGGTAGAACAGTTATCAAATTCCGAGGTCTTTTGCAGTTAAATAATAATATCTCATAAATTATTGGGCATATCAGTAAGTGATGTACCATTTTAAAAACTACATTAGATGGGCGTATTTTTGTTGCATAATGCCACTTTAGTGTAGTAATTATTTTTTTCACCGCGAAGGGCCAAACTCAAGGCATGAGGCTGAAATTTTTTTAACATGTGGCTCTTAAGTCGTTTTTCAGCGAAACAGGATTAAACATGAAAAAATAAATTATACCGTGTCAAAGCCTTACTTTTCAGAAATATTTGACAAAAACTAGATTTAAGAAAATCTTACATTTGTACTTGTGGCATTTAAAAAAATTAGCTGAGGGAGAAAATTTTGCATTTTTACAAAAATGACAATATCTCAAAAACTAAGCCATTTTTACTAAACCTAAAACTAGATATTCTGAGAGGTAATTGGCAGCCCTATCTCCTGTTAAAGGATTATCGTCGGTTTCTGGGACACCCTGTATAAAGCGAGTATGTGCTTAGTACTAACATATAAACATAAAATATTATTGTTCATGTATATTGGTAGCCTAAATCACTCTGCTATTGACCCCTATTCCAAATAAAATAAAAATGCCTGTAGTTTTACCACCAAAACATATTCAGTAGAATATTTTTTTTTATTTTGAGAGATAATTATTTTTAGTTTACTTTGACACAAAAAAAATTTCCTACACTACTACGGCAAGTTGTCACAAAGGTTGGCTTGGCTAATCAAAATTTCACAATGGTATAAAACCTCCCACGTCATGCCTTAAAAAATACTTAGTACCTACTTGCCAACTTACAATAATACTTTACTCAGTGGAAATGGCCTTCAGTGCCTATTAGACATGATGCAGGTTAGAATTTAGATAGATAGGAACAGATAGTAACGCCATTCCGTAATTCTCAACGGAAAAGAAATTTAAATGAAACAAATGATAGATTGCAAAAAAATTATTACCTTCTCTAAATAAAATGTTCAAACTGTCTGCCACCGGCAATAATACATGCACGACATCGCTTTAAAAACGACGTTTTCACCAATCTTGCGTATCCTCGTAAGTTATCTGTTCGGCAGCCTCCGAGATTCCTCAATGTAGTTCGCCAATTGTTGATATGGGTTTTGAACAAACTTTGTCTTTTAGGCAGCACCAGTAAAAGAAGTCCAGTGGATTTAAATCTGGTCTTAAAATTGGACCCAATCCACCGGTCTGCATACTCTTGGTTCAGATATTCTCGCACTGGACGGGCAGGGCAACCGACATTTTGGTACCACATTGTACGTACATATCTAGATTTTCTCCAAAATCATCTGCCAGATCTACTAGAAAATGTGCCATTAAAATTAAATTGTCAGCCTCGATAGCTCAGTGGTGCAGACAGTCAACTGTCGCTATTGAATGTTAAGCAACGCTGGGCGCGGTCAGTACTTGGATGGGTGACCGCTGACCGTTGGAGGCTGACCGAGGTTCGGATTCCTCGTAAAACTGTAGGTCCCTTCCCTCCTAATCTTACTCGGTGGTAGGGTTTAACCTGCCCGGGTTGGTACCACCGCACTGAATGAAACGTCGGTCCAAACGGCTATAATTAGTCTGTGTTTTCCGACCAGTTCAGTGTAGCCGGCACGATCAAAGGGGGAAGCACTGACATGTCACCTAGTTCACCCGGTGTTATGGGCTGACATCACGGACGTTGTAGGTGATGTAGCCAACCGTGTCAGTTTCCATAAAAATAAAAAAAATAAATAAACATTTTACGTACAATGTGGTTCGACATGTGGCGCCGAGGTCTATTTAAAAAAAATGTTTTGTTCAATTTTAAGTTCAGTGGTCTTAGGCCCACTTGCACCAACACGAGTTTAAAGTTAAGTAGCGAGTTATGGATTTAAACGCGGTTCCCACAGTCAACGGGTGCTAGCTTAACGAGTTAAACTGGCTTATATATTAAATTAGTGTTGGTGCAAGTGGGCCTTCTAAAAATGTGCAAAAAAATACCGTTAACCCCCGTTCTTCTAGGTTTCTAAAGTTAAAATTTTGACTTTCATAGGGTTAGTAGATATTAAGCTACAGATTACAGGAAAACTGGAGGTTTTTTCGACAATATAATTTTTTGGGGGGAAAAAAATTTTGATTTTTGTTTTAGTACAGAACCATAATTTGTGCGAGCCTGGTCGGCCGCTTTTTAGTTAAAAAATTCTAAAATTTTAAGACATTACGAAATTTACTACTCATATAATGAATGACTGATTTGTTCAAATGTATTTTAAAACTTACTATTCAATTATTGCAGACACTTGTGACTGACGACACATGAAAAATGAATAATCAAGAAGGTGGTAATGCTCAAGATGACCGCGGGACTTTATTTCCGGATGCGGTCTCAGCGGTGCATAATGCACTCACTGATAATGGTGTTCCGTTGGAGACGGCTACTGTTGTTAAAAATGAGCCCCCTGATGCTAACGACGATGTCTGCTCGACAGATGATATTCCGAATGTGAAGAATGAGAATTCTATGGTTTCGGATGGAATTTGCTTCCAGGAAATGGGCAATGCTATTAAAATCAAATCATTGGACGTTGATGTCTGCTCAAGGAACGGTGTTCGTAATGTGAAGAATAAGCATTCTAATGTTCGGGATGAAGTTTGCCCGCCACACACTGGTGCTACGGTCAAGCAGGAGATGGACATCGGACCCACCGTGCTGCAGTCGCCGGATATACAATATATGATGTTGTCTTGCAAGCCCGATCCAGAGAATAATTTTTCCCAGTGAGTAACTCGAATAACTCTAAAATTCGAAATGTACAAAGATTTTGGAAGGAGAGAAGATATGTCATGAACGCCGCTTCGTATCGGAACTGCTGTCGCCAGTTTCCGATCGCACTCAATCACAGTTCATTCGGATAAACGCACGAACATATTCGCACCAGTGATTTTTGGTCAATCCAAAGGATTCAATCCACATAAATTAGTAATATAGGCTAATCTCCCCATATTACCGTGTCGCGGACACTCCTCCTTCGCATATCTACTCTCCTCCCAAAATCTTTCCAAATGTATATTGATATGTATCAAAAACATTATTAGTAGTTACGAGACGGCAGAGCTGGTGATAGTACAATAGATCTTTTGTCTCTGCCTACCCCATTCGAAGACAGGTGTGGCGTTATGCTCCATCGCCCTCTCACCCCCCCCCCCCCCCCCCCCCCTCTCGTCAACTTAGTTGCCAACTCAATACTTAGGCCCTATTGCACCATAGACAAAACCTGCTACACGCAATTGGGCCTCACAAATTTATGCTAGCTAGCACTTTCTTATTCACTTGTTTGTTGCATTTTCAGAATGGGATCACATCGTCTCGGCATAGATAATGCAAATGTAACTCTTAAACAAGACAATTATTCTTCTATCACAGGGTTGTATGGAGTACAGTATATTTGCAATGTTTGCAGTGAAAATTTTACACTAGAATCTGCTTTTCAAATTCACTTGCTCACTCATACAGTTGAAGATAATTACAATTTTTACAATTCGAATCCTTCCGCGAAGTTACATTTTAAAAAGAACATTTCATCACATTGTTACAATAGTGGCAATACAATTAATGTAATGGAGAAAATCGCTTCAAATTCGCAAATGCTAACTCACTCTCGTGAACAATCACATCGTAATGTTGTAAACAATAAGAAATTAAAACGAAAAAGTAACGTTAAAATTGACATATTAACTCACACTAGTAAAAAGCGGCATCACTGTGACTTGTGCAGTAAGAATTTCTCAGCTAAATGTACTTTAACAAGGCACATGTTTACTCATAGTGGTGAAAGGCGGTATCACTGTGATTTATGCAGTAAGCGTTTCTCGCTAAAAGGTAATTTAAGAAGACACATGTTCATTCACATAGTTGAAAGTTCACGTATAAATGATTTCCATCATTGTGACGTATGCAATAAAAATTTCTCATGTACAAGTACTTTAAAACTTCACATTTTAACTCACACCGGTGAAAGACCACATTGTTGTGCTGTATGCAATAAGAAATTCTCACAGAAGAGTACTCTAACCAGCCACATGTTAACTCACACTGGTGAAAAACCACATTGCTGTGAGGTATGCAATAAGAATTTCGCAAAAAGAAGTACATTAAATAAGCACATGTGTATTCACATTGGTGAAAGACCACATCGCTGCACTACTTGCAACAAGAGTTTCTCATGGCCTGCACGTTTGAAAAGTCACATGTTAATTCACACTGGTGGTGAAAGACCACATGCGTGTGACATATGCAATAAACATTACTCAGAAAAGCATACTTTAAAAAAGCACATGTTAACTCACACTATTGAACGAACACATGGTTGTGAGGTATGCAATGAGAAATTCAAGCTAAAAAAATATTTGAAAACCCACATGTTAATTCACACTGTTGAAACACCACATCACTGTGACGTATGCAATAAGAGTTTATCAAAAAATATCACTTTTAAAAAGCACATGTTAACTCACACTGGCGAAAAACCATATCGCTGTGACATATGCAATAAGAATTTCTCAGAAAAAAATACTTTAAAAAACCACATATTAACGCACACTCATGAAAGACCACATAATTGTGACGTATGCAATAAATGTTTCCCAGGAAAAAGTGATTTAAAAATGCACATTTTAATGCAACACTTTTGAAAGTCCATACCACTGTGACATATGCAAAAAGAGTAGGTACAGTTCCCTCAAAACTTAAATGCCGCTCGAACATCTACAACATCCGTGATATCAACCCATAACACCGGGTGAACTTAGTGCAACGTCAGTGCTTCCCTTCGGTCGTGCCGGCTACGCTGAACTAGATGGAAAACACAAGGAAGGAAGGTGTGGATCTAAGCTTGCGATGGCTTCACCGAACATATCCGGGCCCATCGGCAGTAGAGGAGGGTATTAATCGAGGCCGGGACTAGCGAGTGGCCACTCTAAATTTCCCGCGCATGCTTCACGTTTCGGCTCGCTTCAAGCCCTCGTCAGCTAGTCTGCGTTGACTAGGACGCGGGGAAACCACCAGTCCCGCTCTCGACCTCCCTCTCTCTACCTATCCATATTCTGTAGGATGCTTCCAGTGACGTTTTCGAAGCTCTCTCCATATATGAGCTTAGCGTCGATCTTGGGAGCCCTAGATTCTTGAAGAGACTGTAGAGCGACTTCGCTGGTAGTCCTCTTGCTCCGACTTCCACAGCGAAGAGATCAGTCTTGAATCCGTTTCTCACAATCCGGTCTACTAAGTTGCAGTACTTGTTAAGTTTGATGTTGTGGTCCTTCGGTATGTTACTTTCCCATAGAACTGTAAGTTCAACAAGTACTACATGCTTTGTCGCTTTTGAGAATATGATTATATCCGGTCTTAATGCTGTGGTACAGATTTCCGAAGGCATTTGGTAATGCTTCTCATGTGTGTCCATCAACAATTCCCAATCCTTTGCTGCTCCCAAAATTGAAGAAGGTTTAGTCCTATCTTTAGGCAGCTTATTGGCTCCAGGTTTCACAAAGTTGACCTTCTGGAAGCCGCTACTGGTTTGCCCTTTCCTGGTCCGTGCAATTGACAGGTTGATGGCCTCTCTGATGATTTGGAAGACTTTATCATGACGGTAGGAATACTGGCCTCGCTCAAGTAGTATTTTGCATCCGCATAACAAATGTTTGGCCGTGCCTACGAACTCCTTACATGACGGGCATAGTCTATTTGTAGATTTCCCCCATCTAACTAGGTTACTCGGGTCGGGGAGAGTAAGCTGGAATGCATTTAAGTAGAACTTAAGCAGCTCAGGGGACCAGTTGTATATTATGGATTTCCACTTCAATGCAGGAGGGATGCAGAAGTCGCCCACTGTTAGCCAATCATTCTGCATTTCTAGGTTTAAGGCGTGAAGTTTGAAGCCTTGTTCCATGTCCTCCTGAGCAAAACCTTTCAGTATTTCTTTATCAGTTTTTGCTGTTTCTATGCCCAATCCAGATCTATTGGTGCGTGTACCAACTTGGAATGATTTGTAGAAGTCGAGTCTCGATTATTTTTTTTTTTTTATAGTAAGTGCGACATGTGGCACCGTTTCACTTACGAGGAGGTGACTTACGATGCCCATGGACATTCTGTGATGCACGGGATTTGCGAATGCCATGCCGGCCTGACAGGAGCCTTTACACGCCCCTTTTGAATAACCCCAGGCTGTACTTGGGAGGAAATATATGAGCAGGGAGTGCGTTCCACATTTTCCCGGTTCTGTGAATGAAAGACCTACAGAACCGGTTGGTGCGCCTCGGTAGGTCGATTGTATAGGGGTGCATCCCCTGCCCAGTACACGTAGTGCGGAAGTGGAATGGGGACGACGGAATCGCATTAAACAGCTCCTCCGAACACTCCCCGTGAAATAGACGATAGAACACACTTAGGGAGCCGACGTCCCTTCGGAGTTGCAGCGGTTCTAAGTCGCGGGACACCACAGGGTCATCCAAAAGTCGCACGGCACGACGCTGGATTGAGTCTAGCGGCGCAAGCTGATATTTAGCTGAGCCATCCCACAGGTGCGAGCAGTACTCCAAGCAAGACCTAACTCGCGTTTATTTATTTTTTTTTTTTATGGAAAATTGACAAGGTTGGCTACATCACCTACAACATCCGTGATGTGAGCCGATAACACCGGGTGAACTAGGTGCCATGTCAGTGCTTCCCTTCATTTCGCGCCGGCTACACTGAACTGGACGGAAAACACGAACTATTTACATAGCCGTTTCGACCGACGTTTCGCTCAGTGCGGTGGTACCAACCCGGCCGGGACCAACCCTACCACCTAGTAAGGTAAGAAGGGAAGGGACCTTCAGTTTAACGTGGTATCCGAACCACGGTCAGCCTCCAACAGTCGGGCGGTCATCCATCCAATAACTGACCGCACCATTAAGCTGCCGAGGCTGACGATCCCTTAGTCGACTTTTACGACATGCGACGGGGAGAGATGCAGTGGGGCTATTTTTTTTAAGTACCGACCCCACACGGTACATTTATATAACGTCAGTTTTTGGCCCGCCGTGAAGTACCGCCGCACCTTGTTGAGTACACCCAGATTTTTTGAGGCCAGCTTGGCCTTGCCCTCAATGTGACGCCGGAAGTTTAAGTCGTGCGACAGTTCGACACCGAGGACCCCGAGGTGGTCGCTTAATTTAAGCGAAGTATTTTGAAAGGAAGGAGCTGGTGTGAACGCCGTTCTTTTCGCACTAAAAGAGCACACTTGTGTCTTTGATGCGTTGAACACGACCAAGTTGCTCCGGCCCCATTCGGCAATCGACTCGAGGGTTTGCTCGAGTTCGGACACAAGTGTTCGCCTCTTCTCGTCCACATCACTCCGTCTGGCTGAATGGTGACTAGTGTAGGATCCATGCGCCGCACTGTCGTCTGCATAACAATGTATGTTGCCGAGTGGCAGTATATCATTGATATGCAGAAGAAACAGCGTGGGAGACAACACAGATCCCTGTGGTACACCGGCATTCACTGACACGACGTCCACGAGGACCTGAATGCTACGCCCATGTAGGAAGTCGGTTACCCAGTCACAAAGGCCAGAGGGGATTCCGTACGCCGGCAGCTTACTCAAAAGCGCCTTATGCCAGACCCGGTCAAATGCCTTGGCAATATCGAGTCCAATTGCCAAGGATTCACCGTGCCCTTCAAGCGCCTCCCCCCAAAGGTGAGTAACGTACGCTAGGAGATCACCAGCTGACCGGTTTGGCCGGAATCCGTATTGCCGATCGCTGATGAGGTTATTCGTCTCCAGGTACGTCATGAGCTGCGTGTTAATAACGCGCTCCATCACCTTGCAGAGTTGCAGAGGAGGGAGGTAATTGCTATGGGTTGGTAGTTTGACGGGTCAGAGCGATCGCCCTTTTTAGGGACAGGCTGAACGAAAGCTGATTTCCAAGCTGCCGGCACGGGGCCAGTGGAGTACGAGAGGCGAAAGAGGCGCGTCAGTACTGGAGCCAGCTCGGGAGCACACTTTTTCAACACCAATGCAGGCACTCTGTCCGGCCCACTCGCTTTCCTGACGTCTAGGGTAAGAAGCTCCTTCCGCACAGTTCTCTGTCGGAACTGTACTTCTGGCATGGAGTTCTCACACCTAGGTATGGATGGGGGAGAAGCTCCCCCATCATCCAGGTGGGAATTCCCCGCAAAAAGAGATACCAGAAGGTCGGCTTCATCTTTTGCGGAGTGAGCGAGTGATCCTCCAGTGCGCTGCAGAGGTGGAAGTGAGGAGCGGCAGAAATTCGACTCGACAGATATGGCGAGAGACCAGAACTCACGGCTCCCAGTTGGGTACCGGTTCAGCCTATCGCCAATTCTGCCGATATGCTCGAATTTAGCCCTGGCGATAGCCCTCTTGCAGTATCTGGAGAGGCGGTTGTAGTTCTTCTTCAATTCGGATATATTTGGATCACATCTGGCACGAGCTCGTGACCAGGCTCGATATGCCACAGCTTTAGCCGCGGCAGCATCGGCACAGTCCCGGCTGTACCAAGGTTGGCTCTTACCTCCGAGGCGAAGGGAGGCATTGGGAATATACATTTCCATACCCCCCAAAATCACCTCGGCTACGGTATTGGCGCATTCCGACGGATCATCCGAACTGAAGCAGAGCTCTCTCCAAGGGTAGGACGCAAGATGCTCTCGCATTCCATCCCAATCTGCTGACGCGTAGTGCCAAATTCGCCGGGCTCCTTCAGTTCGAGACTGAGGGGGCGACGAAGGCACTGTGGATCTCACTAGGCAATGGTCGGAGGAGCCAAGAGGAGCGCTCACTGTTACCTTATACCCAGCAGGATTAGACGTCAGCAGAAGATCCAGCAAGGAGGCTGTATGACCGTCTATATCAGGTATTCTGGTAGGCTTATCTACCAGTTGAGACAGGTCATATGTCAGGGTGAAGTCGTAAGCGGCTCTCCCAGCAAAATCGGTTCTGTTGGAGCCAAGCCACACTTCGTGGTGGGAATTAAAGTCCCCAACGAGTACCATATCCGCCATAGGGAACCGCTCTTGGACTTCGTCTGCAGCTCTGCTCAGGTACTCAAATAGGCGAGCGGTCTCCGCATCACCTGAGTGCGACCTGTAGACACAAGCGTACACACGCGATTCCGACCCCAAATCCACGTGAACCCAGAGTACAGAAAACGCGAGGTCTTCCTGGCAGCGCAGGCGATGACAGCAAATATCAGCCCTAGCAAACAAGCATACCCCGGCACGGGAACGGAAGGCTTCCTCCAGGGTATAGCCGGGGTAGTGCAAGTACGACGTGTCGGCTGGGCGAGATATTTGTGTCTCCGTCAGAAATAGCAAAGCCGGCTTCGCTGTCTCCAAATGGTGGTGGACGGCATCCAAATTGGAGTGCAATCCCCGCACATTTGTTATGTCCACGCTAAAATATGTGGGGTTGTGCACCGCTGAGCAAATTTTACTTATTTTCCCTTGTACTGCCATTGTTGTTAAAAAAAAGGGGGGGGGGGGGGGGGGGAGAAAGCATGAAAGACGGCTGTAACGATTTACGGGTAAAGCGTGAGTCGTGGCTTCATCACTATCTGCTCAGGATAGTGGAGCGCCAACACGATGGACGGAAGGGCCCCCGGTCCCCCTCGGAAGTGGCCGCCGGGACCCCTACACCGGTCACCATCCGGCACGACGGGCCACTCCGAGATTATGCGCCGGTTGACCAGGGCAGCCTCTCGCGCTGGTTAGGCGCGATTGGGCCCCTATACGTTTCACCGGGTCTCCCTGGCCATCGTGTCGATGCACTACCCCTAGGCAGTGATTCGGCTTTAGAGTCACTGACCCACTCCTCGTCACAGCCAGCCCCTCCTGCTACTGGGTCCCCGGGAAGTACACCGGAACACAGCGAACTGTTATGGCGGTGTAATTGTTTCCCGGGGTGTGGTGGTGAACCCAGACGATCCGAGGATCTCCCACACGCTCTTTGCTGTTCATTTAGCACCACCCGGAAGGCACGTGTGACTTAAGGACCTTATGGTGTCACGGACGCGAACAACTCTGCCTTCCAAATTCCTTCTGATTCCAGTTCATCTGATAGTGATGTGTTGGGTAAGGCTTGAATAGCGCTATCATTGGAGTCTTTGAGTATACATCGTTTGGCTATTCTCGCCTTTTGATAAAATATCGATGGTTTCTTAATGTTCAGTCCAAAGTTATTGTGAGATCTGTACAGCGTTGACGAGTCAGCCGGGTGAGCCAGTCCAAACCATGATTTCAGAAATCTGGTCACATACGAGTCTAATTTAGTCAGGTTTTGCTTTGTGAAGTCGTAGACGAGAAATGGCTATGAAAGTTTTGATGTCAGGTAGTTATCGTAAATCCATGCCTTTTGTGTACCCAGGAGGGGAAGATTGCCAGTTTGGCGGAGGCTCTCTTCGAAAAGTTGGACAATATCATCAGTAGGATGCTCCTTTCCTATGCTGGTGATCCTTTTGCCCAAGAATTTAAAAGGAGCTTCATCAGCCACAGTTGCGATTGGTTTTCCGGCTACTGTCAGACCTGGATTGCTCGAGGTAAACTTTGAACCTTTCCTGGTTAGGCTCAAACAGTAGCACTTCGCTGGTTTTATCTTCATCCCTTTGGTCCATTCACAATAGTCATCTACCACCTTAAGAAGCGCCTGATTTTGTTTTGGATTGCGGGTTAACAGCGTAATATCATCCGCAAATGCCAGGATGGCCGCCATATATGTGTCTCCATATTTGAACCTGTATCCCCATTTGTTTTCTTTTACGACAAGCGTATCAATTAGAATGTTGATAACAATGTTAAATGTGACAGGAGAGAGGCAGCAACCCTGGAAAAGTCCTATGCCGTAACGAATTTCCGGTATCTTCTCCGTTTAGCCTTTTACTTGTATTACAAAGGAAAGTTTTTTGTAGTAGGAGGCTATTATATTTCAGATCAGAGGTGGCACATTATACCACTCTAGCGCCTTTAATAGTAACTCATGGCGCACCGAACCGAAGGCGTTTTCAAAGTCTAACCACGTGGCAGTTAATTGTCTCTCATTCTTCCTTGCATCTCTAAGACATTCAGTCAGCAAAGAATTATGTTCGAGGCACCCTGCAACTCTTGGGAGAAAACCTTTCTGGTACTTCTTCGGTAAGTAGTCGTTGGTACACATGTGTTTGAGTAGTCTGGCCTGTATAATATAATTACATAGCCGTTTCGACCGACCTTTCATTCAGTGCGGTGGTACCAAACCGGGAGGGTTAAACCCTACCACCTAGTAATATAAGAAGGGAGTCATATCCCTTAGTCGCCTTTTACGACATACACGGGGAGAGATGCAGTGGGGCTATTCTTTTAAAGTACGGCCCCACACGGTACAATGATGTTCTACAAATTATGACCTAAAATTCGTTTACTGCGCAGGTAGGTCGAGCGGCATTAAAGTTTTGAGGAAACTGTATAACATTTTTTTTTAAAGTCCATGTTTACTCATACCACTGGTGGAAGCCCACATCGCTGCATCATTTGCAATGGGGGTTTCTCATGACCTGGAAGATTGAAAAGTCACATGCTATCTTGCAAGTGAGTCAACAGGACAAACTCGATGAGTACCGGCAGCGCGGCGCGGTGCGTCCCGCTGCACTGCACGAGATGTTGCAAGTTCCTCTTCGACTTTCACCATCGTCGGCGATCGCTGCACTACTACCTTACCTTTGATAGATTTAGGCGGCCAATATTATTTATGCAGTTAAACAATTACAGAATGTGTTTTTCAATTATGGGCTGGTGTTAAAATAATTATAAAAATAATTGGTAAAGAAAATAATATGAAATATAAGACAAAGAAAATAGGCATTGGTAAAATATTCTTACAAACAATATAATTATTCGAAAGATACCTTTGTATATGTGTAGTATATGTATTTAGGGTGTCACAGCTCTTCATCAGAGTGGCCTTGATCCGAAGACTGTTTTGCTTCATCTGAGGACCTTTCCGCTTCATCAAGGTGTGGTAGGATGTGCGAATTTTCATTTGCTAATTTTGATTCCCTGACCCTTTTATTTTTAGTTGCGGATTCACAATCCGCACGAATCCGCAGCGGTTTCTTACAACATCCTTCAGTATAAACCGCCATCTTTATTTTTTAGTATATAAAATGTTGCCGGGACGAACCCTGAAGTACAACAAATGCCTTCGAGTTTGTATAAATTGACTTTTAAATCTAACTCAAATACACACTCTGCATAAATATTTAACTAAAATAGAAAATATAACAATTACAAAGCATTACATTGAAAACAAATGGACAATTACCCGCTGCAACACAATCCATAGCCATTCACTTTCAGCAATGACTGCTAAATTAAATTTAAGCACTCGAAAGTACGTATGCGTGAAAATCATCGAGAAATATGTGCGCCCACGGCAATCATCAAGTTCCGACAGATCGGATTCAGGCGGGCGACCACGGAGGGGCAAGGTAAGGGTAGCCGAGTGTCGGCTGACTAATCAACTTTCCTATGCAGCTATTTTTTTCTATGTCGAGTCAGTTTTACAAAATCGACTTATGGCCGGCTAGATTGATCAAATACCAGTCCGTGCGCTGGGCGTTGTTCCTGCAGATGTGATGTCACTCTTTCGGTTCGGGCCTTATGGTCCAATTCCCTGAATGACCAGTCCCTGGATGACCCTGTAGTTAAAGTGTGTTACAGTTGTAACTGTATTGCAGATTACAAATAAATGTTTATCCAAGTTATGTTATGAACTTTTCAATAAGAATATGATAGAACCGTCAGCCTCGGTAGCTTAGTGGTGTGGGTCAGTCTCAGTCGTGATCATAAGCACACCTGGGCGCGGTCAGTACTTGAATGGGTGACCGTTTGACCGTTGGAGGGTGACCGTGGTGGTTCGGATTCCACATAAAACTGTAGATCCCTTCTTACTTTGCTAGGTGGTAGTGGTAGGGTTTAATCCGCCCAGGTTGGTACCACCGCACGAAAGGTCAGTGGAAACGGCTGTGTAAATAGTTTGTGTTTTCCGTCTAGTTCAGTGTAGTTGGCACTCCTGAAGGGAAGCACTGTCATGGCATCACGGATGTTGTAGGTGATGTAGCCAACCGTGTCAGCAAGAACATTAGAGGTAGGGTAGGGACACTAGGGACGTCGGACCTTCCCCGCACCAGCGTAACACAATATTATTAAAAACGTACCAATAACATTCGTTACCACACAATCAGACCGCGATACCATCCAATCAGAGCGCGCGCCGTCCCCTCCGCTACCCGCGGAACTCGGCGATGCTGGTTTTCATATCAGCATTAGACAGTCCGACGTCCAACCTCTTCTAACGTTCTTGCGTGTGTCAGCTTCCATAAAAAAAAAAAACTTGGCACCTACAGTGCGACAAGGCTTGACATGAACGTGGATGACGTTTGTGCGAGGGCGCTGCTGCAGCATTAGGGTTTTCAGTTTTGAAAATTTCCTTACACTAGGGGAAAATATCGCTGCAAAAGGAAATGTATGTATAGTACCAATAAGGTAGGTAGGTACTTACTAATTTTTTATTTTATGTATTGAATTTTAGGAAGACTTGCTCACTATATGAAATAAAACAAAAAACACTACGGGCAGTGACGAGGGACGACATTCATGGTGAAACCACAGACTAAGAAACGATACTAACGTACGCGTGAACGGGTGAAACGCGAGACAGTCATTTTGCAACCCTGTGGCGGCGTTAGTTCCGCTGTCAGCCACGTTCATTTCAAGCCTTGTAGTGCTGTACATACTAGAAGTTTCAGTTATTTTCTTGATAAGTTTAAACTTATATTTGACTTCCACACAATAGGTAGGTACCTAGTTAACTAGTGAATGTAAACTGTAAAATACATCAGTATTTTTTAGCTTCTTTTTTTTATTTGACCAGACTCTAGTCTGTATCTCATATTGGTCGTTATGCATTGCATATGGCGGAATTAAAAAGAAATGTGTTTTAGTCTAAGTTTTTTTTTAACAAATGTAAAGTTGCTTCTTAGATAAAGTAAAACAAGTTTGTTTATTGTCACTTTATTCTCTCCATTAGTACAGAAAATTACTTTTGAAATTTCATAGATATTCCTATGATTTTTTTTAACAAATGTAAACTTGCTTCTTAGATAAATAAAACAAGTTTGTTTATTTTCACTTTGTTTTCTCCATTAGTACCTACCTATAGAAAATTACTTTTGAAATGTCATAGATAACTATTCCTATGATTTATTTTAACAAATTTAAACTTGCTTCTTAGATAGATGTGCTTAGATAAATAAAACAAGTTTGTTTATTTTCACTTCATTCTCTCCATTAGTAGCTACTTATAGAAAATTACTTTTGAAATTTCATAGATATTCCTATGAAATTTTTTGGATGGTAGGTAAAGAAAATTTAATTATTGCTCTTTAAACTTTTGTTGAAACAATAATGTATAGTTAATGTACTTACCTCCGTAACTTACCTTGCTTCAGAACTTTATTAGTGACAGTACCTAGCAGATAGATTGTATATAATGAATGAGTAGTGAATTAGGGTTGACTAGGTGGACAGACAACGACAACCTAAAACAGAAGTGGATGGATGGAGAAGAGCTCAAGACTTGCCTTGGTGGAGGCCTATGTCCAGCAGTGGACCGATACGGTCAACCCACCGTTTGCATTGAACGAGATTTCGATTTGGTGCCACCAACGCACCGTGTGCGTTCAAGTGGAGCTTGCCTATTTATGGTCGCTAATTTGGTTAAATTTCTGGCAACACAGGCTAAGGGAAATAGTTTTTACATGTAAAAACACTATCGGTTTTAGGTGCGCGTTGTCAGTTTTGTTTCGTCAGTTGGAAAAAAATTGGCTTGAATTGCGCTACTTTTTATTATCAATGAAATCAAGAAATACATGGTATCCATTATACAAATTTATGGGAAGTAATTGATGAGCAATATTCTTCGTTTTACACAATAATTTTCATTGTTTCACTGTATAATCATAGAATAAAACGATATGCACGCAACGCATACGGTGCGTTCACTGGCATACCTGGGTAAATCCTTGTTGGATGGTTTTATGCATGATGAATAAATGATTTTAGGTATAATCTTTTTTGAAGTAATAATTACTTATTATTTAAATTATATAATTAATTATTTATACACGGCGTTGCAATTGCCCCCACAATATTTTTAACTGAAATCAGAACAACTTCTGCGGCGAAAAAAAATTTATGAAACAAAAAAAAATATGTTTTCTATAAAATTTATAAATACCTATTCTCAAAATGCATGGGTAAAACATTTTTTTTTCTTTAAATTAAAAAGTAATAAACGACGCAAGTTCGCTGGTTGCCACAGTAAATAAAAAAAGAATAAGAAGTAATTGCATGTTGCATGTTGCATAATACTTTTTAGATTCGAACGCAAATGGTGCGTTGAATGGCATGGCACTCCTGATGAAAAATACTTCACCAGTGCCACCAACGCACAGGGTGCGGTCACCCATATTTTCAGGGTATTTATTATTATTAATTGACTAAATTTCCCCATAAAACCCTGGACCTGGCAATTCGGTAATACCGGGGAAGTGCAGTGCTCTCTCTTTCATTTTGCTTGAATTTTCTGTAGGGCTGTTCCTCTCGAAATTTTCCCACAACCTTGAAAACCAAAGAATATAATTTGAAACTTAGGTCACGACAGCCGGACTGGACTTGGCTCCCCGTGGACGCGACGCCGGCGACCCGCCACCGGCCCGGCCGACGCCATTCACGCCATTTTACAAAGAGAATATACCACCTTTATAAAGAAACAGACTGTCTAATTGACGGCGAAATGTGATTGGTCGGTTGATCATGAGCCCCTAAGATGGCCGACTTCTTTAATGACTGTGTTGCTGTAAGGAGCTGTCACCCCCGTGGTCAGGCCAGGTGTCAAAACTGTCAAACCCTGAGCTGAGACGGACTTGTAAAGAGCGTTCCATATAAAATTTCCCGTCGCCGTTATGTTGGCTCCACTGTCTATCTGTCAAAACAGCGTTGAGGGTTGCTATGTGTACAGGTTTACCCGTAATTATCAGTATTTACCGTATTTATTATTACGGTAAATTATACCGATTACATTATTAGGTAATATAATCGTCACAATCTGGCAACAGGAATTTAAGCACTGAACTGACAGTGACAATGGCAGTGGAGCCAACATAACGGCGAAGGGAAGATTTAGTTGGAACGCTCTTTATACAGGGTGTAAAAACGGCGAGTACATTAAATTTAGGAAATGATTATTGGGATCAAGAGTAACAAAAAAGTCAAATAACTTTTTTCTGAATTCCCTTTAAATAAAAAAATACAGTTTTCATACAAACTAATTGATTATTTTAATGTAAAAATGATCTAATGACAACAGGGCGGCGCGGAGGGGGGAAGAACGGATGAGACGTGAGCGCCTAGGACGGAGGTGGTGGCGGGAGGGGCGGGGGTTAGCTTTGTGAGTGAAGGACTGGAGGTCGGCAGGCGGAGGGTGCGGAGCGGCAACAACGCGTTAAATTACACTAGACGAAAACATGCATTTCAAAAATGCATATCTCGAAAACTAGACACTTTAGAGAAAAACTTTATTTGCTTTTTTGTCTAGGAAAAACATGAGGATTGCGCTGGCGAAATTAATGTACTCGCCGTTTTTACACCCTGTATAGTTTATGGGAGAGGGAGAAAAAACCTGAATATATGCCGCGCGTCACACAGGACCTACTTGCTAATTCGGAATGTTTCCCATCAATATACGAATTTATTTTAACAACAATTGAAGACATATAGAATAAAATATATATATTTTTTAAATAACAGACAAGGCTGCATGGTATAACACCTTTGCCTATCCCAAAAAAGGGATAAAACAACAAATTTTTTAGATTAATTCGTCTCCTCCCGAAACAGGCAAAACTCATTAGAGTATACAGCCAATTCTGTCGTAGCTTTTAACGCCTGTTGTATAAGTTCTCGCACCGCGAGAACCACCAAAATATATTTTTCTAATTACAACGACGACGCGACAAACTCCCGCCGTCCGCCATCTTTTTTCTTTTTTTTTATATATAAAACAACCAAAACAAATAAATTAGATTTTTCTTTCTTTGGTTGGTTGGTAAACCCCACAGACTAGTCTGTGGTAAGCCCCACCATATAAGTTACTCAATGGTTGGTAGCAAAGAATATAATACTGAGTGTTGCCGTTTTAGTGACTTTGTCACTAGATCTAGTGAGTTTTTGACGTCTTTGGTGACATTTTTTAAAGATTTTGTCACTTAAAAAAAATCTAGTGACTTTAATATAGTGATCAAATTTTAAGCACGGACATTGACTTGGCTTTATACGCTCATAGATTTTACCTGTTCTTCATCACATCATTTACTAAATCATCATCGACGATACGAACTTGAACGAATTAATCAAAACAATCACTTTGGCTGTATATACCTTTGCCTGTTCAAGCAAATTTTCAGTTTAATGAACATTGTAAAAACTAAACTACGAAATAGACTTGCCACCAAAACTGTCAATTCAATATTTTATGATATATACTTGATTGATGGAACCATCTAAAAATTGTGAAAGAAAACTGCCACACTTACATTAAACCTCCAGAAGTCATGTCAAAAATTACGAAAACTACTAGAACCGTAAATAGAGAAACAGAATCAACAGCTACAACTTCTAGAGAACCATCCACCTTCCCTGTGCCGGAGAAATTATTCAATTAATTGAATTTTAAATTATGTAAGTATAAACATTGAATGAATAAATCATTGATTTTTTCAAATTTTATTATTTATAATTATAACTTATTAAAAAATTTATTTTGAAAAATTATAAATGGAGCTCTGATAAAAATGTTTAGTGACTTCTAGTGACTCTTTGAAGTAATTTTTTCCTTAATTCTAGTGACTTTATGGGAATAGTTTGGTGACTTTCTTTTTTCCTAAGCGACAACACTGTGTAGGTACAACCAAAGAATCTATTTTAGCTGTGGTGTGGCTAGTCGTGGGGAATATATTATACAGCAGGCAACATATTATATTATAAATTTACAGCATTTATAACGTTAGAAATTATCCACCACATCTGCTGTTTGCTGTAATGCTGTTTTGCTATTTATCTCGTACGTACCGCCATCTAGTTGATATAATAAAAAATATTTGTTGTAGTCTGTAGGTATTTGAAGCTCTCGCTCGATAGAGGGCAGTGTTTATAGTATTTTGTAACTTAACCCTTAATGCAATGACTTAAGGTTACATTTCAAATAATTAAATAAAACAGCAGACTCGCACGTTGGAAATATATCATAGACTAGACTGCTGTTTGTTAGAAACAGCAACCATAAACAGCAGACTGGCACGTTAGAAATATATTATAATTCTGCCTGCTGTATTCCCGTGATATAATATTTATCTCTTATTTCAATTATGCTAGTTATTCCAACAGCGTTAGGTTCAAATTCCAATACCACCAAAAACAGCATTCTAACGATACAGCACTTTAAAACAGCTGCGATATAAAAACAGCAGATCATTATAACGTGCTGTTGAAAAACAGCCGTTGTCCCCCTCTCTAGTTGTGGTAGTAGTCAAAGAGGATATAACCACTGCGTTTTGTAGTAGTATTATATTCTTTGGGTGTGGTTGCGCTTGCATTTTGTTTTGCAGTGTGAGTGATCGTGATCGATTTGTGTACAAATTTTACAGAAGCCTTGCGGGCTAGGCTGGTGTCGTTGTTATTAGTGGTTGGTTATTAGCAAAGAGTATTGTAATTCGGTTATATATAAGTAGTAAGTACCCGCTTTATCTGCCGGTCGAGTGCTGCTCTGTCTTGCGTGTTTGATAACGAAAGGACCGTCTTTTCCTTTGCGGGGCTTCCGTATAAAAGTTCTATTGCAAATACTGTGGTACCAGCTCGAAAATCTAAGCGCAAGCGCTTCCATTCTAAGTGACGCCCGATATCGCAATAGCGGGAATGCCGGCAGTCACGTCCACCGCGCCGGAGTCGGAGCGCAACGGCAACGGAGGCGGCAACGGAACCGCCAGCGGCAATCCCAACGACGAAGGCTTGAAGGATGGCGAGGGAGAGGAGAGCCGCATATCGAGCAAGATCAAACACTATATCATGCGAGAGAAGCAACGCAAGAAAAAAGGTTTGGCGATCCAGTAACATAAGCTAGCGAATTCCTGTAGAGTCTGAACTGCGCTTTAACCCTGGAACGGTCGCTTACGGACCCTGGGTCTGAAGTACTCGATTCGTTTCCATATCTCTGAATATTTTTTTTATGGAAACTGACACGGTTGGCTATTATATCTTATGAGTATCACCTAAAAATTTTTGAAGTGAAAACTTATTTAGCGGCGCTTGGGTAAAAAAATTTTAACTCGCTTCATCGCGTCCTCATCAGTCTCGAAAATCGAAATGTAACCTTAAGTCATTGCATTAAGGGTTAAGTTACAGTGGCACGGGATCAATTCTGTTCGTAACACCGCGACAGCGACATTATTATTTAAAATGTAACATTAAGCCATTGCAATAAGGGTTAAGTTACGATTGGCACGGGATCTGCCGGCACTCCCGGTTTCGGTTGTAGGGTTTCGTTTCGTAACACGTTTATGTCTGTCCATTCTACTAAGTTCTGCAAAATGAATTGTAGGGTTCCGTAACAAATGCATGTCTGTCCGTTCTACTAAATTTAACATTTATTTCAAAATGAATGTAGGGTTCCGTAACAAATGCATATCTGTCCGTTCTACTAAATTTTACAATTTTCAACCAAGGTCCTCCGACGGTTAGGAAGGTGTGGATCTAAGCTTACGATGGCTTCACCGAACATATCCGGGCCCATCGGCAGTAGAGGAGGGTATTAATCGAGGCCGGGACTAGCGAGTGGCCACTCTAAGTTTCCCGCGCATGCTTCACGTTTCGGCTCGCGTCAAGCCCTCGTCAGCTAGTCTGCGTTGACTAGGACGCGGGGAAACCACCAGTCCCGCTCTCGACCTCCCTCTCTCTACCTATCCATATTCTGTAGGATGCTTCCAGTGACGTTTTCGAAGCTCTCTCCATATATGAGCTTAGCGTCGATCTTGGGAGCCCTAGATTCTTGAAGAGACTGTAGAGCGACTTCGCTGGTAGTCCTCTTGCTCCGACTTCCACAGCGAAGAGATCAGTCTTGAATCCGTTTCTCACAATCCGGTCTACTAAGTTGCAGTACTTGTTAAGCTTGATGTTGTGGTCCTTCGGTATGTTACTTTCCCATGGAACTGTAAGTTCAACAAGTACTACATGCTTTGTCGCTTTTGAGAATATGAGTATATCCGGCCTTAATGCTGTGGTACAGATTTCCGAAGGCATTTGGTAATGCTTCTCATGTGTGTCCATCAACAATTCCCAATCCTTTGCTGCTCCCAAAATTGAAGAAGGTTTAGTCCTATCTTTGGGCAGCTTATTGGCTCCAGGTTTCACAAAGTTGACCTTCTGGAAGCCGCTACTGGTTTGCCCTTTCCTGGTCCGTGCAATTGACAGGTTGATGGCCTCTCTGATGATTTGGAGGACTTTATCATGACGGTAGGAATACTGGCCTCGCTCAAGTAGTATTTTGCATCCGCATAACAAATGTTTGGCCGTGCCTACGAACTCCTTACATGACGGGCATAGTCTATTTGTAGATTTCCCCCATCTAACTAGGTTACTCGGGTCGGGGAGAGTAAGCTGGAATGCATTTAAGTAGAACTTAAGCAGCTCAGGGGACCAGTTGTATATTATGGATTTCCACTTCAATGCAGGAGGGATGCAGATGCAGATAATAAAAGTAGGGTTCCGTAACACGTTTATGTCTGTCCATTCTACTAAGTTCTGCAAAATGAATGTTGGGTTCCGTAACAAATGCATGTCTGTCCGTTCTACAAAATTTTACATGAATTTTTTTTTATTATTATTTTTTTTCATAATTTTTTTTTAAATATTTTTTTTAAATTTTTTTCAAATTTTTTTTTCATAATTATTTTTTTTTAATATATATTTTTTTCATAATTTTTTTTTTTAAATTATTTTTTTTTTAATCTTCTTTATAAATAAACTTAAAACTTAAACTTTTTTTTTTAAGCAATGTTACGGTGTTTTCACATCTGCCGGCACTCCCGGAGTGCACCTGTTTTTTTTTATGGAAACTGTCACTTTTGGCTACATCACCTACAACATCCGTGATGTCAGCCCATAACACCTTGTTGAACTAGATGCCATGTCAGTGCTTACCTTCTGTCGTGCCGACTGAACTGGACCGAAAATATGAACTATTTATATAGCCGTTTCAACCGACCCTTCATTCAGTCAATATATCGTGTGTGCGATTCGGTCTGTGGATCCGTTAGTGACCGCCTGTGTTACTTTAGATGTTTACCTACATAACTAATATTATGAAGAGGTAAAGTTTGTAAGTTTAAGTAAGTCCGGAACATTTAGGAAGAGAGAAAATATAAGAGAAGCGATTGTTTATTATAATATTTGCGGTGAAATTGGATTGGATATTAACCCTTTGGCTCCCACGCCCGTTGACTCCCAGGCGTTTTCGCCGCGCGCAAAAACGCAAAATTTTGACGTGCGCGCTCCCTCACAAATTCGAATATCCCGCCTCAATCGAACGATCCATCAATAATCTGTTATCTGTAATCTGCGTACTAAAATTGCGCATTTAGTGATACCAAACACTTCAGGATTCACTTATTTAGAAGCACAGACCGATTTTTTAAACTCCAGGCAAAACAAAACACACTCGACATTTTTTTCCGATTTTTTCTGACCAAAACTGTATAATTTCCATAGACGAGTCATACCTCTAAATAAAGCTAATAAGACGTACTCTCGAATACGGGTACACGAAATACGGTACAAGATCTGTGTATTCCAGTGTCTGTGGAAATGTCAGTTGGCTTGGGAGCCTTTTTTTTTTTGACATTTTCAAAAAATATTTTCTGTGTGAAGGTGAAGTGTTGCCCCCAGTCTGTTTGATAATAGTTCTAGTACTTTTAACCAAGAAGTGATACCAGTAATCAGTTCTTTGGTCGAAAATTGGTAGAATTAGTGATGAATTAAAAAATGAGCCGCGCGCCGCCGCGCCGCGCCGAACCCCGCGCGGGGTTTGGAGGAGCCGACGGACGCGCGCCTAACAAACCCCGCGCGGGGTTTTGAGGAGCCGAAGGGTTAAACCGAGTCTACCGCGAGCGAAGCGGCGGGCAAAATCTGCTTCATGAAATGTGTTTTATTGTATTTGAAAAAAAAAGGGTAGTTATGCCGCCGCACTTGTTATATTATATAAATGTTTGAGATACGCTTGTTAATTCAAACACGTCTGAGAGACGCCACTTCAGTAATTATGTACCGCGCGAGCCACGTCAGCAGCTAAGGGTTAATATAGTGATAATGTTGCAGAGTACGAGGCGGAGGTGGAGGAGGAGAGGCAGCGGAAGGAGCGCGAGGCGAGACAGCGGCAGGACGTGATGACTTTAGGTCCGTATGCAAACTCCTTTCGGAATGCGAAATATGTCTATGGAACGAAATGGCAACACACACAAACATGCTAAAAAAAAAGGTCTGATACGTTGACTCAAGGTTCCTTGTTTTTCTTTATTTTTTTGTGGATAAAATGCAACGGCCTCATACATACGTTGTTCGGCTTATTAGTGGCAGTGTTCGTCACCTAAAATTTGGTATATGATAATTTCATAATGCAAAGACGAATTGCAAATTTTAGCTTTTAGAAAAAATTCAGAAAACATTTCGAGTTTGTTTTGTGTTTCCTGGAGTTAAAAAAATCCGTCAGCTTCTAAATAAGTAAATCTTCGTTTGTGTTACATTGTTTTGTAGCTAATTTCACACACTTTTTCACAATTTCACACAATTACACACGGCGCCGCACGGCGCCCAAACTCCACGCGCCTATAATGACCGGAACTCAAAGAAAGAATTAAGTTTTTTATTATGTAATCCGGTATGGGTGCCTGAGTCGGAGGGGCCAAAGCGCATGCTTAGACCAGCCAATATCACCTTCGAGAAGGTAGGAGCCATACCGGAGACTTCCCTGGATTGATGGCTATACTGGACTAAAGGAGAACACAACCGAGGCTGCTATGCGGCCATCTTACATCCAGTATGGTGGTACCAACCCAGTCGGCTACAATTTGAGCCTACCACCTAGCAAGGGGCAAGGGAAGGGACCTACGGTTTACACCGGTTCCGAACGGTGAAGCAGCAGGTGTAGGTATGCATGTAAATTTTTTCGTCAGAAAAAAACTCATTGGACTCTCTCCGACCGGATTCGAACCGCGGACCTCTCGCATGAGAAACCAATGCCCAAACCGCTCGGCCACCCGCCGCACGAATTTAAAAAATATAAAATCTGCAAACTTATTACTAAGTATAGTTATTATCTTGGTGAACTAGGTACCATCACGGTGCTTTGGTCGTGCCGGCTACATTGAACGTATGCATGTAAATTTTTTCGTCAGAAAAAAACTCATTGGTACACGCCAACCGGATTCGAACCGCGGACCTCTCGCATGAGAAGCCAATGCCCAAACCGCTCGGCCACCCGCCGCACGAATTTAAAAAATATAAAATGTGCAAACTTATTACTAAGTATACTTATTACCTTGGTGAACTAGGTACCATCACGGTGCTTTGGTCGTGCCGGCTAGATTGAACTGGATGGAAAACACTAAAATAGCTGCTTCAGCCAATCTTTCATTAACTGTGGTGGTACTATATCTGGGACATACGGGAATATTTTTCGAAAACCCCTAGTAATGTAAAGGATGAAGTCTAAGCGTGACCTCTGTTTTGTTTCAGAGGAGACGAAGGAGCAGATAGACCAGCTGGAGCAGAAGTTGAAACAGCTGGAGAAGGAGAAACAGCAGCTGTTCATGCAGCTGAAGAAAGTTCTCAACGAGGACGAGATCAGGAAGCGTCAGCAGGCGAAGGAGAACAGGTTCGTTTGGGCGTAGGATACATCTCAGATTTCGGCTTGTATGTCTGGTCATAGGGTGACATACGGGCGAATTCCAGAAATAGAAAGGACGAGATGCCATGCTAAAGGGCGACATGCCAGCCGAGAGGTGGCTGGCATGTCGACCTTGGCACGGTCCTTCCACCGAGTCGTGCAGCAGGTGGGTCTTTGTGCCTTACTTGCTGCTTGATAGTTATCTTGTCCGAATACTTTGCTAAAAGTGGTGGTTGATGTTGTGATGTTCTTGCAGCACAGCACCGATTACTCTGCTTACTCTGATTGTCCGGATATAGCGTGTGTGGTATATGTATGTATGTATGTAGATATGGCTTCAGCTTTAGTTCCGTGGAGTAGTTTTAGCACTACCGTCGCAATATTATACAGTGCTGGTTTCTGTGATTAGGAGGCATACCCGGAATTTGTGCCTTTAAAATACACAAAATCTGACCACGCGGCTTAGGGACCAGATCGGATAACAACGACCAGGGCGGCTGCAGACGGATGACAGAAAATTGAGTCTTCTGGAGACAATATCCCTTCGTCCGAAGGGAAGACCGATGATAATAAATATTTTACATGGCCGTTTTGACCTTAATTCAACTTTAATGGTACCAATCTGGTGTGCAGCTGCCCTGGTCGTCTTGTCGTCTTCATGGAGGACATTGGCTGGCTCCCCAGCCAATGATCCTTTGATCCCCAGCTACCCCTAGCTGGGGATCAAAGGTGTTTTGCACGATGGTCCCCGACCAGGAAAGAGGTTCTGGTTTGCAGACTTACAGCCAACTTACAAAACAACAACAACAAAAAAAACTGTCTGCGTGGGCTTAATGGTACGTTGACACGATGCGAGGTTTCACGCACGAGAAGCATGCCGCCTTCTCGAATGAGAAAACTCGCATTCGTGAAGCGTTCGTGGAACTGTTTACACTATTCCACATCTCGTTCGAGCTCGTCTGTGTTTCTCTGTTTTGACAGTTGCAAAAATGGAGTCTGTAGACGAAGGTTTGGCGTGTATTGGTACAATTTTAGCGTTTATTATAACACGGCGTTTGATAAGAAACAAAATAAAGAAGAAAAAACAGAAAAGATCTTTTTTTTTATAGAAACTGACACGGTTGGCTACATCACCTACAACATCCGTGATGTCAGCCCATAACACATTGGTGAACTAGGTGCCATGTCAGTGCTTCCCTTCGGTCGTGTCGGCTACACTGAACTGGACGAAAAATACAAACTATTTACATAGACCTACAACATCCGTGATGTCAGCCCACAACACATTGGTGAACTAGGTGCCATGTCAGTGCTTCCCTTCGTTCGTGTCGGCTACACTGAACTGGATGGAAAATACAAACTATTTACATAGACCTACAACATCCGTGATGTCAGCCCATAACACATTGGTGAACTAGGTGCCATGTCAGTGCTTCCCTTCGGTCGTGTCGGCTACACTGAACTGGACGAAAAATACAAACTATTTACATAGGTAGCCGTTTCGACTGACCTTTCATTCAGTGCGGTGGTACCAACCCGGGCGGGTTAAACCCTACCACCTAGTAATATAAGAAGGGAGTCATCTGAGATCTATGTGGATAAGGAAATGGATAAGTATATTATATAAAGATAACTCAATCATTTGCACATCAGTCCACTTTGTCATGGTGCCGTAAACAACCAAAAACCACTAAGAAAACTTTTTTGCACCAACAAACTTCGTGCGAGACGCTCCTCTCGAACGCCAACTAATAAACATGCATGAACTCGTTCGCGCGCGAACGACGCTGCGTTCGTGCACGCATGCGAGCTTGCGAGAACTGTCTACACGGTGCGTGAATGCGTTCGAGAAGCATTTCTCGTGCGTGAACTCGCATCGTGTCAACCAAGCATAACTCTACCACCTATAGTAAGATAAGGTCTTTCACGTGGCTTTGAGATGTATGCGTGTAATTTTGCAGTGAAATGGCACCGATGAAGATGCAGATGGGCAACATTCAGATACCGATGTTCCTGCCGCCGACGTCGACGGGACAGGGCGAGCCGCCGCCCAATCAGGGCAGGCCCCCACCTCTCACCTCTCACATACTCAACAAGGTGAGGCCAGCCACTGCTTCACCTCTCACATACTCAACAAGGTGAGGCCGGCCACTGCTTCACCTCTCACATACTCAACAAGGTGAGGCCAGCCACTGCTTCACCTCTCACATACTCAACAAGGTGAGGCCAGCCACTGCTTCACTTCTCACATACTCAACACGGTGAGGCCGGCCATTGCTTCACCTCTCACATACTCAACAAGGTGAGGCCAGCCACTGCTTCACCTCTCACATACTCAACAAGGTGAGGCCAGCCACTGCTTCACTTCTCACATACTCAACACGGTGAGGCCAGCCACTGCTTCACCTCTCACATACTCAACAAGGTGAGGCCGGCCACTGCTTCACCTCTCACATACTCAACAAGGTGAGGCCGGCCACTGCTTCACCTCTCACATACTCAACAAGGTGAGGCCAGCCACTGCTTCACCTCTCACATACTCAACAAGGTGAGGCCAGCCACTGCTTCACTTCTCACATACTCAACACGTTGAGGCCAGCCACTGCTTCACCTCTCACTTACTCAACAAGGTGAGGCCGGCCACTGCTTCACCTCTCACATACTCAACAAGGTGAGGCCGGCCACTGCTTCACCTCTCACATACTCAACAAGGTGAGGCCAGCCACTGCTTCACCTCTCATATACTCAACAAGGTGAGGCCGGCCACTGTTTCACCGCTCACGCGTCGGACGCCGTGCGACCCGACTCCAGAGATATTTGCGGTCACGATTTTTTTTTCTCTTGCTATATGAACACCCAAAGCAACTTTGGCATGGTTAATTTTTTTAGTATTTAGCATAAATTGCCCTTACGAGCTGTGCACATTTTATAACAATTAGTATCAATAGTCTTAATAAGATAATTAAATTCGAAAAATTTATAAAAAAAAAAACAATAAAATTAACAGCGTCAATATATCACTAAAAATCGTAATCCTTACAAAATAAAACTACTGACTAAAAAACCAAAAATATTTTTTATTTGAGGTCCCTCCTGGGGTCCATGGATTGCATAAAGTGAATTAAGCTTATCTGCGTTGTCGTTGGATCAGGGCAACATGCAGTCGGTCGGCGGCGGGGGCGTGAAGCGCGCTCGGAGCCCCTCCCCCGGCCCCTACCCGCCGCACAACATGTACCAGCACCGCATCCACCACCAGCCGCAGCTCAAGCATCAACCTGTATACTCGGACCACGCTCCGCCTCAGCACAGTGAGTCGGAGGCACCTTACTGTGGAAATATTATTATTAGGGTTACTAAGCCTACGTCGTCTGTCTGTCCGAGGGCTGTATCTCTTGAATCGTAATAGGTAGCCCGTTGAAATTTTCACGGAATATGAGTTATTTTGGCCGATATAACAACAAATAATAAAAATAAGAAAAAGTAAAAAATTCACAGGGGTTCCCATAGAATCAAAAAATGTACGTGCGCCGTGCGCGCGCCATCTAGCGAATAGATTATGATATTAAGCATTTTAACTAATCATGACATTTAACTAATACGAAGCATTTCATAACACGCCATAGATGGCGTTACCATTTAATGGTGCACGCCACCAATGACATCGAACTAACCAGTAACCACCTCTCACAAAGGCGATAAGTAGTTTCTCGCTTGGTTTGATTTGAGAGGAAATTAAGTGAAACCTTGTATAGTGTTGAAGTGTGACTTTCTATAAATGGTTCTGTTGCAGAGATGGAAGACGGACGTATGGGACGACAAATGGCCAGGGCTGTCCTCTGGAATAGTGAGTTGTTTTTAGCGTAATGAATGCACCACTCACCCTTTCACTCTATCGCTTCCTTCCTCTCCTTCCTCCTTTGTGTATCGTCTATTTGGATAGGTTATTCTGATTTAGACTTGGCTAAAAACAGCTTATTAATAATTTTGTCGAATCGCTGTAGAGTTAGTTACATTTTCTTCAGTTTAAGAGTGAGCAGAGTAACTTGACAGTCTGAGACGAATTTTTTTACATTATTCATTGAGCTCATGCGTTCAACTTCATACATGTGGCTCTGTGTAGTCAACAAAATTGCACAATAATTTTTTTTTTTATGGAAACTGACATGGTTGGCTCCATTACCTACAACATCCGTGATGTCAGCCCATAACACCGGGTGAACCAGGTGCCGTGCCAGTGCTTTTCTTAATTTCATGTCGGCTACACTGAACTGGATGGAAAACACGAACTATTTACATAGCCGCTTCGACCGACGTTTCATTCAGTGCGGTGGTATCAACCCGGGCGGAATAAACCCTACCACCTAGTAATGTAAGAAGGGAAGGGACCTACGGTTTTACATGGAATCTGAATCACGGTCAGCCTCCAACGGTCGAGCTGTCACCCATCCTAGAACTGACCGCGTTCAGGGTTGCTTGACAACAGTCGACCGACCGCACCACTAAGCTACCGAGGCTGACAGACTGAGCTACCGAGGCTTTCTTTCGACTCACACCTTCTTTTCTGTAAATGTGAGGCCGCACTAAGCGGCAGCCGAGCCGAGCCGAGCCGGAGCTGTGCGGCTATACAAATTACTAGCCGCATCATGCAGGGCTGCTGCCGAGAAGTGCAGTTTAAAATTTCATACAATTAATATTTCGATGGGCCACTCCGCTTCAGTGCACGCAATCTCATATTATTCTTAATTCATCATCCATAGACAGTACACTGCACTCGGATTCGTCATATTTTAACATTTCACATTTAGCATTTTGCCAGTTGTTGTTGTTGTTGTTTATTATTTATGTTTTTTACAGTTGTTGTTTAGTTGTTTGTACCGTGTGGGGCCGGTACTTTGAAAGAATAGCCCCACTGCATCTCTCCCCGTGTATGTCGTAAAAGGCGACTAAGGGATATGACTCCCCCTTCTTATATTACTAGGTGGTAGGGTTTAACCCGCCCGGTTTGGTACCACCGCACTGAATGAAAGGTCGGTCGAAACGGCTATGTAAATAGTTTGTGTTTTCCGTCCAGTTCAGTGTAGCCGGCACGATCGAAGGGAAGCACTGACGTGGCACCAAGTTCACCCGGTGTTATGGGCTGACATCATGGACGTTGCGGGTGATGTAGCCAACCGAGTCAGTTTCCATAAAAAAAAAAAAAATTAAGCATTCATTAGACAGCATGACTGTACTCGAATTTGTCACAATTTGTTCTATCCGATTCGATTACACCCACGAAGAAGAACCGGTAAGAAACTTCGCAGGGTTCGATTATCACAGCGAAGAAGAACTGGAAAGAAATTTCGCTGGATACTTTTTGTTACGTCCACTTAGTCCACATATTCCACCGAGTCGTGCAGCAGGTGGGTCTTTGTGCCTTACTTGCTGCTTGATATGGAGCCCATTGATAGTTATCTTGTCTGAATACTTTGCTAAACGTGGTGGTCGATGTTGTGTTGCAATTTTCCAGAGTTCTTGCAGCACAACACCGATTACTCTGCTTATCCTGATTGTCGGGATACAGCGTGTGCGTTATGTATGTATGTATGTATGTATGTAGTCCACATGTACAATAGTGTACTTAATGATTTCCTTTAATGAACATACTAGATTTTACATTGCATTTCGCATTACTCGACGCGTACGTTTGATATCGCAAATTCCCCCCCGAACGCCGTGTCTCTCGCCGCCGCAGAGCCGACGCAGTACAACCAGGGCGCGGGCGTGAGCAACGCCGGCGCCTACTACACGCACCTGCCGACGTCCGGCGGCGTGGTGGTCGGCGAGCGGCCGCCGCCGCTGCTGTACGCGCACCACGCACACACGCCGCACACTCCGCACACGCCGCACCACGCCGGGCTGATGTACGCGCCGTCGCCGCAGCCGCAGCTCTACCTCGACATCGTGAAGCACCGCGAGCAGGGCCAGCAGCATCAGGACAAGAAGGACGTGCAGGTTAATTTTAATTACTACACGCACCTGCCGACGTCGGGCGGCGTGGTGGTCGGTGAGCGTCCGCCGCCGCTGCTGTACCAAGCACACACACCGCACACTCCGCGCACGCCGCACCACGCCGGCCTGATGTACGCGCCGTCGCCGCAGCCGCAGCTCTACCTCGACATCGTGAAGCACCGCGAGCAGGGCCAGCAGCATCAGGACAAGAAGGACATGCAGGTTCATTTTGTCGTGCAGCGCGGGTGGTTCTTCGTGCCTTAATTGCTGCTTGATAGTTATTTTGTTCTGATACATTGCTAAACGTGGTGGTTGGTGTTGTGCTGGTAATTTACAAGAGTACCTGCAGCACAACGCCGATTACTCTGCTTACCCCGATTGTTGGGATAAGGCCTGTCAGTCAGTCAGCGTGTAAGCGTCCACTGCTGGACATACGCCTCTCCAATTTTCCTCCAGTCCTCCCGGCCTTCAGCGGTACGGAATCACTGCTTTCCGCCGACGGACTTTATGTCGTCGTCCCACCTGGCGGGTGGTCTTCCCGCACTCCGTTTTCGTGTACAGCCAGTGGTATGTATGTATGTTAATTATAACCTGGCACAGGTTTTTTTTAATATGTAAAGTGACACGGTTGGCTACATCACCTACACACCTACATTCGTGATGTTGGCCCATAACACCGGGTGAACTGGGTGCTGTGTCACTACTTCCCTTCATTTCATTTCGGCTATACTGAACTGGACGGAAACACAAACTGTTTACATAGCCGTTTCATTCAGTGCGGCGGTACCAAACCGATCTAGTTCAGGAGAAGCACCGAGCTAGTTCATCCGGGTGCGATAGGCTGACTGACATCACGCGAAAAGCAGGCAATGTTACCAACCGTGCTAGGATGATTCCGAGGTATTAAACCCTAAACGGAACGGCATAAGAATCCTAATAAGGACATAATAAGGTGTCCTCCGGGTCGTATCCGTTCAGTGCCATGATATCAATCTGGACATGGATTATTTCTTTGTTCTTCACTGTCAGTAATTTCTAATTTTCCTCGCAGCCACAAGTGTTGATCGGTCTGAGCGAGCCACACCACGCTTCGGGTGCGGTCGGTGTGAACGTTACGAGCTACGGCGCGGCGCCCAACCAGCCGCCGGTCAGCCGACATCACGTCACAGTGCACGGCAACATTCCCATGCACAACAACGTACAGGTGAGCGACATTTTCATATAACGTTGAGGATTACCCTTACACAGTACAGACGCTGTACAACCTCAGTAGACAACGCTATGAGCTAACCCTCATGTTTCATTGACCGAAGCCGGGCAGCATCACGCAGGGCCACCCCGTCCGACAACCCAACCCCAACGTGCAGAACCCCAACATGTACCCCAACAGACTCCTCTACTAGCTATCCCTCGTGTTTCATTGACCGAAGCCGGGCAGCATCACGCAGGGCTACCTCGTCCGACAACCCAACCCCAACGTGCAGAACCCCAATATGTACCCCCCAACAGACACCTCTACTAGCTGTTCCTCGTGTTTCAGGGACCGAAGCCGAACAGCATCACGCAGGGCTACCCCGTCCGACAACCCAACCCCAACGTGTAGAACCCCAACATGTACCCCAACAGACACCTCTACTAGCTATTCCTTGTGTTTCAGGGACCGAAGCCGAGCAGCATCACGCAAGGCTACCCCGTCCGACAACCCAATCCCAACGTGCAGAACCCCAACAGACACCTCTACTAGCTATCGCTCGTGTTTCAGGGACCGAAGTCTGGCAGCATCACGCAGGGCTACCCCGTCCGACAACCCAGCCCCAACGTGCAGAACCCCAACATGTACCCCAACAGACACCTCTACTAGCTATCCCTCGTTTTTCAGGGACCGAAGCCGAGCAGCATCACGCAGGTCTACCCCGTCCGACAACCCAACCCCAACGTGCAGAACCCCAACATGTACCCCAACAGACACCTCTACTAGCTATTCCTCGTGTTTCAGGGACCGAAGCCGAGCAGCATCACGCAAGGCTACCCCGTCCGACAACCCAATCCCAACGTGCAGAACCCCAACAGACACCTGTACTAGCTATCGCTCGTGTTTCAGGGACCGAAGCCTGGCAGCATCACGCAGGGCTACCCCGTCCGACAACCCAGCCCCAACGTGCAGAACCCCAACATGTACCCCAACAGACACCTCTACTAGCTATCCCTCGTGTTTCAGGGAGCGAAGCCTGGCAGCATCACGCAGGGCTACCCCGTCCGACAACCCAGCCCCAACGTGCAGAACCCCAACATGTACCCCAACAGACACCTCTACTAGCTATCCCTCGTGTTTCAGGGACCGAAGCCGGGCATCATCACGCAGGGCTACCCCGTCCAACAACCCAACCCCAACGTAAAGAACCCCAATATGTACCCCAACAGATACCTCTACTAGCTATCCCTCGAGTTTCAGGGACCGAAGCCGGGCAGCATCACGCAGGGCTACCCCGTCCGACAACCCAACACCAACGTGTAGAACCCCAATATGTACCCCCAACAGACATCTCTACTAGCTATCCCTCGTGTTTAAGGGACCGAAGCCGAGCAGCATCACGCAGGGCTACCCCGTCCGAAAACCCAACCCCAACGTGCAGAATCCCAACATGTACTCCCAACAGACACCTCTACTAGCTATCCCTCGTGTTTCAGGGACCGAAGCTGGGCAGCATCACGCAGGGCTATCCCGTCCGACAACCCAACCCCAACGTGCAGAATCCCAACATGTACCCCCAACAGACACCTCTACTAGCTATCCCTCGTGTTTCAGGGACCGAAGCCGGGCAGCGTCACGCAGGGCTACCCCGTCCGACAACCCAACCCCAACGTGCAGAACCCCAACATGTACCCCCAACAGACACCTCTACTAGCTATCCCTCGTGTTTCAGGGACCGAAGCCGGGCAGCATCACGCAGGGCTACCCCGTCCGACAACCCAACCCCAACGTGCAGAACCCCAACATGTACCCCAACAGACACCGCTATTAGCTATTGCTTTTTAAGCGGACAGTCGAGCGAGCTCCGCTGTGACGCGCTTGCGTCCTCACACCGGGATCATTTTCCGACAGTGTTTTGGACAGGACACTTTTGATAGTTTTATCTAGCTAGATGATTTTCTTACACTGAATATGTTTACTATCATCAGTTAGGATTTTGGTCATTACTTATGCTATTAGGGTGGTCGCGCACTAATGTAGACCAAGACCAAGAACACTGGCAAGACATTTCACATACCTACTTCTTTTTTTTAAACTGACACGTTTGGCTTCATCACCTGCAACATCCGGGATGTCAGCTTATAACACCGGGGGAACTAGGTGCCATGTCAGTGCTTCCCTTCATTTCATGTCTGATACACTGAACTGGACGGAAAACATGAACTATTTATATAGCCGTTTCGACCGACCGACGTTTCATTCAATTATTTCTCTATGGGTGGTATCAACCCGGGCGGGATAAACCCTACCACCTAGTTAGGTAAGAAGGGAAGCGACCAACAGTTTTACGTGGAGTCCGAACCACGGTCAGCATTCATCGGTCTAGCGGTCACCCATCCAAGTACTGACCGCGCTCAGGGTTCCTTAACAACAGTCGACCGACCGCACCACTGAGCTACCGAGGCTGAAATTTTTTTTTTCAATATCTACTAATATTTTCCTCGCGCACTAGAGGCAACAACTAAACTGGACATGTATTCCGGCGTAGAGTCCAAGTCCTCTTTTTATTAACCCCCTTTTTGGATGCGGGTTTTTTTATTAGAAAGCTGGTTTAATCGAGATGGTTGTTAGCTATGTTTGTAATCAAGCAATTAAGTAATAAAAAAAATTATTATCTTAAAAAGTGGACTGATTTTCATAAAAAAAGCTTATTACCTGATTGTTTATATTGGTCGCCCGCTTGGACTGCGGGAATGTGTGACCGGTAGTCTTTTTTTTTTCATATGGGAAGCACGACATAATATGTAGTCACCATATTATGGTGACTACACCTCTGCGCTAGTCTGCGCCAGACTAGCGCAGAGGTGTAGTCCGACGGCGCCCACGCGCATTCGAATATTTACGGGGGAGTGCGTATACAATTTCGGTCGACTAGGTGCACCTTTTTTTTTTTTTATAGAAACTGACATTGACTTCACATTGTGTTTGAAGGACCCCAGACTGTGCATTGGAGGTTGGCAACCCTGTAAATAAAGGATTTACACAGGACCGATTTGTTCTAAGTGGGGGATATCGACAGTGTGTGGATGCATTCCCAACGTTTTACGCATGGCGTGGTGGTAGAATGGGGATGGAGGGATCACGTTGTGCAGCTCCTTGGAACAGTCCGTGGTACAGACGATAGAACAAACACAAGGATCCATGAGCTGGAATACCGGTGCGCGACCAACCTACACTTTGAAAGTGCTTTGACCAAGATCTTCAAATTAAAAATGTTTATGCTTCAGCACGTCATGTCACTTTGAATTTATAAATCAGAAAACACGAATGCACAAATGTATTTGAGAAACCACTGTAAGAACAAAACCAGTATTTAACATAATGACAAATGTAAGTCCATTATATTTTCTTTGGTAAATGTGTAAATATTTATTTTTCATTCTGCTTTGTTATACAATTATTAAACAGTTTATTGGATTGAATTCTTGTTTATGTTAAGGGCAGTTAATTAAAATATTTAATATTACATTACGCCATCATTAATCAATATTGTTATAAATAAAAAAACCTTGCTTTGTAAACTTTGCCTTTAAAACGAGCGTGTGCAGTCAGTTTTTAAAGTGGACATATACAATAGCTGCGTTCTAGCCAAAGACCGTACCGAACTAGATAGATGCGGTGCTGAGGCTCTGCGCTTGCTCCGCAAAAAGGAATATGAACTTATAAAGGAATATGATTGGCCTGGCAGTCAGTTCGTGCATTCGGCCGCGAGTGAACGTATGCGCGAGTCGACGAGCCAGCGACATAGAAGCACTGTCATTGTAACGTAACAGTAGCGCGAGCCCCTTTATTTTTATTATGTAGAACACTTTGACAGCTGTCAGAGTGAAAATAGCGCTCGCAATTTTTAGGTCGTTACAACGCAGCTAACATTGGCTCAAACCTGACAGCAGGTGTTGCCAGGTGAACAAACTATGACCAAGTAAAATGTCACATGTTGCTCTTCCTGTAAAAAATTTTTCTCTTTCAGAACTGACTGATAGTGCATTTTAAATGCGTCATGCGTAATTCTTGCTAATGTCACAACGTTACGTCTGCTATAGAAAGTGTGACACCACTGTAGCCAGGAATTATATAACTGATGGATAGTTTGGTTTGTACATTTATGAAAAGAAATTTCGTTTTCTGCTTTTCTTTGTATTTTAATATATTGGTGGAAGTTGTTGAAACGCATTCGTAATAATAACATTTTATTATTTCGACTTATGGGAGTGTGGTGTTCGTTGTTTAGAGTCAAGTTTATGGAAATATATAATTTTTATTCAAATTTGTTTTCATTTGTGTTCCCCTAATTTCTATTTATTTCAGTTCAGCAAGCTGAAGTGGCAGTGGGCTGGGCACCGCTGGGGTGGACTGGTGCTCGAAAATTTTAGACTCAGTAGTTTCTGGGGGGCGGGAGCGAGTCTTTTCCATTGATACGTCTCATGGTGTAGGTATTATATTTTTTTTTATACCTTTCTAGTTGATCCCGAAATTCGTTCATTTATACGTTTGTGAGTGGGTCCAAAAACTCCATATGTAATGTAACAAATTTAAACTTTCGTGCAGTAGGTTCGGAGAACATAAGCCGTGACAGACAGACACGAGAGTGGTCCTATAAGGGTTCCGTTACTCCCTCTTTTGAGTTACGGCACCCTTAATAAATGAATATATTTTTTTTTCTTTATGGAACCTGACACGATTGGCTACATCACCTACAACATCCGTGATGTCAGCCCATAACACAGGGTGAACTAGGTGCCATGTCAGTGCTTCCCTTCATTTCATGTCGGCTACACTAAACTGGACGGAAAACACGAACTATTTACATAGCCGTTTCACCCGACGTTTCGTTCAGTTATATTCGCTAACAATTCGGAATGCTGTCGTTTAATTGGCTATTATCTATCATTCAAGTTTGGAATTCTACACTTGTTGTTTTTGGGGCTAACCTTTTTTTTTATGGAAACTGAGACGGTTGGCTACATCACCTACAACATCCGTGATGTCAACCCAGAACACCGGGTGAACTTGGTGCCACGTCAGTGCTTCCCTTCGGTCGTGCCGGCTACACTGAACTGGACGGAAAACACAAACTACTTACATACATAGCCGTTTCGACCGACCTTTCATTCAGTGCGGTTGTAACAACCCGAGCGGGTTGAACCCTACCATCTAGTAAGGTAAGAAGGGAGTCATATCCCTTAGTCGCCTTTTACGACATACACGAGGGGAGATGTAGTGGGGCTATTCTTTTAAAGTACCGGCCCCACACGGTACAAAACCTCGTTCTTATTCGTCAAATAAAGATTAGTGTTTTTAGATAATCTGTATCTATCCCCGTGCGTGCGCGACGTAATAAGATGGCGTGCTAAGGGTGACGGAATAGCCGCTTGTCACCTTCGCACAGCCCTCCCATATTTTAATTAACCCCCGACAACGCCTCCCTCTGTCTGTCTGTCTATGGCATCATAGCTCCCAAACGGATAGACCGATTTGGATGCGGTTTTTTTTATTAGAAAGCTGGTTTAACCGGGATGGTTCTTAGCTATGTTAGTATTCAAGTAATAAAGTACATGTATGTATGTAGATAGTAATAAAAAAATTACGTCTCACGGATGGACCGTTTGGATGCGGGTTTTTTTAAAAAGCTTGAAATAAAAGTTAAACATACATTTAGATGATTGATTAATTATTCCACTATTTTCGTCTACAATCTAGCATCTGGGTAGCAGCTCGTAAAATGAGTGTACGGCGAACTAGCTGCAGAATAAACTTAATTTTGCAGCTGCATGCCTCCATTATATTCCAGCCAGACGTTTACAACGTAAGGCGAGACCTTGGAACCGTTCCAAGTTTCACTCTTCGAATCTGCGATCTGCTTCGAAGCTGTTTGAAACACGAAGAAACACTCAAAATCACCGTGTATGTCGTAAAGGGCGACTAAGGGATATGAATAGAATAGAATCATTGGCGTATGTAGGGTTATTTTCCAGGGTGGGCCTGGCCCCTGAAAAGCGATGGCCGATGAAGCCGAAACCCGATGTACCTACGCAATAAAAGTAGGTACCTAATTTGAACTTGAAGTGTTGAGCCGTATTTCGACCATTGATTTCGGAAAGTTTCTTTACCTAAATAAAATGAAAGAAAAGCATTTTTTTAAAGTGTTTATTTTGATTACCTGGACTGAAATGGAATTTATGTCGATTCCTCAGCTGTAAGATTTAAGTGTTTTTGTGTGAAATTATTTAAGTGCCCACCCACAATAGAATTTTGGGTTGGCAACCCAACATCCTGGGGTGGGCACCAGACACTTCAGACAAAAAACACATACCTAATTGCCATTCAATTCATACATCCTCTTCTTTGCACCGACTTAAATATTATTAGGGTTCCGTATCCGTCGTACGGGACCCTATTACTAAGCCTACGCCGTCTGTCTGTCTGTCTGTCTGTCCGTCTGTCCGAGGGCTGTATCTCTTGAACCGTAATAGGTAGCCCGTTGAAATTTTCACAGAATATGTGTTATTATGACCGATAAAACAACAAATAATAAAAATAAGAAAAAGTAAAAAATACGGGGGTCCCCATAGAAGAAACTAAAAAGTATAGGTATGCGCGCCATCTACCGAAAAGAGTATGAAGCATGTGGGTGGCGCTGACCATGATATGGCGATACGGAACCCTCGGTGCGCGAATTAGACTCGCACTTGGCCGGTTTTTACTATAACGTAAGGGCATGCCCATACGATGGTAATACGAACTTAATACTATGTCCTCACTAAAGTGCGGGTAAAAAAAATGCTTGTAAAAATGTTCATCCAAACTAGTATCAAATGAACTACTTTACCCACTGACTTTACCAAATAAAAATAATCGAAATATAACATAATAATTATTATAGTATGCGATATTCGGTTTCCAAATTATTTTTTAGTCATTTTAGGCGTTCTTACTATGGTTGGTCCTACTTTATTTAGGACATTCATGTTCGTATGGACATTTCCTTACATTAGTAATATACAGGGTGTCCCATAATTAATGGATAACCCGTAATGGGAATGTAGAGGGCTTGTTGACAGTTTATAAAAAAATAGAAGTCAAGTACTTTTTTTATTACAATTGTTATTTTTTTAATTGCTACCTTGTTTATGTAATGTAGGCATAAAACTTCCAAATTACAAAAGAAAAAATAAATTTTATTATAAACTAAATTTAATTAAGTAATTTGTGTGAAATTGTTTTATGTTGTTTAGGTTAGTTTATTATTAGTCTTTAATTTATTTGTTAATTTCATATTGTGCAATAAATATATTTTTCTTTTGTTATAGTACATGAAACCTCAAAAAATAAAAATTTACATATTAAGTAATTCGGCAATTTGGCAAAAAATGCTCTTACAAAGATTAAACTTTTTATTTTATTATTACTAAGATTTTTTTTTTTTTTCAAATAAAATAGTATTTGTTATACCATTTCAGAATCGGCACTAACTAGGCTAATTTTTGTGAGCTTGGCCACCTATGTTGTCATACATAATTTTTTTTTCGCCAGCTTTCAAAGTATTGACAAAAAATAATAAAAATAATCAAATGAAAGTTCAAACGTATCTTGAAAAAAAAACTACGAAATAAAATTTATTTTTTCTTTTGTAATTTGGAAGTACAACTTTTCAGAATTATTATTCATAGAAACAAAATTAGAAAAAATCTTCACTTGGGGCCTTTATACCTACATTACATAAACAAGGTAGCAATTTAAAAAAAAAAAAAATTTTAACAATTGTAATAAAAAAAGGTACTTGACTTATATTTTTTTCTTATTTTTTTATAAACTGTCAACAAGCCCTCTACATTTCCATTACGGGTTATCCATTAATTATGGGACACCCTGTATATGTTCGACTTGGCACGGGCAAGGCCGTGCTCCCAGATAGTCAATGGTTGGTTAAATTTTTTTTTATAGTAAGCGCGACATGTGGCGCCGTGCCACCCATAAGGTGTCTAGCGACGCCCATGGACATTCGGTCGCATGCGAGGGGTGCGAATGCCATGCCGGCCTGACTGGTGCCCTTCACGCCTCTCTTGAAGGACCCGAGACTATACTTGGGAAATATGTGGGCAGGGAGAGGAAGGACATACCTACATACATACCACATGCTGTATCCCGACAAGTGCTGCAAGCACTCTTGTAAATAATGTAATTATTACAGCACAACACCGACCACCACGTTTAGCAAAGTATTCGTGGACAAGATAACTACCTAATCTACCCCACATGGTTCAATGGTTCTTTGTTCCTATTGACGTCGACTGGTTAAGACGAGACGGAAGTTAACTTTCTCCATACAAAATCGTCATTCGGCATTTATGTTTTCTAGCCCCCTAAACCTTATCCGATTTTCGATCCGAAAGATCTTAAATAAATCTCCAAAAAATAACGAAAAGTACGAAAATATTACTTTCAATTTAAATTATCTTGAGAAACATCAATTGTTTCAATACAAGACCCTCATAGAAATATAGATAATATATTTCCCTACAATCGTAACGAAAAAAATATTGTTTTCCATCTTTCCAACACGTGAAATTTAATATATAGTGTGATTTTCGCGCAAACGTTCATCGTCGGCGCGACGCATCAGCCACCGCGCGAGTAGAATGAATCTCGCACCTATTACATCTGCATACGGTTCGTGTTTCAATCATCAGTGCTCGGGTAGCACGGTTTGAGTCCTATTTCCGCCTTAACTCGCGACCGCGCGGTTGCACGGTCGATATCTCGCTCGCAGGTCGGCCGGGGTTGAAGGGGCGCCTCTGCCTGCACTGACCTGAATTCTGGTCATGAACCCCGCGCGGCCTGAACTCTCCGGGCGAACAACCTTTCGCTTTCCGCGGGCGAAATGCAAATTGCAGGTACGTGTGGTGCGACGCGGTGGTGATGCGGTTCTGCGAAACTTCGAACTCCGACCGAAGTTCGTGCCTACTCGTTTTTTATTTATTAAACGGTTTTATATTTTTATTTAATTCAGTATGAGTGGCTGAGTCGGAGGGGCCAAAGCGCATGCTCCGACCAGCCAATATCACATAATAGATGGTAGGTGCCATACCAGAGGCTTCACTGGATTGCTGGCTATACTGGACTAGAGGAGAACACAACCGAGGCTGCTATGCGGCCATCTTACATCTTCCTCGTTGGTCCGCCTAATTTTTTTTAAACTCATACATACATACCACTCGCTGTATTCCGACAATCGCGGTAAGCAGAGTAATCGGTGTTGTGCTGCATGTGCTCTTGTAAATTGCAGCACAACACCGATCGTGCTAAATAGCGACGGGATAGTCACTTCTCACCTTGGCATGGTCCTTCCAACGAGTCATGCAGCAGGTGGGTCTTCGCGCCTTACTTGCTGCTTGATAGTTTTATCTTGTCCTAATACTTTGCTAAACCTGGTGGTCGACGTTGTCCTGTAATTTTTAAACTCAAATAAAAAAAAAACAGGTATTTGCGTTGTTGATTTATCCATACACGATCCGCGACCAAAGGGAAGCGCTGCCATGGCACCTAGTTCACCAAGGCGTTATGGGCTGACACACAGCACAGGCGTAGTAGGTGATGTAGACAATCGTGTCAGTTTCCATACACAAAACTCCCACTCAACTTTGTACCTGCTGCAAACCTGGGATTCGAACCTACGACCGCTCGACTACTCCTTAAGGGCATACTCGACGCTTACGGCACAAAGGTACAAAACCCTTACGGTCCCGGCTAAATGTGTTTTCATTGTTAACGAAATGTGAAAATGCCTGTGAAATTATAAAAAAAAATATTGTTAAATATATTTCTAATGGAAAATAATAATGATAGGTACATCACCTATAACATCCGTGATGTCAGCCCATAACACCTTTGTGAACTAGGTGCCACGTCAGTGCTTCTCTTTGGTAGTAAATAATTAAACCGGCTGGGGTAGCTGAAGATCAAGGGGTTTTGCATACGAAGGTCCCAGATCAAGCAGGACTGCTTGGCTTAAAGACAACCCCTACAAACAAACAATTCCGAATACGAGATCCGGATTCAAGATCCGTAAACAAACAACAATTTCGAATCCAAGAACCGGATCCAAGATCCGTTAACAACAATTCCGAATCCGAGTTCCGCATCCAAGATCCGTAAACAAACAACAATTCCGAATCCGAGTTCCGCATCCAAGATCCGTAAACAAACAACAATTCCGAATCCGAGTTCCGCATGCAAGATCCGTAAACAAACAACAATTCCGAATCCGAGATCCAGATTCGAGATCCGTAAACAAACACCACTTCCGAACGAGAGATCCGGATTCAATATCCGCAAACAAACAACAATTCCGAATCCGAGATCCAGATTCGAGATCCGTAAACAAACACCACTTCCGAACGAGAGATCCGGATTCAATATCCGCAAACAAACAACAATTCCGAATCCGAGTTCCGCATGCAAGATCTGTAAACAAACAACAATTCCGAATCCGAGATCCAGATTCGAAATCCGTAAACAAACACCACTTCCGAACGAGAGATCCGGATTCAATATCCGCAAACAAACAACAATTCCGAATCCGAGATCCAGATTCGAGATCCGTAAACAACCACCACTTCCGAACGAGAGATCCGGATTCAATATCCGCAAACAAACAACAATTCCGAATCCGAGATCCAGATTCGAGATCCGTAAACAAACACCACTTCCGAACGAGAGATCCGGATTCAATATCCGCAAACAAACAACAATTCCGAATCCGAGATCCAGATTCGAGATCCGTAAACAAACACCACTTCCGAACGAGAGATCCGGATTCAATATCCGCAAACAAACAACAATTCCGAATCCGAGATCCAGATTCGAGATCCGTAAACAAACACCACTTCCGAACGAGAGATCCGGATTCAATATCCGCAAACAAACAACAATTCCGAATCCGAGATCCAGATTCGAGATCCGTAAACAAACACCACTTCCGAACGAGAGATCCGGATTCAATATCCGCAAACAAACAACAATTCCGAATCCGAGATCCAGATTCGAGATCCGTAAACAAACACCACTTCCGAACGAGAGATCCGGATTCAATATCCGCAAACAAACAACAATTCCGAATCCGAGATCCGGACCCAAGATCAGTTGTTCAAGAACACACTGAGAAATAGGAGTGACTTGTATAATGTATAATGCAATTAATTTTAATTAAAATGTAAATAATTAATGTATAATATAGAACTACCTACTTGACTCGTCAGGTACCAGCTCAAGTTCCGTCGAGACACCTAATCCATTACGCTCTACGCCGCTCTATATTAGCCCGCTCTAATATAATATGCAGACGCAATAAAGAAAGCCTTTGGAGGAGCGAACATAGCCCAATTTCCACCAACTATACCGTTGAATTTCACAAAATTCAGTGTGTCTGGTCTTTTTTTTTATAGAAACTGACACGGTTGGCTACATAACCTACAACATCCGCGATGACAGCCCTTAAAACCGGGTGAACTAGGCGCCATGTCAGTGCTTCCCTTCGACCGTGCCGGCTACACTGAACTGGACGGAAAACACAAACTATTTACATAGCCGTTTCGACCGACGTTTCATTCAGTGCGGTGGTATCAACCCGGGCGGGTTGAACCCTACCACCGAGTAAGGTAAGAAGGGAAGGGACCGACCTACAGTTTTACGTGGAATCCGAACCACGCTCAGCCTCCAACGGTCGAGCGGTCACCCATCCAAATACTGACCGCGCCCAGCGTTGCTTAATCAATAAAGACAGTGGACTGTCTGCACCACTGAGCTATCGAGGCTGACTATATCTATATATCTGGTCTATCTAATACGTTTTCAAATTTAAATTACAAAAACATTTTTAAGTCTGGTGGCTGGGTCAGAGGGGATAAAGCACATGCTCCGACCGACCGGCCAATATCACGTCCGAGAAGGTAGTTGCCATACCGGAGATTTTACCGAAAGAGTCCCACTGCATCTCTCCCCGTGCATGTCGTAAAAGGCGACTAAGGGATAAGCGGCCTGCAGACACCCCGGTCGACTTGTGGCTTTCATGGAAGACATAGGCTGACTGGGGTAGCTGGAGATTGCGGGGTTTTGCACGAAGGTCTCCAACGAAGCGGGATTAGTTTGCACGCTTAGAGCCAACCCCAAACCAAAACAACAACAACAACAACCGGAGATTTTCCCTTTGGATTGGTCGCTATAAATAATGGACTAAAGGAGAACACAGCAGAGGTTGCTATGCGGCCATCTTACATCCAGTACGGTGGTATCAACAACCCAGTCGGCTACAATTTGTGCCTACCACCTAGTAAGGTGGTTATCCGGCGACGCACCAAAGTAGTCGATATTGGATACCGGGTGGCTAAGTTCAAGTGGCAGTGGGCTGGGCACGTCAGCCGAAGAGCTGACGACCGTTGGAGTAACTGTGTCCTACACTGGCGGCCGTGGACAGGAAAACGGAGTGCGGGAAGACCGCCCGCCAGGTGGAACGACGACATCAAGTACGTCGGCGGAAAGCAGTGGTTCCGTACCGCTGAAGGCCGGACTGGAGGAAAATTGAAGAGGCCTATGTCCAGCAGTGGACGCTTACACGCTGACTGACTGACAGACTGACTGACCTAGTAAGGGGCAAGGGAAAATACCGACAGTTTTAACACCGGTTCCGAACGATGAAGCAGCAGGTGTAGGTATGCAGGTAAATGTTTCCGTCAGAAAAAAACTCAGTGGTGCATCTCGGCCGAATTTGAACCTCGGAACTTGAGATCAAAAATCCGAGCCAAGTCCGCGCCGATCACCCGCCGCTTAAAACAATATAGAAAAATAATGTTATAATTTGTTTGTTCACAATTTAATCGTTGTATGTGTCGTCTGTCTGTTATTTAGTCACTCCCTTTTGATCTCTCATCTAAACGCACGATTGGCTACATCACCTACAACATCCGTGATGTCAGCCCATAACACAGGGTGAACTAGGTGCCATGTCAGTGCTTCCCTTCATTTCATGTCGGCTACACTGAACTGGACGGAAAACACGAACTATTTACATATAGCCGTTTCGACCGACGTTTCATTCAGTGCGGTGGTACCAACCCGGGCGGGATAAACCCTACCACCTAGTAAGGTAAGAGGGGAAGGGACCTACAGATTAACGTGGAATCCGAACCACGGTCAGCCTCCAACGGTCGAGCGGTCACCCATCCAAGTAATGACCGCGTCCAGGGTTGCTTAACAACAAAACTGAGCTACCGAGGCTGACAAATTTACTCGGTAGAAGGACCGTGCCAAGCTGAAAGGTAGCTACCCTGTCGTACTTTAGCACGGCTGTATCATATGCGGCGCAACAAATTAATTTTCAAAAATATTTCACTAATCGACATTCATGGCCTTTCTGTTGCAGCTCATATCATGACTCGTGAAGGCCTTCACACAAAGAGCTTCGGTCGGAGATTCTGTCCCTCCCCCCCACTTCACTCCCCTGACATCTTCCTCCCCCCTCCTCCACCCCACTCTATCTCTCTCTCTGCGCATGTGCGAACTGCTGTATCGAACGGACTCCCCCCTCTCCCATTTCGGTTGCCCTCCCCCCATCTCCTGAAAACACCCCTATCCCGAGCGCTTCTCCGCTCACCCCCTATCCCTCAGCGGCAGAGGCGCCTCCGACCTTCGCCCATTGTTCCGAAAATGGCGGGCGAGGATGTGAATAGACAGGGAAACGATATTACTGCATGGTTCGAGTTTCAATTTATAAAACTGTTGATCCTTCCCTTGGTCATTGGGCACAATCCGACACAATTTGTGAAGGTTTGCCTACAGAAACAAAATTACTTTTAAATTAATAAGGTATATCCCACTTTTCATTTTAAGTAAACATTATAAAAAAAACCATGGGAATAAAATATAACAAGTGATTTAAAAGTTGAAAATATTTATTGCAAAGAACAAATTCATAAAATTTAAATGAAGGAATTGTATGTGTAAAAAATACCATGCGTACAAAGAGGTATTATGTACTAGCGTACTAGAGTCGATATTGATTGAATAGAATAAATCTTATAAATAAATAAATCTTTTTTTTTTTACAAATACAGAATTTTATTTTATTTATCATGAACAATTTATCGAAATTCTCTACACTATTTTATTTCTATAGTTTCTGGGTACTAAGTGAGATAATACGATTGCACCTGTAGATATTAATCAAGTTGAAATAAACCTCAGTAATATTTTTTTTTTCTAAGATACAGAATTTCATTTTCTGTCTAATTCCCATTATTTATGGTAATGCGACCCATATATTCGTAAACCAGAGATCATTCATTCATTCATAACACACGCTGTATCCCGACAATCAGGGTAAGCAGAGTAATCGGTGTTGTGCTATAAGGACTCTGGTAAATTACAGCACAACACCGACCACCACGTTTAGCACAGTATACGGACAAGACAACTATCAAGCAGCAAGTAAGGCACGAAGAACCCACCTGCTGCATGACTAGGTGGAAGGACTGCGCCAAGGTGAGAAGTGGCTAGCCTGTCGCCCTTTAGCGCAGTATCTTGTCCTTATCCCATAGTCGCCTCTTACGGCATGCACGGGGAGAGATGCAGTGGGGCTATTCTTTTTAAGTACCGGCCCCACACTGTACTACCAGAGATATATGTCTAAACATCCCACATCAATTAATTTCTGTAGGTCGTGGGTAAATTTTTCATACTTAAGTGTCCAATGACCTTTAATTTTTTTTTATGGACCCCTTCGTGATTTGCTATTAGACGCGGTCAGCGCAATACACATGTTTTGTCGTTTTATGTATTTCTTTCAAATTGTATTTATTGCTGCGTCGCATTATCTGACCTTAACGGAATAATCAACACCTTCAGTGGCCAGTTACTTGATAATTGATAGCAAACTACATGGATATGAAGCGAACAGAACTACTGGGAATTGGTTTTCCATTACTTCTGTTAACATAACTAATGAGAAAAAAATTCCATTAGTACTGTCAACAGATTAACTAGTGGGAATAAACATAAGGGAAGCACGGTGCCAAGCATAGTCTTTACAATTTGCAGAACTAGTGAGAAAAAATTCCCATTAGTATACTGTCAACAGAAGTACTTAACGGAACTAGTGGGAATAATCAATTTTGTTTTTGTTATTCTTTGTGTTATTATAAGGTATTGTTTTAAGTTGTTATTTATAGTGTTAGTCTTTGTTTATAGATTGAAAAAAGGTATCGTGCATATAAGTTAGTGTTTTATTTATTACTCTGGGCCCATCTGAAAAACAGCGTTATAGGTCGCCTTGTGCACCTATGCTATGATGGCTCCATATTGTTATTAGTTGTATTATTTTGGTTGCCTTATTGTTGTATTGGTTTGGTTTTGTATGGTCAGTTTTATCCACTTGTCGTTATTGAATCAACTATGTGAACCGGCTAGGCTTAAATTCAGCGACAACTGGCGCAAGCTAGCTGTCAGACGCTGCGTCTAGACCGTTTTCTTAAGATGCTTTGTACATTAAGTTATTATTAATATTTGTACACTACTTACATTTTAAGAAATAAAGAATTATCTTATCTTATCATATCTTATCTTATTAATTGTGGTATTACCTTCTTGTATAATTTCATGTTTTATAATGATTTTTTTATATAGGTACCTATAATGACAATAAATAATATTTTTCTTTTCTTTCTTTCTTTCTTTCTTTCTTACACCTTGGTGAACTAGGTGCCACAGCAGTGCGTCCTTTTGGTCATGCCGGCTACACTGAACTGAACGGAAAACGCTAACCATTATCATATAGCCCTCGCCAGGCAGTCGCATTGGATATTTACAAGGCCTTCGACCGCGTTCGGCACCGTGTATAACCATGAAGCGAGTATAACCACGAAATAAATATAACTCAAATGAAATAGGTACTCAATGAAATTTTAAACCTATACATTAAGCCGACCTCACCATTTCATCATCAGGTCCACGCGTAGCAGACAGGGAATGCATCCCTACACTGTAGAGCTGCCTAAAGTGCGGACTAAGCGCTCCATTATTTCTTTTATCTTCCGCACCGCGATACTCTGGAATGCACTTCCTCCGATGTGTTTCCTTCAGTGTATGACTTAGGATATTTCAAGAGAAGCGTAAAATGCATCTGTCACGCCGGCACGGCATTCGCAGCCCACGTTCTAATTCGAATGCTTCTGGGCGTCGTCGGCTCAACAATACACGCTGACGGCGCCTAGTGTCTCGCGTATCCATAAAAAAAAAGAAATCATAAGGTTAAAATCTAAACATAGGATTGCAAGGATTTCCAAATTTCAAACCAGGAATTCTGTCCCAAACTCTACATGCGACAAATGCCAATGACAGGGTCGGGTTAGCGCTGAGGTTACAGAACTGAATGAAATAAAAAACATAAAAATGTTGTGTGGTGATACTGAGCCCTCGGTCACAGATTACTTAATAGATACTTCGTAACAGATAAATCACTCCATAGAAAAAGTTTCATACCTTCGACCGCCGGCGGCGGTCCACCGGGCGGTAAGTAGTTAGCGCGCGCAAGTACATAGAGTGCGTGAGGCCTGCCTCGATGCGCGAGTCCGACTCGCACTTAGCCGGTTTTAAGAATGAAAGGTATTATAAACAAATGTATCGTATTAAAATCCCCAAAAATTGATTCCTATTACCTAGACCATATCGGACATGTGCTCAAAAAGGGTCAAGTGCATATTACCCGTAACCGACGAGCATGCACGAAGAATATTATGTAAGCGAAAGAGGCGGCAGAGGTGCGTCAGCACCATGCGTGGCACGTGGAGATCCGTTGTCTCTGCCTACTCCACCGGGAACAGTCGTGACGCTATATACATATGTATGATTCCCTACCTACTAAGGGACCTACAGTTTTACACCGGTTCCGAACGGTGAAGCAGCAGGTGTAGGTATGCACGTAAATTTTCGTCAGAAAAAACTCATTGGTACACGCCGACCGGATTCGAACCGCGGACCTCTCGTATGAGAAGCCGATGCCCAAACCACTCGGCCACCCGCCGCTTCGCACGAACTCGCCTCCAATATCACAGCGGTACACAGTCACCCATACACGTGCACTACAGCACTATTATATTACATACATACATATACACATCAAACACGCTGAATCCTGACAATCGGGCTAAGCAGAGTAATCGGTGTTGTGCTGCAAGAACTCTGGTAAATTACGGCACAACACCGACCGCCACGTCTCGCATAGTATTCGAACAAGATTCAATAGATCAAGCAGCAAGTAAGGCACGAAGACCCACCTGCTGCACGACTCGGTGGAAGTACCATGCCAAGGTGAGAGGTGGCGAGCCTGTCGCCCTTTAAGCACGGCATCTTGCCCTTATCCCTTAGTCGCCTTTTACGACATGCTTGGGGATAGATGCAGTGGGGCTATTCTTTTTAAGTACCGGCCCCACACGGCACAAGTGCAAATACAATTTGTATCACAAATTTGTATTCTTTTAAAATTTCTCTCCGAAAATGTATCTAAAGTGCTTTTTATTTTATTTTCCTTTTATTTCTTTTTTTTTATTACTGTTAGTTACTGTAATTATGTGTATATTGTTTAAAATTGTATTATTTGTTCTTTTATTAGTTTTAGCTTAAGTTTTTAATATTAGCTTACTTAGTATCTTAATTTGCTCATGTTGTTATTTGCCTTAAGAACAGATAGTTCTAGATATATTTTTAATCGTTTCGTAATATATATTTTTAAGATTTGTATGTACAGAATGATTCTGTGTGGTTAAACCTAATAAAAAAATAAATAAGAAAATAAAATAATTGACCTGAAACCCGCCGAAGTGCTTAGCAATCCCGCCGACTGTCCGGGAAGCACCGTTGCATAAATTGTCGATACCGTAGCGTAGGCGGCGCCCACCCCCGCCCCGCGCGGTGGGCGGGCGGGTCGTCTCTCTCTACTCTATATAGACTTGAACCCTGACCAACTCAACTGCATGCTTGCACCCACTGAGCATCGTAGCACAAATCAACTGCATACATTAAATGCTATATAATTTTAACATTTTATTAACACTGTTGAATTAAAATATTTAAAAATAATATTTTTATTTTTTTTATTTTATCCGGTATGGGTGGCTGAGTCGGAGCGGCCAAAGCACATGCTCAGACCAGCCGATATCACCTCCGAGAAGGTAGGTGCCATATCGGAGACTTCCCTGGATTGCTGGCTATACTGAACTAGAGATGAACACAACCGAGGCGGCTATGCGGCCATCTAACATCCAGAGCGCTGGTACCAACCTAGTCGGCTACAATTTGAGCCTACCGCCTAGAAAGGGCAGCAAGGGAAGGGGCCTACAGTTTTACACCGGTTCCGAACGGTGAAGCAGCAGGTATAGGTATGCATGTAATTTTTTTCGTAAAAAAAAAAATCGTTGGTACACGCCGACCGGATTCGAACCTCGGACCTCCCGCATGAGAAGCCGATGCCGAAACCACTCGGCCACCCGCCGCTCCGCTTGAATTAAATCTAGACCTAAAAATAACTATATTAACTATAAAAATAAATAAAACTATGAATTAAAATAATCGTCCATAGGGACGGTCGCCATGACTGAAGCGGCGTTCCCCTCTGGATCGCAAGGCTGATCCGCCGCTTGAAATGCGGACGGGCACGGCGGCGGTCCCCAGACGCGTCAATGAGTAGTTTTCCCAATTTCTTGGAAAAACTGACCTAAATAATACATTTAGATTTGGATGTACGTGGAATTTTAGAATGTTTTTCCGAAAAAGTACCGTGTGGAACCGGTAGGTACTTAAAAAGAATAGCCCCACTGTAGCTCTCCCCGTGCATGTCGTAAAAGGCGACCGCTCACCTTGGCACTGTACTTCCACCGAGTCATGCAGCAGCGTCGTGCCTTACTGGCTGCTTGATAGTTATCTTGTCCGAATACTTTGCTAAACGTGGTGGTCGGTGTTGTACTGTAATTTACAGGAGTACTTGCAGCACAACAACGATTACTCCGCTCACTCCGATTGCCGGGAAACAGGGTGTGGTATGTATATATGTACGAAAATATAAAAAAAAAACACGTTAAAAAAACACGTTTCTTTTATGGAGACCCGTAAAGTTTTAAATTTTTTTTTTATTATTATTTTTAGGATATCCGCCATAATAACTCTGTACTGTAAAAATTTCAACCGGCTACTTATTACGGTTCAAAAGATACAGCCCTTTAAAAATAGGACGGACGGACAGACATACGGCATAGGCTTCCGTACCCGTACTGTGGGGGACGATGCTCAGAGGTGGACTGTAATTACGCTGGCGTTTGTTGATGCCCGTCCCGCAGAGCAGAATATGGGGTTCGGCGAGTGAAGCGTGCGCGGCGGCCGCACGCGACAGAGATGGCCGATGTTGCTGTCTCCTTCACTCGGTGTTGGTTCGGTGCGCACACGGGCACTGTACCCGGCGGCCGGCTGTAGTCTCGTACCACGTACCCTCGCGTACCACGTACCCTCGTACCACAACCGACGCACCACGTACCGACGTACCACGTGCCGACGCACCACGTACCACAACTCGTACCGTACCGACGTACCACGTACCGCAACTCGTACCGCGTACCGCTATGCCGTCGGACCGATCCGCACGACGGCAAGCACGAACGTACGCACTACGCGACCGCGTCCTCAACCTGACGTGCCTCGGGGCACGGGGAGAGACCTCGACCGGCGTGCCGCGGGGCACCGGGAGTTTAGCCGCGTAGTGTAGGGCGTGGAGAGCGAAATGAAATGCACAGTGCTGGCTATAATGCAGCCGCACACTGGCTTTCACTCGAGACGTGGAGTGAGCACTCGCCGAGAGAAGAACGTCCGATCGGCCGAGGCAGTCGTTCCGGAGTGAAGCTCGTTCCTCGGTCGATCTTAGCGGAGAGCCGGTGCTCGGGACGTCTTCTCTTCTCGGTGGCTGGGCGAGTACTGACTGAACCGGCCAAAACGCGCTATATTTGTATACGCGCGGGCGCGCTGAGGCGCCGCGGACGCAGCCGTCCGGTTTTGCGGCTGCGCTCCGACGCCCCGCCCCCGCGTCGCGCCTTGGACCGGCTCAGTCTCCTAACGATTTTGGCGAGTGCGCATCTCCCGTTCGTCCCAAATGAAAGGCAGTGGGCGACTATATTTTTATTCAATATAACTTATAATCTAGACTATCTATCTTACAGCTATGCCTATCTATCTTAGAGCTATGCCTATCTATCTTATCTAACTTTATTTATCTTATAACTACGCCTATCTATCTTAGCTAACTTATATCTACGATTTTTATATATATTTATTTTCTTATATTAACTTATTTTCTATATATTTACATATTAAAATTACCTAAACTAAACTACGCCGGCCGCTTCCTATCTCTACTCTACGGAGGTGACGATGCGCGCGTCGTGTCCCAGGCCGGGACCGTCGTCGCTGCTCCGGCTGGCCGTCGTCCTGAACACGTACGGTACGGAAACCCGAAATAACCTGAATTATAAAAAAAAAATTAAATTACAATACATGAGCATTAAAAAAACATTTTTTTTAGCTGAAAGGGAGTAAAATGTACTTTTGAACCTATGTATGTATGTCACGAATGTATTTATTTGTATGACATTATTATTATCTATATTTTGATGTTTATTTTTATAGGAAAAACAAACAAAAATTTTTTTCTCTACTTTAATTTTCCGCACTACCCATCTACCCTGCTCACAATCCCAGGTATGACTGGCAGATAATGCCTGTAGGCTTTAAAATCCGAACCACGGTCAGCTTCAACGGCCGAACGGGCACCTTTCCAAGCTCTGACTGCGGCCGAATGTGCTTAAAATGTTCACGATCGCACGTAGATTGTCATCGCAATGGCAGCGAGCTACCGAAGCTGGATTGCTTCCGTACCGCTCTATACCGGAACTGGAAAAAGATTGGAGAGGCGTATGTCCAGCAGTGGACACATAAACACTGACTGATCCCAAAATTTTTATTTAATTTGAAAATTTTCTGAATATCCATTTTTCCGGATATACTGGTCCTTTTATTTTTTTTTTATGGAAACTGACACGGTTGGCTACATCACCTACAACATCCGTGATGTCAGCCCATAACACCGGGTGAACTTGGCGCCACGTCAGTGCTTCCCTTCGGTCGTGTGGGCTATACTGAACTGGACGGAAAACACAAACTATTTACATATAGCCGTTTCGACCGACCTTTCATTCAGTGCGGTGGTACCAACCCGGGCGGGTTGAACCCTACCACCTGGTAATATAAGAAGGGAGTCATATCCCTTAGTCACCTTTTACGACATACATGGGGAGAGATGCAGTGGGGCTATTCTTTTAAAGTACCGGCCCCCACACGGTACGACCTATAAAAAGAAATGAAAAACGGATATTGGTAGCGGGAACGGGCATTCCAATTCGGATTGAATGGTCCGAGACCGGACAGACTGACTGTCTGACTGACTGAGGCTGACATTATTGGTCGAATTATTAGTTCTGGAGTGTCTAGGCACAGATTACTTAATAGTTACTTCGTAACAGATAAATCACTTCATAGAAAATGTTCCTACCTTCGGGCTTTAATAACCTACTGGTTCACGTCGCCAATCGCTGCGTGCGAAGATGTACCTTAACGATCGAGTGTAAAGTGGTTATTGCTTTGCAGCTGCGCGCAGTTGCGTGGGCGAGCGTCTATGTATACTTCGCACGTCTGACGAATTTTCACTGAAATAGACCGCCACCGGCCGGCGGCGGCCCGTCTCGGGCGGTAGGTAGTTAGCGCGCGCAAGTACATAGAATGCGTGAGGTCTGGTCTAGGGTCATGGATATAGGAAGGTCGCTTTCTAGGACCTAAACCTGGGGTATGTAGGTACCTGGTTTTATTTTAGTACCTGTATTGTTGGTTTTGGATAACAAACATGTAGTTTATTATAAATTCAACTAGGGAATGGCACACGTACAGTGCGCATTTGCCAATAATCTCGTTACCTCCATTTATACCTGCTCGGCTGCAGTTATCAGGTTTCAGAGTGCCTACACAGTACGTCCCATATCGACCGTATAATATTACCACCACCGTGCGATTCCTCAGCTTATACATAACCTACAAAAATTGTTATCTTGATTCAGTATTTTGACCGGCAAGTTTGAATGCCAAAAGCGATTATTTTGACCGGCAAGTTTGAATGCCAAGAGCGATCTGTGTGCATTTTTGACATTAAAAATGTATTTTCGATCGCTTCAGTATAGTCGCCGATTTCCAGCGAGAGTACGAATTCGCCCTGGTGTCGTGGGTTTTAAGGCTAGGTAAATATTTAGTGTGATTTATGGTAAAAAAAATTAAATAGTTTGAGAATTTTTGAGAAAATCGCAAAAATACGCTAATAGCCGTTTTTAGTGGGTTTAAAAAGGGCACCTTTAGACATAATTATTTCTAAATATATATTTTAAACTTTTATATTTTTATATTGTAGATTGACTCAATATCTGGGGATTTTTTTTATTCTTTGAAAAAAGTGAACGTTCGTGGTCCCACCAAGAAGTGGACAAGACAAGGTCCCATAAGTACATTTCGACATTCAGTGTCGATGGTACCCCAGGATGTTGCGTAGTATTATGAAAATATAGGGTTGCCCGCCGTTTCACTGCCAAGGTCAACGTATCGATCCGTTACAGTGCATGGGGCTGGCAGCGACCGACACCTTACGTTCATCTCTTTCTTTCTTTGGCTTCCGGCGGCGGCGGGGGAGGTGAGGAGCTAATGTGATTGTGAACGGGGGTCCTATAGATTTTGTGTAAAGTTATGCACGGATGGTGGTGGCGGTAAGGCGCTATGAATGAAGGCAGCTATGGATTTGGGTAATGACGAAACACTGGATCGTAATTCGTCATACTAAAACTCTGGGATTAAAAACCATTCTTCGCAGCCACTACTGGAAGAGATCGCCCTTTTTGCGTCGAGCTGTGACGCGCACGCTCTGGCATTAAATCCGCCTTTTTTAGAGGCGTCTTTTTTTAGGTTTCCGTATCCCGTACGGAAGCCTATTACTAAGCCTCCGCTGTCTGTCTGTCCGACCGTCCGTTCGTCCGTCCGTCCTTATGTCTGTCCGAGGGCTGTATCTCTTGAACCGTAATAGGTAGCCCGTTGAAATTTTCACAGAATATGTGTTACTATGGGGGATATAACAACAAATAATAAAAAAAAGAAAATGTTAAAAATTAAGGGGGGATCCCATACAACAAACGTACGAAAAATCAATTAGTCACGCTACTGAATAATAGATGGCGCCACAGGCTTTTATACATTGCATTGCTGAAAGACAAAAGATAGGCGGATATTATTGATAGCGGATAGATACGGAAACCTCCGTGCGCGAGTAAAACTCGCACTTGACAGATTTTTTATTATTTACTTTTTATTTCTTTTTAGTACGTCCGCCATCATAACACCAGCCAGTTCAAAAGATACAGCTCGTTAAAGATAGCACAGCCAGCCTAGGTAGAACAGGTAGCTCAGGTGGTGCGGTCGGTCGACTATTGTTAAGCACACCTGGGCGCGGTCAGTACTTGGATGGGTGACCCCTCAACCGTTGGAGGCTGACCGGTGGTGCGGATTCCACGTAAAACTGTAGGTCCCTTCCCTTCTTTACCTTACTAGGTGGTAGGGTTTATCCCGCCCCGGTTGGTACCACCGCACTGAATGAAACGTCGGTCGAAACGGCTATGTGCCTAAATAGTTTTTTGTCCAGTTCAGTGTAGCCGACATGAAATGAAGGGAAGCACTGACATGGCACCTAGTTCACCCGGTGTTATGGGCTGACATCACGGATGTCAGCCTCGATAACCCAGTGGTGCAGACAGTCGACTGTTGCTCTGGGCGCGGTCAGTAATTGGATGGGTTACCGCTCGACCGTTGAGGCTGACCGTGGTTCGGATTCCACGTAAGACTGTAGGTCCCTTTCCTTCCTACCTTACTCGGTTCCAACCCGCCCGGGTTGGTACCACCGCACTGAATGAAGCGTCGGTCGAAACGGCTATGTAAATAGTTTGTGTTTTCCGTCCAGTTCAGTGTAGCCGGCACGATCGAAGGGAAGCACTGACATGGCACCTAGTTCACCCGGGGTTATGGGCTGTTTTAGTTGATGTAGCCAACCGTGTCAGTTTCCATAAAAAAAAGAACAGACGGACTGGCAGACAGACGAAAGGACAGACGGACGGACGATGAAGGCTTACTAATAGGGTCCCGTATAAACACGGGACCCTGCGGCTACAACGGCTGCAAGGATACACTAGATTTTATGTTTTTGCTCAAAATACCTACGTTTCATAAAAAATACTTATATAATTTTATTTTTATTTCCGGTCATTCTTTACCAAGAAAGCGTGCCCAGCACTGGTGTAGTTCCTTTAAGGAGGCTATTCTACGCTTTTTAACAAACATAATTAGTGAAAGAAGTAGGGTTCTAGGTACGCCAGTTGCGGAGATAAAAATTTTAAAAGTTATTAATGTAGTGTAATGTCGTAATGCTCTAATCGGGCGCGCGCGGGCGCGAGGAAGCGGGTAGCGGGGGGAATACGGACGGACGCGACGCCAGTGAACGCAAACAGATAGCCCGAACCGCCCGCGCCCCGCCGCGCCGCCGCCGGCTGCTCCGCCCGCGTACCGCCCGCGCCCCGCCGCGCCGCTAAAGGCGCCGACACATTGTAAGCATTTAGTTTGTTAGGAAATCCTAAAATGTTAATGAAAGCACATATTTAAAAAATTATTTCACCAGTGCTTTTGTTACAAGGCGTAGAATAGCCACCTTAAAGGTCCCGAGACTACCCCAGTCCCGAGACACCCTGTATATAACTACACAAATCTAAACATTTCGCAGACGGGCGAATTAAGACTTGTGTTTATATATTGCCTTTATTCATTGAGGTACTAAGTAAAACCTAAATAAAAAATTCATTAATGTAATTATTTATTAATTATTTATTTAGGTAGGAACACACATTAGCAAATTTTTTTTTTTGCTGCTATTACCTCTATAAGGGATAAGTCCGCCTTTGAACCGCATGCCATTGTCTACACTGTTTATGCTAAGGTAGCATAAAATGTTTGTGGAACAATAAATTATTTATATCTACCTAATATATTTCTATGAAAAACAAACAACGTATAAAATAAAACAAAACAGCTACCAGTAGGTAGTCTAAACGGCGAAGCCTTCTCTATGTGTGTGTACGAAACGTGTCGAGCCTCCCCGGTTCGAGTTAGGGCGGATCGCCGCCCTACGCGCCGTGGGTGAGCGGCGGCGGCGCGGCGCGGCGGAGCGGCGAAGGGGCGAGGGCGGGAGAACTGTCTGCTACGTTCGAGCTTGACTATCGAAGTTATTACATAGTAGAAGAGTCATTCAGTCGTCGAGGAGGTGAAAAAAATGAGCACAAAAGCGAAATTATAAATGTAAGCAGGTATGTATGTGGGGATTTGGATTTTTTTTTTATGGGAAGCACGACATATGGCTCGCACCAGACTAACGCATAGGTGTAGTCCGACGGCGCCCACGGGCATTCGGATATTTATGGGGGCTGCGAATACCATGTCGGCCGGCTAGATGCACCTTCACATTATGTTTGAAAGATGCCAAACTGTATTACAGGAAAGGATGCAGGTGGGAATCATTCCACATGTTGGATACCCTGTAAATAAAGAATTTACAGGATCGATTTGTCCTAAGTGGGGGAATATCGACAGTGTGTGGATGCATTCCCAACCTGTTGCGCGTGGAACAATGGTAGAAGTTTGTTACTAGGTACTTCATATTATGATAAATGTAGTTCATATCATGAAATGTTTTTGTAACTTCGTTTTGACTTATCATTATTTATATGAATTCAAGACGTGACGTAAACTTATGCAGATGGAATTATTTATTTACAACACCACACAAATAATTAGCGCAAGAACAGTATTTATAGAAAAAAAAAGTAATTTCAAACTGCATAAATAAATTAAAATAAATATCTCGTATATTGGTGTTGGCGTTGTCTATTAATTTATTATAATTTTTATATTGTGACAATATGATTTCATTTTTTTTAGAAAGGCATTTGATGTAATATTTAAATTTTACTAATGCTCAAAATCTCTAATTCTTAAATATAATTTTAACTTGGGCTAGTTTGATCTTAAAGTTTTTTCCAAATTAATTTATGCTTTCATAAATCAAAGTGCTAGCCCTAGAACGGGTTTTCCTTAGCCGAGTGGCAGTGATATATGAGTCGTATAGTTCCAGAACCCGCCAAATCCATTTCTCTAAAAAAGTAGTTATAAAATGTTTCAAATAAAGTATTAAATTTGTCACTTATCTGTTAAGACATTATGTTCCTAACACAGTCAAATCTAGAGTGAATCGCAAAAAAAAATTAACATTCGTTCCAGCTCCCTTGTAGTTTGAATGGGCGGCTTTTATGGAGGTATAGTTTTTTCGCCTTACTGTAAAATCGTCCTAAACGGAGTTAGCGGGTTCTGGAACTATACGACTCATATACCTATCTGTTCATTTTGACTATGCATAAATAAATAAATAAAAAAAAATCCCCACCTCTGTCGCATTTGTTTCCTCACGGATCTTCAGTCTGCTGCGAATGGACTGCACGCACACCAAATGTTGGTAACGGAGTGAGATATGTGCAATGCGCGACAATGCAGTGTCTGTGTATGCACTTCTCGCGCGCTAGATACTACGCAGCAGCCGAATCGATGCTACTACGCAGTTTATTTATACTCCGGTAGTAAATGCTGCAGTTTTACGCCGTTGAATAATACGAGCATAGAGCGAACAAAATATCATGTGATATTATTTAGCTTTATGCGAGGTCTTATGTAATATTAATATTACATTATATATGTCCTCGTAAAACTGTAGGTCCCTTCCCTCCTCATCTTACTTAATGGTAGGGTCTAACCCGCCCGGGTTGGTACCACCGCACTGAATGAAACGTCGGTCGAAACGGCTATGTAAATAGTTTGTGTTTTCCGACCAGTTCCGTGTAGCCGGCACGATCAAAGGGGGAAGCACTGACATGGCACCTAGTTCACCCGGTGTTATGGGCTGACATCACGGACGTTGTAGGTGAGGTAGCCAACCGTGTCAGGTTCCATAAAAAAAAATATTTATTTTATTTATTGCGGTAAACTTACAGTGTAAGGACTTAATTATAAACATACAAATACAATTCACAGGACACCAATTACAAGTTTACGCATTTATGTATAGATATAGTAGATAAGGCAACGAAAAAAATACGGAAACATAACACAAATAATGAAAAAAAAAATACATAGTTACACAAAAAACATTACACAAATATAATTAATTACTTAAAAACTAAAATAATCCTAAAACATTACACTGCATCTAAAGCACTTTTAAATTTATTCTTAAGTACAGTAGGGCTCGTACAAAACAGATCAACATCTACAAATCATCATATTCATCAATTACTTTAATATTATACGTTTACTTATCAGTGGCGCGGAAATGGATCCAGTCAACCTTGTGAAAGTAAAAATGGCTGAAAAGTTTTTCTTCCTATAAAAAATCTTGAGCTATGTATATTTGAAGTAAGTACATACCATAATTATATAATATATAATAATTATATAATAAATTTTCCATTCTAAACATTTTTTCGTCATGTGCATGATTTCTTGGATAAGATCAATATTAATCAGAAAATAAAACTAATTAAATTTTACATACACACACACGCTGTATCCTGATAAATAAGTATAAGCATAGTAATCGGTGTTGTGCTGCAAGTAATCAGGTAATTCGTTCATTTTGCTGTCATTTCAGCACAGCAACGACCATCGCGTTCAGTAAAGAACTAGGAAGACTTTGAGATACTTTGTCTCCCTAAAATTCTTTAAATATTACTAAAATGTTTTATTATTAAACGTTGACTGGAAGAAATCACTTAAAGTGATAAGTCCGCCTTTGCATGCTACTGTTCTCTTGTTTCTGTGTGTTGTAAATTCATATTGCCCTTCTGTATGTTATTTTCTGTCTTTAATAAAGTATTTCCATTCTATTCTAAAGTGTCCATAACACAATTTTGAACTTGTTACCGAACAAATAATTGAGAACTCGCAAATTCCGCATAGCAACCGTAATTTGGACACTTCCGCGAGCCCCCAACCCTTCTCGCGTCCTGCCGTATCGATGTCAACCCTCGTCGTGTTGTCCCGCTCGCGCCTGTATGAGCTGGCATAGTGACGTCTCGCTCGCACCTGTGCGTCCCACCCCGAACCCCGCCGGCCGGCAAGACACCCATGCCGTGATGTCTGGATGTTTGTCGATATCTGGGATGGGTTTGTGTACGCTGCTGTCGGCTTCTTAGGGTTGCTGGACAGGGATTTTAGAGTTGAGGAAGAAGAATTAAACGAGCAAATGATAGGAGGAAATGGAATAGAAAGAAAGGAAAGAAAGAAAAGAACGATAATCGGAAAGAAGAAAGAAAGCAAACTAGTAAGAAAAGATAAAGAAAGGAAGCAAGAAGGCAATAAAGGAAAGTCAATGAAAGAAAGAAAGACTCCCAGAAATGAGTTGAAGCAAAGAAAGAGAGAAAACTAGAAAATAAGGCGAAGAACTAACCAAGAAGACAGAAAGCACAGATTTAACGATAGCTAGATTTTTAAATTAAACATGTAGTCAAATTTTGTGCTTTGATAGTACTTGTACGAAAAATTGTTTCTAGATACTTTTTAGAGTTAATTCAAAGGGAAGGGAAGAAATTATGAATGCAGAGTCAGAGAAAGACTATGAGATCTCGCCAATTAAGAGAATCAGCAAATATACTGTCAGGTTTGGACGTTCAAAATAGTATACTTAACTTGTACAATAATTTACATAGATCTATACACTTTTGGGAAGAAAGATCCCACAAAACCGCTTGACTAAACACTTGTAGCTACGTTATTGGGTACTCTGCGCGGGTCAGACTGTTCGGACATAGTAAATGTTTACACATAGTTAGAATAAATAGTTTGATAGTCGAGCTCTAATGAGCTGACGTGGCTTCTTCATCCGAAGCTTACAACACAGTTGACCCTCCGCGGAACAGTATTGTCTGGATAAACATTTGCGGGGTTAACAACCTAGTCTGGGGCGAAGCTAGCGCCCCAGAGTGGGTTCGAAGTGATGGGTTGACTAATGGGCAAGGAGCGAACCTTTTTGATAGATGTCGAAGGTTTGAAGCCCATGCGTTTTTCGGATTTTCGAAGAATTTAGGTACTACATGCATGGCATATCAGTCACTCCGGTGAATCTCATTGTCACACTTTGGAGATATATGTAAAGTACACTAAGTAAGGTCCACTTGCGCGTACCAGGATTATCGTTTGATGGACTATGGTTCCATCAGTCCCCTAGGATTATCTCATGGATACAGAAAAAGATATTATACATTTACGCGAGATAATCTTGAGATCAGCGGAATCAGATAATGAACTTGCTACGCGTAATTAGACCTAACTGTGCTAAACTATATATAAACTTATTACTATGTATTCCGTCTGCTCGACGGCCGGCCTTTGGCCTATTCGGGATTTGCAATGTAGGTAGTACGGAAAAGTATTTATAACCCGAAACTGTAAATTCAAGTTTTTCATTCTGGACCGTGGAAAAGTGTAAGTGTGCCTACCTACATTACAAGTCCGGAGAGAATGTATCGATAGAGGTTTACCGGAACGAAATCACTAGCGGCGATGTCTCCCCTCGCGCCGCCAACCCCCTGGCCTAGCTCAGTTGGTACCGCCGGGCCGCAAGCAACGGTCGCGCCGTTTGTGTCCGCGACTTCACCGGCGCCATCATTGTGTCTTACTTCCTGGTTGTTCCCGTTTGGATTGTCATCGGTGACTTCATCTAGACTCATTTTCGTCGCGCCAGGATCGAGGGAATCGGTGAGTGGAATGCGATCTAGTGCACGTTTTGTAAACATAGTTTTCATTGTCGGTTCGCAAGCCGCTCCGCGCCGGTTGGCTTGCAGCCGGTCGGTGATGTAAGGCGGGTGCTATTTCTGGAGACGGGAGCTTTTTGTTTTTTGAAAGAAAACACACGTTCGTGTATTTTATTATGAGAAGCGTGTGAGTAAACAGTAATAAATTAGTGTGCGCGTTAGTGATGCATGAATGTGCAATTTTGTACCGGGTACCGGAAAAGCCGGCATTAGGTCCAAATGTATTGGGTAATCTAACAAAGGTTTACTGACTGACTGACTAAAGGTTGACCTGTAAGAAATATCTATAAAGGTTAAGTCCGCCTTTGCATCTTATGAATATTTTCTAATAGTAGTACATTAGAAAATGTTCTGTCGAATGTTCATTGGAGCAATAATGATTTTCTTTCTTTCAAAGGCAGCAGGATTTTAGTATTTCATAGAGATTGTAAAATGATGATTTCAAGCCTCAGTAGCTTAGTAGTGCGACCGTCGACGTCGTTCATGATCATAAACACACGGGTACGGTCAGAACAAAGGTCAGAACTTGGATGGGTGGCCATTCGACGCGTCGTTCGGATTTCAATGAAACCTTCTTACTTTAATAGGTGATAGGGTTTAACCCGCCCGGGTTGTAGCACCGCACTGAATAAAAGGTCTATCGAATCGGGTATGTAAATAGTTCGTGTATTCCTAGTTCAGTGTAGCCGGCTCGACCACAGGGAAGCACTCACATGAAGGTGTTATGGGCTGACATCGCGGATGTTGTAGGTGATGTAGCCGACCGTGTCAGTTTCCATAAAAGCAAATTAACTACTTCCTTTGTTCTTGCACAGGAGTTATGCTTTTCTGTGAATGAATTTATTGGATTAGTAAAAATCTTATTCGTGGAATTTATAGAGCGAATTGATCAAAGTAATGCTCCTCGAACAAGACAAAGAAATACCAAAATCGTAACACACACACGCGTGGTATCAATCGGGTTGGGTTAAAAACCCTACCACCTAGAAGGTGAAAGAGAGGGACCTTAGGTAACTTAGATAACAATATTTTAGCAATTTGATTTATTTGTGACAATATAAAAAAAAAATACAAATAACTAAATATCAAACGTTAAAATAACTATAAAAAGGCGCGTTAGCACAGAATCGTTTCGGAATTAGAAAATAATGATTCCAAATAATGAATTCATTATTATGCCGTAAACCATAGTAATCAAATCAAATCAAAAAACGTTTATCGCACATAAAGTCGTACAGAAAGGTAGCACTAATGCCTATGGCATTTTCCCCCAGTCTACCCTTTTTTACGCATAAAACCAGGGTAGGTGCAACAAAACAAAGTCTTAAATGATAGAAAATAGTACCGTATGAAGTAAGTCTCAACATTATCGAAGAAAAAATTGCTTATCCAAGAACAAAGAATAGTCAAAATCCATACGAAAGCTACACGTATACTATACATACACTATAATACACGATATACTGACCTACTAACAAAGAAATGTATTATGTAAGTCTAAGCGGGCAGACATGATAGTGGCGTCTAGGGATAGTTCATTGATCGAGATAAAGGGGCCGCCCACCTTCCACAAGATTACGATGAGTATAGTGTATATGTATATACCATTGACTTATATATTAATAGACTTCACATCAAAATACGCTCGATCAGTTTCTACTGACATAAGCCAAACGGTGGATCTCGAGTTGACGGTCTGTCAGTCGCACGCTCGCACGCTCGGCGAGCGCAGGCGCGTCGATCGTAGCTTTCTACAAATATAATGCCTACGTGTCCCTTATGTATGACACTGTACAAATTGTACCGGGAAGAGAAACAAGGATGACGGCATCACATATCACAAATAAGTGCACGTATGTCACGTAATTTCCAAAATATTTACAAATCGCCGAACGGGCCGACGACGACCGTTCGCCGAACGTTCGTTGGTAATACTCTAGTTATCCTTCACTTCAACAGCACGGTTCTTGCCTAGCATACTACTTCACAAAGCGTTGCATTAGTTTACCGCTAGATGGCAATGTTTTCTATTGAATACCAAATTCTCCTCCAATATTGTATAGAACGGTGAATCTATACCTTTAAAACGTCATTGACATAATACACTATATTTTGAGCGGCGAGGGTGATCGGCGCGGCCTTGGCTCGGACTGTTGATCGCCGCCCCCTTTCCAACTCCGCACAAAGCGCTTTGAGCAGGGATTGCATCCCTGTACGCTGGACTTACCGCGGACCCAATCGTTTCTGCAGATATTTGCTTGCTCCACAGAACCGTTAAAATGTGGAACGCTCTACCTGCCCACATATTTCCCTCCAAGTACAGTCTCGGTTCTTTCAAGAGTGGCGTGAATTGGCACCAGTCAGGATCGCATGGCACACAGATTGCGATGTGTCTGCGTACGATCACGTAGTAGCTGGGTTTAATCTCTGTTTATTACGACGGGGAATTAGGTATATCCAGGTGTATTGGATTTCCTTATCTTCAGATATTTTGTAGCTCATTCGTGGCTCTACTGTGGTAACATTTTCAATATATTTAAAGGAGTTTACAAAGATTTTGCAATTTTAGTTGCGTGTGTCTTGTGTGTAGCCGTTCGGAAGTCTTTTTTTTTATGTAAACTGACACGGTTGGCTACATCACCAACAACATCCGTAATGTCAGCCCATAACACCGGGCGAACTTGGTGCCACGTCAATGCTTCCCTTCGGTCGTGCCGGCTACACTGAACTGGACGGAAAACAAAAACTATTTACATAGCCGTTACGGCCGACCTTTCATTCAGTGCGGTGGTACCAACCCGGGCGGGTTAAACCCTACCACCTAGTAATATAAGAAGGGAGTCATATCCCTTATTCGCCTTTTACGACATACACGGGGAGAGATGCAGTGGGGCTATTCTTTTAAAGTACCGGCCCCACACGGTACAGTACCGGCCCACACGGTTCAGTACCGGCCCCGCACGGTACTAAGTGTAACTCTAGGAACATTGTGTTGGACGTTTTGCCGGCTGCATAAGTATCGGGGTGCCGCCGCCGTCGTCGTCGTAGTGCTGTACGGACACTCGCTGAGCGTATATTGACGGGTATTTTCCAAAAATACCCGCAAAATTCTACCCGGAGTGGGGTCAAGTTGCATACAAAATATTGGTCCTTCGTTTGAAGAATCGCTGAGTTAGCATAGTTTTGTCAGCTCGCTGATGCGTTGAATGAATGTTCGTTCGTTGAAGTTAAGCGCTGATGGATTATAGTCTGACCGTTGGGGCTGGCCGTCGCGTCGTTCAGATTTCACGTAAAACTGTAGGTCCCTTCTCTTAGTAGGTTCCACCTTACTAGGTGGCCCTACCCTACCACCTACAGTTTTAAGTGGAGTCCGAACAACGGTCGTGCGGTCACTCATCCAAATACTGACCAGGCTCAGCGTTGCTTAACAACAGTCGACCGACCGCACCACTGAGCTACCGAGACTGACGAATATTTAAGTATTGACGGGTATTTTCCAAAACTACCCGCGAAATGCTAGTGAGTGAGGTCAGGTTACATACAAAATATTGGTCCTTCGAGCCGGATCGTTTGAAAATTTGCTGAGTTAGTGGTGCTTTGAATGAATGTTCGTTCGTTGAAGTTAAGCACACCCGGACGTGGTCTGTACCGGGGTGGATGCTCGTCTGACCGTTGAGCCTGGCCGTCGCGTCGTTCAGATCACGTAAAACTGTAGGTCCCTTCTCTTACCTTACTAGGTGGTAGGGTTTAACACAAAATATCATATAGGTATACTCTGTTGTTTAACCCGCCAGGATCAGTATTACCGCACTTCAGGACGGTGGAAACAACCATGAATACAGTTAGTTGTCAGTTGAAATGAAATGAATTTTATTGCACACAGAATGAATACCGTACCGTGTGGGGCCGGTACTTAAAAAGAATATCCCCACTGCATCTCTCCCCATGCATGTCGTAAAAGGCGACTAAGGGATAAGGACAAGTTGCCGTGCTAAAGGGCGGCAGGCTCGCCACCTCTCACCTTGGCACGGTACTTCCACCGAGTCATCCAACAGGTGGGTCTTCGTGCCTTACTTGCTGCTTGATCGATTGAATCTTGTTCGAATACTTTGCGAAACGTGGTGGTCGGTGTTGTGCTGTAATTTAACAGAGTTCTTGCAGCACAACACCGATTACTCTGCTTACCCCGATTGTCGGGATTCAGCGTGTGTGATATGTGAGAATGAATAGTTACATGCTAATACAGTAGGTACAGTATAAAAGTTATTGTAAATATGTGGAACAATATTTTGTTTTATTTCTGAATTAGCGCGACGTTACCACCCAACTAGGCTAAGCCTGTGCTAGGGTTGGCAATTTTTAATTCACAGATTTAGTGTGTGCGAATGAAAATACGTGCATGTACCCAAAACAATGGTTACAATATAAATTTTAATAAATACATATATACTTACATAATAGACATAAATTAAGTTGGTTACATACTTACTGTAACCAACATCATTATCGTTTGAGATGGCTCAATATTTTCTAACCACAGCCAGTAAACCAGGTAACAACAATATTATGCTAAATGAGTTGGCAACTCGTGCAAAAACTTTTCCTTTGATCTGTGGAAAGCTCACAAATTAAATTGGAAGTTTTTTCGACACGAACGACATTCGGTCGTCGCGCGACCGTGGAAATTTTTTCAAATAGAACTTTTTACTTTGAAACATTTCTAAATGGCACTTATATAATTTTTTTCAGTATCTAGAGTTTTGCGATTAGACCTTATTACGCAAAAATAGAATACGCAAGTGTTTATAAGGTGTTAATTTTATTAATAAAAATCGGCACAGTCTGTTTTACAGATACTATCACGGACGCTGCTCTGTGGAACTCTCTCAAGGAATTCCCTGCCACCCGTCCTATCTCCGCATGACTCGTTGCAGAGAGACTCGGCACCCTTCTGTTGTTGACATTGGGCTTTTGAGAACCCATCGGTTCTCTAAGTCGTTTCTTTGTCGCACCGCTAGAGTGTGGAACTGTCTTCCGGCGTGTGTATTTCCTGAATCCTTTAACCTGGGTGTCTTCAAGCGTCGTATTAATGGGCTAGACAGCCTAGCAATAGTCCGCAAATCTGCTGGCATGGCACCTAACTGAGCGTGGTTTCGCGAGGAGAGCTGATTTTGGCTCTGTCGACTGCACCATTGGTCTTTCGGCACAGCCACCCATGCTGGTTTACATAAAAAAAACCCATTTAAAAAAAGCAGTCTCTTCTTTGTCCGGTTCTTACTCAATAACGGCTGAATCGATTTGGATGCGGGTTTCGCCAGTGAAGTTAAACATATCCCAGAATGGTTACAGTATACGTAACATCACGCTAATGCTAATAGAGACTGAGCAGTGGTGTCGGAAATTATTAAAGTCGAACCGACGACGTCTTAATCTTTACTGTAAAATCATTTTAATGCGAGCTGAGAGCTAGTTGCAGAACATACTAATAGCTAATGAACGGTTCAGAAGGTCTTTCTAGGACAGTTCTAGACTATAAAAATCTCGCTTGGTAATAGGCGAGCTACGGTAGTAGCTCGCCTATTACCTAATTAACTAATTCCGTCTCGGGTTGGATTGGTTTCGTGAATTCGATGAACTTGTGCTTTCGTGTTCGAAAAATTATTATATTTTTGGGCCAATATGTATGTTAAGCCTGAATCTGTTCGTGAGAGTTTATTTGATGAAAAACTATTTAAAAAAATATAAAAACCGCCTTCAAAAATGTATGAAATAAAAAAATAAAAATGGAACCCTAGAGTTGAAGGCGGTCGGTTATTTTTGCTTGCTTTAGCACCACCGCCTTCAACTCTATGGTTCGATTTTCATTTTTTTATTTCATACATTTTTGAAGGCGGTTTTTATATTTTTTTAAATAGTTTTTTATTTCACAGTTTTTTTAGTAATTTTTATTTGCTATTAATGTACTCGGCGGAATCGCTCGGCCTTCGGCTTCGCGATTCCGCCTCGCGCTCCAATCCGATCTTGACAAAAAAAAAATGGGACCACCTTGGAGCTAGACTGAACCGAACACAAAAAGAATCATCGAAATCGGTTCACAATTGGGGAAGATATTGCTCAACATACATAAAAAAAAAATACATACAGCCGAACATAGAACCTCCTCCTTTTTTGAAGTCGGTTAAAAATCGGACTTTTGACGCTATCGCAAGTTGTACTGAGTGCGAGACTGCAGACTTGGGGAGATGGTGGTGACGTCATCGGTGGTGTGAGAGGAGGTCCAGTGCACGGTTTTGTGTAGTCGCCGGATGGGTCTTTAAGGTGTGGTAGCAAGGTGTGGTAGCAAGGTTTATTATATGTATAGATTAGCGCGACTTTGACCGCACTTCTTTTATTACTAGGTGGTAGGGTTTAACCCGCCCGGGTTGGTACCACCGCACTGAATGAAAGGTCGGTCGAAACGGCTATGTAAATAGTTTGTGTTTTCCATCCAGTTCAGTGTAGCCGGCACGATCGAAGGGAAGCACTGACGTGGCACCAAGTTCACGCGGTGTTATGGGCTGACATCACGGATGTTGTAGGTGATGTAGCCAACCGTGTCAGTTTCCATAAAAAAAAAAAAAAAGACTGCAGACTTGGGGAGATGGTGGTGACGTCATCGGTGGTGTGGGAGGAGGTCCAGTGCGTTCACGTTTGTAGATTGTATAGTTTGGCAGCACGAAGCCGTCCAAAGTACATACTTTATGTCGCCGTCAAAAAATGCCTTAAAGTTGTTTTATTTACACCTTGGGTTTTGCTGCCAACCCTGATTGTTTTCACATAAAATTTCGTTACTTGCGAGGAATCTATAAACATACCTATTTTCAAGAAGATAACTCGAACCATTTAGCAGCTACCCCTGGCTGTGATAGACGGACGGACGAACGGACGGACGGACAGGCACCAGGCCGATATTATGCCTGCCATCGTCGTTGGCTACGAAAACCTACAAATAAAATATACAAACTCTGTTCTAATCGGCTTGTATTTTCCGCGAGTCTATTTTAGGAGTATTTTCCACATTTTGAGTTTCAGCTACAAAGTCCGCACGCAGTATTGGCAACACAGATTGGCACTTATCCAATGCAAATAGTTTCTTGCTGAAACTGCAACCGCTCGAAATTACGTAATTTCACACGTTTAATGATGATGTAAACTATGCCCGTAGCACTGGCATGTCAAATCAACCTAATAAAACTTATTATGATGTGTGTGTGTGTGTGTGTGTGTGACCACCACTTGGCCTCAAGATCCGAGATGGCGTTTTCACATTATTGAAACCGAATTTGCCAGAAATGACTGATTTGTCTTTGAATTGTTCTCATAATATAAAACAAGTTACTATGATACCAGTGTACACATTTTAGAAAATAATGAAAATGAAAATTAAAATGAACATGAAAATGAAACGAAATGAACCGAAACGAAATGAAATGACGAAACGAGTTTATTGGTCGCCAGTAGCAAAGCACATAAGTATAACACAGAACATCAAACAATTAGCGACAAATTGGGTCCAATTCAGCATATACAATAGGAGACAACGACGTTGTCTATTGCGCTGATTTGCAGTTCGACCCACTTTGCCGAGAAGTATAGGCTAGACTAGACAAGGCGTCATATAAAAGAAAATGTAACAGAAAATATACAGGGTGTTTGATGACCATAGGTCATAAAGCAAATCAGGTACTCCTGAGCCTATTTGGAGCACAAAAGTTAGATGACATTTTGTTATACGGTGAACTTTTTTTTTCTTTTTGCATACGAAACTAAGGTGTCTTTATTTAGTTTAGTATGAAAAAAAAAGTTCACCGTAGAACAATATTTCATTTGACTTCTTTGCTCCAAATAGGCTCAGGAGTACCTGGTTTGCTTTATGACCTATGGTCATCAAACACCCTGTATAAAATAGCACGACTAATCTAACTAAACTAACCACAGCTAAGGTAAAGAAACAAAAACAATAATAATGAACTAATGCAATTACAAAAATTTAATTTTTACATAAAGAAAATGATCTGCTTTACAAAAAAAAAATAACTGAAAACAAAATGGAAAATTTCAAGTTTGGTCAGAAAGAAACGTACAAGGTACAGTTCGATTAGACTAAGAAGAAAATCAAGGAGAAGTAATAAAGGAGTTTCCCAAAATAAGCCCTTCTATTTTTGTTTTACCGTGTGGGGCCGGTACTAAAAAAGAATATCCCCACTGCATCTCTCCCCATGCATGTCGTAAAAGGCGACTAAGGGATAAGGACAAGATGCCGTGCTGAAGGGCGACAGGCTCGCCACCTCTCACCTTGGCACGGTACTTCCACCGACTCATGCAGCAGGTGGGTCTTCGTGCCTTACTTGCTGCTTGATCGATTTAATCTTGTTCGAATACTTTGCGAAACGTGGTAGTCGGTGTTGTGCTGTAATTGACCAGAGTTCTTGCAGCACAACACCGATTACTCTGTTTACCCCGATTGTCAGGATTCAGCGTGTGTGATATGTATATATGTATGTATTTTTGTTTTGTTAAACGTCAAACCCTGTTATAAGCGTAGTGAGTAACTTTATTGGCAACTTTTTTTTTTAAACTCACACGATTGTCTGCAGCACCTACTACATCCGTGATGTCAGCCCCTCGGTCAGCCCAGAACACCTTGGTGAACTAGGTGCCATGTCAGTACTTCCCTTCGGTCGTGCCGGCTACACTGAACTGGACGGAAAACACGAAATATTTACATAGCCGTTTCAACAGACCTTTCATTCAGTGCGGTCGTATCAACCCGGGCGGGTTAAACTCTACCACCTAGTAATGACCTAAAACTTTATCTGACTTTTGATTTAAACCCTTCATTTGAAACATTGTATGCTCTGACCTTGTAAAATAATAATCGATAGGATATACTTCAGGTACATAGTCCATCTTCAAAGTGAATGACCTAATCCATCATTTGACCAGTGTCGCTCGCTAAAAGCAAAGAATGAAAGGAATTTTCCTTCAGACATCCATTAGCCTATGTATTTCATTGATTTTATTTTTATGTAATCCGGTATGGTACGTCCCTGGATTGCTGGCTATACTGGACTAGAGGAGAACGCAACCGAGGCTGCGCTTACATCCAGTACGGTGGTATCAACCAAGTCGGCTACAATTTGAGCCTACCACCTAGTAAGGGGCAAGGGAAGGGACCTACAGTTTTACACCGGTTCCGAACGGTGAAGCAGCAGGTGTAGGTATGCACGTAATATTTTTCGTCAGAAAAAACTCATTGGTACACGCCGACCGGATTCGAACCTCGGACCTCCCGCTTGAGAAGCCGATGCCCAAACAGCTCGGCCAACCGCCGCAGCAGATATATTATTAGGGAGGTAAGTATTCCGTCTAAGGACGTAGGTACGCAAATATTTCTCAAAGATAAAACGAAGGTTATATCTGTAGTTACTACGCAGTTACAAATACCCACGAAAAGTATTTCGATCTGGGTATCCGGGGCTCGGTCGCCTACACGTGTCACTACCCAACCGAACTGGCGAGGCGTCACAGCGACCAGCGCCTGCGAAAATTGAGAACGTTTCGGGGACGTGCGGGGGTATTGCGCGCCCTCATTAAACTTGCTGCGTTATACAACCGCTCCCCCCCGGTGGAGGCGTCAAGGACGCGAGGCGGGAAATTTAGGGAGTTTTTCTGTCAAGGCTGTAGCGAGTTCCAGCCTCCTAAACTCGCTCACCGCTGGAATGAAGGCGAATCTTTATCGACATTGTACCCCGAATATACAGAGTGTTGTAACGGTCAGTACATTAATTTCGCCAGCGCAATGCGCATGTTTTTTCAAGGAAAAAACCCCCGACTCTTAAAAAGTCAAAAATTATTTCCGTTTACTTAGGTACTTAAAGGAGTCGGTGTACCGCTAAGTAAATTCCCGCGCAACCATTGAGTCTTTATATTTAATTTACTTAGCGGTCTCCCGACTCCTAAGTAAACGGAAATTATTTTTGACTTTTTAAGAGTCAGGGGTTTTTTAAATTTGTAATTTAACTTTTATTTCAAGCTTTTTAAAAAAAAACCGCATGCAAATCGGTCCACTTTTTAAGATAATTATTTTTTTATTACTTAATTACTTTATTACTTGATTACAAACATAGCTAAGAACGATCCCGATTAAACAAGCTTCCTAATAAAAAAAACCGGATCCAAATCGGTTCATCCGTTTGGGAGCTACGATGCCACAGACAGACACACACACACACACACACACACACACCCTCACACACGTCAAACTTATAACACCCCTCCGTTTTTTACGTCAGGGGTTAAAAAGGACATAAAGTTTTTCTCTAAAGTGTCTAGTTTTGGAGATATTAATTTTAGAATTTTATTTTTTCGTCAAGTCTAATTTGACGCGCGCGCGGGGCGAGGGCGCTGGCGCGGGAATGGTCGGGGTCGAAAAACTCACACCCGCGCCGCCGTGCATTTCCTCGCCCCGCGCACTCGTCCTTGCTCGCTCACTCACCGCGCGCCTTTCATTCCCACGTTCTTCGTGGGGAAAATTAGATCCTTTTTACACTAAATTAATCAATTCGTTTGTATGAAAACTGTAACATTTTATTTAAAGGGAATTCAGAAAAACGTTATTTGACTTTTGTGTTACTATTGATCCCAATAATCATTTCCTAAATTTAATGTAGTGGCCGTTACACCACCCTGTAGAAGGTGGCTAAATAGGATACAGTACCGGACGTTATACAGCCTGTTTCAGGATAGGCTTGAGAAACTTCAGGAATAGAAAGTACTCATTATTAGAAGAAAAAAATCTCAAAAAACTCAAATCGAAATTGCGCATTTTTTTTACATACAAAAATTTAAAATTGTAATAAAAACTCGATGGACAGTGAGATTTGGCAACATTGCTGTTTAGGTTTAGGGAGTGCAATGACCTAGCCAGTCCCCTTTTTCTTTTGATGTCATTCAAATTTAAGTGTTTGGAATTTACCTACATGAAGTTACTAGTTAAGCATGTAAGTTAGTCATTTTATGTTTATTTAATAAAGGTGGACTTTAACCGTCCACCAAAGCTCGATGAAACGATTTTCACCAAAAAGTACTATAAAATGACCGAATTTGGGAAAAAGTTTCAGAGATTTTCGTCTTCAAATATAGACCCCTTTCGAACCCTGAAGTTACGAAACCCTATCCTGAATCACCCTGTATTATGCACATCGAGCTTTAAAAAGAGACAATCCGCTTGTAGAGCGTCGTCTCTGCCGCACGAACTCGCACGTCTCTGTGCGACAGGGACGACCATTGGCGTATCTAGGATTATTTTCCAGGGTGGGCCTGGCCCCTGAAAAGCGATGACCGATGTACCTACGCAATAAAAGTAGGTAATTTGAACTTGAAGTGTTGAGCCGTATTTTGACCATTGATTTCGGAGAGTTTCTTTACCTAAATAAAATTAAAGCCGGACAATTAATTATAAATTATTTATCCAGTACCCGTATAAATAGTCACTGCGTAAAATTAAATTTAAAAAAAATTTAAGTGTATATTTTGATTACCTGGATGGAAATGGAATTTTATGTTGATTCCTCAGTTGTAGATTATTTAAGTGTTTTTGTGTGCAATTATTTAAGTGCCCACCCTAGAATTTTGGGTTGGCAACCCAACATCCTGGGGTGGGCACCAGACAATTCTGGGGTGGGCCGTGCCCACCCGGCCCCCCCTCTATATACGCCAATGGGACGAAGCTCTACAACCGCATTGTCTCTTTCTAAAGCTCGATGTAAATTATTTACTGCCGGATACTGTACAAAGATAAAAAATCCGATATGAGTGGCTGAGTCAGAGAGGTCAGAGGACATGTTTTTTTTTTTATTGCGCGACATATGGCATCGTTTCACGTACAAGTGGGTGTCTAACCATGCCCATGGAAATTCTGTGATGCACGGGGATTGTGAATGACATGCCGGCCTGACAGGAGCCATTTCACGCCCCTTTTGAAAAACCCCAGGCTGTACTTGGGAGGAAATAGATGGCCAGGGAGTGCGTTCCACGTTTTCCCGGTTCTGTGAATAAAATACTTAAAGAACCGTGCATGCTTCAAACAGCCAACATCATGATGATGTCATCATCTCCGAGACGGTGCCATATCAGAGACATCCCTTTGGACTTTTGGACTAAGGGATATGACTCCCTTCTTATATTACTAGGTGGTAGGGTTTAACCCGCCCGGGTTGGTAACACCGCACTGAATGAAAAGTCCGTCGAAACGGCTATGTAAATACGGTATTTACATAGCCGTTTCGACCGACTTTTCATTCAGTGCGGTGGTACCAAACCGGGCGGGTTAAACCCTACCACCTAGTAATATAAGAAGGGAGTCATATCCCTTAGTCCAAAGGGATGTCTGATATGGCACCGTCTCGGAGATGATGACATCATCATGATGTTGGCTGTTTGGAGTATCGATGGTTTGGAGCATTTAAAATACGAGTAGTATGTGTTGTCCGCCCAGTTCAGTGTGGCCGGCACGACCGAAGGGAAGCACTGACGTGGCACCAAGTTCACCCGGTGTTATGGGCTCATATCACGGATGTTGTAGGTGATGTAGCCAACCGTGTCAGTTGCTATAAAAAAAAACCTTGACAGACATACAGCCAGACAGACAGACGGACAACGAAGTGATCCTATAAGGGTTCAGTAATTTCGCCTTTTGAGGTACGGAACCTTTTATTTTATTTTATACTAGCTTTTGCCCGCGGCTTCGCTCGCATGAAATTCGTATTTGAAAAGAAGAAAGTAAGTATATAGTGTATTTATTAAACAACCAAAAAATTAAGATACAATAAAAATTAAACTAATTATCTAAGCTAAACTAATATAAAATATAACTAAGTTAAAAACTAAAATTAACCTAAAATTAAAACTAACCTAAAAAAGAAAAGAAAGTAAGTAAGCACGCTACCGTACCTTTATTTCGGCGCGCGAAACAACTCGGTTTATATGAGAGCCACATCTTAGCGTAAACGAAACTAAATTTTATTTAGCCTATCCTGTGTCCCGTATTGTAAAATGTGCTTGTACTAAGTTTCATCGAATTCTGATCATCGGTTTAAGAGTTATGGTGGAACATACATACATACAGAAATGATTTCTAAAAATCGTAAATTTAGTTTTAGTATCATACACAGAGTCTGCAAACGCAATATCTCAAAAAACAAAGCAACTTACTCCATGACCATCCCTTACAGATTTATTATTAGTATTGATGATGATTGATGATTGATGATGATTGTGGTTGTTACAGCACACAGTTTTATTACCTGCTAGACAGCTCGTTCTATACACTGGTTCTATAAGTAAAATGTGATCCATGATAGGCATCTGTATGTCCAATAATGTAGAGTGCGTGTCTGAAATAAGATCCTACGTACATGAACCTTATTACCTGCACAATAGAGATTGAAATTGCTCAATATTTTTGACTCCGTTCGTGACAAGAACTTCTTATGTACACAGTCAATATCAATCCAATATCATATTGAGACAGCGCATCAGCGTTCCTAGTAGTATCGGGCAATTTGAAAGTAAACTCGGAACCACTGAATCAATAAGATTATATTTTATAAGCCAAGCTAAAGGTGCGTTCCGACTGCACCAGCAATGAAGAATGTCGGGGACGAACGATCGAAGTTGTAGGTGCGAATTCAAAATAACCACCCCGAGATAATAGTCAGATTTCTTTTTGTGAAAACTGTACGGAAAGCAGTTCAGCCGTTGCGAACAGACAAACAAACAGACTTTGTAATGGGAGGAAATTATTTATAATCCAGTGTACCGGATGATGGTAGAAGTGTGGACAGATTTCAGCGTCCACCTGTCTCCACGGCTTGGCTGCGGTTTGCGTTGTCCTACTGCCCAATGCTTTCTCTCTGGAATCTGGAATCTGCGAAGGAAAAACGGTAAAAACCGGGCAAGTGCGAGTCGAACTCGCGTACCGAGGGTTCCTTATCGCCATGTCATGGTTAGCGCCACTCACGCCATCTATGACGTGTTATGAAATACTTCATATTAGTTAAATGTCATGATTAGTTAAAATGCTTCACAATCTATTCGGTAGATGGCGCGCGCGCATACCCTTTTTGGTTTCTTCTATGGGAATCCCCGTGAATTTTTTACTTTTTCTTATTTTTATTATTTGTTGTTATATCGGCCATAACAACACATATTCTGTGAAAATTTCAACGGGCTACCTATTACGGTTCAAGAGATACAGCCCTCGGACAGACAGACGGACGGACGGACAGACAGGCAGACAGACAGATGGCGTACGCTTGGTAATAGGGTCCCGTACCGGATACGGAACCCTAAAAATCTAAGGTAAAAGACTCATACCGCAACTGGTCTTTTTTGCGCGGCTTCCGCGCGAGGCCTGCCGTCACTTTGTCCGCCCTATGTAAAAAAAATAGGGCAGTCGCCGTGGCCGGCTGACAGTCAGTGAAGAGCTCCGAGGTCACTTTGTCCTTCGCAGTGACCGACTGCTGGCGTCGAACACTGCATTCGCGAATTCACCTTCGCTCTTCTAGTTAGAACGCGGCCTTACTTTTTGGCTCGCGTGCGCTTCGGCCTCAAACTTGACTGGGGCTTGATAGCCGTGTGGGCTGGCGTGGTACCTACAGATACGGACGGAGTGGCGTGAAGCGTTCAGCCCGGTGCTATCTCATCGATCGCTTTCGGGGCGGCGCGGCGCTGGCTCGCCTCGTAAGTATATCTTTATGATTTATGTAATTTCCGTCTACTTTATGCGCAGTTTGAACTTGACAATGCATACGAATTATGAAATCACTTTTCGTTATTTAAGAATAATTGCGAAATTAAAAATACATGTCGTGCTTACCTTCACCAGCTGCCCCTCGGTTCGGATTACATGGCCACGGGTCCACGGGTTGATTGGAAAAAAATTTTTACGGCTCTGATAAATTACAGCACAACACGGACCACCACGTTTCGCAAAGTATTCGGGCAAGATATGTATCAAGCAGCGTGTAAGGCACGAAGGAAGACCCACCTGCTGCATGACTCGGTGGAAGTACCGCGCCAAGGTGAGAGGTGGCCAGCCTGTCGCCCTTTACCACGGCATCTTGCCCTTATCCCTTAGTCGCCTTTTACGACATGCGCGGGGAGAGATGCAGTGGGGATATTCTTTTTTCGTACCGTACCCACACGAACTATTTTAAAAAACGTTTATAATATTATCTACGGTAATTGGGTTGGGTTAGGTTAGGTTAGGTAAGGTTAGGTTAGGTTAGGTTAGGTTAGGTTAGGTCAGGTTAGGTTAGGTTAGGTTAGGTTAGGTTAGGTTAGGTTAGGTTAGGTTAGATTAGGTTAGGTTAGGTTAGGTTAGGTTAGGTTAGGTTAGGTTAGGTTAGGTTAGGTTAGGTTACGTTAGGTTAGGTTAGGTTGGGTTAAAGTACAAATATTATAACGTACAATCATAAACAATAACAAAAAATATCTTAATTATTCCCGAGATTAAAATATTTTAATCCAAGGTCAAAGATAAAAACCTGTCAAGTGTGAACTATGTTCACACACAGAGGGTTTCGTAGTCATTTCCTACTTGCGAGGCCGCCGCAGTTCACAAGAATGTTATTTTCTCTATATCGTTTTATGATACAAACTTCAAAATTGCTTTTATATGCCGCAAGGATTAAATGGACTACTTTATTGAATTTTTTTTAGATTTAATAATTTATTAAACTCAATTTTAAATTTCAATTGTATGTTTTTAAGTGTGAGATTATTTGAAATTTGTATTATTTTCCTTGTCAATTACTGTATTTTGTATTGTTGTTTGTAATATTGTTATGCATATGGGTGTTATCACAATAATAAAATAAAATAAAATAAAATTTATTGAGCTTTTTGTTTCGAAGTAATCACCTCAGACCGCTCATGAGACTGACAGAAAGGCGGACGGATGGACGGACGGACGGACAGCAACCTGACCTACTTTACAAGAGCCCCTGCGTGGTCCCTGTCTATCGCCGGCTTCGGAACCTTAAATATATATCTCTATCTCTACTTCTTATAAAAGGGAACGTCTGTATGTATGTTTGAGGTAAACTCCGGAACCATTGAACATATTTTGATGCTGTTTGCACCAATGGATAGAGTAGTTCTTGAGGCTCACTATACCACAGATCAGAGAAATGGGAGTTCTGTGCTATATACCATCACTAATAAATAGCACTAGGACTGAGCAGTATCAAATAAAAGTGTAGTATGAACGGGAGAGAGAGAGAATATAAGAGAAGCGATCATTTATATTATAATATTGCGTTTAAATCGGATTTGCTATTAAACCGAGTATACTCTATAAAAACCACTAGACGTGAAAACGTAAGTTATCTGTCGTTTCGAATTTTGTTTTACCTTTATTGTGTCGCGAACACCAGTTATACACACCACAAAAAAAAAAAAAATCACATACACACACACAAACACACCCTGCCATCCCACACACACACACACACACCCAACACCCTCATACACACATACACACCCTCTCATTCACACATGCACGTCCTCAAGGATTAAATTAAATAGAACAAAATTTATTTATGTTTGTGTTTAGTTGTATTTTTTCTGTTATTTTGTTTACCTTGTTTTTTTTTTCCTTCTTTTACTTAGCACGACGTTAATGTACATATTGTATTTTGTAAATCGTGAAACTTTCTAATTGGCCTTATAAGTTTTTTCTTTATATGTATGTAATAGATCTTAAGTTAGCTGTTAAGTTTCCTAATAAATAAATAAAAAAATAAAAAATAATACTGCGGGCGAAGCCGCGGGCAAAAGCTAGTGTTTGTATAAATTCGGTATCTTTAAAAAAATGGATTCTTTTACTTTATCTTATCTCCGTTCTATCTGAATTATTGGATCCGTCTTATTGTATGTGTGATAAAATGTATTATTCATTGATAGCTGGTCCGGTCGTAACCGTGACATTGTTACTTTGCACGTAATAACGTTTCCCAGTCGTAAATGAAACTTCACGGAGAAAAAGCGCCTGGAAGATAGTCGGGCTACTCTCGGCAAGATTACTGTACGTTTTTATACTATTAATACTAGCTTTTGCCCGCGGCTTCGCTCGCGTGAAATTCGTATTTAAAAAGAAGGAAGTAAGTAAACCCGCTACCGTACCTTTATTTGGGTTTGTATGAGAGCCACATCTTAGCGTAACAATATTTTGCCTATCCTGTGTCCCTTATATATGTGCTTGTACTAAGTATCATCAAATTCTGATGATCGGTTTAAGAGTTATGGAGGAACATACATACATACAGAAAAGATTTCTAAAAATCGTCAAATTAGTTTTAGTATCATACATAGAGTCTACAAATTCAGTATCTTATGAGATACGGAATTTGTCAAATTCGTCAAATTAGTTTTACTATCATACTTACATAGAGTCTAAAAATTCAGTATCTTATGAGATACTGAATTTGTCAAATTCGTAAAATTAGTTTTAGTATCAAACATAGAGTTTACAAATTCAGTATCTTATGTATGAGATACTGAATTTGTCAAATTTGTCAAATTAGTTTTACTATCATACTTACATAGAGTTTAAAAATTCAGTATCTTATGAGATACTGAATTTGTCAAATTCGTAAAATTTGTTTTAGTATCAAACATAGAGTTTACAAATTCAGTATCTTATGTATGAGATACTGAATTTGTCAAATTTGTCAAATTAGTTTTACTATCATACTTACATAGAGTCTACAAATTCAGTATCTTATGAGATACGGAATTTGTCAAATTCGTCAAATTAGTTTTACTATCATACTTACATAGAGTCTACAAATTCAGTATCTTATGAGATACGGAATTAGTCAAATTCGTCAAATTAGTTTTACTATCAAACTTACATAGAGTCTAAAAATTCAGTATCTTATGAGGTACTGAATTTGTCAAATTCGTAAAATTAGTTTTAGTATCAAACATAGAGTTTACAAATTCAGTATCTTATGTATGAGATACTGAATTTGTCAAATTTGTCAAATTAGTTTTACTATCATACTTACATAGAGTCTAAAAATTCAGTATCTTATGAGATACTGAATTTGTCAAATTCGTAAAATTAGTTTTAGTATCAAACATAGAGTTTACAAATTCAGTATCTTATGTATGAGATACTGAATTTGTCAAATTTGTCAAATTAGTTTTACTATCATACTTACATAGAGTCTACAAATTCAGTATCTTATGAGATACGGAATTTGTCAAATTCGTCAAATTAGTTTTACTATCATACTTACATAGAGTCTACAAATTCAGTATCTTATGAGATACGGAATTAGTCAAATTCGTCAAATTAGTTTTACTATCAAACTCACATAGAGTCTAAAAATTCAGTATCTTATGAGGTACTGAATTTGTCAAATTCGTAAAATTAGTTTTAGTATCAAACATAGAGTTTACAAATTCAGTATCTTATGTATGAGATACTGAATTTGTCAAATTTGTCAAATTAGTTTTACTATCATACTTACATAGAGTCTAAAAATTCAGTATCTTATGAGATACTGAATTTGTCAAATTCGTAAAATTAGTTTTAGTATCAAACATAGAGTTTACAAATTCAGTATCTTATGTATGAGATACTGAATTTGTCAAATTTGTCAAATTAGTTTTACTATCATACTTACATAGAGTCTACAAATTCAGTATCTTATGAGATACGGAATTTGTCAAATTCGTCAAATTAGTTTTACTATCATACTTACATAGAGTCTACAAATTCAGTATCTTATGAGATACGGAATTTGTCAAATTCGTCAAATTAGTTTTACTATCAAACTTACATAGAGTCTAAAAATTCAGTATCTTATGAGATACTGAATTTGTCAAATTCGTAAAATTAGTTTTAGTATCAAACATAGAGTTTACAAATTCAGTATCTTGTGTATGAGATACTGAATTTGTCAAATTTGTCAAATTAGTTTTACTATCATACTTACATAGAGTCTAAAAATTCAGTATCTTATGAGATACTGAATTTGTCAAATTCGTAAAATTAGTTTTAGTATCAAACATAGAGTTTACAAATTCAGTATCTTATGTATGAGATACTGAATTTGTCAAATTTGTCAAATTAGTTTTACTATCATACTTACATAGAGTTTACAAATTCAGTATCTTATGATGAGATACTGAATTTCTCAAATTCGTTAAATTTGTTTTAGTATTATACATAGAGTCTACAAATTTAGTATCTTATGTATGAGATATCGAATTTGTCAAATTCGCCAAATTAGTTTTAGTATCATACTTTATTTATTTATTTATTTATTATAGAATCAACATCTTTACAGTTACAATCAATTAGGTAGTAAAAACTTGTACAGGGTTACATAGAGTCTACAAATTTAGTATTTTATGAGACATTGAATTTGTAGACTCTATGTATGATATTAAAACTAATTTGACGATTTTTAGAAATTTTTACTGTATGTAGTATGTTCCTCCATAACTCTTAAATCGATCATCAGAATTTGATGAAACTTAGAACAAGCACGTATAATTTTGTTTTATGAAGCAAAGTAACTTACTCCATGACCATCCCTTACAGATTTATTATTAGTATTGATGATGATGATATTTGTGTATCTTAGAAGAAATAATTATGGAGGGAGCAGTTGATGAACGGTTGCTAGATTGTAATTTCTAAATAACCAGAACTCAAAATAATTAAATTATAAAATGATTCCTTGTCGAGGGTTTCGCTTGCCACATTTTTTTATTAGTGATTATATTAAAATTTGTAAAAAATAAAACAATAACTTGTCAGATACGAACGTTTCCATAGGTGATGCTTTTTACGACATGCACGCGCACGGGGAGATATGCTGTGGGACTATAATATATTCAGGTACCTGAACTGCGCGATTATACTTACCATCTAGTATTATATTAAGATTTAAGAGTGACTTACTAGGACTATAAGGAGGGATTGGCATTTTTACATAGGTAATTTAGTGTTAAATAAGCAACTATGTGGTGTTATAGAATTATAAAATATCGATACACTACACCACCACCAGGCGGCGGCGCGGCAAGACCACACTAAATACTTTCCATATGGCATTGTAAATGGAGCGCGCTGATTGGTCGGTAGAGAGGAACGTCGTCGACACGGATCGCGCGCACTCGCGCTGTTAGCTAGCACTTAGGTAGCTATGACGTTGAAAACTAGGTTGATAATATTTACTTTGATATCTACTAAGGGAGCTTAAGAAATGTAGGCACTGTGGGCGAGTTTTCTTGCCTGTTATTTCTCGCCGTGCGAGAGTGGGAGGATACAAGTTTATGCATGACTTGCCCAAGTATGAATTATGGACTTGAACAATAAATCGCCTGAAATTTAACTGAAACTAAACAATTTGTATTTCTTTATTTCCAGATCCGTCGCCAGCCGCTTCAGATACTAAACCAAATTGTGTGAAAAATATTAAAAATGATGAACGATAACTGACGAAAATCCCACAACAGTTTGCGTAAAACCAGTGTCAACCTCCACCAGTGTACGAACGAACCGGAACAATGGGAAGTGTCCACTAGCGAAAGACTTCGAGCTCCCGGCTCCACATTAAGGCGTCCGACCTCATCAATGCTAAACTATAGACTGGTGTCGACACACTTCTTGAAGCAGCCGTAGATCGCGTAAAAAACCCTCCCTTGGGCTGATCTCCGCAGCGGCGATGTGTAGAGATCGGGACATGCCACGCCTGGGCCGCGACATCATCAAGTGAACGTTTCAGAAAGTCGAACAAATCATTCAAAACGGCGACCGCTGTCGCCCTACCGTTCCGTTTTCATTTCTATAATTTATTTTACATCAAGGGATAATAATTTGATAACCTAACAGAATAACTTACGCTTTCAAAACTGTCGCGGTGCCGCCGGCGAAATTGTAAATAAGCTTTTCTAGGATACAAAATAAATTAGTGAATGCAATAAGTGTACATGTGCAAGGAGGGAGAGGTGGAGAGTGCGAGGAGTGTTGGTGGGAAGGAGACGGAAGGATAGTGAGCTCCCCCCGCGGCGCGGGCGGGGAGCGGGCGGGGTGACGACGAGTGAGACACAATTTCCAAGATTCTGCATTCGATAGTCGGCGCTGCGCGATATTGCATCGTGAGTATTTTTATTTTGGTGTTTTTTAGGGTTCCTTACGGTATCCCATTAATAAACCTACCTACGCCTACGTCTGTGCTACCTTTAAGGCGGAAACAAGACTCAAACCGTGCTACCCGAGCACTGATGAATGAATCACGAACCGTATGCAGATGTAAATAGGTGCGAGATTCATTCTACTCGTGCGGTGGCTAGGGCTGCCACCTTTAAAAAATGGTAGACCCGGACACCCGGAGTATTCAGAAAATTCAAAATGTTTATAAAATAAATGTAAATTTTCAGAGGTAGGTATCATTCAATACGAAATAGTATTACAAATTGTAATTTAAAAACAGATAATTGTTGGACCAGCTTAATTTTTAAAGTCATATTTTTTATTTGTTTGTGATTTTTTTATCAACTTTTCTTTCTCTGGTTTTTTCAAATACTTTAAAAATTCTCGACAGGTCATATTATAATATTAATCTTTACAATTAATTAACTCCGACGTCACCATGTCGACTGATAAGCCGTTTCTCACGTCTGTCCATACATTTTTCATTAAGGAAAAAACGCATTCCACAAAAACATTGATAATCGGTATTGAGGAAAAAAAACCCAATTATTTTCGGTAATTCTGTGAAAATTTTTACTTTTAATAATAATTGAACCCATAATCGCGCGCGCACGCTAACGGTGCATCCAATTCGTCCGATGTCCACCCACTCCGCCCCGATCATCCAGTGATTCAGTCAGTCGAGCCGAATTCACCGCTCGGCTCGACGCACCGCCAGCCCGGTCTGACCCGGAGATATACGATGCTAACCCGTAGCCCGGATATACACCATTCAAACCCGTAGACTCCGGGTCAAACCCGGAGGGGTGGCAGGCCTAGCGGTGGCTGATACGTCGCGCCGACGATTTGCGCAAAAATACATTAAATTTCATGTGTTGGAAATGGAAAGATGGAAAAAAAAATTTTTTTAGCTACGATTGTAGGGAAACTACATTTCTATGAGGGTCTTGTATTGATACAATTTATGCTTCTCAAGAGAATTTAACTTGAAATTACAATTTTCGTACTTTTCGTGATTTTTTGGAGATTTATTTAACACCTTTCCAAAGTAGTAAAATAATTTTTTTTTAGCTAGGTTTGTTAATTTTAAACCAACACATAACTCTATTTACATTTACATTTATCTCTACCAATAGCTCAACAATTTCGTTAAAACTTGACCTTTTGAGTCTTACTTGCGCCTTAAAAGGCCGTATCTTTTGAACAGTAATACCTAGGTTAAACTCTCGCACCACTCCGTATGTAATTTTACTTACAACTCTATCACAGATCAATTGGTTTTAATTTAATTTATTTATTCCTTTTTATTTAGGCCAATTATAACATTTTGTATATTAAGTTTGCATTCAAAATTATCACATCTTTATTCTTGATCCTACCTAGATACTTTAAATCGGTTGGACATACTCCGCACTTGACCGCTTTTTTAATTTTTAACTTTACAGACAATAGCGATCGTTGCAGTCGGTGCAGCTACAATGCAGCTTGTCTTAGAAATATACTCGTATCAGGTATTTTTTTTTAGAATTACCGGTGCTGGGGGTGATTGTTCAGTGTGAAATATTTGTTTTACTCCCTATGTACAAATGATAGTTTTGTAGTTTGTATAGTGTTATGAATGATAAGGTTTGGAGTTAGTGTATAAGACGTAAAGAAGATTATGATTGGCGCGTTAAAAAATGTTAGATAAAAATCCACAATAAATTCCATACATTAGTTGGTGATCTAATCAAATTCCACAGACTTGTTGGTGATCCAATCAAATTCCACACACTAGTTGGTGATTCAATCAAATTCCACACACTAGTTGGCGATTCAATCAAATTCCACACACTAGTTAATCATTCAATCAAATTCCACGCACTAGTTGGCGATACAATCAAATTCCACACACTAGTTTGGTGATTGAATCAAAGTCTACACACTAGTTTGGTGATCAAATCAAATTCCACACACTAGTTGGTGATCCAATCAAACTACCCACACTAGTAGATCTATTCAAATTTCACACACTATTTGGTGATCAAATCAAATTCCAAAAACTATTTGGTGATAAAGTAAAATTCCACACACTAGTTTGGACACCCAATCAAATTCCACACACTAGTGATCCATTCAAATTACATACACTAGTTTGGTGATCCACTCTAACTCCCCACACTAGTTTGGTGATTCCATTAAATTGCACACACTAGTTGGTGATTCAATCAAATTCCACGCACTAGTTGGTGACCCAATCAAATTCAACACACTAGTTTGGTGATTAAATCAAGTTCCACATACTAGTAAAGTTGATGATCTAATCAAATTCCACACACTAGTTTGGTGATCCAATTAAATTCGACACACTTTTTACATTCTAGTACATTATAGTTGTCAGCCTCGGTAGCTCAGTGGTGCAGTCGGTCGACTGTTTTTAAGCGACCCTGAGCGCTGAGGCTGACCGTTGTTCGGATTCCACGTAAATCTCTAGGTCCCTTAAACATAAAATGGGCATGAACGATGCATCAAATAAGGTATGTTTGTTTTTTTTATATGTTGTACATAATTTAAATGCAATGTAAAATCCAAGTTTTCGACCTCGCCAGACGACCGGATCATTGTCAAAAATAAAAAAAATCTAGATTTTTAAAGATTAAAAAAAAGATTTAAAAAAAATCTAGATTTTTTTTATTTTTGACAATGATCCGGTCACTTAGGAGCCCCCTCAGACGACGGAAGAGTCCACTGAGAGGGTGGGAGAGGGTTTACTAACAATATACTAGGCCTTCAAAAACTAGAATGGTACTGAAAATTATTTAATTTTGCAATAAATCGTGTAACTTGAAAAATTGCCCAAATTTTGAAAAGCTATATCTACGAAACTATTAGTACTATTGAAACCGTCCTCGTGTCAAATTATTGCAAATTTAATCTACTTAAAAAATTAACATAATAATCTTTGTTGAAAACCCAGTCCTTCCAGGTCAAAATCGGCAAAAACTGAAAAAAGATAAAAAAAATCTAATTTTTTTTTATTTTCGACAATGATCCGGTCGCCTGGCGAGTTCGAAAACTTGGATTTAACATTGCATTTACATTATGTACAACATATAAAAAAAGCAAAGATACCTGATTTGATGCATCGTTCAATGTTTAATTTTACTGAACTATGTGGGCTGACATCACACGGATGTTGTAGGTGATGTAGCCAACCGTGTCAGTTTCCATTAAAAAAATAAAATAAAAAAAACCGACGCTCAAATATCCAAAAGTTGACTGGTAGAAATCTCTATATGGATCTCTCCGCCTTTGCACAACATGTAAATGTTCTTATGTGCTTATTACTGTTGATTGTTTCTTTGAGCATTAAAATATTTTCTACCTATTTCTATCTAAATCTATGTCACATTATTTAGATAAAATGGATTTTACAGAAGCATAAATATTGCGTAGAGAAATAGAGAAATTGATACAAGATGACGATGATATCGAAGTTATTGATAATGATATAGAAGTTATTGGTGATGATGTTAACGAAGTTATTGATAATGATATCGAAGTTATTGATAATGTTATCGAAGTTATTGATGATGATGTTATCGAAGTTATTAATGACGATGATGATATCGAAGTTATTGATGATGATAAAGAAGTTATTGAAGACGATTATGATACCGAAGTTATTTTTGATGATGACGATATCCTAGTTAATAATGATGATGATGATGATATCGAAGTTATTGATGACGATGTTGATGACAACTACATCTTTCCCCTAACAATTCCCTTCCGGCACGGCAGTGTGGCGAGGACAGGAGGCTGACTAGCGCCGCCTCCTCTTCCGGCAAGTCATCCCCGTGCGCGGTCGCCGCCGCCGCGATGGCCGCGCTCGACTCGGAGCGCGAGCGCGAGCACGCTCGCAAGCGGAAGGAGCGCCGCGACTCGGGCTGCACTCACGAACGCAAAGAGCGCCGGCCACACAGCGAGGAGCGCCCGCCGCCCCCGCCGCCGCTGCACGACTCCAACAGGTGAGTGCGCACATTTAAAAGCGGTTAAGGCGCCTAGTAACGCCAAATGTGGATTTATGAAGAAGTACTCCGTGATAACTCAAATTAAAATATTTGAGTGAACGGTACCGTGTGGGGCCGGTGTACCGTGTGGGGCCGGTACTTAAAAAGAATATCCCCACTGCATCTCTCCCCATGCATGTCGTAAAAGGCGACTAAGGGATAAGGACAAGATGCCGTGCTAAAGGGCGACAGGATCGCCACCTCCCACCTTGGCACGGTACTTCCACCGAGTCATGCAGCAGGTGGGTCTTCGTGCCATACTTTCTGCTTGATCGATTTAATCTTGTTCGAATACTTTGCGAAACGTGGTGGTCAGTGTTGTGCTGTAATTGACAAGAGTTCTTGCAGCACAACACCGATTACTCTGCTTACCCGATTGTCGGGATTCAGCGTGTGTGATATGTATGTATGTATATATGAGTGAACGGTTTGAATTTCTTTCTTCTCATGGTCTGACTTTAAGATCTGCTGACAACCTACTCTTGGCAATACTGGCTCACTCAAGTTCGTACTATACGGGCTCTTTCACAGCCCAAACAGCTCGCCTCTGGAATAATCTGCCCGTGCATTTACGCTCTACTACGTATATGAATATATTTAAGATAAATTTGAAGAATCTTTTCTTATCCTTACTGAAGTAAATACATTTATATTGCATTACTTCACTCCCCTCTTCTCTCTCTCTCTCTCTCTTGTCATTCAGTTAATGATGTTGAACAACACTACCACTGATTTAAGTATAAATATGTAAGTCTATTATATACATATGTATGCGTATATTAAAGTATTTATGTAGTATTCGTTTGTAGTTTATCATATTGCATTACTGCATAATACATTGCCACAAACTTGTTCGCCTGCATATACTTGTCCCACATCTGAGAGGTTGGTTAGAATAGAATGCCTCACGGCATTAAGCTCACCTATTGTGCCTACTTTGTATAAATTGGTTTTCAATAAAGAATATATACATAACTAGACCAATCTAAAGGCTAAAAACTACTGCAAAATATAGAAAAATTCTTTGTCTATCGATCACACGTTTTTGGTTGTAGAATTTTATCATTTTCTATACGAACTATACGGTAACCAAATGTCGATTTTTTCTTCCGCATGAACTTTGAAGACTTGATCTCAGAAAGAGGATTTGAATGGAATTTTTATAGCAAAATGACGCCATTTGTTATAACTATCGATCGCACGCTTTTCAAAGTTCTAATGCGAAGGATCGCAATTTAAGAAAAAAAAACCTTATGAAAACTACTACGCGCTACGCCCCGCCGCGCCGTTGGCGTTACTAGGAGATACAACTTGGGGGTCTTCAACAAAGAGAATATAAGCACTGTCTTCAAAATGAATGTAAACTGATATGTTTCGACAGACAGCTGACGAAATTCACTTATATTTCGAAACACTATATTTATCGACTCTCAAACATCCAAAAGTTGACTGGTAGAAATCTCTACGACGAATAAGTCCGCCTTTGCACAACATGTTAATGTTCTTTTCTTATGTGCTTATTACTTTTGAATGTTTGTTGGAGCAATAAAGTATTACGCTCATTAGGCCCCATTTTGTTCATGGTCCTTCGAGCCGGATACGGAAAAACGAACGATTAAACGAACGATTATTTTCAGTTTAGCGTGAACTTGATGAATGTGTCGCCACAGATTGGAGACGGAACGACGCGCTGAGCGGCTGTCGCGCGCGCGGCGTCCTCATCAGACCAAGAGGAGGAGGCCAGCCGTGCGCGCGCCCAGAGTCCTCCAGGAGAACAGGTGATAATATACTTAAAAATAATAGCCCCGCTGCATCTCTCCCCATGCATGTCGTAAAAGGCGACTAAGGGATAAGGACAAGATGCCGTGCTAAAGGGCGACAGGATCGCCACCTCTCACCTTGGCACGGTTCCACCGAGTCATGCAGCAGGTGGGCCTTCGTGCCTTACTTGCTGCTTGATCGATTGAATCTTGTTCGAATACTTTGCGAAACGTGGTGGTCGGTGTTGTGCTGTAATTTACCAGAGTTCTTGCAGCACAACACCGATTACTCCGCTTACCCCGATTGTCGGGATTCAGCGTGTGCGATATGTATGTATGTATGTACGGTCGGTGATACGGCCATATCGATTTCGATTAAATCATAAAGATGGAACAAGCTCATTTTAGATCCAAGTATAAGGTATGTAACCACAGAGCATGAAATGCGCGCGCCCGCCCCTACTAGAGGCGCCGTGAGCGCGATTTCTCTACAACGGCGTTGAAGCCTGTAGGCGTGGCCTATGACTTACATATGTGTGTTGTGCGTGTGCATTTGTTTTGTGCGTGTGCCTAACTTGATCCTCTTTGTGTGTAGTGTCGATACTAGCACACACACACACATACGAAGCGCTAGCAGCTCAGCGTACGGTTATTGGGTTTCAAATATCATCGCTTAGGGCGCCTCTAGTAGGGGGCGCGGGCGGTAGGTATTTGATGCTCTGTGTATGTAACCTATTAAGATAATCTGCATACGTGTACATAACGCATTGTGTGGCAAAATAATTTTCGTAAATCAACGGTTTCGTAGTATTAAGATACGTGATTGTATTTATATGCTATATCAATTTTGTATCTTTATAAAATCTTATAAAGTATGTAACTAAGGGTGAGGCCGAAGGCCGAGCTCCGTTCAGGTCAACGTATTTCTTTCTCAATGAAAGTAAGTAACTAAGGGCAAGGCCGAAGGTCGAGCTGCGTTCAGGTAAACGATCTTTCAGATCGATCGATTCGATAGGCTGCTTTCAGTCCATTAGTGCACTTACCTTCTCAGAGGTGTTACTGGCTCGTCGAAGCATGTGATTTGGCCCCTCTGACTCAGCCACCCATACCGGATTGCATATTTAGAAATTCTAGTATGCGAGTTGCTCTGATTGGTGGAGAGACGAGTCTGGCTCCGCTTCCGGCACCCCCAGCGAACCTACTGAATCCAATATTCGTTTGGTGGCATATGTATGTACTTTGGTGGCTCAGTGGTAGAGTGTAGGGGTGTAGGGATTTTATTTTTTCGATCTCGGGCATGGGTTTGTGTCCCCTTTGCCAAAATTTGTTTTCTCTTACTTTTTTGACGTGATAACGTCACGTCTTATAAATTGATGAATACCGGCTGCACGCACGAAAAAGTGTCACGTTCCATCTGAGCCTGTGTGTGCAAGCGAGAGCGCGTAACAAGCGATAGAGAGGCACAATCGGCCCAAGCGTCGGCTGTACACATTTATCTCTCTGGTTCTAAAGTACCAGGCCAGCAGAAATTGAAAGGAGGTTACTCGTACCATAATATATTAAGCGCATCTGGCCGGTCGGAAAAGATTTCAAATTTAGGATATTCATGAAACAAGGGTTGAAATGAGGTTACTCGTACCATAATATATTACGGTATTCGGTTTCGTATTTTTTAAAACTGTTTTTATTTCATTCTTTTTAGTAATATTAAATAAAAAAGAATAATCGAAATCGAATAATCGAAATCGATTGAAGTGGTACAGAATGATTCGCCATATGTGTCAAACTGCAAATTGCTGAAAAAGTCCACATCACAAAAGTTTTGCTGAAGGTAACACACCATCGTAATTAACCTTCTTTCAAATTCTTCTGCCCTGGTACTTTAGAACCGTTCCCAGTAGTCTTACCACTTTATGACGTTATCACGTAAAGCTATCGTCCGTAAACCGATTTTACAGACAACCAATTTTTTTTAAGCAATGTTAGGGTGTTAAAATTAGGTTGTGGTTATTTTTTTTTTGATAACCACATAAGAAAACTTTATTTTCGGAAATAGTTCCGAAATTTATATTTCCCGCCAAAGTTGAGAACGACCAATCAGAGCAACTCGCATACTAGACTTTGGAAATATGCTACCGGATTTAGGTAACATAAAAAAAATATATGTTCAACTGGTATTTTTATTTCGAATTCTTTATCTAACTCCAACAGCGGCTTCGCCGACGACACCTCGCGCACGCCCAGCCCGCCGCCGCGGCTCGACCTCGGCGCGCTGCACCGGCAGCTGGGCCGCGACGAGCCCGAGCGCTCCTGGGGCGCGGACGAGGACTACAGGTCGCCCGAGGCCGTGCCGCCGGCGGACGTGGTCCGCGCCGAGCCGCCGCCGCTCACAGACTCACTCGCCGCCGGAGTACAGCCCGAGCAACGGCTGCAAAAGATCAAGAAGAAGGTGTGCCTATTTCTTTAGTACGATCTGTAGCGTAAACGGCTTGATAGACTGCTGCGGCTAACATGATGAAAATTTTATAATGAAACCCCTTTCACGGGGTTTATTGAAAGCACGACATATGACACCTAGGACGCCCATGGACATTCGGTTGTATGCGGGGGTTGCGAATACCATGCCGGCCTGACATGTGCCTAAACGCCTTCGACTTGTGAATTCTTAATTTTGTTTTGTTTTATAGAAAGCGTGACATTTTTGGCTCCTCATGGGTGGGTCCTCCCCACGCGTCGTTATCCACCCATGAGGTGTCTAACAACGCCCATGCACATTCGGTCGTATGCGGGTGTAGCGAATGCCATGCCGGCCTGACGGGTGCCTATTCACGCCCCTCTTGAAGGATCCGAGACTGTGCTTGGGGGGAATATATGAGCAGGGAGAGCGTTCAAGAGTTTACCGGTTCTGTAGAGGAAAGATCTGCAGAATCGATCGGTACGCATCCGCGGTAAGGCCAGCGTATAGGGATGCAATCCCTGCCCAGTGCGTGTGGTGCGGAGGGGGAAAGGGGACGGCGGGATTGCGTTAAACAGCTCCTCCGAGCACTCCCCGTGGAATAAGCGGTGGAACACACTTAGGGAGCCGGTTTCATCATAAAATATAATTTGCTAGATTGTTAGGTTTCCGTACCTCGTACGTAAGTATAATTACTATGACTAAACCGCCGTCTGTCTGTCTGTCTGTCTGTCCAACTGCTGTAGCTTTGGAAGCGCAATAGCTAACTGATTCCAATTTTCACAGAATATGCGTTATTATGGCGAACGTGACAACAAATAATACAGATACTTTTAGTCTACCATGGATATTCATGTGGTTGGCGTTTGGCTTACCGCGTGACCGCGAATTCTAACCATGACAAGCTAAACACCAACCGAATAATAAAACAATTAAAAAAGTTTAAAATTAAGGGGGTCTCCATACAAGAAACGCCACCCCCCTTGTCACTTTGGTATCAACCTAGTTGGCTATAATTTGAGCCTACCAACTAGTAAGGGGCAAGGGAAGGGACCTATACAATTCCGGTTATATAAGTTCTAAACCTGCTTGCTTCACCGGTACCGAACGGTGAAGCAGCAGGTTTGGCACTTGTTCGTGGTTGGAATCGAACCTCGGATCTCGAGATCAAGAGAGCCGTGCCGAGCATGCAGCTTCATTCGTGAATCACACAGTTTCTCCTCTTCCAGGCGCACACGCTCAAAAAGAATATCCTCAAATACGAGAGCGACTACGAAGCACAGCACGGCTGCAGCCTGACGCAGGCCGACCGCATGACGGACGCTCAGCTGGTCCGCATGTACGAAGCGCTGCAGCGCTTGCAGGAGGAAAAGCGCTGCATCAAGACAGATCCGGCCGACTACGCTCTGAAGGTGCTGGCTGCTCGCAAGCAGAAGCAGCAGGACGAGAAGCTGGAGGAAGCGCTTAAGACCGACAAGCTGATGGCCGATTTGGTGCTTGACATTGAAGAGGTAATTATTTTTGAGTTAGTTTAATAAAATCAGTGCCAAGGCAAGCAAGTACAGTTCAAGCCCATTCACGCCCCTCTTGAAGGGGGGTTGTCTCCACGGATCCCGGGATCAGATTGAATTGGAAACTGATCACACCGATTTGTATCCACTGATACCGGGATCCGTTTCCATTGAAAAACTAATTAATGTTTTTACCCACTGATCCCGGTATCGTTGGCTACAACAAATGAAGGACCCGCCTTCAAGAGGGGCGTGAATGGGCCCCTATCAGGCCGGAATGGCATTCGCGAACCCCGCATACGACCGAATGGGCGTCCATGGGTGTCTTTAGATACCTTATGGGTGGATAAGCGGCATATGTCGCGCTTTCAATAAAAGAAAATTTGAACAAGCGACTACATGTAATTACTTTATAACAAAACAAACAATTACAACAGAAGACGTAAATAAATGTAAATACAAAATATTCTGGCATCCTCGGGACATTGGATGGGTGACCGCTCGATCGTTGGAGGCTGACCGTGGTTCGGATTCCACGTTAAACTGTAGGTGCCTTCCCTTCTTACCTTACTAGGTGGCAGGGTTTATCCCGCTCGGGTTGGTACCATCGCACTGAACGAAACGTCGCTCGAAACGACTATGTAAATAATTCGTGTTTTCCGTCCAGTTCAATGTATCCGACATGAAATGAAGGGAAGCACTGACATGGCACCTAGTTCCCCCGGTGTTATGGGCTGCCTGCGTCGACTAGAACATGGAGCAGATCTAGTTCGTGTCGCTCATGCCAATCCTACGCTTCTCGCATGATGCCATGGTTTATCCTTCGACTTGTAGTGGCTGTCCGCTTGCCGCGAAGCCACCGGTCGCCTGGGCCCGGCCACCAGCTGGACCACCGCCCAGCTCTCTGCGGAGAAGTTCTGCGTTCAGAAGGCTCTGCTGCGCTTGGAGGCAGCGCGGGGAAGACCGCCGACGCACTCGGTAGAGCGGGGCGCGGCGAGACACCTGTATGACCAGTATCGCCAGGTCAAGAGAGCCTTGGCAGCGAGAAGTGACGCTGTGAGTATATTTATACTTTAATGCTCTAAAATTGTTTTGCAGAAACAAGCACAATTATAATGTTTTTTATACTTCCGAGCTGGGTTGCTCTGCCAGAGGTCGAAGCCTCTGCGGCAGCCAATTTCACCCCTGAGGAGGTGCCAGTCCGCCTGATGCCGCTGGGGAAAGGCTATTAACCCGCGAATTGAAGATCCGTGGATTGCATGAATAGGGAAAGATATTTCTTAAATAGATTTATTATGTATTAGATAGTTCAACAGCCTTGCAGTGCAAATTAAATAAAATTTAGCGGACGGGGTTGATAGCCATACTAGAGATAAGATTACCCCATAGCCCAGGCTGTGTTCTTCTCTAGTCCAGTACAGTCATGAATCCAAATAGGCATTTTCTCGGAGGTGATATTGGCTGGTCGGAGCATATGGACTGGCCCCTCTGACTCAGCCAACTATACCGAATTACATAAAATACATGTTTATGATAAGTCTCAGGCTCCGGCCTCCAGCACAGTAGGGTGGCAGTTTGGAAGCAAAAAATAAATAAAAAAAGGAGCAGGGTGACTACAGATCTCCGCAAAAGGAATATGGAGAATTGATTCCTTTGTTGGTTGTCAAATAAATTGCGATCTAAACGCGATTGTTATCGGTTCGCAGGCAGTCGGCGCGTTGAACGGCGAGCTGGCCACTATCTTGGAGCACGAGCCCATGCTGTTCACTAACGTCAGCGTGGACAGCTCCTCGGACTCCCAGGAGCGCCAGTCTGACACCACCTCCGAGGTACCACACGCGGCGTACCTCATACTTCTCTATAATTCTCACCACACACAGTACCTTTTTGTTCACTCGGTGCAGGCGCGGATCCAGGTTTCGGTTGAGGGGGGGGGGGGGGGGGGGGGGCCCAATCTTTGGGCGCTTCACCTATCTCCCAAAAATGTTTCTAATACAGAAGTCTTTTTATACCCGCATTAAGTCTTTTTATATCGCATTTTAATAATGCTCCGACTGTCTATATTTAGAAATTTAGAAATTTTTTGTTGAAAAATTTAACGTCCGTTCCAAATAAAAACGTTCGGTCATGGCTGAGGGGGGGGGGGGGGGGGCTATTGTCCCTATTGCCCCCCCCCCCCCCCCCCCTGTATCCGCGGCTGACTTGGTGTCGACACATTGACACCTAGTCACGTTGGGCCCTCTTCAAGAGCAGGTCACGCGTCAGCGGCCGGGGCGGAGTGCCTCAAACGCAACAAATATAGAAATATAACTCATGATTTCGAGTTTGTTGCATTTGCATTTTGAGGTTGAATTCACTGGTCCGTGGAGCAGTGAATTCTAAAGATTCTCGAAGACACTTGGCCCTCTGCTGGTGGACGCATATAGCGTCCCGTAACCAAGGGCCTACTTTATTCAAAGGGTAAGCTATTCAGCGGGGTAATACCGCAAGTGTTCTGGGAAGCTTTGAAAGCATCCCTTTTATAATGTGCTGAATGCTTTGAAGCATAAACATTTTAAATACACCCTGGATAGTTAAGGGAATTGGTTTCATTGTCCTTCATTTGTGTGGGTACCTAATTCGTCAACTCATCAATGTAATGAAGAGTAGGCCTTGAGGATTCAGTACTATTAATCAAGTAAAAAGCTTCGCTGTTTTCAAGAATTAATATAATTTGTTTGAAGTGTTTATTGAGTTTTCGTGGAAATTCAGTCGGAACTATCTATTAGGATTTTATGTGTTTTCCGAGTCTAGTAAGACTATGTTTCTTGATAAATTTAATTTATTATCCGATTCATATACAGGTTAATTTTTCGACCATTCAGGCCCTTTCAAGAGGTTAATGTTTTTCAAAAATAAGTAGATTCCAAAAAAGAGAGGTGGCGAAATTCGAAAAAGAAATTGAGTGCTCCATACGTTTTCGAACATAAACAACCTAGAAATGTATGGAGAACGCAATTATTTGTTGTCGAATTTCGCCACCGTTATTTCTTGGAATCTCCTTCGTTTTTTATATAGATTAATTTCTTGTTAACCGGGATGGTCAAAAAATTACGCCGTATAAGTTTTTTTATTTTTTTTTTATGTAAACCTGCATGGGTGGCTGTGCCGAGGGACCAATGGTGCAGTCGACAGAGCCAAAATCACCTCTCCTCGCGAAACCACGCTCAGTTAGGTGCCATGCCAGCAGATTTGCGGACTGTTGCTAGGCTGTCTAGCCCGTTAATACGACGCTTGAAGACACCCAGGTTAAAGGATTAAGGAAATACACTCGCTGGAAGACAGTTCCACACTCTAGCGGTGCGACAAAGAAACGATTTTGAAAACCGATGAGTTCTCAAAATCCCAATGTCAACAACAAAAGGGTGCTGAGTCTCTCTGCGACGAGTCAAGCGGAGATAGGACGGGTGGCAGGGAATAAGGGATGCTAGTTCCGCAGAGCAGCGTCCGTGATAGTATCTGTAAAACAGACTAAGCGAACCCACAAATCGTCTGTGACTCAGGGACTCCAGACCATCTGTAAGTTTCGGGTCACCAACAAGACGGATGGCTCGGCGCTGTATCGAGTCCAAGGATGCTAGCAGATAATGGGGACTACCCTCCCAGATGTGACTGCAGTACTCCATCACCGGCCTAATCTGTGTTTTGTACAACAGGAATAGTTGTGCCGGTGAGAAGAACCGCCGATTGCGGAAAAGTATTCCCAATTTTCTGGATGCAGTTTTGGCCTTAGACTCGATTAGTTGCCGGAAACCCACGTCTTTGGAAATAGTGGTGCCCAGGAGGTCCAGGTGTTCCGAGACAGGTACGACGCTGCCTTGGAAACTAGCTTGGAAAGGAAAGGGATCGACCTTAGCAGATAGTGCGCAGCACTGAGTCTTGCTAACGTTGAAGGCGACAAGGTTCTCCTGGCCCCATATAGCTACTTTTCCGAGAACGTTATCGATCTTATCAACAACTGAGCGTTGAGCCTCCCTGTGCCGCGAATCTCTACTCTTCCAGTCCTTAACATAGCCCTCGTGCTCCGTGCTGTCGTCTGCATAGCTGTGTATCATGCATAAGTACCGTCTTAAAATTATTTTAGGATATCGATTCAAAGAATATCATTGTCTGGAAACATTTTACCAATACATATTGTTATCAATCTCTGTCATCGTAGGTTCCCAAGTGATATCTAGAATTTCTGACATGTAGGGAAAAATACATGATTAGAAATGGAGAGGCCGTTGACTTACGTTAGTAATATATAAGTCAATATCCGAGGCCATATTATGTCAGAGCCGACAAATGAAAAAACATTCAATAATTCTTCTCCCATTCCAGAATACATCGAGCAAGACCAGCAGGACGAGTCCCACCCATTCCCCACCCACCAAGCCCGAAGGAGAAGAGCTCGCGTCCTCCAACTCCTCGGCCAAATCCACGGGAAGTGACGAGCAACATTCGGCAGAGATACCCACAATCCCGTCCAATGAGAGCCTCCATTGTCTCACCCTGGATGAGCTGACGAAGATTCTCTGCGAGACAAAGCTGCAGAAATCGGTCCTGAGGAGGAGCATCAAGGAGTACGAGCTGTCGTTCGAGGTTCAGAACAGCAGGAAACTTCAAAAGGACGATAAAAAGACGAAAGAGGAAGACTATTTGAAGTACAAGGCGATCAAGGCCAGGCTGCGATTGATCAACGCGCTAATGAACAAACAGAAGCAGATCATAATGATGAATCAGATTTGACGATAGAGTTCCAAATGTTTGAGGTTAAGCAGCTTGAAGTTCATGTAAAAGAAGATACGAATGGCGTCGGGATTAAAGCAAAGCTTAAAATGTGAACTGTGGCAGATTACAAGAAGTTTAGTTATTTGCAGATCGTTAGGAAAAGTAATAAGGAATGAAGCTTTGAAGTTGTTTTGAGATTTTGGAAAGAAAATTAACAAGAGTAAAACTTTGAAATAGTATTTGTCTTTAGAAATAGTTCGGCCTAGATGTCCGGCGTTGCGGATAGCGCAATGGAATCCAACAACAAATCACAGGTCACAGCAGTATTGTACGCAGCCAGGTATAATAATTTAAAACGTACCACACTTTTGAGTAAGGTTTACACAAATTTTCGATAGTACCTACTTTTAACGTACCTAAGAATATACACGGATGCACTGCCGGTTATATTTACATAATAAGGCTGACATCTTTTCTTTGCTAGGGATTGCCAAAATTGATTATATCGCAACATAGGCAACGACAACAGCTGCTGTTAAATTAAGACGAGGCGGTAGTTACTTTCTCCATACAAAAACGTCTTTCGGCATTTATGTTTTTACCATGAAAATTAACAATTCTTATTTTGTTGTAATAAGGACAGTCGAATCTACGTTGCTGTCTTTTTATTTTTTGAATATCTAATAAAAAAAATTTAAAGTTCCATTTTTTTCGGCCGAAATACAAATTTTTAGCTACGGTGTTGTAGGTATATTTCATCTAAACAAAAAAAATTACAGGAACGTAGAATGGACTGTCCATAAGACAAGAAAAAAAAAACATTGTAAAAATCGGATAATGTTTAGGGGGCTAGAAAACATAAATTCCGAAAGACGATTTTGTATGGAGAAAGTTAACTTCCGTCTCGTCTTAATTCAACCAAATAACATAAGATTTACATCCGCTGGATAGCTATGAAAAAAATGGTAAAAAAATATGATACTATGTACAAAAATGTTAAAAGCAACTTGTGGTCGAAACCTTCAAAGTAGATTTTGTCGGATACGAAAATAGTTTGCTAAGTTTTGATATAAAGTCAACTTAGATGTTCTAAGCAAATGAGAGGAATGTTAATGTAAAAAAAACGTCACAGGTATATTAATCGCAAAAATAAAACCGGAGCGGGGAGGCTGTGGTAAGCGCAGCGGGACAAAGCCGGCGGGGTTTATCGTATATTGAGAATTCATTTGGCAGTTAGACTGCGCTCGAACTTGTCACAATTTGTCCTATCCAGTTCGATTACACCCACGAATAAGAACCGGCAAGAAACTTCGCAGGCTATTTTTTTTGTATAATAATTTTTATTATATATTATAAAATAAGTATTTTAGTGACTACATTAATAAGACCGCCTAAGCTACAAGTGTTAACTAATTATGCAGTCAGAACATCGAGATATGATTTTATAATTTTATCAGCTAATCCCTCTTTGGCTAAGGTTGTTCTTGTTGCGCGCGAGGGTCAGAAATTCGGAAAGAGTCAATCCAAAGCACGGACGCTTTTGGACGTCCGAGCTGGCTTTGTGTTGCAATAAAGTTTGTACTTGCGCGTTTGTACTTCTACGAAAAGAAAATGTCAAATGCTCAAAACATTTTACAAACTACGTTACAAGGTGGCCTATTCGTTTTACAGTTCGATTCTTGCGATTAGTATGATCGTCTAATTTTTTTAAAGAGCGAACTTGTGTACTCTGAAATGTACGAGTATATGTTCATTTTGGTTCTGTAGAATAACTACATATAAATCTTTAAAAAAATTAGATTCTACTTAACATAGACTGTAAAGGTGCATATTGTAAACATATCCGTGCAGAGCCGTATCTAAGATTTTGGGGTATCGGGGGCTGTTTTTTGGACTTATTGCACTTCTATCCCTCATTTGTTGCATTTTTAAACTGCGCACTTCGGCATCGTATCACATCACGCAACTGGCGTAGTCACTAAGCGACTGAGACCGAATGAAGGCATACATACTGCTGATTTATACCTTCATTTACCGGCACGGGTTTTCGATCGGCTATTGCGGATCAATCTTAATTTTTTTAGTCTGTACTTAGTTTTGACAATTTTATAAGTTTGTAACATTAAATATGTTTAATTCATTCAAGTACACCCGATTTATTAGTTCGGGGTCCAGAGGTAACGTCCCAGGTATCCCTACGTAGTTGCGGCTCTGAACGATATATTTTCATTTCATCAGTAGATTGTAAACAGCAGGTACGTTGGACCTAAGAGGTAATGAACGGAGTGAAAGATATTTTACTGACAGTGTTAATAAAATTAGTATGTAATCTTGTAGATTCATAAATGTTTTCCAGGGTGAGACGTTTATTTTAAACAAGGTGCGCGTTGGCTAAAGCTTATTTACCCTAGGACAGTGATACTGGGATCGTCGTCAAGCACAAGGGCTGTTTCATTCGGGATATTTCCCTGTTGGCATAGTTTGGCATATGACAAATTTTACGCCCTAATAAACACATCAAAAGTGTCTAGGGATACGTCGGATTGATGTCGCAAATGCCAAAGTTATCATTCATGTGATAGAATTAAAAAGTGCGAAGCATTCCTAATTGAAAATGGAAAATAATGCGTACTTTTAATACTTGAAATTCGTAGACACTTTTGATGTATAAAGAAAGAGGTTGTTACGTTTTAGAGTAGTATATGTGTGGACTTGATGTTTTCCATGTCTATCCTGATTCCTAGTAGCAAGGTAGGTCTTCTGGCAGGTTTTTTTGAAAAATCGCATCAGCGAAGTGATCAGTCCGTGAATTTAAAAATTTGGACTGTACGAGTACTCATGATTACCTTTAAAATATTACTACAGTAAAAGTAAAACACAGACAAAATGAAAATCTCTTTCTCCGTATAGTTATATCCTGAACTTCTTTGTGGTTGAATCGCATATTAGGTTTACAAACAGGGTGTCCAACGGCCATTGCATTAAATTCGGCAAATCTTTATAGGGTTCAAGAGAAATATGGGAGTGGCACCAAGCCCATAAAACATTTTCGTCTCTGGCGAAACTGGTTCGTCGCTCATTTGTCGTACATAAACATTCCATTATTGCGCCGATTGCACTGCCGAGATTCAAGTAAGCGTGCACACGTTCGCATTGCACGCATCGGACGAATCGGATCAAATTGATTTTTAGAATAGCTGTATCCGCAGCAATCGAATTGCAGACGTGACTGCTATTTGCATTTGGATTGTCATGACGTCATCCACATGTCGTCGTTAGCATTGCCGACACGGTCCGATGCGGATGAGTGAACGCATTTCTATGGCTAACCATAGAAATAATACTGAAATATGTTTGATAAAATCCGTCCGATGGGTGCGATGCAAACAAGTGTACGTTCTAATGTGTGCGATGCGAAGAAGTGCACGCTCTAATGGGTGCGATGCAAACAAGTGGAAGCTCTAATGGGTGCGCCGCGAACAAGTGGACGCTCTAATAGGTGCGATGCGAACAAGTGGACGCTCTAATGTAGTGGCAGTTTGAACACCCTGTATATTGTGCTTAGGTATAGGTACTATAAAACTTAGAGATACTTTTAAGAATGAAGGGCGGTCGTGGAAGGGCGGTGAGCTAAAGGATATCGGCTTTATTATTTCAAGCGTCGATTTGTTTCAATAACTTATGTAGCATTCTAAGTAATTTTTTGAGCAAGTTTTCCAGCAACGCCGATGGATAGTGAGAACTTATCTAGCTGTGATTTGAATAATTTTAAGTATTTCTTGTGTAACAAGATGTGGTAGATGTCGCATTGTCCAAACGTTTTTGGGTGTTGTGTTTTCTATGTGACTTGTCAGAAGTCTGAACTAAGTTCGCGCTCCAGGTCCGGTGAGTAGGTCGATGTTACCCTTTTGTATTTTGAGTTGTGTCGCTTAATTTTTCCTTAAATGTGTGGACCTGTGCAATAAAATTTATTGGCATTTTAATTGATATATTTATACAAATAACGGTGCAAACTTAATATTAACTGTTAATTTAAAATTATACCTATTTATTCTACTATTATGTGATTCTTATTTCATATGTACGTTTGTAATTGTAAAATGAATATTATGCATTCGATAGGTATCCCCATTCATATTGATAATAATCCAAAAATAGCTAAAAAATGATTTTTGAACAGAATAAAAATAATCACCCAAAACTCATATCAACAAAAAATAAATGAACATAAGTTGGATATAGACAATTTTGTATGCTTACTATAAATGAACATTTTGAATTAAGACTACTCTCGATAATTACTTGCATACGTTACGAAATATACATATAATTACTTACGTATTACATTGTGTTGTTTCATTTTTTATCCGACTGCGTGAGAGACGACTTGCTGAAGTTATCAAATGAGGAGCGTCTGTTCAAAAGGAACTATTTCCATTTCGACGAGTTGCGCGTTTTTTGACGGATTGATCTTTGTATTCAAATACATCTCCCCGTAAAATTTGAATGGTCAAAACGAACTATTTCCTATAGAAAAGTACGATTGAAAACAAAAATTTTGGTCAAAAAGGCCTATTTCCAATTTATTTGGGCTAGAATATTCGAATTTATTGTATTTTGACAAAAAAAAAAAACTATTTCCCATATAGACAACTCTGTGCTCATTTATTCGACAAAGGACATGTTTCCGCTAAAACATTTCTTTAGACTGGTATCACTGATTTGAGCCGTCAAACCTCGAAAGGGCATATTTCCATTTTTTTCTAGGCAAAAGGGCCTATTTCCAAATTTAGAACGTCTGTAACATCTATAATATATATAAAATCATTAAATTATGCATAATATTCTATTTATAATTTATTTTCCTTATCAATATCACTGTATAAATAAATGTACTAGATATCCTAAGTTTAATTAGCTATCAGTTTTTTGGCTCTACTGAAAATTCTGTTGCAACGGAAATAGTTCCTTTTGAACAGACGCTCCTCAAATGTCTTGTCATTTCTCCAGTGAGACAAATCTTTTAACGATGTCACGGTTGACATCGGTTGACAAACCGGAAAAGTGCGAGTTTTACTCGCGCACGGAGGATTCCGTATACCTGCTATAACAATACCTGTCAAAAAATAATTTTCGTCTATAATTTGTCTTTCTATAGTGCAAAATATAAATACCTGTGGCGCCATCTATTATTCAGTAACGTGAATATGTAGGTACTAATCGTTTCTTAGCTGGTTTGTTGTATGGGTTACCCCCTTAATTTTTACATTTTGATTTTTTTATTATTTGTTGGCACATGCGCCATAATACCACATAATATACTGTCAAAATTTCAACAGGTTACCTATTACGGTTCAAACGATAAAGCTCTAGGGGGGACGGACAGACAAGACAGACAGACGGCATAGGCTTAGTACCTAATAGGCTTCCGTATGGATACGGAACCCTAACAAAATACGAAAACGAATAATTTAATACTTTTTTTAGGGTTTGAAGTCGGTTCAATGTTTTTTTTAAAACAGTTTTTTTTAGAATTCCGTACCTCAAAAGAGGGATAAAACGGAACCCTTATAGGATCACTCTCGTGTCTGTCGATCACAGCGCCATCTCCCGGCATACGGTATGGAACTTCGTTTTGTCTCTTTGGCGCGGTAGTGTCGTATGTAAGCGGTCTTCGATCTTCATGCAGCTCTGGCTAGGTGTCGCCACCAGTCGGTCGACTGTTGTAAAGCATACCTGGGCGCTGTCAGTATTTGGATGGGTGACCGCTAGACCGTTGGAGGCTGACCGTGGTTCGGATTCCACTTTAAACTGTAGGTCCCATCCCTGCTTACCTTAGTGGTAGGGTTTATCCCGCCCGGGTTGGTACCACCGCACTGAATGAAACTTCGCGGTCGGTCGAAACGGCTATGTAAATAGTTCGTGTGTTCCGTCCAGTTCAGTGTAGCCGACATGAAATGAATGGAAGCACTGACATGGCACCTAGTTCACCCGGTGTTATGGGCTGACATCACGGATGTCGTAGGTGATGTAGCCAACCGTGTCAGTTTCTATATAGAAAAAAACCATTAAGGACAAGGACGCGGATCTGGATGTATATGGATAAATGTATACACCGTGTCCCAAAACTCAACGTCAAGCGGGAACCAGGGAGTAGGCCAGTTTAGGACCACCCAGGGAAAAATAAGAAAAAAAATCTGTCATTTATTTTTTTTAAAAAAATTTCAATGAATATATTTTTTGGTAAAACTACAGGCATTCTGGTTTTTTTTGGGATACTGATCAATAGCAGAGTTATCTAGGCTACCAATAAATTGTTTTTAACAAATATATTTGCAAATTTGTAGTCGTAGTACCTACAAATGTCAATTTTAAATTTTTCACAAAAAATGCTCATATCATAAAAAACAAATGACTCCGATTTTTTTCTTATTTTTCCCTGGGAACTCATAAACTGGCCTACTCCCTGGTTCCCGCTTGACGTAGAGTTTTGGGACACCCTGTATATGTCAAGGATTCAAATAAAATCCGCCGTAGTAGATTCACATAAAGAATATAATTTCAGGATATCACATCGTGAAAGGTTCGAACTAAACACCGAAGTAGTAAAAAAACAGGTAAATTTAAAATTTACAAAACACTATAGGTAGGTACACTATATAGTATAGTAGGTCCATACATACGTACATACACAGTAACAAGATGACAGTCATACAGATCTAAAAGTATTATTGCACACTCTTCTATAGTACACTTAATTAGACATGGGTGCATCATCTACTTATTAATATTATTGCGTTAAGTTAAGTCAATTTATAAATGCTTCACAATGCGATTTAAATTAATGAGATAAATTATTAAACAATTTTTGGTTAGATTGAAGTTACGAAATTCGGGAGATATTGAAATGCCTATTTTTATTTTGACTTAGTAAGTCAAAAACTCATTCGAACGAATTATTCAGTCATTTAACGGGTAATTCTGGAGATCAAATGAACAACTTTAATCTTTTTTTTTTTATTTTCATTTTTATTTTTAGATATTGAAAAAAAAATATTGTGTTTAAAGAATCAGTTGTGATAAATGTTGGTAGTTATTGCTGATCACCTTGTATAACTTGATTTCCGTTTATAGATCAAACATACAAACATACTACATAAAACTATATAAATAAAATAAAATAAACTATTTAGTATTAAAAAGTTGCTAATTATTTCTACTGATTTTTATCGGATTTTTCTACTTTGTGTTTATAATTGAAGAAATAAATCTAATTCTAATATAAATTTCAGATATATTAATTGTTTTCTCATTTTATAACACCTATAGCTCGTGAAGTCGTGATTATTTATAATATAAATAGTATTGAGTAGAAATTAATAAATCATTGCCAAAAAAATCATTGCCTTATTTTTTTTTTTTACCGAGAAAATTTTATGTGTTTTACGAAGTTGAAATCGTGCGATAATTTTATTGTTACAATCACCTTGAAGAAATCTAGCTAGTATGTATCAGCTTTCTAACATACATACATACAAGAAATTACATTAAAACAAAATGTTTACATATGCTGCCATCAAGCAGTCGAGGGCATCACTAGAGCCCAGAAAATATTTTCTTAGAATTTCTACGCAAGTAACATCTGCCAGGAAGTCTTACATTCTAGACAATATTATTATAAGGAAAAATCTAATAACACATAGTAAAAATCTATAGAACAGTTTCAGGAACTAAACTTAATAATCCTCCTTTTGGATTCTCCGTAGTCGGGTAAAAAGTCGGGTAAAAATACTACCCGAAACATTATTATAAAATTTGGATAATTTTGCCTTGGTAACCATATTGCCTTATTAAGCTTGCTAGCTATGGCTGCCCAGTAGGGTTGTAGATGATAATACTCATCCGCATCCTCAAATGCGAATTATCCTCATAAATATGATGATCCGCATCCTCATTCATTTGCTCATACGTGACTCATCTAAAATAGTCATTCGCATCCTTTATTCGTGTAATGATATTTTGATAGATGGATAGAAAATGCTTTATTGCTCTAGTAAACAAGTAACAAGTACATTAGAAAATTTACATAAGGTGCAAAGGCGGACTTATCCCTTACAGAGATTTCTTACTTACTGTCAACTTTTGGATGCTTGAGATTCGATAATATAGTGGAATGTAAGTAGGTAGTAGCAAAATAGTTGAGCGTGAGAATTGAAGATAAAATAATAATACGAATACTTATTAACAATACATATAAGTACATGCTAGTTAAATACAAGCCATACATGTGTTAATACATACATTTGAGGATCTTGTTTAGAAATTTATTATGCAAAAACGAAAACAAAACGGGTCCAAACAACAACGACGGGAATGAAGTGTGACGCGTCCAATATAAGTTAGTCATATTTATTTTATACTCTGCTCAATATCCTCATCTGCATCCTCCTCCTCATCCGCATCCTCAGCTTGGCATCCTCAAGTCCTATCTGCAAAACTCTCATCCTCATCCGCTACAACCCTACTGCCCAGCCATCCTTAATATCCCCAAACCGATGACGTTATTTATGCATGCCGCCTTACTGCCTTATGAATGCTCGATAAATAATAAACAATATGGCCCGACCTTTTAATTTTTTTTTTTTTTTATGGAAACTGACACGCTTGGCTGCATCACCTACAACGTCCGTGATGTCAGCCCATAACACCGGGTGAATTAGGTGCCATGTCAGTGCTTCCCCCTTTGATCGTGCCGGCTACACTGAACTGGCCGGAAAACACAAACTATTTACATAGCCGTTTTGACCGACGTTTCATTCAGTGCGGTGGTACCAACCCGGGCGGGTTAAACCCTACCACCAAGTAAGATTAGGAGGGAAGGGACCTACAGTTTTACGAGGAATCCGAACCTCGGTCAGCCTCCAACGGTCAGCGGTCACCCATCCAAGTACTGACCGCACCCAGCGTTGCTTAACATTCAATAGCGACAGTTGACTGTCTGCACCACTGAGCTATCGAGGCTCCGAGACCTCCCATAGGCGTATTATATCAAACGCCTCGGTTAGCCGATCCAAAGAGCCGCCCTCTCATAGTTACGAATTTCTACCAGTAAAACTTTTAGCACTCTTAAGTTTACATGGTTCCATAGTTTGTATGAATTTTTCATCGTCGCTCATATATTGGATTGCTCATTTACTAAAGAAGACATGCCCAAAAATCTTTTTTTTTATATGAAGAGCACGGGGGAAGAACCAGGAATGTCATATTTTTTCCGAAACTGAACTAATAGCGCTATCTTGTAGAGAAATGGGTGGGCTATTTGATGTAATATTTAGGTTCGGCAAAAACAAGCCCTGTCATAGCAAAAAATCCATTTGAAGTTTACGCGTACGCGGGAATAATCGGGAATGTCCGCGCGTAATTCACAAGAACAAGAGATGTCAGCACATTGCGTCCTAGGTCGCGCTGTTTGTGCTGTCAAACATTAGTCACATAGAGTAACTATCAGTCAGTTGGCACCAGTTGGCGAACCTTTTATGTCATTTTAAGGTTAGTTTTGAGTTTTGCAGTTAATTGGTGTTATTTTTTTTAAATATGTAATAATAATTTCCCTTCTTACCTTTCTAGGACTAGGTGGTAGGGTTTAACCCGCCCGGGTTGGTACCACCGCACTGAATGAAACGTTGGTCGAAACAACTATGCAACTAGTTCGTGTTTTCCGTCCAGTTCAGAGTATCGGCATAAACAAAGGGTAGCACTGCCATGGCACTTAGTTCACCCGGTGTTACTGACATCACGGATGTTGTGTGTCAAGTTTCAATAAAAAAAAATCTTGCTGATATTCCAACTATATTATACATTAATTATTTTAATTTTTCAGGTCTTGTACCGTTCTCAAGGCCTAAATATACTGATCTTACAATCAACATAAACAAGGAATGTCACTGACATTCCTCGTTTTTGTAAATTTTTAAAATGCAACTTTTCCTTTCTGTGCCATTTTTTATACAAATTTGTTTAACAAATTTTATTTTAATACTTTTAAATGAACCACAGATACATTTAAAACCAATTGGCAGAACAGACTATTGCTCTTAGCCTTAAAATGGTTGCATCACTCAATCTTAAACTTTAAAATTCGATTTTCTCGAATTTATGTTTAACTGACATTTCTTGTTCTTCCCCCGAGGTCTTCATATGACAACATAATCCTTGTGCTGAGACGAATCGTTTTGTTTAACAAACAAACTAAAGTGCACACGCCCATAAAATTTAAAACTGTTCTTTGTGTCTCCTGTAAAGTTTTATTTTTGGACATGTGTTCTTTGGTAAATAAGCGATTCTTGTTGAACGTGGAAAACAATCATCCCCTTTACAAGGATTGCATTTAGCCTAAAGATTTACAGGATTAATGGGCAAAGAAAATAATCAATGTCATACATAATTACTCTAAACATTATCCTCCAGTGTCTAAGTGAGAAGCACTGACGTGGCACCAAGTAGGCTGACATCACGGATGTTGTAGGTGATGTAGCCAACTGTGTCAGTTTACATAAAAAAAAATCTTTAGTACTGCATTGTCCGCCCCTATACGCGTTGTCCACAGCCCAAATGTTAGTTTGTAAAGAATGCGGCAAGGCATTAAATTCTAATTTAGTGACCCTTTCACATACTGGTAAACAATCAAGTGTGTTTTCATCTGATTTCATTATTATAAGCCTCTACTTGAATTCTTACTATACCAAAATAATATCTAAGTACTCTAATAATTATACTGAGTGTATCTAATAAATAATGCAGTGAATATTTCCTAAGACATAGCATTTTCAAATCATTCACTTCCGAAAGAGACAAACATATTATTGCACATTGACAAGGCATCTACGCTCTTCTAACATCTACACAAATATACTAAGGGTTGGTATATCAACTTCTACTTAGTGTCAGAAGGAGCATTACGTGACGGATTCCACACACAATCTGTCACTTAGGGCCGCTTGTGCCACGACAACTAACAAGAGGTTAAATCCGTACGACAAGTGAAACCACGACTTGCACCAACACAAAATTACTCGTTTAACTAAACGGTCGTTATTTCAGAGAGTACGTTATTTTTTTCATTAAATCATAAATTTCTACGATCGACAACATTATATAACAAATAATGAAGAATCATTCAGTGTACTCTCTTTCAACGTTAAGAAGATAGAGACGGCACTTCATGTTATACCAATAAAAACATAATAGTCCCTAAAAACAAACCTGTGACAGACAGCTGACGCTTCACTTTCAAGATAGATAAATGAGCGAACATCCACACTTAACTTTAAGTCAACTTAGATTTCTAATGACAGCAGCGTTTCACCGTTGGCGCAACTGCCCTTTATCGTAAGTGTGGGATGAGCATAAGTGGACTTAATTGTTACGATGTTGGCACATTCGACCCTTAACATATTCCTAGCGCTAAGTGGAAGTAGATATACCGGCCCTAACGATACCAATTCTTAATTGTAAGTGTTCACAGTTAGAGAAATGTGTTTACAATATACAGGTTAAAACGTTAGGCATATACAGTAAGTTAACATTAAATATAAATAGATAAATAGTAGGTAACTACAACGAGTGATAGTCTTCATCAGGGATCACAGTTCGGACGACACGCGAAGAATGGATGTCGGCTCCCTAGGATAATCGCCAGCCGAATTTGCTTGTTTGAAATAAAATGCGTCCTGCCCGAATACTTCATTTCATAGTGAGGATATTCCTAAAATTAACTAAATCTACTCAACATGTGTGTCAGAGACATACAGTTCTGTCAGAATTAGGCTGCGAGACATTTAAATAAATTGACTATTAAAATAGTTCCCACAGAGACACAGATCTTGAGTAGCTCGATACAAAGTGCAATGTATAAACTACCTATACGAAATCGTTTTGATCTGTACCATCTGTGCCCTTATCACGAGATTTAACCTACACCGCGTACTACGCTACGCCGCGCCGTGTTCTCCGCATAATTTTGTATGGAGAAATGGAGCAGCGCCTCTAGTGATAGAATTGCGAACTTAGTTTCTCCATAAAAAATGATGCGGAGAACACGGGGCGTTAACTCTCGTGATAAGGGTACTGATCGTTCCATCACGTTACTCTGTATGGGTACTGGTTATTTCGTCACATACACACACTAGCTTTTGCCCGCGTCTTCGTATCGCGTGTTTAGGGTTTAACCTTTTCGCTTACAGGTCAGGCCGCCAATGACGTATAGTAATGATTTATAGCTTAAAACAATCTTGAGAAGTGACAGAATGTGACAGTGTAAACCGTATGTAAATTGATAGAGTGTTTCTCGAGTTATTAGGAGTTATAAGGCGGCCGAGGATGCCGAGAATGCTGTTAAGGGCCGGGATACTTGTCTTTTAATCAATTAATTAATTTACTATTTTTCATACACTCTTCTAGAAGTAAAATTTCGTAAATTGTCCCCCTCGCCCCCTCACCTAATCGCGGTATTGCGACTCAATTGTACGAATTTCACACAAGCAAACTCGTCTGGCGACATGAGTACAAAACTGCAGCGAATCTAGACAACTTCAAGAGTGTGTTAGATTATTCTAAAGTTTTAGACAATTTAGTGAAACGTCTTTAATCGCTGCACTTCGGCACTTGGAACCATTTAGCACTTACGATAGCAAATGTAACTACAGGCTACATACAAGAAGGTATATAATATATTATAGGTATATAGTATATTATATATTATAATACTAGCCTTAAACTACCTTCAAACTGGCCAACGTAAAATAGATTTGGGTTAGTTAGGTGCGTATAATTAAAATGTTATTATTTTTAAGTTAAAACAGTAACTTCATTTATTAATTGGGTACTTACCTAGAGTTTTTGAACTAAGGAACCAACTTGTATTTTTACTCAATATGTGTTAAATATGCGGTGCTCAAACGACTGAATTTTTATTAGGAAAACCGAAATAAATGTGCTAATTCAATATACACTGAAGAAGGTACTTACCTAGCATCATTATGCTAAAACAATTCTTGGCCAGTATTGGCACCTTTTGTGTTTGTTTATGTCATTTAGTAAAAAAAAAAATGAAAAAGATCAGTTGGTGCTTTAAACAAAACTCTACCCAGTTACTCTTAAATTGAGTGAGAGGTTTTTGACCACTTTAGAGAAATAATTTCCTAATTCCTTATTTTAGAATGCTTGCTTTGTTAAATCGATCACGTGATGAACGATGATAATTTTACATGCTAAAAGTACTCGTTTAAGCCTAAATAAAATATTCTTCGTTTCTTATATTTATTAACAAGTTCAGATTGAAGATTCGGTTCTGTGACGATATAAGTATTATTGAAGATAATTATCAATTCACAATCGAGTATGATGTATAATATTCAATTTTATGCTTAAAATAGTGCGGCTAATGGTCAAACGGTAAAAACCTTGTTGAAAACAGTATATTCGAACTTGGTAATGATGTAAGTAATCATCATATCTGTTTCTATAAGAAATTTGTAAAATTAATAATTTTTTTGCATTTACTTATGAATTTTTTTTATGTTAGTGTGCAAAGCAGAAAATTTTTTATTTTTTTTTATTTCAGTTTATGTATAAACATTTTATATATTGGTGTGGAACGGATGCAAACTCAGAATCATTCGGTCAATGATACCAAACTGCATTACGCGACGACGCAACGACAGGCGTCCAATTTTATATTCATAAGTATCTGTCGCATGCAATTTCTTAAAGTCAAAAGCATAATTGTTAGAAACTTAATCATGTGCATAATTATTTCAATGAAATCTAGTTAAAACATTAAATATTATTTTTCGATAGCAAATAAATTAATAATTTATTTTAGAATTTAAGGAAAAATTGTGTCCATTTTAAACATGCTATAATGTCTAATAAAAGATTTGAAGCCTGATATTATATTTACTACACTGTTACTGCAGCTTCTAAGAAGTTATCTACAAAGACAGAAGTTACGACTAGAAGGTACACAGTGACTTCTATTAGGGCTACCGAAAGACACATCTACGCATCTCCTACATCATGAATTTATTTTATTTTTATTTTTAAAATAAATAAAAATATTCCTTCGAAACACTGACGATTAATAACATTTTCGAATTTTCACTATCATATAATAAGCGTGCGCGTTCGTGGCGATCGGGGGCTGACGTCGAAGTGAGAGGGGGAGGGGGCGGACTGCGTAGTACAGTGCGACAAGGCTTGAAATGAACGTGGCTGACAGAGGAACTAACGCCGCCACAGTGTTGCCAGATGACCGTCTAGCGTTTCACCCGTTCACGGGTACGTTAGTATCTCGTCCTAGTCTGTGGTGTTGTTAGCAGAAATCGAAGTCTATCTGTTATTATATTAGTCAGCTAGTCTTCGTAAAATTCAATACATAAAACTAAAACATAAAGTAAGTCCCTACCTACCTTATAGGTACTATACACAAATTTTCTTTTGCAGCGATATTTTCCCCTAGTGTAAGGAAATTTTCTAAATTGACAACCCTAATGCTTCAGCAGCGCCCTCCCACAAACGTCATCCACGTTCATTTCAAGACTTGTCGCACTATACTTCCCAAGGAGGGTAGTTCCCCTCTCGGCCGCCTCCGTGCCCGTGCGCTCTTAAGGTACGTTTACACGATGCGAGGTTTCACGCACGAGGAGCAATAAGCATGCATGCCGCCTTCTCGAACGATAAAACTCGCTATCGCGAATCGCTCTTCGAGAGTTCGCGAGAACTGTCTACACGGTGCGTAAATGCGCTCGAGAAGCATTTCTCGTGCGTGAACTCGCATCGTGTCAACCAAACATTACTCAATCCTTCCGCGTACGCCACGAACGCGCTACTGCAGGCGGCAGTACAGTTTGCCGGCAGCAAATAACGCGTTTCGGGCTTTAGAAAGAGACAATCCGGTTGTAGAGCGCCGTCCCTGTCGCACAGAGACGTGCGAGTTCGTGCGACAGGGACGACGCTCTACAACCGGATTGTCTCTTTCTAAAGCTCGACACGCGATACTTGCTGCCATGAACTGTACATATTTTTGCTACCCTTGCAGGTTGTTCGTAGTTTAAGTGGACTACATTATTTACCAGCGTAACAGCAGATAGGATCTACACAGTTTACTAATGTAGGACAGAGATACTAGAATTTGCTGACAGACTGACAGTAGCTGTCACACGAAGGTCCTTATGATGTAGCGTAAGCAGTAAGTCTCGATGTCTTCTTGTTTAAACTTAAGCAAGACTAGGAACGATGGTCGCGGACGCCTCCTTCACTCGAGCATGTGTTCTGTGAACAGAGATTACGAAAACATCAAAATACATTGAAATAACGATTATTACAATCAACAAAGAATTTATAGCTAGTCGAGCTTGGTATTACCGCACTTAAGGCTTCATACAAGGTAAGCAAACACGGCAAAAATTGTGCGGGTGAAAGCAGGATAGCGGCACGCCTCTTTTTCGGGTTGGAGTAGGGTGCGAGGCTCCCAATTGTTTAGCGTACTTAAGCAAAAAATTTGGTTTTCTTTTTATTGAAAAACTACTATTTTAAACAAAAAAGTAAAAAACTACCGAAATATATACCTATAAAGGGTGTTTCCATACAATGATCTATGCTCTAACGATGAAAACGTGCCACTAGGTACCTAAACAGCTTATGATTGAGGTGATTGACTCTCATGGACGCACATCGCGCGCGCGGCACCCCGTGCGCTAAAAGAGTCAATGACCTTGAGAATGCGGCCATGAGAGTCAATGACCTCAAATAAATCAGCTGTTTAGATACCCAGTGGCACGTTTTCATCATTAGATTATAAACATATTTTGTTAAATTTCTCGAAAACTAATGCTAATAATATTATATATTTTTTTACTTAACGTGTTTTTTATTATGGGTAGCAGTTAGTATGGAAACACTTATAATATAATCCAATCAATAAAATAATTTTTTTTCCAAAACATTGCTTTGGTCGCGTTACGTGCATTTTATTTTTATAAGAAAATTCAGAAGCCATAATCATAAATTGTTTTCTATCGAGCGAGTATCGAAATCGTATTTTCACAAGGTTATCGATCTACCCTGATAAATGAAGTTTAACATATATTAAAACTGAATATGTCACGTGAGTAATATTGATGGTACTTTTCTGAGAAAGAGCAGAATTTTACGTTGTCTTAAGGACATGTTTTCATATTTTCCGGTTATTTGTTTAAAAATCATTCGTGGGCAACACATATTGCACTTGAACTCGTAATTTTTTTTAGAATAAATTCGTAATTAAATACGTACTCAAAATATTCCAATCAATCAGAGCCCAATCACGACAAGGGACTTGGTTAGAATCTTGGATTGGATATATATATAAAATTAGCCTAATTTATATATTTTTCATCTTTTATAAAATTAATTTTCTAATTGTCGCAATTAAAACTAATTAAAATAATTCAAATTAAAGTCTTAGATGAAATGGTTCTCGAATCTTGATTAATAGTCACTTGAATATAACTCGAATTCTAAGACGTATACCTATTCTAGGTCAAAATAGTTATAGTAATAATGTGGATGATGGCTGTGAGCTTACCACCTTGTTCGTCTACCGGCGTGTGCTCCTCGTCTGAAGAGTCGAAGCGGGTCTCGATCAAGGAGCCCTGCTTCGTCAGCGTCTGCAAACATATTATCATACATACATACATATAGAGCGTTCCAACTAAAAGTTCCCTTCGCCGTTTCGCCGTTGTGTTGGCTCCGCTGTCAGTGTCACTGTCAGTGCTTGAATTCGTGCTGCCAGATTGTGAAGATTATATTACCTAATAATGTAATCGTTATTTACCGTACAAAAATACGGTAAATACTGATAATTACGGGTAAATCTGTACACATAGCAACCCTCAACGCTGTTTTGACAAATAGACAGTGGAGCCATCATAACGGCGAAGGGAACTTTTAGTTGGAACGCTCTCTACCACACACACTGTATCCCGACAATCAGGGTAAGCAGAGCAATCGGTGTTGTGCTGCAAGAAATCTGGAAAGTTGCAAAACAACATCGAACACCGCGTTTAGCAAAGTTTTTTTTTTTTTTTTTTTTTTATGGAAACTGACACGGTTGGCTTCCATCACCCACAACATCCGTGATGTCAGCCCATAACACCGGGTGAACTTGGTGCCACGTCAGTGCTTCCCTTCGGTCGTGCCGGCTACACTGAACTGGACGGAAAACACAAACTATTTACATAGCCGTTTCGACCGACCTTTCATTCAGTGCGGTGGTACCAACCCGGGCGGGTTAAACCCTAACACCTAGTAATATAAGAAGGGAGTCATATCCCTTAGTCGCCTTTTACGACATACACGGGGAGAGATGCAGTGGGGCTATTCTTTTAAAGTACCGGCCCCACCCTACACGGCTCAAGTATTCGGACAAGATAACTATCAAGCAGCAAGTAAGGCACAAAGACCCACCTGCTGCAAGAATCGGTGGGAGGACCGTGCAAAGGTGAGAGCTGGCTAACCTGTCGCCCTTTAGCACGGCATCTCGTCCTTATCCCTTAGTCGCCTTTTACGACACCCGTGCATGTGACGAGAGAGACGCAGTGGGGCTATTCTTTTTAAGTACACGCTGGATCACGCTGTGGACCATCATGCTGTGAACCATCACGCTGTGAACCATCACGCTGTGGACCATCACGTTGTGAATCATCACGCTGTAAATCATCACGCTGTGAACCATCACGCTGTGGACCATCACGCTGTGAATCATCACGCTGTGAACCATCACGCTGTGAACCATCACGCTGTGAATCATCACGCTGTGAACCATCACGCTGTGGACCATCACGCTGTGAATCATCACGCTGTGGACCATCACGCTGTGAATCATCACTCTGTAAATCATCACGCTGTGAACGATCACGCTGTGAATCATCACGCTGTAAATCATCACGCTGTGAACCATCACGCTGTGGACCATCACGCTGTGCACCATCACGCTGTGAACCATCACGCTGTGAACCATCACGCTGTGGACCATCACGCTGTGAATCATCACGCTGTGGACCATCACGCTGTGAATCATCACGCTGTGCACCATCACGCTGTGAACCATCACGCTGTGAACCATCACGCTGTGGACCATCACGCTGTGGACCATCACGCTGTGGACCATCACGCTGTGGACCATCACGCTGTGGACCATCACGCTGTGGACCATCATGCTGTGAACCATCACGCTGTGGACCATCACGCTGTGAACCATCACGCTGTGGACCATCACGCTGTGGACCATCACGCTGTGAATCATCACGCTGTAAATCATCACGCTGTGAACCATCACGCTGTGGACCATCACGCTGTGAATCATCACGCTGTAAATCATCACGCTGTGAACCATCACGCTGTGGACCATCACGCTGTGAATCATCACGCTGTGGACCATCACGCTGTGAACCATCACGCTGTGGACCATCACGCTGTGAAGCATCACGCTGTGGACCATGACGCTGTGAATCATCACGCTGTGAATCATCACGCTGTAAATCATCACGCTGTGAACCATCACGCTGTGAATCACCACGCTGTAAATCATCACGCTGTGAACCATCACGCTGTGAACCATCACGCTGTGAACCATCACGCTGTGGACCATCACGCTGTGAATCATCACGCTGTAAATCATCACGCTGTGAACCATCACGCTGTGGACCATCACGCTGTGCACCATCACGTTGATAATCATCACGCTGTGAACCGTCACGCTGTGGACCAGCACGCTGTAACCATCACGCAGATAACCATCAAGCTGATATACATCACGCTGTGAACCATCACGCTGTGAACCATCACGCTGATAATCATCACGCTGTGAACCGTCACGCTGTGAACCATCACGCTGTGAACCATCACGCTGTGGACCATCACGCTGTGAATCATCACGCTGTGAACCATCACGCTGTGCACCATCACGTTGATAATCATCACGCTGTGAACCGTCACGCTGTGAATCATCACGCTGTGGACCATCACGCTGTGAATCATCACGCTGTGGACCATCACGCTGTGGACCATCACGCTGTGAATCATCACGCTGTGGATCATCACGCTGTGAACCATCACGCTGTGGACCATCACGCTGTGAACCATCACGCTGTGGACCATCACGCTGTGAATCATCACGCTGTGGATCATCACGCTGTGAACCATCACGCTGTGGACCATCACGCTGTGAACCATCACGCTGTGGACCATCACGCTGTGAATCATCACGCTGTAAATCATCACGCTGTGAACCATCACGCTGTGAACCATCACGCTGTGAATCATCACGCTGTGAACCATCACGCTGTGGACCATCACGCTGTGAATCATCACGCTGTAAATCATCACGCTGTGAACCATCACGCTGAGGACCATCACGCTGTGAATCATCACGCTGTGGAACATCACGCTGTGAACCATCACGCTGTGGACCATCACGCTGTGAATCATCACGCTGTGAACCATCACGCTGTGCACCATCACGTTGATAATCATCACGCTGTGAACCATCACGCTGTGGACCATCACGCTGTGAATCATCACGCTGTAAATCATCACGCTGTGAACCATCACGCTGTGGACCATCACGCTGTGAATCATCACGCTGTAAATCATCACGCTGTGAACCATCACGCTGTGGACCATCACGCTGTGAATCATCACGCTGTGGACCATCACGCTGTGAATCATCACGCTGTAAATCATCACGCTGTGAACCATCACGCTGTGGACCATCACGCTGTGAATCATCACGCTGTAAATCATCACGCTGTGAACCATCACGCTGTGGACCATCACGCTGTGCACCATCACGCTGTGAACCATCACGCTGTGAACCATCACGCTGTGGACCATCACGCTGTGGACCATCACGCTGTGGACCATCCCGCTGTGGACCATCATGCTGTGAACCATCACGCTGTGGACCATCACGCTGTGAACCATCACGCTGTGGACCATCACGCTGTGGACCATCACGCTGTGAATCATCACGCTGTAAATCATCACGCTGTGAACCATCACGCTGTGGACCATCACGCTGTGAATCATCACGCTGTAAATCATCACGCTGTGAACCATCACGCTGTGGACCATCACGCTGTGAATCATCACGCTGTGGACCATCACGCTGTGAACCATCACGCTGTGGACCATCACGCTGTGAAGCATCACGCTGTGGACCATGACGCTGTGAATCATCACGCTGTGAATCATCACGCTGTAAATCATCACGCTGTGAACCATCACGCTGTGAATCACCACGCTGTAAATCATCACGCTGTGAACCATCACGCTGTGAACCATCACGCTGTGAACCATCACGCTGTGGACCATCACGCTGTGAATCATCACGCTGTAAATCATCACGCTGTGAACCATCACGCTGTGGACCAACACGCTGTGCACCATCACGTTGATAATCATCACGCTGTGAACCGTCACGCTGTGGACCAGCACGCTGTAACCATCACGCAGATAACCATCACGCTGATATACATCACGCTGTGAACCATCACGCTGTGAACCATCACGCTGTGAACCATCACGCTGATAATCATCACGCTGTGAACCGTCACGCTGTGAACCATCACGCTGTGAACCATCACGCTGTGGACCATCACGCTGTGAATCATCACGCTGTGAACCATCACGCTGTGCACCATCACGTTGATAATCATCACGCTGTGAACCGTCACGCTGTGGACCAGCACGCTGTAACCATCACGCAGATAACCATCACGCTGATATACATCACGCTGTGAACCATCACGCTGTGCACCATCACGTTGATAATCATCACGCTGTGAACCGTCACGCTGTGGACCAGCACGCTGTAACCATCACGCAGATAACCATCACGCTGATATACATCACGCTGTGAACCATCACGCTGTGAACCATCACGCTGTGAACCATCACGCTGATAATCATCACGCTGTGAACCGTCACGCTGTGGACCAGCACGCTGTAACCATCACGCAGATAACCATCACGCTGATATACATCACGCTGTGAACCATCACGCTATGTACCGTCATGCTGAATCCTGACAGTAGGGATAGGGGTTGTGCTGAAAGAATTCCGGTAAATAACAGCACAGCAGCGACCACCCGCCTCCAGCAAAGCACTATAGGGCAAAATAACTACAAAGCAGCAAAGGCATGAAGACTCACACCTACTGCACGACTCGCCCATAGCAGCCATAGGTAATGTATACGAATGCATTATGTACTCAGGAGGAATAATATTACCTTATTTGAGCGCCTGCGTGGTGGCGAGATCTTGTTCCACAGAGCCTCCAGCTGGTCAAAGTGTTGTGATTGAGCCAGCGCGGCTTGCTCCGGACCGAGGCTCGTCTGTGATTATCACACAACAAACTTAGTATGTATGTACCTAAGTTATATAAAAAAGAGCTCTATAACAGTGGTGTCCAAGTGGTTTCGCCTTCCTTATAGCTACTTCCATATTTCTGTCAAGCCCAGCTGGGCACCTTCAAGTATGGACAGTACCAATAAATTTTAATGTGATACCTGGCTATTTTGATTTTCAGACACACTTAAAAAATCTGCTATACACGGTGTTGCGGTTGCCCCCGTAATATTTTTAACTGACATAAGGCGGTTATTCTATATGTGAAACTAAACAACTTCTGTGGCAAAATGTTTTTTTTTTTTAAACAAAAATTTTTTTTTTTTCATACAAATTTTAAATCCTCTTGTCCAGTATAGCCAGCAATCCAGGGAAGTCTCCGGTATGGCACCTACCTTCTCGGAGGTGATATTGGCTGGTCGGAGCATGTGCTTTGGCCCCTCCGACTCAGCCAACCATACCGGATTACATAAAAAAAAAAAAAATACCTATTCTCAAAATGTATGAGAAAAAAAACATTTTTTCTTCTAATTAAAAAGTCGCAGAACAAAAGTTGTTCTATTTCACGTACAGAATCACCCCCTTTCTGGTTTTACGGTTGGGGTTGCAACACCGTGTATAATCCATACATCATGACAGCATCTGGCAATTTTTAACATATTTTGGAGTCAACGTATTTTTAAATTAATGTTTTTTTTTCGCCGTATTATTTCAATGTTTATCTTTATTGGAACGTTTGTGTGCGGGCGCCTAAAAATAAGCCCGCGTGCAAATACATTGATAAATTCAGAGAGGAAATTGTTCTAGATTTTGTGTTTTTTCCAAAGGACCTATCGAACGATGATCTGTCGAAAATGTATTTCAAATTAACCCATCGAGGAGTCCTGAAGATACTGATGGTCGTTGTGAACATTTTTGGTCCTCAGTCACTAACACGTGGCATAAAGGCAAGTTTAAGCCTATGTAAAATCAAAGATAACTCTTTGGCCATAATACCTGCGATCCCAAATCCTTGATTTTCTCCTGTTGAATCTTCGATATCTCTTCCATTGATGCCGACACAGAGAACCTGAAAGCACAATGCGTCAAGCTGAATAAAAATGGTTCTTTGACTTCTTGGAAACGTGTCACAGCGAAGTTTGTTCGGGGGAATCTTCACCTTTTCATTTGTTCAAATTATTATAAAAGAAACATTGAAGACGTGAAATTTCGGATTAATATGTTTGTAGAATTCTAGGAGCCTAGAACAGAAACAGCCATTTTATAATATCAATGGGTACAGGCAAAAAAATACTAAAGGTAATTCTTATTATCAGAAATATATTATGACAGATTTCTAATACGCCACCTGTCACAGAACGTTATTCCTAGTAATAAGTGGCAGTTGAAATACAGGCTCCAATTCTTGGTATTTCAACTATTAGTGTCAGAAGGAACGTTATGTGACAGATATCTTATGGGGAATTTATATTATATATTATAATATATTACTAGCCCTAAATTTAATGTTAATTGTAGAATTTCTTCCAGTGTAAAATTCCGTCAGTTCTAGGCGAAGAAGATAACAAACAAACTTCACAAGTCACAATGTTTTGTTAGTACCTTATAAGTAAATATTATAGTCACTGAAAAATCATTAACCCAACATTACCTATATCTGGTGTAAAGTACCACGGTAAATTGTTTCCTCAAAGTGGGAGTTCAAGTACCTAGGTCTGCGTAATGAGGTGGGTTGTATTAACGCCATCGCCATCAAACGTTGGCATACCAGCTTTTGACGTGTCAAAAATGTGTATGGCCCTGTTTACATAATATCAGCCAAACTCTGTAATGTATAATCTGTAATTACATACCTCCTCTTCAGTCGCTCGTCGACTTGAGCCATCATGGCCGCTGAGGTGAGGTGCCCATACTTCTTCTGCCAGGTGTAAGTGTCCAAGGACACTTCCTTCTTCAGCAGGCGCCGCATCGGACGCTTTGGAGCCAGGGGACGCAGCTCTGATTGAAAATGTAAATATTAAAATAGCAAATTAATAATTAGTTGAAAGTAAAAAAGAAAAATGTATAGAATTTTATTTGATTTCGCTGCCGCTGTTTCGGCAAAATATTTATGAAACCTGATGATAAATCACCGACTGCTCCCATGATGCCACCTAATTACCTCTGTCGGAGATAGTTGCCATACCAATACTTCCCTATTGTCAAGTCAGCTACACTGAATTGGCCGGAAAGCAAGAACTATTTATTTACATAACCGCTCCGAGCGACCTTTTCAGAGAAGACCATCAAATATCAAATCAAATTTAAATAAAAAAAAGTTTATTGCACTTAAAATTTGCCAAAAGGTACAGCTTAACGCCTTAGGCGTTCTCGTCCAGCCAATCTTTGGGTTATCATGAAAGTGTGTGGAATGGCAGAGAACTAATAAGGAGATAATGTAGATAGTATTCGTGAGCCCCAATGTCATTCAGCGTGCAGAAGAGAAGAGAGAGAGAACGTGAGAATTTCGAAGGCGTCATCGCCGCGAGCTATTGTATACGAACGCGGTATTCAGAGTCAGAGATATGATCATACTTTGATTATATAAAGATTGATACAAAGATTATGATCATACTTAGACAACATTAATTGTGTTTAGCCACAGAGTAAGGAAGACGCGTCTTCCGCTCGACCGAGGTGAGACTGTCAACGATCGCTGTTCAGCAGGTGAGCTATTTGTACATAAATAATAAACAACTTTCAAAATATTGATACTGTACCGTCGATATCCTTCGAAGGGGCGGCGTATGTTGGAATCTTGACGTAAGTGGCCGGCGTGTTGTGAAGACATATGATCGGCACGCAGCCTGGAAATAAAATGATTTCAAATTCCCAAGTACAGCCTGGGGTTTTTCAAAAGGGGCGTGAAAAGGCTCCTGTCAGGCCGGCATGGCATTCGCAATCCCCGTGCGTCACATAATGTCCATGGGCATCGTAAGTCACCTAATCGTAAGTGAAATGATGCCAAATTAATTTCTGAAAAAAATAAATTGTAAATTTGTAAATTTTTGCTCAGGAATCTTGCCCTTTAATGTTTGTAGATATTGCTAAATCACCTGAAATAATATCTTATACGGAGAACATACCAGCATGCTGGTGAATACTTTGGTCACCAGGTTGGGCAGTATGTTATGTAGCATGTTGTTCATACTCCAACATACTGCTCGCACTTTTGGCACGGTTCAGGTAAATACCAGGTTGCACCGCGAGCCTCAATTCAGCGTCGTACCGTACGACTGGTGGGTGTTCCTGAGGTGTCCTGCGATTGATAATCGCTGCAACTCCGTTAGGGACTTTGGCCGTCTAAGAGTGTTCTATTCTATCATCCTGGAGATTGTTCAGAGGAGCTGTTTAATGCAATTCCACAGTCTCCATTCCATCTACGCACTACTACGCGTACTGGATAGGGAATGCAACATGTACAATCGACGAATCACAGATTCTGTAGGCAATTTAATCACGGCAACGGGAAAATATGGGACACACTCCCTGCCCATGTATTTCCTTCCAAGTAAGACATGGGGGTTTTTAAAGGGGCCAGACCGGCCATCGAAGTGCAACACAGAAAGTCCATGGATATCGTTAGATAGGTGTCTAATAACTCGGAGGTGTAGTGATGACAAAACGTCGCACTTTCCATTAAAAAAAACGTTTCGATAGGTACAGGTTTAGCACCAGCGGGTCTATTCGCTGAAATCCCCCAGTGACGATTCAGGAGAGTCTCAGTCGCGGACACTGGTTTTTAGGGTTCCGTATCCGTCGTACGGGACCCTATTACTAAGCCTACGCCGTTTGCCTGTCTGTTTGTCTGTCTGTCTGTCCGTCTGTCTGTCCGAGGTCTTTATCTCTTGAGCCGTAATAGGCAGCCCGTTGAAATTTTCACAGAATATGTGGTATGTATGTGTTATATAGCCGATATGACAACAAATAATAAAAAAAATAGAAAAAGTAAACAATTCACGGGGGTACCCATACAAGAAACTAAAAAGTGTATGCGCGCCATCTACCGAAAAGAGTATGAAGCATTTTAACTAATACATAAATGGCGTGAGTGCGCTGACCATGACATGGCGATACGGAACCCTCGGTGCGCGAGTTCGACTCGCACTTGGCCGGTTTTTAACCATGTGTCATGCATGCGTCAATGAGGATTTCCGAGAATACGGGCCCAGGTCGAGCAACATGCTGTTGATTGACTGATTGTGTTTAGATTTACATCGCCAATAGATGGCGCCACACGCATGTTTGCTTCTCGCTATCGCAGAGTGGTGTCTAACGTGATATATACGGGTCAAGTTTTACATCACCTGCCACAAGATGGCGCCACGTGTCTGTTTACTTTACACATTTGGATTGTTTAAAATTGGTGTGTGTGTGAGTGAACAGATTGCCTTCCGTCATCACGAGAGAGAGAAACCCGAAGACGAATGCGCACCTCTATCCAGCAGGTGAATGACTATCCGGGAGCAGTCGCTGGTGATCTGGAAGGTTACGAGCGGCACGTGGAGCGCCAAGGACGTCAGCGCCAGGCCGCGCTTCGTCTCCCAGATGATCAGCGTCTTGTCCTCTGATCCTGTCGCATTGTATTATTTGTTTGTTTTTAATGTTAAATATTACATAATAATATATTATCAGTTTTACAGTGAAATACTTTTTTATGGGAACTGACACTTGGGTTGACAACACCACCTACATCATCCGTGTTGTCAGCCCATAAAACCTTGGTGACCTAGGTCACGTGTCAGTGCTTCCCTTTGGTAGTGACGGCTACACTGAAGAAATATTTACATAGCCGGTTCGACCGACCTTTTTATTCAGTGCGGTGGTACCAACCCGGGCGGGTTAAACCCTAACACTTGGTAACTTAAACTTCTAGTAGGTGTCTAGTTTGTTTGTTTTTTATGGAAGCTGACACGGTTGGCTACATCACCTACAACATCCGTGATGCCGCGTCAGTGCTTCCCTTCGGAAGTGCCACCTACACTGAACTAGACGGAAAACACAAACTATTTACATAGCAGTCTCACTTGACCTTTCATTCAGTGCGGTGGTACCAACCTGGGCGGATTAAACCCTACCACTGCCACCTAGTAAGGTCCAAAGGGAAGGGACCTTCAGTTTTACGTTGAATTCGAACCACAGCCTTTAGCGGTCGAACGATCACCCAGTGTGCTTAAGATCACGAAGGGCAGTTGACCGATTGCACAACTGAACTGTAACACTGCCTTTTAGAACTGCGTTGTGAGTGGTGTCGCTTGATGTTACAAACCTGAAACAGCAATAGAGCCGTCGCCAGTGACCTTAACGCAGGTGACCTTGGCGAGGTGACCCGACAACAGATGTAGATCGGCGCCCGTGTTGATGTCCCACACGATCAGGTTGCAGTCCCACGAGCCGGAGACCACTTGCGTCTTGTTGGTTATGGACACCGCCACGCACGTCACGATGTCGGAGTGGCCAACCAGCACCTGGGAAGACCCCATCACGTAAGGTTTAGGTGACCACATTGCCAAAGGAACCGAAAGCGGCCATGTGGAGATATAGTCAAGTGTGATGTTATTGGCTAACCACAAATTGCCAAAGGTAGAATAACCGTCACGGCATAGAAAGAGAGCTAAGCTAAGGCCACACTTGACGGGCTTAGACCTAAAGACGTTATGCGGGCCGAGATCCAACATACTGAATGCGAGGCCCATTTCTCTGTCACCTGTCTAGAATTGGCAACGTCGCGCATATGTAAAGACGCGCTAATATGTACGGGATAATATGGGACCTTTTCATGAAAAAATATGTATTCAACTAATTACAGATTTGGCTTCTATATCACGAACTGGGTCACCTCTGTTAGTATGCGGTGTCTTTACAAAATAACCCTGTTCGTAGGCAAGTAGTATCTAGAATACCTAAAGATAAAAAAGTGCATCATTTAGAACTCAGAACTCATCGAACCAACGAACCTGCGATAGCTTCCCTCCATCCAACTGCCACACCTTGAGCGACATGTCCTCGGAGCCGGTAATGAGGTTCTGGCTGTCGGAGGTGAGAGCGAGGCAGGTGATGCGCTCCGCGTGCGACACGCTGCGTCGCTCCTCGCCGCTGTCGCACCCGGACACCGACCAGATCTTGGCCGTGTTGTCTCCGTCGGCGAACACCTGTGGGTTAATGATTCAGTCTTGAGCGACATGTCCTCGGAGCCGGTGATGAGGTTCTGGCTGTCGGAGGTTAAAAATTAGCAGTTGGCTACCCTATCCCGCAACTGGGCGGTGTAACGGGCGTCACTGTTAGAAATAATGTGTGGTAGAGAACTTGTTCTCGACGATTACTCATTAAACGTTGCTAGTCTAACATGAGTACTAAGTTGGGGGTTTCGGCCTCCTCTTAGCTCACGCTGCTGACTCCACTCAGGTCGGTGGGTCAAATGAGATACCACCCTAAACGCTGGGTTGAGTACTGCGGGGTTCCGTTAAAAGCCCCAGAATGCTTCGTGCTTCTGCACGGAACACTGGAGTTGGTCTCGCAGGGGTTGTGGTTTAGCGTTGATTCCCTGGTGCTTCCGTACTTGTGTAGTTAAAGCACCTAACACGGGAATAAGTAGCGAAAGCTGCGAGTGGTGAGCCACTTAGAGCTCCGTAACCAATGTGGAGAATTGGTAGACATGCGAATAATGTAGATCGGTATGTCGGTGCTACACACACTTATATGTGGATGTGGGATGGACTTCTCACGAGCTAATGACGCTGACGTAAGTCTGTCATTCGAGAACGGTGGATCCCCGGTACACATTAGGTGGTGGTCATATGCACTTCCACGCATATACATAGCTGGTGAAAACAAAAGCCTTTGGGCTAGTACAAAACGCTGAGGCCCTGGGCACAGGTTGCGGTTGGATAGGGTGCTGACCCCAGTGGCAGTGAAGGCTTCACCCCCGGCTCTCGACTTCGGTCGGGGGTTCCTTCGGGTGGACGGGTGGTGGCTCGGATCGGCTGGGGAAAGGTCGCAGCCTGTGTTTCCCATGGGATTATTTCGGAAGAACGGATGTTCGATAGAGCAGCTATGGGGCCTCGATCTGGCATACATGATCACTGTACTCGCAAGAGTGCAGGTAGTAGACGTCTGGATTTTGTAGCCGAAAGGCTGGTATCTCTGGACGTCTATAAACAAAAACGTAAATCAAAACAAATGATAGAAAAGAAAGTTTGTCGGAGGTGAGAGCGGGACAGGTGATGCGCTCCGCGTGCGACACGCTGCGTCGCTCCTCGCCGCTGTCGCACCCGGACACCGACCAGATCTTGGCCGTGTTGTCTCCGTCGGCGAACACCTGTGGGTTAATGAATCATTCTTGAGCGACAAGTCCTCGGAGCCGGTAATGAGGTTCTCCCCCTCCAAGGGGGGGGGGGGGGGGGGGGGGGACCGCAGTCAATGCGCGTCACCGGGACCAAATTGGTGGTATCCCGGCAGTAGGCCTAGAGCGTGCAACGACTTTCAAATGATTGCTCCATGATGGAGTCGTGACACAGTGCGGGTGCTATGGCCGCAAGGGTGGTGCGCTCGTGTCAGTGGCGGGTGAATATGTCGGAGGAAAAAGTGATACAGGCGATGCGCTCTGGGTGTGACACGCTGCGTCGACGTCCGATCATATTATATCGCGACGATGCCGTCTCCGTGAACACCTATAATAGCAGAGTTCAGTAAATATTTAAGCTAGGTACTTCGAACATTATTTAGGTATTTCCAATTATATTAGACCATGCGCATACAATCGATTGCTTCGCAACTAAACTATTGCCATGAGTCATATTTTCTCCGCAAAAGTATCCGCGTTCGCGTTCCCATATAAACCTGTAGACTTTTGATCAACAACGAGATGGGTTGCACAACTAAAATGTTTATATAGGTATGTATTTATATATTTTTTGTATATTGATTATTGAGCATTCATATGATAGGTAGTTTAACTATTACTCTCGAACTTGACACAATATGTTGTATGCGTTAGTGTGCACTAGTTTAACTAGTAGGTAATACCTTACGAGCTAGCTACATTATGTAAATTAATTGCATTTTTGCCATGTCTACTCCGTCAAAATCGTGCATCTATCCGAAAATCTGATTCATTTGCTTCAATTCTCCTTCAAACCGATCTACCCAGGGGTGAAATTGGCAAACCGATCTCTCCGGGGGAAGAAATTGGCTGTGCCTGAGACTTCAGCTCAGTTAACGGTACTCTGACCTCAAGCAAAGCCATCCAATTCGGCTGTTAAAGAAACATTACAACACAGTTAACGTAATCACTCCGTAATCACTAACGTGCTGCGCATTATCAGCTAAGGTCGATCCCTTTCCTTTCCAAGCTATAGTTTCCATGGTAGCGTCGTACCTGTCTCGGAGCACCTGGACCTCCTGGGCACCACTATATCCAAAGACGTCGGTTTACGGCAACTAATCGAGTCTAAGGCCAAAACTGCATCCAGAAAATTGGGTATACTTTTCCGCAATTAGGCCGGTGATGGAGTACTGCAGTCACATCTGGGAGGGTAGTCCGCATTATCTGCTTGCGCCCTTAGACTCGATACAGCGCCGAGCCATCCGTCTTGTTGGTGACCCGAAACTTACAGATGGTCTGGAGTCTTCACAGACGATTTGTGGGTTCGCTTAGTCTGTTTTACAAATACTATCACGGACGTTGCTCTGTGGAACTAGCATCCCTTATTTCCTGCCACCCGTCCTATCTCCGCATGACTCGTCGCAGAGAGACTCAGCACCCTTTTGTTGTTGACATTGGGCTTTTGAGAACCCATCGGTTCTCTAAATCGTTTCTTTGTCGCACCGCTAGAGTGTGGAACTGTCTTCCGGCGAGTGTATTTCCTGAATCCTTTAACCTGGGTGTCTTCAAGCGTCGTATTAACGGGCTAGACAGCCTTGCAACAGCCCGCAAATCTGCTGGCATGGCAGCTAACTGAGCGTGGTTTCGCGAGGAGAGGTGATTTTGGCTCTGTCGACTGCACCATTGGTCTCTCGGCAAAGCCACGCAGGCTGGTTTACATAAAAAAAAAAAGATCACGTCGCCATTATATTACGATAATTGCCTAAACGCACAGTTAGGAACAACGCTACAAAACAAAGGCAAGCGAAACAGGTCGGTGGAGTTCATTTCTATTGAAAGTTGGAACCGCGTAAGCCGTCAGCTTTGGGCCCGGTTGTAAAGCTTGGGAGTTTGTTTTGTTTTACGATCGTCTGACCCGAAGCGGAAACTGTGTAGAGCTGATAGTAAAATCCTTCAACAGTGACCCCAATTTAATGTCTATTGTAACCGCGACGCGCCGCGACGGATGCAGACAATCAACGAAATTGGCAAATAAGTGGAACATTATCAACCTGCCTATTCGTTTTAGCGATTATCGCAAAAACTGTGGTAGCCGCATCCTCTGTCTCACTAAACGCATTGAGAAGGCCATTAGGAGCGACTGAGATGGATCATGAGAAATTGCTAGTAGAGAATAGTCCCGCAGGAGTAACCATTGCTGCCATTTGGGTTGTCTGTAGATCTTTTTTTTTATGGACCCTGACACGGTTACATCACCTACAACATCTGTGATGTCAACACATAACACCGGGTGAACTAGGTGCCATGTCAGTGCTTCCCCTTCATTTCATGTCGGCAACACTGAACTGGACGGAAAACACGAACTATTGACATAGCCGTTTCGAGCGACGTTTCATTCAGTGCGATGCGATGGCACGAACCCGGGTGGGTTAAACCCTACCACCTAGTAAGGTAACAAGGGAAGGGGCCTACAGTTTTACGTGGGATCCGAACCACGGTCAGCCTCCAACGGTCGAGCGGTCACTCATCCAACGTCCTGAACGCGCTCAGGGTTGCTTAACAACAGTCGACCGACCGCACCACTGACCTAACGAGGCTGACGCGACAAACGGTAGGATAGAAGGAGGTGACTAGTGTTAGCGATTATCTAAAAAATAGTAGTAGTGGTGGCCGCAGCTCTGTCTCACGCTTGAGAAGGCCAGTTGGAGCGATTGAGACAGATCATGAGAAATTGCTAGAAGATTTTTTTAAAATGTAATCCTGTATGGGTGGCTGAGTCGGAGGGGCCAAAGCGCATGCTCCGACCAACCAATATCACCTCCGAGAAGGTAGGTGCCATACCGGAGACTTCCCTGGATTGCTGGCTATCCTGGACTAGAGGAGAACACAACCGAGGCTGCTATGCGTCCATCTTACATCCAGTAGGGTGGTACCAACTCAGTCGGCTACAATTAGAGCCTACCACCTATATATAAGGGGCCCATTTTACCTATATGTAAGGGGCAAGGGAAGGGACCTACAGTTTTACACCGGTTCCGAACGGTGAAGCAGCAGGTGTAGGTATGCACGTAATTTTTTTCGCCAGAAAAAACTCATTGGCACACGCCGACCGGATTCGAACCACAGACCTCTCGCATGAGAAGCCGATGCCTAAACCGCTCGGCCACCCGCCGCTTGTGAATGTTGCTAATAAGAATACTCCCGCAGGAGTAACCATTGCTGCCATATTTTGGGTTGTCTGTAGATAGTTTACTGTGCTTACATTTTATAACGACACACCTGTTTACCAATGGGTTAAGCTAACCCTGGGGTTAGCAATGGGGTGAGATAACCAACAGATCTCCAGGAACCGGGAAAATGTAGAACGCACTCCCTGCCCATCTATTTCCTCCCAAGTACAGCCTGGGGTTTTTCTAAAGGGGCGTGAAAAGGCTCCTGTCCGGCCGACATGGCTTTCGCAATCCCCGTGCATCACAGAATGCCCATGGGCATCGTTAGACACCTACTTGTAGGTGAAACGATGCTACATGTCGCGCTATATGTATAAAAAAATGCCACGATCCTGACAAAATCTACATAAATCCACACACGCTGTGTCCTGATAATCAGGGTAAGCAGAGTAATCGGTGTTGTGCTGCAAGAACTCTGGAAAATTGCAACACAACATCGACCACCACGTTTAGCAAATTATTCGGACAAGATAATTATCAAGCAGCAAGTAAGGCACAAAGACCTACCCGTGCCCGACTACGTCTAAAGACCGTGCCAAGGTGAGAGGTGGCAAGCACTGTCGCCCTTTAGCACGGCATCTCGTCCTTATCCCCCAGTCGCCTTTTTTTTTATTGTTTCCGAACTAGCTGGCTGTGTCCGAGGTCGAAGCCTCAGGCGCAGCCAATATCACCCCTGAGGAGGTGCCAGTCCGGCTTGGAGGTGGACTAATGTCGCTGGGGAAAGGCTATTTACCCGCGATTTGAAGATCCGTGGATTGTAGGAGTGGGGAAAGATATTCCCCGGAAGCCCGTTCCACACCTTTGCAGTGCGGCACAAGAACGATTTAGAGAATCGTGCCGTTCGAAGTACTCCGTTCGTGTCCACTACAAAGGGGTGTTCCGCGAGAGTATGGCGGGTTTGGCGAACGCGAACAGGAGGAGGAGGGATAAGGGAAGCAATTTCGTCAGAGCAGCGGCCATAGTAGTACCGATAAAACAGAGGCTCAATGAACCAAAGATACGTCTGTGCTTTAGAGGTTGAAGGTCCTTTGTTAGTACAGAGTCGCCAATGAGGCGAATGGCTAGTCGTTGGATAGAATCTTTTACGACATGCACGGGGAGAGACGCAGTGGGGATATTCCTTTTAAGTACCGGCCTCATACAGTCCTGACCTGACAAATCTCTGCCGCCTTTTTCACACCCATTATGTTCTTTACCTCTTCTCCTTCAATAAGTATTTGTCGTTTCCGCCGAAGGTGAGTGCTTGTGTAAATTAAACCGGTGCGTCTTCAATACAAGAAACTGTGTTTGAAAACAATACGACTTACGGCAAACTTCATGTTGAGCGTGAGCGCAACACTCGCGCTGGGAGTGTTGGGAGCAGAATGCAGCACGATGCCGCTGTCCACGAGCCACACGTGCACTGAACGCGCTCGGTCCCCGGACACAGCCCTGCGGCTGTCCGCCATCATTGCGAGAGCTTGAATTGCTGCTGTGTGACCCTGGAAGAGAAGCCATTGAAACCGAGTGTAATGTCACATATGCAGGGCGTTGCAGAAGTCATTACTTTAACTTTGGGCCCAGATTCACGGCATCAATAGGAACAAAAAAAGTGAATCACAATTTTCTAAATTCAGTGTGGAAAATTTATGATAGGTAGGAGCACCCCTGAGATATACCCTACTCATGAAAAAAAAAAATCATTAAAATCTGCTGAGAATTGGCGGAGAAATCGAGTAACATACACACAAAAAAAACATACAGAAGAATTGAGAACCTCCTCCTTTTTGGAAGTCGGTTGAAAAATACAGTTACACTTACAAACTGTAATTGATGAATTTAATGTACAAGCAATCATAATTTCTAATGCGATCCCACAACGTCTAAGCCACGTGCGACGCGGTCCACTGGTTTTCCCTCACCGACCGTGCGTTACCGTCTCGGCAGGCGTCGCGCGGCGCCACCCCGCGGTAAAATACCTCTTTTTACATTAGGCGAAAGAGTGACTACATTTTAATAAATGAACATCTCGGGAATTTAACGTTTTAGAGATAAACTTATCGTTAATGTGTTAAAAAAAACGTTGATGGTTACTAAAGCACGGTTATGCTCCAGTTAATAATCTAGTATTGTAGCATTTGGAAGTACTTGTGATAGGAGGATCAAAAGAACACATTTTCCCCAATTAACATACTTGTATTTTTAACCCTTCGCGTGCGTCCGGCGCACAGCCGTGTGCCGGCTATATTATTCCTCTAGTATGCCTCCGGCACACAGCCGTGTGCCGCGCATAGTCGCCAACTTCAGGCAGCTAATGCAACGTAGCATGGATGCTGTTTTGTATGAATTTAGGTTCAAATTAATTTGACGAGTTTTAGAATTGATTTTGGCCCTCTACACAAGGTGTCTCGATAAAACAATTTTTCGTACTGAGCTCGCTAGTTGTCGCCGGCGCGAGAGAGATGAGAGCTCGCGATTGTTTACATTTTTCGTTGCTTTCCGAAATGTGTTATGTATAAGTTTGTGAGTGAAAATGAGTGCAGGGAGAGTGTATTGAACTGATAATTGTGTTCCTAGCAGTTTTATATGTGCAGTGTTTGTGTAAATCGACATAACCTAAAAAAAAAATTTTTCGTTCGTGTTCACCAGTTCACCACACCATATCTTCTAGATATAAGGTAGAAACCATATTGTTGTCTATACCAATTAGATAGATAATTTCGTGCAGATTCTGGTGATGTATAACACTATAAATAGGTCTTTAGTGGTTTCTCTGGAAAAACGAGAAATTCCTAACCTCTTCCAAACTACCCAGAAAAACAAAAAACGGCCGACACGCGCGGGGGTGTGCGCGCGCGCGGGGTCCGACATTCGAAGGGTTAAAATGACGTTAACACCAAATTAAAAAAAAATACATGTGAAGTGTGAATATGAAGTGAAGTCATGATCATCGTGCATTTGTGAGAGGTTGATATTAATTGAAAATTTCACTATCAAAATTACTAAAATTATCGTAAAAACACCATTGAATGCCGCAGCTGGAAAGACAAACAAAACAAAAATCAGTGAAAAAGTTCTAATCCTGATCACGGCACCACTGTAACACCACGAACCTTGTACGTCAGCGTCGGTGAATTGTCCGCAAGCTGCCACACGACAATCGTTCGGTCTTCCGAGCCGCTTAGTACAAGCAGGTTGTTAGGAGAGAAGGTAACGCAGGTGATGTGGCCGATGTGGCCACTGAGCGTGGCCTGCATGCGGTGTGTTGAGAGTTGCCACACGCGGACTAGACCCCGCGCGCAGCCGGACGCCGCCAGCTGACTGTCGCGCGACACCTCCAGGCAGCTTATGGGGATCAGTTCGCTCTGTTCAGCCTGAAAGCAAATCATTTACACTGTTTTATACAGTGCCAAAGTGTTGAAAAGGGTCTCGTGAAACCTTAAAGTGTGAAACACGAAAAAAGTAAGAGAAAATCATATAACTGTGTGAGGCCGGTACTTAAAAATAATAGCCCCACTGCGTCTCTTCCCGCGCATGTCGTAAAAGGCGACTAAGGGATAAGGACGAGATGCCGTGCTAAAGGGCGACAGGCTTGCCACCTCTCATCTTGGCACGGTCCTTCCACCGAGTCGTGCAGCAGGTAGGTCTTTGTGCCTTACTTGCTGCTTGATAGTTATCTTGTCCGAATACTTTGCTAAACGTGGTGGTCGACGTTGTGTTGCAATTTTCCAGCGTTCTTGCAGCACAACACCGATTACTGTGCTTACCCTGATTGTCGGGATACAGCGTGTGTGGTAATTTATATATGTAAAAACATATAACTGAAACGAGTGTTTGTTATCGATTGCTAATTAGACTTTATTCTTAGTAAATATTTATAGGACAGAGATCTAAAACGTTTCCTATATCATTGTGTCTAAATACCTACAACTCCCACATACCAAGGTTTGCTAGAATATAATGCCTTGTGGAATTAAGCTCACCTATTCGTGCGTTGTAAAATTCGTGATCAATTTAAATCAAAATTTGAACAATTTAATTCACTAAATCACTAAACCATCTATAATCTACTGTTGAAATAAATTTTATCTCGTGTTCGTGAGTCTAATTATGACTTATTAGCTCTAAAGTGGTTCATTGTTGGCCATTCCGTGTAAAGTGAGCCTGGGAATGAAAAATTAAATTAAATTATATTCCATTTTATTTACGGTTTCAATATTCACATAATTCATAATTTGTAAAATAAATAAGAAAAATGTATTTCTTTCTCGCTTTCTCCAAAAAGCGTACTTGTAAGTTTTTTTTTATGGAAACTGAAACTGTTTAGCAAAAATCTGTTCTAAGATAACGAGAAAGTCGTTTCGCATGCCCAATTTGAACATATATTATCAAAGAAATATTGCCTAAATCTACTATGACAGAGAACAAAAGGATGTATTTATATACAAGTGTATAAAATTCAGTAAAATTATGGTTAGAAGTTCAAGTAATTCACACGCTGTAGGACCCGTAAACAAGCCTATAGAGCCTGTAACCTGCTTAATGTTTAATGTTTAAAATAAAAGTCTACATTTTCCAAATTAAAATCATATTTTTATTTCGCTTATTATTTTATCTCTTAGCATTTATATTGATAATTTTTTCGTGTACCTTTACAGGGTTTTTAAGTATTTGTTAATGCACTCAAAAAACATTTCCGAAAAGTGCCGCACCCGAAAACACGCATTTAAAAATTCATAAAAAAAAATTATCTACTATATTTTATGGTTAATTTTGAGTTATATTATATGGTAAACCATTTAATTAGACAATAACGAAATTACAAAATAAATTTGAAACTAAAAAAACTACCTATCAAATTAAAATTACTTAAAACTACAATTGAAATTTAAAACAACAAGCCCTACCAAGAAATATTAAAAATAAAATTATATTAATATAAATAAATAAATGAATAAATACACACATCTAAACTTTTACGGGAAACCTCCGAAGACGCCACATAAGCACCTTGCCGGTGTTAAATTGTAAAACTTTGTTAATTGTAATTTGTTTAAATGTCATGAATAAATATTAGTACGTAGAGAGAATACACAATTTTTAAATCAGTATTAGCTTAAATTGCATTAATTATTCAAACCTGCAATAAGCTGAGCGATGTTGTCGACTTGGTTTGTCTCCGTTTTTTCTGCTTCGTTGGTCTAAAGTTAGTGAGGTGGTCCTCTGTGTGGAATGAGTAAATCGTCACCCTGTTGCCTCCTGAAATGCAAATTAGTTTTGTTTATTTATTTACTCTCTCTGCCCAGTTCGTAAATGGATAGATATAGCTATAGCTCCAACACTACAACCCCAATCCAACGGTTATATTAGGATAAGTGAGGCGGCCTCCTCACTCCCCTAAATAAGAGGCGAAATCAGGGGCAGTGGCGGCGGGGACATTGAGAAATAATATTATATATAAGTCTATGGGCGGGGAGCACCTAAAATTTGTTTTTATGTAATCCGTGGCTGAAGCGGAAGGACCAAAGCACATGCTCCGACCAGCCAATATCACCTCCGAGAAGGTTGGTGTCATACCGGAGACTTCCCTGGATTGCTGGCTATACAGGACTAGAGGCAACACAACCGAGGCTGTTATGCGGCCATCTGACATCCAGTACGGTGGTACCAACCCAACCCAGTTGGCTACAATTTGAACCTACCACCTAGTAATGGGCAACCTACAATTTTACAAAAGTTCCGAACGGCGAAGTAGCATGCACGTACATTTTTTCGCCAGAAAAAAACTCATTGGTACACGCCGATTCGAACCTCGGACTTCTCGCATGAGAAACCGATGCTCAAACCACACGGCCACCCGCCGCTCAATAAATCACGTTTTTCTTATGTAATCCGGTATAGATGGCTGAGTCAGATATCGCTTCTTCTGATATTCCCTTCCACTCATAAATATATAAAATGCAAATAATATAACTTATAAATAATACTAGCTCTTGCTCGTGGCTTCGCTTGCGTGAAATTCAAATTTAAAAATAAGAAAGTAAGTCACAAAGAGCGAGACCGAAGGCCGAGTTGCGTTCAGGTAATCGATATGCTTTCTTGAAGATAGGAAGTAACTAAGGGAGGGAGTAAATAAGAATGAGTGCCGAGCTGCGCTCAAGTAAACGACATAATTCTTGAAGATATTTAGTCACTAAGGGCGAGGCCGATGGCTGAGCTACGTTCACGCAAACGACATAATTCTTCAAAGAAAGCAAGCCAATAAGGGCGAGGCCGATTACCTTGTTAAGTGTTTTGTTTGTGGAAGGAGCTGCTGGGTTTATACAGATTTTTGTTAGTATGTTCTATTGTCAGTTAGTTTTATGCGCATGTATGTCTGTTTGATTTTCCGTAAAATATAATGGCCTCTGTTTTCAGGGACGTGAGTAGGCCGCCTATGTTTGTTAGGCTTCTGGGTTGCATTGTTAGGTAATATTAGTACACTGTTAAGACTGCACTACGCTTACGTTAGGTCAGTAGAAGTAAGGAAAGAGAAAGAAGATAGAGGATTGTTAATAGCGAGCATACCGGCAGCGAGCAAGAAATGATCGTGATCGGTGACCGCGAGCGCGGTGAGATCGTGTGCGGTGGGCAGCGTGCGCAGGAGTTGACCACTGTGCAGGCTGTAGATGTAGGCGCGCTGGTCCGCGCAGCCGACTGCCGCGCGAGACGAGTCGCGCGCCAGGCAGAAACACTTCACCTGCGTGCAAAACAAAAGATCCATCATCTTCAACATCACCATCATCGTTAATATCAGTGTGATAAACGTGAACATCGGTGTCATTACTAATACCGTTGGTAAAGTCATCACCATCAACGTAAACATCGGTGTCATTACCACTATCGTCGGTAAAGTCATCATCATCTACGTCATTACTACTACCGCCGGTAAAGTCCAAAAATCGTCGGTAAAGTCATCATAATCAACGTCGACGTCGGTGTTATTATCAATATCGTCGGTAAAGTCTTTATCATCAACATCAACATCGTCGTTGTTATTACCACTATCGTCAGCAAAGCTAAGTCATCATCATCAACGTCCATGTCGATGTCATTACCACTATCGTCGGTAAAGTTATTATCATCAACGCCAACATCGGTGTCATTACTACTACCGTTGGTAAAGTCATCACCATCAACGTCAACATCGGTGTCATTACCACTATCGTCGGTAAAGTCATCATCATCTACGTCAACATCGGTGTCATTACTACTACCGCCGGTAAAGTCCAAAAATCGTCGGTAAAGTCATCATAATCAACGTCGACGTCGGTGTTATTATCAATATCGTCGGCAAAGTCTTTATCATCAACATCAACGTCGTCGTTGTCATTACCACTATCGTCAGCAAAGCTAAGTCATCATCATCAACGTCCATGTCGATGTCATTACCACTATCGTCGGTAAAGTTATTATCATCAACGTCAACGCCGTTGTCATTATCACTATCGACGGTAGAGTCATCATCATCAACGTCAAGGTCGTTGTCATTACCACTATCTTCGGTCAAGTCATCATCATCAGCGTCAACATCGATGACAGTTTCATAATTTACATAGTTATCATCAACATCAACGTCATATCGTCCTTTTAAGATCAATACGGCGGCATCGCCATGCTGGCTATTTTTTCCGTCTACGGCTGGCGACTACCGGTTCGATCACCGCTCGCCGGCCGCCAGGCGTCGGTGGATCGAAATGTCGATAAATGTTTAAGATATTTCTAATTTATAATTCAAAGCTCGCGCGAGTCGTTTCATTTCAAGAAAAGGAAGTCATGTTTAGATTGGAACTGTAAATTCGTAGAAGGTGAAGAACAATTTTTTGTTATGAAAACTTGTATGGGTGGCTGTTTCGGCACAATCTACAGCCACAGACAAAGGCGCAGGCGACAGGACCAAATTCATCTCCCCTCACGAAACTGCACTCAGTCAGGTAGGTACCATGCCAGTAGCTATCTACGGATTATCTAGTAGCGCGTTTTGGCCACGCGGCGACGACGCGGCTACGAGGGGTGCATTACGAGTGCAAACGCGGGGAAGTGGTGGTGGTTGGAGGAGGCTGCGCGCTAGTAGGGCGACGCGAAATTATGTTTCTTGAGATTTAGTTTTCGAGGTGCTGTGCAGGATTTTTGCTCTATAGATTTACGAACTCATATGATGGCGACTTTTACTGTTTTGTGTCTCAGATTTTGAGGAACTATTATTGAATAACTCAAAAAGCCAAAGCTCAAGTGGCAGTGGGCTGGGCAAGTTAGCCGAAGAGACGATGACCGTTGGAGTAACCGTGTCCTACACTGGCGGCCGTGAACAGGAAAACGGAGTGCGGGAAGACCACCCGCCAAGTGGGACGACGACATCAAGTACGTCGGCGGAAAGCAGTGGTTCCGTATCGCTGAAGGCCGGGAGGACTGGAGGAAAATTGGAGAGGCGTATGTCCAGCAGTGGACGCTTACACGCTGACTGACTGACTGACTGAAAAAGGCCAATTTCAAGAACTAAATGCTGCAAAGCTCTTCTAAGAGGGATAAACGATTTTGGCAACTAATTGGGATTCTAATCAAGTATGCTAACATCATTATAACAACTGGACGACACGCCATTAGGTAGAACACAATAGGTACTCTGCACCTATCGCGCGGCGTGTTACTGCCGTAAAAACAATTAGGAATACGCAAACAGGATTAATCTCCATTAGCGTTCGGACTAATGGGAGCTCGTACAGAAAACCCAATTTAATTTTGCTTTAATTATTACCAGCGGGCAGACGGCCAGTGATATATTATGTGTACGCCGTTAAGTAGTCCCTGGCTGACTCCCTCCCTATTCATGTAACATCTCTTCTCTACGACATATTATAAAACGCTGCGTCTGTCTTGTCACTCTGTCTGTCTTTCAGTTTGTCGGTCTGTCTGCGCGGGTCGGATTAAACAGATTCGCGGGCCGGACTGGAGGCCCGCGAGCCGGCTTTTCCGAAAAATCCAAAGGAAATGGGGCATTTAGTTGGAGTCAGTGGTAGCCATCGATATAATATTTTATTAGAGAACGCGTGACGAGGAAGTTCAAAGAGATCGAGCCGCAATAACGGATTTATATATTTATTGGCACAAACAACAGAAATATGTCATAACATGTTAAAAGAAAAATTACAAAACATATAATTGACTAATTGACCGACATTGTTCTGTTTAATAAAACAACCGTTTGTTTGTACCAAAGCAAGTGTCTATATTCTTCTTCATAGTCTCTGGTGTTGCCAGTAACATACAACACAGATATAGTTCCTAAACGTTTGTATACTACTTGCTTAATTTAGTTAGAGCAGTGACAAAACAAAAGAAAAATGAACAATAATTAGAACAAAAAAAAAAATTTATATACATAGGTGAAAATAAATTAAACTTATAATAAGCAAATTATCAAGCAGCTATCAAGCAGCAAGTAAGGCAAGAAGACCCACCTGCTACAAGACTTGGTGGAAGAACCATGCCAAGGTGAGAGGTGGCTAGCCTGTCGAACTTATGCACAGCATCTTGTCCTTATCCCTTAGTCTCCTTTTACGACATGCACGGGGGGAGATGCAGTGAGGTGAGGCTATTCTTTTTAAGTACCGACGACCCCGCACGGTACTGTAACATACTATACGAGTATCTAAGCATACTTCAGAAACTTCGCCCAAGCCCGACAACAACGCGAGCGGAGCTGCACAATAAAGCTAGTACAATATACGTTTCTCGCATACATAATCTCGGGTGTCCGTCCACTGTCCAATCTGTGCAACAGAAGGGCAGGGTAATTTGTGTAATAGAGTTGACTGGAGACTCCCCATGTCAAACATTCTATCCCGCAAACTTTGAAATAACTCGGGAGGATTTGGCTTGTCATGATTAGGCTTACATACAATCTACAAGTAGTAACCTGAATGTGTTTATACATTTCAGTTAAGATTGTACATTTATTTTTTAATAGTTATTTCCCGCGGCTTCGCTCGCGTGAAATTAGTAGGTATTAAAAAAAAAGGAAGTAAGTAAGCCCGCTACCGCAATTCGGTTTGTATGAGAGCCACATCTTAGCGAAGTCGTAACAAAATATTATTTAGCCTATCCTGTATCTCGTATAGTTAAATGTGCTTGTGCTAAGTTTAATCGAATTCGGATGATCGGTTTAACATCGGAGGAACATACATACATACAGAAAATATTTTCAAAAATCGTCAATTTAGGTTTAATATCATACATAGAGTCTACAAATGCAATATCTCATAAAACCAAGTGACTTACTCCATGACCATTAATTACATATTTTATTATTAGTATTGACAAGCTGTGCCCGCGGCTCCGCCCGCTTTCATATTTCACTTCACTGCTAACCTCATAAGCCATTTAGCGTGATAGTAAGTAGCCTATAGTTGATGGGAAGAATCAAGCCATCCGTAGAATTTTGTTTTATTAAAATCGGTTCAGTGGTTCTCGAGTTATAAGCGGACAGAAGAAGACACTCAGACAGAAAGCAGACGTTGGATTTTATTATAGGTAAGGAAGGATAATGATGTTATATGTTTATACATTTCAGTTTATAATTGTTGGTTTAGTTTAGATAAAATGGAATGGCAATTCAGCCGGAATAAAAATGTGTTTTAGATACAAATTAATTCGCGAAATTAATATACAAGCAATCTAATGTCTAATTCGATCTTACAACGTCTAAATACATACACTTGCACCGCGGTGCACGATCGTTTTGCGTGTGACCGACGAGCATTAGTCTTATGCTGCGGTCACAGTGAGCGTCGCTCGTCGTCAGGAGTCGTGCGGCGGCGCCTAGGCTTGCCAGATCTGATTTCAGCCTTTCCGGGACATATCTACTATCTGCAGTCCTTTATAAATAAGGTGGAGAAATGAAAGACCAATATTTTTCTGTTGCAAATTGTTTGGCGATCTTTTAGAATTTTTTTTTATAGCGAACAACTTTAGTAAGCAACACTGCACATACATACACACATATACATATCACACACGCTGAATCCGGACAATTGGGGTAAGCAGAGTAATCGGTGTTGTGCTGCAAGAACTTTGGTAAATTACAGCACAACACCGACCACCACGTTTCGCAAATTATTCGAACAAGATTCAATCGATCAAGCAGCAAGTAAGGCACGAAGACCCACCTGCTGCATGACTCGGTGGAAGTACCGTGCCAAGGTCAGAGGTGGCGAGCCTGTCGCCCTTTAGCACGGCATCTTGTCCTTATCCCTTAGTCGCCTTTTACGACATGCACGGGGAGAGATGCAGTGAGGCTATTCTTTTTAAGTACCGGGCCCACACGGTACAACACTACACTAAAATGAAAACAGAATCTTTCTTTACAAATTATCATATTTCTTGTGAGTTGCTAATTTGAGTAACTTATCAGCATCTGGACTTCTGTTCGCCGGCTCCTTTGCGACGTCAAGTCGTATTCACAAACATATTTTTCTTCCCGGGACAAATTGCACTCTCGCGGGACAAAATGATCCTTCGCCCGGGACACGGGACATTGGAGCCTAGCCCGGGACAGTCCCGGAAATCCCGGGCACGTGGCAACCCTAGCGGCGCCACCCCGCGGTAAGATTTTACATTAGACGAAAACATAAACGTATTTCCCATAAATAGTTTTTTTTTTCAGAAAACGAAGATTGCCCTGTTCAAATTAATGGACCGTTGACCGCCCGACCGTTGGAGGCTGACCGTGGTTCGGATTCCACGTTAAACTGTAGGTCCCTTCTTTTTTTTTTTTTTTTTTTTTTATGGAACCTGACACGGTTGGCTACATCACCTACAACATCCGTGATGTCAGCCCATAACACAAGGTGAACTAGGTGGTAGGGTTCTACCACCTAGTTCACCCTTCTTCTTCTTACCTTACTAGGTGGTAGGGTTTATCCCGGCCGGGTTGGTACCACCGCTCTAAGCGAAACGTCGGTCGAAACGGCTATGTAAATAGTTCGTGTTTTCCGTCCAGTTCAGTGTAGCCGGCGCGAAATGAAGGGAAGCACTGACATGACACCTAGTTCACCCGGTGTTATGGGCTGACATCACGGATGTTGTAGGTGATGTAGCCACAAAGGTGTCAGTTTCCATAAAAAAAAAAAAAAAGTACTTAAATGTAATTAATGTATTTGATTTAAACTACTAAAGGTAGTTTGATTAAAATACACTGAATGAAGTCGGTTAAAAGGAGAAAATTTGTTTTAGCTATCCCAATATTCCTAGATAAATTTTTATCAATAGAAATAAAAGCGTCCAATCTGTTGTAGGTGTTTCATTTCGAATTCTCATTTCTATGTCATACAATTTATTTGAATGTTTTCATAGTAAGTAATTTGAAAATATTTTATTAGCTCATATTTTTAATACGAATATTGCGAAAAGAAAAGACATTTAATTAAATGTGAGCAATATTTTATGTCCCATGTTATTTTTAAATAGTTTTGCACTAACGTCCTTCATGTGGCTGTGTGGCTCGACTTTTCGGGCCAAACGTTTGGCCCGTTATCACGAGCACTTTATGTTTATGTACTGTAAAAGAAATATACTGTAAAATAAATATATTGTAAAAGGAAACTCTTATGGGTGAGAGTCTCATTTTTAATCTGTCTGTCACACGATACGGTCACGCGCGTGTTACTGTCTCTACATTGGCCTAAACCATTATTTGCTTTCCGTACCGCGTACGGAAGCCTATAACTAAGCCTACGTCGTCTGTCCGTCTGTCCGTCCGTCCGTCCGCCCGTCCGTCCGTACGTCCGGTGGCTGTATCACTTGAAGGACCCGAGACTATACTTGGGGGGAAATATGTGGGCAGGGAGAGCGTTCCAGAGTTTACCAGTTATGTGGAGGAAAGATCTGCGAAACCGATTGGTAGTTCATCATACAAATACTACATCCTGCAATGGTTGACGTCCCGCTTGATAAAGTCTTTCAAAAATTCGACATGGTTCTACGTCCTCCATCCGCACATTCAGTCGTGCCTAGGGTTACCAATTTACCATACGTCAGGATTTGTCGTGACATGTCAGGATTTTTAGGCTCTTGTCAGGATTGCGGCCGGATTTTTGAACTGTCAGAATTTTTCGATTCTTCAATGAAGTACAGCACATTTTTTTTTTAATTTTATTTTATTATTAGAAATTTATACAAACGGTAATGTAATTACTAATTAGAGAAAATTACACAGCACAATATACTTAAACAGAAACATATAACGATCTTTACCAACAACTTTGGTAATATTTGGCAAATTAAATAAGCTTAAATTACATATAGATTTTTACCATCTTTGGTTGGCGTTTGAGTTGATATGAAATTAAGTTTGAAAATTTAGATGAAATGCAGTTCGACCAGTGAGTCCTGCCCCCGCGCCAAAGCATAAACAACTATTTGAAAGGTAATTACGTTTGCATCAAAATGTCAGGATTTTTCTATGGAAATTGGGCTTTTTGAATTTTCCATCTGGTAACCCTAGTCGCGCCCGCATACGCGAAAACTCACCCACACAGCACGAGAGAGATCGGACCAGCCAGATAGCGCGTAACTTAACACGTTTCAGCGAAATGAGGAAAATTAAGGGTTCTTAGTTGAGACCCGCAATGGAGGCCGGGAAACTCCGAGGCAGTTTTAGCTAATGGGGCTGTCTGATGCAATGAGGGGATAATCGGCGAAGTTAACATGGCCACTACGAATTGTTTACATAATCCAGTGTATATAAGTGCTTCGTTATTTATGTCAAAAAATTCGGGAGGGTTACATAGACACTCAAATAAACACGTTACGCCAAAAAAAATTATATGTTTTTAGCATTACTTTTCGAGAAATTTAACAAAACATGTTTGCTACCTAATTAACCTGTGTGTAACAGTAGGTAACTTGCATTGTACGGGGTCAATGATCGTACTATCTTCAAACGCAGAACTGAATGAAAGGTCGCTTGAAAAGGCTATGGAAAAATAGTTCGTGTTTTGCGTCCAGTCCAGTGTAGCCGGCACTACCGAAGGGAAGCACTGACATGGCATCTAGTTCACCAAGGTGTTATGGGCTGTGTTTCGTACCGAACGATGGTCAGCTCAACCCGTGTGAAAGCGGGCAGGGCTATTCGTAGGTACGCCAAACATAGATTATTAATTAAGAACTCGTAGATATGCCAAACAGAGATTATTAACTAAGAACTGGGAGTGTCCTACAGGGTGCGGCGCGGAAACTTGCTGATTTGAAAAGTCAATAAAAAAAAAAGTAGTAGAGATATCACTGTAATTTATTTTTTTTGTAACATAAATCATCAAATTTTTTTTATTAAATAGTTTTGAAGATGATATCTGTCAAATGACGGTCCTCATTGTCGATGCACTGAGTTGACATGACTGTTGACATGACATGAGGCGCTGGAACGGCCAGTAAAAAAGTACGCCTCGACGGCATACGCGCGCTGCTCGTTGGTCCAATTCATGGCGCGAACTGACTATGCGGATAACAAAACTTCATGATTTCGTGTTTCGAACGAGTCTTTCCCGACCCCACCTCGCCGCTTGGCGCGAAATACAAATCAGCAAGTTTTCGCGCCGCACCATGTATTTGATTTCCTACGAATAGACTTACCAAGCGGGCGGGACAGTGCTATTCGCAGGTATGAGGTATTCGTAGGCTACGCGACGCATCTTCTATAATTTAACCCTAACCTAATGTTGAGGCGGCGCATGTCGTTTTTGTTACGTTTCGTTGAAAACTCCCATAGTGCAGTTTGCATACCTGCATGCAGGATTACCTACGAATAGACATTCCCGATCGGGCAGGGCTATTCGTAGGTATACCTACGAATAGACATTCCCGATCGGACAGGGCTATTCGTAGGTATACCTGCATGCAGGTATACACCTACGAATAGACACTTCCTGTGAAAGCGGCCTGGGGCGCCGAGGTAATGGCGACACAGGCGAGCTGTGATTGGTCAACAGTAATGTAACGTCACTACTGATAGGTCTAGAATTAACATAAATGCTCGCTAAAATATCTTTCTATTCACCGCTGTATCTCCTCTGCAATACATCTTTTTTCCGAGGCTACGAGTTTTCGTCATCTACCCGCCACAACCAACATACAGTCCACTACTCCACCGCGACGCCCGGCCCCGCTGCGAAAGGGTGACATGGAGGATGTAGTAGATGTAGCCAACCGTGTCAGTTTAAAAAAAAACCGGCCAAGTGCGAGTCGAACTCGCGCACCGAGCGTTCCGTATCGCCATGTCATGGTTAAATTTCAAAAGAATTTCTAATAAAAAACCAACCGCGAACATGAGCCAGGTTAATGAAAATTTCTTCTCGATTCGTTCGGCTGAAACCAAACTCTTTGATTAAGTTGCTCAACGAACTCGCTTCTCAAGTTTCGAAAGCGGTTTTGCCAAAGGGCAATCTCTCAGAGTAACAATACTAAACCATATAGAGCGCGCCTATCAGAATATTAGGAGTAAGACGGGTATAATAAAGTCACATGTGTAAGGATACACATGCAGGCTTTATTTTTGACGTGATAACGTCTTATAAATTGATGAACACCGGCTGCATGCACGAAAAAGTGTCACGTTCCATCTGAGCCTGTGTGTGCAAGCGAGAGCGCGTAACAAGCGATAGAGAGGCACAATCGGCTCAAGCGTCGGCTTGTATACATTTATCTCTCTGGTTCTAAAGTACCAGGGCAGCAGAAATTAAAAGGAGGTTACTCGTACCATTATATACTAAGCGCATCTGGCCGGTCGGAAAAGATTTCAAATTTAGAATATTCATGTCTAAAGTACGAGGGCAGCAGAAATTTAAAGTAGTCTTACCACTTTATGACGTTATCACGTAAAACTATCGTCCGTAAACCGACTTTACAGACACCCAATTTTTTATTCTTTATTCGTCATTGATAGACAGTACACTGCATTCGGATTCGTCATATTTTCACATTTAGCATATTTAGCATTTTGCAAGTTTTTTTTTATAGAAACTGACACGGTTGGCTACTTAAACTACAACATCCGTGATGTCAGCCCATAACCTTGGGTGAACTAGGTGCCAAGTCAGTGCTTCTCTTATTTAATGTCGGCTGCACTGAACTGGATGAAAAAAACGAACTGACACGGTTGGCTACTTAAACTACAACATCCGTGATGTCAGCCCATAACCTTGGGTGAACTAGGTGCCAAGTCAGTGCTTCTCTTATTTAATGTCGGCTGCACTGAACTGGATGAAAAAAACGAACTATTTACAGTTTCGACAGACGTTTCATTCAGTGCGGTGGTACCAACAACCCGGGCGGGCGGTAGTACAAACCCTACCCACCCAAGGTAACGGGCCAACAGTTTTACGTGGAATCCGAACCACGGTCAGCCTCCAACGGTCGCATAGTGCGACGTGCTTTCAGGTTAAAGGATTCGGGAAACACACCCACATATAGATGGATAGGTTCACTGGCGGCTGGTCCTAAAGTGCGCTCGTGCGCCGCACTACCATACCACGAGAAGTCTTCACTTCACTCAAAATAAATAATATCTTACAATATACCTACATTAAAACCATAAAGATCGTACTCCAAATAAATACGAATGTGAATTCGACCTTATTTTATAGATCACAAGACACTTTTTTGCGAGTAAACGCGCGCCCCGTGCGGAATCGGAGAGCGCACGCAGGTCTCCCATGCTGAATGTATGGAGATCGGCAAAACACCGCTGGCGCGTGAGACAAAGATACGTCATAGAAACAGTATGGGCCGAAATGGAGTTCTGCGTGCGGTGCACGAGCGCCAAACAAGGACGCTATATCGTGAATAGCCGCGCGTGCGACGCGTCGCGTCGCGAGCGATTCGTTTTGCACGGGTCCGTCTGTCTAGCTAGAGTCAGCGCGCTGTCATGTGATGTCCATACCCGTTAGCGCGCGAATATTTAAAATGTGATATGGTTAGGTTTTGTGTTTTCTGTGTGATACTGTGAATTAAGTGGTGCCGATATTTGCCTAAGCGTTTGTTAAAGGTAAGGCTTTACAATCAGGTGATCCCGGGTTCAATTCCTACTTTTCAAATGCTTTTATTTTTTTTATATATTTTTTTTAGTATTTTTGGGGCATTACTACTGTTTTCTTTTTTAAAGCTGCAGTAGTGTTGTGATCTATGGATGTGTTCATAAAGGTACTAAAATTAGTTAAAAAGTTGTTTGGATTTCTTTTCTTGTTTTTTGCAACTCATTGAGTGTCTTGAGAATATTCATACTAGGTACGTACATAATTTATTAAACGAAGGCATTTAAAAAAATCGGAAGTCCCGATCTTAAAATAGCATGAGGGGAATGTGTTGGGTAATTTGGTATTTAAGTAGGTAGGTACTTAGCGCACTACCGGTCACTGAAGTCACCAGCCGCCACTGGATAGGTTATAGAAATTCCTCCTTATTTATTAGGCTAGTTGTATGGAACATCTCCTTACACACTTCACTTACGTACCAAGAGGTAGAGTACGCGAGGTCTATAGCTATTATTACTCTGAGAGCATACTATTGAAGTAGGCTTAGGATAAAGAGGTATGAACTAAATCAGGATATAGCTGCCTTATATGGTTACTGTGTATGTAATGTAACCGAAAATTACCGATGGTCTGGTGGAGATCTGAGTTACAGCGCCGAGAGCCGGTACGCGGTCATCTTACGTCCAGTACGGTGGTACCAATACAGTCGGCTGCAATTTGAGTGAGGGGCAGGCAAGAGAAGGCACAGCTACAGTTCATACCTTAGTTTTATGCTGCTTGAGTGTGTGGAGGTGTGTGCCGGTGATCAGGGTGCGGCTACTGTTTGAGCCTACCACCTGGTGAGGGGCAAGGGAAGGGACAGCTACAGTTCATACCTTAGCTTTATGCCGCTTGCGTGTGTGGAGGTGTGTGCCGGTGATCAGGGTGCGGCTACGTTTGATCCTACTACCTTAGTGAGGGGCAAGGGAAGGGACAGCTACAGTTCATACCTTAGCTTAATGCCGCTTGAGTGTGTGGAGGTGTGTGCCGGTGACCTGGGTGTAGCTACGATTTGATACTACCACCTGGTGAGGGGCAAGGGAGGGGCAGCTACAGTTCATACCTTAGCTTTATGCCGCTTGAGTGTGTGGAGGTGTGTGCCGGTGACCAGGGTGCGGGTACGTTTGATCCTACCACCTTAGTGAGGGGCAAGGGAAGGGACAGCTACAGTTCATACCTTAGTTTTATGCCGCTTGAGTGTGTGGAGGTGTGTGCCGGTGACCAGGGTGCGGCTACCGTTTGAGCCTACCACCTAGTGAGGGGCAAGGGAAGGGACAGCTACAGTTCATACCTTAGCTTTATGCCGCTTGAGTGTGTGGAGGTGTGTGCCGGTGACCAGGGTGCGGCTACCGTTTGAGCCTACCACCTAGTGAGGGGCAAGGGAAGGGACAGCTACAGTTCATACCTTAGCTTTATGCCGCTTGCGTGTGTGGAGGTGTGTGCCGGTGATCAGGGTGCGGCTACGTTTGATCCTACTACCTTAGTGAGGGGCAAGGGAAGGGACAGCTACAGTTCATACCTTAGCTTAATGCCGCTTGAGTGTGTGGAGGTGTGTGCCGGTGACCTGGGTGTAGCTACGATTTGATCCTACCACCTGGTGAGGGGCAAGGGAGGGGCAGCTACAGTTCATACCTTAGCTTTATGCCGCTTGAGTGTGTGGAGGTGTGTGCCGGTGACCAGGGTGCGGGTACGTTTGATCCTACCACCTTAGTGAGGGGCAAGGGAAGGGACAGCTACAGTTCATACCTTAGTTTTATGCCGCTTGAGTGTGTGGAGGTGTGTGCCGGTGACCAGGGTGCGGCTACCGTTTGAGCCTACCACCTAGTGAGGGGCAAGGGAAGGGACAGCTACAGTTCATACCTTAGCTTTATGCCGCTTGAGTGTGTGGAGGTGTGTGCCGGTGACCAGGGTGCGGCTACCGTTTGAGCCTACCACCTAGTGAGGGGCAAGGGAAGGGGCAGCTACAGTTTATACCTTAGCTTTATGCCGCTTGAGTGTGTGGAGGTGTGTGCCGGTGATGAGGGTGCGGCTGCTGTTTGAGCCTCCCACCTGGTGAGGGGCAAGGGAAGGGACAGCTACAGTTCATACCTTAGCTTAATGCCGCTTGAGTGTGTGGAGGTGTGTGCCGGTGACCAGGGTGCGGCTACCGTTTAAGCCTACCACCTAGTGAGGGGCAAGGGAAGGGACAGCTACAGTTCATACCTTAGCTTTATGCCGCTTGAGTGTGTGGAGGTGTGTGCCGGTGACCAGGGTGCGGAGGTGTAGCTCGTTGTCATCCTCCAGGGTCACGAGGAACACGTTGTCATCGGTGATCTCCATCGCGTTAATCGGTGACCTGAATGAAAGAATTGTTCTACTTATATGTAACTTTTTTATATTTTTAGGGTTCCGTACCTCAAAACAAAAACGGAACCCTTATATGTAACTTTTTCTGCATGACTCGGTAGAAGAACCGTGTCAAGGTGAGAGTTGGCTAGTCTGTCACCCTTTACGACGGAATCTTGTTTTTACATACTCTACATATTGTCTCGGTTTCCCATGCTATTGTAACTAATTTAATAGTTAATTTACAAGAGTCCCAGCAGGACAACAGCGATTACTCTGCTCACCCCGATTGTCGGGATACAGCGTGTAGAATGTATGTATGCATATTATGTATGTATATATGTATGCATGCATGCATGCATGTGTGTATGTATGTATGTATGATGTATGTATGTATGTATGCATGCATTTTTTTTTATGTAATCCGGTACGGGTGGCTGAGTCGGCGGCGGGGCCAAGGCACATGGTCCGACCAGCCAATATCACCTCCGAGAAGGTAGGTGCCATACCGGAGACTTCACTGGATTGATGGTTATACTGGACTAGAGGAGAACACAACCGAGGCTGCTATGCGGCCATCTTATATCCAGTACGGTGGTACCAACCCAGTCGGCTACAATTTGAGCCTACCACCTAGTAAGGGGCAAGGGAAGGGACCTACAGTTTTACACCGGTTCCGAACGGAGAAGCAGCAGGCGTAGGTATGCACGTAATTTTTTTCGTGTATGCATGTGTGTATGTATGTATGTATGTATGTATGTATTTATGTATGTACGTATGTATGTATGTATGTATGTATGTATGTATTTATGTATGTACGTATGTATGTATGTATGTATGTATGTATGTATGTATGTATGTATGGCAGGAAGGGGAAAGCGTAGCGCACCTGCCGGCCGCGACGGTGCTGAGCGGTGTGAAGTTGTCCGTCCTCCATGTGCAGACGGTGCCGTCGTGGGAGCAGGTGGCGAGGATCTCACCATCCTGCAGCACCTTCACGCCGGTTACCGGCCCGCGGTGGTGGTCCAGCTTCGTCACCTGGTTGTCATCATCATTGCGGGCCGTTAGCACAGATTACTTAATAGTTACTTCGTAACAGATAAATCACTCCATAGAAAAAGTTCCATATCTACGGCTTTAATAGCCTACTGTTTTACGTCGCCAATCACTGGGTGCAAAAATGTACCTAAACGATCGAGTATAAAGTGATTATTGCTTTGCAGCTGCGCGCAGTTGCGTCGGCGAGCGTGTAGGTATGGTTCGCGCGGCTGACGAATTTCTACTGAATTAGATCCACCACCGGGCGGTAGGTAATTAGCGCGCGCAAGTACATAGAGTGCGTGAGGCCTGCCGTTAGTGCCGACTGAAGCTTGCAAAGTTTGCGAGTTTCGGCACTTTTGGGACACTTTCTCGAAAGTACTTTCACGAAGAAAGTTATATTAAAATCGAAATGTTTTTAAAAGATAGGGTTAACAGCACAGGCTGACATAAATATTATTATATCTTTATTCACACATTTCTTAAAACGAATTTTAAATAAATATAATTTATTATTATTATTTTATCATCGCTTGACTGTTTTGCTCACAGCTCAGGCCGCCGATGACGTAGCGTTGTTCTGTAGCCTAAAATCATTTTTTTGAAGTGAAAACTTCTTTAGCGGCGCTTGGCACTTTTTTTAGATGGGTAAAAAATGTTAAACTCGCGTCAGATCTCGCGTCAGATCCGTAGCCTTATCGAAAAAGCGTACGATTCGAAACTTCTTTAGCGGCGCTTGGCACTATTTTTAGATAGGAAAAAAATGTTAAACTCGCGTCAGATCCGTAGCCTGATCGAAAAAGCGTAAGATTCGTTGAAATTATGGATGAAAGTTGATTTTTCTGAGAAATAAACTTTTTGATGTAAAATAATTATAATAGTTCTGTAGTGTTCAATTTTTTATGTAATATAAATTGTCATGTTTGTCTACGATAGCGAACTAAATGAATATTGTATTTTACCACATAAATGATAGTACTTTTATACTGACAAATAAAACAATTCGTGCGAAATTATTCCCTAACCATTCCAAAATATTCAAAAATGCACAACGTTGATGTTTAAGTTTTCACTTCTGCCGGCACTCCCGGAGTGCAACCTTAGGCTTTTTTTTTTGTATGGAAACTGACACGGTTGGCTACATCGTCTACTACATCCGTGATGTCAGCCCATAACACCGGGTGAACTAGGCGCCATGCCTTAATGCCGGCTGCTGTACAATAGTGAGTACTCACGAGAGTGCCGTCCACAAGCGACGACACGATGACCGAGGAGTCCTCCCCGCCGCTGATGACCAGCGAGCGGCTGACGACGGCAGCCACGCACAGCACCGGCGCTATATGCTCCCTGCCAACAATACATTATATACAGGGTGTATCAGAATAGGGTTTCGTAACTTCAGGGTTCGAAAGGGGTCCATATTTGAAGACGAAAAGCGGTGAAACTTTTTCCCAGATTCGCTTAGTTTCGATGTAGTATTTTTTGGTGAAAATCGTTTCATCGAATTTGTGTTTTTTTTTTCAAATCATATAATTCATATTCCGAAAACGCTTAGTTTATGAGTTATTTTAAATGTTTGTTTTTTTTTCGAATACTTTAAACTTTGCTTTAAATTTTTCATAATATTTTTTTTTTATGTTTTTTTTATTTTGTAATTATTTGGTAAGTAAACCAAGTACATAGCAATGCTTGCTTGTGCAAAATTATTAAAATGAAATGCCATAAATAAAAACAGTACATGTTTAAAGTACTTTTATTCAGTACCGTGGTACCAACCCGGGCTTACTTAGGCCGGGCACCTAGTAAGGTAAGAAGAGAAGGCACCTACAGTTTTACGTGGATAACGAAACACGTTCAGCCGTCCAAGTCTTGATCGCGCCCAGGTGTGCTTATGATCACGACCGAAAGTCGACCGACCACACCACTGAGCTGCCGAGGCTGACTGCTAGGGGGATAGAGGAGGGAAGAGATAGAGATGGAGAAGAGAAAATACTCACAACCAGAATACATTTTTTGTATTTTTATGTAAACTTACACGCTTGGCTACCTCACCTACAACATCCGTGATGTCAGCCCATAACACCGGGTGAACTAGGTGCCATGTCAGTGCTTCCCTTGATTTAATTTTTTTTTATGGAACCTGACACTGTTGGCTACATGACCTACAACGTCCGTGATGTCAGCCCATAACACCGGGTGAACTAGGTGCCATGTCAGTGCTTCCCTTCATTTCATTTTTTTTATGGAAACTGACACTGTTGGCTACATCACCTACAACGTCCGTGATGTCAACCCATAACACCGGGTGAACTAGGTGCCATGTCAGTGCTTCCCCCTTTGATCGTGCCGACAACACTGAACTGGACGAAAAACACGAACTATTTACATAGCCGTTTCGACCGACGACGTTTCATTCAGTGCGCTGGTACCAATGCGGGCGGGATAAACCCTACCACCTAGTAAGGTAAGAAGGGAAGGGACATACAGTTTAACGTGGAATCCGAACCACGGTCAGCCTCCAACGGTCGAGCGGTCACCCATCAAAGTACTGACCGCGCTCAGGGTTGCTTAATAACAGTCGACCGACCGCACCACTGAGCTACCGAGGCTGACAAAGGTAACATATATTTAGAATACTACCATTTAATTGAAACAAATTATTATTATTTTCCAAGCCAAGTTTTATTCCAATAGATTGGTTTCTCCGCGCAACAATGGCTTCGTTCAGTCAGACGAGACAAAAGTAACAACACTAAATTGTTCCAGATCTCGAGGAGCACAATCAAACATCTCGTTAGCACTCAAGAGCACTTGATCTTGAATCCGGGGGCCCGAGTGCTCGCTACTTCGGCACAACGAATCTTCGACAAATAGGTACGCGCGCGGCGCGCAGATATACTTAGGGATTCATTTCGGAGAGAGGCTCCTTGTATTAAGGCGAGACGGAAGTTAACTTTCTCCATACAAAATCGTCTTTTTTTTATGGAAACTGACACGGTTGGCTGCATCACCTACAACATCCGTGATGTCAGCCCATAGCACTGGGTGAACTTGGTGCCACGTCAGTGCTTCCCTTCGGTCGTGCCGGCTACACTGAACTGCAGGTCTATTCTTGTAAATTCTGACAGCGGAATCAGCGCTGCTGTGGCGCTGAGAGCCACTTACCAAAGTAGCTCTCAGCGCCACATCAGCACTGATTCCGCTGTCAGAATTTACAAGAATAGACCTGCTGGACGGAAAACACGAACTATATACATAGTCGTTTCGGCAGACGTTTCATTCAGTGCGGTGGTACCAAACCGGGAGGGATAAATCCTACCACCTCGCAAGGTAAGAAGGGAAGGGACCTACCTACAGAAAGTAACGAACGTCGAGCTTTAGAAAGAGACAATCCTGTTGTAGAGCTGTGAGCAAAACACTACCTACCACCTAGTAATATAAGAAGGGGTCATATCCCTTAGTCGCCTTTTACGACATACACGGGGAGAGATGCAGTGGGGCTATTCTTTTCAAATGTCGGCCCCACACGGTCTTTCGGCATTTATCTTTTTTACCCCCTAAACCAAGGGTCTTCAACCCGCGGCCCGCGGGCCGCTTGCGGCCCGCGGTGACGTCCTTGGCGGGCGGCCCGACATTAGGTTGACAAAATTAAATACACATGTCTACAAATTATACCTATTTTACAGATTAAAACCGACTGCCAACCACTAAAACTGACAACCACTGTCAATTCGGAAATACTTGTGTGTGCTCTGCAATATATAGTATAATATCCGCAAAAACAAACGTCAAAGTGACAGCGAATACACTGTTCGCTTTTTGGCACGCAATTCGGAACGAACGGATACATACGCATACAAAAATCGGATAAGGTTTAGGGCCTAAACCTTATCCGATTTTTACAATTCTTTTTTTGTTGTTGTAATAAGGACAATCGAGTCTACTTTCCTGTCTTTTTGCCTTTATTTTTGGAATAGCTAAAGTGATGACTCAATAAAGCTTAATGAACTTTATCTATCACATAATAAAAAAAGACAATAAAAAAAAAATTTATAATCGGATAATGTTTAGGGGGCTAGAAAACATAAATGCCGAAAGACGATTTTGTATGGAGAAAGTTAACTTCCGTCTCGTCTTAAGCTGCCTACACAATCTGCTTTAGCTCGGAATGACGCACCGAGGGTTCCGTACAACCACACAATATATCTGTACATACATACATACAACACGCCGACAATCGGGTTAAGCAGAGTAATCGGTGCTGTCCTGCAAGAGCTCTTGCAAATTACATCACAATACCGACCACCACGTTTAGCAATGTATTTGTGCCAAGGTGAGAGATGGCCGTCCTGTCGCCCTTTAGCACGGCATCTCGTCCTTATCCCTCAGTCGCTTTTTACGACGTGCACGGGGCGAGATGCACTGGGGCTCTTCTTTTCGAGTACCGGCCTCTCTACGTACGTGCAAGGCTTTTCTTTCGTACTATCAGTAAAACATCTTATTCAGTTAAACTGAAGAAACTAGAGCGGGAACTTTGCTCTGAATTTCGGATCAAAGAGCTACGAATAGAACGAGCCGAGCGGGATAAAGAATAAGGAAGATAGAGTAGAGAACTAAGTTAGGACGAGAAACGTTCGGAATTAGAAATTTCCGGCGAACTATTTTCTTTCAGGGGCAACACAGATGCTCCTAAGTAAACAAAACAAAATCGAAAAGCTATAGGACTAAATCAACTTGCGAGAGAGTTTTCACGTTGACTTGGCTTACATATACAATACTCAGTTTATATTGTATACACTGGCTTTTGGCGGCGGCTTCGCTCGCGTGAAATTCGTATTTTAAAAATTACATACATACATCTTAAATATAACACACGCTGTATCCCGGCAATCGGTGTAAGCAGAGTAGTCGGTGTTGTACTGCAAGTACTCTTGTATATTACAGCACAACACCGACCATCACGTTTAGCAAAGTATTCGGACAAGATAAATTATCAAGCAGCAAGTAAGGTACGAAGACACACCAGCTGCGTGACTCGGTGGAAGGACCGTGCCAAGGCGAGAGGTGGCAAACCTGTCGCCCTTTAGCACGGCACCTTATCCTTATACCTTAGTCGCCTTTTACGACATGCGGAGGTTCCGGGAGAGATGCAGTGGGGCTATTCTTTTTAAGTACCGGCCCCCACACAGTAAATGACAACGTTTTATGATATCTATCTCAGAAAAACCGGCCAACTGCGAGCCGAACTCGCGCACCGAGGGTTCCGTATCGCCATGTCATAGTCAGCGCCACTCACGCCATCTATGTATTAGTTAAAATACTTCATACTCTTTTCGGTAGATGGCGCGCATACACTTTTTAGTTTCTTGTATGGGGACCTCCGTGAATTTTTTACTTTTTCTTATTTCTTGTTATATCGGCCAAAATAACACACATTCTGTGAAAATTTCATCGGGCTACCTATTACGGTTCAAGAGATACAGCCCTCGGACAGACGGACAGACAGACAGACAATCGGCGTAGGCTTAGTAATAGGGTCCCGTTCGACGGATACGGAACCCGAAAAAATAGTGTCTAACGGAATAGCTACATACAATAATGTACATGTACGGACAGTAAGAAATATTATTAGCTTGTACCGTGTGGGGTCGGTACTTAAAAAGAATAGCCCCACTGCATCTCTCCCCGCGCATGTCGTAAAAGTCGACTAAGGGATAAGAAAATTCGTCAGCCTCAGTAGCTCAGTGGCGCGGTTGGTTGGGTGACCGCTCGACCGTTGGAGGCTGACCGTGGTTCGGATTCCACGTTAAACTGTAGGTCCCTTCCCTTCTTACCTTACTAGGTGGTAGGGTTTATCCCGGCCGGGTTGGTACCACCGCACTGAACGAAACGTCGGTCGAAACGGCTATGTAAATAGTTCGTGTTTTCCGTCCAGTTTAGTGTAGCCGACATGAAATGAAGGGAAGCACTGACATGGCACCTAGTTCACCCTGTGTTATGGGCTGACATCACGGATGTTGTAGGTGATGTAGCCAACCGTGTCAGGTTCAATAAACAATAAAAAAAAAACTACCTGAGTAAACGGTTACGTGCTGAAGACGTGACGGGAAATATGTTGAAGACGGAAATTAAAATCAGCTACGCGTCCATTTTTCACCTTCACAGCGCCACCGCCGCCCCGCCCCGCCCCGGCTACGAGTACGTGCGTCGTGAAAGCTTTGCGGACTCATTTTCAGGTTCTCTTACTGTATACTTTTTAGTTATTTTTATATGTATGGTGGACTACGGGCAAAAAAAAATGCCCGTGGTCCACTCAGGTGGACTGAGCAGGTGGACCACGGGCAATGCCTCATATTATGTACATTAGAAATAAAAAAAAACCGGCCAAGTGCGAGTCGGAATCGTGCACCTACGTTTCCGCACCTTAATTTTTGACCTTTTCTATATTTTTATTATTTGTTGTTATTTCCACCACAATAACACATATCCTGTGAAAATTTCAACCGGCTACCTATTACGGTTCCAAAGATACAGCAGTAGGACAGACAGACAGATAGAAGACGTAGGCTTAGTAATAGGCTTCCGTACGGGATACGGAAACCTAAAAACACATATTTTTCATGATATTTCTACCTATTGTTGTCGTCAGATAAAAATTTAAAAATAATATTGATAGGTGGGTTGCCAATATAATACAATAGCAACGTAGGGACAGTTATCTGATAAAATATTATAATAAAGTTCATAAAATTCATATAATTTAATTAAATTATATATAACCTAACATGGCGTAGCCGGGCAAATTTTTTAAATGAATTAATTTAATGTCAAGTTTAATTTTATAGGGGTCGTGTATTAGTAACACCAGCTAGTAAGGGACAAGAGAAGGGACCTACAGTTGTACACCGGTTCCGAGCGGTGAAGCACGAACTCACTTAGTTGCGGCTTCATGGCTACAACTCGGTGGCAAGGACGTGGCGAGCTGTACGAGTGATTAATGATATGATGGTGTGAGTTATGTGGTGGAAAACAAATACTCTAAAAGAGGTTTGAGTTACTCACACAATCTTCAGTTTAATGGCGAGCGTGTGCAGGTCCCATACGATGATAGCGGTGTCCTCGGAGCCGGTGAGCAGGTACTGCGACTCGCGCGTCACGCACATGCACAGGATCCGGCCCGAGTGTCCTGCCGCAACACACATCACATTACTGAGTGCCGGCGAGCGTGTGCAGGTCCCACACGATGATAGCGGTGTCCTCGGAGCCGGTGAGCAGGTACTGCGACTCGCGCGTCACGCACATGCACAGGATCCGGCCCGAGTGTCCTGCCGCAACAGACATCACATTACTGAGTCTGCCGGCGACGAGTGTGCAGGTCCCACACGATGATAGCGGTGTCCTCGGAGCCGGTGAACAGGTACTGCGACTCGCGCGTCACGCACATGCACAGGATCCGGCCCGAGTGTCCTGCCGCAACACAAATCACATTACTGAGTCTGCCGGCGAGAGTGTGCAGGTCCCACACGATGATGGCGGTGTCCTCGGAGCCGTTGAGCAGGTACTGCGACTCGCGCGTCACGCACATGCACAGGATCCGGCCCGAGTGTCCTGCCGCAACACACATCACATTACTGAGTCTGCCGGCGAGAGTGTGCAGGTCCCACACGATGATAGCGGTGTCCTCGGAGCCGGTGAGCAGGTACTGCGACTCGCGCGTCACGCACATGCACAGGATCCGGCCCGAGTGTCCTGCCGCAACACACATCACATTACTGAGTCTGCCTGCGAGCGTGTGCAGATCCCACACGATGATAGCGGTGTCCTCGGAGCCGGTGAGCAGGTACTGCGACTCGCGCGTCACGCGCATGCACAGGATCCGGCCCGAGTATCCTGCCGCAACACACATCACATTACTGAATCTGCCGACGACGAGTGTGTTTTCAAAGTGGTGCAAGTCGACAGGTTCGAACCCACTCAGAACTATCGGAAACGAGGTTAAGACTTCACCGCTTGGTCATGAAGGGCTCAGATTCTCCCATTCGTTTTACACTACAAAATCCAGTTAAGATCCTTGCAGTTGTCGCCATTTCGACTTGTTCGTGTATATTTTTTTTTGTAATTCTTCTTTCGGTTTGTTTTCGTGTACCTAGGGTTGTTTCTCGTTTTCGTTTTACTTTTTCACTTTTGGTTTTTTAATAAATTGTTATTTATTTTCATTATTACCTACTCGTTTCTTCTAGTAGGTACTGCACCAATTTTAGTTTTATTTTTAATTAATTAATATAAGCGGCGGGTGGCCGAGTGGTTTGAGCATCGGAGGTTCGAATCCGGTCGGCGTGTACCAATGAGTTTTTTCTGACGAAAAAATTTACGTGCATACCTACACCTGCTGCTTCACCGTTCGGAACCGGTGTAAAACTGTAGGTCCCTTCCCTTGCCCTTTACTAGGTGGTAGGCTCAAATTGTAGCCGACTGGGTTGGTATCACCATACTGGATGTAAGATGGCCGCATAGCAGCCTCGGTTGTGTTCTCCTCTAGCCCAGTATAGCCAGCAATCCAGGGAAGTCTCCGGTATGGCACCTACCTTCTCGGAGTTGATATTGGCTAATCAGAGCATGTGCTTTGGCCCCTCCGACACAGCCACCCATACCAGATTACATAAAAAAAAATTGTCTGTATGTATACTGTTAGTCTATTTATAAATGCATACATTACATACATACTTTGTACCGTGTGGGGCCGGTACTTTAAAAGAATAGCCCCACTGCATCTCTCCCCGTGTATGTCGTAAAAGGCGACTAAGGGATATGACTCCCTTCTTATATTACTAGGTGGTAGGGTTTAACCCGCCCGGGTTGGTACCACCGCACTGAATGAAAGGTCGGTCGAAACGGCTATGTAAATAGTTTGTGTTTTCCGTCCAGTTCAGTGTAGCCGGCACGACCGAGGGGAGGCACTGACGTGGCACCAAGTTCACCCGGTGTTATGGGCTGACATCATGGATGTTGTAGGTGATGTAAGCCAACCGTGTCAGTTTCCATAAAAAAAAAAAAAAAAAAAAAAAAAAAAACATATCACACACGCTGAATCCCGACAAACGGGGTAAGCAGATTAATCGGTGTTGTGCTGCAAGAACTCTGGCAAATTACAGCGTAACACCGACCACCACGTTTCGCAAAGTATTCGAACAAGATTAAATCGATCAAGCAGCAAGTAAGGCACGAAGACCCACCTGCTGCATGACTCGGTGGAAGTGAGACCGTGACCGTGCCAAGGTGAGAGGTGGCGAACCTGTCGCCCTTTAGCACGGAATTTTGTCCTTATCCCTCAGTCGCCTTTTACGCCATGCACGGGGAGAGGTGCAGTGGGGCTATTCTTTTTAAGTACCGAACCCACACGGTACTTATAAATAAAGAAATAAATACATTTGATAGTCAATGTAGCGAAGCGGTTTCAACATCTACGCTGAAATAAACACAGTGTATTCCCATTCAATCAGAACTAATGAGCGTTCGTACGTTCAAAGCTCAGATAATGCTCCATCACGTCGGAGTTCGCAAGTGTGAAGCAATACGTCTAGAGGGCGTGTCGTCGGCGAATCAGTAAGCCTTTTATTGAGCCGTTTGGGGGTAATTCATCAATACATAATAACGAGACGACGATTCGGGTACTGCCTAACTACTATAAGACGATCGATGTATCATTCCCTCCACCACAGCCTCCACCATGCCAAACAAAGGTCAGTGCTTTTTTTTATTTTATTGAAAGCGCGTCATATGGCGCCGAGCCACCCATAAGGTGTCTAACGCCCATGGGCATTCGGCCGTATGCGGAGGTTGCGAATGCCACGCCTGACACTTGCCCATTTACGTCCCTCTTTAAGGACCCGAGACTGTACTTGGTGAGGGGGGGGGGGGGTATGGGCAGGGAGAGCGTTTACCGGTTCTGTAGAGGAAAGATCTGCAGAATCGATTGGTACGCATCCGCAGAAAGTCCAGCGTGTAGGGATGCAATCCCCGCCCGGTGCGTGTGGTGCGGAGGTGGAAAGGGGACGGCGGGATCCAGTTAAACAGCTCCTCCGAGAACTCCCCATGGAATAACCAATAGATCACACTTAGGGACACTTCGGAGTCACCCACTAGTCGCACGGCTCGACGCTGGATCGAGTCCAGAGGCGCAAGCTGGTATTTGGCAGAGCCATCCCACAGTTGCGAGCAGTACTCCAAACAGGACCTAATCTGCGATTTATACAGAAGCAGCTTTTGGTCTGGCGTGAAGTATCGTAGCACCTTACGACCTCACGCCCAGCTTTTTAGAAGCCAGCTTGGCCTTCCCATCGATATGGCGACGAAAGTTTAGGTCGTGCAGCAGTTCAGTTTCAGGGGCATATTTCGATCGAAAACTATGTAAATAGATTTCAAAAAATTACGGTGTAGAAATAAAAAAAAATCGCTTGTAAGATTTGATTAGCCATAGACAGACACCGGGACAGGTGAACTAAGTAAAAGCTTGTAAAAAAAATTAATTCTGCATACAGTTTCGGAAATACGTAACCTCAAAATGTACGGAGAGTTGAAAACAAAACAAAATTAATTTAGCCAGCTTTACATACATACATATCACACACGCTAAATCCCGACAATCGGGGTAAGCAGAGTAATCGGTGTTGTGCTGCAAGAACTCTGGTCAATTACAGCACAACACCAACCACCACGTTTCGCAAAGTATTCGAACAAGATTCAATCGATCAAGCAGCACCTGCTGCATGACTCGGTGGAAGTACCGTGCCAAGGTGAGAGGTGGCGAGCCTGTCGCCCTTTAGCACGGTATCTTGTCCTTATCCCTTAGTCGCCTTTTACGACATGCATGGGGAGAGATGCAGTGGGGATATTCTTTTTAAGTACCGGCCCCACACGGCCAGCTTTCTTTTTTGGAATGTAGGTACTTAGTTTTCGATACATATGTTTAAGGAAGGAGTATTTGTCAGGCGACAGTATAGATATTGTGTAATATATGGCAACATTGCGCAAGTTTCCTGCGGGGGAGGCGGCGGGGGCGGCGCGCGAGGGGATCACCGGGGATTATAACATCCGACATTATTATGTAGGATTTACCAGGTTTGTGCCTTGGGGGGATATATTTAATGCAAGCTGATTGACATAAATGGGCAGACTTCGAAATTATGGCGAGTTATTACGCACATACATGCATTGTGTCGCGCCTGCTTCCCAGTGGGATAGGCAGAGACGACGGATCTTCACGTGCCGCGATTCTGGGAATGAAATTAGATTTTTCTAAAATATTTGGTCATCATGATTTAAGAAAAAAAACAATTTTTTTTTATGGAAACTGACACTGTTGACTACATCACCTACAACATCCGTGATGGCAGCCCATAGCACCGGGTGAACTAGGTGCCATGTCAGTGCGTCCCTTCATTTCATGTCGGCTACACTGAACTGGACTGAAAACACGATCTATTTATATAGCCGTTTCGACCGACGTATCGTTCAGTGCGGTAGTACCAACCCGGGCGGGACCTAGTAAGGTAAGAAGGGAAGGGACCTATAGTTTTACGTGGAAACCACGTTTAGCCTCTATTTACTATAGTGTATATTCACATCCTGTGTGCCAAAGCTCAAGTGGCAGTGAGCTGGGCACGTCAGCCGAAGAGACGACAACCGTTGGACTAACCGTGCCCTACATCGGCGGCCGTGGACAGGAAAACGGAGTGTGGGAAGACAACCCGCCAGGTGGGACGACGACATCAAGTACGTCTGCGGAAGGCAGTGGTTCCGTACAGCTGAAGGCCGGGAGGACTGGAGTAAAATTGTAGAGGCGTATTTCCAGCAGTGGACTGTGACTGACTGTGTGCCGCACACATAACAAGTTGAAATAAAGGTTAAATTAGAAATGTAAAACCCCGACCCTTAAAAGTCAAAAATCATTTCCGTTTACTTATAAGAGTCGGGGGACCGCTAAGTAACATACATACATACATATCACACACGCTGAATCCCGACAATCGGGTTAAGCAGAGTAATCGGTGCTGTGCTCAAGGGCGACAGGCTGGCCACCTCTCACCTTGGCACGGTACTTCCACCGACTCATGCAGCAGGTGGGTATTCGTGCCTTACTTGCTGCTTGATCGATTTAATCTTGTTCGAATACTTTGCGAAACGCGGTGGTCGGTGTTGTGCTGTAATTGACCAGAGTTCTTGCAACACAACACCGATTACTCTGCTTACCCCGATTGCAGCACCGCTAAGTAAATAAATATAAAAACTCAAGCAGCGCTGTATTTACTTAGCGGGTATTTACTTTACTACTTTTTGTAAGTCGGTTGAAAATAAGCTGCGCCGAACGCGGATACGTGCGAGGGCGATTTATGATGCGCACATTTGAATACAGAGATACAATAACAGACGAATACAATACAATACATACAAAATAGACATATAAACAGTAATTTAAACCTACCCTGAATTTTCTCCTATCACCTAAACTAGCCCGGATACTTTCAACCTGGGAGGTATTAACAAGCTGGATAGCACTTCTATAATCCGCAAATCTGCTGGTACTCGTATGATGTCTCGTGGCACCGAGCATACCTACGGGAGTGGCAACCGTCGAGCGCTTATATATAGGAAAATTAGCCGCGTGTTAGAGCATTTGCACTAACATATAGCGCTGCTGCGGGATCGACCGTCAGTGCGCTCGCGACTTGGGAACGAAGAACACGTATATGTGCACTACGCAAAATGGCGATTTGTGCAGTTCGTGCGTGTCGAAAGAGCTCAAGATCATCAGGAATGACAAAAGATGGCGTAACCTTTCATAATTAGGTCATTTTAATGATAATACAATGCTTAAAGCGTGTAAAATACAAAAATTCCGCGAGTTAGGAGCACGACTGCGCGCCATACCGGGCGCGTACACATGATAGGCAAATTTGACAGACTATAAAGAAATTTGAAATCAATTATTGTATATGGGTGTTGTTAGTTTTTTATGGCAATGACATGGATATATTCAATTTATAATATGTATTGTTATTATTTCTTTAATATTACGTTTTCTATTTTTTATAATTATAAAACGAATATACCTATACAAAACTAATATATTGTATATTATGTATTATTATTAGTATTATTATTATCAGTGATAGGAATAGGTAGGACTTATTTACCTAAACTTCGAGGAACAGAGTAAAAAATTTGAGACTTCCTTACGACAATATTTTTTTCCGGTTTAATAATATTCATGGTGTTATAATTTCGCGATTTAAAAAAAATGGCCGCCATTTTGAACTTTTTAGTTACTGGACCGATTGCTTTCAAAATCGATATCTGGGTGTCAGTGTGGACTCTGAATACGAATCTGTAGTCAAATTTAAAAAAAGTAGCCGCCATTTTGAACTTTTTATTTACTGGACCGATTGCTTTCAAAATCGATATCTGGGTGTCTATGTAGGCTCTGAATACGAATCCGTTGTCAAAATTTAAAAAAGTGACCGCCATTTTGAACTTTTTAGTTACTGGACCGATTACTTTCAAAATCGATATCTGGGTGTCTGTGTGGGCTCTGAATACGAATCTGTAGTCAAAATAAAAATAAAGTGGCCGCCATTTTGAACTTTTTAGTTAGTGGACCGATTGCTTTCAAAATCGATATCTGGGTGTCTGTGTGGGCTCTGAATACTAATCTGTAGTCAAATTTAAAAAAAAGTGGCCGCCATTTTGAACTTTTTAGTTACTGGACCGATTGCTTTCAAAATCGATATCTGGGTGTCTATGTAGGCTCTGAATACGAATCCGTTGTCAAAATTTTAAAAAGTGACCGCCATTTTGAACTTTTTAGTTACTGGACTGATTACTTTCAAAATCGATATCTGGGTGTCTGTGTGGGCTCTGAATACGAATCTGTAATCAAAATTAAAAAAAAGTGGCCGCCATTTTGAACTTTTTAGTTACTGGACCGATTGCTTTCAAAATCGATATCTGGGTGTATGTGGGGGCTCTGAATACGAATCTGTAGTAAAAATAAAAAAAAGTGGCCGCCATTTTGAACTTTTTAGTTACTGGACCGATTGCTTTCAAAATCGATATCTGGGTGTCTGTGTGGGCTCTGAATACTAATCTGTAGTCAAAATTAAAAAAAAGTGGCCGCCATTTTGAACTTTTTAGTTACTGGACCGATTGCTTTCAAAATCGATATCTGGGTGTCTGTGTGGGCTCTGAATACGAATCTGTAGTCAAAATTTAAAAAAAAGTGGCCGCCATTTTGAACTTTTTAGTTACTGGACCGATTGCTTTCAAAATCGATATCTGGGTGTCTATGTAGGCTCTGAATACGAATCCGTTGTCAAAATTTAAAAAAGTGACCGCCATTTTGAACTTTTTAGTTACTGGACCGATTACTTTCAAAATCGATATCTGGGTGTATGTGTGGGCTCTGAATACGAATCTGTAATCAAAATTAAAAAAAAGTGGCCGCCATTTTGAACTTTTTAGTTACTGGACCGATTGCTTTCAAAATCGATATCTGGGTGTATCGGCCCAGTAACTAATAAGTTCAAAATGGCGGCCACTTTTTTTTATTTTGACAACGGATTCGTATTCAGAGCCCACACAGACACCCAGATATCGATTTTGAAAGCAATCGGTCCAGTAACTAAAAAGTTCAAAATGGCGGCCACTTTTTTTAATTTTTTACTACAGATTCGTATTCAGAGCCCACACATACAGCCAGATATCGATTTTGAAAGCAATCGGTCCAGTAACTAAAAAGTTCAAAATGGCGGCCACTTTTTTTAAATTTTGACAACGGATTCGTATTCAGAGCCCACATAGACACCCAGATATCGATTTTGAAAGCAATCGGTCCAGTAACTAAAAAGTTCAAAATGGCGGCCACTTTTTTTAAATGTTTAATACAGATTGGTATTCAGAGCCCACACATACACCCAGATATCGATTTTGAAAGCAATCGGTCCAGTAACTAAAAAGTTCAAAATGGCGGCCATTTTTTTTAATTTTGACAACGGATTCGTATTCAGAGCCCACACAGACACCCAGATATCGATTTTGAAAGCAATCGGTCCAGTAACTAAAAAGTTCAAAATGGCGGCCACTTTTTTTAATTTTTTACTACAGATTCGTATTCAGAGCCCACACATACAGCCAGATATCGATTTTGAAAGCAATCGGTCCAGTAACTAAAAAGTTCAAAATGGCGGCCACTTTTTTTAAATTTTGACAACGGATTCGTATTCAGAGCCCACATAGACACCCAGATATCGATTTTGAAAGCAATCGGTCCAGTAACTAAAAAGTTCAAAATGGCGGCCACTTTTTTTAAATGTTTACTACAGATTGGTATTCAGAGCCCACACATACACCCAGATATCGATTTTGAAAGCAATCGGTCCAGTAACTAAAAAGTTCAAAATGGCGGCCATTTTTTTTTATTTTGACATCGGATTCGTATTCAGAGCCCACATAGACACCCAGATATCGATTTTGAAAGCAATCGGTCCAGTAACTAAAAAGTTCAAAATGGCGGCCACTTTTTTTAAATGTTTACTACAGATTCGTATTCAGAGCCCACACATACACCCAGATATCGATTTTGAAAGCAATCGGTCCAGTAACTAAAAAGTTCAAAATGGCGGTCACTTTTTAAATTTTGACAACGGATTCGTATTCAGAGCCTACATAGACACCCAGATATCGATTTTGAAAGAAATCGGCCCAGTAACTAAAAAGTTCAAAATGGCGGCCACTTCTTTTTTATTTTGACTACAGATTCGTATTCTGAGTCCACACAGACGCCTAGATATCGATTTTGAAAGCAATCGGTCCAGTAACTAAAAGGTTCAAAATGGCGGCTACTTTTTTTAAATTTTGACTATAGATTCGTATCCAGAGTCCACACAGACGCCCATATATCGATTTTGAAAGAAATCGGTCCAGTAACTAAAAAGTTCAAAATGGCGGCCACTTTTTTAAATTTTTACTTCAGATTCGTATTCAGAGCCCACACTGACACCCAGATATCGATTTTGAAAGCAATCGGTCCAGTAACTAAAAAGTTCAAAATGGTGGCCACTTTTTTCAAATCGCGAAATTAAAACACCATGAATATTATTAAACCGGAAAAAAATTTTGTCTTAAGGAAGTCTCCAATCTTTTACTCTGTTCCTCGAAATTTAGGTAAATAAGCCCTACTTATTCCTATCACTGATTATTAGTACAACTTTTCAAAAATATTAAAACAACAGTCTTGTTTAATTTTTCAATATTTTTTTTGAATTCAAACAATAATATTCGTTCAGTAAAAACTATTTGAAATAATATTACAAATAACAATTTCAAAATTCACAAATATACCGCACCATCATTGTCCGTCAGACTGGCATTCGTAGTGATCCCGTCAAGTTGCCGTCAAGCAAGGCTTCCGATTGGTCGGACGGTCGGCTCTTACTACCAGATACCCGAGCCAAGCCAGCGATAACAAACCTGTCGCTCGCCTTGCTCGCTCTGTCTCTCTCCATATCGCGGGGCGCGATATGGGTAACGGAGATAGACAAGTCACGTCATAAAAGATTAAATTGCGATTTCGATTTTCGTAGTAGTAGGGATTTTTGGCTAGCCGTGCTCCGATACAAACGCAGTAGCGTTGCGTCTCCCGTAGGTATTCTCCTTGTCTCGTGGTTACGCGAGGTGAGGTAGATTTGGCAGTTTCGGGTAATGAATGACCCATCTACGCCTCGGTAAAGTCACCCATAATGGTTTTCATAAGAAGGAACACAATATTTGCTACGGAACCCCCTTGTGTGAACAATTTTCCCCTCTATTTCAGCGTTATTTTCAGTAAACAGCACAGCACAATGAAGGACCGTTTCCCCAACCCAGTAGAGGGAGGGGCGACGGGCAATTACGATGTATGTCGCTTCGAGTTGGTGGGACATAGCGGCTTCGCTACGCGCAAGTCAGTCTGCTCGCGAGTGACAGCTTTGTGTACTGGCGGATCTAGGGGTGGGGGCTTGTAGGGGATTTTGATATTGAAAATGTAAATTGTACCGTGTGGGGCCGGTACTTTAAAAGAATAGCCCCACTGCATCTCTCCCCGTGTATGTCGTAAAAGGCGACTAAGGGATATTACTCCCTTCTTATATTACTAGGTGGTAGGGTTTAACCCGCCCGGGTTGGTACCACCGCACTGAATGAAACGTCGGTCGAAACGGCTATGTAAATAGTTTGTGTTTTCCGTCCAGTTCAGTGTAGCCGGCACGACCTGGGTGACACTGACGTGGCACCCAGTTCACCCGGTGTTATGGGCTGACATCGCGGATGTTGTAGGTGATGTAGCCAACCGTGTCAGTTTCAATAAAAAAAAAAAAATATATATTGAAAATGTCTTTTCGATCGCTTCAGTATAGTCCCCGATTTCCAGCGAGACTACGAATTTGCCCTGGTGTCGTAAATATTTAGGGTGTCAAATGACGCGTATCGACAAGGGCTACAAGATGGTGAGGATGGTGAAAAGAAATTTAAAAGTTTGAAAGTTTTAGAGAAAATCGCAAAAGCCGCTTAAAGTAGACGTTTTAGGGGGTTTAAAAAGGGCACTTTTTAACATAAAACTGTAGGTCCCTTCCCTTGCCCCTTACTAGGTGGTAGGCTCAAATTATAGCCGACTGGGTTGGTACCACCGTACTGGATGTAAGATGGCCGCATAGCAACCTCGGTTGTGTTCTCCTCTAGTCCAGTATAGCCAGCAATCCAGGGAAGTCTCCGGTATGGCACCTACCTTCTCGGAGGTGATATTGGCTGGTCGGAGCATGCGCTTTGGCCCCTCTGACTCAGCCATCCATACCGGATTACATAAAAAAAAAATCTAAATATATTGACTCAATATCTGGGAATGTATTTTTTTATTTTTTGAAAAAAGTGAAAAATTTGGGAGTTATGAATTTTTTTTTTAATTTCTTTTACGCGAGTTACGAGTCGTCTTTATCTTGCAGTGTAAGTAGTTAAAATGCTTTTCGTGTATGCATATAAAATTTTTTACAATACATTGTGACTAGCTACACAATAGACACCGCTTACAGTGTTAAGATACAGTTTGAGAGCTAGAATAACTATAACTTAAGCTTGATAATTCTGACCCCTCTCCTCACCATCCTTCTCTTCCCCCCTCACCATCCTTCTCTTCCCTTCTCATCGTCCTTCTCACCCCCCTAGATCCGTGTCACGCCTCGCCGCCCGTAGGCTCCGCGCGGAACGGTTTGCTGGCACATGTCAGTGACATTTGCGTATATCTCAATTGAAACGTCTGTTATTGCTTGGATTCTGCTGAATGTTTAGAAAATCATTGCCTCCGGGATAAAGTTGGCGGAATGTGGCAACTGTCTTCTGAACATTTAACGAATGAAGTGAAATAGACAAATAAATGTATGGCTTTCGGATACTATACGATATTGCCTAAATGTTGTAAATTTGCATCTCTCCCCGTGCATGTCGTAAAGGGCGATTAAGGGATACGCACAAGGTGCCGTGCTAAAGGGCGACAGGTTACCATCTCTCACCTTGGCACGGTCCTTCCACCGAGTTGTGCAGCTGGTGGGTCTTCGTGCCTTACTTGCTGCTTGATAGTTATCTTGTCCTAAGACATTGCTAAACGTGGCGGTCGGTGTTGTGCTGTAATTTACAAGAGTACCTGCAGCGCTACACCGACTACTCTGCTTACCCCGATTGTCGGAATACAGTGTGTGGTATGTATGTATGTTGTGAAATTTTCGCTAGAATTAATCCCAAAAAAAATTATTTAAAAACATTTAGTATAAATTGTGTGGTGCTTATAATTATAACTACATTATTATAATTTTTTTTTATGGAAACTGACACGGTTGGCTACATCACCTACAACATACGCGATGTGAGCCCATAACACCGGTTGAACTTGGTGCCACGTCAGTGCTTCCCTTCGGTCGTGCCGGCTACACTGAACTGGACGGAAAACACAAACTATTTACATAGCCGTTTCGACCGACCTTTCATTCAGTGCGGTGGTACCAACCCGGGCGGGTTAAACCCTACCACCTACTAATATAAGAAGGGAGTCATATCCCTTAGTCGCCTTTTACGACATACAAGGGGAGCGATGCAGTGGGGCTATTCTTTTAAAGTACCGGCCCCACACGGTACATAGATGTGTCCGTGTCTTCGCTCGCATATATTTCAGATTTAAGACCCGGCAGTACCAAAAATCGGTTTCTCCCGATTGATGGTTCTCGTAAACAACTGTGAGTTTGGAGGACGTAAGTGCAGGATCAATACATATTTAATTGTAGGCGTAATCGTATTTTAATAAAAATAATAAAAATCTATTTGACGGGAAGGAGGTATTGTATGTGTTAGACTATGCTCACAAATGCCCGCGTACGACGTCATGGGCGTCGTTGTACACCTTAATGGTGGCCCGGCGCCATAGGTCAGAGGTCACACTTTCCATAATAAAAAATATTAAAATGACATGACTATAACATGAACATGATTTATTTTCTTTCAAGTTAAATAGATCCAATTGCGTCTTGTAGAAATCCATATATTTTTTGTAACACAAACTGGTAACATCAGTGGTTTACGAGCAACATAAATCGGGAGAAACCGATTTTTTTGGTATTGCCGGGTCTTAATGACAAATCTGATTTCGGCTCGCCGCCGTTACGACCACTTCCGAATTTATTGACCGACGCCAGACCGCCGCTCAGTCCTGTCCTCAAACATTAGACGATTCTACTAAAAAGCGGTCAAGAGGGAGTCAGGCTCGCACAAGTTATGGTTCCGTACTAAAACAAAAATATGTACCACCACCACGAAAATATTACATTGTCGAAAAAAGCAGTTTTCCTGTAATCTATGGCTTAATATCTTCTAACCCTATGAAAGTCAAAATTTTAGCTTTAGAAAACTAGGAGAACAGCCGGTAGGGGGAGAGGGGGGGGACGGATTTTTTTTGCACATTTTTAGCATCATTAAGACCACAATTTATGTTATGTATAACTGTATATTGTTTGTACAATTTAAAATTGTACAAACAATATTTTTTAGAATCCTTACATCCTTACCTTACTCTTTCAAATAATACCCCACCCGATATGTTAGTTTAAAGTTTTATTTTATTGGTATCAAATTGCAACCAAAATAAAGCTTGGCGAGTTTTCAAAAGGATAAATAATAACACAAATTAAAAAACTCCAATAATATGTATTATTAAATCATTTATTACATACACTTAAACTAGTAATAACATTTATACATTTATTTACTTAATAAATTAAAATTATGCTTTAACTTTTAATGGGTATTCGTGGGTTTTATATTGGGATGGTTATAATGTGGAACCAGAAAGAGCAGGACCGTCTAGTAGTTCCAAGACATCGGGGGAAAAGGATTCAATGTTTTTTCTTGGTGTTTCACGGAATATTACCCCCCTCCCCCCGCCCTGTGACCCAGATATTTTGACAAAGCCCTCACTCCCCCCAAATCAGTCACGTGGTATGTGTACGTTCCCTAAGAGACACCTGTCTCCCTCCCTTCAATATCAATCCTCTTTGTCAACACTACTCCGTGACCATTCGCATCAATCACAGACCTGCCACTATCGAAATTGCCATGCCGGTGCCGGTACCCTTTGTATTGCTGGCTATACTGCACTAGATGAGAAAACACAGAGAGAACGTGTACAGGAGTTTTGGGAAAGCTTTATATACCTACGCTCGCTTATTATGTCAGCCTCGGTAGCTCAGTGGTGCGGTCGGCCGACTGTTGTTGAGCAACCGTGAGCGCGGTCAGTACTTGGATGGGTGACCGCTCGACCGTTGGAGGCTGACCGTGGTTCGGATTCCACGTAAAACTGTAGGTTCCTTCCCTTCTTACCTTACTAGGTGGTAGGGTTTATCCCGGGACAAGGGAAGGGACCTACAGTTTTACATCGGTTCCGAACGGTGAAGCAGCAGGTGTAGGTATGCACGTCAATTGTTTTGTCAGAAAAAACTCATTGGTACACGCCGACCGGATTCGAACCGCGGACCTGTCGCACGAGAAGCCGATGCCCAAACCACTCGGCCACCCGTCGCTTAAATATAATAAATAAAATATGCAAATACGATACATACATAATATGTATACTATACAGTGTATACTATACACCACGCTCCAATTTCCATAAATTCAAGATAATATTACCTGGGCGAATCTTCATGAATGCGAGTACATAGGTATATGACGAATTTATTGCCAAAACCAAAGAAATACACACCATAGAACCGTAGGTACCTACTTGTTACTAACATTAGGTCGTTTGTATTTGATTTTTATCAATAATGCGAATAAAAATAATGCGAATAAAAAAAATTCTGAAAAGATTAAAAAATATTTTATAGTAAGCGCGAAATTTGGCCTCGAGCCACCCATAAGATGTCTAACGACTCCCATGGACATTCGGTCGCATGCGGGGTTTGCGAATGCCCTGCCGGCCTGACAGGTGCCCATTCAAGCCTCTCTTGAAGGACCCGAGACTGTAGCGGGGGGAAGATATGTGGGCAGGGAAAGCGTTCCGGAGCTTACCGCAATTTACCACACTTTATATGGTTTAGAACTGAAACTAATTATATAAAAATTAAATTAAATTAAAACTTTCGAAATGCTATAATCGGGCGTGTAGAAGTATTCGAATACATAGCGATCAACCTTTCCTTGCTACCGTTGCTAAAGTTTCATTTAATTTAATTTCACCATTTGACGCTGAAACGTTGATATCTCTTCTACAATTTTGAATTCTATGTGCGGATCAATCTGCGAAAAGGTTACTCCTAGCTCGCCCGCCCGACCCATCTCATCGCTACGACATTCATTTTGCACTACATAACCCAGAGTTATGATATGAACGGCCATGTAGAGCCTATAGGAGGTGAATTCAGTAGGTACCTACCAGAAAGATCGTATTCATCATTTTCAGGAAACATTAGAATAGAATGGAATGCAAAGTCTTATAAAACAACACACAAGGTAGATGGCCGAAAATTAGAATAGAATGGAATGCAAAGTCTTATAAAACAACACACAAGGTAGAAGGCTGAAAATTAGAATAGAAAGGAATGCAAAGTCTTATAAAACAACACACAAGGTAAATGAATAGAATGGAATTGAAAATTTGCATAGAATGGAATTCAAAGTCTTATAAAACAATAGAAGGCTGAAAATTAGAATAGAATGGAAAGCAAAGTCTTATAAAACAACACACAAGGTTGAAGGCTGAAACTAGCGCCTGGGTAGAGCTTAGACCCTCCTGAAAATGCTGACGGTTTTTGCAAATAAATGAAAACATGGTATCTTGTAAGGGTTCCGTGATTTTCTTTTAAGGTACGGAATCATAAAAATGACAAACTGGGATTGTGGGAAGGTAGATGGGTAAACGCGGTGTTCGCTGTTGTGTTGTAATTTACCCGAATTCTTGCAGCACAACACCGATCATTCTGCTTAACCCGATTGTCGGTATACATCGCGACAGTATGTATTAATGTGTGTGTGTACATACAATTTATTTATTTATTAAACACATACTCGACTCTATATTTTTACCGGTACTAGATTCACCCCCGGAGCGCTACATTTTCAAGGAGAGCTTAGCGAGGAATGCCTTTGGGGTGTGATCTGACAGAGTTATAAAATAGTTGAGACAATGTTGAGAGCTTATTTCTTTTTATTTATATTGTAAGAGTTTGGTGGATAGAATTCTTTTTAGTATTTTGTTACATAGTTTATTGTATGTTCTATACACAGACGTTCAAAGAAGTTCCTATGTAGCTCGAACACCATCGAGGAGAAATTCAATAAAGGCGTGGTTAGTGTCCTGTCTTTTTTTTATTAAAATGTACACTTTAAAGAGACACTTAAATAGACAGTACACATTAATAGACACATAACATTTAAATTACATACGAGTATATATTTATAGACAGAAAATAATGTTATTGCTACAAAACATTTTACAGAAAATTTACATCATGTGCAAAGGCGGACTTATCCCGCACAGAGGGAGGTCGAGTGCACGGTTTTGTGTAGTCGCCGGATGGTTCTTTAAGGCGCGGTAGCGTTCACGTTTGTAGGTTGAAAAGTTTGGCAGTACGAAGCCGTCGAAAGTACATACTTTATGTCGCCAACTTTCTGGAATGCCCCCTTGTTACTCAAAGTCACGTCAAAAAATAGGTACCTAATTAATATTTAAGTATACGGGTTCCTACGAACGTATTGCCAATTGTAAGGGTATCTGTGAGTTTATTTTCAAAGGGTTCTTGCTTCCTTACGGTAGACCCTTCCTTTCTTAAATATTTACCTCAGAAATTAATGCTATTATTCTGAGCAAAATTATGAAATAACAGAGAATAGCGATCTACCCCGAAAGGATAAAGTGGCTTTGAATTCTCGAGATAATTTCTTGAGCGAAAATATCACAACGAAATACCGAATACGTCGAAATACGTCGTAACTTCGTAACCGACCAGTCTCAGCTATTCCCGAATGGCGTAGTAAACGCACCCTGGACTAGCGAACTGACAGTTTTGACGCAGACCCGAGTCCGGAGTCCGGACATAATTCAGTGAAAGCAAGGGTGCGCCCGGCCGCAGACTGCGGCCTCAGCGGGGTACATACAAATGGATTTATTTGCATACGACTTTTATTTGGACTAATTTTATTTAGGAAAAAACAATACAGTTACAAAATACCGTGTGGGGCCGGCACTTTAAAAGAATAGCCCCACTGCATCTCTCCCCGTGTATGTCGTAAAAGGCGACTAAGGGATATGACTCCCTTCTTATATTACTAGGTGGTAGTGGTAGGGTTTAACCAGCCCGGGTTGGTACCACCGCACTGAATGAAAGGTCGGTCGAAACGGCTATGTAAATAGTTTGTGTTTATCGTCCAGTTCAGTGTAGCCGGCACGACCGAAGGGAAGCACTGACGTGGCACCAAGTTCACCCGGTGTTATGGGCTGACATCACGGATGTTGTAGGTGATGTAGCCAACCGTGTCAGTTTCCATAACAAAAAAAGCCTAAGGTTGCACTTCGGGTGTGCCGGCAGAAGTGAAAACTCAAACATCGTTGTGCATTTTTGAATATTTTGGAATGGTTAGGGAATAATTTCGCACGAACTGTTTTATTTATCAGTATAAAAGTACTATCATTTATGTGGTAAAATACAATATTCATTTATTGCGCTATCGTAGACAAACAAGACAATTTATATTACATAAAAAATTTAACACTACAGAACTATTATAATTATTTTACATCAAAAAGTTTATTTCTCAGAAAAATCAACTTTCATCCATAATTTCAACGAATCTTACGCTTTTTCGATCAGGCTACGGATCTGACGCGAGTTTAACATTTTTTACCCATCTAAAAAAAGTGCCAAGCGCCGCTAAAGAAGTTTTCACTTAAAAAAAATTCAAATGAATTTTCATGCAAAACCGAGATGCGCCGCCCCGGAGTATAGCTATGAGCGCGTATAAACAAAGCACATGCTCAACGAACATTTTTTCCGATTTTCAGGGATTTTCATTGGTTATTTAACATTTATAATGTGTGTTATTGCTGAAATATTTTGTTCTTTCTCTCCCTTCCCCTGTACAACATTTCCTCCTACCTCCATAACTTAATATCAATAATTTGTTGGTATAGGATATTTATAGGAATATTAATTATTTGCAGATACCCCTAAAAAGTGCTTTCCTTCCCCCAACGTCACTTCCGCGGGGTGAGGGAGGGGGGACCCCATTGAGTCCCACCTCCTACGCGTCTACCCCGCACCCTCTCTTCCGGATTTAATTTTTTTATTTTATGTAATCCGGTATGGGTGGCTGAGTCCGAGGGGACCAAGCGCATGCTCCGACCAGCCAATATCACCTCCGAGAAGGTAGGTGCCATACCGGAGACTTCCCTGGATTACTGGCTATACTGGACTAGAGGAGAACACAGCCGAGGCTGCTATGCGGCCATCTTACATCCAGTACGGTGGTACCAACCCAGTTGGCTACAATTTGAGCCTACCACCTAAGTAGTAAGGGGCAAAGGAAGGGACCTACATTTTTATACCGGTTCCGAACGGTGAAGCAGCAGGTGTAGGTATGTACTTAAATTTTTTCGTCAGAAAAAACTCATTGGTACACGTCGACCGGATTCGAACCTTGGACCTCTCGCATGAGAAGCCGATGCCCAAACCACTCAGCCCCCCGCCACTTTTGAATTTAGTTTGTATTTAAATCCAGCGCCCAGTCGCCCACATTAGTCCAGTCGCCAAAATTTGAACTAATGCTGCCAGCCGGACACCCCTTTTAATTCAATCGCCCATATTAGTCCAGTCACGATCCAGGCACGCATTAGTCCAACTGCCCGCATCGCTGTGTTGTTAGCGTCGTGGCGCGGTTTGGTCACCCCCGCTCACACAACCAATATTTATGAATAGGAACTGTGTAGCCGGTGGTGGCAGGAAATAGAAACGGACTAATGGTAGCGCTGGCTGTGTTTGAACTAGCTTATAAAGTATTCTGTGGTATGACGTAGCCACAGCCGCACCCCTCACTGCGGGATCGTTTGAATGAAGAAAACCGGTAAAGAGCGAGTCGGGCTAGCACAATTATGGTTTAGGATTAAAAAAAAAACAAAACAAAACAAAAAAATCCCCGCAAATATTACAGTTCCCTCAAAACTTAAATTCCGCTCGACCTACCTGCGCAGTCAACGAATTTTAGGTCATCACTCGTAGATCTTAGGGTAGATAATTGCTTCACTGCAAATGCGCGAAACCAAGATGCGATCGACATTAAAGTCTACCCTATGTTCTATGAATTATGACCTAAAATTCGTTGACTGCGTAGGTAGATCGAGCGGCATTCAAGTTTTGAGAGAACTGTACATTGTCGAAAAAGCATGCAGTTTCCTATAATCTATGGCTTAATATCTACTAACCCTTTTATAATCAAAATGTTAGCTAAAGAAACCAAGGAGAACAAGGGGGGGTTAATTTTTTTGCAAAATTTTAGCTATATAATTAAGACCACGGAACTTAAAATTGTGAAACAATTATATTTTTAGAATCAAAACAACAGTTAGCTCAAATGATACCTCACACGATATGTTAATTTAAACTTTTTTTTAGGAATTGGAACCCCGTATTAATGTACAATAAATGTTTATCTTTTTTTTTTTTTTTTTTTTTTTATGGAATCTGACACGGTTGGCTACATCACCTACAACATCCGTGATGTCAGCCCATAACACAGGGTGAACTAGGTGCCATGTCAGTGCTTCCCTTCATTTCATGTCGGCTACACTAAACTGGACGGAAAACACGAACTATTTACATAGCCGTTTCGACCGACGTTTCGTTCAGTGCGGTGGTACCAACCCGGCCGGGATAAACCCTACCACCTAGTAAGGTAAGAAGGGAAGGGACCTACAGTTTAACGTGGAATCCGAACCACGGTCAGCCTCCAACGGTCGAGCGGTCACCCATCCAATCACTGACCGCGCTCAGCGTTGCTGAATTTATCTAGTTTTGGACGAGCGATGTATTCTTTATTTTTACCCGACTGCGCGACGCAAAGGAGGGTAATGTGTTTATCAGCCTATGTATGTATGTATGTATGTTTGTTCCTTTGTGGATTTGTGGCACACTAGAGACCAAACGCGTGGGCCGATTTTGATGATTCTTACGTCAATCGATTTGTCTTAATCTTGCGAGTGTCACTAAAGACAGTAATCAAATTCAATATGGCGACAACTAGGTGCCATATTGTGAAAAAGAAAAAAAAATAAAGTTGACTATCTATGCTATGTGGGGTATCGTTGAATAGGTATTTGAAAACATAGCGACTTTAACAGTCGGGACCCATTGACATTTTCCCAATAATGGGTCCCGACTGTTAAAGTCGCTATGTTCCGCATTAGAGTTTATTATTTGTTTTATTATATGTGTGTATCGATCATGAAACTATTTCAATGGTGTAGTTATTGAATATTACTTAACAGAGTTCTAGACTACTGGACTTGTTTTTTTTTCTTTTCAGTTTTTATTTAAAGTTAATTTTTTACGCAGTCGGGTTTTTTTTATTTTTTGAATAAATTTTTTTTTATTAATCATCCATAGACAGTACACTGCACTCTTTCTTCGATTCGTCATATTTTAAGAGATATCTATTTATCAAATTCAAATGCAGATGATATGATATACTGTGTGGGGTCGATACTTAAAAAGAATAGCCCCACTTTATCTCTCCCCGTGCATGTCGCAAAAGTCGACTAAAAGATGACGAGACGCTAATTGCGACGGTATAGCTACCTCTCACATTGGCACGGTCCTTCCACTGGCTCGGCACAAAGCACATGTTCCGACCAGCCAATATCAGCTCCGATCCGAGAAGATAGGTGCCATACCGGAGACTTCCCTTTCGATTGCTGGCTGTACCGGACTGGAAGAGAACACAGCCGAGGTTGCTATGCGGCCATCTTACATCCAGTACAGTGGGTCAACCCAGTCGGCTAAAATTTGAGCCTACCACCGTTGTACGGATTCCACGTAAAACTGTAGGTCTCTTCCCTTCTTACCTTACTAGGTGATAGGGTTCATCGCGCCCGGGTTGGTACCACCGCACTGAATGAAACGTCGGTCGAAACGGCTATGTAAATAGTTAGTGTTATCCGTACAGTTCAGTGTAGCCGACATGAAATGAAGGGAAGCACTGACATGGCACCTTGTTCAACCGGTGTTATGGGCTCACATCACGGATGTTGTAGGCAAAGAGGTTGAATGTTGCCGCTGTTGTAGGTGATGCAGCAAATCGTGTCAGATTTCATAAAAAAAAATTGTAAGGGCATGGGAAGTTAGCAAATAAAAAAGTTAGCAAAAAAGTTACCTTTAAAAGTGTGCACTTTAGAATTGGACATGAGATGCCAGAGCTGCGGGTCGCCCTGCGCCGGCGCGAGCACGAGATGCTGGCCGGACGGCGCCAGCTGCAGCAGCCGGGCGCCCCCAGTGCCGCCAGCCGCGCCGCCGCCCCCGCCCACAGTCAGCACCCGAACCGTCGCCGCTATCGGCGGCTGCAGCCTGCGACAATGGATAAGCGCACGGTCAGACTCGTTAGCTCGGTGGCGGTGCGATCGGTCAAATGTCGTTGGTGATCGTGAGGACGCCTGGGCGCGGTCACAGCTTGGATGGGTGACCGTTCGACCGTTGGGGGCTGGCCGTGGTTCGAATTCTGCATAAACTGTAGGTCCGACAGCCTCGTTAGCTCGGTGGTGGAGCGATCGGTCGAACGTCGTTGGTGATCGTGAGGACGGCTGTGCGCGGTCAGAAATTGGATGGGTGACCGTTCGACCGCTGCAGGCTGGCCGTGGTTCGAATTCCACATAAAACTGTAGGTCCGACAGCCTCGTTAGCTCGGTGGTGGAGCGATCGGTCGAACGTCGTTGGTGATCGTGAGGACGGCTGGACGCGGTCAGAACTTGGATGGGTGACCGTTCGACCGCTGCAGGCTGGCCGTGGTTCGAATTCCACATAAAACTGTAGGTCCGACAGCCTCGTTAGCTCGGTGGTGGAGCGATCGGTCGAACGTCGTTGGTGATCGTGAGGACGCCTGGGCGCGGTCATAACTTGGATGGGTGACCGTTCGACCGTTGGAGGCTGGCCGTGGTTCGAATTCTACATAAAACTGTAGGTCCGATTACTTCTTATCTTATTTTGTGGTAGAGTTTAAGTTTAATCCGCCCGGGTCTGTACCACCGCACTGAATGAAAGATCGGTCGAAACTGCTATGTAAATAATTGTTGCTGTCCAGTTCAGTGCAGCTGGCGTCACCAAAGAGAAGCACTATGACATCGCCCTTCATTCAATGCGGTGGGGTGGTATCAACCCGGACGGGTTAAACCCTACCACCTAGTAAGGAAAGGGATGGAGCCACATGAAGGGTCCTAACCAAGGAAAGAACTAAGTATGGTTCGGATTTCATTTCGAAGTCTTTTAAATGAAATCCGAACGACGGCCAGCCACGACGATCGGACGGTCATCCATCCAAACCATGCCCGGTGAGCTTAACTTCGATGTTCGAACGCCGATGCATGAGGTTCGGCGTTCGATCTGAGGTCGATCGATGATTGAGGTTGACAAAATGTTAGTGTATGTAGTATTCTTGAAAACACCATATCAATATCATCAATATCAATATCAATCAATATCATCAATCAATACTAATAATAAATCTGTAAGGGATGGTCATGGAATAAGTTAATTTGTTTTATGGGATATTGCTTTTGTAGACTCTATGTATGATACTAAAACTAAATTGACGATATTTAGAAATCTTTTCTGTATCTAGGTATGTATGTTCCTCCATAACTCCTAAACCGATCATCCGAATTCTATGAAACTAAGTACAAGCACATTTAACTATACGGGACACAGGATAGGTTGTGAAATAAAATAAACTTCCGGTTACGCTATGATGTGGCTCTCATACAAAGCGAATTGTTCCGCGCGCCGAAATAAAGGTACAGTAGCTTTTTTTTTTTTTTTTATGGACTTACTTTCTTTGGGCTTACTTACTTTCTTCTTTTTAAATACGAATTTCACGCGAGCGAAGCCGCGGGCAAAAGCTAGTAACCCATAATATAACTCAACAGGTGTAGAGTATATTGTTAAATCTATGTTACAGATATTCTACCTAATCAATAGCGCCAGAGACATCCCCTGTCACCACGCCGTATAACTAACAAGAGCATCCTAAGCTGCGAGACCTCAAAGTTTCGCTACTTAGGCGACATGAAATCCCGTCTCTACGATCCGACAATGGCACCCGAACTTCCCCGGAGCTCCCCGGACTTGGCTGACGAGCTAGTTCTCCCAGTCGGCCGGAAGGACGGGCGGCAGTAAGTTCACGCCAAGTGTGATCACGATTTTGTCCTGATGACGATGTACCGAGCGTTTTCCGGAGCCGGTCGCGGGCACTTTGTTCAATTCGAACTACTTCGCTTCCATTTTTAATGTTTAGACTCTTGCAAACTATCCATAATTTTGGCCACATGGCCGTGCGACTGGTGGGTGACCCTGTGACTTAGAACCACTGCAACTCCGTAAGGACGTCGGCTCCCTAAGTGTGTTCTAACGTCTATTTCATGGGGAGGTTTCGGAGGAGCTGATTAACGCGATTCCGGCATCCCCATTCCACCTCCGCACTACGCGTACTGGGCAGGGGATGCGCCCCTATTCGCACCAACCGGTTCTGTAGATCTTTTATTCACAGAACCGGGAAAATGTGGAACGCACTCCCTGCCCATCTATTTCCTCCCAAGTACTGCCTGGGGTTCTTCAAAAGGGGCGTGAAAAGGCTCCTGTCAAGCCGGCATGGCATTCGTAATCCCCGTGCATCACAGAATGTTCATGGGCATCGTTAGACACCTACTTGTAGGTGAAACGATGCGACATGTCGCGCTATCCATTAAAAAAACATAGTAAATTATTTGTATGACATGTGGTATACCGTTGGAAAGGGTGTAAACTAGCAAACATTTTAAGAGAAAACGAAGCTCTCAATTGCTGCTAGTTTTTTTTATGAATTAAGAAATGGGAATGATATTTTTTCTCAAATAAGGATACATCGTAAAATCAAATAAATTTTATTTCGTGCAGATACAACCATAAAAAAAAAGTTACAAGGGGTTAAAGCCAAGATTTTGGTAATAAAAAAAAATCGTATCTCGATACGACGTGACACCTGACATAGGTCAAAACCTTGCAAATGACCACACTTACCTACAAAAAAAAAATTGTCGGTCGATGTGCCGAATACCCTGTATACTTCATATTACCCCCCCAAGTACAGTCTCGGGTCCACAGAAATCCCTGATCTGTGCTCGGGTCCATCAAGATAGGCTTGAATAGGCATCTGTCAGGTCAGGCCGGCATGGCATTCGCAACCCACGCATTCGACCGAATGTCCATGGGCGTCGCTGGACTATGTACTTGCGCGCGCTAACTACTGACCGCCCGGAGGACCGCCGCGCACGCGATCTAATTCAGTGGGAATTCGTCAGCCGCGCGAGGCATACCTACACGCTCGCCCACGCTGGCCCACGCAACTGCGCGCAGCTGCAAAGCAATAATCACTTTACACTCGATCGTTTAGGTACATTTTCGCACGCAGCGATTGGCGATGTGAAACAGTAGACTATTAAAGCCGAAGGTGTGGAACTTTTTCTATGGAGTGATTTATCTGTTACGAAGTAACTATTATGTAATCTTTGCTCGAGGCCACATGTCGCGCTTACTATAAAAAAATATTGTATAATACTATTTTGACACAGATTTGAATAACCGTAACACTTGGAATCGAGCCATTGTTGGTTGGCGAGTTGGGTGGGAGAGTTGTCAGAATGATTGCGGACGGACGGAACCCTCAGCATTTTGATCTGAATTGGTAAACAGGCCTCTTCCTCGCTCTTGTTGGCTTTGCCGTTTTTATTTCGATGTGTAGAAAATAGAAAGGTATTTTCGCAACAAAAGAAGAAATGTTTACGCCGCCGCGCGCCGTCGCAGCTTTCTATCTTTAGGAATTTTAAGGTATTCCTTCTACCGGTTTGACACCTGAAAGACTTCCTGGCTCCTTTGGCTCCTTTCGTGAACACTCGGCTCGAAACGAAACGTAACAAAAACGACTTGCACCGCCTCAACATTAGGTTACGGTTAATATAGAGAGAGTTCTTTATATTAACCCTGGTTTTTTTTAAACCACCAAAACATCACTCATACCACACTTTCCTTCGAGCCGAAGTCTGCCGAAAGGAGCTAAAGGAGCCAGGAAGGAGCCAGGAAGTCTTTCAGGTGGCGCACCGTTCCTTCTACAGGGTTACTCGGCAGTGACTGCATTGTAATAATTAATGTATAAAGCGGCCGATATCGGCCGCTCCATCGGCAAAAGGTGGTGGTTGACTCGCGCACCGAGGGTTTCGTATAATTTTTAATATTTGTTGTTTTACTTCAGAATTGGCACTATAATCACAGCAAGTTTGACGATTGTATGTATTACCGAACCGAGTTTAATTTCATTTACTTAGCGGTCCTTTAATTAAGCTAAGCGGAAATTATTTTTTACTGTTTAAGGCTTGTTGGGTTTTAATTAGATTTGTAATTAAACTTTTATTCCAAACTTTTTAAGTGACGGAATTTGAACTTATATTTATTTAAAGGCGGCGAGTGAAAGTGTAATAAATTTACAGCAGAGATCCCTTCACCAATTAGGAAAAGTGCCGATGGTCTTCGATAATCTGCTGACTTTGATCTTCATCAAAATTAAATAAGAACCATCTCGGTTAAACCTGCTTTCGAATAAAAAAACCCGCATCCAAATCGGCCCATCCGTTTTAGAGCTACGATGCGACAGACAGACATACAGACGGAGGCGTCTAACTTATAACACTCCTTCTTTTGCAGCAGCTGCAAGCAATACATGATACAACAATAAGTAGGTATAGTGCCACCAGGAAGTTATGATACGTGGGAAATATGCGCAACTGTCTGCATTCCTAAGAAGGGAACTTTCGATCGAAAGTTTGTCGATAATTAGGTTATTACGTCATACAATTATTATTATCGACGAACTTTCGATCGAAAGTTCACGTCCCTTCTTAGGAAAGAAAGAAAGAAAGAAAGAATAACTTCCTGGTCATAACATACGTTGAATAATTTTGCGATAAGAATACATATGTCATTATGTCAGCCTCGATAGCTCAGTGGTGCAGACAGTCAACTGTCGCTATTGAATGTTAAGCAACGCTGGGTGCGGTCTGTACTTGGATGGGTGACCGCTGACCGTTGGAGGCTGACCGAGGTTCGGATTCCTCGTAAAACTGTAGGTCCCTTCCCTCCTAATCTTACTTGGTGGTAGGGTTTAACCCGTCCGGGTTGGTACCACCGCACTGAATGAAACGTCTCGGTCTAAACGGCTATGTAAACAGTTTGTGTTTTCCGACCAGTTCAGTGTAGCCGGCACGATCAAAGGGGGAAGCACTGACATGGCACCTAGTTCACCCGGTGTTATGGGCAGACATCACGGACGTTGTAGGTGATGTAGCCAACCGTGTCAGTTTCCATAAAAAAAAAACATACTCGTACATACATAGCGTCACGCCTGTTTGTAGTGTGTAAACATAGTCAACGGATCTCCACTGATCTTCCCGACTCTTCCACTAAAATTTTCTTCATAAATTTCTTTCGTTAGTCTCCTATCATTCATTCTTCTCAATCCTTGTCACTATATCTTCTTTCAGACCACAGCACTCTCGCACTACACTATTTCTCAATCTATCTTTCAGTGTAACTCCACACATACTCCTGAAAGCGCGCATTTCCACAGCAATTATACTGCTTTCATTTACAGGGTGTTTCAGGATAGGCTTGAGAAACTTCAGGAATAGAAAGTACTCATTATTAGAAGAAAAAAATCCTTATCACTCAAATCCCATATTTTTTTTCATACAAAAATTTAAAATTGTAATAAAAACACGATGAACAGTGAGTGAGTATGGGAAGATTTGACAACAGTGCTGTCTAGGTCTAGCTAGTGCAACCTAGTCCAGTCCCCTTTGTCATTAAAATTTAAGTGTTTGGAATTTACCTCCATGCAGTTCAATTCTACTAGTTAAACATGTAAGTTAGTCATTTTATTTTTATATAAAAGGCGGAAGTTAACCGTCCATCAAGACTCGAAGAAACTATTTTCACTAAAAAGCACTATAAAATGACCGAATCGGGGAAAAAGTTTCAGAGCTTTTCCTCTTCAAATATGGACCCCTTTCGAACCCTGAAGTTACGAAACCCTATCCTTTAACAACCTGTATAAGTATATTTTTTAAGCATAATTTTTCTGGCTAATGGAATGTTTTCATGCTTGAAAGGTTTCATAAGTAAGCTGCCCCACAGCCGGTCGCAAGGTCGCGCGTCCCGGTCGCAAACACATTAAAAATACACCTTCACAAAAATTTTATTCAGTCTATGAATACGCAAATAGCACAGATCCATAAGCTGCTTTTGGTCCTTTCGTCCTTTTGTCAGAAATCTTCATTCGGTTAGTTAAGAGTATTCGATAGCTCAGTTCGAGAGCGACTGCCCCCCCCCCCTTCCCCGCCCCCCCCCCCCCCCCAGGTTCTTAGGAAAACAAAATAAACGAAGCGTCTAATCAAATATTTATTTTAATTAACCAAAATGCCGAGCGCTCAAGCGGGCGGATAACTGTGGGCCGCCGCCGCGACTCACCTTCACACTGAACAATTAAAAGGGATAGAACTGTGGTCTGTAGATGTGGCCATATTTGTTTTCTGCAATTTAAAAAAAAAGAACATAATTCGAAATTGAAGTTTTTATGTGACGTTGATAGGCTTTTGTTCTTCTTCGGAGAAGAGATGATGGCGGGATTTTTTCCGACTTACCTGACATTTATCGTTATATTTTGGCAAATTTACACAATATCTTTATAAATTATAGCCTATGTGCTATTCTGATGTATAAGTGATAATACTGTAAAGTCTCATCAAAATCCGTTCAGTAGTTTTTGCGTGAAAGAGGAACAAAGATACATCCATACATACATCCTCACAAACTTTCGCGTTTATAATATTAGAAGGATACTGCAACCATCACTCTGTAATAAATCTACACTAATAATCTCTATCGTGTGGCGCCGAGCCACCCATAAGGTTTTTAAGTTTACTCTGTTATAAATTTATATTCATTTTTAAGCTTTCGGATTAACAGTAGGTGTAAAAGACTTACATAAGTCGACGTTTCGCCCGCTACGTCGCGGGTTTCTTCAGGACCTGCGGCATTTCCTGGAGCCGACGTCTGGTATCCGTTGTACCAGACGTCAAGAAACGCTTATTAAAACTTAAATAAAAATGAACACCCATAAGGTGTCTAACAACGCCCATGGACATTCGGTCGCATGCGGGGGTTGCGGGGCATGCCGGCCTGACAGGTGCCCAATCACGCCTCTCTCGAAGGACCCGAGACTATACTTCGGGGGAAATATGTGGGCAGGGAGAGCGTTCCAGAGTTTACCGGTTCTGTGGGGGTTGTCTCCACGGATCCCGGGATCAGATTGAATTGGAAACTGATCACGCCAATTTGTATCCACTGATACCGGGATCCGTTTCCATTGAAAAACTAATTAATGTTTTTACCCACTGATCCCGGTATCGGTGGCTACATGAAGGAAGGATCTGAAGAACCGATTGGTATACATCCAGACTGTGAGAGGTGGTGAGAGATTCATTATACATGATTTTTCATCTCTTAGGTGAGTCGAAAATCCTTCTAAACGTTTCAGCTCTTTCCTTTCGCTGTAACAGAGTATTGTGAAACGTGGCGTGTTGTGAAATGGCCTGATGACATTTTAGATGTTTCAAATAAATATTACCTCGTGCGGAAAATGATGTCGAATTGATTTTCCGCCGCATTGCTTTTTCGCAGACATCAAGGGAGGATGCGCGCGTTTCTAGGTACAACAACTGGCAGTAAGTAATGTACATCCGGCCTTAGAAAGAGACAATCCGGTTGTAGGCGTTCGACACCTGAAAGACTTCCTGGCTCCTTCCTGGCTCCTTTGGCACCTTTCGTGAACACTCGGCTCGAAACAAAACGTAACAAAAACGACATGCACCGCCTCAACATTAGGTTAGGGTTAATATAGAGAAGAAGCGTCTCTAGCGACGCATCTTCTTTATATTAACCCTGGTTATTTTTTTTAAACCACCAAAACATCACTCATACCACACTTTCCTTCTGCCGAAAGGAGCTAAAGGAGCCAGGAAGGAGCCAGGAAGTCTTTCAGGTGGCGCACCGCCGGTTGTAGAGCGTCGTCCCTGTCGCGCGAGCTCGCACGCCTCCGTGCGACAGGGACGACGCTCTACAACCGGATTGTTTCTTTCTAAAGCCCGATGTACATTCGGAGGCTGACCGTGGTTCGGATTCCACGTAAAACTGTAGGTCCCTTCCCTTCATACCTTATTAGGTGGTAGGGTTTATCCCGCCCGGGTTGGTACCACCGCACTGAATGAAACGTCGGTCGAAACGGCTATGTAAATAGTTCGTGTTTTCCGTCCAGTTCAGTGTAGCCGACATGAAATGAAGGGAAGCACTGATGTTGTAGGTGATGTAGCCAACCGTGTCAGTTTACATAAAAAAAAAATGGTTGTCTGTAAAGTTGGTTTACGGACGATAGTTTTACGTGATGATGTCATAAAGTAAATCAGTTCCGGCGGATATTTACCATGTAAAATTAATTTAAGTACATGATAAAGATGTGATAATAACTAATAAAAAATATGAGAAAATAAGGACTATTAATTTTTGTTTAATTTATATATAAAAAACCTACATAACGCCATCTACATGTTCAACGTTGCAACAATTACCTAACTGTTAAATCAAGTATACCGCTGGCTGAAGTATTTAATTTAATATTGACGCCAGATGTGGACGCTAGATGTCGCTCCATGAAATTCACATACATACTGTTGAGAAAATTTGCAGCGATAAGTACACGGTCGATAGCCTGCGTGGATAACACGTCTGGTCAGTGATGGTGGCAGGGACCGCGGGTTCGAGCCTCGAGGCTCGCAAAAGACGGAGAAATATATTTTGTATTTTCTACTATTGTATATGCCTCTCTATCGCGCTCTCGCTTGCACACACAGGTCTCTATCGCGCTCTCGCTTGCACACACAGGTTTAGATGGAACGTTACACTTCTTCGTGCGTGCAGCCGGTGTTCATCAATTTATAAGACGTGACATCATCACGTCAAAAACACAGTTACGATTCCGCACACAATACAATGCTCCAAAAATTGGCTTTCGTAATAATAGGATATCGGAATAACGGATAATCGTAGGAATAGTAATAATAACAACGGAATCATAATAATAACGGAATATAGCGTGCGAAGGCAGCCACGGACGCCCGCTCCGCTGCGGTCGGATTCTCTCCGTTCCATTTTTATTTTCGGCGAATGTCCTGTTTATTAAATTAATTATTCGCTTTGTTTGCTCTGGTTACACGTAAAAGTGAGTTTTTTCGTAACGGTTTACGTGAATTACCGTTTTTAACTGAGTTACTCTTATGTTCAGATATGTGAAATTGGTTTGAGATTTCCGAGATATTTGCAAATTTTTTATTTCATGTGTTATGAAATTATTATTGTGATTACCAGCAAAAGAGGTGCGGTACCACCGCACTTTGGTCAGCGTCGGTAGCTCAGTGGTGCGGTCGGTTGACTGGTTAAGCAACCCTGAGCGCGGTCAGTACTTGGATGGGTGACCGCTCGACCGTTGGAGGCTGACCGTGGTTCGGATTCCACGTAAAACTGTAGGTCCCTTCCCTTCTTACTTACTAGGTGGTAGGGTTTATCCCGCCCGGGTTGGTATCATCGCACTGAATGAAACGTCGTCGGTCGAAACGGCTATGTAAATAGTTCGTGTTTTCCGTCCAGTTCAATGTAGGCGACATGAAATGAAGGTAATCACTGACATGGCACCTAGTTCATCCGGTGTTATGGGCTAAAAAAACCGTAATACGAGTAACAGGGCGGTCTGAAAACTACACAATTTAATATGATCCCGCTGCCATGAATATTTCATTTCAGCAGCAACGAGGAGTCGGCACTGGGCGGTGAAGGGCGGTGAAGGGCGGGGCGGCGAGTAACGCGGACAGCTCGGCGAAATTGGCTTGTCAAATGGTGACATTTGCTGCATTTCAAATATGTACATCCTGTACCGTGTGGAGTCGGTACTTTAAAAGAATAGCCCCACTCCAACTCTTCCCGTGCATGTCGTAAAAGTCGACTAAGGGATATGACCCCTTCTTATATTACTAGGTGCCAGGTGGTAGGGTTTAACCCGCCCGGGTTGGTACCACCACCGCACTGAATGAAAGGTTGGTCTAAACGGCTATGTAAATAGTTTGTGTTTTCCGTCCAGTTCGGTGTAGTCGGCACGACCGAAGGGAAGCACTGACGTGGCACCAAGTTCACCCGGTGTTATGGACTGACATCACGGATGTTGTAGGTGATTAGCCAACCGTGTCAGTTTCCATAAAAAAAATTGCCTCTGCAATAGAGTGGTGTTTGTTTCAGTTAATGTTTAATTTTTTAACCGACTTCTTCAAAAAAGGAGGTTATCAATTCGACACGAGTGTATGTAATATCGCTGAAATTGCATAATATTCGTATATGTTAGTCTATGTGGGCTTCTAAACAGGTGCGCCAAATATCATAAATATATGTTTGAATGTTTTATGTATGTAAGTTTGTCCACGCATTTCTCCGAAAAAGTTTCATCAAAATCGGTTCAGTAGTTTTCAAGATATGGACTTTTAACCAATCACTGGAAAAACACGTCGTCGGTTCGGTTTAACGCCCAATTCTACGCAGAACTTGTTATGTAATATAAATAAAAAAAGTGAAATAAAAAACTACCTATTTTAAAAAAACATTGCACCGACTTAAAAAAAACTAGAACTGAAAGTGTTAAATAATATTTTGATTCATATTCGGACCCTTGAGTTTGAAGGCGGTACAAAATCACACCTAAAAATTTATAGTTGTGCCTTTGTGCTTTCGTACCCCCTTCAACTCAGGGGTCCGAATATGAAGACTATTTCGCAGCGCGAAATTTTGTTCGCGGGGCGAATGCTCCCGGATGCTCCCGGTGAGTAAGCTCCATAAGAGCGATCTAGATGTCCCATAGATGTCCCACACACTTCAGGGTTTCGAACGTACACACGCAGCCTTATAACGTTCTTGATAAGCAGTTACAGGAACGTGGGATGGAGGGATTAATGTCGGCGAAGGGAAGCGACCTCCAATATCTAGCAAACCGTGGACCGCAGAATGGGTCACATCCTTTATAACGTAAGATAACACAGTAAAGGCGTAGTTTAAACAGACTAGTTAACCGTCTTCATACAAGCGTGCCGATTTCGCACTCGCGCAAGCGCGCGCCAGCGCACGCTGTCCGTACACAACCACTACTTACATTCTCACTTGCCTCGCTTGTAGTCAGTGATGGCCGCCCCGCGCTTATATTTCATTTATATATTTATTACAAGCTGTGCCCGCGGCTCCGCCCGCTCTCATATTCCGCTTCACTGCTAACCTCATAAGCCATTTAGCGTGATAGTAAGTAGCTTATAGTTGATGGGAAGAATCAAGCTATCCGTAGATTTTTTTTTATTAAAATCGGTTCAGTGGTTCTCGAGTTATAAGCGGACAGACAGACACTCAGACAGAAAGCAGACGTTGGATTTTATTATAGGTAAGGATAAGGACTAGCTGTGCCCGCGGCTCCGCCCGCTCTCATGTTTCGCTTCACTGCTAACCTCATAAGCCATTTAGCGTGATAGTAAGTAGCCTATAGTTGATGGGAAGAATCAAGCTATCCGTAGAATGTTTTTTATTAAATTTTGTTTTATTAAAATCGGTTCAGTGGTTCTCGAGTTATAAGCGGACAGACAGACATACACTCAGACACACAGACACTCAGACGCTCAGACAGAAAGCAGACGTTGGATTTTATTATAGGTAAGGATATAAATAGTAATTATTTTAAAAGATCCTCTCTCTCTCTCTCTCTCTCTTTCTCTCTGCAATTGCATTTCCACCATGATGGGCCTGTCAATTATTGTGTCAATTGTGTTAGTGTTGTGAGTTGCGACAGCCCTGGTGGCTCGGCGTAGCGCAGGTAATTATTTTAATAAAAACCGGACGAATCGAACTCGCGCACCGAGGGTTCCGTATCGCCATGTCATGGTTAGCGCCACTCACGCCATCTATGGCGTGTTATGAAATGCTTCATATTAGTTAAATGTCATTAGCTAAAATGCTTCATACTCTATTCGGTAGATGGCGCGCGTGCATTTTTTACTTTTTCTTATTTTTATTATTTGCTGTTATATTGGCCTTAAAAACACATATTCTGTGAAAATTATTACGGTTCAAGAGATACAGCCTTCGGACAGAACGGACGGACGGACAGACAGACAGACTGCGTAGGCTTAGTAATAGGGTCCGGTACCGGATACGGAACCCTAAAAACAGGCTGCAGGTAACCTACTCGTCTCCTTGTACTATGGTGAAGGTAACACATGAAACATCCGGTCTAGAAGGCTGACACGGACGCACTAGCACTATCTAGTACGTACTTACATATTATTGGATAAAGTCGTATGTACCGTAATGGGCTTTTCACCAGCATGTTGCTTACCCTCTTTGGATATGAAAACATATACCATTTTAGGGTTCCGTACCGTGCGGGTACGGAAGCCTATTACTAAGCCTACGCCGTCTGTCCGTCCGTCCGTCTGTCCGTCCACCGTCCTCATGTCATCTTTTGTTTGAATCGTAATAGGTAGCCGGCATGTAGCCGGTTGAAATGTTCACAGAATGGGCATCATTTTGGCGGATATGCTAAAAAATCATAATAAAAAAACCGGCCAAGTGCGAGTCAAACTCGCGCACCGAGGGTCCCGTATCGCCATGTCACGGCCAGCGTTACTCACGCCATCTAGATGGCGTGTTATGAAATGCTTCATATTAGTTAATGTCATGCTTCATAATCTATTCGGTAGATGGCGCGCGCGCATACACTTTTTGGTTTCTTCTATGGGAAGCCCCGTGAATTTTTTACTTTTTCTTATTTTAATTATTTGTTGTTATTCTTATTTTTATTATTTATTGTTATATCGGCCATAATAACACATTTTTTGTGAAAATTTCAACGGGCTACCTATTACGGTTCAAGAGATACAGCCCTCGGACAGACGGACGGACGGACGGACAGACAGACAGCGGAGGCTTAGTAATAAGCTTCCGTACGGGATACGGAAACCTATAACTATAATAATCAACAATCCATGCTGACGGCGCCAAGTATCTCGCGTATCAATAAAAAATAAATAAAAAATAATAATCTCAAAATGTTAATTTGGTCAGGTCCGCACATATTTCCGACGGACTCAGTATGTAGTTCCGTGTAACAACTTGAGCAAACTACACATTGGAATAACACAATCACGCAAGACTAGCGCGGAGATAACAGTTTTCCTCCTACCCTCACCCGGCGCCGAAAAAGGTGTTTAATACCTAATGAGCGGGTTCGCAATTTTCTCTTAGCTATTCACGACGCGAAGAGCACTTTACGCCGACACCTCTATAAAGGATTCTATCTGAACGTCCGTACAAGATTCTAACTTGTACGTCTTTATAAAAGATTCGCGCTTTCGAACGCTCCTTTAGACAGTGGCGGATCCGGAGTTTGGATGTTTTTTTATGTAATCCGGTGTGGTCGGAGGGGCCAAAACACATGCTCCTATCAGCCAATATCACCAGAAGCCAGAAGGTAGGTGCCATACCGGAGACTTCACTGGTTTGCTGGCTATACCGGATTAGAGGAGAACACAACCGAGGCTGCTATGCGGTCATCTTACATCTAGTACGGTGGTATCAACACAGTCGGCTACAATTTGTGCCTACTTACGTAAGGGACAAGGGAAGGGACTTACAGTTTTACACCGGTTCCAAACGGTAAAGCAGCAGGTGTAGGTATGCACAACGAATTAAAAAGTAGAATTAAAAAGCAAAACGAATTAAAAAGTAGAATGTCGTTGGGTATGCACGTAATTTTTTTCGTCAGAAAAAAAACCTCATTGGTCGGCGGCGTGTCGACCGGATTCGAACTTCGGATCTCTCGCATGAGAAGCCAATGTCCAAACCACTCGGCCACCCGCCGTTTATGTGTAAAACTGCCTCCCTCCCTTACCTACCTTATTAGGCGGTAGGGCAAACCCCGCCCGGATAGACACCACCACTGTGGTCAGTCGAAATGGCTATGAAGAAAATAGTTGATATTTTCCATTCGTTGGACTGTAAATGAAACTGTAATTGAAATATGGAATTAATAGTGATTGGGGAGTGGGACTATAAATTTTAAAGACAGTTTTCTCTTTACAGACTTGGAGTAAATAAATTAAAAGCACCTTTTAAAATCGCCCGCGTTGTGTGTGACTAACATCGTCCTACTTTGCAGGAGTATTTCGCCGTTTGAGGAGAGGAGAGAGGATTTGATCCCCCAATTTGTCCGCCACAGATTTTGGCCGACCTTCAGCCGGTCCTGAACTTGCTATGCTCTCGAACTGCGAATGCCCTCGCGAATTATTTATTTACTTACCGTCGTCGACGAAAACAAGTCCGTGAGAGTCGAGAGCGCGTGTGAGGGGGATTTATTCTAGGGGTAAAGGGGGACGCCATTTAAAAGCGACTTGCAACACTGATCTATGTTCTAAGGGTAACCTGACAAAGCAGTTATAGTTCCGGGAGGAACACCACGTACGTCAGTACACGTTCATGGCCTCCATTTAAGAGGATCCTTATACCTAAACAAACACTTTGTCCGCCCATCTAACGAAAGCCAGCAAGTTATCCACCTTACACAACGCCATATGTTGGGAAAGCGCTGACGGTGCATTTTTTTTATGGAAACTGACACGGTTGGCTACATCACCTACAACATCCGTGATGTCAGCACATAACACCGGGAGAGCTAGGTGCCATGTCAGTGCTTCGCTTCGGTCGTGCCGGCTACACTGAACTGGACGGAAAACACAAACTATTTACATAGCCGTTTCAACCGACCTTTCATTCAGTGCGGTGGTACCAACCCGGGCGGGTTACACCCTACCACCTAGTAATATAAGAAGGGAATCATATCCCTTTCATCATCATCATTTCTTATGACATTTAAATATTTCTCATACACTTAATAAATATGTAGATAATTTATGCGGGGTTTACACGGGTGACTAAAGCCGCACGATTACCGCCGCACGGTGAAAATCGAACATCTAAATGGCAATTCGACTAGGCCGCAGGTGACTAAAGTCGCAAGCCCCAAAGTAGACTAGCATCCGACTTTTGGCCGCGCGGCGACCGGCCGCATGCGGCTGGTGACTAAAATCGACCGTGTAAACGGTCAGTCGCAGCTTCTTGTTTTTCTTCGTCTTTCTTTGTTCTTCAAGCAAATCTTCCCTTGCCCCTTACTAGGTGGAAGGCTCACATTGTAGCCGACTGGATGTAAGATGGCCGCATAGCAGCCTCGGTTGTGTTCTCCTCTAGTCCAGTATAGCCAGCAATCCAGGGAAGTCTCCGGTTTGGTACCGACCTTCTCGGAGGTGATATTGGCTGGTCGGAGCATGCGCTTTGGCCCCTCCGACTCAGACACCCTACCGGATTACATAAAAAAAATCTTTAATAATTAATTTACAAATTATTTCGATACCGGCACGTAAAACACCTGTTCTGCTCAATATTTTCGAAGATAATGACCTAGTCGCTTGCGATTTCAATCACCTGTGTAAATGGGGTTGCGATGCGGCTTTGTGAGGCGATTTCTGAAGCGACCAGCCGCACTGCGAAAATCGACCCGTGTAAATCCCCCATAGCTTTCAAAAGCATTCCCCTTAAGAAATCAGTTTAAAATATTGAGATAACAAAACTGATAAAAATGTAACTGGCATGTTGACTATTATATTCGATGGTCTCACTGACCGTGGTTTTAAGAGGAATTACGTTATTAGCTGTGGATGATTCCCCTTATCTTCCGACGGACATGGATATAGTTACGTGTGCCAGCTCTTAAAAAAAACCGGCCAAGTGCGAGTCGAACTCGCGCACCGAGGGTTCCGTATCGCCATGTCATTGTCAGCGCTGCTTCATACTGTTTTCGGTAGATGGCGCGCATACACTTTTTAGTTTCTTGTATGGGGACCCGTGATTTTTTTACTTTTTCTTATTTTTATTATTTGTTGTTACATCGGCCATAATAACACATATTCTGTGAAAATTTCAACGGGCTACTTATTACGGTTCAAGAGATACAGCCCTCGGACAGACGGACAGACAGACAGACAGCGTAGGCTTAGTAATAGGGTCCCGTAAGACGAATACGGAACCCTAATAACTAACAAAGTCTATGATATATTATGTATGATCGTCTATCACATTATGTAAAAGTTCCTACGAGCGTGGCCGGCCAACGCTAAAAAGAGACATAATAAAACAAATATTACTTTAAAACTCCACTAGTAGAAAAAAAAATGCATGTACACATGCAGCCGTCAAACTTTGTTCGTGAATTTGATGTTTGCGCAGTTTGAAACAATTTTTTCGTAAGAAAAAATTTCAACTTTGGTATATATAGCCCATATTGCCCCACCTAGGCTTCATACAAGGTTTTGTTTGAAGTATCGAGTAAAGTTAAAACCTTTGATCGTTAGAGTTTGTTTCGATTATGCAGCGTTAACGACTAAAGCGCGAGAGGTGTTTGAAGTTTGCATGTTTTCGCATTTTTCAAAACATGCCAACTTGAAGGGCTGACTTGCCAGAAGGGATGGAATGACAAAATAAAAATGTATTACGTATTTGAAGTCGTCAGATGGATCTTTCATCCGCATATTTAGAATTGTTGTACGTAGTCTGGTTGCTGAGTACTAAGAGTCGCAAAGTACAAAAAAAGTTTTTATTTTTTTTTAGTCGCACCCCCTTACCCGCGCGCAAAGAAGTTTCATCAAATTCACGTCCAAAGTGCGCACATATGAACACAAAACACCTGACGTAATGCAATTTCCTCCAATCATCCGGCTGTCAGAACAACAAACTGGGCCCCGAAGGGATAATCACTGCGCAGGTGTAGGGAAATTGGATGCGGCCAAGGCATCGGGGACTGAAAACCGCTTGAATAACGGTACCGGTTAAATAAGCGTAAAGACGAAAGTCCAATTATGTATTTGGGTACTACGTGTACCCCGATACTGAATTTATTGCTGTACCGATATTATTTGGGTATCAAGGGCGGTAGTAGCAGTTATTTATGTGTGATTATATGTATTTAAGCGTTTCGATACTAAAATTCATGGAAAGGGTGAAGGGAAGGAATTCCCTTCACGAAGAATAAATATGTGCGAGCAGATAAGGCGTTCGTGAAAAATTACATTCCGTCGGCGGAAAAACTACAGTGAGTACCGAGTAGATACCAAAATCTTCATCGATATAATTTACAGTAAGTAACGAGTACCGAAATATTCACAGTAAGTACCGAGTACCAAAATCTTCATCGATACAATTTTTTATATAGAACTAGCTGTGCCCGCGACTTCGTCAGCGTGAACTTATCACGACGCCATCTACCGGGTTCAATTGTATTTTCAAACCATCCAGGGACCCACTCAAATATACACACAAAATTTCATCCAAATCGGTCCAGCCGTTTAGGAGGAGTTTGGTGACAAACACACGTACAGAAGAATTATAATAATAACTGCGCGTATAGTCCGGAGGTTTCTCTCTTTGGGACCCGACCATCGGTAGCCTGGGCTCGCCCCGCCGCGCCGCCGCCGCCGCCGGTGGTGGAAACTCCGTTTGTTTTTATATTAATTTTAGGTTTTCAAAAAAAAATTAAAATTTATATAAAAAGAAATGTGGAAATAAATGTATAAAATAATGTTATAATAATAGAATTCTTCTGTAAGTGTTTATATATATATTATATATAAAAGAAGAAAGAAGATTACGACGCCGTTTAGACATAGCGATAGAAATGTATATTTTAGTTGTGTTAAACATTAATACATGTAACACACTGTTATAAAGTTCATCCGTTTTCAGTCCCTTGTACGGACGAGCCAGGATCGAGATTTCCCTCTTCGACCCTTCCTTCGCCGGAACATGTCCTGCATAATTTGCTTTAAACTATACGGAATATTTCGGAAAATCTGTTTCCCAGCTTTTTGGCAAGATATTGTCGGAGAAATTGAATGTGGACTATTTATAAGAATTCTTAAAAGGTTGAGCTTTTTTTCATAGGAAGAGCAACTCAAATAACAGCGATCGGCGACTCTGCCGGTCTGCGGCGTGTGTTCCTTACTCTGTGGTGCAACCTATGATAGGTGAATAGGCAATGATAGGAGAAAACACAGAATATAAAAAAAAAACCCGCCAATAGTGCAAGTCGAACTCGCGCACCGAGGGTTCCGTATCGCCATGTCATGGTTAGCGCCACTCACGCCATATATGGCGTGTTATGAAATGCTTCACATTAGTTAAATGTCATGATTAGTTAAAATGCTTCACGCTCTATTCGGTAGATGGCGCGCACGCATACACTTTTTGGTTTCTTCTATGCAATCAACCCCGCGTGAATTATTCACTTTTTCTTATTTTTATTATTTGTTGTTATATCGGCCATAATAACACATATTCTGTTAAAATTTCAACGGGCTACAGGTCTGCTAACCAAAGCTGGCGCGTGCACAGTACTAACACCAATGCAATTGTGCAAGTGCGAGTGAGACAGATCGGGTTTTCGTGATGCGTATGCCCCGATCTGTCTCACTCGCACTTGCACAATTGCATTGGTGTGAGTACTGTGTACGCGCCAGCTTTGGTTAACCGACCTGTACATACAGCCCTCGGACAGACGGACGGACAGACAGACGGACGGACAGACAGACAGACAGAAAGACAGACAGACGGCGTAGGCTTAGTAATCGGGTCTCGTACCGGATACGGAACCCTAAAAATCTATTAGAAGTCGAGTAGTAGAGCGATGACTCGTGCGTGCGTGGCAAAAGTAAGCGTAGCTCCGCGTACTTGATCTCAGCGCATATCAGTTGCCTGTCATTACTGGCACGTAAACCATCAAGGTAAAAAAACAAAAATGCCTTATTGTGCAAAAAATAAAATAATTAAATTACAAATTTTAAAAACCCCGACCCTTAAATAGGCTTAACAACTCTTGCCGGCACTTAACACACATTCCTAACTAATTTTTATGCAAGCTCTGAGAACACTACTGTAACGTGACCATGAGTACAATCACTGACCCTAAGAAGGAGATAGCCCGACTGGTGGAGCACTTCCGAGGTGACTTTGGAAACTTCAACGCGAGGCTCGCTGCAGCTGAAGTGGCGGCGGCAGCGGCGGCGGAGCGTCCTGAGTCTCCCGCCGTGCACCGACCTACCGTCGAGCTCTCCCTTCTCCGCCAGGACTTCGAGAGCTTCCAGAAGCTGTGGTGGGGCGTCGTTGACTGTCTGCGGCACCAGTTGGACGCGGCCGATCAGCGTATCGATGACCTCGAGGCACGAGCCCGGCGCAAAGTCCTGTTGCTGCATGGCATAAAGGCAGATGCCGAGGACCTGCAGCCGGTTGTGGTCAAGAAAGCGGCTCCAGCTGACTTCTCCGTGGATAGCATTCGAGCATGCCATCGGCTGGGGCGTGCGCCGCCTGGTGGCAACCGTAGTCGGCCTGTCCTCGTCCGCTTCGCGAAGCTGGAGACGCGCTCTCACGTGTGGCGAAGGAAGACCCTGCTGAAAGGCACCGGAGTCTCTCTGTCGGAGTTCCTCATTCCCGCGCGACAAAAAATCTTCGCCGAGGCGCGACTAGCACTTGGTGTCTCGAAGTGCTGGACGCAGGACGGGAATGTGGTCGTCCTGACTCCGGGAGGCGCCAGACGGGTGGTGCGCAGCGCGGAGGTATTGTGGGAGGTGATTGCTCTCCACCCAGGAAAGGCTGCTGTTGATGCGGACTCAGGGGCACCGGAATCGTCGAGTGTTGGGCACCGATCGAATGCAGGGGCCGAGAGGATTTCCGGTGACATCCCTGGGGCCTCGCGGAAACTTCGCGCACGCGACAACCAAAAGACCAACACGAAATCATAGTGATCCACTTGATAGGCTTCTTCCTTTGTTTATTAATGACGTCATTACCACTTCACTTCATATCTACCTCCAAAATTTATAATTTCCTTGCACTTCAGTTTTTTACTAAGTTTCTCGTATTTTATTAGTTTACAGCATAGAGAAATAATCGTCTATGGTTTACAGCATAGAGAAATAATATATACGTCTATGGTTTACAGAGAAAAGTTTGCAAAGTACCGATCTGTCAAAATAATTTCAAGTTAGTTGCTCATGCATGATGTATTACTTTTAATTCTTGTTAGGTGTGTCCCTCTCATACTAGCGCAAAACTGTATTGTGCTGTCCTGCTGAGTTATTTGTGCTAGTGACTTCACGTTCGCTCACTGTCACACGCATTAGATGCAATCGTATATTCTGTTGCCCATCACATCACATTGTTTACATATATATAGCACTGAGTGAGACTGAGATAGCACTAGCGCTACCAGCGACAGATATTCATAGCACACACAGGCGTTTACTTACACACAGCACGAGTCTGATGGCCATCCATATTATAAATGTATTATTTAGGTCTTTAAGTAGTTACTCATGCGTTTGTATGCTACATTTAGCTCTGTTGGTTAAATTATAAAATAAAAAAAATGTAACGAAGTGAACTTGACTATAACAGAACAGAACAGTTTGCACTTACTAGGCTAGCAAAATTGTTACCTAATGGATTGTTTTCCAATGACCTGTGCTTTTTTTTTCTATTTACATAGGTACTTTCTCTTATAATTCTGTTTGTTTCTGTTGTTTGTTGTTACTCAGCTTGCTGCTTGTATGAGATTAGGTAAAATATAATTATAGTCTGATATTCTGTAATGTGCCGGCGGGATGTGGTTTTTAGTTTCGGTTAAAAATTTAAAAAAATGAACTTTGACTATTGTTTACGTTTTATATTTTTATTTTATTTTATTTTATTTATTTTATAAATATATCTATATATCTATACGTATTATGTCTTCTTTATGTAATTTGCCAAATGCAACTGATGATGAGTCATTTTACTCTGCGAACTCTTCCACTTCCAGTGAACACTTTAGTGATGCAGAAGACTCTTTCCATGAACCCCACCTAGGGGACACTCTACACACAACTTTTTCAGGTTTTACTAAACATTTCAATGTATGTCACATCAATGCGGAAAGTATCCCTGCCCATTATCCGGACCTACTTTCTACTTTCACCAGTTCACACATCCATGCGTGCTTGGTTTCGGAAACTGTCCTTAAGCCCACTTTACCATCTATCTCTTACTCTCTCCCCGGCTTCCATCTCATAAGAAATGATCGTACTGGGAGAGGATGGGGTGGAGTTGCTGTCTACCTAAGGAGTAACATTCCCTATAAAATTATTTTCAAATCTCCTTCCACATACTCTGGGTCAGCGGAATGTATTCTCCTGGAACTAACATTCAACCATTCTAAATTGCTTCTCGGCGTTTTCTACTGCCCGCCTCAAATTAATTACTTTAATGACTTTGAACTGCTTCTTGAAGAGTACATTCCCCAATACTCTCACATGATACTAATGGGAGATTTCAACACCTGCCTTGTCAAAGATGACTACAGAACTCGGAAACTTCTTACCATTACTGGCTCTCTAAACATCGAGATTCTGCCTCTTCAACCCACATACCATCTTCGAAACTCTCACTCACTACTGGATTTGATTCTCACCTTGCGCGCTGACCTAGTCAGTGCGCATGGTCAGGTCGTTGCGCCTGAGTTCTCCAACCATGACTTAATTTACATCTCGTATAAAATGAAACCTCCTAAGCAAAAACCCAAGTTTCTCCCCATGCGTAGTTTTGCTCGGATGAACGTTGACGCTCTAAGAGATGATGCATCTAACATTGGCTGGGTTGACCTTCTCTGCTCGGACAGTGTCGACAGTAAAGTGGACATTCTGACGATGAAATTAGCCGAGCTTTACGACAAGCATGCACCAGTAAGGCTAGTAAAAATCAAACATCCCCCTGCACCCTGGTTAACTACTGAAATACGCCAGTTGATGTCGCATCGCGACAAGATAAAGCGTAAACACAGGCGACGTCCGACTGAAGAAAATTGGTGTGCCTTTAAAGCTGCAAGAAATCGGTGCAACCAGATGTGTAAGAATTGAGTCAATCGAAGACTGTCCCCCACAACATCTATGGAAGTTTTTACGAACTCTAGGCATCGGGAAGACTACTTCACAGGTCAATCCCTCTCTTGATATCTCTGGATTAAATAAACACTTCTCTTCTTCACCAATAACTATGGACTCAGGCGTCAAGGCTGAGACCCTCCGTCAATTTGACCTACTGAAGCTCCCTGATACCCAACAATTTGTTTTCACCCGAGTCTCTGACTGCGAAATAAAAAAGATCATTCAATCCTTAAAAAGCAAGGCCATAGGCCCGGACGACATGAGTCGGGAAATGCTTATTCCGATAATAGATAATATTGCCCACGTCATTTCCAACATTATTAATCATTCTCTATTATCGGGCTCATTCCCCGACTCGTGGACGAGGGCCTATATGATTCCTCTTCCTAAAGTTACTTCACCCTCGCAATTCAAAGACTATCGTCCCATATCTATTCTCCCGTTCTTGTCTAAGGTACTCGAGCGGGTTGTTCACTCACAACTCTCAAAATTCCTAGTCACTGGTAATCTCCTTAATCCTTTTCAATCGGGATTTTGTCCATCCCATAGTACAACCTCTGCCCTCGTCAAAATCACAGACGACATTCGCTATGGGATGGAAAACCGACAACTCTCTCCTCTCCTCATTCTTTTGAACTTTAGCAGTGCCTTTAACACAGTTGATTTTGATATTCTCCTGGCCACATTACGTTCCCTGAATATTTCGCAGTCAGTGCTTGATTGGTTCTTCTCTTACTTGCATGGTCGCCGACAGTGTGTGCGAATTGAGAGTGAGAGCTCTCAATGGTGCGTCATCTCTGCGGGTGTACCACAAGGCGGCGTGCTTTCACCACTACTATTCTCTATTTTCATCAACGGTATTGTTGCACTACTTCGCTGTCACTATCATCTCTACGCCGACGACTTGCAGCTTTATCGTTTATTCTCACCTGACGAAGTAAACTCAGCTATTGCTCTCATGAATGTGGACCTCAATGCGGTTCATGAATGGGCTGCAAGATGTGGTCTGCTAATTAACCCATCTAAGTCGCAGGCCATCATAATCGGTTCCACAAAACAATTGGGCAAGCTGAATAGGGATACCCTTCCAGCTGTTACCCTTAATGGAATAGTTATTCCTTATACCAGGCAAGTAAAAAATCTCGGCCTTATATTAGACGAAAAACTATCATGGAACCTTCAAGTTCGAGAGGTTAGCCGCAAGGTCTATGGCAGTATGCACTCTCTTCAACGGCTGAAAAACTTCATACCTGTGGGCACCAAGACTATGTTTATCCAATATCTTATTCTTCCCATTCTCGATTATGCCGATGTCTGTTATCTCGACTTAAATGCCGATCTTCTCAACAAACTTGACCGCCTTCTCAACTTGGGTATTCGTTACATTTTCGGCTTACGCAAGTTTGACCATATTTCTGAGTTTCGTGCTCGTCTCCAGTGGCTTGACATTCGGCATCGCAGGAACACTCACATACTCTCTCTTCTCTTCTGCACTCTGAATGACCCTGGCGCACCTAAATATTTGAGTGAACGGTTCCAATACCTCAGTTCTCATGGGCTGGGCTTGAGGTCCGCTGACAACCTACTTCTAACCATACCGGGTCACTCTAGTTCGTGCTACGCTGACTCTTTCACCGTTCGTGCAGCCAAGCTGTGGAATCGGCTACCTCTACACATTCGTATTTCTCCTACTATCAAAATTTTTAAAAATAATATTTCCAATTATTACTTGACCTCCTCAGTGTAACATTTTCTGCACATTAGCACTGTTCTCCCAATGGCCAATTATATATGTACGTAAGTATGTATTTATTTACTAATTATTGTATTGTATAAATATATATTTAGGTATTTTAATATATGTATATATAATATACAGGAACAAGTACTATGTATACTTATATATTATATATTGTAATCATGTATGTATGTTTATTTACACCAATTAATTTTGTTACTATTCTCTCACATTATCTGTGCGCCTACTTATACACATTTACCACATCCCAAAGGTTTGCTCCAACATAATGCAGATCTGCATTCAGCCGACCTTTTTGTACCTTATTTTATCGAAAAATGATGTACAATAAAAAATAAATACAAATACAAATTAAATAGTAAAAAATATTTCGCGATTACTTACTTAAAGGAGTCGGGGGACCGCTAAGTAAATAAAATATAATAAAAAGTCTGCTCGGGAATTAACTTAGTAAGGGACGGGGGTTTTTTAAATTTGTAACTTAACTTTTATTTCGAGCATTTAAAAAAAAAAACCTCATCCGAATTGCTCCATACGTGAGACGTTTACAAACAAAGGTAAGAACCATCCCGATTAAACCAGCTTTTTAATAAAAAAAACCGCATCCAAATCGGTCCATCCGTTTGGGAGCTACGATGGCACAGAGAGACACACCCATAAACACATACACATATACACCCATACATACACACATACCAAACCCGACTAGGAAAAACGAAGGAATTAACAAGGAAATTTGTTCGAAAATGCTCTAGTCAGGATACCTGTCTATTCGAATCATTCTACACGCTACAGCAAACTTTCCTTGTTACTTTCTTTCTTTTTTACCCGACTGCGCGAGGAAAAGGATTATGTTTTTATTTGAGTGTATGTATGTCTATTTCTATGTCACGCCCTGTAGGTTAAACGGCTTGATGATATACCAATTTGTTTTTCAAGAATTCAAAATGGAGCCCGTTAGGCGCAATATTGTCAAACTTTGAAAATATTTTTTCTTCAAAACCCATCGAGTGGTGTATCATTGTCAAGAGCTTAACTTTAGCGGTTAAATAAATAAAAAAAATAAAGGAAAGATCAGTATAAATTGCAATCGGTAGTGTCTCCATTTTAGCCGGCTTTCGACATCTCAAACCATTAAACAATTACAGCCGATGGATGGACAGAAACCGTATCGGTTTTAGGGTTCAGCGACGGAGCCCTAAAAAGCCTTCATTTCGAATGTTGTTTACAGATATAATAGAATATTTTTTTTTAATTATCGCATCGAACAAAGCAATTATTGTTTTTTTTATCTTCATTTTTGCGCCTCTTATTAAAATGATATGGTACGCGTGAGGTTTTTTTATGGAAACTGACACGCTTGGTTACATCACTTACTACATCCGTGGTGTCAGCCCATAACACTTTGATGAACTAGGTGCCATGTCAGTGCTTCCCTTCGGTCGTGCAGGCTATACTGAACTGGACGGAAATAACAAACTATTTACAAGCCGATCTTTCATTCAGTGCGGTCGTACCAACCTGCGCGGGTTAAAATCCTACCACCTAGAAATATATGAAGGGGAAGGGACCTACAGTTTTTTATTCTACGTGACGTTTTGTCAGCCTCGATAGCTCAGTGTCGACAGTGTCCCTTCCCTTCTTACCTTACTAGGTGGTAGGGTTCAACCCGCCCGGGTTGATACCACCGCACTGAATGAAACGTCGGTCGAAACGGCTATGTAAATAGTTTGTGTTTTCCGTCCAGTTCAGTGTAACCGGCACGACTGAAGGGAAGCACTGACATGGCACCTAGTTCACCCGGTGTTATGGGCTGACATCACTGATGTTGTAGGTGATGTAGCCAACCGTGTCAGTTTCCATAAAAAAAAACTTATCATTTTTATTTTGACTTTGCTTCACGCATGTCTATACACAGTTCAACTTTCATGAAGATCGAGCAATCCGTTCAAGAGCTACAGACAGGCTGTGACAGACAGACGAACAGACAGATAGACACCTGACCTATTTTATAAGGGTAACTGCGAGCGTCGCTGGCTACGAAACCCTAAAAAACATTTCTCGCTTTATGCATAATTCATACAAACAGATTAGACAGAGAACAGTTCAAATCTAACGATCAATCGGTCACGTTCCATCTGAATATCGAACGTTCAGTAAACGTTGAAATCCAATGTTGAGCGAACGTTGAATATCGAACGGTCGGCGGGTAAACGTTGGAAGGGCGACAGAGCTCATAAATGCCAGACGCCCAATTCTTAATCCGTAGGCGCTTACTATGAAAAACATGCTCAAATCCGAAGCTGAAATTGATTTAGACTTCCCTCGTCATGCGTCTCGCTCGTCGTACTGCGACTCTGTTACTACTTGCTCATACATGGATTGGATAATAGAATAGAAATACTTTATTGCACACAAAAACACCAACAAAGATACAGAAGACAGAAGATAACATTATAGAAGAGAAATAGAAATTTACAATACTTCACAGACAGTAGCGTGCAAAGGTTTTGGAAGGAAATGTTTTAAGTAAAAATAAAGTAAATAAAGTTAAAATTTTAGATTTTTTTTATGAGAAGCATCTGACGCAGGTTGTCGCCGTCTGGTTTATTGCATGTAGATTTTCAGAGTATAATACATTATTTGATAAAGTGAGAGAGAAGAAGGTGACTAGCAGTGAAGAAGAAGAAGCCGCGGGGGAAGAACCAAGATTCGCCGAACACGCGGTACTTACGTATCGCGTACCGCTCTGGTACGCGGTTCCGCATTTTGCGACAGGTGCGGAAATGCCATACCAAATAACCGGCGGGATATCGCTTGGGTATTACCGCTACCCACGGCAGTAGCGGATAACGCTTATATTTGAATAGGTCTTAATTGTTTGCACCTCTTCCTTTGTGTTCCTTTCCCGCTTCAAATCGCAAATCGCCAAGATACTGCTGCAGACGCGTCACGCTCGCGCGCCGCGCAGCATCTCACGAGGAGAAAACAATACTCTATTATATTGTGATAACTCTATTCGAAACACCCGGAAGTGCCCCAGTCAGAAAGGTGGCCAAATGGATTGAAAATAGTGCAACAATCAAGGTAAAGTTTTTGCTTCACTGGTTCCTTCAACTCCAACCCAACCAAAGCATCTGAAAACAGCCCATCGAGAGTGTGCTTTTTATGGTGTTGTTTAGGTTTAAAGTGAAGAAGGTAGAAGTAACGTAACAAGGAACCAGCACTTTTTAGACAGGACGGGCTGGGGAATCACGTATTGCTGACATCGATCCCGCAGATACAGCCAACTACGCCCCCGATTTCGACTGTGAACATGCTGAGACGCGCGGGCGATCGGTTTCATTGCCTGAATCTTTGACCGACTGTAATTTTTTACAATCGACATGTCCCAATTTTTTACTTGGTCTTTTAATCTCTCCGGGATCCGGGACGACAAAATTTCCTTACAGCTGTCCTCTAACATTTATAATCTTTTCCAAAGTAAATTTTAACCCATAGTAAATTTTCTCACACATTTCAGGATGTTTCCAAACAATACAGAAAAAAAATCTTAAAGAGCTAGAATGCAACATGTGGCTGTAAAATTTTTGAAGCCGTCCCGTAAATTTCTTTTTTGTTTAATACATCGGGTACACCTCGATAAAAAGTGGAACGTCTAATAAGGATAGATTTTCCTCTTGCATTTGCTTACCTATACCCTGACAGACTTTTGAAACTTAATGTAGAGTTTCATCGGAAATGTCGAAACTTGAAGAGGAACAGAAATATTATAAGAAAATATTCTGTACTAAGACTAGGAAGGACCTATCGCAGTGGATCAAACAGGGTCGAGACAGTGGAACGCAGTTTATTAAAACAGCGAAAGCACGGAGTATCACATCAGGCGGCAGGCGTCTCGAATAAGGCATGAATCTCTATTCCCTACAAAGGCTCGATAAAAGCGAAATCATAAATATTAATATCACCCATTCAGAAGTTATTTCGAGATTTTATGTGGGAATTCATGCACGTTTTATTATTATTTTTATATCTCACGTAATCCGAGCATCTTCGGTGATTTCTGGTAGGAGGGTGGGGATTTAGGGGTGCGGGAAGGGGGAGGGAGGGTACGGAAACTGACGAGCGCTTCAATTTACTTGTCGTTTTACCTTGTCGAGTTCAGACAGACGGATCTGTGGCTTAGCTAGGCGGGAGAGGGGGACGAGAAGACAAAGGGAACCGGTGCCTAAGGCAGCGGGTTCCGGGAAATCTCCCTAAATGACAGATGAGAAAGAAAGGTTAGATGTCTGATCTAGCGTATGGCATGTCGCATGCCTTGTGCGGGATTTACACTGGTGACTAAAATCGCGCGACCAAGCGAATCGCTGCGCCGCGCCGCCGCGCCGAGCCGCACAGCCCAAATCCATTCAGGCTATCGATAAAAATCGTACCGTGTGGGGCCGGTTCTTAAAAAGAATAGCCCCACTGCATCTCTTCCCGTGCATGTCGTAAAAGGCGACTAAGGGATAAGGACGGGTATCTCACCTTTGAACGGTTCTTCCACCGAGTCATGCAGCAGGTGGATCGTCGTGCCTTACTTGCTGCTTGATAGTTTATCTTGTCCTAAAGCTTTGCTAAACATGGTGGTCGATGTTGTGCTGTAACTTGCAAGAGTAACTGCAGCATAACTCTGATTGATTACTCTGCTTACTCAAATTGTCGGGATACAGCGTGTGTTATGCATGTATAAAAATCGTTCAGCTCAATCGGTTAAATGGAACTGGTTTAAAATTCAGTTGCAAGATTTGACCCATTTAAAAAAAAGCTTGATTCAAGAAATTTCATATCTCATAATGCCTACCTCATTTTGAAATAATTCGAAACCGGAGGGCGTAAAGGCTCAATTGTCTCCCTAACTTCTTAAAGTCAACCATTGTTATAATCTCCAACACGGCGAAAACTGATTTGATGACCGGAGCCAGACCTAAACGACCATACTCAATCCTGAACAATGGGCTCGAACGCCATAAATCTTGGTGCCGCGCCCTCAACTCTTCCTTCGCCATTATCCTCCGCTGCCTTTAACCTCCTGCCATTGTGCCGAAGTATAAGTGCCTCGAAGCCTTCGTCGGGTTATAGATGGTTAAAGAATGGGTCATTCGAGGTGGTAAAATGTAGCTTAAATGGCGACCCAAGTTTATACCACGTTTGCATGTTAATAGTTCAAATCGAGTAACAAACAGCGAAATAAAAAATATCAGGAAGCTCCATACAAGCACCGACTTCGGACACAAACTGTGAGCACATCGCACAACCTGTTTCGCGAGCAGTCAGTCCGCCGGCGATTGCCTTGCGCGCAGGTCTCATGTGTTCAAATACGCTCGCAACAGGACGTGAGCGTGAAAAGAATGGCTATACGTTACTCGGTGTATTGTCAGTGGCGGCTGACGAGGCTGAGACGAGTCGCGCGCGTGGGACATTGGGAACGTACAATCGTTGTCACTCTTATACGTATTACGTTGTCATCTAAACGTCTTAGTCTTTCTCCGTTCTCTGAACGGAAAGGTAAATTTCGAAAGCTCAATCTCGATCACTTACGTACGCTGTTTAGATATTAGGAATAATATGTAGAAGAACTCTATCGCGCTATCCATTTTGCTTTCACGACGTTTGCGTTTGCACGTCTTATTCTAGCATAACTTATGTATATGTGTAAAAAGGCATGATGGGGGCTCATCCACTTATATTATGTCGATGTTTAATGAAATTACTACATTTTTAGGCAACACATGATGGCAATGAAGACGGTGTGTTTGGCGCATAAGCCCTGCTAAATCTAGTGACCGAATCGCCTTAGGTTTGAAATCATCTCAAGTTAGTGATTAATCAGTTAGCGGTATCAGATCACCTCGGCAGACCATTTTATGATACGTATTCATTACGACGAACACAATAGGACAGTCGTAAAGAAGCCGATATTGATGGGGGTTGGGGTAAACAGTTTACGATTCTGATTGCTCGGGGTGGAGTCGAATTGAGTTCGATAGAATTTTTATCGAGTTTGTTCAATCGGGCCTACGTCAAGATAAAGATTGATGGACTGACAGAAGACAAAGTTGAGGATACATCGGATTTCTCTGAAATAATCTAACATTGCAATCCATGATTCACGAAGCACATCTATCCAAATGACTGCACTACCCTTGCAATATTTCTTCCTCACTTACTCTCATCACCCGAAAGGTTCACTGGAAGAAATTACTTAAAGCGATAAGACCGCCTTTGCACGCTACTGTTCTCTTGTTTCTGTGTGAAGTATTGTAAATGTAAAAAAAGCTTTTCTGTATGTTATCTTCTGTCTTCTGTAACTTTGTTAGTGTTTTATGTGCAATAAGCATTTCTATCCTGTTCCGTTCTGTTCTGTTCTTTTCTGTTCTATTCCATTCCGTTTTATTCCGTTCCATTCCATTCCATTCCATTCCATTCCATTGCATTGCATTGTATTCCATTCCATTCCATTCCATTCTATTCTATTCTAACCAAACATCTTTGAATGGAACCTGACATGATTTATAAGTATTACCACCGATCTAAAAGCCTGAAGGCCGCAACGTCCCACCCCCGCCCCATATGGGATATGGGTGGTTTCCACGGCCTTCCCTAGTACCAATATTCGAATGTTTACTGCGACTTGCGCCAAAGTAAAAGTATATCATAATTATTGCTGTAGAAGGGAAGGAAGTTACAGTGTACGTTGTGTTTTGGTTCAGTCTGTGATGATGACAATCGCAATCTACGGAACAGAAATATACCAATCGGAAGTCGTACGTAACTCGTAATCCTATCCTTATCCATCTATTAAATCTTGCCACCAAAGCGAAAATACGCCAAAAAGTTCTCCCTACGTACGTGCTGCGTAAGCGGGGCGCGCTCCAGTGTTCATCCGAGTTTGCCAAGTGTGCGATTTATCTGACAACACGTTCGTTAGGTGTAACTTTGTGCTGTATTTCGATTCCAAGTTTGGCACGACGAAATATCGCATGTCTTTAGCAACATGTGCAATTGTGCACGCACAATACCCCTACAAGCAACGATCAACAAATATTGAAAGACATTGCAAATAATAATAAAATAAAATAAAACTGTATTATTAGTTCTGATATTAAATAAAAAAAACCATATAGGTTTGCATAACTGATCTCAATATTAAGCATCTCCGATGCGTTTTACATTTAAAGACAAAAACAAGCTTTTATAATTGATAAAAATTAACAAAAAAGTTTAAAATAAATTTATTCCGATTAGAAATAAAGCTATTTCCTTCATTTATTACATTTTTGAAATAAAAGCGTGTTACACCCTCTTTTCCTCTCCTACTGTCAAGAATACCCCCCAACGGTATATCCGAAATTATTGAGTATAAAATTTGGAAAAAAAATTGGGAATATAGGGCCTCTCTTATAGTTTACAGAAAAACCAAAAGTTCTAAGAAACGGTCGTCGTCTATTCGACATGACTTTTGAAGACCCCAGGTAACCAGGCAAGACGTGTTCGTTAGTACGAACCGAACCGAACGAGTATGTACGATATTTAGGTCGCGCACATCTTGGAATAGATCTAAAAGGGTGGAGACGAGCACGGCTGTGGAGAAGTTTGTTAGAATCTTTTGGAATGATTTGTGACAATTGGTTCGCCTTTGATGCGTGAGTAGAGAAAGGAACGTTTAAATCTTTGGAAAATGTTGGAAAGTGCGTACCTAGGTACTCATGTCGTTCGGAGGTGGATAGGGCACAGCGGGATCGCGACAAACAGTTTCTTTATATATGTTTTATGTGTGTATGTATGTATTTGTGTGTGTCTTCCGTCCGTCTGCCGCCTATAGGCTTACTGGTCGGTTATTGCGTACACTCAAGAATGCAGGAAGTTTTCGCTGTAGTAATATAAATAAAGTAATTCCCGGGTGGTTATAGGGTAGACAAGAAAATTAAAGTTTTCCTGACCGCATTTTCATTTTACAACTTTTGAAAGCCATTCGCTTTAAAGTTTTATGCACTTTTTATAGGTGGATGAGATGCGGGTGGCGCCATAGAGATACAGTACTATAGAGTAGGTATCTTACTACTAACAAGCGGATCGAATTTCATCTGCATATCATGTGTATACGCATAGAATAAAATATATACATTCACTGTGCATTCACATAAAAGTCTGAAATACCTATTTTAACATCGCGAATGCAGAAGTGAGATAACCTCAAGTCGGAGAAGCAAAACGTAAATATTGTTCCGAACGTTCGATCACTTACGACCATTTGGAAGAGAATAGAAATACTTTATTGCACACAAAAACAGAGATACAGAAGACAGAAGATAACATACAGAAGAGCAATAGAAATTAACATTTCTAAACTTCTAAAATAAACAACAAATGGCGTGCGTCCACGTTATCGATTTATTATGTTTTTTATGACTTTTTAAATAATGTTTTATTCTTTAAAATATAATAATATATTAATTTTAGATTAGTTTTAGTTTTAGTGTATTAATGTACTTATAGTTGTATTTTGTAGGCTGTTGTGTATTGTGTATATTTTAGTCAAATAAATTTAATAATATGCCATTTTGCAGACGGTAATCCATTTGTGACCGCGCGCACACACATAATTCTTTTTGGCGTGATAACGTCACGTCTTATAAATTGATGAACACAGGCTGCACGCACGAAAAAGTGTCACGTTCCATCTGAGCCTGTTTGTGCAAGCGAGAGCGCATAACAAGCGATAGAGAGGCACAATCGGCCCAAGCGTCGGCTTGTACATATTTATCTCTCTGGTTCTAAAGTACCAGGGCAGCACAAATTGAAAGGAGGTTATTCGTACCATAATATATTAAGCGCATCTGGCCGGTCGGAAAAGATTTCAAATTTAGAATATTCATGAAAAAAGGGTCCGAATATGTATCACAATATCGATTCATGTATTTCGATTCAATACAACGACAGAGAACCAAATATTAGGTATTTGACGTTATCACGTAAAACTATCGTCCGTAAACCGACTTTATAGACAACAAATTTTTTTTTATGGAAACTGACTCGGTTGGCTACATCGCCTACAATGCTCGTGGTGTCAGCCCCGGGTGAACTAGGTGCCATGTCAGTGCTTCCCTTCATTTCATGTCGGCTACATTGAACTGGACGGAAAACACGAACTATTTACATAGCCGTTTCAACTTACGTTTCATTCAATGGGGTGGTATCAACCCGGGCGGGATAAACCCTACCACCTAGTAAGGTAAGAAGGAAAAGGACCTACAGTTTTACGTGGAATCGGAACCACGCGGTCAGCCTCTTTGTACACGTGTCATGCCGGACGGTGACTGACGGCGACTGAACGCGGGTATGTGACAATCGCACACTTTACGGGGGCCACCGGCGCGGAGCACGTAACATATCTATGTTGTTTGTAGTATCCATGGGCGCGGCCATTTTGCCGGCAAGCAGAGGATAGATGACGTGTGGAAACGACTGGGGTTTTACGGTATTTTTACAGTTCCTTACCAAAGACAGTAAAACGGAAGTAAAGTCTTACCATATGGGATACCATTAGACGTGTGGGGCCAGCCACCGTCACCCACCGTCACCCACCGTCACACACCGTCACCCACCGTCACCCACCGTCACCCACCGTCACCCACCGTCACCCACCGCCACCCACCGTCACCCACCGTCACCCACCGCCACCGATTTGGACCGATTTGGATGCGGTTTAATCGGGGTGGTCCTTTCTTAGCTATATTTGTAATCAAGTACCTAATTAAGTAAACAAAAAATTAATTATCTTAAAAAGTGGACCGATTTGCACGCGGTTTTTTTAAAAAGCTTGAAATAAAAGTTAAATTACAAATTTTAAAAACCCCCGACCTCACGTTACGTGTGTATGTATGTATATATTCTTTATTGAACACCAATTTATAAAATTAGGTACAACAGGCGAGCTTAATACCGCGAGGCATTCTATTCTAACTAACCTTTGGGATGTGGGAGAAGGACACGCAGGCGAACAAGAATAGCTTGTGGCAATGTGTTGGACTGTAAAGAAATATGTATGATAAACTACATATGAATACTACATAAATACTTTAATAAGCATATATAATGTATATAATAAACTTACATATTATGTACATTAATCGGTGGTACCGTTGTGCAACATAATCAACTGAATGACAGGGGAGTAAGAGAAGGGGAGTAAACATATTATGTATGTAATATAAAATTGCATTTACTTCAGTAAGGAAAGGAGAAGTTTGTCCTTACGAGTTAAAAATAATTTCCGTTTACTTACTTAAAGGAGTCGGGGGACGGCTCAGTAAATAAAATATAAAAAACTCAGAGCTGCGCGGGAATTTACTTAGCGGTCCCCCGACTCCATTAAGTAAGTAAACGGAAATGATTTTCGACGTTTTAAGGGTCGGGATTTTTAAATTTGTAATTTTACCATATCATGTTTGAAGAATTTGGCTCAATCCGAGAACAGCGCCAGTTTTTTCGTTTTATTTTTTCTTTTTAACTTCAAAAGCTTGGAGCAAAACAATTAGAAACTTTGCAAAGCGACAGCCCTTTAGGCTTATTGTCCTTAAATTATTTCATTCCAATTAAAATCCGTCCCGGCCGCACGCCCATCACCCGAGGCGACGCTTCTTAAATAATGGATTTGAATAAACCAAAAGTAACTTGGCAGTTGGATTGGATAGTTAAAGAGTTGAATCTTTGCCTATATTGACGGGCTCAGACTTTGAATTTATAAATAGTTAGCACAAGACCTAGACTAAACAAAGGAGGTCAGAACAGAGTATTTATGCATAGAAAACATACATCAGTGGCGATTTCTTTAAGTTGGTTAGGTTGGCGCCGCCAAACCAAAGAAAATGAATGCCACGATTAACATCGAAATATTAAGCAAAAATAAATGTGAAAAAATATGGGGGTTATATTATTTATTATATAACCCACGATGAATAAGATAAAACGTCAATCCCGTTACATAATTTGAAATTTCGCGCGCGTCAAACGCGGGCGACGAATGACGACACATCAAGGCATTCATTCGCCTGTTGGCTACATTTGAGGCGCCATCGTATTCCATACAAGCGGCCGATATCCCCCCGTCCCGAACGCATTCGCTGATCAGCCTTTCGAGTTGGCGCAGTGGGGAGCGCATTTTGTGACTAGCGAGCTAGGTGTGTTGTGTGTGCGCATGTGTGCGCGCTCCTTTGCAGCGTGTGCGTGACGTCTTTGTAAAAACAATAGCTCGCGAGTTGATAGCTGCATATATTCCGATAAGTACGTATGGACCTGGCAAGAACGCATTGTGGTAGAAATAAATTAATGCGTAAGTTACGAAATTATGAAAGAAAATATTCCTTAGCCAGAGCCAACCCAATACACAGCATCAGGAATCGCCACTGAAATACATGATTATGATTTAAAGTGTTAGAGTTAGGCCCGTGAGCCCTGTTGTCACTGCGAACTAGGAAGATCTATTCTGATGTCTCAAAAGTTTGGAGCTCACCCGCAAGACCGCTATGCAAAGCGGTAGGTGGCCGAGTGGTTTGGGCATCGGCTTCTCATGCGAGACGTCCGAGTTTCGAATCCGGTCGGCGAGTACCAATGAGTTTTTTCTGATGAAAACATTTACGTGCATACCTACACCTGCTGCTTCACCGTTCGGAACCGGTGTAAAACTGTAGGTCCGCCCTTTCCTTCCCCCTTACTATGTGTTAGGCTCCAGGGAAGTCTCCGGTATGGCACCTACCTTCTCGGATATTCGCATGCTCGGAGCATGCACTTTGGCCCCTCCGACTCAGCCACCCATACCGGATTACATAAAAAAATACATACAAGCGTCAAACTTGGTGTGATTATAGTACAAATTCAACAAATAATATCATCCATCCAGTTAAGTGGTGGTACGGAAACTTCGGTGCGCGAGTCCGACTCGCACTTGGCCGGTTTTTTATAGAATACGCGATCTGTACCACTGGGTTGACTTGAGGTTTGTTTGTCAGCCTCGGTAGCTCAGTGGTACGGTCGGTCGACTGTTGTGAAGCAACGCTGAGCGCGGTCAGTACTAGGATGGGTGACCGCTCGACTATTGGAGGCTGACCGTGGTTCGGATTCCACGTAAAACTGTAGGTCCCTTCCCTTCTTACCTGGGTTTATCCCGGCCGGGTTGGTACCACCGCACTGAGCGAAACGGCTATGTAAATAGTTCGTGTTTTCAGTTCAGTGTAGCCGACATGAAATGAAGGGAAGCACTGACATGGCGTCACCCGGTGTTATGGGCTGGCATCACGGATGTTGTAGGTGATGATGATGTAGCCAACCGTGTCAGTTTCTATAAAAAAAGGCGAGTGCCAGTGGCATAAAGTGTTATATTATTATTACACGCGGCGCCGATTCTCCCATAAGGTGTCTAACGACGCCCAAGGACATTCGGCCGTATGTTACACACGAACTCACTGTGGATGCTGTCGATATTATCCACGCCTTGGTGTCGTGAAGCGTAAACAGAGAAATAAATACATACCGGTCATACACATAACCCTCCTTTTTGCTTCGCCGTAGTCGGGTAATAAAAAGCCCCTTCTCACGTGACTCTACTTCAGAACGTCCAACAAAATGTGCGGGTGTATGAGTCAACAGAAAGTATAAAGATTCTCGACTAAACTGAGCTGAGTGATTTTCTTTTTTGTTCCGCAAACACGGCGGCCGAAATTTTCGGCTAGGCGACGCTATAGATTGGGGGAAATTGCGAAAGTTTCCTTCGGACAACTTTATGATTACGCGCGCCGAGCCATAGTTTAAACAGACTAGTTAACAGTCTTCATACAAGCGCGCCGATTTCTCTCTCTCCTCTCTCTCTCTCTCTCTCTCTCTATCTCTCTCTTTCGTTCTATCTCTCTCTTTCTCTCTCTCTCTCTCTCTCTCTCTTTCTACCTCTCTCTCTCTTTCTACCTCTCTCTCTTTCTATCCCTCTCTTTCTATCTCTCTCTCTTTCTATCTCTCTCTTTCTATGTCTCACTCTCTCTTTCTATCTCTACCTCTATCTCTCTCTTTCTATCTCTTTCGTTCTATCTCTCTTTTTCTATCTCTCTCTTTCTATCTCTACCTCTATCTCTCTCTTTCTATCTGTTTAGTTCTATCTCTCTTTTTCTATCTCTCTCTTTCTATCTCTCTCTCTCTTTCTATCTCTCTGTTTCTATCCATCTCTCTTTCTATCTCTCTCTTTCTATCCATCTCTCTTTCTATCTCTCTCTCTCTCTTTCTATCTCTCTCTCTCTCTTTCTATCTCTCTGTCTTTCTATCTCTTTCTCTCTCTCTCTATCTATCTCTTTCTCTCTCTCTCTCTCTGGAATGTCATTTCCACCATAATGGGCTTAATACCTGTCAATTGTGTCAGTGTGAGTTGCGACAGCCCTGGTGCCTCGGAGCAGCGTAGGTGGTTATTTTAAAAATGGGCTCCAGTTACCTTACTCATTTCATTTTCCTATGACCGAGCCTTCCTAGGCCGAGCCCTCCGATCCGTCTACTGCCCACGAGCACGAGAGCCATTCCTGTCGCAATGCAAAGGTGTGAAACGGGCTTCCGGGGAATATCTTTCCCCACTCCTACAATCCACTAATCTTAAAATAGCGAGTTAATAGCCTTTCTTCAGCGACATTAGACTGCCTCCAAACCGGACTGGCACCTCCTCGAGGGGTGAAATTGGCTGCGCCTGAGGCTTCGACCTCATGAACAAAAAAACAACCCTCCAATCGTTCCAAATTTTTGGCGCTTTTTGGGGTTCCGTATCCGGTACGGGACCCTATTACTGAGCCTACGTCGTCTGTCTCTCTGTCTGTCTGTCGGTCTGTCCGTCCGTACGTCCGTCCGTCCGTCTGTCTGTCTGTCTGTCCGAGGCCTGTATCTCGTGAATCGTAATAGGTAGCCCGTTGACATTTTCACAGAATATGTGTTATTATTATCATGGCCGATAACAAATATTAAATAAAAATAAGAAATAGTAAAAAATTCACAGGGGTTCCCATAGAAGAAACCAAAAAGTGCATGTGCGCGCGCCATCTAGCGAATAGAACGTGAAGCATTTTAACTAATCGTGACATTTAACTAATATGAAGCATTTCATAACACGCCATAGATGGCGTGAGTGGCCCTTGGCGCTAACCACTCGGTGCGCGAGTTCGACTCGCACTTGGCCGGTTTTTTTACTACGATGTTGACACTGTTTGGCGACGTCGAAACTGGGCAGGGGATGCAACCCTTTACAATCGACCTAACCACCAACCGGTTCTGTAGGTATTTTATTCACAGAACCGGGAAAATGTGGAACGCACTGCATGCCCATCTATTTGCTCTGAAGTACAGCATGGGGTTTTTCAAAGGGGACTTGAAAAATCTCCTGCAGGCCGGCATGGCATTCGCAATGCCCGTGCATCACAGAATGTCCGCGGGCATCGTTAGACACCTACTAGTAGGTGGAACGATGCTAAGTGTCGCGCTTTCTATAAAATAAATAACCGGCCAAGTGCGCGTCAGACTCGCGCACCGAGGTTTCCGCACCACAAAAAAAAAAACATTGAAAAAAAAACACGTTTCTTGTATGGAACCCCCCTTAATTTTTTCTTTTTCTATTTTTTATTAGTTGTTGTTATATCCGCCATAAAGTCAAAGTCAAAGTCAAAATCGTTTACTTCCCGTTGAGTGGGTTTATACAATTTTATATAAATAAAATTGTTCCACTAAGGGACACGACAAAAATTTAATTTTTTTTATAAAATAATCCAAAATTAAAATATCATTACAATAATAAAATAAAAGCAATATCGCACATAATTAATTAGTGGTAGATTCCAAATTTACACATCTTCAGTAGAACAAAGTCAAATTCTCAATCACACATACATAGACATCCCCACACACACAGACCCGCACATAAATTAAATTATAATAGTAAATTGAATTAAAAATATTTAAATTTAATTTAATTTAAAATTGTATGCTATAAAATTCATTAATATTGTAAAGTGGATTAAGAGTTAAAAAATGTTTAATGTAGTTTTTAAATAAGTTAGGCGACAGTTGCCGTGTGTTCAAATTTATATGATTAAATAATTTTATTTTTTTATAGTCACCGTGACGCTTGGTGCGTTCCAAACGACAGAGAGCCGGTCGTAGGTCCTCTCTCTTTCTCGTAATATACGAGTGAGTCTGCGAGTGCGACGCATATAGCTCCTGTCGTTTGTGTACATACAACAAGCAGTCCAAAATGTATTGAGCCACCACAGTTAAAATTTAAAAAATAATAACACATATTCTGTGAAAATTTCAACGGGCTACCTATTACGGTTCAAGAGATACAGCCCTCGGACAGACAGACGGACGGACGGACGGACGGGCAGAAAGACGGACGGACGGACAGACAGACAGACAGACAGCGGAGGCTTAGGAAAATGCTTCCGTACGGGATACGGAAACCTAAAAAAACATCTCGACCACGGCAGGCACGGCGACGATCGCGATCTCACATCGCGCCAGTGTTGCCGAGTTAGCGACATTGTCGCTGAATCTGGCGATTCTTTCATGAATTTAGCGCTAAACAAAACACTGTAACAATAATTTCCGTTTACTTACATAAAGGAGTCGGGGGTTATCTATATTTTTGGCAACAGTATATTTGTAATTAAGACTTTATGTGAACAAAAAAAAAAACGTAATGCAAAGTTGAGGTGAGCACAAAATGGCAATAAGCATACCCATATAAAAAAAAATATTCATTTAGCGCTTTGACCGGTGCGGTGCGCCAGGAATTAGAATCCCAATCCGCGCGGTTCGACGGTTACTCGTTACGGGTAAGCCGCACTAATCTCGGGTGGATGTAACCCATCTCACTCATAATAATCCGCCTCAAAAGTCCCAAAAATAAATAGAAAATAAAATTAAAAAGCGACCAGAGGTAAATTAATCAGACGTAAAATGTCATGCCCGAGAGGGTTCTGCTGGATCATAACCCCGAGCTGTCAGTTCCAGGAACATCGCATTCACCGGAGCACCAAGCTCCGAACCTTTGTCGCGACGACTCAGTGTTCGTTTATAAATTCTTTTTAGGTTTCCGTATCCCGTACGGAAGCCTATTACTAAGCCTACGCCGCCTGTCTGTCTGTCTGTCCGTCAGTCCGTCCGTCCGTCTGTCTGTCTGTCCGAGGGCTATATCTTTGGAACCGTAATAGGTAGCCGGTTGAAATTTTCACAGAATATGAATGTGTTATTTTATATTTATTATGGCGGATAAAACAACAAATAGAAAAAGTAAACAATTAAGGGGGGTTCCCATACAAGAAACGTGTTTTTTTTTCAATGTTTCTTTTTGTGGTGCGGAAACCACGGTGCGCTAGTCCGACTCGCACTTGGCCGGTGTTTTACTAGCTTTTGCCCGCGGCTTCGCACCTTTATTACGGCGCGCGGAACAATTCGGTTTGTATAAGAGCCACATCTTACCACAACCGGAACTGAATTTTATTTAGCCTATCCTGTATCCCGTATAATCAAATGTGCTGGTACTAAGTTTCATCAAATTCAGATGATCGGTTTAAGAGTTATGGAGGAACGTACATACATACAGAAAATATTTCTAAAAATCGTAAATTTAGTTTTTATACATAGAGTCCTACTGACGCAGTATCTCATAAAACAAAGTAACTTACTCCATGACCATCCCATATTTATTTATAGTTAGTATTGATTGATGATGAATGATGATGTAATTCGGTATGGGTGGCAAGCTAATATCACCTCCGAGAAGGTAGGTGTCATACCGGAGGCTTATCTTAGGATTGTTGGCTATACTTGGATACAGTGCGGTCATCACACATCCAGTACGGTAGTACCAACTCAGTCGAATACAGTTGAGCCCACATTCGATGCTCTGTGGTTGAGCCTAACACCTAGTAAGGGGCAAGGGAAGGGACCTACAGTTAAATACGTATGCACGAAAAGTTTTCAGTTTGAAAAAACACGCCGACCGGATTCGAATCACGGACCTCTCGCAAGAGAAGCGAAAGCGAAAAATTAGAAGGGATTCCCTAATCGGTATAGAATATCCCTATTAATATATTATATTGTTTTACTAAATCCAAGTTCCATCGACCGCGACCATACATTTTAGCATTAAAAAATTTAGTTTTCAGGTAAACGTCGTATTAACAAGCTGAATAACACCTCTATATTCTCCCAATCTGCTGGTATGGATGGTGTCCCACTGAGCGTGGTGTCGCGAGGTGAGGTGCTGGATTTCGTTGTTTCGTTTACCTCTGGTCCCATACTGGATTTCATAAAAATAAATAAATCGATCGCGAGCAGCCGTTTTAAATATTTTAACAAATGTGTAAAGGTGTCTATAATTTTCGAAATATAGCCTCGAGTCATCTAATCTAATTTGTACTGTTCGCTAATTAATTAGACCCTGTGGAGTCCCGCCTCGGCTGCCAGACGAAGCACTAATACGATAACTTGTCCAAGTAATTACCTCGGGCTCTCCTGGGAGAACTCGGGCCGCGGCCGCAGTTCTCACTGCGTGATTACTGTGGGCTAAATTCCAGCCAGTGGTGGTTTTTTTTTGTTGGCTAGTTTTTAGGATTCCGTACCGCACGGTAGTAAATTTCTAAGGCTAGGCAGTCTGTCCATCCGTCCGTCTGTCCGTTCGTCCATACGTATGTCCTTTCTTAAGACGAGACGGAAGTTAATTTTCTCCATACAAAATCGTCTTTCGGCATTTATGTTTTCTAGCCCCCTACACCTAATCCGATTTTTTCTTTCTTTGTTGTAATTCTTTTTTTGTTGTAATAAGGACAGTCGAATCTACGTTCCTGTCTTTTTATTTTTTTAATATCTAAGTGATGTGATGACTCAATAAAGCTTAATCAACTTCATGCTGACACGGTTGGCTACATCACCTACTAAATCCGCGATGTCAATGACAAATAATAAAAACCGGCCAATTACGTGCTGGTACGAAACCCTCGTAGCGCGAGTTCGACTCGCACTTGACCGGTTTTTGATGTATTGATGGATTTCCTTAAAGTAGGTGTTCTATATATCTACTTGATGAGTGGCGAGCTGAGTGGGCCCATTTTTCTCCGTTCATGAATGTATCTTTGTATAAATAGTTGACAATAAATTATTTTTATTTACAAAATGTTTGTTTGATGAATTTTTATATATTAATATTATTTATAAAATTACACAATTAATACAGATATTTCGACTGTGTTGTCGTCATCAGTGAAAAATATAACATATTATGTATGGTGTTGATATTTATGACATATGAGTGGTTGATATGGTTTTTTTTTTTTAATGAACGATATTTAATCCCGGGGTATGATGCGCGCCTAGGTTCCATATAAATGATGATTCCCAAGTTCTTAAATCTATTTCTTTAAGTGGTGGACTGAATGATTAATCATTAATGATTAATCATTCAGTTGTATAAATAGAAAACACAAATGAATTAAGCCCAGTGGGCTGCCAGAGGAAGTACGGCGTACACACATTGCGAATATTATCAGCGCGGTTTGTTCTGCGCGTGAACAAAAATCTGCAATGTAATATGCATGTACCGTGCAACGAAAGAATTTGCCGTATACACATTGCTGCAATGTATCACGCAAGTTAACACACGCTGCTGTAACAAACTCACATAGTCTGGACATCTTGGGCGCACGAACCGTGCCTTTGGCGCGCACGAACCGTGCCTTTGGCGCGCACGAACCGTGCCTTTGGCGCGCACGAACCGTGCCTTTGGCGTGCGCGTCACGGACATTATAAGTAAGTCGTGCATGGAGCTATCCATAAATTGTCGGTTTCTCCAAAGAACACAAAGAGACGAAAAGGATTAGGCGCAGGAATACATACATATATACATTTATGTACATACCACACGCTGTATCCCGACAGTCGGGGTAGCAGAGTAATCGGAGTTGTGCTGCAAGTACGGTTGTAAATTACAGCACAACACCAACCACCACGTTTAGCAAGTATTCGGACAAGATAACTATCAAGCAGCAAGTAACGCACGAAGACCCACCTGCTGCATGACTCGGTGGAAGGACTGTTCCAGGTGAGAAGTGGCTATCCTCTCGCCCTTTAGCACAGCATCTTGTGGGAAGAGATGCAGTGGGGCCATTCTTTTTAAGTACCGGCCCTACACGTTACTGTAAATGTTGTAATGTGCGTATTACGGTAATACAGTATTTTCTATCTATCCATGTAGATTTCTTTACGAAAATCGTTTTCGTAAAGACTCGTGGGGAATTGTTCTTCCTTCTTCGGTTCTGCAATTTCCTCCTTTGTCCGACGTAATTAATCTTTTCTTTGTGACTTTTATCACTAATTAATTCCCTCAACAAGGAAAAAGGAATCGCTATGAAATTAACATTCCAGAGCAGAGTCGCCAAGTGTTTCAGCTGTCGACAACAGATTAGTAATAGTGGTACGGCTTCTTAGCTCGAAAGAATGAGAGTTACTGTCACATCCGGCATAAAGCATGAAACTTGGCATGCATGTAGTTTAATTTTCTTTTTATGGAATCTGACATGGTTGGCTACTTCACCTACAACATCCGTGATGTCACCTTGGTGAACTAGGTGCCATGTCAGTGTTTCCCTTCATTTCATGTCGGCTACACTGAAACCGAAAACACGAACTATTTACATAGCCGTTTCGACCGACGTTTCATTCAGTGCGGTGGCAACAACCCGGGCGGGATAAACCATACCACCTAGTAAAAGGGTAGGTACCTAGATAGTTTAACGTGGAATCTGAACCACGGTCAGCCAACGATCTAGCGGCCACCCACCCAAGTACTGACCGCGTCCAGGCAGTCGACCCACCGCACCACTGAGCTACCGAGGCGCGACCGTGAGGAGAAAGCTGTCAACGAACAAAATGATCTTTTTTTTTTTTATGGAAACTGACACGGTTGGCTACATCACCTACAACGTCCGTGATGTCAGCCCATAACACCGGGTGAACTAGGTGCTGTGTCAGTGCTTCCCCCTTTGATCGTGCCGGCTACACTGAACTGGTCGGAAAACACAAACTATTTACATAGCCGTTTAGACCGACGTTTCATTCAGTGCGGTGGTACCAACCCGGGCGGGTTAAACCCTACCACCAAGTAAGATTAGGTGGGAAGGGACCTACAGTTTTACGAGGAATTCGAACCTCGGTCAGCCTCCAACGGTCAGCGGTCACCCATCCAATCACTGACCGCACCCAGCGTTGCTTAACATTCAATAGCGACAGTTGACTGTCTGCACCACTGAGCTATCGAGGCTGACATATCATCATGATCTTCATTAAATTACCTACAAAACGGTAATTATGTTTATTTTGATGGGACTTATAGTTTCCGAGACCAGACAAGTGGAAATTGGACTTATAGAAGTTAAAAGAAGTATAGAGTGAAGGGTACTCACACTTGGCCGGTTTTTTTTGTAGTCAACTATTATATTTCTATAGTGTGGCAAATTAATTTACTTGATTTTTAATTTTGGGCCTAAAAATGGCCCAAGGGTCCTCCTTAAAGGAACTACACCAGTCCAGGGACACCCTGTATACACTGTTATGTAAGGTATTTAAATTGCACAAAATATTGTTTTAGCTATGAAGTTTTATAATTTGTGTAATTTTATTTTTAACATTTTATGAAATTATCAGCTGTTGAATTACCGTGTCTAATAAAATTAAATAAAAAACCCAACTTCGTCCGTCTGTATGCATGTCTATATGTATGTATGTTCGCATAGAACTCAAGAACGGCTCAACCTCGAAAGAGAAGATATTGGCATGGCCGACGCATGTGCCCTGCGGCAACTCTGAATCGTCCACCGATATCCCGCTGGAATCATGAAAAAAAAAACTATGAAAAATCATTCACCTACTAATTCTACGTAACGCTACGCAGATGCCTACCGTCTATGCTGTCGCCTCGTCCTCAGAGGACGTTCTTTCCTCACCCGCCCCTCACCCTCACCCCTTTCCACGCTCTTGTTCGCCCCCCCCCTCTTTTGACTCGATTCCTCCCCCCGCCTACAACAGAGCGAACACGGCGCGTCGCGGGAGGGGGGGGGGGGGAGGGGGGGGAGGGTGGGGGGGCGAAGTAACTGGATGTTTGCATTTATTAAAACTTATTCAATACCCATTTTCACGGAGAGTCGCAAAGTAGGCGTCATGAAACGGCCGGTTCTTTAATTCTTTTTGTCTGAAACTTTAGCGGCTGTAGAGCGCGCGCAAGTCCGAGAGTGGGATCGGTTTGGCGCTGCTTTTTTAGGTTTACGCGCGAGTGTCACGCGTCTTGCGGATTTCGTTAGAGCGTACGAGAGGTGGCAACGAAATGGCCCATTTTTTTGTATTTATAGGTTTGCGTTTTCTTCAGACTTTCTTTGTTGTTTCGTAGGTTATTTTCGATTTTATTATTTTTTCTTTCTAAAACTTTCTATTCTAACACTTGAAATTGCGAAATGTTGGCAGATGAACTTTGTCAGTATTTTAGTTAGAGGGATTGAAAGGCAATAAAGTCTTGCTAAAGAAAACAGGGCTAAAGAAAGCAGTGCTAAAGAAAGGGGTATGCTAAAGAAAGCAGGGTTAACGAAAGCAGTGATACATAAAGTAATGCTAAAAAAAACAGTGCTAAAGAAAACAATGCTAAAGAAAGCAATGCTAAAGAAAGCAGTGCTAAAGAAAGCAATGCTAAAGAAAGCAGTGCTAAAGAAAGCAATGTTAAAGAAAGCAGGGCTAAAGAAAGCAGTGATAAATAAAGCAATGCTAAAGAAGGTAGTGCTAAAGAAAGAAGTGGTAAAGAAAGTTGTGCTAAAGGAAGCAGTGCTAATGAGTGCTAAAAAGCGACGGGCTATTATATATCGTGGATAAATGTGGTAACGATATGACACTTTGATTTCGAACAAAATTGAATTATAATATGCCATAAGTGGAAAAAATTGATTATTTAAACACTTTCTGTCCTACCAAAATAACAAATTATTAAAATCATAATATACATATGTATCTATTGGTATAAAGTATTGAGAATATTGAATTGAATTTGTTGAAAAAGATAAAAGATTGAATCTTGCGCTCGACGCGAGTCGTCTACACTGAAATGAAATCAAATTAGACGCCAATCAGGCGACGCACAAAAAGAGTCCTGCCTGCCTGCCAGCCAGCCTGTCATTTGGCTCCCACTTGATTTTTCACAATATCTCTTTGGAGCGATTCGCTTCGCTCGCTCGCGCCCACACGCCGCTGTACGTCATTAACCGGCAATTTTTGTAAGTTATACTTCATTGTAGGTGTGTTATGAAAATGGGGAGTAAACTGAGAAAAAAAGTCATCGCCATCGTCATCGCATACAAATTATTTAAAGTAAAGTACCTAAGTAAAAGACGTTTATTTCACAGTCACGAGGCAGTACAGTGATAAAAATTTTGCTTAAAATAACATAATGGGGATATGAAAAAAGGTATAGTACCTACCCCCCTTTGTATGTACATGGTTATTGTGCGGTGGGGAAGGAGAGCGAGAGAGGGGGAGAGGGATAAGATGGGTGAGAGAAGGGAGAGCGCGAAGAGGAAGAACAGGGTAAAGAGGGGCAAGTGGAGAGGGGAAGAGGGGATAAAGGGGGGGAGAGAGAGGGGAAAGTGGAGAGGGGAAGAGGGGGGAGAGAGGGGGAGAGTGAGAGCGGGAGATTATGGTTTTTAATCACGCCAAAGAATGATGACTTCAAATGCGCGTACATAAGCACACACGCACTCCTTTTTATGGAGCCAGTACCCTTATCACGAGATTTAACCTACACCGTGTACTACGCAACGCCGTGTTCTCCGCATCATTTTATATGGAGAAACGAAGTTCGCAAATCTATCACTAGATGCACTGCTTCGTTTCTCCATAGAAAACGCGTAGCGTAGTACGCGGTGTAGGTTAAATCTCGTTATAAGGGTACTGATTAGTTGACTTTTTTTTATTTTTTTTTATTGATGCTGACACGGTTGGCTTCATCACCTACAACATCCGTGATGTCAGCCCATAACACCGGGTGAACTTGGTGCCACGTCAGTGATTCCCTTCGGTCGTGCCGGCTACACTGAACTGGACGGAAAACCTTTCATTCAGTGCGGTGGTACCAACCCGGGCGGGTTGAACCCTACCACCCTGTAATATAAGAAGGGAGTCATATCCCTTAGTCGCCTTTTACGACATACACGGGGAGAGATGCAGTGGGGCTATTCTTTTAAAGTACCGGCCCCACACGGTACAAAGACTAAGTCTAGTAGATCCGTGATGTCAGCTCATAGCGCCTTCGTGAACTAGGTGTCATGTCAGTGGTCCCTTCGATCTTGTCTGATAATTTAATGTCACCCGTGAACGCAAAATGGCAGCGAATCTGGATTTATGGATTTTGGATTTGGATTTGGACACTCATGATCATTGGATTTGGATCTGGATTTACGCAATATGGATTTATGGATTTTTTAAAATGTTATCCTGATTTGGCATGCTTCTCGCTTTATGTATACTCGTATGTGGCACCGCGCTCGGCCAAATGACGACTAAATAGGAAGCTCGTACGTGGTATTACTATTTTCGATCGTTCGCCGCCTCGGAGTACCGCCCGTACCGGAGTAGTAAGATAGGGTCAGCAGAACAGCTCTAACGAATTCCATCGTTTTTCTCCCGCCTCGATGAGGCCTCGTGGCTCGGTGTCTGCTGGTTTTAATAAAGTCAACTGCCGCGTCAGTCCTGTTTGAGCGCCGACCGTTTGCTCTGCTTATTAGGACAATCTTCGCTGTTACAGCGCGCTGCCGAGCTGTCATAGCGAAAATATTATACGTACTGCACACGAGTATACCTAAAGGTGAAAGTATCAGAAAGAAGACAAGAAGAGAAAGGCTAACTGGAAGAAGTAGTACTGTTGTTAAGCACCGCTGAGCGCGGTCAGTACTTGGATTAGCGACCGCTCGACCGTTGGAGGCTGACCGTGGTTCGGATTCCACGTAAAACTGTAGGTCCAGGTCCACAGAACCGGGAAAATGTGGACCGTACTCCCTGCCCATCTATTTCCTCCCAAGTACTGCCTGGGGTTCTTCAAAAGGGGCGTGAAAAGGCTCCTGTCAGGTCGGCATGGCATTCGCAATCCCCGTGCATCACAGAATGTCCATGGGCATCGTTAGACACCTACTTGTAGGTGAATCGATGCCACATGTCGCGCTATCCCTTAAAAAAAAAAGGCCCCTTCGCTTCTTACCTTACTAGGTGGTAGGGTTTATCCTGCCCGGGTTGGTACCCCCGCACTGATTGAAACGACGTCGGTCGAAACGGCTATGTAAGTAGATGCTACTTTGTAATGAAAATTTGTAACTATGTAATGAATGCTACTTTGCATTAAACTCGCCTGTTGCGTTCATTTTTATGGTGTACAATAAAGTATATTTTGATTTGATTTGAAATATTTCGTGTTTCCCGTTCAGTTCAGTGTAGCCGACATGTAATGAAGGGAAGCACTGGCACGGCACCTAGTTCACGCGGTGTTTTGGGCTGACATCACGGATTTTGTAGCTGATGTAGCCAACCGTGTCGGTTTCCATACAAAAAAAAATAATAATAATTCCACAAGTGCATTTGCGCTTCACTGCGCGATTGTACATGTATATCTTAATATCTGCGAGAACATTCAGAGCTCGCCAGGTTTAGTCAGACGTTATTCAATTAATTCGCTCGCTTCCGGAAGATGGGTGGGATACAGACCTCTCGTCATGTATTGGCGGGCGCCTTTGATGAGACTAATAACTAAGATATGCTATTTGAATAATTCCAAACAGAGGCGGCGCAAGGCGTGGGCGACGTGGCCCACGGCCTCGCGGCCCGAGGGGCCTCGCGCCTCAAAAGTTCATGCAACTTTGATTCATGAAAAATATGCAGCTATATCTATTAAAAGAGAACCCGAGTAAACATGTTTAGACTTAATAAAATGCAAACTAAAGCTTACTATAAAGCCTTTATCCGACACAAGATGGGAAAGCAGGACAGAGGCAGTGAATATTGTAACAATACAGTGGCTGTATTATTGCGATTTGATGATGTTGTTGAATATATTGAGTATTGGCAAAATTGAGAGGGCCTCGCAAAATTTATCTTGCCCACATCTAATTAAGTTCATGCCCCACCACTGATCCCAAATTACCTAACTGTTGACAAGAACATCATGTTCTACTAACTTTTGCCCGCAGCTTCGCTCGCGTGAAATTTGAACTTAAAAAATTCGGAAGTAAATAACGGAATTTTCACCGTAAACGATACCACTAAGACCAGCGATTTGAATAATTCCAAATTACCTAACTGTTGACAAGAACATTTGTGTGCCTCGATAGCTCCGTGGTGCAGACAGTCGACTGTCGCTATTGATGGTTAAGCAACGCTGAGCCGGTCAGTGCTTGAATGGGTGACCGCTCGACCGTTGGAGGCTGACCGTTGTTCGGATTCCACGTAAAACTGTAGGTCTCTTCCTTTCTTACCTTACTAGGTTCAACCCGCCCGGGTTGATACCACCGCACTGAATGAAAGGTCGGCCGAAACGGCTATGTAAATAGTTTGTGTTTTCCGTCCAGTTCAGTGTAGCCGGCACGACCGAAGGTAAGCACTGACATATATGGCACCTAGTTCACCCTAGTAAATAAATAAAAATATGTATTGTTACCACAGAGCAAAAGATCTATTCCATCTACGATATTAGATATTTTAACAATTATTATGTCATATAAAATGTATGCATACTACGCAGACTAGTCGGTGTTGTGCTGCAAGGACTCTGTTAAATCACACCACAACACCGACCGCCACGTCTTTCAAAATATACGGGCAAGATATCTATCAAGCAGTAAGTAAGGCACGAGGACCCACCTGCTGCGTGACTCGGCGGAAGGACCGTGCCAAGGTGAGAGGTGGCCGGTTTGTCGCCTTTTAAGACATGCACGGGGAGAGATGCACTGCAGCTATTCTTTTTAAGTACCTGCCCGACATGAATCTACTCTACACTACACTACACTACACTACACTACACTACAATACACTACACAACCACCACAAAACATTACGCTACACTACACTACATTACACAACACTACACTCACAGAGCATCAAATACCTACCGCCCGCGCCCCCTACTAGAGGCGCCCTAAGCGATGATATTTGAAACCCAATAACCGTACGCTGAGCTGCTAGCGCTTCGTATGTGTGTGTGTGCTAGTATCGACACTAAACACAAAGAGGATCAAAGTTAGGCACACGCACAAAACAAATGCACACGCACAAAACAAATGCACACGCACAACACACATGTAAGTCATAGGCCACGCCCACAGGCTTCAACGCCATTGTAGAGAAATCGCGCTCAGGGCGCCTCTAGTAGGGGCGGACGCGCGCATTTGATGCTCTGTGACTACACTGCATTGACACTCATTTCATTACATTACACACACACACACGCTGATCCCACTAAACTATAGCCTTATCAGGGAAACAAAAAATGGCCAGACGTCAATGTATGTACAATTTATGCTTTATCTGTTTGTCATTAGGCTGTCTGTTTTCTAATAAATAAATAAATAAATCATGAAGTTAGACAGCTTATAACCATCCCGAGATATTATGTCAGTATAAGTGATAAGTTGATAACAGCATGTAAATGGGTTCCGCATTTGTCGAGTTTAACCGTTCCCGATAGACAGACAGACAAACGTTCATATTAGTAGATAAGAGGAGAGATGATAACATAATGTAGAGCTGACAAGGGACTTCACAAGCACAAGCTTTCGTTTGATATCGCACTTGATTGATTTCTGCATCGCTGGCTTTTGAAAGGTAAGGTACCTATAATTTAATAGGTCTGTAGCTTCAGTGGTTCGGTATCTCTCGGATAGATAGACAAATGGTCTGTGACAAATACCTATGAAGTCTAAGAAAGCGTACTACAAAAAACCGGTCAAGTGCGAGTCGGTAATCGCGAACCGACGAAAAAAAAGTGTTTTTCTTTCATTCTGTTTTTTAATGAAAACTGACACGGTTGGCTACATCACCTACAACATCCGTGATATCAGTCCATAACACCGGGTGAACTAGGTGCCACGTCAGTGCTTCCCTTCATTTCATGTCGGCCACACTGAACTGGACGGAAAATACGACCTATTTACATAGCCGTTTCGACCGACGTTTCGCTCAGTGCGGTGGTATCAACCCGGCCGGGATAAACCCTACCACCTAGTAAGGTAAGAAGGGAAGGGACCTACAGTTTAACGTGGAATCCGAACCGCGGTCAGCCTCCAGGTATGCACCTATACCGGATTACATAAAAAATAATCGGCCCTTAAAATCGATATAACTAACTAAAGCATCGTAATTTGTAGATTAGCAGGTAGATCCTTCATCGTCACATCTAGCCAAAAGATCTCCGATCTGTGGGCTATACAGCGCTATAAACAGATAACCTTTTTACAAATAAAAGGAAAATACGAAAGGGAAAATAAGTTAGCAAACAAAATAATATATTAACATGTGGCATCGTACACGAGCGACTTTTAACAGATGGTCGATAAACGTTAACCCCCGCGCCTCCGATAGTACCTAAATAAGAAATCACGCCGAGCTCTCCCGCATTACTTATTCACGGGCGCTGTGGAGGCGGAGAACGAACCCCTTACGCAATACCCGAATCTAGAACGATAAAAAAGGTATGGACCCCGAACCCTATCCTCGCCAGCGTAACACGATATAAGTAAAAGCATACTTGTTTCATTGGACGGTCGCGCGCTGGCCCGTCAGTCTGTGATCGGCTGTGTTCGCAAAAACCTGTTTAAAATGCCCGCATGCTCTGTGTTTACGTGTAAAACACTACAACCAAGTTTAGTGTGCACAATAGTGGAATATCTTATCATCGGTAAGTACACTCCGCTCCCCGCAACTCGGCGACGCTAGTTCTCATACAAGCATTTGACAGTCCGGCGTCCATACCTTTTTTATCGTTTTAGACCCGAATTTATATCGCGCGATCCACCAGCGGCGGCGGGTGAAAAATTCGAAACGATTCCGACTGCGACAAAAATATTTTCGGAAATGGGCCCCCGAGGCAGGCCCTGCGGACTCAGCCAGTTTCGGATGGAACGAGATTTAAAAAAAAAAAACAACAACGAGGAAACTGTTTTTCACAAAATAATAATGCCCGATTCCTGTTTCCCTTTGGATAGATTTAATAGAATGAAACAATTTGTTTTCGGCATTTTTGGTGCTCGATACTAGAATGGTTCACGCTACGCATTGCAGATGTAACAATAATTCTGACAATGGCTCTATACACTTGATTTTATTTATACTTTAACTTTTAATTTCGATTTTATGTGGTCAGAATTATCAAGCTTAAATTATAGTTATTCTAGCTCTCAAACTTTATCTTAACACTGTAAGCGGTGTCTATTGCGTAGCTAGTCACAAAGTATTGTAATCGAAGAAGTTAAAATAACCCTGCGAAGTTTCTTGCCGGCTCTTCTTTGTGAGTGCAATCGAACCGGATTATAAAAAAAACCGGCCAAGTGCATATCGGGCCACGCGCAGTGTAGGGTTCCGTAGTTGCCCGTCACAATATGCGGACTTAGAAGGAACCCTATCAAAATAAATTATTTGATTATTTGTATAATTGTGTAGGGGAAATAAATGAATGTTAATTTGAAAAAGTTCTTCAACAGTGAAATGATGGCTGTCGTCCGTACATTTTATAAGTTGGTCGACTATTACTCGTCAACCTGTACATCCTACTTTAAGCTGTGATAGTTTTCCTTTTAATTTCGATATATATACTACTGCTGTGAATTTGTTCACATATCTAATAACAACCCTTTAGCTGGCAAAAATTAGCACTTAAAAGCTTAATAATTCGCAAACGGATCCCTAAATCGAAAAATGCTTTTCACAAACCCAAAATGCGACCGACCGACCAACACATTCAAATTTGTATTTGAATGTGTTGTACGTGCAATGGGACAAGTGCCTGAATAAATAAACGATTTGAATTTGAATATATTTATATCAATTAAAGACAATTTATGTCAAGACTTGAGTTACATAAACGATTATTCTCTAAAGACTCCGGCGGAATCGAACGAACCAAAATGGTATCGTTAAGACGATTGCAATAAATTTCAACTCCAAAAGTGCTTAAGCGAATCGAAGAGCCAGCGGCGGCGGCGTAACGACGCAGTCTTTTAATTTTGCTCTGCCGTCCTCAAAACAGCAGTAAAAGTGCCGTAAAGCCTTTAAGAGCACGCGCACCTTTTTCCTTGATGAAATATTGCGGCAGGCAGCCTCAGTTTACCTCCCATTAGGGAGTTTTACAATATTTTTATGATGCCTTCCTGCGACAGTAGATCGCTTCGCGAATGAGAATTTTGTCTTTCGAAGTTGGAGCATGATGAACACATAACTGGATAGGTGAAGTTTCCGCCACCGTAATCAATATATCAATATATGTAATACTAATAATAAATATGTAAGGGATTGTTATGGAGTAAGTTACTTTGTTTTATGTGATACCGCGTTTGTAGACTCTATGTATGATACTAAAACTAAATATGACAATTTTTTGAAATATTTTCTGTATGTATATAATATTTAAACATCGAATTTTCATGATCGTTATGGAGGAACATATTATGTTCCTCCATAACGATCATGAAAATTCGATGAAATTTAGTACTAACACATTTAACTAGACGTGATGCAGGATAGGCTAAATAAAATTCAGTTCCGGTTACGCTAAGGGTCTCATACAAATCGAATTGATCCGCGCGCCGAAATAAAGGTACGGTAGCGGGCTTACTTACTTTTTTCTTTTTAAATACGGATTTTACGCGAGCGAAGCCGCGGGCTAAAGCTAGTATATAATACAGTACGTAAGCATACGGTACTAGCCTTTCCAGCATGCAAATATTTCTTAATTACATTTTATACTGTGTTGGGACGGTCTTAAAAATAATAGCTTCACTGCATCTCTCCCCGTGCGTGCATGTCGTAAAAGGCGTCTAAGAGGTAAGGACAATGTGCCGTGCTAAAGGGCGACAGGATTGCCACCTCTCACCTTGGCACGGTCCTTCCACCGAGTCACGCAGCAGGTAGATCCTCGTGCCTTACATGCTGCTTGATAGTTATCTTGTCCTAATACGTGATGGTCGTGTTGTGCTGTAATTTACAAGATTACTTGCAGAAGAAGAAAAAAATATAAACACCCACACAGTGCGACGTTAAGCGCACTTTATTTTCATTACATTCTTTCCAAGTTTCCCTCTGTAAGCTTATTACTTATTCATGTATCGGTTCCTCCCTCGTGCGGGGCGTTGTCGGGGGAGGTCTCGCCGCTGATCACTGAGCCTCAAGACTCAACATGCCTGCACACCGCACGCTTTATCCCGACAATCTGAGCAAGCAGGGAAGTCGGTGTTGTACTACAAGTACTCTTGTAGATCACAGCACAACACTGACCACCACGTTTCGCAAAGTATTCGAACAAGATTCAGTCGATCAAGCAGCAAGTAAGGCACGAAGACCCACCTGCTGCACGACTTGGTGGAAGGACCGTGCCAGGGTGACAGGTGGCTAACCTGTCACTCACCCTTATTCACGGCATCTTGTCCTTATCCCTTAGTCGCCTTTTACGACATGCACGGGGAGAGATGCAGTGGGGCTATTCTTTTTAAGTACTGCATGGCCCCACACGATCCATATCGTCTTTGCAATATTGAAAACGAGTGTGCGAACAGTGAAGCCCATCCCGGGCGGCAGCGGAGAGTCAAGGGGGGTAGACAGAGGTTTTTTTTTATGGAGACTGACACGGTTGGCTACATCACCTACAACATCCGTGATGTCAGCCCATAACACCGGATGAACTTGGTGCCACGTCAGTGCTTCCCTTCGGTCGTGCCGGCTACACTGAACTGGACGGAAAACACAAACCATTTACATAGCCGTTTCGACCGACCTTTCATTCAGTGCGGTGGTACCAACCCGGGCGGGTTAAATTCTACCACCTAGTAATAATAATATAATTAATAATATTAGTCGCCTTTTACGACATACACGGGGAGAGATGCAGTGGGGCTATTCTAGAGGTTAGTCACGTGACTATTTTTCTCCATACAAAATCGTCTTTCGGGGTTTATGTTTTCCCAGCCCCTAAACATTGACTGATTTTTATAATATTTTTTTCTTGTAATAAGGATAGTCGAATCTTAGATTAAATATACGACGCGCGAGTTAAAAATTGTTTTTTTAACGAAAAAAATTGAATTTTTAATTTGTCGAAGTCACGAAGTTCATTAAGCTTTATTCAATCATTAATTTGGATATGAAAAAAGAAAGATGCGTAGATTGGACTGTCATAATCACAACAAAAAAATAATTGTACAAATCGGATAAGGTTTAGGGGTCGGGAAAACATAAGTCCCGAAAGACAATTTTTAACCCCCGACGAAAAAAACGGAGGGGTGTTATAAGTTTGACGTGTGTGTGTGTGTGTGTGTGTGTGTGTGTGAGTGTGTGTGTCTGTCTGTGGCATCGTAGCTCCCAAACGGATGGACCGATTTGGATGCGGTTTTTTTTTATTAGGAAGCTTGTTTAATCGGGATGGTTCTTAGCTATGTTTGTAATCAAGTAATCAAGTAATTAAGGAATTAAGTAATAAAAAAAATAATTATCTTAAAATGTGAACCGATTTTCATGCGGTTTTTTTAAAAAAGCTTGAAATAAAAGTTAAATTACAAATTTAAAAAACCCCCGACCCTTGAAAACCCCAACCCTTAAAAAGCCAAAAATAATTTCCGTTTACTTACTTAAAGGAGTCGGGGGACCGCTAAGTAAATAAAATATAAAAACTCAGAGCTGCGCGGGAATTTACTTAGCGGTCTCCCGACTCCTTTAAGTAAGTAAACGGAAATTATTTTTGGCTTTTTAAGGGTTGGGGTTTTTAAGGGTCGGGGGTTTTTTAATTTGTAATTTAACTTTTTAAGTAATTTGTAGGTATATTAGCTGAGAGCGTGCAGCTTTCCCTCTTGCGTTGGCGGGGAGTGCGCGCGGCGAGCAGAGACAGCCAAATACCTACCTTGTTGTCACGTGACCAACCTCTGTCTGCTCTTAAGTGAGTTTATAATTATGTGCTTTCAGCGCACAAGAGTATTTAGACAGGAGGCACGGGAGGACGGGAGTATTTAGACAGGCAACTGTCGCATTGAATGTTAAGCAACGCTGGGTGCGGTCAGTACTTGGATGGGTGACCGCTGACCGTTGGAGGCTGACCGAGGTTCGGATTCCTCGTAAAACTGTAGGTCCCTTCCCTCCTAATCTTACTTGGTGGTAGGGTTTAACCCGCCCGGGTTGGTACCACCGCACTGAATGAAACGTCGGTCCAAACGGCTATGTAAATAGTTTGTGTTTTCCGACCAGTAGAGTGTAGCCGGCACGATCAAAGGGGGAAGCGCTGACATGGCACCTAGTTCACTCGGTGTTATGGGCTGACAACACGGACGTTGTAGGTGATGTAGCCAACCGTGTCAGTTTCCATAAAAAAAAAAATATGGCGCGCTGACGTGTGGTCTTTAGGCTCAGTGCTCAGTGGTTGCCGCTGTCGAGCAAAACTTTTTTATTAGGCATCGGGAGCAGATCGGAAGAAGATTGAGATAAACATTGATTAATCACTCGCTTACACTTTGCTGGTGACGGATTTGTTTTTAGTTTACTTTTTTTTCTTTTTAGCAAAACAATTTTTTTAACCGAGCGTTTATTAGCAAAATATTCGAAGTTTTGTCGCTCTTTTTTTTTTTTTATGTAATCCGGTATGTGTGGCTGAGTCAGAGGGGCCAAAGCACATGCTCTGACTAGCCAATATCACCTCCGAGAAGATAGGTGCCATACCGGAGACTTTGCTGGATTGCTGGCTATACTGGACTAGAGGAGAACACAACTGAGGTTGCTATGCAGCCATCTTACATCCTGTACGGTGGTACCAACCCAGTCGGCTACAATTCGAGCCTACCACCTAGTAAGGGGCAAGGGAAGGGACCTACAGTTGTACACCGGTTCCGAACGGTGAAGCAGCAGGTGAAGGTATGCACGTAAATTTTTTCGTCAGAAAAAACTCATTGGTACACGCCGACCGGATTCGAACCTCGGACCTCCCGCACGAGAAGCCGATGCCCAAACCACTCGGCCACCCACCACCCGGCTCTTTTGTTTATTGATCATTAATGTATAAAGCGGCCGATATCGGCCGCTCCGTAGGAGATGATTAATATAGCAGTAAAACTGTATTCGAACTTGTCACAATTTTCCGTATTTATCCAGCTCTAACGATTAGAGTCCAAGCAGTATGTGTGAATGTGCGGTCACAGCAATTTTCACGAAACTGCGCTGTTCTCTAACTAAACGTTCGAAGTTCTTATGTGTTGCACTGCAAAGGTGTGGATTGGGCTTCCGGGGAATATCTTGCCCTACTCCTGAAATCTACTAATCTTGGGGCGAACTCCCCCTAAAGATAAAATAAAAAATATATTTGAGTAATTTATTAAATCGCCGGTAAAAAGCCATTATTCCCCAGCGACATTAGTCCGCCTGCAAGCCGGAGTGACACCACCTCGGGGTCGATTACTGGTCCTGGCGGTTCGACCTCGAGCACAGCCACCCAGTTCGGATTAAATAAAAAAAAACTTGCACACATTTCGCAAAGAAAACGGCTACGTAATACAGTGCTCAATTTATTTTCGCATCACTTTAATATCTTTTTACCTTCCCTTCTCACAGCTTTTATAAAACCTCCCTCGCAGCCGAGTATTTTGTTACCACCCGGTGCAACGGGTCGACCATTTTTCCGTGCGCTCGGGTAACTGGAAACTGACGGGGACTTGGCAATTAGCGCCCTATTGTTACGAACCGGACAGCCGCACTTCCCCTCTCCCACCCATCCTCTCCTTCGCCCCTTAAGACCCGGCAGTACCAAAATCGGTTTCTCCCGATTGAAGTTTCTCGTAAACCACAGTGAATTTTGAGGACGTAAGTACTGCATCAATAAATATTTAATAGTAGGCCTAATATTTTATAAAAAAATTGGTTGTCTGTAAAGTCGGTTTACGGACGATATAGTTTTACGTGATAACGTCATAAAGTGGTAAGACTACTGGGAACGGTTCGGGCCGATTGTGCCTCTCTATCGCTTGTTACGCGCTCTCACTTGCACACACAGGCTCAGATGGAACGTGAGACTTTTTCGTGCGTGCAGCCGGTGTTCATCAATAAAGACGTGACGTTATCACGTCAAAAGTAAAAAAAAAAACATTTGACAGGACCCCTTCCCATTGTATTTTTTATTTATTACGTAAAATTACATGGCTATAACATGACGAACGGCACAGAAATAAGTTTTTTTCCGAATTTTCGAGAACATAATTATTTTGAGATTTTGTTTTATAAAGTTAAGTAAATCCGTTTTACGACAATTACGTTTCAGGCTTTTCGTGGTAAGCAGTATGTCTTGTAGAAAGCATATATTTTTTCTAACGTCAAACTCACAGAGAATCATCAATCGGTAGAAATCGATTTTTCGTAGTGCTGCGCCTTAATGCCCCCTGGCGCCCCTTCACTTGAGCCTAAATACGTCCGGTCGGTGGGACAGGGCAGGAACACTTGACATGTCAATATTTTTGTGTATTTTATTTTAACATCCTACGAACCAAAACATTTATGTAATGTGGCTTCAATCCATAACTTCCGGCTGATACAGACGCTCCATGATGCCTACTCGGCTAGTGTCAGCTAGTGACGGTTTTCGTAATTTATACAATTCTCAGTGGTTGTTTAAGAAGAAAAGTAAAGTAAAAAAAAAGTTAAAATTATTTATTCATAAGTGGTACAGTACAATGTATGTAGGAGTGATTAATGAAATGACTCAAGTTCATGACAGGTTTGCTAGCTCTTTCACAACTGGGGACAATGTGTTGATTAATTAATTTAAGGCCAATTTTTTTTATAGAAGTAATCATACAGTGCAGCGCCGTCACTGGATACTGGCAGTAATAAACGAATTTCCTATTCGTTTGGTTGCCACTATCTAAAAAAAGAAGACGAAGAAGAAGACCAAATTTATTATATAAAAATTAATAAGTTGTTTCTTTGTTCGTTCGTCTTCTATGCGTTCGTAAATCGTTCATCCGACCACGATGAAACTTTTGTGAGTTATTTTGCTTGTGCCCAGGAAGGCTTCTGACAACAACAAAAAAAAACACTAGCGGAGCTGCGGGCAAAAATAGCTTTTAAATAAAAAAAAAGTAATTTTAATGATAAATCTGACAATAGACCTACGTATTTGAAAAATTCACAAAGTCCATTCCTTAATGTTCGCTTTTAACAAACTACAAAACCTATCCTATTAGAAATATGAAAAATTGTATTCAATTATATAGCAGCGGCTACTAGCGCCAGAATAAGGCTTCTGCGTCTGGCACAAGTTGAGCCGCTACCAATTTTGCGTAAAATATTATATTAAGTTAAATATAAAATAAAGAAAAAAAAAGAAAAACGTTTATTCATAAAAAAAAACTAATAAATTACATCGCATAATCATAAAACAAATTATATATTTTAGGTGAAAGGGAGCAGATACAGCCCGATGCAACCTAAAATGTAGGTAAACGAGTAATCTGCCCCCTTATGTAGAAATCTAAAATGTAAATACATTAAGAATTATATATTTTATCTTGTTCGTTAAAATATCGTTGTTCGTTGTTGTCTTGCACATTATGTAAAACATAGTAAAACATATAATGTGAATGAATTTTGACAACAATCGGTAGCCAATGAATGTTGCCAGCCGCTCATTAAATTTTATAGCGATAGTCCACGACCGCTGTCAAAGAGCATAAGCTTTGACATGTCAAACGTCAGCAGATCGGACAGCAATAAACTTGTATCGTGGAGGAAATTATGAAACTTCATCCGCCCTCGTTCGCTCTTTTTCTGCTGATTTTATTCCGTAAAGTTGATAATGGCTTGTGCCATTGTGTGGCTTAGCAATAGGAGGGGAGGAGGTTCGATGTAAATTGGTATGAAGGTCAATCGGTTTTTAGGCATGTATAATATAATATGAGATCTTTTTTAGGGTTCCGTAGCAAGCGACGCTGGAAGGATCCTTATAAATTCGGGCAGGTGTCCGTTCGTCCGTTTGTCTGTTATGCGCCCTGTCTGATATGATGACTCCGAAAGCGCTGACATGACACTCAGTTGACCTGATTCACCAAAGAGTGATGAGCTGACATCACGGGTGTCCACCTCGGTAGCTCAGCGGTGCGGTCGGTCGACTACTGTCAAGCACACCTGGGCGCGGTCAGTACTTGGATGGGTGACCGCTCGACCATTGGAGGCTGACCGTGGTTTGGATTCCACGTAAAACTGTAGGTCCCTTCCCTTACCTTACTAGGTGGTAGGGTTTAACCTGCCCGGGTTGGCACCACCGCACTGAATGAAACGTCGGTCGAAACGGCTATGTAAATAGTTCGTTTTTTCCGCCCAGTTCAGTGTGGCCGTCATGAAATGAAGGGAAGCGCTGACGCACGCTGAAGCGTGTTATGGGCTGACATCACAGATTTTGTAGGTGATGTAGCGAACCGATTTCTATTTCTTGTTCTTTATATGTTTGAAGGTGAACTAGGGTGTGGAACTGTCTCCCGGCGAGTGTGTTTCCCGAATCCTTTAACCTTGGGTGTCTTCAAACCTCGTATCAATAGGCTAGGACAGCCTAGGGACAGTCCGCAAATCTGCAGGCATGGCGCCTCTCTGAGCGTGGTGACAAAACAGACAAAACAATTCAGGCTGAATGTATTTATGGCTGACTCTTCGTAACTCAACCCTTACCCTATCGTTTTAAACTCTTCGTATTGAAGCCTGCCCCCCGACAACGCTTCTGTTTCGAATCAGCTCTGCTCCAACTCACCGCTTCGTTTAGCTGCCGGAAAAGTTAGAACTTGCAGCGTCTACGATGCGGATAACTATTCCGGTTCGCTTGCCAACTATCGGCAGTCTAAACTATGTCAGTCGGTGGAGCCCAAACTTGTAACGTACCTACCTTCACCAATATTAATAGGCATATAGGGTGGTGGTGGAGTGATAATGACACCAGCGATACGATGTCTCGGTTTGAAACCCAGGCGTATGGCTCTAGACCAAAATAGAAACGGGCAAAAAATATTATTAAATGAAATGAAAAAGTTAAATTACAAAGATCCTTTTTGAAAAAAAAAAAATTATGTAATCCGGTTTGGGTGGCTGAGTTAGAGGGGCCAAAGCACATATGCTCCGACCAGCCATATCACCTCCGAGAAGGCAGGTGCCATACCGGAGACTTCCCTGGATTGCTGGCTATACTGGACTAGAGAAGAACACAGCTGCTATGCGGTTATGCGGCCATCTTACATCCAGTACGGTGGTACCAACCCAGTCAGCTACAATTTGAGCCTACCACCTAGTAAGGGGCAAGGGAAGGGACCTACAGTTTCACACCAGTTCGCAACGGTGAAGCAGCAGGTGCTGGATTCGAACCTCGGACCTCTCGTATGAGAAGCCGATGCCTAAACCACTCGGCCATCCGCTTCGTGTTGATATCTGCCACCTCAGCAGCCTAACTTTAAAGAAACCGGCCAAGTGCGAGTCGAACTCGCGCACCGAGGGTTCCGCATCGCCATGTCATGGTCAGCGCCACTCACGCCATGTATGTATTAGGCTTCATACTCTTTTCGGTAAATCTTTTGTCAGCCTCGATAGCTCAGTGGTGCAGACAGTCAACTGTCGCTATTGAATGTTAAGCAACGCTGGGTGCGGTCAGTACTTGGATGGGTGACCGCTGACTGTTGGAGGCTGACCGAGGTTCGGATTCCTCGTAAAACTGTAGGTCCCTTCCCTCCTAATCTTACTTGGTGGTAGGGTTTAACCCGCCCGGGTTGGTACCACCGCACTGAATGAAACTTCGGTCTAAACAGGCTATGTAAATAGTTTGTGTTTTCCGACCAGTTCAGTGTAGCCGGCACGATCAAAAGGGGGAAGCATTGACATGGCACCTAGTTCACCCGGTGTTATGGGCGGACATCGCGGACGTTGTAGGTGATGTAGCCAACCGTGTCAGCTTCCATAAAAAAAAAAAAAAGATGGTGCGCATACACTTTTTAGTTTCTTGTATGGGGGCCCCCGTGAATTTTTTTCTTTTTCTTATTTTTATTTTTTGTTGTCATATCGGCCATAATAAAATAACACATATTCTGTGAAAATTTCAACGGGCTACCTATTACGGTTCAAGAGATACAGCCCTCGGACAGACGGACGGACGGACAGACAGACAGACAGACAGCGTTGGCTTAGTAATATGCTTCCGTACTCTACATTTTTGAAATGTTGCTAACCACGAGTGGCGCGAGCTCGTATGCTCTGTGGGAGTGAGCCGCAAACAAATTGCGTGAGGGGCTCTCGAGTTCACACGAGGAGCTCTTGACCCGCCCTTAGCGCCAGTCGGCATGCAGCCTGCTGTATGCGGATGCATTGTTGAGCGCTGCGACGTTTTTGTTTATGGAGAGGTGCCGCGGAGTTTATTTCGGTTGGTTTGTTTGTTTGAGGAAACACAGGAATAACTGTGGTTGTTTTAGGAGGCCGGTTTTATTTTTGGGTAGGAATTTAATTATTATTTATTCAAAAGCGCGACACATGTCGCCGAGCCACCCATAAGGTGTCCAACGACGCCCATGGACATTCTGCAAATCAGTACAATAGAAAGCGTCATACATACATACATACATATCACACACGCTGAATCCCGACCATCGGGGTAAGCAGAGTAATCGGTGTTGTGCTGCAAGAACTCTGGTAAATTACAGCACAACACCCTCCACCACGTTTCGCAAAGTATTCGAACAAGATTCAATCGATCAAGCAGCAATTAAGGCACGAAGACCCACCTGCTGCATGACTCGGTGGAAGTACCGTTCCAAGGTGAGAGGTGGCTAGCCTGTCGCCCTTTGGCACGGCATCTTGTCCTTATCCCTTAGTCACCTTTTACGACATGCATGGGGAGAGATGCAGTGGGGCTATTTTTTTTAAGTACCGGCCCCACACTGCAAAACGTCATTGTCTCCTATTGCATCAGCTGAGTTGAGTCCAATTTGTCGCCATTTTGTTGATGTGCTATGATATATGTTCCTTGTTAAACTGCCGATAAATAAACACTCATTTCATTTCATTTCAAACAAATTTTCAAAATATTCCTAGACTTCATAGCTCCTATTTTTTTGTAGGTCATTATTTAAGATACATATTGCTAAATGAGGCATAGAGACGAGATTAATATGGGTATTATAAAAGATATTTCGTGCAGACATTTTGGTGTTTGCCAGAACGTAGCTTTGGTGGTCTATAAATCATGACCTAAAATTTTCGCATGGTCACCCACCTATTGTTGCTTGCAATCAGTATTCTATCTGTACAATATTTCGATAATAAATCCATGTATATCTACATTACGCTAATATTAAGGTATATTTGAACGTCGTCGCACCGACGAAGTCTTGAGTATCGGATTTGATTACGGTCGGGTTGATACCATCGCACTGAATGAAAGGTCGGTCGAAACGGATATGTAAATAGTTTGTGTTTTCAGATGTAAATAGTTCAGTGTAGCCGGCACGACCGAAGGGAAGCACTGACGTGGCACCAAGTTCACCGGGTGTTATGGGCTGACATCGCGGATGTTGTAGGAGATGTATGTAGCCAACCGTGTCAGTATCCATAAAAAAAAATTGAATATTAATCAATCAATACTAATAATAAATCTGTAAGGGATGGTCATGGAGTAAGTTAATTTGTTTAATGTGATACTGCGTTTGTAGACTCTATTCTATGTATGATACTAAAACTAAATTGACGATTTTTAGAAATATTTTCTGTATGAATGTATGTATGTATGTTCCTCCATAACTCTTAACCCGAACATCCGAATTTTATGAAACTTAGTACCAGCACACTTACCTATAGAGACACAGGATAGGCTACATAAAGTTCACAGTTCCGGTTACGCTAAGATGTGACTCTCATACAAAAACGAATTGTTCCGCGCGCCGAAATAAAGGTACCGTAGCGGGCTACCTTCTTTTCTTATTTTTAAATACGAATTTCACGCGAGCGAAGCCGCGGGCAAAAGCTAGTAATAAAATACGCCTTCGCTCATTTACACATTTTAAACACCTAAAGGTCGGTTGGACGACATCTCTTCAAGAGATAAGTCCGCCTTGGCACCAAGTGTACCTGCATTCATTGTGCATATTTCTCTTGCAAAATATGTGTAGATAGGTAAAAAAAATTATCTAGGTACATTATTTTAAAATCGATTCTTTGTCGCACCGCTAGGGTGTGGAACTGTCTTCCGGCGAGTGTATTTCCCGAATCCTTTAACCAGGGCGTCTTCAAGCGTCGTATTAACAGGCTAGACAGCCTAGCAACAATCCGCAAATCTGCTGGCATGGCACCTAACTGAGGGTGGTTTCGCGAGGAGAGGTGATTTTGGCTCTATCGACTGCACCATTGGTCTCTCGGCACAGCCACCCATGTTCGTTTACATAAAAAAAATTACAGCAGTAATATAAATACACATAATAAAGCAAAGACAAATAGAAAGAATAGCCCCACTGCATCTCTCCCCGTACATGTCGTAAAATGCGACTAAGGGATAAGGGCAGGATGCCGTCCTAAAGGTCGACAGGTTAGCCGCCTCTCACCTTGGAACGGTCCTTCCACCGAGTCATGCTGCGGGTGGGTTTTCGTGCCTTACTTGCTACTTTATGTAAGGCACGATCTTGTCCGAATACCTTGCTAAACGTGGTGGTCGGTGTTGTGCTGTAATTTACAAGAGTACCTGCAGCACACCACCGACTACTCTGCTTACCCCGATTGGCGGGATACAGCGTGTGGTGTGTATGTATACAAATATAAAGAAAAACAGCGTATAAAGGCGGACATATCACTGTAAAAGATTACTTTCAGTCAAGCTTTGGGTTCAAAATTATAGAAAATTTTGGTATGTATTTATATATCTATTTCCTTACAAGTACAGCCTGGGGTTTTCCAAAACCGGCGTGAACACTTGGCAGTATACTACGCTCAGATTTGTCACAATGACAATTCTTAGCGTAATAATAAACAATAAGCAATAAGTAGGGCTATTATTAATTACCGGCCACACACAGTACTTGCATTAATCTCCCATCATGATATGTGTATAATGTGCCAAGATGACGTAGAGGTACCTTATCAGAAGCGTTGTGAAGTCGAGGCTCTAATGGCGTAAGTTTGTTAAGTTGTAGAAAGCTTTCCGTTGTTACACAGAGGCCCCCGGTCGCCCGCGGCCGTGTCGCGTATTCGCAAACTATAATAGGCAGTGGGAGCGCGCGCACTTAATGCGCTAACTTTTGCTCGAGAATCTCAGCGCGTGCTGAATTGGAGTATCAATTGAGATTTAACACGAAAAGCGTATTTTCAAGCGGTTTCTACAAAGATTATAAAACGAGTGTAATCAATTAATATAGACATACAATAGAATCAATACTAATAAAATAAGAATAAATCTGTCTGTAAGGGATGGTTATGGAGTAAGTTACATTGTTTTATGTGTGAGATATTGCGTTTGTAGACTCTATGTATGATACTTAAACTAAATTGACGATTTTTAGAAATATTTTCTGAATGTATGTATGTATGTATGTTCGTCCATCTATTAAAGCGATCATCTGAATTCGATGAAACTTACTACAATCACATTTTACCACGCGGGACACAGGATAGGATAAATAGAATTCAGTTCCGTTTACGCTAAGTTGTGGCTCTCATACAAACCGAGTTATACCGCGCGCCGAAATAATCGTACGGTAGCGGGCTTACTCACTTTCTTTTCTTCAAATACGAATTTCACGCGAGCGAAGTAGCAGGCAAAAGCTAGTTATCAATATATATGAAGAAAACCTATAAAAAAGAACAATTTAATTTACAGGGATGCAGAAAGAAACAAAAAGAAGAATAGCAGACAAAGGCGAACTTATCAATATTAGTTTCTTCTACATTTCTTCTAAAGTTTTGTAGGACATAAAATGTAAATTGATTCTAGATCGGTCATTTAAAATTAATTCGAAACAAGAAAACATTTTCTACTAGTACATTACTCTATTACTCTATCGAATAATGACACGGTTTCATAATAGTAGACATTATAATATTGTATGTATTGTATTATTCAATATGTGTTGCCTCAAGTGCATCTATTTTAGTCGAAATTCAATACAATATTCTAGTTTCTATGCTGAAATTTTATGCTTAATTTTCTAGACCGGTAAAAATCCGCTTGCAAACTATATTGCGACACAATAATAATGCGTTCAGGCGATGCATAATTTGCTGATCCGCTGCCGGTGGCGCAGTGACCATCAATATGTAACAGGGACGATAGACTTTCCATTGTGCGGTGCTGGCGCGGTATTTAACGTCTCCTGGGGCTTTTACAGTGGTGGCAGTAACGCTATGTATTCCTGGATATAGAGGCGGTTTGCTTAGTAGGTAACTGGCTTAGGTAGTATTGACACAGGTAATTGAAATCAAATACTTAATGTAGATATTAAGGGCAGTATATTATTATATTTACTACTGTGTGTAATATTCAATTTAGTTTTTAGGGTTCTGAATCCGGTACGGGACCCTATTACTAAGCCTACGCCGCGCCGTCTGTCTGTCCGTCCGTCCGTCTGTCTGTCTGCCCGAGGGCTGTAGGTATCTCTTGAACCGTAATAGGTGGCCCGTTGAATTTTTCACAGAATATGTGTTATTATGGCGGATGTAACAACAAATTATGAAAAAGAGAAAAGTAAAAAATTAAGGGCGGTTCCCATACAAGAAACGTGTTTTTTTTCAATTTTTTTTTTGTGGTGTGGAAACCTCAGTGCGCGAATCCGACTCGCACTTGGCCGGTTTTTTAATTTAGTTTTTAATTAATTTGTACAATCGGCGTGTGGCCGAGTGGTCTGGGCGTCGTCGTTGGCTTCTCTTTTCTGTTTATTTTTTTTTATGGAAACTGACACGGTTGGCTACATCACCTACAACATCCGTGATATCACCAACGACATTGATATCACCCGTGATGATAACACCGGGTGAACTAGGTGTCATGTCAGTGCTTCCCTTCATTTCATGTCTCTGGCGAGAGGTCCGAGGTTCGAATCCGGTCGGCGTGTACCAATTTTTATTTCTTTCTAAAAATTTACGTGCACACGTACAACTGCTGCTTCACCATTCGGAGCCGGTGTAAAATTGTAGGTCCCTTCCCTTGCTCCTACCATGTGGTAGGCTCAAATTGTAGCCGACTGGGTTGATACCACCGTACTGGATGTAAGATGGCCGGCCGGAATACAGCCTCGAAATACAGCCGGCCGGAATACAGGCTCCTCTATTCCAGTATAGCCAGCAATCCAGGGAAGTCTCCGATATTTCACCTACCTTCTCGGAGGTGATATTGGCTGCTCGGAGCATGTGCATTATCTACACTAATATTATAAAGAGGTAACCTCGGAAAATACTCATCCGATTTAAGAAATTCTTTGACCGATATTTAGAATGGACCTTCAGGATGGGCATAGGCTATGCGAGCGAAGCCGAGGGCAAAAGCTAGTGCAAATTAAAGTAGGTACGATTGTTTAAGACCCGTACCGTGTGGGGCCGGTACTTTAAAAGAATAGCCCCACTGCATATCTCCCCGTGTATGTCGTAAAAGGCGACTAAGGGATATGACTCCCTTTTTATATTACTAGGTGGTAGGGTTTAACCCGCCCGGATTGGTACCACCGCACTGAATGAAAGGTCGGTCGAAACGGCTATGTAAATAGTTTGTATTTTCCGACCAGTTCAGTGTAGCCGGCACGATCAAAGGGGGAAGCACTGACATGGCACCTAGTTCACCCGGTGTTATGGGCTGACATCACGGACGTTGTACGTGATGTAGCCAACCGTGACCGTTTCCATAAAAAAAAAATCAACTTGTCATTGGCTAATCACTATTATATTTTAATTAATAAGGTGCTTCGATTGAACACAAAACCAACTAGAATGTGAAACAAAGGATGAAAACACTTTTACTTCGATGAGTTAATTTTGTCAAAGCTCTCAGACTGAAGTTTGCCCTGACGAAATGGTATATCGCTCAGAAAGGAATTCCTGTGATCGATCGAAAATACTTTAGGGATGGGAATAGCACGATGAAAGTCGTACGACTGGAGGTGCTATTTTTAACCACCGACGCAAAAAACGGAGGGGTGTTATATCTTTATTAAATCAGTTTTTTATTTAATTGCAAAACGAAAATAAAATCGCCCACCGACGTTTATTGAGATAGAGCGGGTGGTCGGCGCGGGCTTGGCTTGGACTCTTGACCTCAAGGTCCGAGGTTCGATTCCCGCCCACATGCACCAATGAGCTTTTTGATGAAAACATTTATGTACGCGCTGCTTTAGCTTTCGGAACTGTACTTTGGCCCTTACTAGGTGGTAGGTTCAAATTGTATTGTATATATTTATTGCACTCAAATAGAATATGGGCAAAAGGTAACACTTAATGCCTCTAGGCATTTTCTAACAGGGTACCTTTGGGGTATGATAACTGCTAGGTGAGTGGCGGAAAGAGAAATTGTATGGTATGAAATATTATGGCATGACAGATGTACGGGAATACAAAAGATAGATAAACTTAAATATGAATAATTAAATACTATACCTATATACCAGATATATACATAAGATAGACTAAATATACTTAGTTTTTACATATGATATATATTTACTAACTCTGAACATGACAGACATAGTTTTGGATCAGAAAAATTAAGTTGACAAAAAGTGCTTCTTTAAAAGAATTTTGAATATGTGAATGGAAGAAGAGAGACGGAGATTGGCAGGGAGCTGATTCCACAGACGAGCTGCATGTATCGTGAATGTTAGCCGTAAATTGTAGCCGACTGGGATGGTACCACAGTACTGCATGTAAGGTGACCGCATAGCAGCCTCGGATGTGTTCACCTCCAGTCCAGTATAGCCAGCAATTCAACAGGAAGTCGCCGATATTGCACATGCCTTCTCGGAGGTGATATAGGTTGGTCGAAGCATGTGCTTTGGTCCCTCTGACTCAGCCACCCATACTGGACTACATAAAAAAAGTCCAACATCAAAATCAGGCTCTGTCCAGTTTTTTTTTTCTCTTCTTCTTTTTGTGTAATATAATGTTTTCAATGTCAGATCTACAGGAAATAAGTAAAATTCAAATAACAGACTAGATTTAGTTTTACATTAAATTTAAGTTTTCTATGTATAGTTTTTCATATAATTGTAATATGGATCTGAATAAAGGCTATATAAAAAAAAAATAAAATTAAAAATGTTTTCAATGTAGACAATAGACAATGAATACTGAAGAGAAATATACATTTCTTACTTCTCGTGTCAGCCGCAATTTTTCCTATCATCAATACTACTATTAAATATGTAAGGGATGGTCATGGAGTAAGTTACCAAAATGATGATGTGATAATAAAACTAAATTGACGATTTTTAGAAATATTTTCTGTATGTATGCATGTTCCTATATAACTCTAAAACCGATCATCCGAATTCGATGAAACTTAGTACAAGCACATTTAACTATACGTGACACAGGATAGGCCAAATAATATTCAGTTGCGGTTACGCTAAGATGTGGCTCTCATACAAACCAAAATAGTTCCGCGCCCCGAATTAAAGGTACGGTAGTGGGCTTAATTTCTTCTTTTTTAAATAGGAATTTCACACGAGCGAAGCCGCGGGCAAAATCTAGTTAATAAATAACCAAGTATCGACCTCTGGCGTACACGAGCCTGGTTATAGCCACTCGGTGATCGTCAACAAAGTGCAGAGGGGCGCCTATTTTGCGGTAGCGATACACTTTTATTCAATTTCCAAGACCACTTTCGCGTCATTGTTGTAAATTGCGCGAGTGCGGTGCGACAGGGAGCGTCGCCGTCGCCAAGAACTTTCGATAGTTTGCGGGGGACATGTTTGTTTTGGCAACTTCAAGGAAAACGACAAACCGTGTACCGTGTACACGGTTTGTCGTTGTCACAATTGTACCGTGCGGGGCCGGTACTTTTTGTACCGCGTGGGGCCGGTACTTTAATTTCAAGGAAAACGGCAAACCGTGTACCGTGTACACGGTTTGTCGTTGTCACAATTGTACCGTGCGGGGCCGGTACTTTTTGTACCGCGTGGTGCCGGTACTTTAATTTCAAGGAAAACGGCAAACCGTGTACCGTGTACGCGATTTGTCGTTGTCACAATTGTACCGTGCGGGGCTGGTACTTTTTGTACCGCGTGGGGCCGGTACTTTAATTTCAAGGAAAACGGCAAACCGTGTACCGTGTACACGGTTTGTCGTTGTCACAATTGTACCGTGCGGGGCCGGTACTTTTTGTACCGCGTGGGGCCGGTACTTTAATTTCAAGGAAAACGGCAAACCGTGTACCGTGTACACGGTTTGTCGTTGTCACAATTGTACCGTGCGGGGCCGGTACTTTTTGTACCGCGTGGGGCCGGTACTTTAATTTCAAGGAAAACGGCAAACCGTGTACCGTGTACGCGATTTGTCGTTGTCACAATTGTACCGTGCGGGGCTGGTACTTTTTGTACCGCGTGGGGCCGGTACTTTAATTTCAAGGAAAACGGCAAACCGTGTACCGTGTACACGGTTTGTCGTTGTCACAATTGTACCGTGCGGGGCCGGTACTTTTTGTACCGCGTGGGGCCGGTACTTTAATTTCAAGGAAAACGGCAAACCGTGTACCGTGTACACGGTTTGTCGTTGTCACAATTGTACCGTGCGGGGCCGGTACTTTTTGTACCGCGTAGGGCCGGTACTTTAATTTCAAGGAAAACGGCAAACCGTGTACCGTGTACACGGTTTGTCGTTGTCACAATTGTACCGTGCGGGGCCGGTACTTTTTGTACCGCGTGGGGCCGGTACTTTAATTTCAAGGAAAACGACAAACCGTGTACCGTGTACACGGTTTATCGTTGTCACAATTGTACCGTGCGGGGCCGGTACTTTTTGTACCGCGTGGGGCCGGTAATTTAATTTCAAGGAAAACGACAAACCGTGTACCGTGTACACGGTTTTTCGTTGTCACAATTGTACCGTGCGGGATCGGTACTTTTTGTACCGTGTGGGGCCGGTTCTTTAAAAGAATAGCCCCACTGCATCTCTCCCCGTGTATGTCGTAAAAGGCGACTAAGGGATATGACTCCCTTCTTAAATTACTAGGTGGTAGAGTTTAACCCGCCCGGGTTGGTACCACCGCACTGAATGAAAGTTCGGTCGAAACAGCTATGTAAATAGTTTGTGTTTTCCGTCCAGTTCAGTGTAGCCGGCACGACCGAAGAGAAGCACTGACGTGGCACCTAGTTCACCCGGTGTTATGGGCTGACATACGGATGTTGTAGGTGATGTAGCCAACCGTGTCAGTGTCCATAAAACGTGACAAAGAACGTACCAAGAAAACTAAGATAGACGCGGTGCTGAGACTCTGCGCTTGCTCCGCTAAAAGGAATATGAACTTATAAAGGAATATGATTGGCCTAGCGCGCACAAGCGAGCGGTAAGAGGAAGGGATTCATAAGGCCCTATAATGTGTTAAAAAGAGACAAATAGTTTTCTCGCCGTCTTTCTCCGCTCTACGAGGATTGTCGGTATTGCAACCAAGGGAGAGGGGGATGACGGAGTTTTGGAGTATGATTGCTGAGAAAATACTTACCGAGCACCGCCTCTATCTAGTTTGGTACGGTCTTCTTTCGTGGCTCTTAAATGACCACTTATAACCTGGGAATCTTCAAGAGGCTTTTTTTATACGCGGCGCGATATGAGGACATGAGCATGGCAACGTTGTGTTGTGCCCTTGAAGTGCTAACAGTGCCATGGACTTTCGGATTTAGTGGTTGCGAATGCCAAACCGACCTGACAGTTGCTTCTTTGCGCCCCTCTTGAAATACCCGAGACTGTACGGAGGGAACACAACTGCCCCCGTATTGTGTATGTTGGTAGGACTGACAGGCAGACAGACGGACGGACGGCAGAAATGTCATCTGTGGGGCACAGAGCCGAATACAAAGAGAGTTAAGCACGTATCGTTATTTTCTTTATTCATATCCGAATGTTTCCGTGCAATCCAGCCCCGCTAATACTTCTATTACGAGTACCTACGTACCTAAAGAACCGACTTCTTAGCAAACAAGTGATGGAGCGAGATAAATCCAATATTTACTGTTTACTCGTAGATCTAACTTCGCTCAGTTAAGCTCGTCAGCTTATACTCTAAATTAAAAATTTCACCACCTGGAATATCTAAATCTCCGGATTCTCCCAACTCGCATAGTTGTGAATCGGAGAAGCGTGCGCTCTCAGGCCGACCCCATTACATGCACTCCGCCGAGCTGTAACGAATCAGGCTGATGTGGCGATATTCCAAGTTTAGCGTATATTTTTTTAGGGTTCCGTATCCGGTACGGGACCCTATTACTAAGCCTACGCTACGCCGTCTGTCTGTCTGTCTGCCCGAGGGCTATATCTCTTGAACCGCAATAGGTAGCCCGTTGAAATTTTCACAGAATATGTGTTATAAATTATAATGGCCGATATAACAGCAAATAATAAAAATAAGAAAAAGTAAAAAATTCACGGGCTCCCATAGAAGAAACCAAAAAGTGTATGCGCGCGCGCCATCTACCTACCGAATAGGTTATGAAGCATTTTAACTAATCATGACCTTTAACTAATATGAAACATTTCATAACACGCCATAGATGACGTGAGTGGCGCTAGCCATGACATGGCGATACGGAACCCTCGGTGCGCGAGTTCGACTCGCACTTGACCAGTTTTTTTATAGAAAGCGCGACATGTGGCGCCGAGCCACCTACCTCAGGTGTCTATCGACGACTAAGGGTAGAGGGGCGTCCATTTTGCGGTAGCTTAATATTAGGTTAATTTTATTTAATTAGTATTACTAGGTTTTAAAGGTTAAATCAATACAATATTTGTGTTTGTTTGTATTAGTGTACATACTTCATATGGTCATACATTTATAATTACAAAAATAAAAAGATTCAAAAATAATATTATAAGATAATTTATTATTTTAATACATAAAATCATACATTAATAGTATATTTTCCCCTCTCCCAATATTGTAATAAAATAATTTTATTTAAATTAATTAAATAATTTTAATTAAAACATTATCACATTCCATAATGTGGCCGCAAGTAGCCTAGCCTATGCGGCATAGGCTAGGCTACTTATGTTATGTTCACCTATAGTCTAGTATAGCCAGCAATCTACAGGGAAGTCTCCGGTATGGCACCTTCCTTCGCGGCGGTGATATTGGCTGGTCTGCGCATATTCCCTGACCCCTCTGTCTCAACCACCAGTACCGAATTAAATAACGTATAGCGATGTTTCGCTGTGTGCTAAAACTTGAAACGGACCTACTGATGTAGCGGCGTGCTTACCCCACTCCTTCAGTCCTCCTTCAACTCTCCCCCCTCCCTTCGTCATGTCCCAGCCAGCCTCCGGAACCCCCGCTGGCTACCGGTCGCGGCAGGTGGCAGACAGAGCGTATAACCCAGTTTTTTGAAGCGAAAATGTCGGCGGAACTTCAGAAATGCATTCATGCTTTAATGACAACCGATGGGTGTATTTATAGCGTATAGAAAGTAGACTACATAGTTCAGTAGGGTCCCAGTACAGTACCAGTTTTTATCACATAAAATAATGTTTTTAAAAGATTACTACTACATTTCAAAAATTATTAGTAATCTAGGCTTCGAAAGAAATTTTCGTCTATGGGCCGTTTAAAATTTTTTTTTTATTTTCAAGTCAGTTTTTACGGCTCCTATTCATTAAAATTGAAGACCCTTTACACATTCATTACACATGACGTTTTGTTACCTCCAGGGAATCGATAAACGTCATTGTCAGCCTTGGTAGCTCAGCGGTGCGGTCGGTCGACTGTTTTAAGCAACGCTGAGCGCGATCAGTACTTAGGAATGTAATGGTCCAAGAACCGATCCTTATGGAACTCCGTATTTTATAAATTTCCTTTCTGATTGAACTTGTAGTTTAGTTCCGTTGTTTGTCTAGCTGCTTATCTCAACATATTGTTGCCTGTACGTTTAATAAGATCTGAGCAATTTTCGTATTGAAATTTTCGACATGTCCAAGAGCCAGTTACCTAACTATACTTAGATGAAACTATACAATACACAATATGCAGAGAAAAGCAGCAATATAGGTAAGTCGCCTACAAGTAGGTAGTATTCAGCAGACGAGCAGTCGGGCCGGGCGTGTCACCGTGCCGTCGCATAATTTTATCACCTGGATCCCAATACATTATTCATGCTGCTTAATCTAGTGAGAGGTTTCGGAGGAACTCCCCCTCCTCCCCCCCCCCCCCCCTTCCCCTCCGTCGAAACATTCGCCGCCATGAAGGACATCACATTTTTTATTAGAGTTCCTTACCGTAAACAGGTACGGAAGCCTATTACTAAGTCTACTACGTTCGTCCGTCCTACCTAGGGTTAGCTAGATAGATATACATTGTTGTACCGTGTGGGACCGGTACTTTAACAAGAATATCCCCACTGCACCTCTCCCCATGCATGTCGTAAAAGGCGACTAAGAGATATGGACAAGATGCCGTGTCAGTTTCTATAAAAATATAAACACAAAAAATAAATAAAAATAAATACTCCGTCCGTTCGTCCTTTAAAGGGGTTAGATAGATAGATATACTTTATTGAACTGTGTGGGGCCGGTACTTAACAAGAATATCCCCACTGCATCTCTCCCCATGCATGTCGTAAAAGGCGACCAAGGGATAAGGACAAGATGCCGTGCTAAAGGGCGACAGGTTCGCCAACTCTCACCCTGGCACGGTACTTCCACCGAGTCATGCAGCAGGTGGGTTTTCGTGCCTTACTTGCTGCTTGATAAAATTATCTTGTCCAAATACTTTGCGAAACTTGGTGGCCGGTGTTGTGCTGTAATTTACCAGAGTCCTTACTGCACAACACAGATTATTCTGCTTACCCAGATTGTCGGGATACAGCGTTTGGTATGTATGGTTGTAATAATAGATTGTCAACCTCGGTATCATAGTGGTGCGACCAGTCGACTGTCGGTCGTGATAATAAGCACACCTGGGCGCGGTCAGTACTTGGATGCGTAACCACTCTACCGTTGAAGGCTGACCGTGGTTCGGATTCCACGTAAAACTGTAGGTCCCTTCCCTTCTTGCCTTACTCGGGTTTAAGTCGGCCGTGTTGATACAACCGCAATGTATGAAAGGTCGGTTTAAACGGCTATGTAAATAGTTCATGTTTTCCGTCCAGTTCAGTGTAGCCGGCACGTCCGAAGGCAAGCACTGACATGGCATTTAGTTCAACAAGGTATCATGGGCTGACATCAGCGATGTAGCAGGTGATGTAGCCAACCGTGTCAGTTACCATAAAAAATATATTCAAAGACGTCAGTATCAGAGTACCGTTCTCGCACGAATTGAAACTAGCGACCGTGAGTGGGGAATAAATTCTCCTCACGGGCATATCGAGGAGGTAGGGAGAAGGGGTGAAAGGTTAATTCCCTTAGGGGTAGACCACGAAGGAAGTACTTCCTCCGTGGGGTAAACTGTAGGTAGTCTCAAGATCCGACGGTATGACTAAGCCTGAAAGCCGTTCCATAAAAACTTACTTCATACCTTATTTATTTATTACTTACGATTGTAAATTTCCACGGATGTGGCACCTAGCTATGGCTGCTATAGTCTCGGTAGATTCACAAAGAAATACAAATATATTTATTAATCAATCAAAAAATGAAGATACAATAAAAATTAAACTAATTATCTAAGCTAAACTAATATAAAATATAACTAAGTTAAAAACTAAAATTACAAAGAAATTAATATCCAGAAAGACAATTTTTTGAATGAATTCTCCTTGGCACGAAAACATAAATTAATAATCCTTTCCTTCCTTACCTATTACCTATTATTACCTATACCTACCTATAATAAAATCCAACGTCTGCTTTCTGTCTGTCTGTCTGTCTGTCCGCTTATAACTCAAGAACCACTGAACCGATTTTAATAAAACAAAATTCTACGGATAGCTTGATTCTTCCCATCAACTATAGGCTACTTACTATCACGCTAAATAGCTTATGAGGTTAGCAGTGAAGTGAAATATGAGAGCGGGCGGAGCCGCGGGCACAGCTAGTAATTAATAAAATAAAAAAATAAAAACTAACATACTCGGCGCCCTAAGCGTGTTCTATCTATATTTTAAAGCCTAATCGATTCAGTTTCATAACAGTAACAAAAAAATTTCATTATCATTATGATGTAACACGTGTAAGTTGGTAAAAAAAATCAAATTCTTTCTATTCCATACTAATAAAACTAAAATTTTGTTTTTCAAAATTTCTGAAAGAAAGAGATCTATGTGTTGGAAGACTTTTTTGTTCCTGGCATGAAACTGAAACGATTAAGAAAATTTCTTTTTTACATTGTCCATTACAATTATTTTTTTGTAAAAAAAAATCTTTGTTCTTCAAAAGTGATCAATTTCCGATACAGATCCCCCCTTAGCGTACTATTAACTAATTTTGAAAGACCTTATATACATGCATACATACATACATACACACTCGAATAAAAACTTTACCCTCCTTTTCGCTTCGCGCAGTCGGGTAAATAGTTAATGGCTCGTCCAGGTGTATATTTGTTTGAGTATTTCCCCCAGAAGGCGTCGTCGTCGTGGTGTCTCCGCGAGGATGTCATTTCCGCGATCGTCCGCATCCGGGGCGGAAGTACGTCGCGCCACTCGCGTCGTCCATGTCACCAGCAGCGTAGGTACAGCACACAGATCAGAGATATGATTGCTAGACGGGCGATGGAGCATCTTCTCTGTCGCTGCGTTATTTTATTTATTATTTTTATTTAGTAATATTTGGTAATATTTAGTAATATTCGCCATATCGAGGGGAAGGCCAAGTTGGCTTCTAAAAAGCTGGGCGTACTCAATAAGGTGCGACGGTACTTCACGCCGGACCAAAAGCTGCTTTTGTATAAATCGCAGATCAGGTCCTGCTTGGAGTACTGCTCGCACCTGTGGGATGGCTCTGCCAAATACCAGCTTGCGCCTCTGGACTCAATCCAGCGTCGAGCCGTGCGACTAGTGGGTGACCCCGTAAGTGTCCTGCGATCTAGAACCACTGCAACACCGTAGGGATGTCGGCTCCCTAAGTGTGTTCTATCGCTTATTCCATGGGGAGTGCTCGGAGGAGCTATTTAATGCGATCCCGCCGTCCCCTTTCCACCTTCGCACCACGCGCACTGGGCAGGGATTGCACACTGGACTTACCGCGGATGCGTACCAATCGATTCTGCAGATCTTTCCTCTACAGAACCGGTAAACTCTGGAACGCTCTCCCTGCCCATATATTTCCCCCCCAAGTACAGTCTCGGGTCCTTCAAGAGGGGCGTGAATGGGCACCTGTCAGGCCGGCATGGCATTCGCAACCTCCGCATACGACCGAATGTCCATGGGCGTCGTTAGACACCTTATGGGTGGCTCGGCGCCATATGTCGCGCTGTCAATAAAATAAAAAAAAATGGAAAACATACAGTCATCGTAAAAAGAAAAAAAAATAGGTACTTACATAAATTTCACAGAGACCAATAAAGTTGTCTACTTTTAGATATTTGCGTGCATATACATGATTAATAAATTAACCTAAAGAATTACGTTACATCAAAATTAACTAAAACCAACGCACTAATGCGAAGTTGTGCGAAGAGTGATTGTTTGCACTATAATCACGCCAAGTTTGACGCATTACCGTTTTCACGATTATTACATACAAGCTGTGCCCGCGGCTCCGCCCGCTCTCATATTTCACTTCACTGCTAACCTCATAAGCCATTTAGCGTGATAGTAAGTACCCTATAGTTGATGGGAAGAATCAAGCTATCCGTAGATTTTTTTTTTATTAAAATCGGTTCAGTGGTTCTCGAGTTATAAGCTGATAGACAGACAGACACTCAGACAGAAAGCAGACGTTGGATTTTATTATAGGTAAGGAATAAGGAATAAGGAATAAGGAAAGGAAAGAGGGATAAATAAATTAACCTAAAAAATTACGTTACATCAAAATTAACTAAAACCAACGCACTAATGCGAATTTGTGCGAAGAGTGAGTGTTTGCACTATAATCACGCCAAGTTTGACGCATTACCGTTTTCACGATTATTACATATTATTAGTATGTATTACCGTTTTCACGGTAGATCAAAAACAAAACAAAAACGTTGCAAAAAAGCGGTCAAGTGCGAGTCGAACTCGCGTGGAGAGGATTCGGTACCATTCCGTATTCCGTGAGAACTTTAAGTCTTAGGGATTTTTGTTTAGCTTGTCCTGTAAACTATAAGAGAGGTCTTATATTCCCTATTTTTTATTTTAGACTCTTCAAAATTATAAATATGTATTTTATAATTTGCATTGTATTGTATTGTATTGTTTATTGATCATTCATATGGCAGTTAGACTGCGCTCGAACTTGTCACAATTTGTTCTATCCGGTTCGATTACACCCACGAAGAAGAACCGACAAGAAACTTCGCAGGGTATTTTTTTGGTACATATTTTTACAAGTTTTTAGTGACTAGCCGCATAATAACACCGCCCATAGTCTATTGAAAACACAGCTTGAGAGCAAGATTAACAATTTTGCTGAGAGTGCATGGGGGGATGTATTTTGAAAAATCGTTTCTTAGTCCTCATCTAGGTTATATAAGGAACGCCTATGCAAAATTTCATGCTTCGAAACCCACCGGTGTAGGCTGTGCGTTGTATGTCAGTCAGTCAGTGTTAAGAATTGTATTCAGTAAACAAGCTGTGCCCGCGGCTCTGCCCGCTCTCATATTTCACTTCACTGCTAACCTCATAAGCCATTTAGCGTGATAGTAAGTAGCCTATAGTTGATGGGAAGAATCAAGCTGTCCGTAGAATTTTGTTTTATTAAAATCGGTTTAGTGGTTCTCGAGTTATAAGCGGACAGACAGACACTCAGACAGACAGAAAGCAGACGTTGGATTTTATTATAGGTAAGGAAGGATTACAAGAAATCACATTTATTATATTTTATTTTACATTCCCATTTTTTTATGTATACCAGCATTATTGGCTGTGCCGAGAGACCAATGGTGCAGTCGACAGAGCCAAATTCACCTCTCCTCGCGAAACCACCCTCAGTTAGGTGCCATGCCAGCAGATTTGGGGACTGTTGCTAGGCTGTCTAGCCTGTTGATACGACGCTTGAAGACACCCAGGTTAAAGGATTCAGGAAATACACTCGCCGGAAAACAGTCCCACACTCTAGCGGTGCGACAAAGAAACGATTTAGAGAACCGATGGGTTCTCAAAAGCCCAATGTCAACAACAGAAGGGTGCTAAGTCTCTCTGCGACGAGTCATGCGAAGATAGGACGGGTGGCAGGGAATAAGGGATGCTAGTTCGGCAGAGCAGCGTCCGTGATAGTATCTGTGATAGTATCCCATACTCAAGTATTGTATTGTATTGTTTACTGATCATTCATATGCCAGTTAGACTGCGCTCGAACTTGCTCCATCCGGTTCGATTACACCCACAAAGAAGAACCGGCAAGAAACTTCATCAAGAAAAAGTATTTTGCTATTACCTAGATACGATATATTTCACAACATACGACTCCCATACATCCAAAGATTGACTGGAAGAAATATGTGTAAGTGAAAAGTCCGCATATGCCCTTGAATCATATATCGTGCTTGTTTCTGTAAAATGTTTTTGGAGCAGAAAAGTATTTCTATCGATCTATGCATAAAGAAGTTAGGCGTTAGATTTTTGTATGGACGGGGGCAGGAGGGATGAGGGAGGTTGGTCATTTTATCCGGCCGCCATCAAGATCGCAGTCAAAGATCGAACGCTCATCCTTCGCTCAGCTCAAACACGTCCATCCGTTATCATAAACCAGCGTTAGTCCCTCGTAAGAGCAAATGTGCGGACCTCAGAGGGCGACCGATGCTAGCGATGTGAACGCGAATGGTCGCGTGTCGTCGTCTCGTGAAGTTGAGCGAGGCGGAACGTGATAGGCTCGCCAGGTGTCCGTGATATCCGGGATTGTCCCTGGCTAGGTTCAAATTTCCCGCATGTCCCGGGCGAAGTATATTTTTGTACCAGATGCAATTTGTCTCGGGAAGAAAAATACATACTTACATACATATGCATACCGCACACCAGAGCTGCGCTTCGTGCGCACGAAGCGCAGCTCTGCCGCACACGCTGTATCACGACAATCAGGGTAAGCATCGGTGTTGTGCCGCGAGAACTCTGGAAAATTGCAGCACAACATCGAACACCACGGTTAGCAAAATATTCGGACAAGCAAGCAGCAAGTAAGGCACAAAGACCCAGGTGCTGCACGACTCGGTGGGAGGACCGTGCCAAGGTGAGAGGTGGCTATCCTGCCGCCCTTTAGAACGGCATCTCGTCCTTATCCCTTAATCGCTGTTTACGACATGCGCGTGGAGAGATGCAGTGGGGATATTATTTTTAAGTACCGGCCCCATAGGGTCAATATATGAATATCTTTATAACTCGAGAACCACGATTTTCACTGTTAGGTACATTCTGTCACTTCTCAAGATGGTCCCCATGCAAGAAACTAAAAATTGTATGCGCGCCATCTACCGGAAACAGTATGAAGCATTTTAACAAATCATGAATTTTCACTAATATGAAGAATTTCATAAAACACGCCATAGGTGGCGTGAGTGGCGCTGACTGACCATGACATGGCGATACGGAAACCACTTGGCCGGTTTTTTCCACTTTATTTGTGAAAGGAATGCGCAAGTAGTAAAACATAAGTCCCGGGAAGGTTAACATTGGATCTGGCAAGCCTAACGTAACCCCCCCCCCCCCCCCCCCTACTTTCCCTCATCGTTCCCCCTCCTCCCTCCCCCCTTACCGTCGAGCAGTTCGCAGTATAAGCGGCTCGTTCGGCAGATTTCCCCCGGGTCCGAAACCACCTGACCGCTACACGACCACTACGATACTCGTACACGACCACTACGATACTCGTACACGACCACTACTACGATACTCGTACACGCCCGCTCGACATTCTGCACTCGACGTTTTTGTCATGCAATGTGGTCAACAAAATATCCTTAGTTTAAGAGATATAGGCGAAAAGCTGAAAAAAGTCAGAATTTTTTTGAGATTTTTGCCCACCCCCAAATTAGCACAGGGTGCTCGAGGTCGAAAACTTACCATAGTATTTCTAGTGTACTCCCAAACAACCTGTAAAAGTTTCATTAACTTCGGAATATTTTCCAGGTAAAAGTACATAAATTTTTTTTTTTTTATTTTTTTTTATGGAGACTGACACGGTTGGCTACATCACCTACAACGTCCGTGATGTTAGCCCATAACACCGGGTGAACTAGGTGCCATGTCAGTGCTTCCCCCTTTGATCGTGCCGGCTACACTGAACTGGTCGGAAAACACAAACTATTTACATAGCCGTTTTGACCGACGTCTCATTCAGTGCGGTGGTACCAACCCGGGCGGGTTAAACCCTACCACCAAGTAAGATTAGGAGGGAAGGGACCTACAGTTTAACGAGGAATCCGAACCTCGGTCAGCCTCCAACGGTCAGCGGTCACCCATCCAAGTACTGACCGCACCCAGCGTTGCTTAACATTCAATAGCGACAGTTGACTGTCTGCACCACTGAGCTATCGAGGCTGACAAAAGTCATCTTATAACTGCTGGACTAATACTAAACTAAATAAAATTTATTTAGTTTAGTATGGAAAAAACTGTCATCTAACTTTTTTGCTCCATATAGGCTCAGGAGTACCTGGTTTGCTTTATGACCTATGGCAGAGCCGACTGTCATTGTCTCCCTCTACGGAGACAAGCCATGCTGCATCGTTATAGCCCCACTGCGACGTTGCTATCGCTTACTCGCTCTCGCTTGCCTACCGATGACAGGAGCGAGAGAGAAACATGAAATCGCTCACCCTTCATCGGGCGACAGACGAAATCTTCTTTTTCTCTCTCGCTCCTGACATCGGTAGGCAAGCGTGAGCGAGTAAGCGATAGCAACGTCGCAGTGGGGCTATGACGATGCAGCATGGCTTGGTCTCCGTAGAGGGAGACAATGATAGTCGGCTATGCCTATAGTCATCAAACACCCTGTATAGAAATGCTTTATTGCTGCAAAAACTATTTCACAGACACAAGCTCGATATACGAATATAATTTACACGAGGGGCAGAGGCGGACTTATCCCTTAAGATGATGTCTTCCAGTCAACCTTTGAATTTTTGAGAGACGTATGTTGTGAAATGTAAGTGGTTAGTAGCAAAAGACTTGAGTGTAATCATGTAAAATATATGTATAATATAATAAAAAATATAATATAATAAAATATAAACAATGATTATAAGTATATTATTTTATTTGCGTCTTCACGGACAGCTGGCGCCGCTGCCGAGTCAGCCGCTCGCTCTAAACACCTAAAATTCGCATTCGCCGTCGAGACTATAGGTGCTTGGAGTAAAGAATAAAAAAAAATTGTTCGGTCAATAGGTTCTAAATTAACAGAAATGTCAGGAGTACCTAACTGTGAAACATTCCTCAGGCAACGGATAGCCCTTGCTATCCAGCGTGGAAATGCAGCGAGTGTTTTAGGTACCCTTCGCGGTCATTTCGGAGACAGTTTAAACGAGATTTTTTTATATATTATAGTTTTTAGTTAATTGCCTATTTAGTACCTATTTTTGCTGTTGAATAAATAAATTCATCTACTAGTATATAATTTATTATAATATACTACATATAAGTACAGTAAATAATACGAGGCAGTAAATAATACACATCGGGCTTTAGAAAGAGACAATCCGGTTGTAGAGCGTCGTCCCTGTCGCACGGAGACGTGCGAGTTTGCGCGACAGAGAGGTGGTAGGGTCTATCCCAATCGGTTTGATACCACCGCACTAAATGAAACGTCGTCGGTCGAAACGGCCATGTAATAAATAGTTCGTGTTTTCCGTTTCTGTCGGCTAAACTGAACTAGTTTAGCCGACATGGAATGAAAGGAAGCACTGACATGGCGCCTAGTTCATCAGTAGCCAATCGTATCAGTTTTCATTAAAAAAATACATTTGTTGACCGACAGGTGGCAAGTTTTATCGCTCTTTGCCGCCTCTAGTATTTGGTTCGGTGATTTTAACAATCTACCAGCCGAGACTAATTGACAGCGCGACATGGCTGCACTCTCGGCCCATAGAGCAAAGTTATTTTAGTGTCTCGTCCTCAATGCGTCTGCGCTGACCTATTTTCAAGCCGCGCTGCACATATTCACCTGTTAGTGTGAATCTATGGGATCTTGTCAAGTCTATTCGCGTGTAGAGCCGAAATTAAGAAGTTAAATTACGAATTTAGAAAAACCCAGACCCCTTATAAAGTTAAAAATAATTTCCGTTTAGCTACTTAAAGGAGTCGGGGGACCGCTAATTAAATACCCGCGCACATCCCGCGCAGCTCTGAGTTTTTTTATATTTTATTTACTAGTAGTAAGTAATTTTCACTTTTTAACCACCGACGAAAAAAAGAGGGATATTATAAGTTTATCCAGTATGTGTGTATGTGTGTAAGGGCGTGTCTGTATGTGGCATCGTAGCTCCCAAACGGATGGACAGATTTGAATGCGGTTTTTTTATTAGAAAGCTGGTTTAATTATTATTTTTGTTGTTATATCCGACAAAATAACACATATTCTGTGAAAATTTCAACCGGCTACCTATTACGGTTCCAAAGATACAGCCATCGGACGGACAGACGGACGGACAGACAGACAAACAGACGTTGTAGGCTTAGTAATGTAATAGGCTCCGTACGGGGTAGCGTAACCTAAAAAAAATTACTATTAAAACAACTCAAGTCAACATCTAGTGTCCGACGACTTTTGGTGACGACAGTTTAAGATGTTGTTATAAAGTTTCGAACTCACTCCACTCACTCGTAAATCGTAAAAACTTGTAAATCACTCCATAGAAAAATTTCCACACCTTCGGCTTTAATAGCCCACTGCTCCACGTCGCCAATCGCTGCGTGCGAAAATGTACCTAAACGATCGAGTGTAAAGTGATTATTGCTTTGCAGCTGCGCGCAGTTGCGTGGGCGAGCGTGTAGGTATGCTTCGCGCGGCTGACGAATTATTTCCACTGAATTAGACCGCCGCCGCCGCGCTGTCGGCGGCGGCCCGCTGGGCGGTAGGTAGTTAGCGCGCGCAAGTACATAGAGTGCGTGAGGCCTGTTGGTAATAATAACATACTCGACGCGGTTTAAAACAAATAATTGCTAATAATATTAATGGCGTCTGTCCGTCTGATCCGTGTCCGGTCAACAACCTACCGATGATGCCGACAGGAAGCCAAAATAACCTAAGTCGCGACTGTATGTATGTATTCTTTATTGAACACCAATTTATACAAATTAGACATAATAGGCGAGTTCAATGCCGTGAGGATATAACTAACCTTTAAGACATGAGAATTGTCAACCTCGTTTGGTGGCGTCGGCCGACTGTTGTTTTAAGCAATCCCGAGCGCGGTCAGACTTGGATGGGTAACCGCTGGACTGTTGGAGGCTGACCGTGGTTCACATTCCACATAAACTGTAGGTCCCTTCACTTCTTACCTTACTAGGTGGCAGGGTTTATACCGCCCGGGTTGGTACCACCGCACTGAATGAAACGTCGGTCGAAACGGCTATGTAAATATGTAGTTCTTGTTTTCCGTCCAGTTCAGTCCAAAAAAAAAAATGAGAGAAGTATATGCAGGCGAACCAGATAAAGCAATATGATTACCTAAAAAGTTAAATTACAAATTTAAAAAACCCCCGACTCTTAAAAAGTCAAAAATAATTTCCGTTTACTTACTTAAAGGAGTCGGTAGACCGCTAATTAAATTCCCGCGCAACTTTTGAGTCTTTATATTTAATTTACTTAGCGGTCCCCCGACTCCTTTAAGTAAGTAAACGGAAATTATTTTTGACTTTTTAAGAGTCGGGGGTTTTTTAAATTTGTAATTTAACTTTTATTTCAAGCTTTTTAAAAAAAACCGCATGCAAATCGGTCCACTTTTGAAGATAATAATTTTTTTTATTACTTAATTACTTAATTACTTGATTACAAACATAGCTAAGAACCATCCCGATTAAACAGGCTTCCTAATAAAAAAAACCGCATCCAAATCGGTCCATCCGTTTGGGAGCTACGATGCCACAGACAGACACACACACACACACACACACACACACACACACACACACGTCAAACTTATAACACCCCTCCGTTTTTTTCGTCGGGGGTTAAAAACGAATAACTACTTAAATACGCATGTATGTAATTTCGAGTATACGTTTATTTTTTATTAAACTTATTTATTAGGTCAAACCATTAAATGCACCATTCATTATATTGCAATCCTAATACGCTCTTTCGCTCTCTCTCTCTCACTCCCTCCCTACATCTTAGGGGATGAATTTCCAAAAACGCTGATACAACTGACCTATATTATTATACCTATATACAGGATGTTGGGGTGTTGTAACGACCAGTACATTAATTTCATCAGTGCAATCCTCATATTTTTCCGAGATAAAAAAGTAAATAAAGTTTTTCTATAAAGTGTCTAGTTTTCGAGATATGAATTTTTGAAATTTATGTTTTCGTCAAGTGTAATTGACGCGCGCGGGGGGAGCGTGCTGGCGCGGGAACGGTCGGGGTCAAAAAACTCACACCGCGCCGCCGCCTCCGCGCATCTCCTCGCTCCGGGAACTATAGACATCCGGGCATATTATAGACTTAACATAATTATTATGTACATTAATCAAAGGTACTGTAAAACAACGTCAACTGAATGACAAGACAGAGAGAGAGAGAGAATTAAGATGTGTATGCAATATAAATGTTGTCGACTGCTGGCGGCTTACGTAATACCGTTAATACATACTGTGGGATTAATACCGCGTGCACGGGAATAACTCTCCGCCCCCTTGATTACCGCGTGCACGGGGATGGCTCCCCCGCCCCTCCCCCCCCCCTTGATTACCGCGTGCACGGGGTCGACCCCCCTCACCCCTCGCGCGCACGGTCTCTAATGAAAGCGAGCCTCCCATCACCCCCTTAGTATCTAATGGAAGGCAGATTCGGTGAGTGCATGCGCTTCCCAGAAGGCAGTCTGTATCGAGGCGAATATTTTCGACTGTCTCGTGTGTGGGGGTGGTACTTAAAAAGAATAGCTACACTGCATCTCTCCCCGTGCATGTCGTAAAAGGCTACTAATGGATAAGGACGGGATGCTGTGCTAAAGGGGGGCAGGGTAGCCACCTCTCACCTTGGCACGGTCCTGCAGCAGGTGGGTCTTCGTGCCTTACTTGCTGCTTGATAGTTGAGCTAAACGTGGTGGTAAATGTTGTGCTATAATTTTCCAGAGTTTTGCAGCACAACACCGATTACTCTGTTTACTCAGATTGTTGGGATCCAGCGTGTGGTATGTATGTATGTGTAAGAATAATAATATTAATGTGACTCATATTTAATTTTACGGATTAACAGGAGTGGTTTTTGTGACTTACACAAGCCATCAGACTTATGTAAGTCACAAACCCACTGGGTAAAATTAAATATCAGTCTATAGATATTATATTTTTTTATGTTTTAATACTTCTAAAATCTTTCGCCATACCGATCTAACTTACTATCCCAGGCATGACTGGTGGAGAATGGATTTAGGCTTTAAGTGCGCCTTTTGTAACTTTTTATTGTGCAATAAGAAATATTTTCATTTTAATTCAATTTCCTAGATTTATTTCATGTCCGTATGTCCGTCTCTCAATCGGTCAAGTATAAATAAATTAAAATCAAACTCCATATAGCTCGATCTTCGCCAATACTCACATACGAGTACATTATGTACTAATCAAGGTCATGTGTACATAGGGTAGGTTTATTCGACAGACAGCTTTATCGATTGGTCGAAAATCATTAAACTAATAATTCTATGATTAGAAGAAATTGTCAACGTACGCGCCCAAACCAGCAAGCTTACTTATTTTACTTATTTCGTAGACCTGCTACGCAAACAGCTGTTACGACTTCGTAGAATAGAAAAAAATAGAATAGCTGTTTATTGCACACAATTAAAAACAGAACAGTACACGAAAAAAAAGCAAGAACTACAGGAGTGTGCAAAGGCGGACTTATCACTGAAAGTTATTTCTTTCAGTTAACCTTTGGGCGATGAGGAATACAATTAGATAAACAAGTATGGGTAGTACAAGTGAAAGTGCGAAGGAAAACATGTTTTGTTTTAATAAATGTACCTACATGCATATAGCATACATACACATATATAGAACATACATATTATACTATATCAATTCACAAGTGATTAAAAATAGGGAAATTAGTACCTTCTACATCTTCGTAGAGTCTACATATCGTAGACCCGCTGGATATTGGTATAAAACCAAATTTCATAGACCTGCTACATCTTCGTAGATACACATCGTATACCCGCTGGATATTGGTATAAAACCAAATTTCGTAGACCTGCTACATCTTCGTAGATACACATCGTAGACCCGCTGGTTATTGGTATAAACCAAATTTCGTAGACCTGCTACATCTTCGTAGATACACATCGTAGACCTGCTGGATATTGGTATAAACCAAATTTCGTAGACCTGCTACATCTTCGTAGATACACATCGTAGACCTGCTGGATATTGGTATAAACCAAATTTCGTAGACCTGCTACATCTTCGTAGATACACATCGTAGACCCGCTGGATATTTGTATAAAATCCAATTTCATAGTTCATAGTTCATTTATTTTCATCTTTGGACAAACTGCCGCTCAGACATATCACATATTAATTTCATATAATATATTATTTTACATTTCATTTCATTTCATTTGTAACACACTTAAAATATTATAAAAAATACAGAGAAAAAAAAACAGTTTTGTGCATGATAGGCCATTAAAACTAGAGCAAAATTACAATAAAACATTAAAATACCTCGCATCAATAGAATTCTCAAAGGTTAAAAATAGAATTACGTCAATATAAAAAAATTAAAAAGCTAGCATCAATAGAATTGTCAAGTTACTTAGTCAATCGATAAAATAAGAAATAGTTACATTTAAATTGTTGAATTATTAAATCAAATACAAAACACAAAATTAAAACAAACATCAAAAGAATTGTCAAATTAGTCAAACAAATAAAACTTTAAAAAAATATATAAAAAATATAAATATAAAAAAATATATAACCTTTTAAAAAAAATATAACAATTTCTTACCTTTGCTTATTCCTGTATAGAGTAGTACGATTTTTTAAGGAGGTATTTTTTTTTCTCTCTTAAATCCTCCATCTCCCAGTTTTACATAATTCGTTGGTAACCTATTATACAGCTTTATAATTTGGGAGATGAAGCTTTTGGACATTTTTGCTAGCCGTGATGTCACGGGTCTGAGTTTCTGTCTCTGCCTTGTGTTATAACTATGGAAGTCGCCGTTAACAGGAGTGTCTTGAATATTTTGACGATAGACCTGCTACATCTTCGTAGAGTCTACACACCGTAGACCTCCTGGATATTGGTATAAAATTCAAATTTCGTAAACCTGCTTCAACTTCGTGGAGTCCACACATCGTAGATCTGCTACATCTTCGTAGAGTCTACACACCGTAGACCTCCTGGATATTGGTATAAAATTCAAATTTCGTAAACCTGCTACATCTTCGTGGAGTCCACACATCGTAGATGTTCTACATCTTCGTAGAGTCTACACATCGTAGACCCGCTGGATATTGGTTTAAATCCAAATTTCGTAGACCTGCTACATCTTCCTAGATTCTACACACCGTAGACCCGCTGGATATTGGTATATAATCCCAATTTCGTAGACCTGCTACATCTTCGTGGAGTCTACACATCATAAACCTGCTACATCTTCGTGGAGTCTACACATCGTAGACCTGCTACATCTTCGTAGAGTCTACACATCGTAGACCCGCTGGATATATATTTTTTTTATGGATACTGGCACGATTGGCTACATCACCTACAACGTCATTTGTATTTTATTATTGGTATAAAATACAAATTTCGTAGACCTGCTACATCTTCATAGAGTCTACACATCATAGACCCGCTGGATATTGTTATAAAAACTAAATTTTGTAGATGTGTTACATTTTCGAAGAGTCTACACACCGTAGACTCGCTAGATATAGGTATAAAATACAAATTTCGTAGACCTGCTACATCTTCATAGTGTCTACACATCGTAGACCGACTGAATATTAGTATAAAATCCAAATTTTGTAGACCTGCTACATCTTCGTGGAGTCTACACATCGTAGACCGGCTGGATATTGGTATAAAATCCAAATTTCGTAGACCTGCTACATCTTTGTAGAGTCTACACACCGTAGTTCCCCTGTATATTGGTATAAAATCCAAATTTCGTAGACCTGCTACATCTTCGTAGAGTCTATACTTCGTAGACCTGCTACGCTAGATTGGAAGTTCTTTGTATAATATCTGCTTTCCTAATATTCGATAGCCGCGAAGTGCGCACTCACCCTCTCCACCCTCTCCCTCTCCTTCACAATTTTTCAGTACTGATACTACATACCTACATATGTACATAGACACAGACGACAGCTATTACATGTGAGAACCAATGACGTATCATGTATTCTACCGTGATTCTACCATAAAAGCTCTTTGGTGAGAACGAGACGATGATAATATTATGTATCTTGAATCCTATAAATACATTAATGAATTATATTATAATCCTTACGTTTTTTTTATGGAAACTGACACGGTTGGCTACTTCACCTACAACATCCGTGATGTCAGCCCATAACACCGGGTGAGCTTGGTGGCACGTCAGCCTTCCCTTCAGTCGTGCCGGCTACACTGAACTGGACGGAAAACACAATACATGATACGTCGTTGCTATTTACATAGCCTTTTCGACCGACCTTTCATTCAGTGCGGTGGTACCAACCCGGGCGGGTTAAACCCTACCACCTAGTAATATAAGAAGGGAGTCATACGTGCTTTCGAACGAGAGGTTTTTACGGTGACGGCATCAGAATGCATAAATAACAATATTCTTCTTCTTCTTTTTTTAAATAGTGACAACCAAACGAATAGAAAATTCGTTTATTACTGCCAGTATCCAAACAATATTACTCTATGTGCATAAATGCACACGGACGCGCATAAAATGCAGTTGACAGTTGACACGTCACATGTCATACGACAATTGAGCAAATTGGCAGCCGACACGTGACAGTTGCACGAGACGGTAACCGGTAACACGTGACTTGCCCTACATTTCAGCGTACCGCGGAATTAGGCTTGTTCACACGCTTCCAGTGGTCTACGTGTTAGCCAAAAAAAAAAAAAAATGAATATCTGTAATTTGGATTCACCGCCCCCTAATTGCTTAGATAGAGTGAGACAAAACTCTTAACAAGTTTTTGCCAATGTGAAGTGCAAGAATTAGACATTTTACAACAAGCTGAGGCCCGTTAAAAAAAAACGGAATTTTGAAGACTACAAATTCGTAAGGGCGTTGGGTTTCGTAAGAATAAAATTAAAATAAAGTAAGATATATATATAAACTGGCTTTAAATTAAGTAGAATTAAATTATGGTAATTATAATAGATGTCGTTGCAGATCGCGGAGACGAGATGACATTTTCGTTTGTTTTGACAGCTGTAACAGGCTTGTCGTACATTTCACGTTAAATTCTCGATCGGTTACCGGATCGGTTATCGGTTAAAAACATGTTTTAACTTCCTAATTTGTCCCCCAAAATTACCCCACAATCGAAATTTACGCTATGACCTCCGTGTTTGGGTCATCAAATCAAACTCTACATATAAATTTACCAAATTTCATATATTTTCGTCCGTCGTCATATAGATTCGGAGAAAATAAGCTGTGACAGACGCACAGACAGACAGACACAAGAGTGATCCTATAAGGGTTTCGTTTTTTTTTTTCATTAAAAATCGGTAGATTTAACTTTAAATCACTGGAATCGTGTGAACGTTCCTTTAGGCGGCCGCCGCCGTTTGGAGTTGGTAAGTGGGGCGGCCAGGCAGACTGATGCACAAAATAGTATTCCTTAATTTATTTAGTTAGACCAGTCATACTCAAAGTGGGGCCCGCGGGCCGCATGCGGCCCGCCAAGCTTTTCTAAGTGGCCCACCTGGTGTTGTTTCAAATCCTATGTAGTGCAACTAAGTCGATTATGTCATCGCACCAACCCAGCACGCCCTGATGACATCTGCAGCGCAGCAGATGAAACGTTGACATTAAACGTAAGTGATTACGTATATTTAAATACCGTTTAGCTTCCAAAATACAAACAACAATTAAACACTATTCATTTCATTAACACCTAAAACAACAGATGTTGCGGCCCGCGCCCACAGATATACATGTGTAAGTTCAAATACCTAGTACGTAGTTCACCCGGTGTTATGGGCTAACATCACGGATGTTGTAGGTGATGTAGCCAACCGTGCCAGTTTTCATAAAAAAAAAATTGACCCGAGAAAAAAAAAGTTTGAGTATGGCTGAGTTAGGCGATCTGGGAGTTAGTGACTTTGACGTGATGTACTTTAACGAGGTTACTTTGCAATGGAGTTAGGCTTCCCTCTCGAACGGACCCGTCGCAAATGAAATTTCGTAGGACACTCTCGAATGTGTGTGAATATTTTTGGCTGTGCAAGCGTGTCTGTATGAAGATTTATGCGGAGAGCTTTCTTACTCTTCGTACCGTGTGGGGCCGGTACTTAAAAAGGATAGCCCCACTGCATCTCCCCCCGTGCGTGTCGTAAAAGGCCGATAAGGGATAAAGGACAAGATGCCGTGCTAAAGGGCGACAGGATAGCCACCTCTCACCTTGGCGCGGTCTATAGACTGAGTCATGCAGCAAGTGGGTCTTCGTGCCTTACTTGCTGCTTAATTGTATCTCGTTCTAATACTCTGCTAAACGTGATGGTCGGTGTTGTGTTGTTATTTGCAAGAGTGCTTGCAGCGCAATACCGATTACTCTGCTTACCCCGATTGTCGGGATACAGCGTGTGGTATGTATGTATTTATGAAACTAAAATATTTACTGAATATTTCGCAAATGTACCCACTGAACTGAGTGGGCTTTTATAATGAAACAGAAGATTAATAATTATACATGTATTTTTAATTACTATTATTCCAGATACTTTGACAACTGTAATTTTTAACCCCCGACGAAACCTCGTGTTATAAGTTTAATGTGTGTGTGTATGGGTGTATCTGTCTGTGGCATCGTAGCTCCCAAACGGATGGACCGATATGGATGCGTTTTTTTTTTAGAAAGCTGGTTTAATAGGGATGGTTGTTAGCTATGTTTAGTTATAATTGGGTATTAAAAAAAATTATTGTCTTAAATAGTGGACCGATTTGCATGCGTTTTTTTTAAAAGCTTGTAATAAAAGTTAAATTAGAACTTTAAAAAACCCCCGACCCTTAAAAAGTCAAAAATAATTTCCATTTACTTATTTAAAGGAGTCGGGTGACCGCTAAGTAAATAAAATATAAAAACTCAGAGCTGCGCAGGTATTTACTTAGCGGTCCCCCGCACGATTCCTTTAAGTAAGTAAATGGAAATTATTTTTGACTTTTAAGGGTCGGGGCTTTTTAAAATGTATTGATAGATTTTATTAAGTATGCACCTATATTGAGAATGTCTCTTTGCAGTAATGGCGCCCTCTTTAAAAGCAAGCAACAAAATAGGTCCATATTTTTTTATACCATTGGTTAAAAATATGCGGTCAAGCTATTAGGTCTATGCGTAGACAGAAAAAATATTTTTTATGATCGAAGGGTCTATGTATCTACAAATATACCTCCATACTAATTTCATTTACGCCAATAATAAAGTAGGTTTAGGTTTTTTTTTTTGCCAGGAGTCTAGAAAGAGACACTCGTAGTACATATATTATTGAAAATTTTTACAGACTATAAAATTATTTCGAAACTACCTACCGTCCTTGATCACAGGAAAACAATAAGCGTGCACTGCGGACTCAGGCGCTCTGATTGGTCGGCGCGCCGCCGGGTGAACGAAGCGTTCTATTTTTTTTTTTAACTCGTCTCGGTAATTTTGTTCCCTTTAGTCATGAATATGGCATGAGGAAAAAAACTGGCGGAAATTCTCCTGTTACGCCCTAATGGATTTTTCATTAGTGGTGTATAAGTGATTATAGAATAAGGAACCTTTTTATAGAATAAGGATGAGATTTCGGGCTTTATTGATATGTAAGTATAGTGCCATCAGGAAGTTATGATTTTTTTTAAATGGAAACTGACACGCTTGGCTATATCACCTACAACATCCGTGATGTCAGCCCATAACACCTCATGAACTAGGTGGCACGTCAGTGCTTCCCTTCATTTCATGTCGGCTACACTGAACTGGACGGAAAACACAAACTATTTACCTAGCCGTTTCGACCGACGTTTCATTCAGTGCGGTGGTAACAACCCGGGCGGGTTCCACGTAAACAGTATAAGAAAGACGGAAATAAAGGGAGTAGGCAAAGGTGGCAATCACTATAAGTGATTTCTTCAAGTTAACCTTTTTCTGTGATGATAAGGAATAAAGTAACAAATAAAGAAAAAAAGAACAGTCAAATACATATGTTATATAACTAATTACAAAATAGAAAGAATAAAATATGTAAAATTAATATTGGGAAGGGATTACGAAAATACAGGTCGTCCCAGAATGCTTTTGTGTATTCACGCTACACTCTGTATAAAAACGCAAATTAACGAAAGCCATTAGTGTGACAGCGGGCGTTAGGGGAGGGGGGGGGGGGGGGGGGGGGGCGGCAGGTGCCTCGGGGGTCGTACGTACGCGTTTATAATATATTATCATGTGTACAGTCAAACACAATAATTAATTAAGCTAAGAGGCAGTATTTTCAAACACCCACAGATAGCTCAGCAAGATGTTATGGGCTGACATCAATGTAGCCAACCGTGACAGATTCCATAAAATATAAATAGAAAAATATTAAAATATTTTTAACAACCAAATACAGTATATTTTATACTAACACTAGATTTTGCTTGCGGCTTCGAATTTCAAATGATGAAGGGTGAGGCCGAAGGTCGAGCTGTGTTCAGGCAAACGATAGGCTTTGTCGAAGAAAGTAACTCTGGGTTAGGCCGAAGGGCCAGCTGTGTTCAGGTAAATAATAAATTTTCTCGTGTAAGCCACTAAGGGCGAGAACAAAGGCGTGAACGTGATCTCAGCTCGGCCTTCGGCCTCGACTTTACTGAATAATTTCAAGTTTGTGTAAGGAAAAGCCCAGTTGATATTATCGCGGCTCAGAGTTATTAAGGAATTAAAAAAAAACTAAAATTTTGAATTAGTGATTTCGTGTTTAAACATTGCTCGACATGGCATCGGCTCAAAGAACTATTTAGATTTGTCATCCCCATATGAGTGTATTTCGAATAATCCTGAATTCAGTTTTTAGATGTTTCATCAATCATTGTAATGAAAAATTTTATCGATATTGCATCGGGACAAAGAACGATTGCAGAATTGGGAAAACCGCTTTTACCCGATTTCATCGCCCTTAAAGGTAGAATATCAAAAGATCCCGAAATAATTTCTAGGTATGTATTAATTAATGTTGGTAAAATTTGCACGTATGAACCAAGACGTGATGTCATAAATAAGGCCTAAGACATCTCGACGAACTCGTACAGACATCTTTTACAACTTTTCACCCACTTAGCAACTTAGCGGTGCAATTTCGAAAAAATCCTTCTTTAATTACGCCTAAACTATAGAAGTAGTATTCTCCCAAAGATTCAAGTTTCTAAGTTCAGCAGTTTGGACTGGGGGTTGATTTATGATGAGCTAGTCAGATAATTAGATGTCTTCTTTTATATAGACAGATCACGGGACACAAATTTGTATGTACAAAAAATCATCTTTAATGTATTGTATGCATGTATAGTACCTACCTAATATGTATGTGCATGATTATAAAACACTTCAAATTTTTTTTATGCTGTTTCTACGGCTAGCTTCTTGGAAATTACGAGTAGTTCCTCTTGGTTAGGGACCTCAGTGCAAAACCCCTCTCTCTCCAGCTTCATAATATCCAATTCCGCTCGCGTTAAATAATAAAAGTAGATTGTTATGCTGTTGTGTATATTAATGCTCTTGTGAGCGGTAGTATGGGTTAATTATTTGTAAGTTACTATAATACAATACTTATTTATTAGGTACTAACAAAACATTGTAACTTGCGAAGTTTGTCAGTTCTTCCTCGCATTGAATTTAGAACTGGCGGAATTTTTGACGTGTCCAAGCGTAGGTTATCTACCTATGGATGAAATTATACAATAAACAATTCACGAGAATTGAACAATAATTTTTTATTGGCGAACAAGCCAGGCATATTGGGTAATGTGGCGGAGTCGGCTGAGTTGGACGAAATTTTTTACTTACAGTAAGATTTACATGTAATTATTTAATGTTTATTTATTTATTAGGTTAAATTTATTTAATTAGTTTTACTCGCTAAATATATGTCTATTACACTTGAATGTTATAAATATATTTCAGACAAATTCACGCGTCCGTAAGAAATTCCACTTTTGGCAAGTACAATTTTAACATCGGCGGAGCCGCGAACAAAAGACACGAGATAAATAAATCTATTACAAGTACGACGGCTGGCTGTACGTACACGTCGCACACACTCAGGAGTAAATTGCTGCGACGACCGGTAAACCGACTTATATTGACTTAAGTCATGACATTTCACTAAGTGCTGGATAAATAAGGTTTCGTTGAAAACCTTTGACACGTCTCTTATTGAATTCAGGCAAGAAAATTGCTTACGGTAATGACACAGTGAAGTAATTTATGGTAATGTGAAGTAACAATTGGTTTATGGCAGGCAATAAAAGAAAATTCGTAATAACAAATAATTAACATAAATAATATGTAAAGTTTTTGCCCGCGGCTTCGCTCGCGTGAAATTCGTGTTTATAAGGAAGAAAGTAAGTAAGCCCGCTAGCATATCTTTATTTCGGTGCGCGGAACAATTCGGTTTGTATGAGAGTCACAACTTAGCTTAAAGGGAACTCCGGTATGGCACCTACCTTCTCGGAGGTGATATTGGCTGGTCGGAGCATGCGCTTTGGCCCCTCCGACTCAGCCACCCATACCGGATTACATTTTAAAAAAAAAATTAATTTTATTTAGCCTATCATTTGTCACAGTATGTAGTTGTGTGTAGTTTGTATGTGTATGTGTGTAGTTGTAGGTATAAGTAATCATAGATGTATACCTACCGTGCAGCGCCGTCGCTGGATACTGGCAGTAATAAACGAATTTCCTATTAGTTTGGTTGCCACTATTTAAAAAGAAGAAGTCTAAATGTGTTGGTCCTAAGTTTCATCGAATTCGGATGATCGGTTTAAGAGTTATGCAGGAACACACATACATACAGAAAAGATTTCTAAAAATCGCCAATTTAGTTTTAGTATCATACATAGAGTCTACAGATGCAGTATCTCATGTCATAAAACAAAGTAACTTACTCATGGCCATCCCTTACAGATTTATTATTAGTATTGATGATTGATATAAATTATTGTTGGAATTTCCGTGCCTTCGTAGATTAGTAGTTTTTAGGGGTCCTCTAAAGAGGAAAAACGGAACCCTAATAGGATCACTCTTGTGTCTGTCTGTCTGTCCGTCTGCCACAGCTTATTTTCTGCGAATCTACCGGACGAAAAAAGTAGAAATTTTGTACATACATATATAGAGTTTGATGATCCAACCAAAACGGATACGTATAGTTAAAAAAAAACGAATGTCGAATTTGGGGGACAATTTTGAGGGACATAATATGTAAGAAAGTTAAAAAAATATTTAATTGCATCAAGTGACATACCAATGCAGTGATATGCTAAAGTACGTTAGTAATATATAAGTCAATGTACCAATGGGGGAAAAATACACAAAAGGACTTGTTACAAGGAATACAAATATATATTTCATTATAATTTTAAAATGTATGGTTTAAGAAATATACATAGAGAAATCTCCTGACCCTATCGTCAGGTGAATGCAGAAAATCTGCAATTAAGTTACCTATTCCCATTAATTTACCAACTATAAGCACTGAAGCCAAACTTAATGGAAAATGTGTGTTCGTAAATTCGTTCATGTCTAGAGTGCACCTAATATACTTGGGCGGTATCAACCTATATTCTGATCGTAGCAGCTTTTAGTTAATTAAAATGGTAATTCGTTGGCGGAGATGCGCGTCAATTTCGGTTAGGAGGAGCGTACTCTGGCAGGGAACATAAACACGAGCATTAGTAGCGCGATAATGCGCGCGCCACAAGTAAGCGTAGTTCCGCGCACTTGATATGAAATGAAATGAAAATATACTTTATTGCACAAAGCGACAAAAGGCGGACTTAAAGCCTAGAGGCATTCTCCACCAGTCGTGCCTGGGATTGTGAGTAAGGTAGATGGATAGTGTGAACATTTTTGAAGAAGAGTTAAAACCTAAAAATTCATAATATACTTCTTATATATCATTATATCCGAACTACGGCCATCCTACAATGGTAGAGCGATCACGCTTCCAAGTACTGACCGCGCCCAAATGTGCTTATGATCACGACAGATAGTCGACGCACACGAGTCAGTAAGCCTGGATGCGAAATACGGCATCGTTTGTATGAGAACCGAGGTAGCCGCCAAAGGGGTGTGAAGTCTGAGGCGGGAGCGGCGCATGGAACGCCGTGATTGGCCGAGCGAGCAGGTAGCCAAGTGACGCCAGTCTTCCATACATTTGAACGGGATTCATACAATAAGTCGCTCATTGTGTCGATTCGCGATGAAAAGATGAAACAGATTTAACAATATTTAACCCTTCTTTACATCAAGGGAATAATATACCTTTCTCTTAAATGAACAAAGGCAACGCCCCTTTCACAATTTTGCGAATTTGCAGATTTTCGCATAAACACGATCATAGTTCTAAGTTCTGAGATACCTCGGATACTTTATTATCTACAAATCTACAATTATTATTTATAAATCTACAATTGTGTATTCCATAATAAAAATTATCAAAATGTATTCGAAAATAGTTAAGCATAAAGATTAACTTTTTTTAGGAAACTGATACGGATGGCTCCATCATCGTAATAATGCTTCAGTTTGGTACCAGTGATGATGGGAGCCCAATATATAAATAGTAAAATAAAACTACAATAAACTAAAATAATAAAAATAATCAAGATCGATAAATACATAAAAAAAAATAAACAAACAAACCAAATAAAATAAAAAATATGAAGAAAAACCGGATTTAGACACATCAGCCAAGGCTGCCTGTCTAAAATAAATAAATATACCTAGGTGAATTAGGTACGTGCCTTGTCACCGATTCCCCCTAATCTATCCGGCTATACTGAATTGGATGGAAAACACGTAGGTACTACTTTTCATAGTGACTTCGACCGACGTTTATTTAGTGCAGTGGTACCAACACGGGCGGGTTGAACCCTACCATCTACATATACATCCTGTACATTTATATACGTTCTATACATTCTGAATCTCTGACATTAAAGGCAAACGTTTAAACTATTACGTCAATTATTTTTAATTCTCCTAAATATCCGCGATCTGATATTCCCGGTAGACGCATGACCTAAAGAAATTAATTCCTTCAGAGTCGCTCAAAAGTAAAAACCGGTAGGTACTGCTTGAATGAAAAAAGTGCGATAAACGAATATTGAACGAGGAAACCTGCTGAGGTTGACTAGAAGAAATGTCCTTTGGCAATAAGGCAGAATGCATGAAATATCTGTATACATTTAACATACATATTTATCAATAAACAAAAAAAATTACAAGAGCTAACTGCATCCAACACGATAGTCGACCTATGGTGGGTAAGCAGAAAAGAGCTCTCCATACATATTTACGCCGATGTTTGTTACTGAAATTCAAGCGAAAAATGCTATCAAATTGAATGAAAGTACTTACTCGTGAAAGGTGACTCCATCTGTGTTCAAGTTTGAATTTTTCGACGACTTTTTGCACCAAAGCACTGCACAATGAGGCATTTTGTGACAGACGCGCACGTTCGCTCCGCCTGAGCGGCGGACGGAGACTAAGATCGGTCGCCGGCGCTAGACTGACGCGCTGGCGCGTTTGCGCCGGCGCGCGGCTACCCCTGTCCTCCTATGTATAGCGCATCCAGGCTTACTGACTCGTGTCGACGCACCACCGAGCTACCGATGTATTGACACGAAGTAATTATGTACGTATGTGTCAGCCTCGATAGCTCAGTGGTGCAGACAGTCGACTGCCGCTATTGATTGTTAAGCAACGCTGGGTGCGGTCAGTACTTGGATGGGTGACCGCTCGACCGTTGGAGGCTGACCGTGGTTCGAATTCCACGTAAAAGTGTAGGTCTCTTCGGTTCTTACTTCGGTAGGGTTCAACCCGCCCGGGTTGGTACCACCCCACTAAAGGAAACGTCGGTCGAAACGGCTATGTAAATAGTTTGTGTTTTCTGTCCAGTTCAGTGTAGCCGGCACGACCGAAGGGAAGCACTGACAAACCACCTAGTTCACCTGGTGTTATGGGCTGAAATCATGGATGTTGTAGGTGAGGTAGCCAAAGCCAACCGTGTCAGTCTCCATAAAAAAATGAAAAAAAAATTATGTGTGTATTTGTGTCTATACAGGGTGTTAAAACAGCGAGTTCATTAATTTCGCCAGCGCAATCCTCATGTTTTTCCTAGACAAAAAATCAAATAAAGTTTTTCTCTAAAGTGTTTAGTTTTCGAGATATGAATTTTTGAAATGTATGTTTCCGTCTAGTGTAATTTAACGCGTTGTTGCCGCTCCGCACCCTCCGCCTGCCGACCTCCAGTCCTCCACTCACAAAGCTAACCCCCGCCCCTCCCACCAACACCTCTCGTCCGAGGCGCTCACGTCTCACCCGTTCTTCCCCCCTCCGCGCCGTCCTGTTGTCATTAGATCATTTTTACACTAAAATAATCAATTAGTTTGTATGAAAACTGTAACTTTTTATTTAAAGGGAATTCAGAAAAAAGGTATTTGACTTTTTTGTTACTCTTGATCCCAATAATCATTTCCTAAATTTAATGTACTCGCCGTTTTACACCCTGTATATGTACCTTAGAAACTGTAATTATGTATGTAACGAATGTATTTAATTGTATGTTTATTGTATTTAGGGTTCCGTATCCATATGGACGCCTACGCCGTCCGTCTCTCTGTCTGTCTGTCTGTCTGTCTGTCCGCCCGTCTGTCCGAGGGCTGTATTTTTTAAACCGTAATAGGTGCCCTGTTGAAATTTTCCCAGAATATGTGTTCTTTTGGGCGATATACTGAGGATAAAAAAAAGCAAAAAGTAAATAATTTAGGGGGGGGTACCCATACAAGAAACCAGTTTCTTCAACGTGTTTTTTGCTCTATCGTAAAAACGGTATACATACAAGCGTCAAACTTGGTGTGATTATAGCGCAAACTCTAAAGTAAAACAACAAATAAAAAAAATAATAAAAACCGACCAATTACGTGCTGGTACGGGAACCCTCGAGTCGCGAGTTCTATGCTCTAAGCTAGACTGTACACCGCTGAAATGCTTTTAGCGTACACCCTCCCACTAAGCACATTATCATACATAACATAACACACACATACACAGGTATATTATATTATTATAACACACCTACGCACATGCGAAGTTAGTCAGAGAACACAAGAGAAGACAAAAGCGAAATTCACTCCTGCACTTTATGGCCCTGTCAATCCGTATTCACCCGTACTCCTCTTTCAAGGCGCCGCTTTCGCTGGTTGGAGTAGGATGCAACACAATCAATCAATTAAAAATTTGTTTTTTATTTTTTTATTCCAAAACTACGGATCGAAACAAAAAAGTAAACAAAATATGTTTTTTTCCAAAACCTTGATTTGGTCGCCTTAAATATGTTTTTATGACTAAATCAAGTTATGTTTTTATAACTAAGTCAGCCTCGATAGCTCAGTGGTGCAGACAGTCAACTGTCGCTATTGAATGTTAAGCAACGCTGGGTGCGGTCAGTACTTGGATGGGTGACCGCTGACCGTTGGAGGCTGACCGAGGTTCGGATTCCTGGTAAAACTGTAGGTCCCTTCCCTCTTAATCTTACTTGGTGGTAGGGTTTAACCCGCCCGGGTTGGTACCAGCGCACTGCATGAAACGTCGGTTGAAACGGCTATGTAAATAGTTTGTGTTTTCCGACCAGTTCAGTGTAGCCGGCACGATCAAAGGGGGAAGCACTGACATGGCACCTAGTTCACCCGGTGTTATGGGCTGACATCACGGACGTTGTAGGTGATGTAGCCAACCGCGTCAGTATTTTTTTTTTTTATACTAAGCGCGACATGTGGCGCCGAGTCACCCATAAGGTGTCTAGCGACGCCCATGGACATTCGGACGCAGGAGGGGGCTGCGAATGCCATGCCGGCCTGACAGGTGCCCATTCACGCCTCTCTTGAAGGACCCGAGACTATACTTGGGGGGAAATATGTGGGCAGGTAGAGCGTTCCAGAGTTTGCCGGTTCTGTGGAGAAAGGATCTGCAGAACCGATTTGTACGCATCCGCGGTAAGTCCAGCGTATAGTGATGCAATCCCTGCCCAGTGCGCGTTGTACGGAGGTGAAAAGGGGACGCCGGAATCGCGTTAAACAGCTCCTCCGAGCACTCCCCGTGGAATAAGCGATATAACACGCTTAGGGCGCCGACATCCCTACGAAGTTGCAGCGGTTCTAGATCGCGGGACACGTCGGGGTCATCCACTAGTCGCACGGCTCGACGCTGGATCGAGTCCAAAGGCGCAAGCTGGTATTTGGCTGAGCCATCCCACAGGTGCGAGCAGTACTCCAAGCAGGACCTAATCTGCGATTTATACAGAAGCAGCCTTTGGCCCGGCGTGAAGTACCGTCTAACCTTAGTTAACCTTGAGTTTCCATAAAAAAAAAAATCAGAGGCATGTTCATGATTTTTTTCTATCGAGCGAAGTTAATCAAATCGTGTTATATAAAAAGCTATCGATCTGCGCTGATATATCAGCGCAGATCGATCAATTTATTGTAAAACTTCATCTATAGATGAAGTTTTACAATAAATTAAACTGAATCTGTCAGGTAAGTAATATTGGCGGTACACTTCTTGAAATACGAGTCAGACGCATTCTCACATAACCTGCCAGCTATGACGCGGACAATCAGGCCGTCTAATTTATTGACACAGATTCAGATTCACATATTTATTTCGCCATAAAGAACACACCTTTTGAAGATCCCCTGCAGGTCTATTCTTGTAAATTCTGACAGCGGAATCAGCGCTGTTGTGGCGCTGAGAGCCACTTAGGTAAGTGGCTCTCAGCGCCGCAACAGCGCTGAGTCCGCTGTCAGAATTTACAAGAATAGTCCTGCTGGTCATAGGTAGTACGGGACACACTCACCGGAACATCATTCCACATTTTCGCCGTATGAACCGTGTGCGAACTCGTAATTAATAAGGTTGCCGTTCAATTAACTTTGGAGTGATGAAAGCGAACCTGGAAATTTTATACAAAAGCGTCGACAGGTCTGTCTAGATACTTTAATCAGGCACTTAGGTGTCTAGTAGGGGAAGGCTCGTTTTACTTCGAGGAAAGGGCATTCATAAGTATCTTTGGCGTTCTTGGACTTAATAAAGAGCCGAGCCGTCCGTATTCTTGGAGACCCGCAACTCACTGATGATGTATATTTTTAATTAGAAAAATGCAAATTGAAAATCATTGGAAAAAATACATCCCGACCAGGATTTGAACCTGGGTCTCTGGCTTGAGCCGCCAACGCGATAACCAACTACACCACCGGGCCGTTACATATTATTTCCAAATTTTCAATCTATTGCCACTGCACCTTCTTGAATGATGTCGCATAATTTTTGCGATCAGTAAACTTGCACGTATAATGTAGAACCGTGCAAGTTGACTGATCGCAAAAATTATGCGACATCCATCATTCAAGAAGGTGCAGTGGCAATAGATTGAAAATTTGGAAATAATATGTAACGGCCCGGTGGTGTAGTTGGTTATCGCGTTGGCGGCTCAAGCCAGAGACCCAGGTTCAAATCCTGGTCAATCTATTTTAACTAACCTTTGGGATGTGGGAGAAGTATATGCAGGCAGACAAGAATAGTTTCTGACAAAGCAGTAAAGCAAAATGATAAACTACAAACGAATATACTACATAATTACTTTGTAAAGTTATGCATGCCATGCTGCAGAACTAATGGGTCTCGCCCAAACTTTACTGGAAGGCTCAATAAGATAGATAGATAGATAGATAGAAATACTTTATTGCTCCAAAAAACATTTAACATAAACACACAATAAGAAATTTACATGAGGGGCAAAGGCGGACTTATCCCTTACAGGGATTTCTCCCAGTCAACCTTTGGATGTTTGAGAGTCGTATGTTGCGAGATATAAGTAGGTAGTAGCAAAAGACTTGAGTGTGGGAATGTAAAATATAATATAAGTAAAATAACTATAATATACTATAATATACACTACATATAAGTACATACTAGTTAATTAAACGTATAAATTACTATTTATAAATTAAATTAAATACATATGAATTACAATTTATATAATACATAATACTTAAATATATACATACATACTTGTCCATAAGTATTTTGTTTTAAAATTTCTCAATTTGTCAAATTTTCTCGGTCAATATTTAAACAATTTTCACGAATCTCTGCTCAAAGAGCAGCTGGCGAACGATACCGCTAACGCATTATTAATATCCTTAAAAATAACTCAAACTTGGTATAATTCGTGCTTTCTCGCGGCGGCGTGAAGTTTCCGCGGGCGTCGGCTAAATAAAGGATGTCTGAAATGCCGGCATTAATTTTGAATTTGGAATCATTTCCGTTGTGTCAAATATGGAACACTGACATGTCATAGTTGTCATCAGATGATGGTTGGGCCTCGACAACAACGCCTCCCTGCGTACAGCGCAAAGAGATTAAAAGGGTGAGTTTAATGTCTTTGGTACAGCGATTCGGGAAAAAAAATTCTAACATAGAAATAATAGTCAATGGTTTCTAATATGACGGAATTGGTTACAGAGCGGTTGCCATGGACGAAATGCTGGTGCGCTCGGGAGAGTGGCAGGAAAAAAGGAGTTAGTCCGCAGAATTTTGCAAACGATAGGAAAATTCCGCATATTCAATTATTAAATTGACCGCAGCAGCGGGCCGAGATGATGCGTGATGTTGACCGAAAAATTCTCATCATTTGGGTAATTCATTTTCAGAAACTCTACGCGTTGCTCGATTGTAAAAATACTCCCAAGATTTAACCTTAGCTTGCTGATGACAATTAAGAAAGGTCAGTGCCATATTTGATACAACGAAAATGATTCCAAATTCAAAATGAAAGCCCGTTTTGAGGGAGCCGCTATTTTCCAAAGCTGCTTTACCGAAGTTTCTTTCCATTAGATCATTGGTCTTCCGCTTGTTTTCGTTAAGGATTACTAATATTTGCCTTATCTAAATCTCATCTGGTGCTTCCATCGGTCCTCGATTATAAAGTAAAGAAAAAACGTCTTTGAAAGTAAAGAATTATGGTTGAGTCTGCAGGTCGCTGGAAATCTGATCAATTTTAAATTGAAAAAAAAAACAAAATTCAACCGATGCAGTCGCAATGAACACCACACCAGGGGAGGAAAGGGTCTATCTAAATGAAGAAATATATTATTTGTATAAAAATATAGTGCGACAATACATTATATCAATTTATACGTATAAAATTTACAAAATATAATAAAACACCGATTTCTGCGTACATCTTCCCAATATATTTTCACGGATAGGAAATAAGGATCAATGTATTCTTTTACGCTTTCGCAGAATAAGCACACATAGTATATTTGTTTAGTACTCACCAGCCGTTGAGAGGGACGAGCAGCGGTTTGTCGTAACCATCACACCACGCCATAGCGGCGGTGACCAGTGCGGCGAGAACGCCGCGCCGCGCCACCGCCGGTCGCAACCACGCTATTATCTGCACAGATATAAACATCCAATCAATAAACAATGATTTTTTTACTCCAAATAACCTGGGGAATATTATGGGAATATAGCGTGGATGGATGAGAAGAGCAGAAGACCGCGTGTGGTGGCGTGCCTTGGGAGAGGCCTTTGTCCAGCAGTGGACCGATACAGGCTGATGATGATGATGATGATAGCGAGGGGATAGTCACTAGAGCAAAAAGTGTACACCAGATGACCTGTAGGCAAGATTACCAGGATTACCTTGTGATTTTCAGATTTCGAAGGATTCCAAAGATTTCCAAGACGTCCAAATATTTCTAAAGGATTACCAAAGATTTCTAAGGGATTACCAAATATTTCTAGGATTACCAAAGATTATAGGATTTCGTAAGATTTTTAAGGACTACCAAAGATTCCTAGGGATTACGAAAGATTCCTAGAGGATTACCTAAGATTACCTGAGATTACCAAGATTTTGATCGGATTGCTAATGATTTCTTTGGGATTCCTAGATTCCCTGGGATTACTCGAGACTTCCTAAGATTTCCAGATTCCTCGGACTCCCACCTAAGATTACCTGAGATTACCGAGACTTAGATCGGATTCCCAATGATTCCCTTGGGATTCCTAGATTCCCTGGGATTACTCGCGACCACCTAAGATTTCCAGATTCTTCGGACTCCCACCTAAGGTTACCTGAGATTACCAAACAATTGTACACCAGATTCCTTAAGTGACTGACCCCTCGGAATATAGCCACATTCATAAAAGTGTTTCAACCCAAACAGGAGGATAAACAATTAACGCCACCGGAGAATTCCCAAAAAAAAAACTGTAAGAAAAAAAAGCGGTTACAAAGCAAAACTCACGATGACACGGCTCATCGAGAAAAAGAAACTTGAGTATTTATGAAATAAAAACATCTCCCGCTGCTCGTGCGTCCGAAGGGCATACACATCCCCTTTGTCACCCGAGGAAAGAAAGTCTACCTCGTACAAAAATCGTCCAAATTGCGAACACCCCGCGCCATCTAAGCCCACGTCACGTAGGGATTAGATAAGCATTGCAGAAAGAAGGAAAACACCTCATTCCCTCTTTTTCCCTTAACAAAAGGTCTCGGTAGATAGCCGGGGTATCTTCCGGCGTGTCCCTGATTACTTGCGCGAACAACGGAATGGTTAACAGAGCTAACAAAGGATTGCTAAAGGGTAACTAGGTGCATACATTCTTCATTCAAAATTTCATATCAAAAGACAAAGGCTCTTTACACCAGATACACTTATTTACTAAGTTGAACCACGGGCAATACCCGGTCTTTTGCAGTCAGAATTCTCAGATTTTTTTTTAATCTTGCTTTCAAGCTGTTTTTTTCGATAACTGCAAGCGGTATTATATTGATGGATAGTCGTGAACATTGTAATTATTAATAATAAATTATTTTTATTTACAAAATATTTGTTCAATGAATGTTTATATACTAATATTATTAATACCGTTAGTACCGTGTGGGTTCGGTACTTAAAAAGAATTACCCCACTGCATCTCTCCCCAGGCATGTCGTAAAAGGCGACTAAGGGATAAGAACAAGATGCCATGCTAAAGGGCGACAGGATCGCCACCTCTCACCTTGGCACGGTACTTCCACCGAGTCATGCAGCAGGTGGGTCTTTGTGCCTTACTTGCTGCTTGATCGATTTAATCTTGTTCGAATACTTTGCGAAACGTGGTGGTCGGTGTTGTGCTGTAATTTAACAGAGTTCTTGCAGCACAACACCGATAACTCTGCTTACCCCGATTGTCGGGATTCAGCGTGTGTGATTTTTTATTTTTTTTTATTAATAAAATTACAGTCAAAATTAAAAATCAACACCATCTTATATTATATTGTACTAGCTGAGCCCGCGGCTCCGCTCGCGTGAAATTCGTATTCCAAAGAAGAATGTAAGTAACTAAGGGCGAGGCCGAAGGCCGAGCTTCGTTCAGGTAAGCGATAAACCTTCTCAAAGAAAGTAACTAACTAAGGGCGAGGCCGAAGGCCGAGCTGCTTTCAGATAAACGATAAACCTTTTTCAAATAAAGGAAGTAAGTAAGGGCGAGGCCGAAGGCCGAGCTGCGTTCAGGAAGACGACAAACCTTCTGGAAGAAAGGAAGGAACTAAGTGCGAGGCCGAAGGCCGAGCTGCGTTCAGGTAAACCGAAAACCCTCTTCCGCCTTCGGGCCTCGCCCTTAAAGACTTCCTTTCTTCGATAGAATATAATATCGTTTACTCAATCTATTTATTTCATATAAATAAAAAAGTAATATTTAATAACCAAAGAATTAAACCTACCTAACAAACATTAAAATAACTATCAAAACGGGCATTTTCAAATGTTCTTAGAGCACTTGCGGCATTACCCCGCTGGATGGCAAGGCTTACCCTTTGAATGAAGTACATAAGCCCTTGATGACGGGACACCAGTTGCGTCAACCAGCTCAAGCCTCTTTTGGCTTCACTGCTCCACGGACCGAGGGTTTCAACCGCAAACGCAACAAATTCGAAATCTTGAATTATATTTCTATATTTGCTGCGTTGGAGGCTCTCCGCCTCAGCCTCGGCCGCGCCAGCCGCTCTTGAAGATGTCCTAACGTGACTTGGAGCCAATGTGAGAACAAAAGTGGCGTCCCACATCAAAGAACTACCCTTAGTCCATGGCACTAAGGTCTCTAGCATCGGGCCTCTTGCCATCCAGCCGGGAATAACCGCGAGGTTCTAGGATGCACGGTATATTTGCCGTTAGAAGCGTGGACTTTATAATAAAATTTAAATTAAATTAACTCAATCTTAATATTAATTAACTTTATTCGAGATGGTTTAGCTTCTTCCTGAACGCTGCTCGGCCTTCGGCCTCGCCCTTAGTTACTTGCTTTCTTCGAGATGGTTTATCATTTGTCAGAACGTAGCTCGGCTTTCGACCTCGCCTTAGTTGCTTACTTTCTTCAAGATGGTTTAGCTTCTTCCTGAACGCAGCTCGGCCTTCGGCCTCGCCCTTAGTTACTTGCTTTCTTCGAGATGGTTTTTCAATTATCCGAACGTAGCTCGGCCTTCGGCCTCGCCTTAGTTACTTACTTTCTTCAAGATGGTTTAGCTTCTTCCTGAACGCAGCTCGGCCTGCGGCCTCGCCCATAGTTACTTACTTTCTTCGAGAAGGTTTATGGTCTTCCAGAATAGAGCTCGGCCTTCGGCCTCGTTCTTAGTTACTTATTTTCTTCAAGAATGTTTTTCTTCTTCCTGAAATCAGCTCCGCCTTTCGCCTCGCCCTTAGTTACTTTCATCGAGAAAGAATATCGTTTACGTGAGCGCAGATCCGCCTTCGGGCCCGCCTTTAGTTACTTACTTTCTTTTTTTTAAATACGAATTTCACGCGAGCGAAGCCGCGGGCAACAGATATATAAATTTTATTGCACCAATGACAGCGACATAACTTCGACTTTCAATTATTATTTTTATTTATCAAACAATTTGTCACCGGCCAGCTCACGTCGAGATGACAGTTCTCCGTTGTCAACATGACATTTAAAATTGTTTTTACCTTTACTTTGGACTACGTGATTTTAAACGCGCAATAATGTTTATAATTGTTAATTTTTTTTTATTTTTGTTAATTTTTTTTACGTATTATGTTAACCCGGCATATAAACTGCCACTATACAAAGTTTCGTCTAATTCCGTTCAGTGGTTTTTGCGTGATGCGCGTACAGACAAACAAACAAACAAACAAAAATTTTAAAAACTGTTCTAACATGTTCAGTATCTCATTTTAAGCCACCCTGGTTAGTTTTTTTCCGAATACATTCAATGTACAGACTTTCTTACCTCTACGATTTTATTATATGTATAGATATTATAATTTCCACTGAAGACGACGTAAGTCGAAATATTTGAAGTAACTGTAATTTTAACATTGTAATCGAAATACTTAGCCAGATCGTAGATCCAAGTCACCGAATATATATTCCAAGTGGACGGAGAGCAAATTTCGGCCATATTTGCATTTTTCATCTCAATACCTACTCAATACGGCACAATAATAAAAAAAATTTTAGGTCTTTTAACAACGATTTGTCAATATCAGCCCCATATAGGGCCCAGAGTCCCTAAGTCCTACAGTTGTATGGCGCCATATTATATACTAAAAAAAATTAAAAATTTTAGTTTGTATGACGTCTAAGTGACGTTTTCAATTTTCTCTTCGATGTCTTCGTTCTGACCACACTCCACCAGCAAATGATAATCGGGACCCCTTAACAAATTTTCTGAGACCCAAGTACCCCTGAGTAAAATTTTGAAATAAAAAAACATTCATACGGTTCTTGTTTTTACATCTAGGCAATAATGCTGTTTATCCATCGTATTAGTCATTTATTGAGTTCTAATATCTAGTTAGTAATCAATAATCATCAATCAATACTATACTATACTATACTACTAATAATAAATCTGTAAGGGATGGTCATGGAGTAAGTTGCTTTGTTTTATGAGATACTGCGTTTGTAGACTCTATGCATGATACTAAAACTAAATTAATGATTTTTAGAAATCTTTTCTGTATGTATGTATGTTCCTCCATAACTCTTAAACCGATCAACCTAATTCGATGAAACTTAGTAAAAGGACATTTGATTATACGGGGCACAGGATAGGCTAAATAAAATTCAGTTCCGGTTACGCTAAGATGTGGCTCTCATACAAACCTTACTTTCTTCTTTTTAAATATGAATTTCACACGAGCGAAGCCGCGGGCAAAAGCTAGTCACAATATAAATTACTAAATAGATCCCAATAAACCATTTATCAGTGGAGATAATTTTCACTAACGAGATAAATTGGCCCCTTTTATTTATTATTTTTTTATGGAAATCGCGACATGTGGCGTCGATTCACTTACAAGTAGATGTCTAACGATGCCCATGGATATTCTGTGATTCACGGGGATTGCGAACGTCATGTCGGCCTGACAGGAGCCTTTTCACGCCCCTTTTGAAAAACCCCAAGCTGTACTTGGGAGGAAATAGAAACATTCAAACAAGAAGTAAGTAAATAAATGTAGGTATACACATATTTATTTATTTATTAAAATAACCAACAGCTAGAGCTGAAGAAACTTAACAACAATACACTACAGATATTTTACAAATCAACACTTAGAACTGCTGTGCACAAGCAAATAACAAAGTTTCGCATTTTAAAATACAAACACAACTTCCACTTACGAAATATTTAAAAACAGATAAATAGAAAATCATAATATACAAAAAAATTGGTTGTCTGTAAAGTTGGTTTACGGACGATAGTTTTACGTGATGATGTCATAAAGTAAATCAGTTCCGGCGGATATTTACCATGTAAAATTAATTTAAGTACATGATAAAGATGTGATAATAACTAATAAGAAATATGAGAAAATAACGACTATTAATTTTTGTTTAATTTATATTAAAAAAACCTACATAACGCCATCTACATGTGCAACGTTGCAACAATTACCTAACTGCTAAATCAAGTATACCGCTGGCTGAATTTAATATTGACGCTAGATGTGGACGCTAGATGTCGCTCCATAAAATTCACATACTGTTGAGAAAATTTGCAGCGATAAGTACACGGTCGATAGCCCGCGTGGATAACACGTCTGGTCAGTGGTGGTGGCAGGGACCGCGGGTTCGAGGCTCACAAAAGACGGAGAAATATATTTTGTATTTCCTACTATTGTATTGTATATGCCTCTCTATCGCGCTCTCGCTTGCACACACAGGTTTAGATGGAACGTTACACTTCTTCGTGCGTGCAGCCGGTGTTCATCAATTTATAAGACGTGACATCATCACGTCAAAAAATATCTAAAATTAGCTATAGGCAATAAAATGGATGATTACTTTTGTGCCACCTGCTATAAACTTTCCGCTGCTTGTGTCGCTTTAGTCAAGCAAGACGTATTGACACATTACGGTTGTTGGCACAGTGGTGTTGGCGCGTTGGCCAAACATCTGACTGGCCACGCTAAGCCCTTTCGATGCGCCCTCTTATCATCGATAACCAATTCCCGAGCGCTCCTATACAACTCTATTCATTCCTGCGTCATTCGAACCGAACGTTGTGGAATTTCTCATTAACGTCGTGGCTTCTAACTCGCTAATTGCAGACAAAGTGTAAATTCGAAAGGCGGTGATTAGGTCGGGTGATTAGTGGAATGTTGGCGCTTTGATTGCGGCTGCCTGAAATAATCTAAAGGCCGTGTTAGTTGATTGGGGAATTGAAATTCCCAAGCTGTTTTAATTTGAGATTGGGCGATACGATTTGCATGAGTGAGAACGAGACGCAACACAAAATAATATGCGTTTTGAAATAATTAGAAAGCAATTAGGGAGTGAAGCGAGAGAGAACGAGAGAGAAAAGAACAGTATGCGAAATAAATTCGCGCGAATCTTTATGAATCCGAGAAGATCTAGGTATGACTAGGGCAGTGCGAGTCACTGATTGGCGAAAGATGAACTCACGCGAAATTGATGGAGAGCGAGCATGGTAGTGAAGCGAGGCAGAAAAGAACTTCACGCGAAACGAACTCGCGTGAATCTTTATAAATCCCAGGGGGTACCTATATTCCTAGAGCAGCGAGTTACTGAAGGGTGAAAGGTGAACTCACGCGAAATTGATGAAGAGCCAGTATAGCAGTGAAGCGAGAGAGAAAAGAACTTCCAGCGAAATAAACTAGCGTGATTCTTTATAAATCCCAGGGGGGTATATTTCTAGAGAGGAGTCACTGAAGGTCGAAAGGCGAACTCACGCAAAATAGATGGTGAGCGAGCATGATGGTGAAGCGAGAGAGAAAAGAACTTCACGCGAAATAAACTCGCGTGAAATTAATCCCAGCTCAGCAAATCTGTGTGCGATAAAGACACGGATGTGATGTGTGTGACACACGATATGCGTTCGTGTTTGGAGATTTTGAGGTTTGCTTGGGTGGGGACCTTGGGATGTGAATGTGAGAGTGCGCGGCGGGAGGGGCGACCTTAACGCAATTTTCCACTCCTCGTTATGACTAACGAAGCCTCTTCATTCCGCGGCACTTCCGAGTACTCCCGACACCTAGACAAATGCGCGGGCCTGTAGCTAGTTTTAGCTAGATAGCTAGAGGTATGTTGCGTATTGTGTGTGTGTCGCAGTGTAAAGCTAGAAACTCATTGGGCCCACGTACGCTACGCACGCATACGTGGGCGCGTCGGTCTCCATACATTTTCTATGGAAGAGTGCAGCACGCAGTGTGTCGCGTAGCGTAGGGTGGCGTGGGCGCAATGAAACTGCGTGCTGCACTCTTCCATATAAAATGTATGGAGACCGACGCGCCCAGATTCGCGTGTGTGGCGTACGTGGGCCCAATGAGTTTCTAGCTTTAGTATTATAAAAATCGGTCAAGTTTTACTCGCGCACGGAGGTTTCCGTGGATTCGCCACGTGGTCGACTCTAAATCGGTTCATGGCAGTGGAACGACTGCTAAGATAAATATAAATTTTTAATGTAAATTTTTTAGGGTTCCATATCCGGTACGGGACCCTATTACTAAGCCTACGCCCTCTGTCTGTCTGTCTGTCCGTCCGTCTGTCCGTCTGTCCGTCTGTCTGTCCGAGGGATGTATCTCTTGAACCATAATAGGTAGTCCGTTGAAATTTTCACATAATATGTGTTATTTATTATGGCCGATATAACAACAAATAATAAAAATAAGAAAAAGTAAAAAATTCACGGGGGTTCCCACTTCCCATAGAAGAAACCAAAAAGTGTATGCGCGCGCGCCATCTAGCGAATAGAGCGTGTAAGCATTTTAACTAATCATGACTTAACTAACATGAAGCATTTCATAATACGCCATAGATGGCGTGAGTGGCGCTAACCATGACATGGCGATAAGGAACCCTCGGTGCGCGAGTTCGACTCGCACTTGGCCGGTTTTTGAGATTACACACGCAGTACACGATGCTCTAACATGTGTCACACACATCCCTACGAGTTTCAAAGCTAAGTAAGGTACCTAATAATTTACTTGAGTGAGTCAGGCCACAAAACAATGTAGGTACATGAATTTCAGTGCATACTTGCCTACATGTTATAAATACCTTATTATATAAACCAACATGGGTGACTGTGCCGAGGGACTAATGGAATACATACATCTCCTCGCCGTGCCTGCCGGTCCGCCACCTGAAAGACCTGCTGGCTCCTACTACGGATCCTTTAGCTTCTTTCGGCAAACTTCGGCTCGAAGGAATGTGGATGTTGTGTGGTATGAATGATGTTTTGGTGGTTTAAAAAAATAACCAGGGATAATATAGAGAAGAAGCGTCGCTACGCGACGCATCTTCTCTATAATAAATAACCCTAACCTAATGTTGAGGCGGTGCATGTCGTTTTTTGCTACGTTTCGTTTCGAGCCGAGTCGAGCCGAGTCAACCCGAGCAAAGGATCCGCAGGATCCGCAAGAGCCGCCAAAGCTTTCAGGTGTCAAAACCGTCTAGTCTAGCCGGCAGTCCGCCACCTGAAAGCCCTCGATCCTGCGGAACCTACTCCTTTCGTGCATACTTATCTTCGTTATCGATATCTTTTACTTATCGGCAAGTAAGTGGTATGAGATGAGTGATGTTTTGGTGGTTCAAAAAAAAAAACCGAATGTTGAGGCGGTGCATGCAGTTTTTGTTACGTTTTTATTTCCGAAAATAAAGCTTGAAGGAGAGCGGCGTTCACACCGGCTCCTTCATTCCAAGGCACTCGCTTAAATTAAGCGAACACCTCGGGGACCTCGGAGTGCTACATACCAGCTTGCACCTCTGGACTCGATCCAGCGTCGAGCCGTGCGACTTGTGGATGACCCCGACGTGTCCCGCGATCTAGAACCGCTGCAACTTCGTAGGGATGTCGGCGCCCTAAGCGTGTTCTATCGCTTATTCCACGGGGAGTGCTCGGAGGAGCTGTTTAACGCGATTCCGGCGTCCCCTTTCCACCTCCGTACAACGCGCACTGGGCAGGGATTGCATCCCTATACGCTGGATTTACCGCGGATGCGTACAAATCGGTTCTGCAGATCCTTTCTCCACAGGACCGGCAAACTCTGGAACGCTCTACCTGCCCACATATTTCCCCCCAAGTATAGTCTCGGGTCCTTCAAGAGAGGCGTGAATGGGCACCTGTCAGGCCGGCATGGCATTCGCAGCCCCCGCCTGCGTCCGAATGTCCATGGGCGTCGCTAGACACCTTATGGGTGACTCGGCGCCACATGTCGCGCTTAGTATAAAAAAAAAAAAATAAAAAATAAAATAAATAAATTATTTTGTATGAAGTCGTGCGCGCGGCCCCAGAGGGCCGCCCGCAGATCTGGCACACAAATGTCACGGCCCCGAATGGGCCGCTCGCAGGTGAGGGGATTCAGGTTGGTTCGCTGCTTTGTTGTTTCGAGCCGAGTCAACCCGAGCCGTGTTTCCGAAAGGAGCCGCAGGAGCCGCCAGCGCTTTCAGGTGTCAAACCCGCTGCGCTGCTCCTATCACCTATCCCGTACGACACCTGAAAGCCTTTGTCGTGCCTGCTGTTCCTTCACTCCTACTCCTTCGCCCGGAGCGAACCAATAGAAGCCGATATTCGTTTGGTCGGTTAAGTAACTTGTTAGCTCAGTAGTAAGCGTGTAGGGTTTGCATTTTTTGGACCATGGGTTCGAATCCCACAAACTCTTTTTGTTTTTTTCTTTTTTAAGCAATGTTAGGGTGTTTAAATTTTTTTAGGGTGTTTAGTTTTTTTTATAACCACCTAAAAGCTTTATTTTCGGAAATACAAACGTAACAAGAACGACATGCACCGCCTCAAAATTAGGTTAGGGTTAATATACAGAAGATGCCTCGCGTAGCGTTTGTGAAAGACTACTCCGCGTAAACCAGCCGCGACGTCTGATAGCGACATCGCACCGGAAACGGCAGCCCAATCTACACGCAGGCGCGCCGGAAGCAAGCCGTCTCGCCGCCGCTCCGCCGTTGTTTCAATAAGGCATCACTACCTCGGTTGTAGCTCGGGCTGATGAAACTCTCCACCGCTCTGGCAAAGGCGGCGACATTTTAACTTGCTGAAGTCTACCAATCTATGTATTCAAATCATTAAATTTTTTTTTTTATGGAAAGTGACACGGTTGGCTACATCACCTACAACATTCGTGCTGTCAGGCCAGAATTAGGTGCCATGTCAATGCTTCCCTTCATTTCATGTCGGCTACACTGAACTGGACGGAAAACACGAACTATTTACATAGCCGTTTCGACCGACGTTTGATTCAGTGTGGTGGTATCAGCCCGGGCGGGATAAACCCTACCACCTAGTAAGGTAAGGGAGGGAAGGGACCTACAGTTTTAAGTGGAATCCGAACTGCAGTCTGCCTCCAACGGTCGAGCGGTCACCCATCCAAGTACTGACCGCGCTCGGAGTAGCTTATCAACTATCGACCGACCGCAGCACTGAGCTACCGAGGCTGAATATTTCATTCATATTTAAATGAAATATTTTTAGATGCATAATACATGGAAAAACTATTCAATGCGGGAGGGAAGTGGGGTATCCTATATCCTTGTGGGAAATCAAAGTTTTTATTAGTGAAACTGAAATACTTAACAATAAATAAATATTTTAAAACAGCTTTTATTTATTTATGTAGGTACCTATATGCGAACAATTATTATTATTACGTAAGTTCCTATTTTATAAATATTTCTACCACGATAACAATTTCACTTTTACCTTTTGCCGACGGAGCGGCCGATATCGGCCGCTTTATACATTAGTTATAAAAAAGTATACTAATCGCAAAAATACAACAGGAGCGGGGATAGGGTTGCCACATCCAAATACTTGAAAGGAGGACCAGAAAACTAAAAAAAACCTGACTACTGGGGCAAAACCCCGGACGCAAATGAAAATGCGAAGATTAAAATATTTATTAAGTTTTAGGTAGCAACCGAATTATGTCCTAGGCACAGCGCTGGTATATTTATCACTGCTGCCAATTTTGCTTAAAAGTTTTCCTTGTCCAAGTAAGTAGTTTGAAAAACTGTACACTTTTTAAAATTATATTTAGTAAGAATATGTAATGCTTGAAACAGTTTTTACTGTCGACTTGTTCCTCTCATCGGTCCACTGTGCTTTGATGAGTGAAAACACGCGTTCTACATTGGCATTTTGATCCGGAAGCGCGGGATTAAAAAAATTATAATTTGTCCTCCCCGGTCTTCCCCGGACGGACACACTAGAAAAACCTTACCCTGTCCGGGAAAACCCGGACGAATGGCGACCCTAAGCGGGGAGGCTGTTCCGCGCGGGGCTTAGGAATTCGGAAATAGCCAATCGCAACATAAGGACGCTTTTAGACGTCCGAGCTGACTTTACATTGCAGTACAGCTTGTACTTGCAAGTTTGTACTTCTATGAAAAGAAAATGTCACATGTTCAAAACATTTTTCAAACTACGTTTTATAGTGTTTTCATTTTACGAAGCCACGAGGGGAACGAGGTGGGAAGTGGTGCGAGAGGCGACCGCACGGAGCTCAGTAGAGAACGAACTCGGTGCCTGGTCGGTACGCACGTTCTACACGTCTCCGCGTCGCTCCGTCGAATCGAGTCGTTCCCTACTCACACCACTTCCTACCTCATACCCCTCGTGCCTTCGTAAAATGAAAACACTTCTACAAGGTTACCTCATCGGGTTCTGGTTTTATTTTTGCGATTAGTACCTATAGTAACAAAGAAACAAAAACCTTCAAATTAAAATGAAATCAAATTTTATCTTATCCTAAAATAGTACGAGTACCTACATATATCTATAAACAACTTAGAAAATAAACTAAAATAATTTGCAATTTACCAAAGAATAGAATACGAAAACATTTTCACTATTTTTAGTACTTACTATCTAAAAATCTTTTAATTATTTTAGGGTAATTAAATTACACAAACAAAACTTACAAATAATATCTCACTAATATCATAAATGTGAAAGTATGTTTGTTTGTTTGTTTGTTTGTTTGTTTGTTTGTTTGTTTGTTTGTTTGTTCCTCTTTCACGCCTGAACGGCTGGACGGATTTGGACGAAACTTCGTATATGGGTAGTGTATATGACGGAGTAACATAATTTTTAAAAAAAGTGGTCAAGTTCGAGCCGAGCTCGCGTACAGAGGGTTCCGTACCATAGCGTTTTCTGTGAGAACTAGAAGGATTGGGATTTTCGTTTACGTTTTCCTGTAAATTAAGTGTAAAACCCATGGTAACAATTTTTTTTTAAAAGTGGTCAAGTTCGAGTCCAACTCGCGTAAAGAGGGTTCCGTACCATCGCGTTTTCTGTGAGAACTAGAAGGATTGGGATTTTCGTTTACGTTTTCCTGTAAATTAAGTGTATATCCCATGGTAACAATTTTTTTTTAAAAGTGGTCAAGTTCGAGTCGAACTCGCGTAAAGAGGGTTCCGTGCCATCGCGTTTTCTGTGAGAACTAGAAGGATTGGGATTTTCGTTTACGTTTTCCTGTAAATTAAGTGTATATTACAGTAAAGGGGGCGGGGGAGGGGAGGGGGGAAGGGGGATGGGAAGGGGGAGGGAGAGGGAGAGGGAGAGGGAAACGGAGAGGGAGAGGGAGAGGGAGAGGGAGAGGGAGAGGGAGAGGGAGAGGGAGAGGGAGAGGGAGAGGGAGAGGGAGAGGGAGAGGGAGAGGGAGAGGGAGAGGGAGAGGGAGAGGGAGAGGGAGAGGGAGAGGGAGAGGGAGAGGGAGAGGGAGAGGGAGAGGGAGAGGGAGAGGGAGAGGGAGAGGGAGAGGGAGAGGGAGAGGGAGAGGGAGAGGGAGAGGGAGAGGGAGAGGGAGAGGGAGAGGGAGAGGGAGAGGGAGAGGGAGAGGGAGAGGGAGAGGGAGAGGGAGAGGGAGAGGGAGAGGGAGAGGGAGAGGGAGAAGAAATTCGTATTTCAAAAGAAGAAAATAAGTAACTGAGGCGAGGCCGAAGGTCGAGCTGCGTTCAGGAAGTCCTTCTCGAAGAAAGTAAGTAACTAAGGGCGTGGCCGAAGGCCGAGCTGTATCCTGGAAGACGCTAAACCTTCTCGATGACAGTAGGTAACTATAGTCTTCCTGAACGCAGCTCGGCCTTCGGCCTCGCCGTTAGTTACTTACTTTCATCGAGAAGGTTTTTGGTCTTCCTGAACGCAGTTCGGCCTTCGGCCTCGCCCTCTGTTACTTACTTTCTCCGAAAAGGTCATCGTCTTCCTGAACGCAGCTCGGCCTTCGGCCTCGCCCTTAGTTACTTACTTCCATCGAGAAGGTTTATGGTCTTCCTGAACGCAGCTCGGCCTTCGGCCTCGCCCTCTGTTACTTACTTTCTTCGAAAAGGTCATCGTCTTCCTGAACGCAGCTCGGCCTTAGGCCTCGCCCTCAGTTACTTACTTTCTTCAGGAAGGTTTATAGTTTTCCTGTACGCAGCTCGGCCTTCGGCCTCGCCCTCAATTACTTACTTTCTTTGAGTAGGTTTATCGTCTTCCTGAACGCAGCTCGGCCTTCGGCCTCGCCCTTAGTTACTTACTTTAGTTGAGAAGGTTTATCGTTTACCTTAACGCAGATCGGCCTTAGTTACTTACTTTCTTCCTTTGAAATACGAATTTCACGCGAGCGAAGCCGCGGGCAAAAGCTAGTAAGTAATAAAAACAAAATATATGTAACAAATAAAGTTTCTTTTCTCTTCTCGATTATCTCTCTCTCTCTTAACAATAAAATAATAACCTAGAAACATTTCGTTCTTGAACCTATCTAACTAATGCACCATAAACTACAATTAATTTGTCTACCAGCAAAAACAGGACAGTAGGAGGTGTGTGTAATTAAAACAAGAAATATTACTACTAATGCGTTGCTGTTGTTCTTAAATTTAGGTTGGTTTTATTATTAGGTTGGTTTTACAAGTTGGTGTCTACTGGAAATTCTATGACGCACGGGGATTGGGAATGTCATGCCGGCGTGACAGGAGCCTTTTCACGCCACTTTTAAAAACCCCCAGCCCAGGCTGTACTTGGGAGGAAATAAATGGGCAGGGTGTGCGTTTCACATTGTCCCGGTTTTGTGAATAAAGTACCTACAGAACCGATTGGTGGTAGGTCGATTGAATAGGTGCATTGGAATGTGCCCAGTACGCATATTGCGGAGGTGAAATGGGGATGGCGGAATTGCATTAAACAGCTGCTCCGAACACTCTCTATGAAATAGACGATAGAATACACTTAGAGCCTGTCCAGATGGAGCGATTTACGCGCGAGCGAACTCGCGCGTAGTCACTCGCGCGTTCCCGAGATACCAGTGCTACATACATACCGTCCAGATGCTCTCGCGCGTTTCCTCACTCGCGCGTAAAACGCGTGCAACGCGCCGGACTCTCGACTCGCGCGAGTGACGCCCGAGCGACGCGCGAGTCGAGATACTCGGGCGCCATTGTCTCGTCCAGTAGTACGCGCGTCTCCGCGGCGAGTGGACATATTTCGTCGACTGCTTTGTCTGCCTTCATGTTCTGTCTGTCCCTTCCATTCGCGCGGAGGTACGCGCGTAAAACGCGAAATCTGGACGCAATAAAAATAGAAGCGCGCGAGTCCGCTCGCGCGTAACTCGCTCCATCTGGACAGGCTCTTAGGGAGCTGACGACGTCCCTACAGCGTTGTACCTCTCTACGACACTGCGTCAATATCTTTCACCTGCACCACCTCCCTACACGACGCGAGCATCGTCATAGGTACTGCGTTATCCTGGAGCGATATTTTATCGAGTAGCTAGGATATCGCTCCAAACCAGGACAACATGAATCCTGGGGAAACTGGCGGAAGCAATGTCAAAGGGACAACACTGTGCCATCTGCAAGTAAACAGCGACGGTGGTGTAACAAATTATGTAGGAATAGTTTTTTATCAATATAATTGTTAATAATACTTACATGATAGTATATGCGTTTAAAATCGGCTGACAGATAACTTTCTGAAATTAAAGACTGCGCGGGGCCGGTACTTAAAAAGAATAGCCCCACTGCATCTCTCACCGTGCATGTCGTTCAGTGGCGGGCCTAGGGTCAGATCGTAGAGCAAGCCGAAGCCAAATATTTCATACAAAATATAATATATGACTGTTCTGTCAGTCAGTAAATGAAATAAACATGCTTGTATCCCAATTTAAATTATTATTATTTAAATCGAAATAACCGGTAGTATTCCATACATTTTTTTCGTTTGAAAAAAGCACACAACACCAGCAAAACAACTTGTTGATGTGAGAACAACCTGCTATGTATTTGTTTTGTTTGTTGTTGTAAACAGAACTCGAGAAGTATCTCTTGTGATTTGATTTACCTTTCTCATAAATAATGTTCAAATCGGGAGTTGGATGCGGCGATGAGACGAGTTCATGTTTCTGACTAAAACGATGCATGAACGACGATGCATTCGATGAAGCAACCACTAACGCCATAACTTCATTCATTCACACACTTTGCAAAAAAACACGCAATCAATCACACACAACGCTTAATCAACCATCAACCCGCTTCGTAGTGTTTACCTAAATATCCAAATAGCGGCTATCTACAATATAGCCATCTATCGCGTTAAGTTACCGAACATTGTCTCTATTGTTATTTGAGTAATTAACTATCACAGTCACAACACTGGCGATTTAGCATGCCAGAGAGAGAACGAAGAGAGAGCCGACGTCACAGAATAGAAAAGAGCCGACGCGACGTTCCGCTCGCCGCGCCGCCGCCCCCGCCGCCACCCGCCATGGATAATAGAAATATAACTAACCAAAGATTATTATTTCTTTAGTAACGAACATCCTCGCGAACGTCCGACCGATCCATCACTTCAAACTTCTACGCCTACATTAGACATCAGTCAGTAGACACGTCTTTGTCGTTCTTCTATTGAAAAACTGAGATAGCACTAATACTGAGTACGCTTTCGCCTACGGAACGAATGATTCTTAGCATATTTCCCCATACTAATCGCTATACATACTCATATATTATTATACCACTATGGGTGTCTCTAGGCTAAAAATTGTATGGTACTCGAGAACGAGAAGGCAATAAAATGATGCTAGAATAACAGCGGGAACAAGCGAGATGACTAATGTACGCTCGTATATTGACTGATTCATCCATCGCATCGAGGCGAGAGTTCACGAGCAATTCCGTATGATACGAGCGAACGAACGAGTCGCCGCGTCGTCGCGTCGTCGACTCAATGACCTCGTGCGCGCGCGAATGGCACGTGGCGCGATATTTAAAATTAAATTGAAGTACTATCGACTGTTTTCGTTTTCGATTTGCTTTCGAGCTTTGCTTGATTGACCTAGGGCAAGCCGGGCTTTTTGGCTTGTATGACGGGCCCGCTACTGATGTCGTTAAAGGTGACTAAAGGATAAGAACATATTGCCGTGCCAAACGATCCTCTCACTTAGGCATGGGTCCTTAATTCCACCGAGTCCAGCAGCGAGCGAATGACAACACGCTATTACGCTATGCGTTGTCGCTGACTCTCGGCGGCCGATCATTGTAACTACGCCACTGCGCACCGCAGAAGCCGATTGGCCTACGCCACTACACAGGGTATTGTCGGCATAATAATGATAACAAAAAATACAGTCTGACTTTACGTTCACACTGGGTATCACGGTAAGCCTGCTCATAGCAGGCGGCTGACAATCCGTCTGGTGTGAACGCGGCCTAAGTGTGAACTTTAATTTAGTGAATGTTGTGTCAGCCTCGATAGCTCAGTGGTGCAGACAGTCAACTGTCGCTATTGAATGTTGAGCAACGCTGGGTGCGGTCAGTACTTGGATGGGTGACCGCTGACCGTTGGAGGCTGACCGAGGTTCGGATTCCTCGTAAAACTGTAGGTCCCTTCCCTCCTAATCTTACTTGGTGGTAGGGTTTAACCCTCTGAGCAAATTTCCGACTTTTTTTTAAAAGCCGCTGAGCAAACTTCCAAAGGTACCCGCGCGCAACTTTCTCCGCACTTTTCAATTATAAAATCATAACTCTAATATTTACTTCGGGACCCATATTAATTTGCACCTCATTACAATCTAGATAAAATTATCGTTCATGTGATATAGGTTTGAGTTAATTAGTTTTCAATTGGAATTAATAAAAAATAGGTAAGGTTAGATATCAAATTTTATGGGTGTACGAAGGAAAGAACGAAGATACCTTGAAAATTAAAGTGACAACATATCTTTTTTTTATTTTAGAATATAACTATAATACATTTGTAATAGAACAGCGTCAAATTCTGTTAACATCTTCTTGAAAAAATGTTTACCAGAACCCACTTACCGCGCACACAGAACGGTACGAACTTCCAGCGAATATGCAAATATTTGTTTCATGGACCACGCATATGACACCATCGCTGCGAACATTTTTTGTTGCGTTCTTTCATTACTCAAGTATTCATTAGAGGAACAGAGATAGCCCTAAGTTCAAAGCTGACAGAGTAAGAAATAAAAAACCAACTCCGGACGTCAAGTCGATTAAAAGATCGCTGTTGCTCAGCGGTAAATTTCGGCTGGTCAGTTGAGTGAGTGTATCGGTTTAGTAATCTGTGGTATCGGGTTTGCTCAGAGGGTTAACCCGCCCGGGTTGGTACCACCGCACTGAATGAAACGTCGGTCTAAACGGCTATGTAAATAGTTTGTGTTTTCCGACCAGTTCAGTGTAGCCGGCATGATCAAAGAGGGAAGCACTGACATGGCACCTAGTTCACCCGGTGTTATGGGGTGACATCACGGACGTTGTAGGTGATGTAGCCAAACGTGTCAGTTTCCATAAAAAAAAAAAAACTTTAATTAATTGTGCTAGCGGACTATACTTTTAAGTTTTAAATTATTCGACTTGTGAAACCTTTGATACTCCATGGACTTAAAAATTACTTACCAGTTTAATAAAACTATGCACTACTTGGATTTAGGAGTGGATAAATCGTCTATTTGCGCTTCGTACACAGTAAACAAGAGTTTTGGATGTGAATCTTTCATGTCGCTGCACTTTTGTGACCTGGAAAATTCTTCAAAATGCTCCACAATATACTTGACAACCAGCGGCTTCAGCCGAAGAGGACTGTAAACATCGGCATGAATTAGAACATCTCCTGCACTATCAATGTTTATATTGCTCATGATGGCATTCTCACACATAGTCTTCAGTTTTCCTAAATCATATTTTTCAGCCAGAACAATTAAATCTGTAGCACACGTTTTAATATTATTAACCTTGCCGGAGTAGATATATCGCAACATCTTGTAAAAGACATCGGGCTCCGCGTCCGTTATATTCACCCGATTGTGAATGTTCTCCTGCATGTCGCTCGCGAACATGGCAGAGAACACCGGACTGCGCGCCGAGACAATCACCTTGTGCGCATGAAATTTCTTCTCGCCAACCGTGAAGGTGAGGTCGGAAAATGTTTTATTTCCGAAAAACGAATGCAATTCTGAATGCACCTCTAATTCGGCTGACCCAATTTCTCGAGTTAAGTTACTGTTTAATTCAATGTCACATGTAACAATTATTTGATAAAGTTTTTTTCCTTTTATAGTGTAACTGAAATCATTCAATGCCCGCTTGGGTCCAAACTCAAAATACATTGATGTTTTATGTTTTGTGCCTCGTGTGGCAATGTTGGTCTTACTAAGGAATCTATAAGTGCACTTAACTGATATGTTGCGATCGATCGGTGACTTCAAAATTAGGGACACTGTGAAGTTGTCTCCAACTGTGAGCATCCGTTTGTGAAGCGTTAAAATCCACTTCATATCTTCACTTTCATTTTTAAAATCAATTATTAAGGAACTCCAAGACATTTCAGCATTAAGATTTTGATTAATGTTATCTAGGATCCAGTCGAAACTGGTTCCATTTAAATAGCAGTTACCCACCGTGGGTGACGACATCTTTCTTTGTCTCTACAAAACCTTAAAATCTTTGTAAAAAAAAAAATATATAAGTTTTTCGTATTATCCTTATACTCTGTTGCTCACAGTCTACATTACAATAATGATTTAATGGTGTTAGAATAGCAAACCCTAGATATTTCGATAGCGTTGCAATAAAATCCGTTAGCTCTTTCACTGACGGAATTCAACAGAAAAGATGTCGGAATCACGTTCCTAGTTCAAAAATAATTTATTCACCTCTAGCATTAGGTATACTAAAAATAATAACTTGTTGACTTCGGTTCTTAGACTGCACAGCTGTATCACTCATACATCTGAAATACATTTGAAAAAATTAAAGATGAAAATATTTATTTCTCCTCTAGGTACACATATAAAACGAAAACAAGAAACATTTTTCAGCCTCGGTAGCTCAGTGGTGCGTTCGGTCGACTGTTAAGCAACGCTGAGCGCGGTCAGTACTTGGATGGGAGACCGCTCGACTGTTGAGGCTGACCGTGGTTCGGATTCCACGTAAAACTGTAGGTCCCTTCCCTTCTTACCTTACTATGTGGTAGGGTTTATCCCGCCCGGGTTGATACCACCGCACTGAATGAAACGTCGGTCGAAACGGCTTTTATCCGTCCAGTTCAGTGTAGCAGACGACTGTTGCCATTTGGAGTAAGTCAATGGGGCACGTACCTGGGCGCCCAGCCGCATGGGACTCCGGTGAAATGTCGCTGAACTTCCTCACAGCTCAGTACACCAGCTCCGTGTCGCGGTATATCAGGTAGCGGCGCAGGTGAGACCGGACGACTGTTGCCATCAAGAGTAAGTCAATGGAGACACGTACCTGGGCGCCCAGCTGCATGGGATCCCTGGTGAGGATGTCGCTGGACTTCCTCACAGCTCAGTACACCAGCTTCGCGTCGCGGTATAGCAGGTAGCGGCGCAGGTGAGACCGGACGACTGTTGCCATCAAGAGTAAGTCAATGGAGACACGTACCTGGGCGCCCAGCTGCATGGGATCCCTGGTGAGGATGTCGCTGGACTTCCTCACAGCTCAGTACACCAGCTTCGCGTCGCGGTATAGCAGGTAGCGGCGCAGGTGAGACCGGACGACTGTTGCCATCAAGAGTAAGTCAATGGAGACACGTACCTGGGCGCCCAGCTGCATGGGATCCCTGGTGAGGATGTCGCTGGACTTCCTCACAGCTCAGTACACCAGCTTCGTGTCGCGGTATAGTAGGTAGCGGCGCAGGTGAGACCGGACGACTGTTGCCATCAAGAGTAAGTCAATGGAGACACGTACCTGGGCGCCCAGCTGCATGGGATCCCTGGTGAGGATGTCGCTGGACTTCCTCACGGCTCAGTACACCAGCTCCGTGTCGCGGTATAGCAGGTAGCGGCGCAGGTGAAAAAGGATGACTGTTGCCATCAGGAGTAAGTCAATGGAGGCACGTACCTGGGCGCCCAGCTGCATGGGATCCCTGGTGAGGATGTCGCTGGACTTCCTCACGGCTCCGTACACCAGCTCTACGTCGCGGTCCAGAATGTAGCAGCGCACATGCTCCAAGATGCAGCGCAGATATGATATCGTCACCGTTTGAACCTGCTGGCAGAAATCGTCACATAGTAGTTAACTGACTGTTGAAGTTTCTGACAATATGTCTATTAGATCATTATATTTATTAAAACATTTGAGTTAGCTAGATCTTAAATTTAATTTCTTGTTTCTTTTTTTTTCTCTGTATTTCTAGGATTTATGAGTAGTAGTTTTGGTTTTATACTTATATTTATAGGCAACATTATTCTTTTTTCGTTAGCAATACCAACATGTTGTGTAGGTACTTAAAATTTTGAAGATGGTCTTGAAATATGGTAGAATAGTCGCCCTACTAGAATCGTTACCTCCGCCCGCGCTTCCGGACATCGCACCTCATGCTACACCCGCTAACGCCCAGCTCAGTAGCGTTAGCATCGCTGCCGCGTAGCCACATCCGAATTGTATGTGTAATTGAGCTACCTAACCCTCGCTCGTGTACGAACTTTGTCCTGTTTTGTGTTATTTGTTATTTGTTAAATTTATTACTAACATTTGTTGTGTTGAAAGGCCAATATGAGTAAAAAAGGAAAAGGAATATGACCATGACGTGTAAGCTAGCTTCACTAGTCATGTCTCTTAACCTTTAATTGGTATGGTGACATCCACTGGACGCATCCACCCCAATCGTTGGCAATATTTTGGAGTGGGAGTGCAACCCCGCCCCGACCCTCCCTGTACCTTCCTCATTTGTGACGCGCTATCGGCTGCTGAGTACACTTGTGTTCTGTGCTGTCCCGTTTCTCGTATATGACGTGGATGCGTCTGGTGGACGTCACCATACCAGTTATGTAACACTTTTTGGCAAGGTAAGTACTTTCGTTGAAAATCACTGCTATATGATTTTACTTACTTTATGTTGTTTGTTATAAATGTATAACTCATTTGTATAGAAACTACAAAGAAAATTGCAAAATATGTGTAGGAAATGATAAATAAGTGTGGACTTTTTGTTTTTAGCTATTTTCTCAAAGTTTTGTCTGTCTTTTTTTGTAATGATTTTTTAAATAAAACTTAAACTTATCTCATTGATTTTTATTTATAAATATCATACCTTTCATATGAAAACCCCTATCGCGGGAAAACAAAATATTTGGAATTAAAATAGGGCTTTCAAATAATGCGTCATGCCAATTATGTGAGCAAAATTCACCATACCAATTGAAGGTTAATTAGGTGGAATTATTATTACATACATGGTATTACATATCATTTCTATGCCTGAAATACTTAGTAACGGCAGTTCAGTTTAACATCTGGTGGCGGGAGCATTCGTCTATCCGACTTTTTTTGTTGACGGTACCGATAGCTGTTACAGTAGTGACAGCATACAAATGTGGGTCCAAAGGTCGAGCTAGTGCAGGTACGCGACGCGGCGGTGTGCGACGCGCGACCTTTGGTCCCACATTTGTACGTTGTGACCACTGTTACCATCATAACCAGGGCCGTCTCAAGGGCGGGGCGGGCGCCCCGGGCGCCCCGCGTCAAAGGGGCGCCGCAGGCGCCCCGATTGTTAGGCCACACAGGCTTTCCGCCGCCTTTGCTGCCTAAGATTTCTCTAAAACTACACAACGCAAAAAAGACACCGGATCACGCAGCGCAAGTGTGCGTTCTTCAGTATTGGCCATAAGTATATTGCGCGGTCTGGTCTCAATTTGGGCGACTTCGACAAATGTTAGTGGGATTTTGGGCTTCTTCAATAAGAAATAGATTTGCGCGACTTTGAGCTACCTGAGAGTCGATTTTCTGCGACATACCAGTCTGACCATCTGCCAACCCTGCAACTGACTGTCAGTCACTGACGGCAATGCCACAGTGCAAGCGAATCGCTCGAGCGGCAGGGCAGCGGTGAGCGGCGAGCGGAGCGGCGAGCGGTTTAAACAAATGTATCGAGAAGGCCTAAGGGCACTAAGCTTGTGTTTGCCCCGGGCACCTATTACTCCTAGAGACGGGCCTGATCATAACCGTCAGCGGTGGCAAACTTGAAACAGACGAGGGCTGAGTATTAGATTAGCAGGGGTTAGATCGAATATTGCTGGTATGCTTATTGTGTAGGCCGAGTTAAAAGATGAATTATAGTGAAATAATTGTTTGCCGGAAATGCGTAGTTTCGGAGAAAAAAATGTTTGAAAAAAATATTTTTCGTACAAAATAAATTTTCGATTTTTTTTTATATGCACCAAAACATTTATTTTGAATAGGAATTTATGCAAAAACGACATGCGCCGCCTCAACATTAGGTTAGGGTTAATTTATAGAAGATGCGTCGCGGCAGCTACGCATCTATATAGTATGTATACTACATCTAATAAAAAATAAAAATAATAAGTAAAAGATTATCTTTAAAAAAAGAGGATAAAGTACAAAGAACATATGATTCACTCAAATTTATACATATAAAAGATTCATTTGAATTGTTCGAGTCAGCAATATTGTTTATTTACAATATGAAAAAAATTCATTTAATTTATAAAATGGATTATCTAAAAGAAATATTTTCAGCTGACTCTGGAACACATTGTCACTTTTTATTGATCTAATTTTTTCGGGAACATTTTTGTACAATTTGGGTCCGATCACGTCGGGGTCTTTTTCAGCCATCGCTGATTTTAATCGCTCTGAGTTACGTGTACTATAATTTAAGACTAGTGCCGTTAAACTCAAAAAAATGAATATTCTTACGTACATATACTACTACTTCATATATTTGTCAGCCTCGATAGCTCAGTGATGCAGACAGTCAACTGTCGCTATTGAATGTTAAGCAACGCTGGGTGCGGTCAGTACTTGGATGGGTGACCGCTGACCGTTGGAGGCTGACCGAGGTTCGGATTCCTCGTAAAACTGTAGGTCCCTTCCCTCCTAATCTTACTTGGTGGTAGGGTTTAACCCGCCCGGGTTGGTACCACCGCACTGAATGAAACGTCGGTCAAAACGGCTATGTAAATAGTTTGTGTTTTCCGACCAGTTCAGTGTAGCCGGCACGATCAAAGGGGGAAGCACTGACATGGCACCTAGTTCACCCGGTGTTATGGGCTGACATCACGGACGTTGTAGGTGATGCAGCCAACCGTGTCAGTTTCCATAAAAAAAAAAAAAAAAAAAAAAAAATATAGAGAGAGCACACCGTTAATATACCCAAGGATTTGAAAAGGTCTCTGCAAGATGTTTTTCGCGGTACACTGGCTAATACCCTAATTGCTCGTTTTTGCAGTATTAGCACTCTTTCAGCATCGGTTGAGTTACCCCACAGGATTACTCCGTACGATAGTAATGAGTGTACATGTGCATAGTAGGATTGTTTCAAAACCTCTGGACCTATCAAGCGGCGTTACTCTCTTAATGCATAAATACCGCTAGCCATCTTGTCACATAGTTTGTCTATGTGACTTTTCCAACATAGAGTTGGGTCAATATAGAATCCTAAAAATCGTATGCATGACTGGGAACCAATAGAGCCAGAGGAATTCGAAATAGACAGCTCACGGGGACCACAGTTCCTTCCAGAAAATACCATATGGTTAGTTTTCGATGTGTTTAGTATTAGTCCGTTTGCAGCAAACCATTCTGATATTTTTCCTACTACGGAGTTTAATTTTATTTCCAGTTCATGCATGGAATCAGCAAAGACTATTATAGTAGTATCATCGGCAAAAAGTATTAAAACACCATCTATCTGAATTAAGGCCAAATCATTAATAAATACTAAAAATAATGTATTACCCAATGCAGAACCCTGTGGAATACCCATTTTTATTTTACCTGGCTTGGAACTTTTTTTATTTCCTTTCAGTGACCTCAGTGACCTGTCTTCGATCTGTTAAAAATGACTTTAGCAGTTCATGAGGTTTATCACTAACTCCGTATTTTTCCAATTTGCACAGGAGGAGCTTGTGGTCTACGACATCAAACGCTTTTGACAAGTCGCAGAATATACCTGCAACCTTTTTCCTCTTGTCTATACATTTTATTATCTCTCCTACTAGCTTCATTCCAGCTGATTTTGTGGAGTGGTTCTTGCGGTATGCATATTGGTGGGGAGAAAGAAGTTTGTTATTATTAAAGAGTCAGATATACAGGGTTATTTTGTAAAGTCGGAGCAAACTCACAGGGGTGAATCAATGTGTTAAAGTGAATCTATTAGCGTTGTCACATTTTGAATTAATAATTGATTGACGGAATTATGACTATTACAATTTTTCCCAAAAAAATATGTTTTCATGGTAATCCTAATTGTATTAATGGACGTACCGTGCCGCGTGGCGCTAATAAAGTGCGCAAAGAACCGCCGAGGCGCGGCGTTAGTAGTTCTACAGGTAACTACTGATTGCCTTGGCCACGTGCACCTGCTGGTATGGCAAATTATTGTCCATAATCACGTAGATTTTGCATTACTTGCAAAAACGTGCGTGAATCGGGGACCCAAGAAACATTTGGGTGTATAACCTTGCAGCTTCGCGGATATTGTAGTTCGCTAGGGCGTAAATACCTACCATATCCGTCTTCTCATTGTTCGTGTAATCCATTTTCACTACGCAACATTTAGATAGGTTAGGCACTACGCGATTCGGGATCAGCTGTTAACGAGTAACGAGCGAGGTATCACTCGGCCAGATGCTAGCGCGCAACTGAAGGCGGGGAGCGGGGCCAGGGAACGAAGCGAGCGCCGCCGCCGCCGACGCTGTTATCTCTCGAGCTCGCTCGCTCGCAGCGCGGTGCGCGGGCGCGGCGTATCGCAGCGCAGCGGCAGAGCGGGGCGAGGGGGTGTTGGAACTTTGGGTGGCGGGCGGCTCGGTCGGTCGGCGTCGGGTCGGATGCGGAGCCGAGAGCGGCGGCGGCGTGGCGCGGGCGCGGGCGGCGCGGCGTTAGTGTAGTGTACGCATACTTTTTAAAATTGTGGGTTAAAATTTGTATATTATTTAATTTTTTTTTTGTATTAAACTAATAACAAAATCACTTTCTGTATCACATACTGAGTCACCCCTGTGAGTTTGCACTATCTTTACAAAATAACCCTGTATATAACAGATTCTATTATTTTAGATTTTTTATTTTATTTTTTATTTCAAGCTCGACATATGTCGCCGAGGCACCCATGAGGTGTCTAACGGCGCCTATAGGCATTCGGTCGTATTCGGGGGTTGCGAATGCCATGCCGGCCTGACAGGTGCCCATTCACGCCCCTCTTGAAGGACCCGAGACTATACTTTGGGGGAAATATATGAGCAGGGAGAGCGTTCCAAAGTTTACCGGTTCTGTAAAGGAAAGATCTGCAGAATCGATTGGTACGCATGCGCGGTGAGTCCAGCGTATAGGGATGCAATCCCTGCCCAGTGCGCGTGGTGCAGAGGTGGAAAGGGGACGGTGGGATTGCGTTAAACAGCTCCTCCGAGCACTCCCCATGGAATAAGCGATAGAACACACTTAGGGAGCCGACATCCCTACGGTGTTGCAGTGGTTCTAGATCGCGGGACACTTCGGGGTCACCCACTAGACGCACGGCTCGACGCTGGATCGGGTCCAGAGGCGCAAGCTGGTATTTGGCAGAGCCATCCCACAGGTGCGAGCAGTACTCCAAGCAAGACCTGATCTGCGATTTATACAGGAGCAGCTTTTGGTTCGGCGTGAAGAAGGGTGACAACACAGATCCTTGTGGTACGCCGGCGTTCACTGACATGGCGTCTGACGAGCAACCGTCCACTAGGACCTGAATGCTACGCCCATGTAGGAAGTCGGCGACCCAGTCACAGAGGCCAGAAGGAAGTCCGTAAGCCGGCAATTTGCCCAAGAGCGACTTGTGCCAAACCCGGTCAAATGCCTTGGCAATATCAAGGCCAATTGCCAAGGATGGGGCCGTAGTAATTTGGTCGAGTTCAACGCTTCCAAGACACAAGTTCAGTGCGAAGAGAGCGGCGTTCACACCGGCTCCTTCATTCCAAGGCACGTCGCTTAAATTAAGCGAACACCTCGGGGTCCTTGGAGTCGAACTGTCGCACGACCTGAACTTTCGTCGCCATATCGAGGGGAAGGCCAAGCTGGCTTCTAAAAAGCTGGGCGTACTCAATAAGGTGCGACGGTACTTCACGCCGGACCAAAAGCTGCTTCTGTATAAATCGCAGATCAGGTCCTGCTTGGAGTACTGCTCGCACCTGTGGGATGGCTCTGCCAAATACCAGCTTGCGCCTCTGGACTCAATCCAGCGTCGAGCCGTGCGACTAGTGGGTGACCCCGAAGTGTCCTGCGATCTAGAACCACTGCAACACCGTAGGGATGTCGGCTCCCTAAGTGTGTTCTATCGCTTATTCCATGGGGAGTGCTCGGGGGAGCTGTTTAATGCGATCCCGCCGTCCCCTTTCCACCTTCGCACCACGCGCACTGGGCAGGGATTGCATCCCTACACGCTAGACTTACCGCGGATGCGTACCAATCGATTCTGCAGATCTTTCCTCTACAGAACCGGTAAACTCTGGAACGCTCTCCCTGCCCATATATTTCCCCCCAAGTACAGTCTCGGGTCCTTCAAGAGGGGCGTGAATGGGCACCTGTCAGGCCGGCATGGCATTCGCAACCCCCGCATACGACCGAATGTCCATGGGCGTCGTTAGACACCTTATGGGTGGCTCGGCGCCATATGTCGCGCTGTCAATAAAAAAAAAAAAAAAAAGGATTCACCATGACCTTCAGGCGATTCCCCCCAAAGGTGAGTGACGTACGCTAGGAGATCACCAGCAGATCGTTTTGGCCGGAAGCCGTATTGCCGATCGCTGATGAGGTCATTTGTCTCTAGGTACTTCATGAGCTGCGCATTAATGATGCGCTCCATCACCTTACAGAGAAGGGAGGTAATCGCTAAAGGTCGGTAGTTTGACGGGTTTGAGCGGTCACCCTTTTTGGGGACCGCTTGCACAAACGCAGATTTCCAGGCCGCCGGCACACGGCGATTAGATAAATTCTTCTATAAATTAACCCTGGTTATTTTTTTTAAACCACCAAAACATTCACCCATAGCACTTCCCTTGTTTTTACACACATTGATATTCAAAACCAATGTTTTGGTGCCTTAAAAAAAATTATATTTTGTTTGTATTTTGTATGAAAAATTAGGAGAATGAAAGAGAAGGACTCACGGCGGCGAGGAGGAAGTCGAAGTTGCAGACGGTGAGGTCCTTCAGCTTGGCGAAGTCTCCGGCGAGCAGGAGATGCAGCCAGGACTCCTCCACGTGTCTCTGTGTGAAGGCGGCGGCCGTGCGGCTCGCTGAGTGGAAAGGCGTAGAGTCCAGTAGGGCTTCGTCCTCCACGCACCCTGGTCACAGATAAAAAACAGGGATTTGTCGGATACTATCGGTTATGAATCACCAGTCACCCACGAGCTCCAAAAAGTTTTCCAAAGAGTTTGTTTTGTTTGATTGATCGTAGGTGGTTGTGTTGTGTGACCCAAGAAGTATCAGCAGGTGACGGCTATTTATTTTGTAGTTTGTAGTGTGTGACGGATGTGTCACACACGGTATATTATATTATATGACATTGACGTATAGCCAGTAATGCCACCTCTGATTAAGGAAAACGCGCGTTTCGGGTAGATAGAAAGCGCCAAATTCAGATTATTACATTTGGTGAATTATTAGATCCGATTCTAAAGTTCAGCTACCTGTGTTTTTTTTATGTATTTTCTGCATACAATTTCATAAAGGTGTGGCAAAAGAATATAGACAATGTTGTATTTTAACTAAGCAGAAAGAACAAATTTTCAGATATGCTTTTTGACCTTATTATTTGAATGTTTCTATTTTCGTATTTCAATAAGAAAAATCAATGATTTAACTGTCATATAACCAATAGAAAGATTCTGCTTACAACCAAAATGTCAAATTCTATATGTTTCTATAACACATTGTTAAAATATGAAATACGCCTCGCATAATTACAGATCGCTTGGCAAAACAACGAGGCACTAGCCCATACAACATCAGCTGCAGCTGGATGGAAGCAGCAGAGGACACGACACCGCTTCACCTTTTACCTACAGAATTTGAAGAAGCCATGAATGAAGAATGCCATTTCTCCAGTCTACGCCCTTTTTCAAATTTATACCAGCAACGAAACCTAAGTGCAACAAAACATAATCATGATTATGGAAAAATAGTTACTATATTAATCAATAAACTATATTTGCTAAGAAATTTCAAGTGGTTCTTCGGGAAAAAACATTCTACAAGAATTTTGCAGACACCCAACATCCGTGGGAACCCCGAAGTATAAAGCTACTGCTGATGAAATATTAAGTACACCACACACGTTACACACCGAAGGGAAGCACTGACATAGCACCTAGTTCGCCGAGGTTTTATGGGCTGACATCACGGATGTAGTACATCGTACCGTGTGGGGCCGGTACTTTAAAAGAATAGCCCCACTGCATCTCTCCCCGTGTATGTTGTAAAAGGCGACTAAGGGGTGTGAGTCTCTTCTTATATTACTAGGTGGTAGGGTTTAACGCGCCCAGGTTGATACCACCGCACTGAATGAAAGGGCGGTCGAAACGGCTATGTAAATAGTTCGTGTTTTCCGTCCAGTTCAGTGTAGCCGGCACGACCGAAGGGAATCACTGACGACGTGGCACCAAGTTCACCCGGTGTTATGGGCTGACATCACGGATGTTGTAGGTGATGTAGCCAACCGTGATAGTCACAACATAAATTATAAAAAAAAAAAAATACCAATAAAATCGTCTTTTATTACTTCGAGCAGTTATGAGCGGTTTGCAAACAAACACAATTATTTACACAAGACAGGATAGGATATTCGTAGTATCACCGAATCTATTGCTTTGGCTCACTCTTAATTAATAACCCGACGCTGAATAAATGGTATTATAATATATAGTTACCTCTTAATCAGTATTAAAATAGTCGCTGACGTGTTTGTTTTAAAAACAATATAGAAATACATAAACACACTAAATTACGCGCTAGGCGCTAAGACTCGCTGTCTGTGGGTTAAAAAAAGCGCCATATTTGGCGCACACCGCTTCATGGTGGCAGCACATCAATTCAATGTATCGGGAAGAACCCGGCCGTTGGCCGACCCATAGACATTTTTTTCGTTAGATTTGTCCCTTTTCGGGATAGGCAAAGATGACAACCATACAGCCTCGTCTATTGTAATTTGTAATTCTTCTCGTAATCATGGGAAACGTAAAATATTGTTGATTAGCGGCGCGGCAAACACGCGTTGTAAAGAACCACTGCTCGCACAGAACTTTCAGCCCATAGAAAATGTTTTTTTGTTTTGTTAAATTTGTCCCGGGGCGGGGGTGGCTTTATACCGGTCCTTCACATGTGCACGAATACGCGAGCCCCCATGTGTAAGTAAGACGACACTCGCGAATGCACTCGCGAATTTTTTACTACATTCGTGCCTTTCCGAACTGTGTCGGATCGGCAAATTATTTTACAAAGAATTTTACTAAAGACATAATAACACGCTCCCTGCCTTCACTTCATTGAGCCGCGTCAAGATAATTTATGACACTGGTGACGAGGCGGCGAAAGTGTAATTTCACTTTCGTCCGTAAGCCGTAGCCGAATTTCGGCCAAATTCTACTTTCGGCAGAAAGCCGAAAGCCGAAGCCGAAAGCCGAAACCGAAAGCCGTAGCCGAAAGTATGTATGTTATTTAAGTACCTAGTTAGTTAGTTATGCATTATTTAGGTAGAAGGATATGCAAGTGACAATAAAAGGTATTTATAATTATGGGTTTTTTTTTATTTAATGCATACAACTATATGCACAATTATTAATACAATTTATTAATGAAAAATCAAACAAGGTTTGTCTGTCTAACAACTTTCGGTTGGGCCGAAAGTGATCACTACTTTCAGCCAAAACCGTAAATTTGCCGAATGTGGCAAATATTGGCCGAAAGGCCGAAAGCCGAAAGCCGAAACCGAATATTCGGTCGGACACTAATCGGATGTATCTCGGGATGTGTCTAACTCATACAAATATCCCACTCTAACCAAATGTTCGGTCGGTCGGAAGAAGTGACATATCGAAAGCATAGACAAAAAGTTTTGTTTTTCTCGCAATCATAGACAAGCGATTTGTGTCCAAGACCAAAATAAAAGTTGTTGTGGTCAAATTTGTGAATAGATAGTATTGGATGGATGCAGTGGAAAAAGATGGTGGACGGCTGTCTTCTCATGTCGGATGCCAAAGGGCACATTGTGTCGCTGCGTCAGCGGAATAAGTAATAAATTGAGACTTTTAACAGACTAATATAAAAACGTGGGGCGTATAATATGCGTAATAAATAACATGCGCCCCACGTTTTTATATTAATCTGTTAAAAGTCTCAATTTATTACTTATTCCGCTGACGCAGCGACACAATGTGCCCTTTGGCATCCGACATGAGAAGACAGCACGCTAGTATTGCACGATTTCTTACCCAGACGTAAAATCTTAAGAAGGCCCAGGCAGGGCTCACGCACTCTATGTACTTGCGCGCGATAACTACCTACCGCCCGCCGGGCCGCCGGCGACCCATAATTCATTGGGCTGCCGACAGCCGCGTGGAGCTAACCTGCTCGAGCGCGCGCTCACGCTACTGCTTCGTACGGTCGTACCTACCTATATCCAAAGAGTTTCTTTGCCTATATCTTAATGCAAGTTGACATGGCTTCTGTTAATAGTGGCAGTTTATGTGCAGTAGATGGATGTAAATCCAGCAAGAGGAGAGATAAAAATCTTTCTTTTTTCCATTTACCTGCTGATGAAGAAATTTGAGTATATTGTTTTTGTTGAGCAATAATTATTCTAAAAAACCGGACAAGTGCGAGTCCGACTCGCACACGAAGGGTTCCGTACCATCGTACAAGATTTAACACTATGTACATACTTTATTTTTTATATTTTTACTATTTGTTGTTATAGCGGTAATAGAAATACAGCCCGCTGACAGACGGACGGACAGACGGACGGCGGGGCTTAGTAATAGGGTCCCGTTGGCACCCTTTAGGTACGGAACACGGAAATAGGTATTTTGGTTTATGTTGTGTTTCGCTTGAGTTTCGGTATGTTCGATATATCTGTCTGTTTGTTTGTCTATCACAGTCACTTTACGATTTGTGTGCATACAACTGACATTTTGTAGTTGTTGAGGCAATTGTAAGACTACGTACGACGCAACGGAACGGAAACTAACGTCCGTGAAGATGGGGAAATTTGAAAATAGGGGGGGGGGGGGGGTCTGGTTTGCAGAAGTTACACGTGACGTAGGAGGAGGGGGGGGGGGGGGGGGGGGGAATCTGGCCAAAACTAACATCATTCTTACAAATACGAATAATCGCAAAATATGACACATTAATTCTAGCTGTGCGCGGCGAGCGACACTTTGAAGAAAGCTAGCGGCATGTGCTAGCCTAGCGGCGCGTAGCGGCGCGTAGCGGTATGCGGTTCGCTTGTCGGCTACCTTTGACTCTTTTAGTTGGTGCGCCGCGCCACGCCGCCGCAACACGCCGCCGCCGCCGTTCAGTCTAATAAGACCGACACGTGCGGTCCGCGCTTTCATCTGCTTTAAAGCAAACGTCGGATTATAATAAGTCCGCCTTCTGCCAAGCAGAAAGGTGTATGTAAAGGTCGACTGGAAGTAATTTCCGCCGGCAATAAGTCCGGATTCGCTTGGCAGATGTATTTTTAATCTATACTGAATAAAATCAGTTAGATAAGCATGCGTACAGGTAACAATAATAACATTACAGGGGGGTAGTAGGTAGGTAGGTAGGATTACCTGAAGTATTTTCGGGCTGAACTAATTTCTTCCTCTAATATATTTTAACGAGGGCGAAGCCGCGGGCATAAGTTAGTAGTAGCCTATATGTTAAACCAAAAAAAAAGATAGGTACCTATCTAACAGTAAAAAAACATTTTTAAATCTGTGCTGTAGCTCGCGAACAAACTGAAAATTCACACATATTTCCTCTTTACAATATAATGCATTGATATTTTTATCGAAAGTAGCAGCCCTAGCGTCACCGAGTTTGTTTCAAGGCCCCGCGTCTGCGCGCAGCTGCAAAGCAATAATTACTTTACGCTCTTTCGTTTAGGTACATTTTCGCACGCAGCGACTGGCGACGCAAAAGTTTAGGCTATTAAAGCCGAAGGTATTGAACTTTTTCTATGGAGAGATTCATCTGTTACGAAGTAACTATTAAGTAATCTGTGGCCCAGGCTTGTGTCACAGATTACTTCTTGTGTCCTTATTATTTTCTAGTTTTTTGTACAGCTGATGTTTTTTTTTCTAGTTTTTTTTTTTTTAATAAAACCGTTTATTTTATTATGTAGTTCTAAAAACGATTTATCGAAACGATATCAATTAGAGTAGGTTACGACACGACAAATGGCACGATGCATCGTTTTTACAACTCCGAGTAGACAGTAGAAGTACAGGAGGTACTTCCTGTCTTCGGGTGATCGACAGGTTTTTTGTTCACCGTGTATACACGTGTGTTGCAGTTGCCCCCGTAACTGACATAAGGGAGTTATTCTATATGTGAAATTAAACAACTTCTGTGGCGAAAAAAATTTTGTATGAAACAAAAAAAAAATTTTTTTTCCATACAAATTTTAAATGCCTACTCTCAAAATGTATGGAGAAAAAAAAAATTTTTTTTTTCAAATTAAAAAGTCGTAGAACAAAAGTTGTTCTATTTCACGTACAGAATCACCCCCTTTCGGGTTTTACGGTTGGGGTTGCAACACCGTGAATAACATTGCTTAAAAAAAACAAAACAAAAAAAATTTGAGGGACACGTACCCATGGTCGAAATAAACCAACCCTACACTCTTACCACTGAGCCACCAAATCACATAAACGACCAAACGAATATCGGCTTCACTTGGTTCGCTTCCGAGCCGAGTCAACCCGAGTGTTTCCGAAAGGAGAAAGTTCGCAGGTTCGAAGGCACCGCAGGCACTAAAAAAGGCTTTCAGGTGCCGTACCGTGTTACGTTTCGTTTCGAGCCGAGCGTTCACGAAAGGAGCCAGGAAGGAGCCATCAAGTCTTTCAGGTGTCGAACGCGTGAGTGCATGGGTTCGACACCTGACAGCTCTGGCGGATCCTGCTGCTCCTACGCTCCTTTCGGAAACGGCTTGGGTTGACTCGGCTCGAAAGCGAACCAACTGAATTCGATATTCGTAGTTTTAGGGTAGTCGCTGGGGAGCGATCGCAGTGGTAGACTTCGGTCTACCTAAGGTGTCGGGCCCGGCCACCAGGATCCATAGACCCGTATTAGCGACCTTTGTACGGGGTCGCAGAGGCGTTCAGTCGTCCAAGGTGTCGGAGTTGGGTACTAGTATCCGTGACGTTTCCCTATGCAGACCACACGGTGGCTACCCTTAAAACTAGCAGTTGGCTACCCTATCCCGCAACTGGGCGGTGTAACGGGCGTCACTGTTAGAAATAATGTGTGGTAGAGAACTTGTTCTCGACGATTACTCATTAAACGTTGCTAGTCTAACATGAGTACTAAGTTGGGGGTTTTGGCCTCCTCTTAGCTCACGCTGCTGACTCCACTCAGGTCGGTGGGTCAAATGAGATACTACCCTAAACGCTGGGTTGAGTACTGCGGGGTTCCGTTAAAAGCCCCAGAATGCTTCGTGCTTCTGCACGGAACACTGGAGTTGGTCTCGCAGGGGTTGTGGTTTAGCGTTGATTCCCTGGTGCTTCCGTACTTGTGTAGTTAAAGCACCTAACACGGGAATAAGTAGCGAAAGCTGCGAGTGGTGAGCCACTTAGAGCTCCGTAACCAATGTGGAGAATTGGTAGACATGCGAATGTAGATCGGTATGTCGGTGCAACACACACTTATAGATGGATGTGGGATGGATTTCCCACGAGCTAATGACGCTGACGTAAGTCTGTCATTCGAGACCGGTGGATCCCCGGTACACATTAGGTGGTGGTCATATGCACTTCCACGCATATACATAGCTGGTGAAAACAAAAGCCTTTAGGCTAGTACAAAACGCTGAGGCCCTGGGCACAGGTTGTGGTTGGATAGGGTGCTGACCCCAGTGGCAGTGAAGGCTTCACCCCCGGCTCTCGACTTCGGTCGGGGGTTCCTTCGGGTGGACGGGTGGTGGCTCGGATCGGCTGGGGAAAGGTCGCAGCCTGTGTTTCCCATGGATTTTTTCGGAAGAACGGATGTTCGACAGAGCAGCTATGGGGCCTCGATCTGGCATACATGATCACAGTACTCGCAAGAGTGCAGGTAGTAGACGTCTGGATTTTGTAGCCGAAAGGCTGGTATCTCTGGACGTCTATAAACAAAACGTAAATCAATAAATGATAGTTAAAGATGGTCGTTTATGTAATTTGTTAGCTCAGTGGTATAAGAGTGTAGGATTTTTATTTTTTCCATCTCGACCATGGGTTCGTGTCCCTTTGTCAATTTTTTTTTTTCTAAGCAATGTTAGGGTTTTTATGGTTTTTTTTTTTATAACCACCTAAGAAAATTTTATTTTCGGAAATACAAACGTAAACGTAACAAAAACGACATGCGCCGCCTCAACATTAGGTTAGGGTTAATATAGAGAAGATGCGTCGCGACGACGCATCTTCTCTATATTAACCTAAACCACCAAAATCACTCATACATACTCATACCACACACCACCACACATTGTTCCTTCGAGCCGAAGTTTGCCCAAAGGAGATAAAGGAGCGGTATCAAGCTGCATAGGCAGGATCAAGCTGCTCTTTCAGGTGGCGGACCGGTGAGTGCATACATTAGAGTTGCCATATGAATGACAGAATGAGGCAAATATTATATCGTATTTTATTCCCAAAATTCGTACAAAATCGGTATGACATTTCTAAGTTAAATTCTTGGTAATTCTGTACTAAGTCCAAGCAAATTAAACAAGACATTTCTGTTTAATTTTTTGCAGTAAGAATTAAAATAAATTTGCAGAAGACGCGGCTTTACCTATACTTTACTCACCAGCAATTTGCGACCTTGGCTCCCTAGTAAGAAAGACACACCTTTGTCCCTTTTCGGGATAGGCAAAGGTCATTTAGTAACCATACAACCTCTTCTGTTGTATTTTTTCACGTCTGTTGTTTCTGCATTTTCCTTTCATCTCCTCAACAATTTGATGCAGCGGGCGGCGGCGCAGTGAGGTTTAGGCTCGGGTACACGACCGATTGTATCACCAATAGTTTAGCGATCGCGCGCGACTGAATGCAGTCGGAGCCTGAGGTGAGGAGGTGAGTAAGGGGCGGGCACGCCTCTCCTCACACGCCCGCACCGCAGTGTCTATCTACTATTGCACGCTACCGCATTCGTCAGAGCTGCATTCAGATCGCGCGCGGACTGTTAGTTGAGTTGGGGGCATGCATGATGGCAGATTTCTCTCCTCCAACCCAACTGTTGGTTGAGTTGCGAGCACGGACGATCGTTCAGTCGTTCGCGTTGCATGCATAGTGCATACGCTAGGTTGGCGGTTGAATCAAGCAAGAGTCGTTAGTTGTAGGTTTTTATGGCTAGCGCGACATGTGGCGTCGTTTCACCTACAAGTAGGTGTCTAACGATGCTCATGGACATTATGTGATGCAAGGGCATTGCGAATGCCATGCCGACCTGACAGGAGCCTTTTCACGCCCCTTTTGAAAAACCCCAAGGCTGTATTCTGTTGGAAAATGCCTAGAGGCATTAAGTGTTACCTTTTTCCCATATTATATTTGAGGGCAATAAATATATAGAATACAATACAATACTTGGGAGGAAATAGATGGGCAGGGAGTGCGTTCCACATATTCCCGGTTCTGTGAATAAAATACATACAGAACCGGAACCCTAACAAACATAAGTACCTAACTAATTAAAATTATATAACAGTACAGATCCACTGCATCTCTCCCCGTGTATGTCGTAAAAGGCGACTAAGGGATAAGAACAAGGTGCCGAGCTAAATGGCGACAGGCTAGCCACCTCTCACCTTGGCGCGGTCTTCTATCGAGTCTTGCAGCAGGTGGATCTTCGTGCCTTACTTGCTGCTTGATAGTTTATCTTGTCCTAATACAATGCTAAACGTGGTGCTCGGTGTTGTGCTGTAATTTACAAGAGAGCACAACACCGATGACTCTGCTTACCCCGATTGTCGGGATACAGAGTGTGGTATGTATGCATATAGATATGTATTTATAACAGGATACATAAATAAACTAAACTAATGTGTTATATTTATATTGTCTTGGTTACACCTACGGGCACAGATTACTTAATAGTTACTTCGTAACAGATAAATCACTCCATAGAAAATGTTCCTACCTTCGGGCTTTAATAGCCTACTGCTTCACGTCACCAATCGCTGCGTGCAAAAATGTACCTTAACGATCGAGTGTAAAGTGGTTATTGATTTGCAGCTGCGCGCAGTTGCGTGGGCGAGCGTCTATGTATACTTCACGCGGCTGACGAATTTCCACTGAAAAAGACCGCCGGCGGCCCGTCGGGCGGTAGGTAGTTAGCGCGCGCAAGTACATAGAGTGCGTGAGGCCTGCTACGGGTTACATAGACATATTATACGTGTTGCGATAAACTTGCAGCTTCGTCAGCTGCGCGAAGTATACATAGACGCTCGCCCACGCAACTGCGCTCAGCTGCAAAGCAATAACCACTTTACACTCGATCGTTAAGGTACATTTTCGCACGCACCGATTGGCGGCGTGAAACAGTGGGCTATTAAAGCCCGAAGGTAGGAAAATTTTCTATGGAGTGATTTATCTGTTACGAAGTAACTATTAAGTAATCTGTGGCTTCGTGACGTCAGGTGACGTAACTAGTGGCAGGTTGAGAGTCATTCATTACTCCATTAGCCAAGCAATTACTGACCGCTTACTCGCTCGGAAGGGTTGACGCGGTGCATTACACAGGCTTAGCTTAGACCCAGGTCAGTCAACACTACTATACTGTGTAGGCACTAAGGGTGTATGCAACTATGCAACTATGCAAGTTCTGTCAATGTAGTTAAGTATACATTTGTACCATAATTAATACCTATATTTCTATATTTATGTGTATATGTTTTATAAAAAAAAACCCGTTGAAACGTTTAAAAAAACACGTTTCTTCTATGTCACGTTCGTTCCCTTAATTTTTCACTTTTTAATTTTTTTACTATTTGTTGTTATATTCGCCAAAATAACATATACTTTGTGAAAATTTCAAACCTGGCTATTACGGTTCCAAAGATACAGCCATCGGACGGACGGGCGGACGGACGGACGGACAGACAGACAGACAGACGTTGTAATAGGCTTCCGCACGGTATAGCTCTTGCAGAACCCGCGATTGCGTACTTCAGGGGAACACATATGCACACACGGCACCCACACTTACTCACCCTCACACATCCTACATTCACACACACATACACCCTAATCACACACACACATCTGTCTATTTGTCTGTCGGTCTGTCCGTCTGTCCGTCCGTCCGTCCGTCCTAGGGCTGTATCTTTTGAACGGTAATAGATAGCAGGTTGAAATTTTCACCGAATATGTGTTATTATGGCGGCTATGCCAAGAAATAAAAAAAAGTAAAAAAATAAGTTCAAAAACTAAAACCCGACTACTGAAAAATCACGCTCTAAAAAGTATGAAACAAGAAAATGTTCTCATCTGAAATTGTTATGTACAAACTATTCAATATTTTATCGTCTATTAAATAAACAACTTACACGTAATATATTTTAATGTATTTAATAAATATTCATAGTGTAGTTCAGAGGATAGCCATGGTCGTATGCCACTTTGCCCTATAGGGTAGGTGGCATACGACCACGGCTATCCTCTGAACAACACTATGAATATTTATTAAATACATTAAAATATATTACGTGTAAGTTGTTTATTTAATAGACGATAAAATATTGAATAGTTTGTACATAACAATTTCAGATGAGAACATTTTCTTGTTTCATACTTTTTAGAGCGTGATTTTTCAGTAGTCGGGTTTTAGTTTTTGAACTTATTTTTTATTTTAATTATTTTGGGGATATAACTTCGTGATAAAGTATTTGCAGATCCGTTTTACATGTTTTGTTTGTTTAGGTTTTACTGTTTTATAATTTTAACATGTGTACCATAGTCCATAAGGGCAAGCTGGGTTCAGGTAAACGATAAACCGACTCGAAGAAAGTAAGTAACAAAGGGCGAGGCCGAAGGCCGAGCTGCGTTCAGGAAGACGACAAACTTTCTCGAAGAAAGTAAGCAACTATGGGCGAGGCCGAAGGCCGAGCGGCGCTCAGGAAGAGGATGAACCATCTTTAAGAAAGTAAGTAACTGAGGGCGAGGCCGAAGGCCGAGCTGCGTTCGGGAAGACTATAAACCTTCCCGAAGACAGTAAGTAACCATGGGCGAGGCCGAAGGCCGAGCTGCGTTCAGGAAGAGCATAAACCATCTTTAAGAAAGTAAGTAACTGAGGGCGAGGCCGAAGGCCGAGCTGCGTTCGGGAAGACTATAAACCTTCCCGAAGACAGTAAGTAACCATGGGCGAGGCCGAAGGCCGAGCTGCGTTCAGGAAGAGCATAAACCATCTTTAAGAAAGTAAGTAACTGAGGGCCAGGCCGAAGGCCGAGCTGCGTTCGGGAAGACGATAAACCTTCTCGAAGAAAGTAAGTAACAAAGGGCGAGGCCGAAGGCCGAGCTGCGTTCAGGAAGACGATAAACTTTCCCGAAGACAGTAAGTAACTATGGGCGAGGCCGAAGGCCGAGCTGCGTTCAGGAAGAGGATAAACAATCTTTAAGAAAGTAAGTAACTGAGGGCGAGGCCGAAGGCCGAGCTGCGTTCGGGAAGACTATAAACCTTCTCGAAGAAAGTAAGTAACAAAGGGCGAGGCCGAAGGCCGAGCTGCGTTCAGGAAGACGATAAACTTTCCCGAAGACAGTAAGTAACTATGGGCGAGGCCGAAGGCCGAGCTGCGTTCAGGAAGAGCATAAACCATCTTTAAGAAAGTAAGTAACTGAGGGCCAGGCCGAAGGCCGAGCTGCGTTCGGGAAGACTATAAACCTTCTCGAAGAAAGTAAGTAACAAAGGGCGAGGCCGAAGGCCGAGCTGCGTTCAGGAAGACGATAAACTTTCCCGAAGACAGTAAGTAACTATGGGCGAGGCCGAAGGCCGAGCTGCGTTCAGGAAGAGGATAAACCATCTTTAAGAAAGTAAGTAACTGAGGGCGAGGCCGAAGGCCGAGCTGCGTTCGGGAAGACTATAAACCGTCTCGAAGAAAGTAAGTAACAAAGGGCGAGGCCGAAGGCCGAGCTCAGTTCAGGAAGACGATAAACTTTTTCGAAGACAGTAAGTAATTATGGGCGAGGCCGAAGGCCGAGCTGCGTTCAGGAAGAGGATAAACCATCTTTAAGAAAGTAAGTAACTGAGGGCGAGGCCGAAGGCCGAGCTGCGTTCGGGAAGACTATAAACCTTCTCGAAGAAAGTAAGTAACAAAGGGCGAGGCCGAAGGCCGAGCTGCGATCAGGAAGATGATAAACTATCTCGAAGACAGTAAGTATATGGGAGAGGCCGAAGGCCGAGCTGCGTTCATGAAGAGGATAAACCATCTTTAAGAAAGTAATTAAAAAAGGGCGAGGCCGAAGACCGAGCTGCATTCGGGAAGACTATAAACCTTCTCGTAAACAGTAAGTAACTAAGGGAGAGGCCGAAGGCCGAGCTGCGTTCGGGAAGACTATAAACCTTCTCGTAGACAGTAAGTAACTATGGGCGAGGCCGAAGGGCGCGATGCGTTCAGGAAGAGGATAATCCTTTTCGAAATAAGTAGCTAAGAAGTTACTTTCTTCGAGATGATTATCCTCTTCCTGAACGCAGCTCGGCCTTCGGCCTCGCCCTTTGTTGCTTACTTTCTTAAAGATGGTTTATCCTCTTCCTGAACGCAGCTCGGCCTTCGGCCTCGCCCATAGTTACTTACTGTCTTCAAAAAAGTTTATCCTCTTCCTGAACGCAGCTCGGCCTTCGGCCTCGCCTGTTGTTACTTACTTTCTTCGAGAATGTTTAGGCTTCCCGAACGCAGCTCGGCCTTCGGCCTCGCCCTTGGTTACTTACTTTCTTAAAGATGGTTTATCCTCTTCCTGAACGCAGATCGGCCTTCGGCCTTGCCCATAGTTACTTACTGTCTTCGAGAAAGTTTATCGTCTTCCTGAACGCAGCTCGGCCCTCGGCCTCGCCCTTTATTACTTACTTTCTTCGAGAAGGTTTATAGTCTTCCCGAACGCAGCTCGGCCTTCGGCCTCGCCTGTTGTTACTTACTTTCTTCGAGAATGTTTAGGCTTCCCGAACGCAGCTCGGCCTTCGGCCTCGCCCTTGGTTACTTACTTTCTTAAAGATGGTTTATCCTCTTCCTGAACGCAGATCGGCCTTCGGCCTCGCCCATAGTTACTTACTGTCTTCGAGAAAGTTTATCGTCTTCCTGAACGCAGCTCGGCCGTCGGCCTCGCCCTTTATTACTTACTTTCTTCGAGAAGGTTTATAGTCTTCCCGAACGCAGCTCGGCCTTCGGCCTCGCCCTCAGTTACTAACTGTCTTTAAGAAGGTTTATCTTCTTCCCGAACGCAGCTCGGCCTGCTGCCTCGCCCTTAGGTACTTATTTTCTTTGAGTAGGTTTATCGTCTTCCTGAACGCAACTCATTTACAAACTTTCGCGTTTATAATATTAAGATGGTTTAATGTAGGATGTATTTGGGTAGGTTTGGAATGAGGCCGAGTACCGTGTGGGGTCGATACTTAAAAAGAATATCCCCACTGCATCTCTCCCCATGCATGTCGTAAAAGGCGACTAAGGGATAAGGACAAGATGCCGTGCTAAAGGGCGACAGGCTCGCCACCTCTCACCTTGGCACGGTACTTCCACCGAGTCATGCAGTAGGTGGGTCTTCGTGCCATACTTGCTGCTTGATTGATTTAATCTTGTTCGAATCCTTTGCGAAACGTGGTGGTCGGTGTTGTGCTGTAATTGACAAGAGTTCTTGCAGCACAACACCGATTACTCTGCTTACCCCGATTGTCGGGATTCAGCGTGTGTGATATATACATATCACACACGCTGAAAAAATATATTCGTATATATGTATGGAATGAGGCCTGATTTTATTTTATTTAGAAATTATTCCCAATTATCGGGTGCATGCAAGCAAATCCGAAAGCAATAGCTAACAATATATATATTTTTGAAATGTGCTAATTAAGCCCTTTCATTTGATACCCAACACGGCATCATTAAAAATTTTTTTTTTTTTTTATCATGACTTTTTGTCATCTAGAGGGCGCCATAGTCAATTTTGTGTGACGTCACATAGCCTATAACCAGCGGACGATCAAGACGCTTTCAACGATACCTCATTTGTCAAATTTTGATAAGTAGTTTAGAAGTTATGAGGGAACAGATGAACATACATACATACATACATACATACATACATACATACCGGTCAAACACATAACCCTCCTTTTGCTTCGCCGTAGTCGGGTAAAAAAATGGGACCACCTCAGGGTTAACCCCTTTCAAACAAAAAAATAATTTTCAAAATCGGCCCACAATTATTATTGACGGAGTAATTGCGTAACAAACATAAAAAAAAGAAAACATACCGTCAAATTGAGAATCTCCTAGGTCTATTGCTCGTGAAGACAAAATGCAACGAGCCCAAACACGATGGGTTTATCATGTGTAGTTTAGGAATTCCTATGGCCACCTTCTGTCTCCATCATCAGACCAGCTCGATGGTACTCGTACCCATAATTTATTATGCGCATCTGGCCGGTCGGAAAAGATTCCAAATTTAGAATATTCATGAAACAAGGGTCCGATGTATCACAATCATGTATTTCAATACAATGGTGACAGAGAAAAAAATTTTTTAAGTCGGGTTTTAACGGTTTTAAACAGTTTTTATTTCATTCTTTTTAGTAATATTACATAAAAAAGAATAATCGAAATCTAATAAGTATCGAAATCGGTTGGAATTATTCGCCATGTGTCAAACTGCAAATTGCTGAAAAAGTCCACATCACAAAAGTTTGCTGAAGGTAACCACGCACCATAGTATTTTGTTGATTTTTCCAAAACCGCTGAATCAATTTCGATAAAATGTATATGGGACCAACTCTGAAGTATGACTTACCACACAAAAAAAGAATTTTCAAAATCAGCCCACAATTGACAGAGCAATCGCGTAACAAACATACAAAAAAATACAGTCGAATTGAGAACCTTCTCCTTTTGAGAAGTCGGTTAAAAATAATGGGTCCCCACCCCATACATGAAATCTGATAAGAATCAATTAGTACACATTCGCGATAATAAATAATAGCTATGGCACCACAGGTAGTTTACATTGCACAGACAAAATATATGGATTTTTGACAGGCACGGTATATAGCGTATCTACGGGGCCCTCCGTGCCTGAGTAACCGAGCTTGACCGATTTTAGCCTTATAGATGATGGTTGGAAAGGGAGGGGGGGGGGGGGGGGGGGGGAAGCCCCTGAAAATCTGCTTAGATGTCTTGCACAGTGAATCATCTGAATGGCTCCCTTTTCGTCACATTCTTATGTTTATTTATAGTTATTTGGATAAATTGTTTTAGTGAAGAATAAATCACATCTTTCTTTCTTCTTCTTTCTTTCTTTCTAAGGACCGTCCGGTTTTTATTGAATACATTAATCCACAAAGCGAATCCGAAAAAATCTTCCCCGGAATTAATTTCTTCTCACGGCTTGGCTTTAACGACTGCTGACAGCTTATTCTTGGCAATGCCGGCTCACTTAAATTAGTAGTATTACACGAACTGTTTCATACATAATACAAACAGCTCGCTCTCTGGAATAATCTCCCCGTGCGTTTACGCTCCTCTACGTCTATGAATGGATTTAACATGAAAAACAAACTTTTCATTTCCTTACCGAAGTAAATACATAACATATCTTAACTCCCCTCTTCTCTCTCTCTCTCTCTCTTGTCATTCATTCATTTGATGTTGTTGTACAACAGTACCACCTCGAGTACCACTGTACATAATATGTAAGTCTATTATATATTTCTATGTATATATGCGTATTAAAGTGTTTATGTAGTATTCGTTTGTAGTTTATCATATTACTTTACAGCCTAATACGTTGTTGCCACAAACTAGGTATTCTTGTTCGCCTGCATGTACTTCTCCCACATTCCAAAGGTTAGTTAGAATACAATGCCTCGCGGCATTAAGCTCGCCTATTGTGCCTAATTTGTACAAATTGGTGTTCAATAAAGAATATACATATACATACATACATAAGACGTAAACAACATTGTTACCGCTTCATACTTTCAGTTTCTACTTCCAGTAACCAAAGAGTTTGTATTACGTCACTTAATACAAACTCTTTGCCAGTACGTACGACACTAACGACCGGGGCGGCCGCTGTTCGCTTCTGGCTGGCTGGCTGCATGTTACTGCTCTGTGTAAAAGTATAATAACTCAAAACACGTTTTTAATTAGCAGCATGGCTCTGCGCTCTCCGGCAGCTTTATAAAATCTCCGGCAAGTCGCCTACAGACGTGATCAATATGGGCCAACTTCACGAAACTTTGTGACGCGATGTAATTTTTAAGGTTCCGGTACGGGACCCTATTACTAAGCCTACGCCGTCTGTCCGTCCGTCTGTCCTAACCTTTAGGGGGCATTGGTCCAGTAGATTCGGAGAAAATGACTATGACAGACGGACAGACAGAAAGACAGACACAAGAGTGATCTTATAAGGGTTCCGTTTTTTTCTCTCTTTTGAGATGCGGAACCTTAACAACCAATAATAAAAACAGGCCACATCCAAACTAGTGCTGCAAGAACTCAGGTAAATTACAGCATAACACCGACCATCACATTTAGCAAAGTATTAGAGCCTGTATGTAGACGTTTTCGCGTCATTATCATGTTTGGAATCGAACTGAAGCTACGTGAGGCCGCGCCAGCCGTAACGTCCGACATAATTTCCCAGTTTTACGCTATACTCCGCAAAATGGCCGACGACCCGCGTCCGCTATATTGGGCGGCTGGGCGCGCCATAGCCTGCGTGCGTACCTCTAGGCAAGAATGTTAGATGTATGGACGTCGGACCTTCCCCGCGCCAGTGTAACACGATATTTGTAAAAACGTACAAATAATATTCGTTACCAACCAATCAGAGCGCGATACCACCCGATACCACCCAATCAGAGAGCGCGCCGTCCCCTCCGCTACCCGCGGAGCTCGGTGTTTCTCATATTGGACAGTCCGACGTCCAAACTCTTCTAAACGTTCTTGTTAGTAGGTATTGCAGGAATACATTTTCAGCCTCGGTAGCTCTGTGAATTCTGTGATGCGGTCGGTCGACTGTCGGTCGTGATCATAAGCACACCTGGGCGCGGTCAGTACTTGGACGGGTGACCGCTCAACACGTTGGAGGCTGACCGCGGTTCGGATTCCACGTAAAACTGTAGATCCCTTCCCTTCTTACCTTACTAGGTGGTAGAGTTTAACCCGTCCCGGATCGATACCACACGCACGCAACGAAAATTCGGTTGAAACGGCTATGTAGGTAAATAGTTCGTGTTTTCCCTCCAGTTCAGTGTAGCCGGCACGACGGAAGGGAAGCAATGACATGGCACCTAGTTCACCAACGTGTTCTGGACTGACATCACGGATGTTGTAGGTGATGTAGCCAACCGTGAATGTAAAGTTGCATATAAGGGAGGGGTACATATTATAATTCCATGGTCCGCCCAGAGCCCGCGCTGGTGATCTGGCAGAGAGTCCTATCTATAAGGGCCCTCGCAAACTGCAGACTTTCTATCGGCCGATAGTTTTTTTTTTTTAAGTGAAAACTTCTTTAGCGGCGGCGCTTGGGTAAAAAAATTTTAACTCGCGTCATCGCGTCCTCGTCACTCTCGAAAAGCGAAATGTAACCTTAAGTCATTGCATTAAGGGTTAAGTTACAGTGGCACGGGATCAATTCTGTTCGTAACACCGCGACAGCGTCATTATTGTTTAAAATGTAACCTTAAGTCATTGAATTAAGGGTTAAGTTACGATTGGCACGGGATCTGCCGGCACTCCCGGTTTCGGTTAAGTAGGTTTCCGTAACACGATTATGTCTGTCCATTCTACTAAGTTCTGCAAAATGAATGTTGGGTTCCGTAACAAATGCATGTCTGTCCGTTCTACTAAATTTTACAATTTTCAACCAAGGTCCTCCGACGGTTATTTTATAATAAAAGTAGGGTTCCGTAACACGTTTATGTCTGTCCATTCTACTAAGTTCTGCAAAATGAATGTAGGGTTCCGTAACAAATGCATGTCTGTCCGTTCTACTAAATTTTACATTAATATTTTTTTATAATTTTTTTTTTCATTATTTTTTTTTAAATATTTTTTTTTTTATTTTTTTTTTATATATTTTTTTTTTTTCAATTTTTTTTTTTTTAATAATATTATATATTATAATATTTTATTTTTTTTCATGAATTTTTTTTTAATTTTTATTTTTTTTTAAACCTTCTTTATAAATAAACTTAAAACTTAAACTTTTTTTTTTTTATACAGTGTTACGTTGTTGTTTTAACTTCTGCCGGCACTCCCGGAGTGCACCTGAGGCTTTTTTATGGAAACTGACACTCGGTGCGCACACCGAGCCAACTAAACAGTCTGGTTGGTGATGAGTGCGCAAACTAGCCAACTGGCCTGGCCTGGTGCGCGAGTGGAATACCCAATACTAATTAAACAGTCGGCCGATAGTTCGCCGACACCGACAGTTTAGTTTGAAGGCAATCGGGAAGCCCATCAAACTTATTGATCGGCCGATACTGAATCGTAATATGCGCTCTTGCATACATTTTTTTTTTATTATGGAAACTGACACGGTTCGCTACATCACCTACAACATCCGTGATGTCAGCCCATAACACCGGGTGAACTTGGTGCCACGTCAGTGCTTCCCTTCGGTCGTGCCGTCTACACTGAACTGGACGGAAAACACAAACTATTTGTATAGCCGTTTCGACCGACGTTTCATTCAGTGCGGTGGTACCAACCCGGGCGGGTTAAACCCTACCACCTAGTAATATAAGAAGGGAGTCATATCCCTTCATACATCTTCATAGAAAGTCTGCAGTTTGCGAGGGCCCTAAAATGTCAATTTTTCAAGAGAGACGTAAAACTGTTTTGTTCAGAACTTATGGGGCTGGACCGATTTGGATGAAATTTTGTGTGTATATTTGAGTGGGTCCCCGGATGGTTTGAAAATACAATTGAACCCGGTAGATGGCGTCGTGATAAGTCCACGCGGACGAAGTCGCGGGCACAGCTAGTACAATATTTAAAAAAAACACGTACAATTTTATTTTAATTTTGTTTATTTATTTATAAAAATGCTAGAATTTGGAAAACTATTCCTATAATGTAGTTATGAAAGATAGTATAAAATGCCATAAAAAATGTAGACAAAAAAATAGATAGGACTTTCTGCCCGATCACCAGCGCGTATCGCAGCTTGGGCGGCTTGGAGACTGAGTGCATCAGCTAGTATGATGGACATGAGTGGACGGTATTTGTAAGCCTACCACCTTTTAAGGGGTAAGTGAAGGGACCTACAGTTTTACACCGGTTCCGAACGGTGAAGCAATAGGTGTAGGTATTCACGTAAGTTTTTTCGTCAGAAAAACTAGTTGGTACACGCCGACCGGATTCGAAACTCGGACCTCTCGCATGAGAAGCCGAATGCCCAAACCACTCGGCCGTCCATCTAAAAAGGTGGCTACCTTATCGCTGTTTAGCAATGTAGTGCTAAACAGCGATAAGGTAGCTTCTTGGTATCATATACTTGTTATCTCATAGGTTCTTGTGGGCTTGACACCTGAAAGACTTCCTGGCTCCTTTGGCTCCTTTCGTAAACACTCGGCTCGAAACGAAACGTAACAAAAACGATATGCACCGCCTCAACATTAGTTTAGGGTTAATATAGAGAAATTAACCCTGGTAATTTTTTTTTAAACCTCCAGAACATCACTCATACCACACTTTCCTTCGAGCCGAAGTGTGCCGAAAGGAGCTAAAGGAGCCAGGAAGGAGTCAAATCAAATCAAATCTATTCATATTTCATAGTACAAGTCAAAGGCAGGTATACAATATAGAATACAAATATGTATAATTCATCCTTATTTATTATTAGCCATATTTTGGCATAAATCAGTATCGGTAGGGTTAGCGACGACTTCCGTCAAGTACTCACCTAGAGAGTAGTACGCTTTACCAACCAGAAACTCCTTGAGTCTGGATACGAATATTCCGTCCGAAGCGGCCTCTCGAAGTCTTTCAGGTGGCGCACCGGGTTCTTGTCCCTTAGTCGCCTTTACGACATGCACGGGTAAATATGCAGTGGGAGTATTCGTTTAAAGAACCACAGAAGCACTGTACGTGCCGGTGTGACAGCAAACATACTAAATTATATGCATACATTCATTTATTCCACTATTCGTTACGATAAACAATGATTAGAAATTAATATTCTGTTCCCGAGATAACGGAGTGAGTAATGGTGATTTGTGTTGGGGTGATATGCGGCTCGATTCCAAGCGTGACAAAATTGCAAGATTAACAATTTTACTGAAAGTTACGATTACAATAAGATGTAAAGAGTAAAGAAGAGTTTGTCAAACTTTTATACGTAATTTGTATCAATTCAATTATGTTATTTATTACATTAAACATAGTTTAGTTAACTACAATTTAGTATATTGTCAAAAAATTAAAACATTATACAGGGTGTTCGGCACATGGACCGACAGAATTTTTTTGTAGATAAGTGGGGTCATTTGCAAGGTTTTGACCTATGACACCTTTTGTCTGGTGTCACGTGGTATCGAGATACGATTTTTTTCTTTATTTTTGAAAATTACCAAAATCTCAGCTTTAAGCCCTTGTAACTTTTTTGTTTATGATTATATCTGCACGAAATAAAATGTATTTGGTTTTACGATGTATCTTTGTTCTTGGAAAAATATCATTTGATGAAGTTAATACCATGAAAAGGACTTATGACCACCCAAAGTCCTAAAGACGATTAAAAATATGACAGAATCTTAATTTTAAAATTTATTAAAAAAAACGGCCAGCAATTAAGAGCTTCATTTTCATTTAAAAAGTTCGATAAGTTATGCCCTTTCCAACAATGTACCACATTTCATACAAATCATTCACTATGTGGCCAACATTAGGCACAGAGACAGAACAGAACCACAAAATTAGGGATAATTTTCAACAGAGCCCGCACGACCGGTGCATGTTCTAAATTTGAAAATGCTCCCGAAAACGCTCTCAATACGGGAAGCGACCACCGATTAGTGCCCGTGTTGTCGTTCTGTTCTGGTTTCTGTCCCTAATTTTGGCCACATAGTGAAAGATTTGTATGGCATGTGGTATACCGTTGGAAAGGGCGTAAACTAGCAAACTTTTTAAAGGAAAATGAAGCTTTCAATTGCTGTCAGTTTTTTTTAAATGAATTAAGAAATTAAGATTCTGTCATATTTTTACTCGTCTTTGGGACTTTGGGAGGTCATAAGTCCTTTTCATGGTATTAACTTCATCAAATGATATTTTTCCTAAAACAAGGATACATCGTAAAACCAAATACATTTTATTTCGTGCAGAAATAATCATAAACAAAAAAGTTGCAAGGGGTTAAAACTGAAATTTTGGTAATTTTCAAAAATAAAGAAAAAAATCGTATCTCGATACCACGTGACACCAGACAAAAGGTGTCATAGGTCAAAACCTTGCAAATGACCCCACTTACCTACAAAAAAATTCTGTCGGTTCATGTGCCGAACACCCCTGTATAATATTATAAAATACTAGCTTTTGCCCGCGGCTTCGCTCGCGTGAAATTCGTATTTCAAAGGAATAAAGTAATTAACTAAGGCCAATCTGCGTTAAGGTAAACAATAAACCTTCTCAACTAAAGTAAGTAACTAACGGCGAGGCTTCAGGCTGAGCTGCATTCTGGAAGACAATAAACATTCTCGAAGAAAGTAAGTAACTGAGGGTGAGGCCGAAGGCCGAGCTGCGTTCAGGAAGACTATAAACCTTCTTGATGAAAGTAAGTAACTGAGGGCGAGGCCGAAGGCCGAGCTGCGTTCAGGAAGACTATAAACCTTCTCGAAGAAATTAAGTAATTGAGGACGAGGCCGAAGGCCGAGCTGCGTTCAGGAAGACGATAACCTTTTCGAAGAAAGTAAGTAACAGAAGGCGAGGCCGAAGGCCGAGCTACGTTCAGGAAGACCATAAACCTTCTCGAAGAAAGTAAGTAACTGAGGGCGAGGCCGAAGGCCGAGCTGCGTTCAGGAAGACGATAACCTTTTCGAAGAAAGTAAGTAACAGAGGGCGAGGCCGAAGGCCGAGCTGCGTTCAGGAAGACCATAAACCTTCTCGAAAAAAGTAAGTAAATAAGGCCGAGGCCGAAGGCCGAGCTCCGTCCAGGTAGACTATAAACCTTCTCGAAGAAATTAAGTAATTGAGGGCGAGGCCGAAGGCCGAGCTGCGTTCAGGAAGACGATAACCTTTTCGAAGAAATTAAGTAACAGAAGGCGAGGCCGAAGGCCGAGCTGCGTTCAGGAAGACCATAAACCTTCTCGAAGAAAGTAAGTAACTGAGGGCGAGGCCGAAGGCCGAGCTGCGTTCAGGAAGACGATAACCTTTTCGAAGAAAGTAAGTAAATAAGGGCGAGGCCGAAGGCCGAGCTGCGTTCAGGAAGACCATAAACCTTCTCGAAGAAAGTAAGTAAATAAGAGCGAGGCCGGAGGCCGAGCTGCGTTCAGGAAGACTATAAACCTTTTCGAAGAAATCAAGTAATTGAGGTCGGAGCTGCGTTCAGGAAGACTATAAACCGTCTTGAAGAAAGTAAGTAACTATCGCCCATAGTTACTCGTCTTCCAGGATACAGCTCGGCCTTCGGCCAGGCCCTTAGTTACTTACTTTCTTCGGGAAGGATTATAGTCTTCCTGAACGCAGCTCGACCTTAGGCCTCGCCCTCAGTTACTTACTTTCTTCGAGATGGTTGAAGGTCTTCCTGAACGCAGCTCGGCCTTCGGCCTCGCCCTTTGTTACTTAATTTTTCGAAATGGTTTATACTCTTCCTGAACGCAGCTCGGCCTTCGGCCTCGCCTTTAGTATGTTACTTACTTCCTTTGAGAATGTTTATTGTTTATCTGAATCCAGTTCACCCTCCGGCCCCGGCCTTAGTTAAGTAACTTTCCTCTCCCTCTCCCTCTCCCTCTCCCTCTCCCTCTCCCTCTCCCTCTCCCTCTCCCTCTCCCTCTCCCTCTCCCTCTCCCTCTCCCTCTCCCTCTCCCTCTCCCTCTCCCTCTCCCTCTCCCTCTCCCTCTCCCTCTCCCTCTCCCTCTCCCTCTCCCTCTCCCTCTCCCTCTCCCTCTCCCTCTCCCTCTCCCTCTCCCTCTCCCTCTCCCTCTCCTTCTCCCTCTCCCTCTCCCCCACCCTCCTTCCCCTTCCTTATCTCCCTACCTCCGCTCCTCTCCCGACCCTTCCTCCCTCCCCTCCCCCTTCCTTCCATCTCTCTACGTCAACCTCCCCTCTCGGCCCTCCCTCACCTCCCTCCACCTCCCCTCTTGCCGCTCTCTCACCTCCCTTCCTCTATGCCTCTATTTACCCCCACCCCCTTTCCCCCTTCGTTCCGCGTTCATAGCTCCCCCTCGCTCCCTCCCTCTCTGCCTAATCGAAAATCCTAATATACACTTCATTTACAGGAAAACCTAAACGAAAATCCTAAGCCTTCAAGTTCTCACAGAAAACAGGATTGTACGGAACCCTCTTTACGCAAGGTCGACTCGAACTTGACCACTTTTTTTCAAAATTATCTTACCATGGGATATACACTTAATTTACAGGATAACCTAAACGAAAATCCTAAGTTTTTTAGTTCTCGCAGAAATCGGGATGGTACGGAACCCTCTTTACGCGAGCTCGTCTGGAACTTGACCACTTTTTTTCAAAATTATGTTACTCCGGGATATACACTACCACTATACAAAGTTTCGTCAAAATCCGTCCAGCCGTTCAGGCGTGAAAGAGGAACAAACAAACAAACAAACAAACAAACAAACATACTTTCACATACTTTCACATTTATGATATTAGTGAGATGAGATGAGATGAGATAGTGAGAAGTGAGATGAGATGAGATGAGATGAGATTAAGATATTAAAGTGCAGTGCAGCGAGCGTCTGCCCACAACGAACACTGCGAATGTTTACTATACTTGGAATCGACCTGCTGGAAACGGTGACCGGATGAGTGAAATGTTATCTAGGAGATAAAATATATTCCGCTTTTATCTATAAACCAGAGGTAATCCTTTTTTTCTCCTTTGACCGATAAAATACGTAATGAAAGCCGAAATACGACAAATACTATAGTAGCATATGACGCCCCCTAAGCTAAGTGGATAGAATACCTAAAAAACCGGCCAAGTGCGAGTCGAACTCGCGCACCGAAGGTTCCTTATCGCCATGTCATGGTTAGCGCCACTCACGCCATCTATGGCGTGTTACGAAATGCTTCATATTAGTTAAATGTCATGATTAGTTAAAATACTTCACACTCTATTCGGTAGATGGCGCTCGCGCATACACTTTTTGGTTTCTTCTATGGGAACCCCGTGATTTTTTTACTTTTTCTTATTTTTATTATTTGTTGCTATATCGGCCATAATAACTAACACATATTCTGTGAAAATTTCAACGGGCTACCTATTACGGTTCAAGACGGACGGACGGACAGACAGATGGCGGCGGCGTAGGCTTAGTAATAGGGTCCCGTACCGAATACGGAACCCTAAAAAGGTAGCCGGGAGTGGATGAATGAGAAGAGCGGATGACCACGTGTGATGGCGCGTGCCTTGGGAGAGAGCTATGTCCAGTAGTGGACCGATAGGGACTGAAGGTATGTCCTTTTCCGCATGAGGAGGATATCTATTTCCGCAAAGAGCTGCGCTCTAACGACCTAAAAATCGCGCTTTGAGCACTGCAAAACACCGTACTGTAATATATCTGACGGGTTTGACACCTGACAGCTCTGGCTGATCCTGCGCCTCCTCCTACGCTCCTTTCGGAAACACTCGGGTTGACTCGGCTCGAAAGCGAACCAACTGAATCCGATATTCGTTTGGTCGTTTATGTAATTTGTTGGCTCAGTGGTATAAGAGTGTAGGATTTTTATTTTTTCGATTTCGACCATGGGTTCGTGTCCTTTTTGTCAAAATTTGGGTTATTTTGTTTTTTTTAAGCAATGTTAGGGTGTTAAATAGATAGATAGATAGAAAATTCTTTATTGCTCCAGTAAACATTAAACAGTAACAAATACATTGGAAAATTTACATAAGGTGCAAAGGCGGACTTATCCCTTACAGAGATTTCTTACAGTCAACCTTTGGATGTTTGAGATTCGATAATATAGTGGAATGTAAGTAGGTAGTAGCAAAAGAGTTGCGTGACAATTGGAGATAAAAATAATAATAAGAATACTTATTAATACGTACATATAATTACATGCTAGTAAAATATAAGCCATACATGTTTAATACACATAAATTACTAAATATATAGAATATTATATACAAATAAATATACATATATACATACTTGTCCATCCAGGTAAGTATGAAGCAAAAGTGGTTTTTGTTTTTTAAGTTTTTACTTCACATTGACGGAGGTAATACAGTTTTAGGTGTTTTTTGAATAAGGGAAGCGATTTACAATGTCGGATAAAGTGTGGTAGTGAATTCCACAGTCGAGCTGCGTGAACAGAAAATGAGTTGGTATAAAAACCAGTTTTATGAGAGGAGATAGCTAAAATATTGTCATGACTAGACCGAAGTGGGACACCGTGAGAAGATAGGTTCTGAAAACGGGAAGATAGATACTCGGGAGCAGAGGGGTTGTTAAGACAAGAGTAAAGAAGACTAAGGATGTGGGAATTCCTGCGGTAACGGATTGGGAGCCATTTGAGACGTCTGCGATATTCTGAAACATGATCGTACTTGCGTAGTCCGAAAATGAATCGTATACACATGTTTTTCAGACGCTCAAGCTTATCCAGGAGTTCCTCAGTAACGTCCAGGTAACATACATCTGCATAATCAAGAATGGGGAGAAGCAACGATTGTGCTAGAATTGTCTTTGTAGTGGTCGGAAGAAGGTTCTGAAGCCGTCTCAGGGAGTGCGCCGCAGCATAGACTTTTCGACTGACCTCGTTGACCTGAGCCTGCCAAGATAGCGTGTCATCCATAAGGATTCCCAGGTTTTTGACAACCCTAGCGTATGGTATGGCAGTACCGTTGTACATAATCTCAGGCAACGAAGCGCGGTCAATCCTCGATAGTAGTCGAGGACTTCCGGCAATCATTACCTGAGACTTATTCGGATTCACGATGAGTCCAAAGGATCTGGTCCAGCCAAAAATGGTGGCCAGATCAGCATTGATCACATCAATGATTCCAGCTATGTCGTCAGTACTACCTCCCAGATATAGCTGTAAGTCATCGGCATACAAGTGGTAGAAAGAAACTAAGAGTTTGGAGACAAAATTTATAAAAATTGCGAAGAGTAATGGAGACAACACGCCACCTTGTGGAACACCAGCAGTTAGATCGTACCAATCAGAGAAGTCATTGTCAATTCTAACACGTTGCTGGCGACCACGAAGGTATGAGTCAAACCAATCTATTACCTGCGGAGATAAGTTAAGAGACCTCAGCATTTCCACCATGATGTCAAAGTCAACTGCATTGAAGGCGTTACTAAAATCAAGCAACACGATAACAGTGAGATCTTTGTTTTCCATACTTAGACGGATATCGTCAGTGACTTTGACAAGTGCAGTAACAGTACTGTGAGAAGGTCGAAACCCAGATTGCATTGGGTTCAAAAGGTTGTTATGAGAAAGAAAGCCAGACAGTTGCTGGTGTGCAATGCGTTCCAGGATTTTTGATAGGACAGGTAATATTGAGATGGGACGGTACTGACTAAAGGAAACAGGATTGGACGTTTTAGGCAGAGGGATGACAAAAGCCTTTTTCCAGATGCTAGGAAACGAACTTGTTACCAGAGAATGATTGAGGATATATGTGATAATGGGTAACAGCTCATCTAACACTGGTGTCAGCATATCAAGGCTTAAATCGTCTGCTCCAACTGCCTTGGTGGTAATGGAGAGAAAGATCTTCTTAACTTCACGTTCGGTAACTGGGTTGAAAACAAAGGGGTTATACTGGGGTATCGGCAGCTGTGAAAGCTGAAGGAGAGTGCTCGATTTAACCATAGCATCAATGATGACTGGTGGGGTTGTGAAATGGGCATTCAATGCATTCATATTGATATTAGGTTTCGTTGGAGTAGCCTGCTTGCCGATCCCGAGTGTGTTAAGAAATTTCCAGCATTGCGCCGGAGTGCTATTTTCGACATTGGAGCGTATGTGGCGTTGTTGAGCACCTCTACACATCTTCGTACACCGATTCCTTAGTAACTTATATTTGCTAAGACTGTCATCTGAGCCATCGCTCCTGTGTTTTATTTTGGCACGGTCTCGCTTGACCATCATAGCTTTGATGTTGTCGCTCAGCCAAGGTGCTGGTAAGTGTTTCATGCGACACGGTCGCATTGGAGCATGCATATCAAACAGTTGTATGACTTTGGCATTAAATTCCTCAACCATTACATCGATGGAAGAGGATTCCAGGACAGTCGACCAGTCCACACTGCGAACATCCTCCCTAAGAAGCTCCAGGTTAATACCTTTGAAGTTACGCTGCATTAACACCTTCTTTGTGGCGTTCGGAGGACGAACCTTGTAAGATAGGAAGATTAAATCATGATGTGAGAATCCAGGTGCGGGAAATTGACCATGTGTACTAACATGTGTCGTGGAAGAAGTTAGTATTAGGTCCAACAAAGAAGGCACGCAGTTTGGAAAGTGGTGGGTAGCATCGAGAGGAAGAATGTGCATATTCACTGAAGAGACTAGTGACTTAAGCTTTTTGGATCTATGATCATCCTTCAGGAGACATGTATTAAAGTCGCCCATTATAATAGTGTGAGAAAATTGTGGGGAGTAAGTTTCTAGAAACTGTTCAAAGGCGGAGAAATAATTTATATTCATGTTTGGACTATAATATACACCGAGGAGAACTTTCGTATGATGAAGGTTAACCTCTAGGAAAATGAATTCTGGAGATTCCGAATAAAGAGAAGGAGATTGAGAGATAATGGTATATGGAATATTGCTCCGAATATACAAAGCTACACCACCGTAACCTTTAGTTATGGTTATTTAAAGTTAGGTTATGGTTATTATTTTTATAACCACCTAAGAAAGCTTTATTTTCGGAAATACAAACGTAACAAAAACGACATGCGCCGCCTCAACATTAGGTGGTGGACCGTCTATCTAACAGCTGTCAAAGTGTTCCAGAGTCGCGCGTCGCGCTAACGTATACATACCTGGAGTATGAACTGTAAAATTAAGTAGTGAAAAAAATTATGTCGCTGTAACCAACCAATGGTGTTTTAAAGTATAGATTCAGCGTTCAATACAAATACAATACTAGCTTTTGCCCGCGGCTTCGCTCGCGTAAATTTCGTATTTCAAAAGAAGAAAGTAAGTTAAGGGAGAGGCCGAAGGCTGAGTTGCGTTCAGGTGAATGATAAACCTTCTCGAATAGTATGTAACTAAACTAGCTCCTCCTTCCACGTACACCATATTTTTCTCGAAGAAACTAAGTAACTAATGGCTACACCGAAGGCGGAGCTCCGTATAGTTAAACCATATTATACTTTCTAAAAGAAAGTAATTAAGAAACATTAGGACAGAATATTATGGAAACATAGTGACAGATAAGGACTTATTCCACAACGACGACGGTCGTTGTGGAATAAGTCAGTAAGCGTACAGGTGGGTCGTTGAACGACCCACGCTGTACGCTTACTGTTTTTAACCCCCGCCCCGACGCAAACGGAGGGATGTTATTGTTGTTGTATATTGTTGTTCTTGTACATTTGAATAGTTTTTGTAAAAAGTTCGTCTCAAATTTGTACACGAAGTGGAAGAGTGTGAGTTATTCATTCAATAATTTCAAAAGTAAATACGAAACGTGGTTGGAATCCGACATTAAGTGGCCAGTATACATGCAGCTCATCCACCAAGAAGCAAATCGTAAAGAAGGAGAACCTTTCGTGCCAGAATCGCCAGCAAAGCTGTACTCTTTGAGACTCAGTCAGTGTGACGTTTGGTGCAACTAGCACCAGATATCTGCTACAGGAATTCCCGGTGGTTCCTGATGAAGCCTGTGCCGTGGCAGGCGAAACGTCGACTTATGTACCTAAGCCACATCCACTATTAATACGTAAAATTAAAAATGAGTATAGATGAATAACAGAGTAAACTTAAAAACATTACTACCATATGAGTCACTAATCTTTGTTTAAAACCTTACAATTTCCAAAAATAGAAGATTTATGACTCATATTCTAATTTAGAATATTCCCAAAATTTAAGGTACTTTCCAAAAGACTTAAAATAATATTATGTAACCAAAAATTTGAATTTTAGATACACATAAAAACATTAATACGCCATAACTAAACTAATCAAAGTACCCAGATATTGGTTATTAAGGTCAGTCAGTCAGTCAGTCAGCGTGTAAGCGTCCACTGCTGGACATACGCCTCTCCAATTTTCCTCCAGTCCTCCTGGCCTTCAGCGGTACGTACGGAACCACTGCTTTCCGCCGACCTACTTGATGGTGTCGTCCCAACTGGCGGGTGGTCTTCCCACACTCCGTTTTCCTGTCCACGGCCGCCAGTGTAGGACACGGTTACTCAAACGGTCGTCGTCTCTTCGGCTGACGTGCCCAGCCCACTTGCACTTGAGCTTAGTTACGCTGACTGAAGCTTAGTTAAGCTTAGTTACGAGGAGCTTATCACGTTATTAAGGTAAGTTATTAAAATTAATTTATTGAATTAAAAAAATATATAAATTCAGACTTACACCGTTCCTTTATATGAACGCACTTGGATACACTTTTCATGGAGCGTGATTCCACTCATATTCTAGTTTATTACTATAGCAAAAGAACGTCTAGGTCTTGTAAACCTTATGAAAAAATGGTCAAAACCTTTTCCTTTCTGTACAAATAAAAGTTAAATATAAAAAAAAAACATGTCTTTGGAGGGTAACAAATTTTATTACATACTAAGCGTTCTCTAACGTGGCTCTACACGCTTGCATAAATATTATATTTAAAAGTTCAATGTTTTAAAAGAAATTTCTAATAGCTAATATGTAAGCAGATTATCATCATTTCGTGGTATAGTTTTTGAATAATTTATATATTATAATATATACAGGTAATTACAAACCAAAAAGAACTTGAAATGTAAAAAAAATAAATTGGAAAATATAGAAATGAATTTATCGAAATTTTATCAAAATTTAAAAATTCAAACTTACACCGTTCTTTCTTATGGACGCGTACGGTTACACTTTTTATTCAGAACGATTCTACTTACGGTGCACTTTATCACTATACTAAACAGAACTCTAGATCTCCTAAGACTTTTCAAATAATGACTTAAACATTTTCTTCTCCATACAAAAAAAAATTCAAGATTTTTTTTTAAATATGTGATTAATAGCAACTTATGTTACATATAAAGTGTTCTCTTACATAGCCCTATAAACTTGCATAAAAAGTTTTTCGAAATCTTCAAGTTCGTAAAAAAAAAATCGAAAGACCTCGGAAGCCGATTCTCAGCCCAGAGGCGCCGCGTCGTCGTCGCCGCTGCCGACGAGAGGTAGGTTAGGTACCTACCTAGACGCTCGCGCCGCGCGCGCCGCCCCCTCCCCGCCGCGCCGCCCGCCGTGCCGCCGCTGAGCCGCGCGCTACTGGTAACTTCTCAAACTTTTATTTGATTTTGACGAAATTTGAAATGGCTTTTTTTCGGAATCTGAAAACATTTGTTCATCGTTTTTTGCGGAAAATTATTTCATTTACAATACAGATTAACTGTCTGAAAGGATGCGGGTGGATGCATTTACACCCTGTATATAAGTTTAACGTGTGTATGGGTGTGTCTGTCTGTGGCATCGTAGCTCCCAAACGGGTGGACTGATTTGGATGCGTTTTTTTATTAGAAAGCTGGTTTCATCGGGATGGGTCTTATCTTAGCTATGTTTGTAATCAAGTAATCAAGTAATCAACATAATGAATTATCTTCAAAAGTGGACCGATTTGCATGCGGTTTTTTTATTTTAAAAAGCTTGAAATAAAATATTAAAAATTTTAAAAAACCCCGACCCCTTAAAAAGTCAAAAATAATTTCCGTTTACTTACTTAAAGGAGTCTGGGGACCGATGAGCAAATAAAATATAAAAATTTAGAGCTGCGCGGGTTCATACACGCGGTCCCGCAACTCCTTTAAGTAACTAAACGGAAATTATTTTTGACTTTTTAAGGCGGTCGGGGGTTTTCTAAATTTGTAAATTAACTTCTTTTTTCTTGCCGTAGAAATTGCGAAAAAAAATTTTGCACTTATAGTTTTTTTTACCAAAATGTCACTTAATGTCTTTTACCTTTAAACCGACGTCACTCGACAGATATATCTGTCGATTGACGCCCTTTCAGCCGCATATCCCGCGTCGAGTTTGTTACATTTCCGGCGCCTTAATAAAAAGCGACAGTGCAAGATGGCGGCGCGGTTACTTCCGGCACTCAGGTGTGCTTCCGGCGGTTGTTGCGGCGCCCTCTCTCGAGCGCGGCAGCGCGAGATGAATGAAGGTGGTAGGCTTTAGAAACAATATAGAACCTTCTCACATTTAACTCTCACCCTCTTTACTTAAGGATCGAAGGGGAACGCGGAGAACTAGTGAGTGCGAGAAAGTTGTAAAATTTGTCTTTCACTTTAAAGGGTGATTTGTATGTTGCCTACGTCTTGTGGTTAGCAAGACTCGGTAACTACATACACATTTTGTGGCAAGCAACGCGTGTTACTACTTGCTGTCTAATTTTGTGATAAAATCAGCTTTCAACTTGCGAGATATTGTATCTTAGGGTTTCGTACCTCAAAAGAGGCGAAAAAACGGAACCCTTATAGGATCACTCTTGTATCTGTCTGTCTTTCTGTGTCACGGACGGCACGGCATATTTTCTCCGAATCTACTGGGCCAAAAAAGTTGAAATTCGGTACGTATGTAAAATTTGATGACACAATCACGAACGTAAATGAACGAATTTCGATTTACCCGTAAATGAACGAATTTCGATGAACCCCCGTATAGTAATTTATGGGGGGGACAAATTAGAAAGTAAACAAATAATAATTTTAGAAGTGCTGCATGTGGCATATCATTGAAAAGGGTTCGTTATAAGGAATACAAATATTTTTTTTATAATTTGAAAATGCATAGCTCTTTTTTTATGGAAACTGACACGGTTGGCTTGGCTACATCACTTACAACATCCGTGATGTCAGCCCGTAACACCGGGTGAACTAGGTGCCATGTCAGTGCTTCCCTTCGATCGTGTTATCTTTAATTGCGTTCACAAGCAATTAAAGATAATTATTTAAAAAAATCGAACATGAATTGTATCACAAATACAACATTTCTTTTCCATAGGCGTAAATGATTCATTCAAACTCTAAATTAAAACAAAAAATTATAAAAACCGACCAATTACTTGGTCCTACGGAACCCTGGGTACGCGAGTCCGATTCGCATATGGCTATAAATGTTTAATAAATTTTCATGAATTCTTTTCGAAGCTCTTTGATACTTTGAAAATTCTTAGTTTATGTAATTCATCATAGTGTTTATGGTGTCATATAGCATAGTAGTTATAGATATAATTTTACGATCAGTGCTGATTGCTGAAATGTTAGTGGATGTTGTACCTACATTCATACGGAATGCGTGAGCCGATCGACGACGACGAAACGGACGTAGCGTCGAGATGTGAGTGCAACAGAGTAAACGATACTGCTCTGCTGGATGGGTCGTGCCGTGCTGCGTTGCGTTTCGCCACAGCATCGTTTGGCTCCTATGGGCTCCTGGTACTTTTCATGCGAGCAGTTACAGCCATTTTTAGTTTTTGTTCTAGGTGGGTAGAAGAAATTATTTATATTTATAAGCAATTTATAAGCAATGTGATGCCAGCAAATATTGAAGGAGGTGTTTGCCCGTCATTGGGTCCACACTATAGCTTTAAATATGTTGTACTTATACATACTCGTACTTGAATGTAAATGTGTCCGACCTGTTGGTGAACCTTAAATAAATAAATAAATAAATAATCGGAAATATGATAAATTGCACCAACACCCAAGCATTGTTTCCTCGAAGCAAATAGATGGTTCTCACGAAAGACTTGCCCGAAAATTAAGCAAATACTCTCTTCAGGTAAATTTCTCAATAGGTTATGAGTCTGCACTTTCATAATCTTTTTAGCAGGGGGTGTGATTGAGCTGCTTCCGTCGACAGGCGCTAAGATGAATATTCCTTCGTGAGCCCGAATATGACGATAATGAAAATAACCATCCCAGGTGAAAACGTGCTGAATAAATAATAGAGTAATTTATTAGGGGGCGCGACGCCATCTATTATTAAAATGGCGGAGCCCTCTCATCGATCATCTGGAGGAAATCACTCCCGCGACATTCCCTCTCTTATTTACTTCGTAGGCGTCCCAACGGAGGGAGACGTCGTCGTCGGTGTTCTAATTTCAAATTGTAATTAAGTACGGTGGCCATTAAGTCGGCCGTTCTAAGCGGTAATATTCCGTATTCATATTTCGAACGTCACAAAAAGAACGCTCCGCTCCGTATTCTTTTTTTGTAATTCGAATTTGGAACCGTGTTTCGTTTGAATCGGCATCAATCATTTTCATGCGACGAAGTGGAGCGGCGGTTGGCCGAGTGGTCTGGGCGTGTCGGCTTCTCTTGCGAGAGGTCCGAGGTTCGAATCCGGCGGCGTGTACTCATTGTTTCTGATTTGAAAAAAATTACATGAACCCACTGCCCCATGGTTCGGATTCCATGTAAAATGTAGGTCCACCGGGTTAACTGAAGGAAATTGCCACCTGCTGCATGACTCGATGGAAGGACCGCGCCAAGGTGAGAGGTGGCAACCCTGTCGCCCTTTAGCACGGCATCTTTTCCTTATCCCTTAGTCGCCTTTTACGACATGCACGGGCAGAGATGCAGCGGGACTATTATTTTCAATTACGGGTACTGTAACTACATTTATGTAATAGAAGTTAGAAGCTGTTCACAAGCCCATAGCAAAGAAAGCATTGTCCTTTTATTCTACTCATTATCAATTATTTTAATTGCAAGACAAAGTACAAACTGAAACTACCTAAAACTACAATTAAAATCTAAAACAATAAAAAAATAAATAAACAAATAAAAACGTTTACGGGAAACCCCCGAAGACGCCACACCAGCTACTCGCCGGCAACAGCTGAAAGTAAAAAATCTCTTCCATCGCAGTCGCTGTCGGCAAGGCGGACACTTTGTCCTTTTATTTGTACTTAAAATTTGTGTATGCTCCAGTCCGCTGCCGCGCCACGCCTCGCCCCCTTGCTCACATTTATCTTTTAATTTATCTCACCGCAACGCAAGCGGACTATAATCTACCAACTTCATACGCGGATAGCGCCCGGGGCCCTAGGTCTGGCGGACCATGACGGGAACGTAACTGGGTTAATGGTCTCGCCTTGCATAAACAAAACATAAGTGGAAAGCGGGCAGTTATATTCAGTATCAGCTGTGTGGGTATACAGGTGTATATCAGCGAATAAACAAATACAATGAGAGTTTATTAGAGTGTTCTTGCCAAATACCTACAGTCAGACTTGCTCGGTAGCTCAGTGGTGGGGTCGATCGACTGTCGGTCGTGATCATAAGCACACCTGGACGCGGTCAGGACTTTGGATGGGTCACCGCTCGACCGTTTGAGGGTGACCGCGGTTCGGATTCCGTGTAAAAACTGTAGTTCCCTTCCCTTCTTACCTTACTCGGTTGTAGGGTTAAACCCGCCCGGCTGGTACCACCGCACTGAATTAAAAAAATATAAAAACCGCCTTCAAAAATGTATGAAATAAAAAATAAATCGAACCCTAGAGTTGAAGGCGGTGCTATAGAAGGCTACACAAATCACAAAGGATATCATCCACTCATGTTTTCTTTCATGCATCATTTTTGCTTGCTTTAGCACCGCCTTCAACTCTATGGTTCGATTTTATTTTATTTCATACATTTTTGAAGGCGGTTTTTATATTTTTTTAAATAGTGGTGTCTATCTATGTATCTAGTTTTTTATTTCACGGTTTTTTTAGTAATTTTTTGCTATTAATGTACTCGGCGGAATCGCTCGGCCTTCGGCCTCGCGATTTCGCCTCGCTTTCCAATTCCATCTTGACCACACGGGAAGCACCAGCTTTCAAATAAAAAAAAGAATCATCAAAATCGGTTCACCCATTCGAAAGTTCTGAGGCAACAAACATAAAAAAAATACAGTCGCATTGAGAACCTCCTCCTTTTTTTGAAGTCGGTTAAAAATCGGTTGAAACGGCTATGTAAACAGTTCGTGTTTTCGACTTATGTAAGTCTTTATTTTAAACCTTTTTAACCTTTTTTTTAGTATTTAGCACATAGTAGCGACGTCTCGCCCGCCAGCAGAACAAATCACAGCTCACCTGGCTCGCGCGGTTCGGACACGTCGTCCTCCTCCTCGGCGGGGTCGCGCAGGAAGTGCGCGAAGTGCAGCGCGGCGAGGTCGGAGTGCGCGTCGCGCAGCGTGGCCTGCGCGCGCACGTAGCGCCGCCGCGCGCGCGCGCCCGCCGCCGCCGCGCGCCAGCAGAACGCCGCGCGACCAGAGACTGTCTTCTCCACGATCAGCGAACCTGCCGACATAGTATGCATTCGTCAAGTAGGAAACTGAAACTAGGGGAAAGCCGTGTTGCTTTATTCCTTACTAGCTTTTGATGGTTAAGCAACGCTGAGCGCGGGCAGTACTTGGATGGGTGACCGCTCGACCGTTGGAGGCTGACCTGATTGACGGAGTGATTTTCTTCCCTTCCTTCCAAAACACGTCGCTGAAATTAAGCGACCACCTCGGGGTCCTCGGTGTCGAACTGTCGCACGACTTGAACTTCCGGGGCCATATTGAGGGAAAAGCCAAGCTGGCCTCAAAAAAGCTGGGCGCACTGAACAAGGTGCGACGGTACTTCACGCCGGGCCAAAAACTGACGTTGTACAAAACACAGGTTAGGTCCTGCTTGTGGGATGGCTCAGCTAAATACCAGCTTGCGCCGCTAGACTCAATATAGCGTCGTGCCGTGCGACTGGTGGGTGACCCCGTGGTGTCCCGCGACTTAGAACCACTGCAAGTCCGTAGGGACGTCGGCTCCATAAGTGTGTTCTATCGTCTATTTCATGGGGAGTGTTCGGACTGTTTAACGCGATTCCGTCGTCCCCCATTCCACCTCCGCAAAAATGTGGAACGCACTCCCTGCCCATCTATTTCCTCCCAAGTACAGCCTGGGTGTTTTTCAAAAGGGGCGTGAAAAGGCTCCTGTCAGGCCGGCATGGCATTCGCAATCCCCGTGCATCACAGAATGTCCATGGGCATCGTTAGACACCTACTTGTAGGTGAAACGATGCCACATGTCGCGCTTACCATAAAAAAAAGAAGGCCGAGCTGCGTTCCTGTGTTAAATTTATTTCAGCGCGCATAACAATTCGGTTTGTATGAGAATCACATCTTAGCGTAACCGGAACTGTATTCTGTGTCACGTATAGCTAAATGTGCTTGTACTAAGTTTCATCGAATTCGGATGATCGGTTTAAGAGTTATGGAGAAACCGACATACATACAGAAAATATTTCTAAAAATCGTCAATTTATTTTAGTACGTACCATACATAGAGTCTACCTACACACGCAGTATCTCATAAAACAAAGTAACTTACTCCATGACCATACCTTACAGATTTATTATTAGTATTGATTGATTAATGTATTAAAAAACACATTACCCTCCTTTGCGTCGCGCAGTCGGGTAAAAATGTCATAATTTTTTTAATAGAGTTCTAAGTTGCACAACGAAATTACTGCGCACGAGTTTGAAAGATGCGATGTTCTTCCAATATCCTTGGATGATATAAGTACAGTGGTTATATCTGTCTCGCTCTGTACCGAATGTTGTTTCGATTTAGGCGTTTAGGGCCTTAGATAGCCCAGAATGTTTTTTTATTTATTATTTATTTTTTTATGGACACTGACACGGTTGGCTACATCACCTACAACGTCCGTGATGTCAGCCCATAACACCGGGTGAACTAGGTGCCATGTCAGTGCTTCCCCCTTTGATCGTGCCGGCTACACTGAACTGGTCGGAAAACACAAACTATTTACATAGCCGTTTAGACCGACGTTTCATACAGTGCGGTGGTACCAACCCGGGCGGGTTAAACCCTACCACCAAGTAAGGTTAGGAGGGAAGGGACCTACAGTTTTACGAGGAATCCGAACCTCGGTCAGCCTCCAACGGTCAGCGGTCACCCATCCAAGTACTGACCGCACCCAGCGTTGCTTAACATTCAATAGCGACAGTTGACTGTCTGCACCACTGAGCTATCGAGGCTGACAAGGCTGTATTAATATCTTCGGAATATTTAATCGTGGTTATTGATTTAAAAAATAAATTATGGCTAATTGTATCAACACCGTAGATTACACATCAATAAAATAAAACAAACCACTGCAACTCCGTAGGGACGTCGGCTCCCTAAGTGTGTTCTATCGTCTATTTCATGGGGAGTGTTCGGAGGAGCTGTTTAACGCGATTGCGCCGTCCCCATTTCCCCTCCGCACCAAGCGTACTGGGCAGGGGATGCACCCCTATTCAATCGACCTACCACGGATGCGCACCAACCGGTTCTGTAATTCTTTTATTCACAGAACCGGGAAAATGTGGAACGCACTCCCTGCCCATCTATTTCCTCCCAAGTACAACCTGGGGTTCTTCAAAAGGGGCGTGAAAAGGCTCCTGTCAGGCCGACATGGCATTCGCAAACCCCGTGCATCACAGAATGTCCATGGGCATCGTTAGACACCTACTTGTAGGTGAAACGAAGCCACATGTCGAGCTATCAATAAAAAAAAAAAAAAAACTCATGCTTTCGTGAGATTTAACATCGTATTGTGAAATTAAAATTAAAATAATAAATGTCGTACCTACGTACATCTACATAAATAAATATCACTGAAGTTGAAAATGCATTAATTGGAATATTGAGCGATGACAGCGCGGGGGGGGGGGGGGGGCGACTGTGGCGAAGGGCGAAGGCTTCACTCACTCCGCGCTCGCGATACGATATAATGAGAGTCTTTACGATGATACCAGCAGCAATAACTCAACACAACGAGCCGTATCTACCTCAAATGACACTCGATCTGCCCGCCCCGCCTCTATTGTACCTGCGGGCTTCGTCCACAGACCGACCGACAAGCAGGACAAGTGACAACTAGTTTGACAAGTAAGTCATAAACTGATACTAATTTAATAAAAATAAAAAGATGACAGGTGTCGTGGGACACCGGTTGGAACGAAGTTCCTTTCGCTATACACACGGTGTTGCAACCCCAACCGTAAAACCCGTGATTCTGTACGTGAAATAGAACAACTTTTGTAGTACGACTTTTTAATTTGAAGAAAAAAAATTTTTTTTTCTCCATACATTTTGAGAATAGGCATTTAAAATTTGTATGGAAAAAATATTTTTTTTTTGTTTAAAAAAAAATGTTTTCGTCACAGAAGTTGTTTAGTTTCACATATAGAATAACCCCCTTATGTCAGTTAAAAATATTACGGGGCAACTGCAACACCGTGTATATTACGTACTAGCTTTTGCCCGCGACTTCGTCCGCGTGGATTTAAAAAAAAGAACAGAATTCGAAATTGACGTTTTATGTGACGTTGATATGCTTTTGTTTTTTTTTTATATTCTCTCTCTCCCTTCCATACTATACTTTATTTGATACTGCTGAGCCCTAAGCACAGATTACTAAATAGTTACTCCCTAAGGCTATTTAGTGTGATGGCCTATATGTTATTCTGATGTATAAGCTATAGTAATGTAAAGTCTCATCCAAATCCGTTCAGTAGTTTTTGCGTGAAAGAGGAACAAAGATCCATGCATCCATCCATCCTCACAAACTTTCGCGTTTATAATATTAGTACGATTAAAGTTATTTAATGCACAATGAAATAAATTAACAACGTTTGAGATTAATTAATGAAAAATAAAAAATTGTGTCTATACTGCAGTAATATACCTATATACAGGGTGTAAAAACGGCGAGTACATTAAATTTAGGAAATGATTATTGGGATCAAGAGTAACAAAAAAGTCCAATAACTTTTTTCTGAATTCCCTTTAAATAAAAAGTTACAGTTTTCATACAAACTAATTGATTATTTTAGTGTAAAAATGATCTAATGACAACAGGGCGGCGCGGAGGGGGGAAGAGCGGGTGAGACGTGAGCGCCTCGGACGGAGGTGTTGGCGGGAGGGGCGGGAGTTAACTTTGTGAGTGGAGGACTGGAGGTCGGCAGGCGGAGGGTGCGGAGTGGCAACAACGCGTTAAATTACACTAGACGAAAACATACATTTAAAAAATTCATATCTCGAAAACTAGACACTTTAGAGAAAAATTTTATTGGCTTTTTTGTCTAGGAAAAACATGAGGATTGCGCTGGCGAAATTAATGTACTCGCCGTTTTAACACCCTGTATAGACATACAAACAGACACACTACATCAAAATTGTCATGATTGTCGAAGTCTTACACTTTTGTCGGCCTATAGCTCTCATTCGCCAAGTGCCTGAAGTGTAACGTGAGATAAGGAACTTCGTTCCAATATCAGTCTGCCGATTGCATACATACCGCACGCTGTATCCCGGCAATCGGGGTAAGCAGACCAATCGGTGTTGTGCTGCAAGAACTCTGGTAAAAACGCCGACCAACACGTTTTTTTATGAAAACTGTTGGCTACATCACCTACAACAACCGTGATGTTAGCCCATAACACCGGGTGAACTAGGTGCCATGTCAGTGCTTCACTTCATTTCATGTCGGCTACACTGATCTGAGCTGAAAACACGAACTACCTATTTATATGGTCGTTTCGACCGACGTTTCGTTCAGTGTGTTGGTATCAACCCGGGCGGGATAAACCCTACCACCTAGTAAGGTAAGAAGGGAAGGGACCTACAGTTTAACGTGGAATACGAACCACGCTCAGCCTCCAACGATCGAGCGGTCACCCATCCGAGTACTGACCGCGCCCAGGGTTGCTTAATAACAGTCGACTGACCGCACCACTATTATGCTACCGAGGCTGACACGACGTTTCGCAAAGTATTCGGACAAGATAACTTCCAGATCGTATAACCTTCTTCGCCGCGCGATCCCATTTGTTCGGCCCACAGTGCATCAAATACCGACCGCCGGCGCCCCTCCTAGAGGCGCCCTGAGCGCGATTTCCCTACATCGCCGTTGAAGCCTGTGGGCGTGGCCTATGACTTACATATGTGTGTTGTGCGTGTGCATTTGTTTTGTGCGTGTGCCTAACTTGCTCCTCTTTGTGTGTAGTGTCGATACTTAGCACACACACACACACACATACGAAGCGCTAGCAGCACTGCGTGTAGTTTTTGGGTTTCAAATATTATCGCTTAGGGCGTCTCTAGTAGGGGGCGCGCGCTTCGATGCTCTGTGGTTCGGCCGTTCTTTCCCACTTCGCATTTTCGTCTGTGAAAGCGGACCGTCGTCACTGGGGTTCGAAATGTTTTATGGCTTTATTATTTTTATGCGCGCCATAAAACGGCCATGTCTACGCGATGGCGTCATGTTGCACAGCAACCCCCTGACCCAGGGGATGATGTTTTAGACATTTGGACCCTCGCTCGGCCGCGATATTGCGGTTTTGACATCATGTTCCCCTAACGACGACCCCACCACTTCAGGCATGCAGTGGGTGGAAATTCGAAAGGCAAAGGAAACTGAAACTTAGCGAGTTTTTGACGGACCGATGTAGCGCGGTTATCCGATCCTCGGCGTCCGTCATGACGGACGCCGAGGATCGGATAACCGCGCTACATCGGTCCGTCAAAAACACTAAGCTCGCTATTAAATTACCGCTCTGCTCTGAGTTTTTATATTTTATTTACTTCGCGGTTCCCCGATTCCTTTAAGTAAGTAAACGGAAATTATTTTTGACTTTTTAAGGGTCGGGTATTTTTTTAATTTGAAAAAAATAAATTATTTGAAGCTTTTTGAAAAAATCAGCATGCAAATCGGTCCACTTTTTAATATATATTTTTTTTTATTACTAAATTACTTGATTACTTTATTACAAACATAGCTAACAACCATCCGGAATAAACCAGCTTTATAATTAAAAAAAACGCATCCAAATCGGTCCATCCGTTTGGGAGCTACGATGCCACAGACACACACGAAGACACACCCACCCATACACACATACAAACATACAGTATACACGTTAAACTTATAACATCCCTCTTTTTTCGTCGGCCGTTAAAAATAGAAGAAATGAAAGCAACATAAAACATTTAACATATATCTGATAAAAAATATGGAAAACATTTTTAGTCAGCCTCGATAGCTCAGTGGTGCAGACAGTCGACTGTCGCTATTGATTGTTAAGCAACGCTGAGCGCGATCAGTACTTGGATTGGTGACCGCTCGACCGTTGGAGGCTGACCGTGGTTCGGATTCCACGTAAAACTGTAGGTCCCTTCCCTTCTTACCTTACTAGGTGGTAGGGTTCAACCCGCCCGGGTTGATAACACCGCACTGAATGAAAAGTCGGTCGAAACGGCTATGTAAATAGTTTGTGTGTTCCATGCAGTTCAGTGTAGCCGGCACGACCGAAGGGAAGCACTGACATGGCACCTGCTCACCCGGTGTTATGGGCTGACATCACGGATGTTGTAGGTGATGCAGCCAACCGTATCAGTATCCAGAAGAAAAACACAAATTTTGTTCTTCTTAGTTACTTAAACATATTTCATAACTAACTTTTGTCTTAGTCGGGTTTTTAGTTTATAAGAAGTTTAGGTTGTAATGAATATTGCGTGGAATTCAGACTTTTGGTCGTAAAATAAAATGTATCCACCAGTGTGGAGAACAAAAGGGTCCTTATCTTTACATTTCGTTTCAAATTGGTCGCAGCACTTTCATTCAATTGAATTGTTCGTAAGTACTATTACTTACGAACAATTCAATACTTTACCCCCTTTACAGGAGGGGTTATTTCCAGCCTTCCCTCCACTTCTATAAACCAAGACGTCTTGAGTTCCAGCTCAGCGTGTGGCTTTAAATATTCGCAGAGAAATAGCTCTGGCGACACTGAAATAGCTTCGTCAGCCTCGTTAGCTCAGTGGTGCGGTCGGTCGACTGTTTTTAAGCACACTTGGTCGCGGTCAGTAGGTACTAATAATTTATAATAGGCAAAGGAAGGACAAGGACTGACGACTGAAACTAAACTATTGTTATTTATTATCATGAAACAAAAAAAAATACAACTTCACGAAATTCACATGTTTTTGCTATAAAATGAACACCTCTAGATTTTTACGAAAAATATCCTTCCCTCTAGAAACTTGCATACCACCAAAAACCTTCAGTTTTGGAGGGAAACCACCAGATCTGTGAACACCACTCAGCTGTGAGAACACTGAATTGTTAGGTGCATAATAATTTTAGGCAAGCAGCGCTGTGTGAGCTGAATTGCACTTTATTGCGTTGTAGCAAGAGCATTTATTTATGTGTCTTCGTAGAGTGATCCTTTTGGACGTTATTACTCTAGCTTTTTCCCGCGGCTTCGCTCGCGTGAAATTAGTATTTAAAAAGAAGAAAGTTAGTAAGCCCGCTACTGTACCTTTATTTCGGCGCGCGGAACAATTCGCTTTGTATGAGAGCCACATCTTAGCGTAACCCAAACTAAATTTTATTTAGCCTATCTTGTGTCCCGTATAGTTAAAAATGCTTGTACTATGTTTCATCAAATTCGGATGATCGGTTTAAGAGTTATGGAGAAATATACATACATACAGAAACTATTTCTAAAAATCGTCAATTTAGTCTTAATATTATACATAGAGTCCACAAACGCAATACCTATCTCGTAAAACAAACTAACTTACTGCATGACCATCCCTTACATATTTATTATTAGTATTGATTATGTGGTTTTGCATCGATATATCAACGTGACCATCGTTCCGCATCCCTTTTTTTTTTTTTTTATGGTAACTGACACGGATGGCTACATCACCTACAACATGATGTCAGCCCATAACACCGGGTGAACTTGGTGCCACGTCAGTGCTTCCCTTCGGTCGTGCCGGCTACACTGAACTGGACGGAAAACACAAACTATTTACATAGTTTTACCGTTTCGACCGACCTTTCATTCAGTGCGGTAGTACCAACCCGGGCGGGTTAAACCCTACCACCTAGTAATATAAGAAGGGAGTCATATCCCTTAGCCGCCTTTTACGACATACACGGGGAGAGATGCAGTGGGGCTATTCTTTTAAAGTACCGGCCCCACACGGTATAAAAGTGAAGTACATCCCTACCGAAAGTGACATTTATTGCCGTAAGTGCCAGGAAGAAATATTTTAGTATTGTAGTAAATTTTCACCAAAGCAATTTGCACTATCTACTTATTGTTTGCGCTTCCTCCGAGTTAAGTTGGCGCTAAGTCGTCTTTGCTCTTGGCTTGCGGCGGCGGAGGAGGCGGCGGAGGCGGCGGAGGCGGCGCGGCGCGACCACGCCAATCATGATCGATCAGGGCCGAATTTAGGATCTGTAGGCCCCTAGGCTGGCCTGTGGTGCGGGCCCTTCTGGGGGAACCCTAATATCGTAGTTTAAAATTTTTATGAAATATATTATACCGTACCGTGTGGGGCCGGTACTTAATAAAAAGAATAGCCTCACTGCATCTCTCCCCGTGCATGTCGTAAAAGGCGACTAAGGGATAAGGACAAGATGCCGTGCTAAAGGGCGACAGGCTCGCCACCTCTCACCTTGGCATGGTACTTCCACCGAGTCACGCAGCAGGTGGGTCTTCGTGCCTTACTTGCTGCTTGATCGATTGAATCTTGTTCGAATAATTTGCGAAACGTGGTGGTCGGTGTTGTGCTGTAATTTACCAGAGTTCTTGCAGCACAACACCGATTACTCTGCTTACCCCGATTGTCGGGATTCAGCGTGTGTGATATGTATGTATGTATGTATATTATAAAGCTTTTTATAAAATTGTAGAACGTTTTACTAAACTGTTATTTAACTGTTAAATTAGGTGTATTAGAACTAAGGTAATCGACATTGCTAAGAAAATAAGCAAGCTGAAGTGGCAGTGGGCTGGGCACATCTGTCGCAGACCCAACAACCGATGGGGTAGACGGGTGCTCGAATGGAGGCCACGTACAAGCAAACGTAGCGTGGGACGCCCCCCGGCTAGGTGGACAGACGACCTAAAAAAGGTAGCCGGGAGTGGATGGATGAGAAGAGCGGAAGACCGCGTGTGGTGGCGTGCCTTGGGAGAGGCCTATGTCCAGCAGTGGACCGATACAGGCTGATGATGATGATGATGATGATGAATTAGGTAATTTCAATGAAAAGTAACCTTGCTAAATCAACCATATTTGAAAGAGAACACAAAGTCGAGGTTTATGTTGATGTTCATAAAATTAAAAAAAACTGTTGAATTTTTTCAAATGTCTTTTTGCAATTTTAAAAACATATTAGACAAATGCAATATAAAGAAGAAAGAACGGGTATTGCAGAGATGTCACGTAGGATTTTGGCGTGTCTTATGATTATACAAGCTGTGCACGCGGCTCCGCCCGCTCTCATATTTCACTTCACTGCTAACCTCATAAGCCATTTAGCGTGATAGTAGCCTATAGTTGATGGGAAGAATCAAGCTATCCGTAGAATTTTGTTTTATTAAAATCGGTTCAGTGGTTCTCGAGTTATAAGCGGACAGACAGACACTCAGACAGACAGAAAGCAGACGTTGGATTTTATTATAGGTACGGATGGCGGCCCGCACCAGTGTTTGAATAAAAAAATTTTTTACACATTTTCTACATGTTGTGCGGGCCCCTAGTCTGCAGCCTAGGTAGCCTATGTTTAAAAACGGCCCTGATCGTGATGTCAAAGTTTACTCTTTAACCAGAATATAATCGATCAGACACCGCAGCAAAGGCCCTCTTGGTTAGGTTCATTAGTGGCTTCTCAAGTATCTGCGGCCGCCGCGATTATACTTGCCTGCCTACTTCATTGTAAACTCCCTGCAGACTGATAGCAAACGTATTGTGCCTTTTGGCTTGTCGCGAGAATGGTAGCTATACTAAGGCAATAAAAAACTTCAAAATAATAGCACCCACTGCATCTCTCCCCGTGCATGTCGTACAATGCGACTTAAGGGATAAGGATAAGATGCCGCGCATAAGGGCGACAGGTTAGATACCTCTCACCCTGGCACGGTCCTTCCGCCGAGACATACAGCAGGTGGGTCTTAGTGCCTTATTTGCTCCTTCGTACATAGTTATCTTGTCCTAATGCTTTGCTAAATGGTGTGGTGGTGGTCGGTGTTGTGCTGCAATTTACAAGAATTTTGCAGTACAACATCGACCACTCTGCTTAACCCTATTGTCAGGATACAGCGTGTTGTATGTATAGGCAATAAGTCCAAGTGGTCCAAGTAAGTATAATAGCCTAGCCAACGATTTTATACATTTGTTTTTATTGTAACCGAACTGTCTGTCCAAGAACATTTTAATAGGTTTGGACGTCAAACTGTCCAATGCTTATATGAGAAACCACGTCGCCGAGCTCCGCGGGTAGCGGAGGGAACGGCGCGCGCTCTGATTGGGTGGTATCGGTCGGTATCGCGCTCTGATTGGTTGGAGACGAATGGAATTTGTACGTTTATACAAACATCGTGTTACGCTGGCGCGGGGAAGGCCCAACGTCCTGGTCGGAGCATCAGACACAGCCAATTTCACCCCCGAGGAGGAGCCAGTCTGACTTGCATGTGGACTAAGGTCGCTGGAGAAAGACTAGCCCGAGGGTTAACCCCCGATTTGAACATCTGTAGGTTGTTACGATGAAATAAAATCCTCTGAAGCCCATTGCACACCTTTGCAGTGCTACACAAGCACGCCTTAGCTGAGGTACTTGGCGAGACTGATGACGGTGTCGCTGTTGCTGGTCGGCATCAGCAGCTGCAACAGCTCGACCTCCTTCGGAGTGAACTGCGAGCGCGTGCTGTGCTCAAGTACCCATGAGGTACTTGGCGACGCACAGCGTGGCGAAGTTAAAGTTTGCGTCGGCGAGACTGATGACGGCGTCGCTGTTGCTGGTCGGCATCAGCAGCTCCAGCAGCTCGACCTCCGTCGGAGTGAACTGCGAGCGCGTTCTGTACTCACCCATGAGGTACTTGGCGACGCACAGCGTGGAGAAGTTGAAGTTTGCGTCGGCGAGACTGATGACGGCGTCGCTGTTGCTGGTCGGCATCAGCAGCTCCAGCAGTTCGATCTCCGTCAGGCCGAACTCGGAACACGTGATGTAACCTGCGCATCAGATTCAGATATTTATTTCGCCATAAAGAACACACAACAATAACAATATTACATTGAGACATAATAATATGCATATTCAGTATGGTTCGTCATGTTTTTGTTTTATCCCGTTCAGCAATGCAATCTATAAGGATAACGACCACCACCATACCATTATAAAAACACTTTGATAGCTCACGAAGTTTTAATATGATGAGATATTTTGTGCTTTTTCGTATATGAATTTATAAATCTTCTTGCATTTTCTACTGCTCTTTAATATCTACTTTCCTTGTTATTTCTTTATTAATTTTTAGTCGGTTTTTATAATAAAATTGTTTTATTATTTTCTTTAATTTATTCCTTCATATATTTTTGAAATCCCTTGTCAAGAACTTGACAACGATACCAACTCGATGGGGTTTAAAGAAAAACTAATTCAAAGTTTGGCGCCTGGCTCGCCATTTTGAACTTTTAAAAACATTACTAGAATAGTCTGTGACGCGCTGGCTATTGGGAGTAATACAACAATGGCTCATATCTTGGAACCAGTTATGTATTTTAGGCTCTGTGAGGAACACGAAAAAACATACATACGCTTAAAAAATCATAACCCTCTTGGTTGATTAGTTTCTCCGTAGTCAGGTACAATTGAAACTGAAACTGAAAATTGGCTAAGAATGTTCGCCTCGTTTCAATTCAGTCACACTCACGGTGTTCAATGAAAATGAATTGTTCCAGTCGAATAATTCAAACGGATAAAATTAGTCTGAGCTGTTAGAATGTAATTAAAATACTTAGCAACTGCACGTGGTTCAACTTAGTGAAACTTTGTGGAAGACACATTTATCTAAGTACGTCTACAACAAAACACTCATTAGCAAGCAATGCAAGACTTGGAGACGTTAGTAATTTAGCGCTGAGCACATTTGTAGCACCGCACCACAGAGAGATCACAAACTTTAGATAGCGATAGCTAGATCGTCAGGAAGTTCAAGTAGCTTCTATATAATTAAAAATATACTGAATAGTTTAACATAAAATAAAATTATAAAAAAATATCTACGATTGCTCATCTGCAGAATGAAGATAATTTCCACTATGAGAACATATTTACATAACAATTGCGAACGTTATGATTTTCAAAAAAGGAATAATAATCCAAAATTATAATTATATGGAAGCAACCATTTATTAACCGACTTCCAAAAAAGGAGGAGGTTCTCAATTCGTCTGTATGTTTTTTATTTTTTTTATTTTTTTGTATGTTTGTAACACGATTTCTCCGTCAATTGAGGGCCGATTTAGAAAATTCTTTTTTTGTTAGTTAGGTCATACTTCCGAGGTGGTCCCATTTCAATTTTATCGAAATTGGTTCAGTGGTTTTCGAAAAATCAGCATAATACTATGGTGTGTGGTTACCTTCAGCAAAACTTGTGATGTGGTCGTATTCGGCAATTTTCAGTTTGATAAATTAGTATGGTGTGTGGTTACCTTCAGCAAAACTTTTGTGATGTGGACTTATTCAGCAATTTGCAGTCTGACACATATGGCGAATGCAATCGAATGTACCACTTCAATCGATTTCGATTATTCGATTTCAATTATTCTTATTTATGTAATATTACTAAAAAGAATGAAAAAAAAACTATTTAAAATAAAAATATAAAAACCGCCTTCAAAAATATATGAAATAAAAACCTAAAAAAAAAAGAACCCTAGATTTGGAGAGAAGGCGGTGCTAAAAAGGCTACACAAATCACAAAGGATATTATCATCCACTCATGTTTTCTTTCATGCATCATTTTTGCTTGCTTTAGCACCGCCTTCAACTCTAGGGTTCTTTTTTTTTTTAGGTTTTTATTTCATATATTTTTGAAGGCGGTTTTTATATTTTTATTTTAAATAGTTTTTTAGTTTTACTTTTTTTAGGAAGTCGGTTTTATGTTTTTTAAAACTTTTTTTTTATTTCACAGTTTTTTTTAGTAATTTTTTGCTATTAATGTACTCGGCGGAATCGCTCGGCCTTCGGCCTCGCGATTCCGCCTCGCTTTCCGATCCGATCTTGACCCAATTATAAAATAGGACCACGTCAGCTTCGATAGCTCAGTGGTGCAGACAGTCAACTGTCGCTATTGAATGTTAAGCAACGCTGGGTGCGGTCAGTACTTGGATGGGTGACCGCTGACCGTTGGAGGCTGACCGAGGTTCGGATTCCTCGTAAAACTGTAAGTCCCTTCCCTCCTAATCTTACTTGGTGGTAGGCTTTAACCTGCCCGGGTTGGTACCACCGCACTGAATTAAACGTCGGTCGAAACGGCTATGTAAATAGTTTGTGTTTTCCGACCAGTTCAGTGTAGTCAGCACGATCAAAGGGGGAAGCACTGACATGGCACTTAGTTTACCCGGTGTTATGGGCTGACATCACGGACGTTGTAGGTGATGTTGCAGAACTTAGTAGAATGGACAGACATAAACGTGTTACGGAACCCTACTTTTATTATAAAATAACCGTCGGAGGACCTTGGTTGAAAATTGTAAAATTTAGTAGAAAAGACAGACATGCATTTGTTACGGAACCATACATTCATTTTGCAGAACTTAGTAGAATGGACAGACATAAACGTGTTACCGAACCCTACTGAACAGTTGCACTCCGGGAGTGCCGGCAGATCCCGTGCCACTCTAACTTAACCCTTAATGCAATGACTTAAGGTTTCATTTTAAAAATGACGCTGACGCGATGTCGCGAATTATACATTTTTTACCCACCTAAAAAGTGCCAAGCGCCGCTAAAGAAGTTTTCACTTCAACAACCTCAGGGTTATCCCCTTTCAAATAAAAAAAAAAAAGAATTTTCAAAATCGGCCCACAATTGACGGAGTAATCGCGTAACAAAGATCCAAAAAAAGAAAACATACCGTCGAATTGAGAATCTCTTAGGTCTAAAGTAAATTGCTCCTGAAGACAAATGCAACGAGCCCAAACACGATGGGTTTATCATGTGTAGTTTAGGAGTTCCTATGGCCACCTTCTGTCTCCATCATCAGACCAGCTCGATGGTACTCGTACCCAAAGAGTTTGAATTACGTCGCCGACGTAATACAAACTCTTTGCTCGTACCATAATAAATTAAGCGCACCTGGCCGGTCGGAAAAGATAAAAAATTTCAAATTTAGAATATTCATGAAACAACGGTCCGAATATGTATCACTAGTATATCGATTCATGTATTTCAACAGGACAGAGAAAAATTCAAAATATTAGGTATTTAATACTTTTAGTTCTTTTTTTTTTTGTTTTTTGGAAATCGGTTTAATATTTTTTAAAACAGTTTTTATTTCATTCTTTTTAGTAATATTATTAGTAATATTACATAAAAAAGAATAATCGAAATCGAATAATCGAAATAGATTGAAGTGGTACAGAATTATTCGCCATATGTGTCAGACTGCAAATTGCTGAATAAGTCCACATCACAAAAGTTTTGCTGAAGGTAACCACACACCATACTAATTTATCAAACTGAAAATTGCCGAAAACGACCACATCACAAGTTTTGCTGAAGGTAACCACACACCATAGTATTATGCTGATTTTTCGAAAACCACTGAACCAATTTCGATAAAATTGAAATGGGACCACCTCGAAAGTATGACCTAACTAACAAAAAAAGAATTTTCTAAATCGGCCCTCAATTGACGGAGAAATCGTGTTACAAACATACAAAAAAATAAAAAAAAATTAAAACATACAGACGAATTGAGAACCTCCTCCTTTTTTGGAAGTCGGTTAATAAAAACTGTTTTAAAAAATATTAAACCGATTTCAAAAAAACAAAAAAACAAAAAGAACTAAAAAGTATTAAATACCTAATATTTTGAAATTTTCCCTGTCCTGTTGAAATACATGAATCGATATTTACTAGTGATACATATTCGGACCCTTGTTTCATGAATATTCTAAATTTGAAATTTTTTATCTTTTCCGACCGGCCAGGTGCGCTTAATTTATTATGGTACCTGCCCGGTACCTACTGTACCGAGTACCATCGAGCTGGTCTGATGATGGAGACAGAAGGTGGCCATAGGAACTCCTAAACTACACATGATAAACCCATCGTGTTTGGGCTCGTTGCATTTGTCTTCACGAGAAATTTACTTTAGACCTAAGAGATTCTCAATTCGACAGTATGTTTTCTTTTTTTTTATGTTTGTTACGCGATTACTCCGTCAATTGTGGGCCGATTTTGAAAATTCTTTTTTTTTTTATTTGAAAGAGGATAACCCTGAGGTTTTTGAAGTGAAAACTTCTTTAGCGGCGCTTGGCACTTTTTTAGGTGGGTAAAAAATGTATAACTCGCGACATCGCGTCAGCGTCATTTTTAAAATGAAACCTTAAGTCATTGCATTAAGGGTTAAGTTAGAGTGGCACGGGATCTGCCGGCACTCCCGGAGTGCAACTGTTAAGTAGGGTTCGGTAACACGTTTATGTCTGTCCATTCTACTAAGTTCTGCAAAATGAATGTAGGGTTCCGTAACAAATGCATGTCTGTCTGTTCTACTAAATTTAACATTTATTTCAAAATGAATGTAGGGTTCCGTAACAAATGCATGTCTATCCGTTCTACTAAATTTTACAATTTTCAACCAAGGTCCTCCGACGGTTATTTTATAATAAAAGTAGGGTTCCGTAACACGTTTATGTCTGTCCATTCTACTAAGTTCTGCAAGATGAATGTAGGGTTCCGTAACAAATGCATGTCTGTCCGTTCTACAAAATTTAACATTTATTTCAAAATGAATGTATGGTTCCGTAACAAATGTATGTCTGTCCGTTCTACTAAATTTTACAATTTTCAACCAAGGCCCTCCGACGGTTATTTTATAATAAAAGTAGGGTTCCGTAACAAATGTATGTCTGTCCGTTCTACTAAATTTCAGAATTTTCAACCAAGGTCCTCCGACGGTTATTTTATAATAAAAGTAGGGTTCCGTAACATGTTTATGTCTGTCCATTCTACTAAGTTCTGCAACATCACCTACAACGTCCGTGATGTCAGCCCATAACACCGGGTAAACTAAGTGCCATGTCAGTACTTCCCCCTTTGATCGTACTGACTACACTGAACTGGTCGGAAAACACAAACTATTTACATAGCCGTTTCGACCGACGTTTAATTCAGTGCGGTGGTACCAACCCGGTCAGGTTAAACCCTACCACCAAGTAAGATTAGGAGGGAAGGGACCTACAGTTTTACGAGGAATCCGAACCTCGGTCAGCCTCCAACGGTCACCGGTCACCCATCCAAGTACTGACCGCACCCAGCGTTGCTTAACATTCAATAGCGACAGTTGACTGTCTGCACCACTGAGCTATCGAAGCTGACGTGGTCCTATTTTAATTGGGTCAAGATCGGATTGGAAAGCGAGGCGGAATCGCGAGGCCGAAGGCCGAGCGATTCCGCCGAGTACATTAATAGCAAAAATTACTAAAAAAAACTGTGAAATAAAAAAAAAGTTTTAAAAAACATAAAACCGACTTCCTAAAAAAAGGAAAACTAAAAAACTATTTAAAATAAAAATATAAAAACCGCCTTCAAAAATATATGAAATAAAAACCTAAAAAAAAAAAACGAACCCTAGAGTTGAAGGCGGTGCTAAAGCAAGCAAAAATGATGCATGAAAGAAAACATGAGTGGATGATAATATCCTTTGTGATTTGTGTAGCCTTTTTAGCACCGCCTTCAACTCTAGGGTTCGTTTTTTTTTTTTAGGTTTTTATTTCATATATTTTTGAAGGCGGTTTTTATATTTTTATTTTAAATAGTTTTTTAGTTTTCCTTTTTTTAGGAAGTCGGTTTTATCTTGCAGAAATGCAAGAGCAAACATTCGCCAGAGCAATCCACAAAGCTAAAACTTTTTCCGTTGACGTAGGCAGCGGAAAACGACCTTTGCAAAAAGTATCAAACAAAACAACTCCATTGAAATTCAGTAAACAGCAGCCGGCAGCCGGGCCAACAGCAATCGATTTCGAGCAAAACTTTTATTTTGTCGTAACCAACTCTTCGGGCTGGTGTCGCATTATGCAAAACTGTAGACGAGACACGGCCAGCGAGCCCGCCCCTTTGTTTCGTTACGTCGCTGTTTTCATTAAACTCCAAGGCATTGTATTGGAAACCATTCAGTTTTACCTCTACAACGTCGGCCGCCCGAGGCCGGTCCAAAGAAAGCACGCGTCGGTTGTTGCGGACGAACAGAACAATACCTTGCCAAAGTGAAGGCCGAAGAAAGGTCTAAGGAAGATATTTAAAGAAAGTAACACAAAGAGAAAATTGAAATCCGTCCCAAACATTTAACATATCTTATATATAACAATCGGACATAGAAATAAAACGCAAGCAACACCGTTCGCTATCAACGCATGTAAACAAATAATAAACAATGAAATATCTAAAGAAGAAATATCTCACCGGCAAGCTTGCTAAAGGCCTTCGCACCGAAGACCTCTTCTAAGCTATCAAACTTTCGGTCGATATAATCGCCGTAGCTGCGGTTGTCGCCGCCCTCCTCCATCGCTTCCAGCAGGTGGTAGCAGCCGTTAGTCTTGAACTTCTCCTTCTGCGCAGGCGTCAACTGCAGCTGCTCCAGCGGCACAGCACTCGTGCAAACCAGGAACACGTTCTTCGGCAGAATCATCGGCAGCCACGACAAACCCGTCACGATGTCGCACTCGAGCGGGTTCACTCTGTGCACATTGTCGATAAATATCAGCAGAACTTCGTTGTCCATCTCTTCGCATCTCCGCAGCAAGCTCTGGAACCAGTTGTTTATGTACAGGGGGTCGAAACTCGCGTCCTTCGGTAGGTATCCCTCGGGGATCTTTAATATGATCGATATCTGCTGGCACATCACCCGAAGCAACTCTAGGTTGTAGGCTGACCTCGGCGTCGCCGCAGAAAACCTTATTATCCTGAGCACCGGCTTTGGGAAAAGTGTCGCCGATTCGTTGTATAGGTGCGTTAAAAGAGTACTTTTTCCAGAGGCGTCTGGTCCGTAGACGAGTAAGGGTGAGTGTTTCGATTGCTTGTCGTAGTTCTGTTTCATGTGCGTGAGGACGTTTGTGGCGATGTCTTGCACTTGTTTACTGGTTACTTTGTACATTTGATTGTGCTCTATGCATATCCTCAAGTGCGTTATGTGCTCCAGAAATACCTCCTGTAACAACGAAATAAAACATTTATTAACTACTTGTATATCGTTATGTATAAAGTGGCGTGCGAAGTCAAATACCTACTTTAAATGAATAGTCCCAATAGTCCCACTGCATATTTCCCCGTGTCTGTCGTAAAAGGCGACTATAAGCACAAAATGCCGAAAGGCTAACCACCTTTCACCTTGGTTGTTCCAAAATCATGCAGTAGTTAACACTATAATTCCTGCCTTATTAATATCAAGCAGCAATACTATTTATATTATTGTCTTAACACTTTGCTAAACGTGGTACTAGGTGTTGTGCCCGAGTACTCTACTTATCCCGATTGTCGTGGTAAAGCCTGATGTCATGTATATAACATATAAGTTGTTTCGTTAGTCATGTCATTAACTTCGGCAGGGTTACATACACACTCAAATAAACACTTTACGTAAGAAAAAACATATGTTTAAAGGAGCATTTTTTCTCCTAACCAGAAAATTAAATCAAATAAGTAGCTGTAAAAACCAATCATAGTGACCTTGTGACTTACTTACAACAAACAGCTGTTCTGCGTTTGAACATAGTATGGTCATTGACCCCGTACAATGTAATTTACCTACTATTACACACAGGTTAATGTTTAGGTAGCAAACATGTTTCGTTAAATTTCCCGAAAAGTAATACTATAAACATATATATATTTTTTTTGCGTAACCTGTTTATTTGAGTGTGTATGTAACCCTCCCGAAGTTAATGACATGACTAACGAAACACCTTATAGGGTGTCCCAAAACTCGACGTCCAAACGAAAGGAGGTCATAGAGGAGGTCATTTCCAATCAGAATCACCCTATTTGTCCAATCAGAATCATCCATTTCTCAGTCGTTTAGAAGTTATGGCTCTTTTTCTGGGTTTTTCTAATTACAACCGCAATTTTCGAATAAAAAATCGTAAAAAAAATTACATGTAACTTAGGTTCATTAAATTTTTTGGGGTTTTATTGCAATTAGTGTAGCTTTGTGAAAACATTTGTTTTATAACATTTTCTTTCTTATTCCAATAGTAAAGCCTATTTCAATTAGAATTTTTCATTAATTCATCAATGAAGCCTTGACTTTGATTGAAGTTTACTTTAAAAAAATGTACTACAGGAAAGTGAACCTGCTTTGCAAAAACATGTACAGTTCATACGGATTCCAGAAAGGTACAATTCATTAGATTCATTACCATAAAACTTAATCTTTAAGACGAAGATATGAATGAAACAACTAATCCGGTCTAACAAATTTAAAAGTGTTAGGTACTTTCTTAGAAGAGAACAATGGAGGGCCTCACCGTTGAACCCGTGAAAACAATGGGACCGGTCGCCAACATGTTTCACCTACCCCCTCCCCTCCCCTCCCACGCCTTTAAGCCGTTTATCACCTATCTGCGCCTGACCCACTCTTTCAGTTTAAGTGACTCGCTAGCTTCTTGTAACATCGCCGTTCCGCTATTCTGTCATATTTTTAACCGACTTCCAAAAAAGGAGGAGGTTCTCAATTCGTCTGTATGTTTTTTATTTTTTTAATTTTTTTTTTTATTTTTTTTTTTTTTTTTTTGTATGTTTGTTACGCGATTTCTCCGTCAATTGAGGGCCGATTTGGAAAATTCTTTTTTTGTTAGTTAGGTCATACTTCCGAGGTGGTCCCATTTCAATTTTATCGAAATTGGTTGAGTGGTTTTCGAAAAATCAGCATAATACTATAGTGTGTGGTTACCTTCAGCAAAACTTGTGATGTGGTCGTATTCGGCAATTTTCAGTTTGATAAATTAGTATGGTGTGTGGTTACCTTCAGCAAAACTTTTGTGATGTGGACTTATTCAGCAATTTGCAGTCTGACACATATGGCGAATAATTCTGTACCACTTCAATCGATTTCGATTATTCGATTTCGATTATTCTTATTTATGTAATATTACTAAAAAGAATGAAATAAAAACTGTTTTAAAAAATATTAAACCGATTTCAAAAAAACAAAAAAACAAAAAGAACTAAAAAGTATTAAATACCTAATATTTTGAAATTTTCTCTGTCCTGTTGAAATACATGAATCGATATTTACTAGTGATACATATTCGGACCCTTGTTTCATGAATATTCTAAATTTGAAATTTTTTATCTTTTCCGACCGGCCAGGTGCGCATAATTTATTATGGTACCTGACCGGTACCTACTGTACCGAGTACCATCGAGCTGGTCTGATGATGGAGACAGAAGGTGGCCATAGGAACTCCTAAACTACACATGATAAACCCATCGTGTTTGGGCTCGTTGCATTTGTCTTCACGAGAAATTTACTTTAGACCTAAGAGATTCTCAATTCGACAGTATGTTTTCTTTTTTTTGATGTTTGTTACGCGATTACTCCGTCAATTGTGGGCCGATTTTGAAAATTCTTTTTTTTTTTATTTGAAAGAGGATAACCCTGAGGTTTTTGAAGTGAAAACTTCTTTAGCGGCGCTTGGCACTTTTTTAGGTGGGTAAAAAATGTATAACTCGCGACATCGCGTCAGCGTCATTTTTAAAATGAAACCTTAAGTCATTGCATTAAGGGTTAAGTTAGAGTGGCACGGGATCTGCCGGCACTCCCGGAGTGCAACTGTTAAGTAGGGTTCGGTAACACGTTTATGTCTGTCCATTCTACTAAGTTCTGCAAAATGAATGTAGGGTTCCGTAACAAATGCATGTCTGTCTGTTCTACTAAATTTAACATTTATTTCAACATGAATTTAGGGTTCCGTAACAAATGCATGTCTATCCGTTCTACTAAATTTTACAATTTTCAACCAAGGTCCTCCGACGGTTATTTTATAATAAAAGTAGGGTTCCGTAACACGTTTATGTCTGTCCATTCTACTAAGTTCTGCAAGATGAATGTAGGGTTCCGTGACAAATGCATGTCTGTCCGTTCTACAAAATTTAACATTTATTTCAAAATGAATGTAGGGTTCCGTAACAAATGTATGTCTGTCCGTTCTACTAAATTTTACAATTTTCAACCAAGGCCCTCCGACGGTTATTTTATAATAAAAGTAGGGTTCCGTAACAAATGTATGTCTGTCCGTTCTACTAAATTTCACAATTTTCAACCAAGGTCCTCCGACGGTTATTTTAAATTAAAAGTAGGGTTCCGTAACATGTTTATGTCTGTCCATTCTACTAAGTTCTGCAACATCACCTACAACGTCCGTGATGTCAGCCCATAACACCGGGTAAACTAAGTGCCATGTCAGTACTTCCCCCTTTGATCGTACTGACTACACTGAACTGGTCGGAAAACACAAACTATTTACATAGCCGTTTCGACCGACGTTTAATTCAGTGCGGTGGTACCAACCCGGTCAGGTTAAACCCTACCACCAAGTAAGATTAGGAGGGAAGGGACCTACAGTTTTACGAGGAATCCGAACCTCGGTCAGCCTCCAACGGTCAGCGGTCACCCATCCAAGTACTGACCGCACCCAGCGTTGCTTAACATTCAATAGCGACAGTTGACTGTCTGCACCACTGAGCTATCGAAGCTGACGTGGTCCTATTTTAATTGGGTCAAGATCGGATTGGAAAGCGAGGCGGAATCGCGAGGCCGAAGGCCGAGCGATTCCGCCGAGTACATTAATAGCAAAAATTACTAAAAAAAACTGTGAAATAAAAAAAAAGTTTTAAAAAACATAAAACCGACTTCCTAAAAAAAGGAAAACTAAAAAACTATTCAAAATAAAAATATAAAAACCGCCTTCAAAAATATATGAAATAAAAACCTAAAAAAAAAAAAACGAACCCTAGAGTTGAAGGCGGTGCTAAAGCAAGCAAAAATGATGCATGAAAGAAAACATGAGTGGATGATAATATCCTTTGTGATTTGTGTAGCCTTTTTAGCACCGCCTTCAACTCTAGGGTTCGTTTTTTTTTTTTAGGTTTTTATTTCATATATTTTTGAAGGCGGTTTTTATATTTTTATTTTGAATAGTTTTTTAGTTTTCCTTTTTTTAGGAAGTCGGTTTTATGTTTTTTAAAACTTTTTTTTTTGTGTATGCGAATACATGATATTGTATCTCTCTTTTATGGACGGATTGATACAAAAACGTGACCTGCCTGAGCGGCGCAGTGCGGCGGACTGAGTGCTCGCGAAAGAGTGTGTGCCGAATGCTCACAAATAGCGCGCCTCAAGTCGGTGCGTTGTATGCCACTTCCCGATACTTTTTAATTCGTTGGGATCGACGGCGAAGAAGAAGTGCTCGACGTGCTCCACCTACTCGATGGGTACCAGGAATTTCACCTTGAACGTGTGTGTTGTGTACATTTATGAACACTCTATGATCGGGATAGTGTTCGCGTTCCGGGTACCGATTGCAGTATTCCCTCGCAGCATTACGAGCGTTGCCGTCACATAAACCGTAAATAAAATGCATTTCAGCATATTCACTGGGCGTGTAGGCTGCCATCTCTACTTAGTTTTCAGTTCAATCACAAGTCTAAGAAAGTACCTAACACTTTTAAATTTGTTAGACCGGATTAGTTGTTTCATTCATATCTTCGTCTTAAAGATTAAGTTTTATGGTAATGAATCTAATGAATTGTACCTTTTGGAATCCGTATGAACTGTACATGTTTTTGCAAAGCAGGTTCACTTTCCTGTAGTACATTTTTTTAAAGTAAACTTCAATCAAAGTCAAGGCTTCATTGATGAATTACTGAAAAATTCTAATTGAAATAGGCTTTACTATTGGAATAAGAAAGAAAATGTTATAAAACAATTTTTTTTACAAAGCTACACTAATTGCAATAAAACCCCAAAAATTAAATGAACCTAAGTTACATGTAATTTTTTTTATGATTTTTTATTCGAAAATTGGGGTTGAAATTAGAAAAACTCAGAAAAAGAGCTATAACTTCTAAACGACTGAGAATTGGATAACTACAAATAGGGTGATTCTGATTGGAAATGACCTCCTCTATGACCTCCTTTCGTTTGGACGTCGAGTTCAACAATTCACTTTATTACAATGCAAACTTGTTGTTTTATTACGAAGTACATAGGTACACCGTTTTTCTGTGATTTTGGAAAGAAACCTACTCATGTCATCGCCGTGTCTATACTCATATTTGAAGAAAACCTTTCACGGATGTAACGCTACACAAAAAAAAGAGAGTTGTTTATCGACATCGAAAACGTTAATCGAAAAAGGGTTTAGGAGAATGGAAAAATTCCAGAGCCGCGCTTATCTAGCCTTTGGACAGAGGAAATCTCCTGAGAGCGTTTGTTGA